>CM023483.1:92257964-93503212 GCA_013339685.2 Hyalomma asiaticum | reverse complement strand
TAAATTAGAAACACAAAAAGAAAGCGGTCGTTACGTGAGCACTAAGACGCGGTACGTCACCTGCCTCGTTGAAAGAACCGGCAAGAGCGACGGTGAAAGGGTCTGAGGCGAAGGCGTAAGTTACACCATCACAGGCGCGCTTCTGCGGACCAACCGAAATAAATTTACATTACGGCTTTCAGTCGAGCCGCCGCCTCCTGTTTTGTTGCAGCAATAAATTTCTCCTCGTGCAATGTCGTTACATTAATGCGCTCTTCGTCACCAACCCTAGACCATCATTATCGCCTCCATACAAAATAAGCACCGTTTCATTCAAGACAGACTGGTGATATTCTTTCTTTCTTTCTTTCTTTCTTTCTTTCTTTCTTTCTTTCTTTCTTTCTTTCTTTCTTTCTTTCTTTCTTTCTTTCTTTCTTTCTTCCTTTCTTTCTTTCTTTCTTTCTTTCTTTCTTTAAGGACGAAAATTACTTGCAGGCACGGTCCCGTCTCGGGCACGCACCGCGTGCTACGCGACTTTTCAGTTAGAGCCTGCAGCGAGCTTATCTAATTCGAAAAAGGCGGCTTTCAGTCGCAGTGCAACGCAATGGAGACAAAAAAAAAAAGAAAGCAAGTATAAATAAGGAAAGATAAATGACTAGTCTACTCCGAGAGAATCGCAAGACAGATGCCGGCGTCAACCAACGGCGCAAAGGAACCCGCTCGTATACCATTCACGCTCCCGCACTATTTCCCATCGCTCTTACATTGAGACATTTTATTTCCTTCTGCGGCTGCAACACGTAACCGTTATTAGCAGTTTCGAAACCCTAAAGGCATCAGTGCGGGAGCTTTTTCCTCGGAAGGGACTGATACGGCCTCTGAGAGCTTGTCTTGTCCCTTTCTTTATCATTTTTTCTTCCTAATTTGACATTTTCGCATTCTTCTTCTTTCTGTTCTTTTGCTTTAGAACACGCGCTGTCGCGTTCTATCTCCTCGAATGGCACCCAACATTAAATAAATAAAACCAAATAAAAGAACAAATAAGCAGCACGAGCGGCGCCTTTCCGTTTTGAAGTAACCTACATTACAAAGGATCTTAAGAAAAACAAGAGAAATACGTATCCCTGCTTTGTTGACGTCACCGTGAGAAAGTTGAGGGAAAAAGTTTTACATCCGAGACAACGATAAGGCTCCTTAAAGAGAGTGCCCATGAAGAACTTAGCTCTGGTAAAAATAAAACTAAAGGCGAACAAGAGGCAAGCTGGGAATTAGTTACAATCGCGCCTGCGCGCTGAGTGTCTCACGTCGAACAAACAACGAGAAAGGAAACATAAAATCTCATAAAATAAAAAGAAAATGACAGGTGCCAAAATTTTTCGACATATCTAATGCTACCCTCCCCGCTGATCAATGTATTTGCTAAGACAGGCTTCGTTTGACCTTAGGGTCACGAGTTTAAATTCTAACTTTGGCTACTTAATTGAAACCGCTAGGGCTTACATAAACGTCGGCCACCTAACTGGCGAGATCAGACCGTGTTCGTGACACTCCTACACTAAATTTGGAGCGGGAGCTTCATGACAATTGTGATGAGCCTCCCGCAGGCATTAATTCCTGCTCTTTCTTTTTTTTTCTTCTTTCTTTCTTTGGGGAGGGGGGGGGGGGAGGGGGGACCTTGACGTAAAGTGGTTCGACGCAAACTTTATATCTCCGTGTTCAAGGCTCGTTTTCACAAACCTACCTTACCGCTTGTTCTCCTTATCGCCCCTGTGACATTAAGGCGCTTTAACGGGGCTCAAACGGTAATCAGCACTAAAGACTATCATAAGGCTTGTTTGTAGATAAAGGAATAATTTGTTCATGAAAAATTACAAGGGCACAGGGAAGATAACGAAAACAAGGGATTAGGATAAGGTTAGTTTTTGAATACAGCCCCAAATGTCGTATTGTGAGGTAAAAAAGCGTGCTTCAGTATACAAAAATTCATACGGACCATCACGAGTGGCCAATATCCGCATGGGGCGGTGGCTTCAAGATAACCTGCGGCGCGTACCCGCATATCGCAGCCCAGGATATTCAGGCATGGTAATCACGTGACGTTAAAAAAAAATGTGGGCAGCTTGCACTAAGGACGTAAGGCTAGGTTACAGCAGAGCTCGTGCCCCCCCCCCCCCCTCCTCCTTTCCCCATCCACGTCCTGACTTCCATTTCCGAACTCCTTGCTATACCATACTGTACGTTAGTATGCTATGCCTTAATCTATCCCACCTCATTTCCTTTTCCCTCTTCCTCACTCTCACATCCCTCCTCCACATCTCTACCTCCATTTCTCATCCCCCTTGTTACACTATAATGCGGCGCTGGTGACCTTACCCTCCCACTTTCCCTCCTGCTTACCCTCAGTTCCCTTTCACACCTCCTTGCTATACTACTCTGCATAAAAGTATGCCTATCGTTTACCCTCTTCTCTCCTCAGTTCCCTCTTCCTCACCTTCACATCACCTCTCCCCACTCTCAATTTTCTTTCCCACGCCGTGCTGCACTATATAAGGCTAGCTAAACTTTATTCTCTGCCCTCCTTCTTCCCTCTTCCTAAGCGTCACTTCCCTTTCCCACCTCCTTGTTGTACCATTGCATAGATGGATATGTCTTGCTGCTGAGCACGTATAGGGGTTGTCCGCCGCGGTGGTGTAGTGGTTACGGTACTCGGCTGCCACCCAAAAACGCGGGTTCGATCCCGGCCGCGGCGGTCGCATTTTCGATGGAGGCGAAAATGCCAGAGGCCCGTGTACTGTGCGTTGTCAGTGCACGTTAAAGAACCCTAGGTGGTCTAAATTTCCGGAGCCCTCCACTACGGCCTTTCTCTCTATCTCTTTCACTCCCTTTCCCCCACCCTCACGGACGCTTAGCCGTGCTCCCTACATGGGCTGCAGAAATTAGCGTCCTTTCCGAACCACAATCAATCAATGGGTTTTTTTTTTTTCCTCAGGCAGCGTCAACCGCTGGCGTGGCTCTTTGGTAGTCACGCGGGCGGCCTGGGTTCCATTCCCGCTCGAACCCAGCTAGTGTTGCGATGTTAGTATAAAGGACGCAAAGGAATCGAAAAATATGCCGCAGTTAAAGCGTTCTGGACTGGTTGCGCGAGATGTTAACTCGGTGCGAAGGAGAAATGTTTCAATTTAGCCAGAGGGGGCACTGAGGCTTTGTTTCGGTACCCCTGTGGTGCATACTAGCTATGCCCAGTTTTCTGTTTCCGAAGGACATTTTACTTCTACCTGGAACAGGTTCACTTTTAAAAAAAGCGAAATCTTGCTGCATTTGGTCATGTGTCACCCAATTTGCAACTCAACGCACAAATAAATTTGAACCACTCTTTCTTCTAGTGTAACAGAGGGTGTAAAACCGAGCCTAATTCCCAACTACAGGCCTTCGCCTTCACACCTCAGAAAGTTCTAACAGCCCCCGTAATTTATGAACGCGCTAAATTTCAACTGAAAGTTTCCTGTCAGGGTGCAGCGTAACTACAGTTTTATAGCTGGCTTGCGCAAAGATGACATTGTTTGCCAGAGATGTTAAAGCCGATAATTCTCAATATAACGAGATCACGAAGAAAGCCTGAATTTATAAGTGCACCAAAAAGATTATAGTGTGCTAGTAGTATCTATTGAATTCATTATTGCCTGCCACTCGGAACGTACCTCCTCGATGCCATCACTCTCATGATGTTTTTTTTCAGTCAAAGTGCTTCTTTTCTTTATTTTCTTTCGTTTTCTTTTCTTTTTTTTTTTGTAAATGTACACACATTCAAAGCAAGGTTGCTGTGCCTGCTTGTGGCGCCGACTACCCTTCTTCATTCACGTCATAGTGTTCCTCTTGACGTCGTCAATGAGCACAGTACTTCCGAAACCAGCACAGAGACAAATTGTTATTTTAGTGTTAATTGCTAATAATGAAGTAAAAGGCAGCACCCGTCGCCAGAAAATGACAAATACTCGGTTTCTTTTTGTTTCGTTAAGAAAAAAGAGCGTCCACGTATTTCAGCCTAAACGTTCGTGCAGCACAATCGTCCTAGTTGTACTTTAATTTTCAAAAACATGCGTATAAGGGACAACGGCGCCTTTTACAAGCATGTTTGACATAGACATATAACTATCTCGCCCATGCACATACCCGTGTTGTAAGGCAATATGTCCTAAGTAGGAAAAAGAAAAAAGACTTGCTCAGAGTCTAAAAAGATAATTGGACAATTGACGAGACAACTAATTTTCATACTGTAACAAGGAGGGAACTGCAGAGTGCACGTACACATGCACACACACACACACACACACACACACACACACACACACACACACACACACACACACAAAAAAAAAAAAAGCTTGACCTTTTTAAGGAAAGCGTATACAGAAAAGCAGACACATTGCGAACGGCATGCTGAAGGCCATGTCGACACTTGATCTGCATAATCGCGCCATATAACTAGCACCAAACTGTAATCTTTCTTGGTGCGCTTTCTTTCATCTCCTATATCCTAGCCTATTTCTTTCAGAAGGAAGGAAATAGTAGAGAAGGAAAGGCAGGGAGGTTAACCAGTGTATGACAACCGGTATGCTACCCTGCACGAGGGGAAGGGGACAGGGGAGATTGAAAGGTGAAAGGAAAGAGGAAGAGAGAGAGAAAGTGGGCGAACATATAGCACATTCTCACAGTCAGTGGCAGCTGCATGGCACACGACGTCACACATCGCTGTTACAATCGCTTGTGCAAGTCTGTCGTCTTTAAGAACTGCAGCAGCGCCTTTGTCACCTTCAATTGTGATGTCTTGTGCGGTCGACATTCCAAAATGGCATCAACCGACATCCGTCGCAGGTCAAGGTGAGCGAGAGCGGACGCCAGTGATTGCCTCTGTAAGTCATAGCGAGGACAGTCGCATATGATGTGTTGTAGCGTCTCTTCACGAAGACAGGTGTCACAAAGAGGGCTGTCGGCCATTCCGATCATAAAGGAATAAGAGTTAGTAAAAGCCACTCCTAACCACAAACGATAAAGCAGGGTGGCTTCTGCTCGGCTGAGTTTTGGTGGCAATCGAAAATGCCGCAAAGACAGCAGGTGGTGTTGTCGACTGTTCCGAGTTTGGCTGCTTGAGGCACTCCACAGCGAGAGTGTAATCTCCTGTGCAATCGCTCGAAGTTGCCTGGCAGCGTCGGACCTTGAGAGAGGTATGGTCTCAACTTTGGTGCCATCAAGTGCAGACTTGGCGGCCTTGTCAGCATATTCGTTTCCAACGACGCCGCAGTGACTGGGGAGCCACTGAAACGTCACGTGGTGTCCCTTCTCATGTGATTTATGGAGAAGAGATCTGATCTCCAACACCAGTTGCTCGTATGGTCCGCGCCGCAGGGCTGCCAGCAAGGACTGTAAGGCCGCCTTTGAATCGCTAAAGATTGACCATTGTCGGGGTGCTTCCTCATTTACTACACAAAGGGCAGCACGCAGAGCAGCAAGTTCCGCAGCTGTCGATGTCGTCGGGTGGTCTGTCTTAAAACTGATGGTGGAAGCTTTCACTGGGACAACCACCGCTCCGGACGAACACTGGAGGTTCGAGGACCCATCCGTATAAATATGCACTTTATCGGCGTACCTCTCGTGTAGAAGAAGCAGGGATAGTTGTTTCAGAGCACCTGATGACAGCTCAGCTTTCTTTCTGATTCCTGGCACACCAAGGTGTACTGTAGGTCGAATGAGACACCAAGGGGAGATCGACGGTTTGGCGGCGGCGGTGAAGCCTGCCGGAAGTTTGGCAGAATATCTGGAGACCATTTTGCAGAATGACGCGTTCCGCTTGTCTGACGGCAATGTTGCGAGGTGGTGACAGCAGGCACGGGCAAAATGCCTGATGTGGGTTCTCAAGACTTCCACCGCAACGTGCGTTTGTATTGGTTGGTCCCGAGCAATCGCTATAGTTGCCTCTGACAATGTACCCCGCGGCAAACCGAGACAAGTTCTCAGTGCCTGAGCTTGTGCGGCCTGAAGAGTGCGAAGATTTGTCTTGCAAGTGTTGGAAAGTACGGGCAGGCTATATCTCAAGAAACCGAGGAAAAGTGCTCTGTATAATTCCACCATGGCGCCTACCGACATGCCCCAAGTTTTTCCAGCCAAGAATTTGAAGATCTGGGCAATTGCGGTGAGGCGTTTTTTCATGTGCGACACATGAGGGCTCCAGCAGAGATCTCTGTCAATGATGATGCCAAGAAACCGGTGGGTTCTGAGATAGGGAATAGTCCGCCCATTGATTGATATGACGTAAGGCGTCATTGCTTTGCGAGTGAATGCCACAAGTGCGCATTTTTCTGGTGATATTTTGAGACCTTGTTTGCATAAGTAGCTCGATGTCAACGTTGCTGCTCTTTGAAGCCGCGCGCGTATTTGAGGACGCGTGACTGCCGAAGTCCAGACACAGATGTCGTCTGCGTATATTGAAATTTTGATAGTAGTTGGCAGGTATTCAGCAAGCCCAATAAGCGCGAGGTTGAATAGCGTCGGACTGAGAACTCCGCCTTGAGGAACGCCCTTGCAAGTAAAGCGTCGCGTAGTCGGGCCATCGTCGGTTAATACAAAGAATGACCTTGCAGCCAGGTAACTTTCAACCCACAGAAATAATCGACCACCTAGGCCAACCGTCTCAAGAGCATCGAGTATGGCCTCATGTAATACGTTGTCGTATGCGCCTTTCACATCTAAGAACAATGCTGCGGACAATCGCTTTCGGGACTTTTCGTGCTGAACGTAAGAAACGAGGTCCACTACATTATCGATGGAAGAGCGGTCACGTCGGAAACCAGCCATGGAGTTCGGATAAATCTTGTAGTGTTCAAGGTACCACTCCAGGCGGCCAAGGATCATCCGTTCCATTAGCTTTCCTACACAGCTGGCCAGCGCTATTGGGCGGAACGATGCAAGATCAAGTGGAGATTTGCCCTGCTTCAGTAGGGGAACTAAACGGCTTGTCTTCCATTCATCAGGAACATTGCCCTCTTGCCAAGACGTGTTGTAGAGGCTCAACAATTCTCCCCTTGCGGCTTCTCCTAGACTGCATAAGGCTCGGTAGGATATGCCATCTGGCTCCGGAGAAGAAGACCGCCTGCAGAGAGCGAGAGCCGCTTCGAGCTCCTCCATTGTGAAAGGCAGGTCCATGCGACTGTCACGAGGGTGGGGGACGTAAGTTCGTTTTGGGTAGCCTGGACAGACTACTTGGTTTGCGATCCTTGCACAGAAGTCCTCTCCGACTGCAATGTCCTGCCGCCCTTGGAAGAGCGCCAGCGCCTTGAAAGGAAAACACTGTTGAGGAAGGCAACGAAGACCTTGCACCGTTTTCCAGATGTGAGAAAGTGGCTTGCGGGGGTCTAGAGTCTGGCAAAACGTCGTCCAACGTTCAGACGCTAATCTATCCATGCGACGCTGGATCTTCTTTTGCAATCGTCTGGCTGTTCTGAGATCGTTCATAGTATTCGCGAAGAGCGCGACAGAAAAGAGGAACGCTTCTTCGAGCGACGACGAAAAAGCAATTTTCGCCGTCAACCTGGTGGCGTTAATGTGCCAGAACGTCGGCAATAGTATCCTCTGTTTTTGTTTTCTTTCTTCTACGGACACCGCAGTAGCGCTTCGCTTCGCGAGATTCCCCTACACGTCAGCGTCAGCCACCCGGACCAGCCCGGAGCCAGGACGGAAGGAATTTTCGGTCTCGCATCCGCCTGGGGGGCTATTCTCGCCTCCTAACCTCCGGCATCGAAAGTATAACGCCTTTTTACGAGGCAGCTCACTGATCTCCGAACGACGCCAACAATCAACACCCGCCTTACTTTCATGATGCCTGTCATGGTACCCTCTTATTCGGCCCCCTCCCGCGACTTCTACCCGGCGTGACCGTTCCTGACTATCGCGTGAGTCGATTTCGTTGACGCTGAGGAGGCCTTGCTTCGATGGCTCGCCTCGGTTTGGGGTTCCGTGCTTAACGCCAAGCAATGGCGTCATTGCTTGCTGCACCTACCTAACTGTCCCGAGGTATTACTGCCTGTGGCGAAGGCGAAAGAAAAAATTGGGTGAAAAAACAAGCGGAGGTAATAATAATAATAATAATAATAATAATAATAATAATAATAATAATAATAATACCAATAATAATTTTACAGTATGCGCGAGCACCCTGTGAATGTGAATGGCCAGCCGAGCTGAACCGTATTCAGCCCCACATGATTCTGCACATCTCTCGTTATCGGTCCACAGTGTTATACGCTCCAAACAAACACGCGGACATGCTCCCCACAGGGTCTCAAGCTTTCTGCTCCTCACGCGGTTTGTAAGAGAGCTGCGGGTTCGGCCCACTAATCGTAGTCGACGCACGCTGCGATTCGCCGGAAATTATACCGGCTCCGCTGTAAAACAACCAGATGAGCAAATAAGAAAACTCGGGAATTTCATGGGCAACCAAAGCAATGTATTGCATGTCGGCGCTCACCTTCCTTGCACCAAGTAAAAATACGCAGAATAAAGTCGAATACCGATGCAGTGGACCGTATGCAGGCCATTTCGATGGCGTCCAAAAGGACGTTGGGCGAAACGAGCGACATTAAGGAGTTTTTATGTGTGTTATGAGTTCTGGGGGGGACGCACAAACTTCATGGCGTATCTGTACAGGACGCATCTCACGCCCATCGCTCTGGTGCGCATTTAAATAAAATACGAGAACATGTAAAAAGCAACAACGTTACAGATTTCCCCTTTTAGAAACGGTCAAAATCTGCGCCGCGATTCAGCCCCCTTGTCCCTCGAAAGTGTATATTGCCCTTTCCTAAAGCACCACATGCTTACCGTATTCCCTTGGTTAGGGAGGGACTCTGAAAAAATAGGGGAAGAGTCTATGTATTGCAGGGCCCTTGCAGAGCCTGAACTAAATGGACGGCATGAACGTTGAAAAGCACGTTGAAACGCGAAGAGCAAACACGCCATTTATATGACAGCTGTTTGGCAAATAAGTCCAAGTGACGTGCGATGGATGTGCTTGATTCTGAAGAAGATGAAAATAATACGACCTGGAAGGCAAACGTTCGTATAATGGGATCGTTTGATGTCATAGCGAAACCGTGTAAGACATGCAGCTTGCGCTTTACGATCACTGTGCAATAATTTTTCATCCCCGTCGCATTCACGATACAGCCCAAAGATACAGACTATACGCAATACATATCCAGTAAGCATGCTTTCTACTGATAGGTTTCGTTCAGAAACCAATTCTCGTAGATTGTGCGTCGTGTTATTTTCAATGTGTGGAGAAGGCAACGACCCGTGAATAATGTCAGACAAGGTCACAACAGCCAATTGCCAACTCGCTCCCCAGAAAACGATGTTCCAACATCTCCAAACCTGTCTTCACATCGAGAGCACCAGGTAGCTGTGTAACTTAGAAACCACGCACTCACTTTATAGACATTCCCAAAATGTTTAGAAATATCGCTTTGTATCTTACTACTTTATATTCATACTTTTCCGCGGACGGTAAGGAATGCGCTTTATGTTAGAGGTAGTATGATCAATTTGAGTGTCGCAAGATTGATTACTGGTAATGTGAACCACCAAGTATCGGTATGATGTGACACATTGTTGTGGAATTTTTTTATATGTGCAGGTAGGATAGGCGACGGTGTTGCTGGAGGTCGTTGTACCAGAGCATTTCTTAATGTTTAATTCCACCGTATTTATTTACATCAGACATACTGACAATGCCAACGGTAATATTAGCAGAAATGACGCAGATCTCATCAGCACATTACACAAAAGGAACTAGTCGACCCACTTGTATAACTAGTGGTGATCACCTAGAAAATATTCTTTCGTCACTTACAAGGCACTTACGCGTCTCGCGAAAATGAGCGGTTTGTAAATGTTTCATTATCCAGTTCACTTCGAATAAGACGTCAATTAAATCCTCCGTTAGCTTTTCTTTATATGTACACATACACCGGATTAACATTTTTTCAGTAGCTTGCACTTTGTAGCCGTTGCATTTGTGCTTGACTGATTATATTTGTCATTTTCATATATGCTTCTTGCCTCCTGTGACATTTCAGTAGTTGTATGTACAGCCTTATCCTCTTGCAACTAGTGGCATTTTTTTGTTATTCGCTCACTGTGGCGTTTCTACAGCATTATTTCTCATTACTACTTATTCAACTTATCCCTTTCTTTGTAATGTGCTTATGATATACGTAGATGTTGTTTTTGCTAATATTCCCGTTGACATTATCAGCGTGTCTGGCATAAACGAGTAAATTGAATAAAACATGAAAATCTCATGAGTATGAGGACTTGCCGTAACAGCGTCACCTGCCCTACCTATAGACCTAATAACATCCTACTAGAGTATGTAACGTCATACCGATGCTTGGCGGTTCACATCATCAGTAGTCTATACCGTGAAACCCGCATTGACCTAAAAAACCTCTAAGCCTACTCGTATACTAGGACGCTTTCGTCGAAAATTTTCCCTAACGCGAACGTCACTGAATTTGTTGTTATAGTACATAACCTTCCTTCGTCCACAGCTTAAGCATAGGCATCATTAGTATGAGACACGGAACATGTGAACCTAACACAGTCCGTAGAGGTAGTTTAAAATCGCTCAGCACGCTTCATATTCAACAACTATCAAAGAACTGCAAGTGCTACTAACATGAAAGCTTTCCTACACTTTCCTCTGCTACGAACCCGCAGAAAACAATCTAGCCTTATCTTTTCCGTGAAACCTAATACCACAACTCATATTTACGTGCTGTCCTTGTGAACCACTGACGTGCATTTAATCTCGTATTAACCGTCGCTAAAAGGTAAACGTTCCGCCCTCGAAAACCGTAGACTTTATATTCATTCCTTCACAAAACAAGTGAATAGTGCAACAACTTACCAGCATATATCTCAAACGCTACTAGCACAGGTAACTTGAAAAGCTTCCTGCAAAACTTCCCAACTAATATACATGATTGAAGGATCGCTCTTTAAATGCATTTTTCTATATAATGTTTATTTGCTTGACTTTGTGATTTATTCTCATTTCCATTCCATTGATATATGTGATGCTGTGCCATGGATTTTGGCTGCCGTTCTTTTTTTTGTTGTTGTTGTGCTGGTCAGGTACGCGTAGACATAATTCCCTTTTGTATAACATGTTTGCCCAAGTATTCTTATTTTGTTACTTACATGTCGAACTTGTGAAGGACGACTTGCTTTTGTTTTAACTATTGATTTGCATGTGCCTGCTTTCAACATATCCCATATAATTATTTTTTACCTATTCTGTATTCTTCTATTACGTATCGCGTATTCCAGTGTCCCTACCTCGTGCCCTCCCTTCTTTAATGTACAACGTGTAATTGGAGGGTACATTTAATTATTAAGTAATTAATTATTGCTCTGCGTCAGATAGTTGATGTGGCCCAATGACGTGATACGCAATCGCCTTGATACACCAGAACTAAAAATAGAACGAACGTGCGTTCAAGAAAACTCGCAGTACATGTTGGAAGCTGCTGTGTGGAATAAAAATCTAGTCACGATCATTGCATTCTCAAGATTACGCTAAATAAAACAAAAGCGGCGCGAAGCCATTAAGGAATCCCGCATTACCGCTGATGTCCACCAGAGCTAAAAACTGAGCAGCGTCGGCTCCCTTTTAATGAGGGATTTCTTCGTTGGCTCGTCGACAAGCCTCGACCTTAGCTCGGATAGATTATACAGGAGGCCGTCTCTAGAGAGGGCCGCAGGATTTAGGAGGAAAGCAACGGGAGCTTTGGTAGATGTCGAAACTGCGGATCTCGGCCTAGCTGGTATAGCCTGCGTGTACGCGATCGTTTGTGCTGCCCTGCTCACAAAGAAAGCGGGAGCCACCGTTTTTCGAGTAAAATGGCCCAATGGCAAACTTACGACCGGACCTTTCAGTTGAGTAGTATGACAAACAAGAACGAGATAGATGTAGCAGAAAGATAAAAGCAGAGAACGGAGTAAACGGACTAGGAAAGCTATTAAACTTCGTCTTTTTTTTTTCTTTTTCACTAATGACCACAAATCCATCCACATTGCTCAACTATCTTACTTTGTCCGCAGACTTTAGGCCGCCGTGTTCAAATGGAATTTTTCAAGCGAAGCTTGTACTGAATGACTTGTGAAGCTTATTGTATACCAGAAAAAGCCAGCATCATTGCGAAAACATAGCGCGCGCACTTCTTTCTTGCGCTTCGACTGGACTAGAGTCGACCAAGCTTTATTTAGAACCTGTAGATTGGCGGCCTGGCCTGGGCCACCCTGGGGCTCGCGGTCAGGCTTAGCCATTCTTCCCGCGGTTTCCCGGGGCCTGCTGGATGGCCCAAACTTGGTATTGTAATCGTAAGCTAGCCAGAACTTCGCGACAAAGCTCTTCAAGTAGTCCGGGTCAATATGGTCGAAGAGCATTGTAGTGGGTATGCATTTCCAGGTGATGTGTTCTGTCTTCCTACGCGTGTTTACATACACAGCCAGCGCCGGGAATCGTCTAAGGTATATATGCGGTTGGGATGTACTAAGTTTTGGAAGGTTCCTGTTTGGAGACGTCTCCAGTCGGCTCCTTGAGGTCTACCTAGACTTTCATGGGGTTGTTGGTGTATTTCTCGCTGCTTTTTGTAGTCTGCTAATAGCCGTGGAAGGTGACAAGCCTGTCTATTGTCTTGAGTTGCGTCCGCACTCCGGGAATCATGAGATGGCTGTGCTAGGCCGCGGATGATCAGTTCATGCGCAGCGAGGTGAGCCTTCTCGATGACGTTTGAGGGCGGAGGGGGGGAGAAGGGAGAGAAGGGGGAGGGGGGGACGTCTGCGTCTTTTCCATCCTCTCCCATATGAGGTGGAATCCATTTGACATACTATTTAGGAGCAATGACGCTATTCTTGAAGTCCACCGCCTTGCTATTTAGCACCCGGGTCGCTTCGAGATCCACCCCTTACATAGTTCTTAACTACTCGTTAAAAGTCGATAATAATTTTTTCTGATCCCTACCTGAGTATGACTAGTTCAGTGGTTTTGAGTAATAGGATATAACGAAAATAAAGTAAGACAAACTGAAAATAAGAATTTGTCGTCGCGCTGCGAATTTGAACGACCGACCACCGGGTTGCGAAGACAGCACACTGTTCGATTCAACCACGGTCGGTTCATCATGAGCTTGCTTTAAAGCGGGGTTTTATATCCATGAAGAAGTAAAGTAGCGAAAGGCACGCGCCCGTAGCACACACAGGCCTTTCAGTGCACGCTCGGCAAGCAAAGCTGTGAACATATCTGAGCCATACGAATCCCGTTGATTTTTCTAACAAACAAACAAAGAAAGAAAGAAAGAAAGAAAGAAAGAAAGAAAGAGAAAGACACGCACACACCAAGCTTCACTAGTTCCCGTTTTGCCAACACGGGGAGGGCTCCTAAATTTTTTAATGACTACTGGAGCCCAGTATATTCCCACGATGTTGACAAAAGACGTTGTATTCAGAACGTTTCTGCAGGCTGTGCATGTTAAGCAACAGTTTCGACCAATTCTATAAGTTTTGAAAAGCCTGACAATTCATGCTCCTGCAGCTCGGACGTCAGGCGAAGAAGACCGCCGTGTTCCCATTCCGCTCTCAAGGACCGACGCTGCAAGACAACTTCGCACTCTTGCGCGAACGATGTCCTTAACTGAGTGGAATACCCCATACACGAGGCGCACCAGACTGCACCGGCTAAACCCATCGCTGCAACTCGGACCTCCGGCTGGTTTGCACCGACGTGAGGCTTCGCTTCTGTGCCGATTGTGGTTGGGAGTGGCCTTTACGAACGCTTACTCTGCGCTGATTGGAATGGCTGATAGTCCTGCGTGTGCTGTCTGCGGATGCGCAGAGACCATAGATAACTTGTTGTGCCACTGCCCACAATTTCAGGAACATCGACTGCCTATGACCGAGTCCTTCACAAAGCTCGACGATCGTCCACTTAGTGAACAGACAATATTAAAATACCGTCCTCACCGACCAACGGCTCAGAAAGCAATGAAAGCGCTTTTGGGCTTTCTAAAAACATCTGGCCTTACGGAGCGCCTATGATATTATATAGGACTGCCCTGCAGGCATTCCCCCTCTCTCCTTCTCTTTACTTTTATTCCCCTTTTCCCATCCCCCAGTGTAGGGTAGCAAACCGGACTCATGACTGGTTAACATCCCTGCCTTCCCTTCCTTATTTCTCTCTTTCTGCTACTAATCTGAGAGAAACTACCATTTTGGACTTGCGAATCTCTTCCAGGATTTGGAAACACGCAATACATATTCCTCACAGCTGCCTTCTCTCATATCAGGGTAGAAAGCCATCAGTGTTTTCGTACCTTAGTTCTGTAATTGTCCCGAAGAAGAACTGTAGAATGATTAATTTGACCCTTTTTCTTATCCACTGCTAGGTGAATTTTCTTAAACATTGCGTGGCACGGGTATTGTTTTTTAACATGTGAACTACAATACCTGCGCAATTTAGCTTGTACTCAAAAGGACGGAAAGTTGAGCGAGTTGGTAACATTCCATAATCAAAAAGAAGAGGCGTGCAGGACACGGACACAAGAAGAGAAGTGAACACCACGAACGCCGACTAGCAACTGATGCACAGCACAGAGGCGAAAAAGAAAGAAGACACACAGCTTATCTGCGCATGCTCGGAATGGTAGCGCCACCTGTCAATCGGTTACACGTGCCCGCCTACGCGATAGACAACTCCCAAGGCATTCTATCACCTCCCTGTTTAAGCTAATCGACGGTTGACTCACGCATGCACTTCCACTAATACTGATATACCAGGCCTCAACCAGTAAAAGCGTATCTTCGTTCTTATGCCTGTACAGGATCTCGGTATTATCTAACTCGGGCATGCAGCTACAGACCTGGCAGTGCAAGGATAGATTGGACGGCGTCCCACCTGATAGCGACCTCCTGTGTTCAATTAATCTTTGATTAATACAACGCGCAGTTTGCCCTACATAAAACCGTCCGCAGCTAAAAGGAATCTTATAAACTACACCCATGCGGCAGTCGGTGAAATTGTTCTTGGCTAGGTGCTTAACCGGACAGATATCGGTTCGCTTCTTACCTTCCTTCTGCTCAATTCTTCTATGCACTGCAGCACAAACCCTTCCTAACTTATTGGGAGCCGTAAACACAACATTAACCCCATATTTACTTCCCACTTTCTTAAGCCGGTGCGAAACTGCGTGGATGTAAGGAATACTCACGACCTTTTTCTTGTTAATGTTACTCTCTGCTACCGCTTTTGTTCCGGTCGAAATCGACTTCTTAAGACGCTCAGCTACTGTGGCTATGGCTAGTCTAGGGTAACCTGCATCTAAGAGGCGCTCAACCTGCGCATTAAAGCTAATGGTCAAACGGTGCACGCACGACTTCGTTAGGGCTGACTTTAAACAGGACAAGGCTATTCCGTTTTTTACTACTTTCGAATGCTTGGAGTCAAAATTTAGCAACGGCTTAGATGCTCTAGGGGAATACTGCCAACACACGTGATTCCGCTCAAATGACAACGAGATATCTAAAAATTGTATTACGTTTTTCTCCGGTAGTTCTTTCGTAAACGTTAAACCATCTCCATTAAGTTTAAATTGATCGCTTACATAGGTGACGACGGATTCAAATTCATCCTTACTACAAAGTACCAAGTAATCGTCCGCATACCGAAATACCCTAATGATGCGGTCCCCTAAGGCCTCTTTTAAACGGCAGTCAAACTTGCTTAAGTATAGATCACTTAGAATAGGGGCTACCTTTGAACCTATACAAATCCCTGATTTCTGCACATACACGCCTTCCCTGTATCCAACTAATGTTGACGTTAAGTACATGGAAAGAATTTCTAGAAAGGTACCTGTGGAAACTCCGCATCTATCTATGAAACCGGACTCTTGCCCTTGTTCTTGAATACATTCTTTCACGCAATTTAGTAAACCTTCATGCGGCAACGAGTAATACAAATCTTCCACATCCATGCTAAACGCTGTGCAGTCTCCAGGATTCTCCTCTGTTAACAACTGAACTAGAGCCTGAGAATTACGTACATGGAAGGGGTCAGAAAAACTTAAGGAAGTTAAGCATTTCTGTAAATACCTAGCTACACAAACTTGCCACGTCCCTGACTCCGATACAATCGAGCGAAACGGAATTTCTGGCTTATGGGTTTTTGCCGAGAAAAATAATTCTAAAGTGAGCAATTTTGCCTTCTTAACACTGGAAGCAACCTTATCTAGATTATGTTTCAAAAGGAGATCGACAGCTTGTACTGTTGTTTCTCTGACATCGAAGAACAACTTTAACATATCTTCATGACGAGAGATACTATACCTCGCAATAATTTGACCGGTTATTGCATATTTCTGCATCAAGTAATATCGTCCTATTTTAAGCGCACAGCAGTTGTGCTGGTTTCCGCAAACTGAGGATGCAGGGAAGGTTCGTTGTAACATTAACAGAGTACATAACGTAGCTCACTTTACAAAATACAAGGAAGACGTTAATATTACCGATAAAGGAATAATAGAGCATCATGCAGAGGGCAGCATGACGTAAAAACGTCGACGACAAAAAAGAAGGAAGAGCAAATGACGTTGGTATGTGAATAGGATTCAGCGCAGCAGATGCCAGCTGACATTGGCTTCTTCTTCTTCTTCGAGAAAAGTTATGGCCAATACATTTTCACAGAAGCATTAAAGGCAGTAAGAAAAATGTAAAAAACAAACAAACTAGGAGAATGACTAAGTGACCTAAGACAATCTGGCGTGCCGACGGCCAATTTCTCCACTTAAAGCAAATTTCTAGTACTATTTCTTTCGTGAACGGGATAATCAGGGAAAGGCAAGCTGGCCAAGCTCGCACCCTGACATCTACGTTATCGTTCGCTTGAAGTTTATGTTCCCTGGCAAGTAGAAATTTTAAGAAAGAAGGATAATATTACCATGAAAAATAGTAGCTCTTGACCTTGCCGAAGATAAATAACGAAGGTTAACACTAACACACACAGTGACATGGTGATTAACTGTGATTGCGAAATCAAAAGCTAATGCGCCACCTCCAAGTTCACTGCTTAAAAATAAGCATAACACATTCCCTCCTTTCATTCTGCGCACGAAGTTCCAGAAATTGATTAAACAAACTTGGAAAACAAAAGTGACTCAAGGAATGCTTTTGTTTTTGTCAGCTGCCTCTTAATAATAAATGAGACACCTCTCCGAGGACCCACTCGGCCGCGAGCTGTGGGACTGGTATTCTGTCTCTCTTCCTTTAAACGTTTACAAAATCACTGAAGTTTCCAAACTTCGGACTTCCAAATAAAAAGAAACAAATGCCAGATGGTCAGACTGGAGACCCGAACAACGCACCCGCGTTGCCTAGCAACCAACTTCATTCCTGGGGATTGATTCAGTGCACCGCTTAATCTGACAGCAGGCCGCCCCGACCATACTTGCATAATAAGCATTGGGAGTTGGGTGAGTGTCGTTCTTTACCACTGTTCGCTGTTTTATGTTTGATTCAGGAAAAATTTAACCTTGCCTGCATGTCAAGTCTAGTATGCGTTTTTGAATTTGGTTTTCATATACATTTCTGGTACGTGCGTGCTCTCTTATTTTTGTCAGTTACTCAAATGTAGGCTAGACAGGGCAATGTAGGACGTCACTGGAAAGGAACACAGTGAAGTACTTCGAAATTTCAGAAGGCGAAATCTCTATATATGCAAAGATAAACTGCAGAAATTCAGAAGCTTTAAAATAATCCCTTTCCTTTAAAAATGCCGTACGCGGTGGTATGCCAAAGTGATGTCTGCAACATACTGTTATGAATACAGGTTTGAAAACGCTACACATATGAGGTGAATCACGCTGCCAAAATCCTGTGAACTGTTTCTAGTGGAAATCCTTCTAGCTGTCTCTCATTTCTTAGTAAATCGCGAGCTTTACACAAGATTATAGATAAAGGTGTGCGGGAAACCCCGTACACAAACGGCCAGCGTACATGTACGCTCAGAGGCGTCGCCCAATATAGGGATAAAGCTAACACACCCACCAGTACATATTACGTTTTCGCTAGCAAAGTACACGTAGAAGGTTGAAGAGAAGGATGAAAAAAATCCACCTACATTAACCAAAGGTAAGCTAGGTTGGATGCCCTGCGCTACGGAAAGGAAAGAAAAGCTTAATAGCAAAAAAAGAAAGACCCTGTGCAACTCTTTTTTGCCCTGTTGTAATAGGCGGTTAATCCGTGTGCTAGAGCTTATAAATTGCGACAATGCTCTCGTTACACTGACATGTCGTAAGATCCCCATTAGCTCTTGTGGGCGACACCGGATTATTTGTTCCACGTGTTCCTCAAGGTGCACACAAAGTGCTCTCGCGGTATAGCTGCCCACGTGGCAATGCCGCTGATACAACGGGAAATCGATGTCGCAACCTCTTGAAGAGTAGCTATGCGCTGTGGTCGAGGAAGCATTGCGAGAGAATATGAACGTTGTGATTATTCTAAAGATATCCTCCTAGAAGAAGCGGTTCGTAAAACAGGTCACTCTACGCTATATTGTGAAGGAGAAATGTTTAAAAGGCGTTGAAATATACAGTCGCAACCTAGGCCTGGTGATCGGTATAAGCGACGTAACAGAGAATTGAAAAGGTGGGCGCGCCTACCAAAATGGATAGTGGCTGGTTTGGGGGCGTAGCTCTGCTGGTGGCAGCAGGGTTGAGAGAGAGAGTGTGTGTGTGTGTGTGTGTGTGTGTGTGTGTGTGTGTGTGTGTGTGTGTGTGTGTGTGTGTGTGTGTGTGTGTGTGTGTGTGTGTGTGTTGTTGTTGTTGTTGTTGTTGTTGTTGTTGTTGTTGTTGTTTTGTGGGGTTTTACGTCCCAAGACCAGTTCTGATTATGAGAGACGCCGTAGTGGAGGGCTTCGGAAATTTAGACCGCCTGGAGTTCTTTAACGTGCACTGACATCGCACAGCACACGGGCCTCAACGTTTCGCCTCCATCGAAATGCAGCCGCCGCGGCCGGGATGTGTGTGTGTGTGTGTGTGTGTGTGTGTGTGTGTGTGTGTGTGTGTGTGTGTGTGTGTGTGTGTGTGTGTGTGTGTGTGTGTGTGTGTGTGTGTGTGTGTGTGTGTGTGTGTGTGTGTGTGTGTGTGTGTCAAATACGGCCTTCGGAGAGGTTCTGTGGCTCTCACCTCAAAAAATAGCCATCTTTCACGAGGTTAGGCTTAACTGTCGCTGCGCCAGAAATCTTGTGTATGACGCCTGGTGCTTTCACTGTTCATGCAACCTTCGTCCTCTTAAATCTCATATTTTTGGCCCACAGCAGTGCTTCCATTTCATTTCTATCATATATATATTGTAATCGTTGCCTAGCTCACTCTTAAGCCCCCAAAGCGAGACTAAACATTCTAAAGAAAAAGAACACTTCAGAATCTCCGGCACACCAGTATTCTCGTTTTCCCCGAGTTTTCTTTACCAAATAATTTAGAGAGCAGTGCTTATACCCTGAATCTCGTCCAAGACATCTCTCAACAGGAATCCGAAGACGGTACTCCAATGCAGGGCATAACGATTTAGCCCTGTTGCCGTCACCCATGAACATGACACTAACACAAACGACACCTCTAGCTCAAGTCATCTTAATCCTCGTCTCTGACGGGCGGTTGAATCCAAGGCTCTGCGTGTTAAGGCCATGATCCCGGCAGCTTTAATTATCGGTATTTAAAACCTACGCGAACAGAGACAACCCAAGGAAGGCGGACGACGACGAGGAACGCGACACCGATCCTGGAATTAGGAAACTGGGCGCCTTAATTGGGAAATGCTGTGCGCGCTCACAAGCTCCATGGATCCTGATGCTAAGACTGCCTGGAAGCTTTTATGTCTGCCCCTGACCCCTTGTCTCACCACTCTATCCGTGGATGGCGCTTCACTTCTTTCGGGAATTTGGGTGCAGGAAAGTAAAAAAAAAATCTACATAGTAGACTTCACCGGAAAACAAGCGAGCGAATGCAGTGGTGCGGGAAGTTGGAAACTCGGTCGCTCTCGCGGGAGGGCCCAGTCCACTACCCGGGTGGAGTTCCTCTATACGCTCTAGGTCTGCATTTCCAGCAATCCTGCCACCACCTATCGGCCCCTACACTCACCCCCTCTTCCTCCCCCTCACTGAAAGAGCCTTTATTGGGCTAGGCGTCCGCCCACCTTTTCGTCGTCTTCGACGACGAAGAGCATCGACATGTGAGTGCTTCACTTCACTCAGTAGCAAAAGGGGCCTCCCTTCCTCTTAGCCATCGGATTTTTACCTGATTTCTTGCCATTCGCGGATGTGGTGGCGTCGCGATTGGCTGCAGTTTGTGCGTCTGTGCGAAGCACGTGTCTGTTCCCTATTGACGTTTCGTTGGCCACGCGCAGCCTTGCAGTGCGCGATTCTTGCTGTCTTGCTGCTTGGTTGAGAGCGACGCGGAGCTGTTCAGTTTCCTTATAATGTGCTGGAATGGTTTTTGCTATTTTATCTTTTTCTTCTTCTCTGTCTCCACGTTTTCGCAGAGGAGAGTAGTCGGGCGTGGCCTCCGTTACCTAGTCACCCGCCTGTCGGCGCTCGACGCTGATTAAAAGATGGCTGCCGGCAATTCGGCCACGACGAGCGGTGCTTAGTGTCACGTGGCCGACCCGGAAGTCGAGGTCCAGGTGGTCGTCTGCTGCCACTGCTGTCACTTTCGTGCCTGTCACCGGCTGCCTATCTTTCGTACTGCCCTCCCCGATTCTTCTGGGGGTGCGTTCATGATGTACCGCTACAATGACGTAGATTGCTTTTCATTGCGTCTAGGTGCTGATACGGTGAGGTGGATGGACGGGTGAATGCACAGCACGCAAAACTATGTGCTTCTTGCGTTTTGTCTTCCATGTGCTTCGACCTAATTAATTGGGATGGACACTGGCGTCAAGAAAAATGTACAACAAAGGTTGGTGTCTCGTTCACCCATGGAGAAACCTCCAACTCATTTCCTAACAGAAATATTAAGCGTGCGCGTCGCCTGACGCCTTAAACCTGTGCACGAATCGCGAATGGAAAGTTCACTTCCAGCCGGTGGTAGTACAACGAATCGTCCCCTTATTGTTCCTTCCGAGAGGCTGTGCCAGGATTTCTTTTTATATATGACGCTGGCATGTCTTTCATTTTGTGCACATGCATATTTCCTTTGTCGACGTTTCGTGGGGCTATCTGTGGGCGTGCCCGCTATTTTCTCCGCCTAAAGTGATAACTATGCAAAATTCATTATTTGTGCCAGTCAGCCACGTGCCTATAGCGCCTAAAGTTATATATATATATATATATATATATATGAAGAAGGAAGTGTCTTTGGATCCAGCAGAATCAAAACACTTCGAAGAGGAGGACGTGCGAAACGAATATTTTCCTACGTCTCAGCCGGGGACCGGCCTTCATCAGGGAAAACCTGATGAAGGCCGGTCCCCGGCTGAAACGTTGGAACAATAAAGAAGTTTGCGTTTCGCACGTCCTCCTCTTCGAAGTGCTCATATATATATATATATATATATATATATATATATATATATATATATATGTGTGTGTGTGTGTGTGTGTGTGTGTGTGTGTGTGTGTGTGTGTGTGTGTGTGTGTGTGTGTGTGTGTGTGTGTGTGTGTGTGTGTGTGACTGTGACGATGATCATAATGGTGTTGACGGTTAGCGCGGTAGTGCGCTGTGCTAGGGGATGTAACGTGAATGTTTCACCCGTCGTTATTTCTGGGCTACATGACACTGAAAGCGGCACTAGTACAGATAACGAAATGTCTTTTCACACTCTGACATTATTTACAAAAGCTAATTGTTAATACCGGCGTCAAGACCGGTGTGTTCTCGATGAAAACCGTATACTCAACTTCGGAAACGATGCCCCGCTGTCGTACGGTGATTAAGGTGCTCCGCGACTGACGCCACCTTGTATAGCGGTCAACATTTTTGAAGCTGCACAAAGTAAGATCGAAAATGAAAGGCCGTGTTTTTTTGTTTTTTTTTAATCTGAAGAATTTAGCGCGAGGAGTATGTACAAAATCTGCAGGAATTCATGAAATAAAAGTATGCAGCCCTTTCCGGTGCAGGTGCTGAAGCAATGGAAAAACGCATTACGCTTATACGCGAGCCGCCTGACAGAAACGGGAAAGCTCGAGCACGCAACACTGCATCCAATCACCTCAGTTCTGAATAAATGATCGTGCATCCCATTTTCGAAAGGGAGAATAAGAATGTAAAGCAATACAGAGGAAGCAATCGATTTCCGTCACATACACACTGTTCCGAGGGAGGTTCGGAGGCAGGGTGCAAAACGGGAAGGGAGGGGGAGGGGGTGTTCTAATGTATCCAGTTGTAAACCTGAAAAGACAGAGCATATCATCACATCTCATCTTTCTCTTGAAAAGACGCAAGAAAAAAATACAAGACAGAGTTGCTTTTAAAGTGAAGCAACCATAACTATAACAGGTATCTCCCGGATACCTCGCTTACAATAATACCGTTTTCGACACATTGCATGCAGCTGTTGCGCTGGTACGGTTGTCACGATGCTCGCCTGCTGACCCGAAGAATGCGGTTTCGATTACGGGTGCGGCTATCGAATTACTACGGAGGAGACTAGGGGCCGGTGCACTTTGCAATGCCAGTGAAAATTAAAAAGCCCCAAGTGGTCGAAATTTGCAAAGCCTTCGGCTTGGGTCCTAATCATATCGCGGTCTTAGCAACAATAAAACCTCGCTAATTATTGTCACTTTGAAAAGGAAAGCCTGTCTTCATCTTTCCTAGTTCTATCAGCAGTTTGACTGTGTTTTCCACCACCATACGCTTGGCTATAGCGATCAGTCACATGACACATGTGGAGAGATGGGCTTGTTCGTACATGGCTAAGACAACGAAGATTAGCGCAGTCAGTGTCCTCTCACTTCGCGTTGTATTCTTTTAAAGATATTACACCTTAGAAATAAATGTGTCTTAGCATAAAAAAAAAACATTCTGATGAACGCCCGAACGAACCCACCACCACCGTGTGCTTGACAATCCTCAAATAGTCTGTAGTCCGTCGTACTTCCTCAGGGAGCATCAAATGTGATGTACGTCGAAATTACACATTTTATCGGCAGATATATTAAAAAGCCCATGCCCTTACTGGCATTAGACTCACATTAATCAAAGTTCCTAACGAGTAAGAAGTTCTTATTTACAACGGGAATGTCTGCGAGCCTAACGCGACAAAACAAGTGCATCTATTGTCAAAGCACGGCCGCTTAATGAACGGTGACCTTTTTCGAACTTCAGCCAATCTTGTGGTATTGCCTGCGGACAAATTTTCACAATGATTTACAGTTCTGTTCTGGTAGAGCCTACGTTTCCCTAGGTGAATTTCCCAGTAACAAAACCCTTAAAAAGTGTCTCCTTATAAGGCCTCAGAGTTTTATAGCCTTCGTATGTACCATCGCGCTCAATACAGCATGAAACACGACAGCGTACGGCTACCACTCCCTCTTACTCTTGGAATGGAATGTCAATGCTTAATTTTACATCACCGCAATTTGAGATCACCGAGAAACGTGGAGCCCTCAACGTAAGAGCAAGTGCAAGCTGTGCGGAAGCATAGAGCTGGTGCGGTGGCGAGCTTCGCTGCTGAAAGGAATATTGACATGACAGCACATTTAACAGCGTTAGCGGCTGGCCAGGCCACCGCGTGTAATTCTACAGCCATGGCGACCACGCTCAACCACCGGCTCCGCTGCAGCGTTTTGGAAGCAAGCTCCGCAAGCTGGCTTTTTCGTACTGACACTCTGCATGCAGAGAAGCGAGCTTGTAGAAATTTGCTTCCTGCATATTGACACGCGCGGTTGTTTCAATATTTTTGCGCAACGAGAAACAACTTGCCGGACTCGGTCATCCAACTTAATTTGGCAGGCATGTGAGAGAGCTCCCTTTTGTGCCAAATATATATTCTTTCCTCTCCTTTTCGTCCACTTTCATCAGCCAGCGAAGTATGTCATGGAAGCTCGGACGCGCTGGGACCGGTCGCGGCATACCGGGTGTCCCGCATTACGTCATCGCCTAAGCAATTTAGCGGGCGCTCTTGGTGGTCGTGTAATCGAAAAGACGGTTCAGTGGCCAAAGCATTCTCTCATAGAAGAACGTAGTTCTCATGGAAATTGCGGTAGATTGACTCGTCTCACGGCCGTTTCCCAGAGGCTCGAAGAGAATTTGCATTTATTGGATTTTCCGAGCTGTGCTCCCTTGATGGGCAGCAATGGGGGCCACACTGGCATAACGCTGGGTACGCCCTGAAGTAGTTCTTGTGTAGTAGTTGTTGAACTGCGCCGTTGTCAATGAATGAATTCTGCGGAAGTGCGTGCGTGCGTGCGCGCGCGTGTGTGTGTGTGTGTGTGTGTGTGTGTGTGTGTGTGTGTGTGTGTGTGTGTGTGTGTGTGTGTGTGTGTGTGTGTGTGTGTGTGTGTGTGTGTGTGTGTGTGTGTGTGTGTGTTCTTGGCAGCACAGGGAACATGCGATATTAAAAGATGTACATGACCTAAGAAGTCATTACAACCGATCCACATATTGGCCATTATCATTATTTGTGAGAAGAGCACTACATTTATCGTGACCAATATAAAAGACAACGCTTAATAGTATAACGCCAACGCAAATAAGGCTCTTTCGAGGTGGAACTCTCGTGACTTTAATAGGCTACAAGTGCGAGCTGCCTACAAGCGCAAAGGTGGTCTACCGCACTGTAACAATGAGTTTGTAAGTGCGTCGTTAGTGACAGGCTGATGATGATTTCTGCGATACATTAGCGGCGGCAGCCCGAAAAATTGCAACGAGGCGCCAGCGTTAGAACGAAAATTGGGTGCCAAAGCAAACTACGGCACTCTTCTATAAAAGTATAGTTAGAGAAAACAACGGCGTACTCACTAAATATCTATTAGTTCACAATTTCCCTAGTAATTGCGGATTTCGCGATTTTGCAACTTCTAAAAGGTAGTTACAGCAGCCGCAGCATCACATACTTGCCTATGAACTTCATATGCTATTTTCCTTCTGTTGCGCACACAGCAGAAGAAAAATTGAAGAGGTCACGGGACAAGGCAGTATAAGCCAAGGAATAGCGTTATGCATCAACAGCACACAGTAGGCCGACATTCCGTGTTGCTGGAGAACGTCAGTATCAGTCAGTCAGCTAGTTAATCGATCAGTGAACCACTCAATCAACGCTTCTTATGCTTGAATAAGATCACACATACAAAATGCAAACTGTGACGCGAAACAGAAATTTCAAACCGACCTCATAAACAACGTGTACGGTCGTTGCAGTACCTTCACGAATTCTCTATACTCTCGGCCCAAATACAAGGGAATGAAGTCGCTCGACGTGGACCCTTCGTCATCCTTTACAGCACCTCTTCTTCATGTGCAACGACAGTTTAGTACGCCATGTGAATCGCCAGCGCGAACACTTCCTAGACGCATTAGATTGACACATACGTACGTGAGGCATCTCTAGTTTCTCCTTTGGAAATTTTATCGAGTTGGCCGCAGCATTTCGGACACCGCATGCAGGTGCGAGTGGGATGGATACTCAGCGCTACCAGTCGACTGGCCGTAATGTGGCGACAGTAACATAAAACACACTCAAAGTCAGTTTTCACCGCGGCTCGACTCAGTATTGCGCTTTCGTCTCGCTGGCTGGGGCTTCCTAGGCCGCATACACCGAGTCCGATCAAATACTTCCAAGATGCTCCACAACGAAACAACCGGACCAAAAGGCAAGGAAACGATACACACCACCAAACCTGTGTCGTTGTTTGTGTCGTTGTGCGTGTCGTATCTTTGCATTTCGAGCCGGTTGTTTCGTATTGGTGCGTTGTAACGGTGTAACTTAAACCGATACTAATTCACCCAAGTTACCGTTTTGAGGCTTTCAAGATGCTTTCATGTACTGGCTAGTGAAACCCTCACCGGTACAAAGAACGTAACGGAGAAGCAGCTCACGGGATCCGCACCAAATATAACCGGGAAGGTTGATGGTGTCAGTTAGCTATTTTGTAAGTCGCCGTCGTAATCCCGCGATACACACTACCCGCACTGTCTATGTTCCACTTTGTTGCGTATAAGTTCGTTTTAGTTCTCGCTTTGTGATGGTTTCTGTGATCATGCTTCTTATACTTCGCTTTAAATGAAATGCTCGTCTCGCACAAGCGATATTCATGTGACGTAGCTCTGCATCCGCATGCCTAAATATTCGCAGCATGTGCTTCGTCATAACGGACTGGTCTAATCGTCCGCTCTTGTGATAATAAGTAGCAGCAACGGTAAATATAAACGAGTAAAGCTACAAAGTCTAATTGATGTTCATTCATATGACGTCACATATAAACACGCTCGTCCTTGAATAATTTTTGGAAAAACACGTCACGCGCCAATTCAAGTACAACAAGGCTTTTTAGGGGCGAAGATCCTTAAGGTTTGGGTCTGTCCGTCCGTTGTAGTAGCGCGTTACCTACTAGGAACGCGCTACCAGGAGGGCGCGTGTGGGAGGCGCGCCCTCGGCGCGTGCCTCCCGGCGCGCGAGCTCTCTCACTCTTCCATCTGCTGTTTGTGAGAGAGAGAGAGAGACAGAGAAAGCGAAAGGCGCGCGTTGACTATGGAAACGCTCTTTCTTCGACCAGCTCGCAAAGGAGGAGAACGCACCCTCACCCGTGAGAGACAAGCTTGACGCAGGCAGCGTCTTCTAGCGAGTTCCTTGATTGAGAAATACCGACTGCTCGCGCTGGAGAACCGTTCACCGGCCACCCATATATATATAAAGGCACTGGATCTTGACTTACAATGAAGTGCCGGTGAGAGATTTCACTTTTGCGTAGTTGAACCATAAGGGTTCGTAGCGTGCGCGTCAACTAAATTATTCCGGAACTCGGCACGATCTACGATGAACCTCCGGAGCTTCGCCCACTCATCATCATTCACTCCGTGGATATGCTGTGAATTTTTCTAATAGTGATGTTTAGATCTGAAATTTAATCCAAATTTCTCATTTGCAATGAAGTGCGTTGATATGTGGAATAATAATAATAATAATAATAATAATAATAATAATAATAATAATAATAATAATAATAATAATAATAATAATAATAATAAGTTTATTCCCACAGTTTCAGTCAGAAATGAATCAGTGAACATCACAGTAATAAGAAGTTTACGATTACTACCGAATACACCAAATACATGTGCCCTTGTCCAACCATGTGTGACCTGGTACAGTTTCGCTGGTCATCGATCTTCACAGCGTAAAATGGAGCCTCAAGAACTGTCGGAGTTGCTGCGTTCGGCGTGCCAAAGAGGCCTGAGGTTGAACGTACTATCCTGTGTAGACTTCCTTCCTAGACGGCGGCGTCAAGGCGCATCAATGTATGCTGTGGTAATCTCCTTAGCCTAAAACTGTGGAGACTCCAGTGTGTAAAAGCTGTTTGGGTGAGAACCTTCCTCGGCATAATCACGACGCGCGCATTCGAAAACGCTAGCATCGTCCCTCCTCCTCCTTTCTTTCCCCTCACTCTTCTGGAAATAAAGAGATGACGGGATAAAAAAAATGAACAAGAGAGAGAGAGAGAGAGAGATGATGGGCGGAAGGCAGGGAGGTTAACCGGAAGAGAAAATATCCAGTTTGCTACCCTGCACTGGGGAAGGGGTGAAGGGAGACAGAAAGAGATGGAAAAAGAATAAAGAAAGAGAGAGGTCAAATCGCGCACACACACAAGCACGGCATGTGTCACAGACGGTTCACAAGGCCCGTTGCGCGCAAAAACTTGAGCACAGCCTTCGTGGCTTTCTGCTGCGAGACACACTCTGTCCGGCATTCCAATATGGTTTGCTCGGACAGTGGTCGACCATCAAGGCGTGACAATTCTGTGGCGAGAGTCTGTCGCTGGGAGCAGTACCCAGGGCAATCGCAGAGGACGTGCACAATTGTTTCCTCGCTGCCGCAGTGAATACAGGCAGCACTGTCTTCCAGTCCAATGCGACAGCTGAAACTTCTTGTGAATGACGTGCCTAGCCACAGGCGGCAAAGTACGGTAGTTTCACAGCGGGTAAGCCCACGCGGAACTCGAAGTTGTAGTGATGGGTCGAGGCGGTGCAGACGGGTATGCAGAAGACCAGGAGTGTTCCACAGCGCTATAGTCATATCACGCGCAAGCGAGCGAAGTTTTCTTACTGCATCCGTTCTTGACAGTGGGATGGCTTGCAGCACTCCAATTTCGTGGGCACGTTTCGCAGCATTATCTGCGTGCTCGTTGCCGATTATTCCAGAGTGGCCTGGTAGCCACTGAAACGTGATGTCATGGCCTTTGTCGGTTAATTCGTGATAGAGCTGTCGTGTTTGAAGCACTAATTGGTCTTGCGGCCCGCTACGTAAGGCCGATAAAAGGCACTGAAGGGCTGACTTGGAATCTGTAAAGATGGCCCATTTCTGTGGTGGCTCTCCATCGATCACGCAAAGTGCGGTGCGTAGTGCCTCAAGCTCCACGGCTGTCGATGTTGTGCCATGAGACGTCCTGAACAGCACATCTACTGCTTTGGCAGGGAAGGTCACAGCTCCTGCAGATCTGCCTGCTGCTGTTGAGCCATCAGTGTAAAGCTGAAGATGATTCCTGTAGTCCTCATTTAGCATTAGTAGAGACAGCTGTTTTAAAGCCGGCGGTGAGAGCTCCGCTTTCGTCCGAATCCCTGGCACTGTCAGCCGTACCTTTGGACGGGCCAAACACCAAGGAGGCGTCGGAAGTCTCTCAGCAGGAGTATAATTCTTTGGGAGGCACTCGCGGAATGCCGATATCCTCTTACAAAAAGAGGCACCGGGCCGGTCTTCTGGAAGCGAGGCGAGGTGGTGAGCAGGAGCACGAGCTAGGTGTCGAATGTGTGTCCTAAGCACCTCCAAAGTGATGTGAGTGGTGGCAGGAAGGTCTTTGGCCATTGCTATAGTATCCGCTGTTGAGGTGCAGCGTGGCAATCCGAGGCAGATCTTGAGTGCCTGGCCCTGAACACTCTCGAGTGCGCGTAGGTTACCTTTACAGGTGTCAGTCAGCACCGGTAAGCTGTATCTCAAGTACCCGAGAAAGAGCGTCCGGTATAGGTGCAACATGGCGGTCACTGACGTACCCCACGTTTTCCCTCCGAGGAAGTGGAAAACTTGTGAGGTGGCCGTTAGGCGCTTCTTGAGACCGGCCACATGGGGACTCCAGCAGAGGTCCCGATCGATGGTTACTCCCAGGAACCTGTGCGTCCTAGCGTAACAAATTTTTTTCCCCTTGATAGAGATGGCATAGGCTGTCATTGGCTTTCGCGTGAAAGCGACCAGCGCCGATTTTTCAGGCGAAATTTCAAGGCCTTGTTCATTAAGGTATGCCGATATCGAAGTCGCAGCTTTTTGGAGCCTCGCGCGTATTTGGGGACGTGTTACGCCTGACGTCCAAACACAGATGTCGTCAGCATAAATCGATATCTGTACACAACCTGGTATGCGTTCCACGAGACCAATCAGAACCAAATTGAATAACGTGGGGCTCAAGACGCCCCCTTGAGGAACTCCACGGTGTGTGCAGTGCTGAGAGGTTGGCCCATCGTCGGTTTGCACAAAGAAGGATCTCATCTGTAGGTAGGCACGAATCCAGCGGTACGCTCGGCCACCAAGACCGACGGACTCAAGGGCGTCGAGTATGGCCTCGTGAGAAACGTTGTCGTAAGCTCCTTTGATATCCAAAAATAGTGCCGCGGTTAATCGCCTGCTCAATTTCTGGTGTTGGACGTACGTTACGAGGTCAACAACGTTGTCGATAGAGCAACGAACGCGTCGAAAACCGGCCATGGCACTTGGATAAACCTCGTAGCGCTCTAGGAACCACTCCAGTCTGGCGAGGATCATGCGCTCCATCAGCTTCCCTACACAACTAGCTAGCGCTATTGGGCGGTATGACGAGAGCTCTAGAGGCGATTTCCCAGGTTTTAGGAGCGGAACCAATCGGCTCGTTTTCCATTCTTGGGGGACATGTCCGTCTCGCCATGAGTTATTGAACATTTCCAACAAAGCTTTCTGCGCCTGCTCACCTAGGTTGCATAAGATCCTGTAGGAGATGCCATCTGGGCCAGGTGATGAAGAACGATTGCACAACACAAGGGCCGCATCCAGCTCCTCAATGGTAAAGGGCAGGTCCATGCGTGAGTCCAGTGAATGTGGAGTGTTCTGTGTAGCAAGGACTCCTGTGCAAGCTGCATTGCCGACAATCTTCTTGCAAAAATCTTCAGCTACCTCGATATCCCGTCGACCTTGGTAAAGCGCTAAAGCTTTGAACGGAAACCGCTGCTCAGGAAGCGTACGCAGACCTCGCACTGTTCTCCATATTTGCGATAAAGGTTTCCGGGGGTCCAGAGACTCACAGAACCTTACCCACCGTTGAGACAACAGCCCAACCGGGACGATTGAATTCATGAGTGTGTAAAAGGAAAGCCGATTATACAAGCTCGATGAGTTTGAGCGGAAGAGTAGTGCGCCGGAAGTATTGAGGGTTTATGTCCGTTGACGTCGATGTGCTAGTGCATTCAGCTTAGCTAAGAAAATCTTTTATTGGTTTCAAAACTAGGCGAGATAGAGAGAATAAAAAGAAAAATAGATAACGCCTCCTGTGCAGCCCGTAGAGATGCTAAACCAGCAGAGCTAAAATGTGCACACTGGTGCTGATCGCTTCGTTAATGCCTGCGGTTCAATAATGTCTTTCTCGATTACTTATTACTACTTTGCATTTCCTAACGAGGCCACAGATGTCTTGCTTGGATTTATCCCAATGCTTGGATTTATCACAATATGGTTCGAATTGGGCTCCACATGTATCACCCCCATGGGGGAAGTATTTGAGTGGTTATTTGAGCTAATCCAGCGGTTTCATCGAGATCCTTCTAGGCTGTCTTGCGCATCTATTGTATTTCAAAATGATGCAATTTCTTCTTTCATTTTACCATTGGCCTTTATGAAATATCTAACTCTGTCCGCGCTGCCTTATACTGGAGCAGCTTGCTCGTCAAGCTGTCGAGAGAAAACTTTTATTCGCTGTTCTTCTGCCTGTTTTCGAAATGGACTAAATTCAGGTTGATTGATTGATTTGTGTTTTGCAAGGCGTGCATCACAGGCCCCAGAGTCTTTGGTGTAACGTTGCCGCTTTACCTCCGCTTCACGGACTAGCTCTACCACGCGAGCCGCTGGATTGGCCCGACATTGCCGTTTGCGCTTCGCAGCGCTGGCCCAATCTTCTGCCGAGGCGTTGGCGCGACGCCGATGATATCTGTGTTGGCCCTTACCACGGCGCTGTTGCTTGTGGGCCAGCTTCTTCTCGAGAGAACGAACGATGGGTGGCCTTCTAGCTGCAAAGACGCAGGGAGGCCGCTGCGCACGCGCTCTGCTGCGAGAGAAGGACAAGATGACTATTGGTGCAGCCAAGCGCACTAAACCTTTCTTTTTATTCTTTCTATTGTGCCAGCTCAGCCTACGTGGGTGTCTGCTCCTATAACAAGTAACTAGAGGTCGAAACCAAACCACGGTCGGTTTGAAGGCGCGCCTCTAGGCCGGCTGTAGCCAGGCGTTCCCTTTTCTCTTACTTATTCAGCGCTGGCACACTTGCCACGTACACGTAGTGTGATTCAATGCCAGAGCAACGCCTATATCACCCATAAACCCGGACATCCTCCTTCCTGTTGCTTATGCCTCCTCTCCGACCTAGTTCTTTTTTTCTTGCGTCCTCATCTGTTTTCATTGTTGGGACCAGGAGAGTTTGGTCTACACATGGCAGCTTTGCTGTATACAGTGCGGCATAAAGAAGGCCACAAAGCTTTAGCCCACGCGACACCGCCTTAGTTTTCTGTGGTCTGGCAGCGGGTTTTTCGCCTAGGCATATACGGCTTCGCAGTAAAAGACACGGCGGCGAGGCCGTTTCTTCTACTCGGAGCCCTGCGTGTGCTAACCCACATGACACTACCGACCTATTATATAGATTGCACCCGTCACTCTACGTCGCCTCCTGAAATGATGTCCATTGTCGTAGAGCCCGCCACCAGGTTCAAGGTAGACCACCGCTTCCGACACTTGCCTTTAGCTGCTGCAGGTAGGCGCTTCTCTTGCTGGGGATAGCGTTAACCAAAGACCGTTCATGCATCCTCCGCCGCGCAGTGGATGCAATCGAGGGAGCTTTTGCGACAGGCTACTGTCAGTGAGAAGGAGGAAACTAAGCGGCATTGAGAAGAGAGAGAGAAAGGTGGAGGAAAGACAGGGAGCTTAACCAGAAGAGATCTCTAGTTGTCTACGAAGAAGGCGATCTTTTAGCTTCCGCTGACTGTGTCTGTAAACAAGAGCGGCGCGTGTGCTTGCAAATACATCAGTATGTTCTCTTCCATCGGCGTCTTCCATTCATATTAAAACTGTGATCCTGAACGACGGCCTCGGTGCGGGAGACTTAGAGCGACGTAGCCGTAATACTGTGGCACATTTCTGCAGCCAAATAGGCTTCAGGAAGAGCACGAGTGCTGTGCGCATCAAGGTAGGTTTTTGTCAATTCCGCATGAGGGTTATACGCACAATATTTACAAAATACTGCTTCGGCCCTACAGAAATTCGGAACTATTTGCCTTTATACTCTTCAGTGCTGCCACGCTGCAAGTATATACGGCCGCTGCTCTGCACCACTATAAAGGAACAAATTGCAGGGATGTCATGTTTACTACACCCTGGGAAGGTTGAAGTGGTTAACGAAAGAAAGAAAGCAAGAAAGAAAAAAGAAAGAAGACGTTTCAATTGCAGATAAACTTTGAAATTGCAGCCTCATGCTCAGCTTTGTCCATTGAATGAACAGCATATAGGCAAGTTAAAGTACGAACAGGAGATTCTTCTTATTCTTAGTCACGATGCACGTCAAGCTTTTCGGCTCGCTTGCGGAACGTGTGTCTTCCGTGAGAAAAATTTTACCTAGTACCAGTGGTCGAAAGGAAGCAACTACGGAAAAGAAAGTGAAGGGGTGAGCGCTAATAACTGCGTAATCGTTGGCTGAGTCTGCGTATCGCGAAAGCGTGCTCAGCAGTGAACATTCGGGATAGTTCAATCTGTGGGTCTGGCCTAAATGCAAAGAAGAATTCGCAAGTATTGGGAGCTTCGGAAGTGTGCGCGATGCTTAGCAAAATAAAACTCGCACAACTTTTTAAACTACGTGCCATAAATGCGTTTTCTTGCGTATTAAATAACGCTTTCTTTTTGAGCGTCTCCTAAACATTAACATACATCTGATCACGTATCGACCACCCAAATAAAGTGTAGCCGTCCCTTCCCGCCGCACTAGTATGTATTTCGATTATTTCCTTCCGACGACAAGTCCAGATTGGAATCACCTTCCCTTTTCCACCGCGGCCACTGTGGACCAAGCATTGTTCAAGGCTACAGTTACGGAGCACTTCCAGGCGTAACTGCAAACTAGTGTTCTTCTGATTTGGTTGTTATTGTTTTGTAATTAGTGCACCCATTTCAGTGTAATGCTTTCAGGGTCTTGAGGGTATACTACTAAAGAAACAAAATTTAAAAAAGCACTTTGGACCTTTCATTTCTTTTCAAGCAATTTAGCGTTCAAGTAATGCTGAAGTTTATTCAATCTGGCGTACTTCTTGCTATATATTTATATGGAAGATCGCACTCAAAACTATGGCTCTTTCTCTCTCTCTCTCTCTGTGTGTGTGTATGTGTGTGTGTTTCTTTTTTGTTTTTTTAATTTGACAGGAAGGATGATGGAAAGAAGGATTGGAGCATAGAGCTTGAGCGCAGAGCGGTTACCATTGTCATTCGATTTCTCGGCACCTGCCCAGCGCTGATGGCTGGGCAGGTCCTTCTTTCTTTCCGGGCAGTTCGATCGAGTGAGAAAGCTATTCCGTGTACTCCAATTTTCACCGTTGCGAAAAGGAAAATGCGCGCCACGAAATAGCGTTTTGCGTCCTCATTTCAACGTTGGCCAGTGAGGCGGCTTTGTTAAAGATTTCTTACTTCTTTATAATTGTGTGGTGCTTCCTATATTTTCCGAGCCTCACCAATCCCAATACTCTGTATCGTTCTTCTTCGTATTGCCGCCTCTTCTGAAGCTGCGTTTTTCGCAAAGAGTGTCAGCCCCGCCGTACGTAATGTATTTGCGTCGCAACGCTGAGACCGAAACTCCTCGTCCTTCTCAGTTCGACGAATTCCGTTGTTATCTGACAGTTGCTCAGGCGATTGCCTAAAGCATTTCTAGCAGCCGTTACACATGGCGCAAGCGAAGTGGATCGAATCGTTCGCCTGTGAGTGCTTGGCGCTTCCCTTATCAGTACCTGGTGCAGAGAAGGTATACCAGCTCCCTTATCCCCTCATAGTGTCTTAGTCAACAGCGTAATAAATTACTGTTGTTCCACTCATTAGGTAATTGTTTCAACAGCGACGCTGTTTCAAAATCTACGCTTGCCCGTCTCTCATTAGTGGTAACGAAGGAGTGAACCCGCTCATGCCTGCGACCCTTTCTATGTACACGGGGCTGGTTATGCGAAACCTTATGCGCGGTATTTGAGCGCGCAGTTCTTCCTTCTCTTGCCCTCGGGGCCATTGCGACGTCTTAGCAATTATGCGAAGGACAATGTGCAATAAAGTGTAGCTCGAAGTTGCGGCTTTGATCTCCGCGCCCACTGCTGCATTTATATAACGCGATATGCAACCAAATAAATAAATAAATAAATAAATAAATAAATAAAGTCTGGCATTGCACAGTGGGGAAAAGCAGGCTGGCTCTCAACCTCGACCTACTACTACCCACACCTTTACCACCAACCACGTTCGCTGGGAACCCGAGGCAAGGTGCAAGTACTGGATAGGTGATATTCCATTTTTTGATGATAACAGCGCGAGCTTTCTTACACAACAGACAGAAACACAGACGAAGACATACGCTTGTCTTCGTCTCTGTTTCTGTATGTTGTATAAGAAAGGCCATAAAAAAAAAAAGAAGAGCTCGGACTCCAACGGTTTCCAAAGCGTGAAACTTGTTTCAATTTTCAAACTGAAGGCAATATTAATCCCCCCCCCTTCATATGCAGTCGCCGTGGCAGGAATATGAACCGCCTCCGCGATCCTATCGGTGCGGCGCTATCCTTCATGATGGATGTATAAAGATTACCACCCAGCAATATCACTGCCGAAAGTCGAACAGCCAGAAACGAAAACCGTTGAATTTGTTATGTACCTGCTGACGTTACTTTCCACGCATGGGGGTGAGAGGGACGGTACAGCCCTCACCATTCTTGCATCGCAGCATTCTTTCTTTCCGCGTCGACGATAGAAAAGAGCTCGTGCATTATTGACGTTATAAAATGTTGTACAGATGTACGACGACACTACAGCAACCTAGAGAGTGTCATATCCTGTAAGCCGCGCCTCGGAAATTGAACTTGTCGTCCTGTAGGCCGCCCGTAGATATGACACTCGTAGTCGAGGCGCGTGGTTGACAATCTATAGTGACTGCTTTATTAGCGTCACTATGAACCTATCCACAAACTAACAACCAATTCATACGGTTCGCCGACAATGCAAAATTTTAGCATTTCCAGTATTCTGCAATGCGCAAGGATATCAAACAGCATATGGGGCTGTTTGCCGCCGTGAGGCGGCGCCAGCTGTAGGTGACAACCATGAACAAGCAAACTTGTAATCTACGTCCTCCGAGATTCTGGCAGCCACTCGCTAAGCCTACAGCGTTGAAAATTCGAGAGCGCATCTCAGAAACGGTGTCGAATTGTCCCGGACACTTTACTGTCAAAGCTCCACGATACAAAGCTAAGGCAAGTACAACTGTAATTAACTTGCGAGCTACCCAAAGCAAGACGATTGCTTCAACGATTCGAATTCGACGGCATACGATTCGGGTTGTCCGCCACGTTCGCGCATGCGCGGTTAACAGCCGGTGTTCCGCTGCACGCAAAGTGCTTAGGGCATGGCGTTTTATACAATCTACAATCGTACGTTCCTTGCGGTACACAACATTTGTCGAAAAAGTAAACTGCTTTAGGCACACGCTCTCAACCATGGTAACTGCATTGTTATCGTGACCGACATTTGAGCGACATCAGCACGTGGCTCCACCCCTCGGTAGCGGCGCGCCGTAATGAAATGAGAAATGCTCGGAAAATGTGTTTTGTATGAAGATAAAAATCAAGTTATCAAAAATGACTCATGGGCCTGTGTTAGTATATGCTTAATGGAACGTCAAGGCAAATTTCCGGTATTGTGACACAAAGTGTGTCGGTTCCCACAGGCTACATATGTAACAACGCCTCCAAAAGATTCATGGACTATGTGGTGAAATAGTACGATGCCCTTTCGCTGAAAAAAAGCCGAAACTCGCCAAAGAGGCAACGAAAAAGAAGAACTTATGACCTTTAGAGACCACTAAGGGCCTCTTTTTCATATCAACCTCTATCAACAAACGGGATACTTCGTGATACTCTACAAATAAACGATATTTGTGTCATTACACTGCAAATAGAGCGTTTCACAGTCGAGACCTACAATACTACAGTGCGTCTAGGTTGCATAGAACAGCCCCTTTTGTTAAGTAGTTTTGGTCGTTATATATGCGTAATTTTTTTCGCCACTCGCTCATTCAGTTACGTTTATCCACGGAAGAACCTTAGTGGGTGCACTAGTTAATTTTTCTTACGACTTTTTTCGCCACCCGCAATGTTCGAACTAAGGGGAGCTAGCGAAAAAGCTGATAGGTGGCCTTGTGCGTCATTGTCGACACAAACGGCCGGCCCTGGGTCAGACCGCTCGATTGGATTCGAGTCCAAAACAATGCATCTTGTCGGCTGGCGACACAAAGCTCGGGTGCCGCGGGAGCGCCAGTTGGCAGTACACGTGCGTAAAATCCGTGGTAGGGAATGTGTGTACAAGAACACCAGAGGGACGTGAACCGTATTTACGGATGAGGAGCAGGAGCTGAACGAGTACTAAAGTAAGCAAGTAGTCGAAATGACTAGTAAAATAAACCTGCTATCTAACAAATGAGCAAGTTCACATACGCATAGGCATTTACAGAATTCCGGACGATGATTAACTGCCCCGCCACGGTGGTCTAGTGGCTATGGTACTCGGTTGCTGATCCGTAGGTCACGGGATGGAATCCCGGCAGCGGCGGCTGCATTTCGATGGAGGCGAAATGTTGAGGCCCGTGCGCCGTGCGATGTCAGTGCACGTTAAAGAAACACAGGCGGTCGAAATTTCCGGAGACCTCCACTACGGCGTCTCTCATAATCAGAGCCGGTTTCGGGACGTTAAATTACCCAAATCAATCAACGATGATTAACTATGTAAAAATTGTAAAACAGCCCAAAAATAAACACGGTCCTTTATGCACGCAAACTCACCGAGAAGCGAGCGACGCGCGTGCCAGTTCATGCAATAAGTAGCGCAATAACAGTTGCATATTGCGCGCAGACTCATAAGGCACCTGCACACGCACGATTGAAGAAACGTGCTGTGAGACGCAAGTTACGAGACGGCTTTTTTTTTTTTTTATTCGGTGGGCTCAGCTTCGGCAGGATGCAAGCTTCGTCGTAGAGCTCCGTTTATATGCACCACGTGGCCTGCGCTATTCAAGGCCTGGTGTTTTCTGACGGCTGGATCCCATTAACTGCTAGAGCCGTTGATCAGGTATAGCTTAAAAAACCGACTGCAATAAACCGCTGCCATTTCGCCACTTCTACATCTACAAACGTTTCCTGGTTGCCATTCGTTTGTTCTAGTAAACGCACGGACGTACTGAACATGCTCTGTCATCTTCCGTGGCTCATGGAGGGTTACACCGCATATTAAAAGAAATGTACGGCAGACCGCGTTCCCAGTAACGACAACACCTCCTGCCACAACGTTGAACAAATGCATGCCTACAACTACGTAAAAAAGAATTGACATTTTGCGGATGCAGCGACTCATTAACACATATAGAAGTAGCAGGGAGCCGCTCCTTTCACGCAGAACCACGTCGAGGCCATTAGCAAGCGCGGTGGGACCAGCAGCCGTACAAAACGCACGTACCAACAAACTGCCGCGTATTTCGACAAGCCCTCAGCCCTCAGCGGACAGGAAGCGGAGCCCGCACTAAGCATTCCCTTGTTTTATCCCATATCAAACATGCGACGCCTATCGAACCATAAAATGCACTTAGGTCCCTCCACACGGCTCCCGCTCGCACGCAGGGAGGAAGGCACCACAGCAGCTCGCACCCTCGAACGCATGGCCACTTCGTAGATATCCCACGAGACCGTACGGTGCGTCGAGCAGTTCCAGCTCGCTGTGCTTAGTGCTAGCTTATGGATACCGTGCGGTGGCTACGCTTTGAGAAACCCCTGCACCGTTCTTCTAGGGTTGCTCTGGGTGTCTCCCGACCGATAAGCATCGTCATCCCCGTCTAAATCAATGCAGTCCATATCCACGTCACGAATGCCTTTCAAGAGAGGAATGAAACCAGTAAATCGACACGTAGAACTTTTCCGAAACGACGGCTTGGAAACGACCGATGGGGATGTCCTAACCTAAACAGGGTTGAACTGTTGCGTACGTAAAAATAGGTACTTGAGAAAAAGGAAACACGAATCTGCAGTGCTCTGGGAAGAGGTGAAATGTTGCATACAGCGCAGGTAAATAATTTTGGCTATCATGTTAACGCCACCCTAAACTGAAACAACTAAATGTTTACGCGGAGAAATTATGTTCACGGAACATTACTTTCGTTAAGTTCACCACTCTGTGCCCCACCGCGGTGACGTAGTGGCTATGGATACTCGGCTGCTGATCCGAAGGTCGCGTGACCAAATGCCGGCCGCGGCGGCAGCATTCCGATGGAGGTGAAATGTTGAGAGCCGTGTACCATGCATTGTCAGCGCACGTTAAAGAAGCCCAGGTAGTCGAAGTCTCCCAAGCCCTCCACTACGGCGTCTCTCATAATGATATCGTGGTTTTGGGACGTAAAAGCCCAGAAATCAATATTGAAGAATATAGAAAATAAAAATGAAATCTAACCTTCATTTTTAAATTTCCCCCTGGAGCTTATACCGCATGATGCCTGAAGCTCTTTCTTTCTTTCTTTTTTTTTTGCATTCATGCCGCATAGGCACGTTAAGTTTGCTTGAAATAAGCTTTGCTACGTACCTGGCTCCCCTATATAAGAGGATTTATGCATTCGTTTCCGGATAAATGTCTTAGAAGGCACTGCCGAAGCGCTATGACTTTTTTTTTCTCAAGAAATGGGTGGTGGAGATAAATGAAATAGGGAAATCTGTCTCACAGGCTACGTCTAAGCGTAGGGATTACGTGAATTCCAAACGGCGTCTGTCTATGTAAATTTACAGCAGATCTACAGCCACTCAGAGGTACCCCTCCGCACTATCCTGTACCCGCCTTATACATTTTGGGAAGGTCACCGGTGACAGTTCAACCAGTTATGAATGTGAGCCCATAAAGGCGGCGGTAGGGTTCAGCGGGGCGCTGCCACTCCAGCATTTTCTTAACCTCCTTGGCTGCCACTCCAGCATTTTCTTTAAACCTCCTTGGTAGCCACCGGCGCGTGCCTGCCGGAGGCACGCACGCGCCGAGGGCGAGCGCGTAGCTCCCGCACGCGCTCGCCCGCGGAGACAACGTTGGCACAGGCAGCGTCCTCCTAGCGAGTTTCTTGATTGAGAAATACCGACTCTCGCGTTGGAGAAGCGTTCCACGTACGAACCCATATATATATATATAATATATATATATATATATATATTATATATATATATATATATATATATATATATATATATATATATATATAGGCACTGCATCTTGACTTGCAATGAAGTGCCGGTGGGAGATTTCACTTGTGCATTGTGCATAGTTGAACCGTGAGGATTCGTAGCATGCGCGAGATGTTATAATAGTTTGATGACATTTACTCAAGTGTTTCACTTTTAACTGTGGGGCGAATTGCACGGAAGAGTTTCACGGTTTACCGATGATTCCTTCCGGAGCTTCGCCCCACTCATCATCATTCACCCCGTGAATATGCTGTGATTTTTTTTTAATTCGGTAGGCTCAGCGTCGGCAGGATGCAAGCTTCGTCGTAGAGCTCCGTTTATATGCACCACGTGGCCTGCGCTATTCAAGGCCTGGTGTTTTCTGACGGCTGGATCCCATTAATTGCTAGAGCCGTTGATCAGGTATAGCTTTAAAAAACCGACTGCAATAAACCGCTGCCGTTTCGCCACTTCTACATCTACGAACGTTTCCTCTTTGCCATTCGTTCGTTCCAATAAACGCGCACACGCATTTAACGTGTTCTGTCTGCTTCCATGGCTAAGGGAGGGTTACACCGCATATTAAAAGAAATGTATGGCAGACCGCGTTCTCAGTAACGGAGACACCATCTGCCACAACATTCAACAAATGCATGCCTACAACTATGTAAAACAGAATTGACATTTTGCGGATGCAGCACTCATTAACACATATAGAAGTAGCAGGGAGCCGCTCCTTTCACGCCGAACCACGTCGAGGCCATTAGCGAGCGCTATGGGACCAACAGCCGCACAAAACACACGCACCAACAAACTGCCGCGTATTTCGACAAGCCACCCTCAGCGGACAGGAAGCGGAGGCCGCACTAAGCATTCCCTTGTTTTATCCCATATCAAACATGCAACGCCCATCGAACCATAAAATGCACTTACGTCCCACCACACGGCTCCCGTTCGCACACAGGGAGGAAGGCACCACAGCAGCTCGCACCCTCAAACGCATGGCCACCTCGTAGATATCCCACGAGACCGTACGGTGCGTCGAGCAGTTCCAGCTCGCTGTGCATAGTGCTAGCTTATGGACACCGTGCGGTGGCTACGCTTTCAGAAACCCCTGCACCGTTCTTCTAGGGTTGCACTGGGTGTCTCCCGACCGATAAGCATCGTCATCCCCGTCTAAATCAATGCAGTACATATCCACGTCACGAATGCCTTTCAAGATAGGAATGAAACCAGTAAATCGACACGTAGAACTTTTCCGAAACGACGGCTTGGGAACGGCCGATGGGGATGTCTTAACCTAAACAGGGTTGAACTGTTGCGTACGTAAAAATAGGTACTTGAGAAAAAGGAAACACGAATCGGCAGTGCTCTGGGAAGGCGTGAAATATTGCATACAGCACAGTTAAATAATTTTGGCTATCATGTTAACGCCACCCTAAACTGAAACAACTAAACGTATACGCGGAGAAATTATGTTCAGGGAACATTGTTTTCGTTAAGTTCACCACTCTGTGCCCCAACGCGGTGACGTAGTGGCCATGGATACTCGGCTGCTGATTCGAAGGTCGCGTGATCAAATCCCGGCCGCGGCGGCAGCATTCCGATGGAGGTGAAATGTTGAGAGCCGTGCACCGTGCATTGTCAGTGCACGTTAAAGAAGCCCAGCTAGTTGACGTCTCCCAAGCCCTCTACTACGGCGTCTCTGATACTGATATCGTGGTTTTCGGACGTAAAAACCCAGAAATCAATATTGAAGACTATAGAAAATAAAATGAAGTCTAACCTTCATTTTTAAATTTCCCCCTGGAGCTTATACCACATGATGCCTGAAGCTCTTTCTTTCTTTTTGCATTCGTACCGCATAGGCACGTCAAGTTTGCTTGAAACAAGCTTTGCTACGTACCTGGCTCCCATATAAGAGGATTTATGCATTTGTTTCCGGATAAATGTCTTAGAAGACACTGCCGAAGCACTATGACTTATTTTTTCTCAAGAAAAGGGTGGTGGAGATAAATGGAATAGGCAAATCTGTCTCACAGGCTACGTCTAAGCGTAGGGATTACATGAATGCCAAACGGCGTCTGTCTATGTAAATTTACAGCAGATCTACAGCCACTCAGAGGACCCCCTCCGCACTATCCTGTACCCACCTTATACATTTTGGGAAGGTGACCGGCGACAGTTCAACCGGTTATGAATGTGAGCCCAATGAGACAGGATCTACTTGCTTGCCAAACGCCGCCTAGCTAGTTCTAATTAAATGTGGAGCGACGGCCGCACTCATGACCCGCTGGCGTGTAAAGGGTAATTGAATTATGTTGATTAATTATACCTAATCAACATTCGGTTACTACACTTCTTCAAGCTCACATCCCTTCGGTTATATGCGGCTATCAATCAGAACCATTTCCTCCTTTTTACGAGTGTTTTACATTTCCCGACTTTATCTCCCGGTTTTGTTTTTCCTTGGCCGAGGGATGCACGTATTCGCAAACGTGATATAATTATTGTTAACTGTGCACACCCTTTCACGCCAATTTTGATACATACCACGTGAACGAGACTTGAGTGCTCGATATTTCGGGCCAACCTTACAAGGACACATCCATTGTTAGCGCCATAAAAAGCAATGAGTAACGTCAGTGATCAAATTAAACAAACGTTAACGTAAGTACGCTATCTGTTCAAGTTTGAAATAGAAACCAGTACGATACATAGTGTGTGTGTGTGTGTGTGTGTGTGTTAAATTTGTCCCCCTGGTATGGAAAAAAAAATTAAAATAAAGTGGGGGTAGCCCGCGCCACCAGAAGGTATATCGGGCTTAAAGCCAATCGCACCATAAAGAAATAAGGGGAAGTGTTCCCAAAAAGAAAATTTTGTGGAAAAAGCCAATTAAAAAATGTATGTATTCGGAAGCAAGGCCTGCAGGGCTTTTCCTTCTATAATAAAGGCAGGAGGTGAAGACCGTGATAATGTTAGTGCCAAGTACTACGTAGCAGTGAGAGCTTCCAGCAGCAAGAGTGTCCTTGTAACAAGGGGAAAGCGGGAGTGCACTGCTAGGTGTAGTTTAAAGTTCCGTGATCGACGACGTAGTGGAAGCCACAACTGGAGCCAAGGGCCTCGCCTTGCATGGCGGACCTGTAGGCATGGTCTGGAGTTTGAGGCGGAAGCATTCGGTTGAAAGTTTGAGCGAAGAGGAGGTGAAACCTGCGATGAGAAAAGGTCTGCGCAGATACATAAGGCGGGTTTTGTCATATCAATAGGATGACATGAACAATGGGTCTATGTGTGTTGAAAAGTTGATGCTCACGTCATAGCTGCCGAGGTAACCTCGCCTTTTTTTGGCGTAATTGGAACTATAACGTTGAGCATGCAGTGTCTGATGGGTTGTTGTAAGGAAAATGTATGCGAGCGGTAGACGTGTGGTTGGGAAGTTTCGATGAGGTATCCAGTTATGTCTCAGAAATTTCTGCACAGTGAGTTGGGGTTGGTATGACAACCGCCGATTCACGCATTATATTAACTAGCTGAATTAAGTATGCACGCGTTTTTTTTTCTAGTAGATATCTTGGGAAGTGTGCGTGTGATATTGTTGGATCTGTGCGGCTTCGTAAGTGTTGAGTGATGTGTTGCGTTCGTGGGCAATCGTTGAAGTAATGCAGATCGGCTACGCATATTTTTGTGCATGCACACCGGTCAGACATGGTTATATTAAATCGCTTGAGGTAATATTGGAAATGGCCGTGACCAGTCATTAGATGAGTTAACTTCCGATTAGGTGGAAACCATTTTGGAATTTTGTAGACGCTATTTATCCAGTGAAATAACGACGTGTTCGGCCCTTCTGTTTGCCAATATGTGTGCCAATGAGAAACCATAATTTTGTATAATTCGGACCGAACGGTGCGGATTGAATATGTAGCCATCCTCTCAGACCCAAAACGCATTGCTGAAGTTGCTAGTCTGTCTGCCAATTCGTTTCCTAATATGCCTTTATGACCAGGGACGTGAAATAACCGGAAGAAGATGCCTTGTGTTTTAAACTGATAAAGAATGTTTTTGATGGCTATCACCCTCTCGTCATTATCGTTAAGGCTTGCAAGTTTACGTAGTAAAGAAAGGCAATCTGTGTACAGGTGAAAAGGGGTTTGAGTGTGTAGCGTGCTGATGTACTGTAGGCATTCGGTGACAGCCATAAGTTCGGTTGTGTAGGCGCAAGATGCATGTGTTATTTTATATTTTCCGGCCTTCAAAATTCGAGTTTGGTTATCCAGTATTATGTATGCTGAGCCAGCAGAAATGGAGGTAAAGGAACCGTCCGTATATGCGTGCAGGACGGGTAGGCGGAAGGCGTCGTCGTGCTGGGAGGGGTCAAGTTCAGTAAAGGAAAATCTGTGTTTTAGGCTGGGGTGATAAAGACAGGGTGCAATGTCGCGCTGGATGTGGTCGGGATTTAGTGTACGTGTGCCGTAAAGCGTGACTATTTTTTGTGTAAAGAGAGAAAATTCTGCTGCTAGGCGGGTGAGTTCTAAATCTAAGGGCGGAGCGTTAGCGATTATTTGTAATGCTGAGGTTCTGGTTGTATGAAACGAGCCTGTGATAGATATTAAGACTGATCGTTGAAGTGATAATACGCGGTCTCTTAGGAAGCGTGTAGGGTGGGAAGGCCACCACGCTGGCGATGCATAAGTGAGTGAGGGAAGTAGGACCTGTCTGTATAGCCGGCGAATGAGCATGCTGTTTAGATTATGTTGGGAACGCAGAAATGCGAGGAATCGTGCAGTGAATATTTCGGCTTTAGTTTTCAGATATTCGATGTGGGAATGAAAATTAAGTGTTGTATCAAACACAACGCCAAGGAGCTTAACTGATGATTTGTGTTTTAGAAAGGCACCGTCTAACCTAACGGAGGGACGGCGCCTTGATGTACCTTTGTGTCCGTTGTTGAAGAACGTGTAGTGAGATTTGTCTGAACTGATAGTTACCTTTTGTAGCTTTGCCCATTCCTCTACAGGGTGTAAAACGCGGGTGACGTTGTTTTTAAAGTCCAATTGGGAGGTTCCAGGAAGTAATATGATGGTGTCGTCTGCGTAGGCTTGTATGTGTGCGTTATGGGGTAGGTTTATGTCTAGGAGGGAATGTATGATAACATTCCAAAGGAGGGGACTGATGGGGGAGCCCTGTGGGCTACCCACCGATGGAGATGCTGTTTCTCTGCCGGTGTTGAATGGGAATGTGATGGTGCGGTTTGTGAGAAACGACTGCAGTAAAAGGTACAGGTTTTTCGGGCATCGGTGTTTTCTAAAGAAGTTAAGCAGAGCTATATGCCATACACTATCAAAGGCCCCGACAAAATCCAAAGAGATGAGGATGACTGGTTGTTTGCGGGATTTATAGTACTCTAGGTATTGTCGTAATTGATAAAGAGCTAGTGCTGCGCTGCGTGTCTTGGTGAAGCCGAACTGATTTTCATGGATGAGGTGGTTGGTATGGAGGAAATAGTATAAACGGGAATTTAGTAGTCGTTCCAGCACTTTACCGAATATCGAATTCATTACAATAGGTCGGTATGACTTTGGATCCTGATGGGGCCTTCCAGGTTTGAGGATGAAAGTGATTTTACCGTTACGCCATGGTGTAGGGAAATGCCCTATTCTGAGGGCTGTATTGAAGACAAAATAAAAGAACTGTGGATGTAACTGATAAAGTTGCTTTACAAATATTCCGGTTAAATTATCCAATCCTGGTGCTGACTGTGTGTTAATTAACATTACAGCATGTTCGATTTCGTTCTGAGAGAAAGGAAGATCTAAAATTTTCCAGGGGTACTCGGACTTGTGAATTTCGCGCATCTGGTAATGAATCGGGGTGTCAGTTAGGGGGCTATCTTCAGCAATCAGTGTGTCTAGTAGGAGGCGAGCTGATTCGTTGACGGAAGTCGTCATTGAACCGCTAGGGCATTTTAATGATGGTAAGCTCGTTGCTGTGTGTTGTTTTTGAAAATGCAGTTTAAAATGGTCTCCGAAAAGATGTTTCTTAGTAGCGGATGTGTAAATGTCCTTGTCAAATAAGTCTTTAGCTTTAGAAATGTTCGATTTATACTGTTGGAACGCAGAAGCATATTCTTTTTGATAATAGTCGCGTAGAGAGGGAACTTTAGCGCGTTGTTTACGACGTCGTAAAGCACGGACACGCTTCCTTTCAATACTTAAGTCAGGGGACCACCAGCCCTTACCTGATGATACATTTGCTTTGGGGTTCCGAGAGTAGCGGTTTTCTAAGCGTTCGCATATGGTATAGAATTGTGTGATGATTCTGTCTAGTGTGTCTGGGCAAGCGATGTGACATTGTGTCACTTTTTGAAACCAGGGCATGTCTTTAAGTTCGCGCAATATTTGCAGTCGAGCGTAATTCGTTAAACGTTTTGGTTGTAGTGACAGAATGTTAGTGAAAGAGAATGAGATGTAATTATGATCGGAAAGAGTTGGTTTATCTAATACCGTCCATGAGTAACCTGCGGATGTTAGTGCTTGTGATGCTAAAGTAATGTCTATCCAGGTTTCTGCGTATGCTGTCTGAAACGTTGGGGAAGATGAAGGGTCGTTTAATATAGTCAGATTATTGGCGATTGAGAAATTAAGAACCTGTGACCCTCTAAAGTCTGACGGGCCAGGTCCCCAAAGAGGGTGTTTCGCATTAAAGTCACCGGCAATTACGTACTGAGCATCTGTGCAGCGGGATATACAGGCTTGGAGTTCGCCGAGAAAGGGGTCTGCGGGTCTGTGAGGAGGCAGGTAAATCGCCATTAATGTAAATGAATGGTCACGGCTTTGACACTTTAACATCACAATGTGTTCTGATAGGTGAAAGGGGAAGTAATCATATGTGTTTAATTGTGCTAAAATCATTACACGAGGGTTTAGAGGGGCGTGGAATTTTTAATCGTGTGTGGTATGCCTTGTACCGTGCCTGCGCGTAGATGAGGATCGCTCACAAATGCAAAATTGTAATTGTCGTGACACATGGTTTCGATGAGTATTTTGGTTGCTGCGGAGGTGTGGTCGAGATTCGCCTGAATGAAATTTAGAGGTTGTTTGTTAGCCATTTGTTGTCATGTGTAATGTAGGTGAGGTGTTGCCTGTGAGTGTTGCATTCTGTGTAGTATGAAGTACGTGAAATTGTGGATGCGTTTGGATTTGACGTAAACAGCAACATGTAGTAAGTGACATGGAAGGTGAAATACAGGCACAGTAAGCCACGGAGTCAGGACACTTTGCATTGTGCTTGCGACCAGAGGAGGGGCGCAGCGACTCACTAAAAGGTGCTTTGCAATTGAATAATAAAATTGTAATTGAGAACCTGTGCTTCAGACTGCGTAACTTGTATTGTAACGTGCTATGTGAGTCGCTGCACCCCACCAACCATGCTGGCACTTCTATGCTATCCATATTCAGTTCTCGCCCTGAGGCGGGCAACCCTTTCCTGCAGTACGGGGCACGTATGATCACCCACAGGATGGTTGTTTGGTCTAGATTGCCTGACGCACTCACTGCACTGCGCCGCCGGATCCCCCGCCCGCACCGCACACCGCTCCACAGGATGATTTGCAGCGCATTTGGTACAGACAAGTTTGTCTTGCTGTCCGGATACTGGGCAGGTCCTCTTTGTGTGTCCGTAGGAGGCGCAGTACGTGCAGAGTGGGATGTGCATATCTTCACTGACGTGCACCATGGTCCATCCAAGCATTACCCGCCCACGGGCTAAGAGTTGTCGATAGGCAGAGGGGTCGACCTCCAGTACATGTGTATAATTGCCTGATCGTTCGCGGTATGAGGTAATTGGACGGCACGTTTGTGGGTTCAGATCAAGACCATCATTGCGTTGATTAAGACACTGAACAAGTGTCATTACCGCAACGTCCGGGTCGACGCCTGTAAGTTTAATTCGTGGCCTTCGTTTTTGTGGGATCCGAACAGAAATGGACGTGCTTGTCAGGGTGTGTGTCAGGGTGTGTGTGTGTGTGTGTGTGTGTGTGTGTGTGTGTGTGCGTGCGTGTGTGTGTGCGTGTGTGTGTGTGTGTGTGTGTGTGTGTGTGTGTGTGTGTGTGTGTGTGTGTGTGTGTGTGTGTGTGTGTGTGTGTGTGTGTGTGTGTGTGTGTGTGTGTGTGTGTACTGCACTTAAACTCCCTGCTAGCCAGCACTTAACTCTTTTTTTTCTTTTTGATAGCCAGCTTTCTTCTATAGGTTTTAACTATGGAGCAACAGGGTATTCAAACGCGAAAGGATGCTATAATTCTACCTTTCTTGTCTCTCACCCCAAACCCAAATAATTTTTCAGCCTCCGCAATATCTTAAATTCAAGCTTTACGCAAGTCGTTATTTGTACTTTGTCATTACGTCCCTCACAAAGGCCTACCGATAACATTTTTCGAAAGCTCGCTTACTGAGCTCCGACCGGCATTGAGAGCAGTGCTTTCTGACAACAATACTTTAGTCGAAGACTAAACGAAACAATAAAAGGCCTCCAGAGCTTCCGATTGTCCTATTACATCGAGTACTGTCTATAGACAAAAGACCAAGGCTATTCCGAAAGAAAAAGAGAAAGCGCCTGGATTGTGAGCTATATTATCTTTTTATAAAGCAAAACGAGAAATACTGACCTGTTCCAGTGAGAGCAAAATTATTCGACATCGGCTTAAAGTTGAACATTACGTACGCTTCTTTATTATATTGCTGTTCGGCTTATTACAGTTAGAGTTCCGCACATTTTCAGTTCACTAAATTTCAAGTCTTATCTAGAATTCATTCTGCACCAGCATACCGAAAAACCCGAGCCCGAGACGGGAAAGAATTCACGGCTTAAAGAGTGAGAATGCGTTGGACCGTTGATATCATAGTGGGCGAAGGAGAGAAAAAAAAAGAAAACAGCATTTCATCTATTCTTCACTGAATTGGGAACCGATCGATCTATCTCCCTGCAGAAAAAAAGCCGAATATAAGGCACTTAGGGCAGCGCAAATTCTTTATTGTTTAATAAAAACAGCCGTACTGCGTGGACATCGAATAGGAATTTTTGTCGGAATGGAGCCGTTCATGCTGTAAAAGGATGGCGCTCTGTAGTATTTATCAATGTGTCTTCTTTTTGTAATTTTACTTGACTCCTCTCTAAATCATCTTTATAGTGGTGGCCCATCCTTTCTATCTTCCGCTTCCACGCCTATGTGACAAAAAAAAAAAAAAAGTCCGATAAGCGATGCGTGAAGTTGAACGAACCTGTACTTGCCGGAGCGTGCATACAACTTAGCGCCCGATTTTGTTCATTTTGTATTAATAACAAAAGAGTATTTGTTTTTATTATTATTTCGCTCTCACGTTGGATGGAGGCAAGAGTTTCGCTGTCTTCTCACTATTCCTTTCCTATTGCTAGTTTCCTGGCTGTCAACATATTGGTGGGTTTACGAAGGTACCATATTGAAGCTTAGACGGATGTAGCCAGAGTTTTGAAAGTTTCCCAACCTCAATTTATAATCGCAGCTAGCTATATCTCTGTCAAAATGTTTACACTTAATGGTGCCATATGCGCGGCTTTCCTTTGAGATCAGGGGCGAATCTATATTTATGCGCATCAACTTTTCTCCGAGCACCTTTACTTATGTTTTTCTTGTTCGTTTTCTCCTTGATGTGGATTGAAGTCCCGTCAAGGAGATGATCGACGTCGATGAAGCAGGAGGCAGGTTGGAGGTAATGAACTTGAAGGTATTTCGTAGCAAAATATTTACAGTCATATGTACATCTTGCCGAAGCACACTGATGATAACATAGACATCAACAGCGTCTTACTCTTCTACTTAACTTTTCTTAAGTTAGAGCCTAGAACACTGTTACTACATACAACGAACCTAGTCTCACTGTTCGACCACCGAGTGGTTACGGCCCAGACAGAAGTTGCATCGTACGGAGTCTTACTGATCGATCAGTTAAGTGATTACAGCCTAGACTGAAGGGAAACGAATCCCGTCCAGTCTTTAGTACCTTACGGTAACAAAGAAAGAGGGGAGGTGGCCACTGCTGGTCCGCCTCAACCTTCTGTCATCCAATCTGTTTATCCTCAGATTAAGCCACTCCCTAGTGGGCTGTCCCTAATCCCGACAGCAGCGTCTTTGCAGCTTAAACAGGCATTTTGGCATTCTTTCCCATCATGGCTCTCCCTCTCCTTATCCCACGCTCTCAGATATTCTCACAATCGAAATATCGGTATCGTAGCAGCCCTGCGGCATTCGGGCCATCTCCCACGCTCATCCAGTCAAACCCTGTCGTTCCAGGAAACACAGCGTGTCTTCGCCTTTCCCGCAGTTGGGACACTGCTGCGACTCAACCCTTTGTTCCAGTCGGCGCGCCGAGAGCGCATGCCGGTCGTTAAAGAATTGGTTGGGCCAAGCGCATTGTCGCTTCAAGCGAGGGCGCACTTCTCATGCATTGTCCTCCTACACGTCCGAGCTGCTCTTCCCCGAAACGGCCACTGAGAGGGCAAGTACGGTCGCGCAGCCGCGACCCCCCCGAGCGACGTTCAGCGAAAGGGAAGGGTCTCGTACCAGGAACCCCTGGGGGCCAGCGTGGGAGACCAGCCGCTCAGTGGGAGCAGTTTGCTTTCCATTGATAATTGCTGTCAAAGACCATGCAGAGAGAGAGCCGAGAAAGAAGCTTTGTATAGCGTACGGTGCTACGCCGTTCCTTCTGCACGATCGCCTTATGAGCGGCAACATAACACGTCCCCCCTTAAGAGTACGCTGGGCTGTTCTACGCTCAGTGGTACGATAAATCACTGCCGCGATTAGGTCACTGGACTTTCTAAGCATACAACAGCATACACAAACATCAAACACAATTGCGAGACAACACGACAGGAGAATACAAGAAACGAAAACAAATACATGCTAAACGATCAAGCACACCATTGCTGCTTCAAGCAGTAAGATCACTAGTGTCTGTTTGTTGTATTGTCAATCACACAGTCCACAATATACAGCAGCGAGTGGGCAGGAACATTCACGTCCCCCCCCCAGTTGGCATGGCACTGTTATTCTGATGGCTTCCACAAACTATTCTGGAGCCTCGATAATGCATCCGCATTCCCGTTACATATACCCTTCCGATGTTGTACCGAGACCTGATATCGCTGTAACGCCAGCGCCCATCTTGTCAATTTCGCCCCGTGCGGAGTAGAAGTTGTAAGGTACGACAGCGGATTGTGGTCGGAAACGACGTTTACTATGGCACCGAAAAGCCAGTAGTCAAACTTCTTTAAGGCCCATATTATTGCGAACGCTTCCCTCTCAATTGTCGACCAACGCATCTGGGTCGGTGAGAAGCGGTGGCTTGCAAAGGCGATAGGCCTCTCTTCTCCCTCAGCTGACATTTGCGCCAAACATGCTCCCGCCGCCGTAGCTGAGGCGTCTGTGAAAAGCCAGTAGGGCTGAGATGGCTCTGGGGTGTTTAGCGCCACGGCCTCGCACAAAGATTGTTTGAGCATCTCAAATGCTGCCTGAGCTTCCTCCGGCCAGGGTATCTTATTAGGTACCGCTTTCTTTGTTAACAGCGTGAGCGGGCTCGTCACCTCTGCATATCCTCGGACGTACTCGCGATAGTAACCGCACAGTCCTAACAGGCTGCGTAGTTCCTTTTTGGTGCGCGGTGGTACCAGGTTCTTAATCGCTGCTATTTTTTCAGGGTCTGGTGCGTGTGTCCCTGAACCGACAATATGCCCCAGGTAATGTATATGGGATCGCGCAATCTGACACTTCTCCGGACTGGCTTTCAGTCCCGCCTTCTCTAAGACATTAAGAATAATGTCGAGATGCTTTAAGTGCTCCTCCCAAGTGCTAGAAAAAATAGCAATATCATCAAGGTATGCCGTGGCATACATTTGATGTTGCGACAAGAGTTTATTCACCATTCTTTGAAAGGTTGCCGCGGAATTTTTTAGCCCGAAAGGCATCACTTTCCACGCGTACTGACCCTCGTGCGTTACAAACGCGGTGAATTTCTGACTCTTCTCTTCCATCGGTACCTGCCAGTACCCGCGCCTAAGGTCCACTACCGTAATGAACTGCGCTCTGCCTACTCGGAAAATCAATTCCTGAGGATTCATCATAGGGAACGCATCCACTTTGGTGACGGCATTTAACGCCCTGTAGTCCACACACATGCGGATAGTCCCATCCTTTTTTCCGACGCATACTACCGGGTGTGCAAACTCACTCTCCGTGGGGTAGATCAACTTCCAAGTCAAAAGTTCGTCAACGTGCCGGCTGACTTCCTTCTTTAATAGTTCCGGCACCCGATAAGGAAACACCTTTTTTGGCTGGTGGCCCGGTTCTATTTCTATCCTATGTTCGTCTACCTTCGCTATACCCGGGGTGCCGTCAAAGAGTGTGCAATGTCTTTGGAACACCGCCTGTATTTCCGCCTGCGCGTCAGCATCAAGGTGAGCAACCTTCTCGCTCGTTAGCACTAGCTCTTCCCGCTTTATAGTGGTTGGTTGTGGAGCATATTCCACCTCCCCAAAATCATGGTCCTCATCGAAGACTACCCCAATATGACTGACCCTTGTATAGTAAGGTCGAATGTTGTTGGCGTGGACACTTTTCACCTTTCCCTCAGATGTTTCAACGCGGTAAGAGTGTTCGCGCTCACGTCCAACCACTGTGAATGGGCCTAGCCATTTAGGTGACATCTTACAATTCCGATCATTGTCGAAAACCACAACCTGGTCGCCAACGTTAAAAGCTTTGAGCCTGGTGCTGCGATTATAGGCACTGGCGTAACTCTCCTGATGAGTTGCACTAGTTAGCTCAGCAATATTAGCGGCCGTCTCGAGCTGCTCCTTAAGTTGCTGTAAATACTTAGCGGGGCTTTCTCTTAATGTTGTGGGCACCGGCATTTCTCCCGTCCACGTCCTCTGCAATATTAGAAGCGGTCCCGTGGGATTCCTTCCATACAATAGACGAAACGGAGCTACTCCGGTTACCTCATGGGGAACTTCCCGATAAGCCCATAAAACCATTGGGATCAATTTGTCCCAATTCTTGGAGTCTCTCTGAATGACATGATACAACATGTTTTTCAGTACTCGGTTCCACCTCTCTACAACTCCATTACTCTCTGGGTGTTCTGGGGTTGAGAACCTTGGCGTGCAACCTAATTTCTCCATCATCGTTTGCGTGAGCTGAGATTTGAAATTAGTGCCCTGATCGGAGCAGATCATCTCCGGAACGCCTGTGCGACTGAATATCTCAATCAGTGCATCACAAGTCGCCTTAGCGGTCAAAGAGCGCAGTGGAACCACCTCCGGCCACCTCGTGCAAAGGTCCACTAAGCACAGCGCGTACTTATGCCCTCTCGCTGACGGTGTGTCGAGGGGTCCGATCACATCTACATTGACAACTTGGAAAGGGTGCTCGGGTCTAGTGAGCGGAGTTATAGGCACTTTATCTGTGCGACGCCTGTCTGACCTAATTTGACATTCATGGCACGAACGACAATGCCCTAATATCTCCTTCGCTATACCTGGCCAAAAAAAATTATACCTAATGCGAGCTCTTGTTTTCTTTGGCCCCAGGTGCCCCCCGCATAGCGACTCATGGGCTAAGTGCATCACCTCAGTGCGCTTATCTTTGGGGACAACTAGCTGACTCACTCGAGTGCCTGCTATTGAGTCGCAGTGATATAACAGTCCGTCTGAAATGAACATGCCGGATTTCCCACTACGCGCATCTTCCCAACATTTCTTTAGCGTAGTGTCACCCAACTGCACTTTGCGGAACTCTTCTCTCTGGCCTAATGATGCCTCCCTTTCTTCATCAATTTGCGCATCTTCGCCGGAAACGTCTTTCTTCTCCAAAGTAAGATTGCATGCCACGACCTTTGGTTTCTCTACTGCTTGTTCTGTCTCGGGAGCAGGCTCGGCCGGTGCTCGACAGGGTGCCAGAGGGCTGCTGGCCATCGACAAAAGTTTCCAATCTTCCTCGGTCAACAAACAATCTGTGCCCTCGACGAGCTCATCAGTTAACGCGCAGAGTAGGTCGACGCTCTGAGGCTCCGTAACCTCTCGCGGGCTATTTAATTTGACCGGCAACGTAACTAGCCTTGCCTCGATAGTTTTACCAAAAGCAGACACCAATCTCACCTTGCCGGACGGCTCTACTAAACTTCTCGGAAGCAGACTCTCCCGAAAGACAGTTATTTCACTCCCTGTATCCAAAATTGCATCTGCGGATATACCTGCACATGATACGGGAATTAACTGCAGTTTATTTGTGCCTTCACCCTCGTGTTTTAGAGACTTCACCTTTGCGCTAAGTACTCCATCAGGTATTTCAGTTTCCGTCTCGTGGGATAACGTTACCTTTTGGACCTTCCGCTTTGGCTCGGTAGCCTTCTTCGGGTTGCTCTCCTTATCACTAGACTTCGGGCACTCTTTAGCGAAATGGCCTGAGCCGTGACATAAGTGGCACTTCAGAGCCCCTTTCTCTACTCGTGTCGCCGGCTTCTGCCCCATTTCTACAGTTGGTTGCTTTGAAGCACGCCCTTTTCCTTTCGCTTGTTCGAAAGTTTGCAGCACTTTAGCGATCTCAGTTGGCCTAAGCCATCCCTCGCCTTCTCTTAGTCTCACATACTCAAGACCCTCCGTGCTAAGGCCCGATTTTATACGGTCAGCAACCATGAGTTCTGCCATCACTTCTACCGTGTCGGCCTCTCTCACTTGGAGGTAGTAGGAGAAATAAGTTTTCACGCGGGACGCGAACTGCGCCCACGTCTCTTCCTTCCGCTTTACCGCTGTTTCGAACCTCTGCAGATACTCTGCCGGAGAAAGCTTCAGTTCCGTCAGTACTGCTGCTTTAACTGCCTCGTAATCTGCACTCTCTTCAGAGTTGAGGTTACGCAGTAAGTAACGAACTCGTTCAGTTAGTGCTGGTATAACCAAATGCACGCGACTCTCATACGGTACTTGGTAAGTAGCAAATAGTTTTTCTACTTCCTCAAACCATAATGGCACATCCGCGTCACTCGGCAGGCGGAACCCCTTCAGCACTTTTGCACATTGCTGGACAGAATCGAAACACCGTCGCCCCCGATCGCCCGTCTCCGACCCAGAGTTGGACAACGTGCCATTGAGACGTTCCGCGTTCATTCTAGTTTGCAATAGCTTTTCGTACTCAATCTGGAGATTGAGCTTTTGAATTTCAAGTTCGAGCGTTCTCGTTTCACTTGAATTCGGCAAAACCTGAGATGCCAGCTGCATCGATTCTTGCCTCTGAGTAGGCACTCTCGCCTCATTTGACTGATCAGAATTTAGAATACCATGGTTTGATGGCTCTCGATTCCGATCCATTGCTACCGCACTCGCACCTTCATCTCCATTAGACTCCATTGTTTCAGCACCCCCGCGTGTTCTCACCATGTGCTCTACACATAAACTGCCATGCCAACTAGAGAAAAACGCAAGAAATCCTGCTCACCCTTTGCTGTATGCACTGTCGTTCCGGGATCTCTTCCACGGTGCCGGAGTTGGCTGCTGTGGGATCGTCTCGACGTTGCCGCTGGTGGCTGACGGATGCCTTGCCCCTCGGTCTCCTCGGCACTGGTCCAGTGTCTGGTGCTGTAGAGCTCGCCGATCCCTGTCCGACTGCGCCAGTTATGTTTTTCTTGTTCGTTTTCTCCTTGATGTGGATTGAAGTCCCGTCAAGGAGATGATCGACGTCGATGAAGCAGGAGGCAGGTTGGAGGTAATGAACTTGAAGGTATTTCGTAGCAAAATATTTACAGTCATATGTACATCTTGCCGAAGCACACTGATGATAACATAGACATCAACAGCGTCTTACTCTTCTACTTAACTTTTCTTAAGTTAGAGCCTAGAACACTGTTACTACATACAACGAACCTAGTCTCACTGTTCGACCACCGAGTGGTTACGGCCCAGACAGAAGTTGCATCGTACGGAGTCTTACTGATCGATCAGTTAAGTGATTACAGCCTAGACTGAAGGGAAACGAATCCCGTCCAGTCTTTAGTACCTTACGGTAACAAAGAAAGAGGGGAGGTGGCCACTGCTGGTCCGCCTCAACCTTCTGTCATCCAATCTGTTTATCCTCAGATTAAGCCACTCCCTAGTGGGCTGTCCCTAATCCCGACAGCAGCGTCTTTGCAGTTTAAACAGGCATTTTGGCATTCTTTCCCATCATGGCTCTCCCTCTCCTTATCCCACGCTCTCAGATATTCTCACAATCGAAATATCGGTATCGTAGCAGCCCTGCGGCATTCGGGCCATCTCCCACGCTCATCCAGTCAAACCCTGTCGTTCCAGGAAACACAGCGTGTCTTCGCCTTTCCCGCAGTTGGGACACTGCTGCGACTCAACCCTTTGTTCCAGTCGGCGCGCCGAGAGCGCATGCCGGTCGTTAAAGAATTGGTTGGGCCAAGCGCATTGTCGCTTCAAGCGAGGGCGCACTTCTCATGCATTGTCCTCCTACGCGTCCGAGCTGCTCTTCCCCGAAACGGCCACTGAGAGGGCAAGTACGGTCGCGCAGCCGCGACCCCCCCCGAGCGACGTTCAGCGAAAGGGAAGGGTCTCGTACCAGGAACCCCTGGGGGCCAGCGTGGGAGACCAGCCGCTCAATGGGAGCAGTTTGCTTTCCATTGATAATTGCTGTCAAAGACCATGCAGAGAGAGAGCCGAGAAAGAAGCTTTGTATAGCGTACGGTGCTACGCCGTTCCTTCTGCACGATCGCCTTATGAGCGGCAACATAACACCTTTCTTTGAAAAGTTCAGTCAGTTTGTGATATACTGATTCATCCGCGTCTTATCCGACCAGAAATGATCTCTACAAATCAATTCTTCGAAAGTAAGACAAGCATTACCTAAAGAAAAGGAAGCATCGAGCAACTACGCTGACCGAAGCGGATTTAGAGCTAACCGTCATGCCAGCTTGTATCATTCTGTATGTGACAACTGTATTTGTGCCATCGATGCAATGACCTGACCAATACTCAACTATTTCTCTGATGAAATCAATACGGCGTCGTTTGTATGTACACAATTCTGACGAAACAATTACGATCGAACGACATATGGCAGCGCAAAACGGCTGACAAGACGACTTAAAAAGACATGGATGACAAGTACATGTCTTTCTTTTGCCCGTGCGTCACCCACTGTTCGCTGCCATATGTCAGTATTACTAACTATTCCACCGGCACGTCTTAACTTGAGACGAGCATATATACAAGTGACTCCAGTGACTGACAGATGTTGCTCAACATTGGCAAAACGCTTCAACAAACAAATCGAGCAATCTTGTCCGAATATGCTATACACATAAGCGCGCGCCACGTCTATACTTGTTGATGATCAAGATGACCGTGGTTCGGTTAAGGAAAGGACGCAAATTTCTGCAGTCCATGTACGGAGCACGGCTAAGCGTCCGTGGGGGTGGGGGAACGGGAGTGAAAGAGATAGAGAGGAGAGAAAGGGCGTAGTGGAGTGCTCCGGAAATTTAGACCACCTGGGGTTCTTTAACGTGCACTGACAACGCACAGTACACGGGCCTCTGGCATTTTTGCCTCCATCGAAAATGCGACCGCCGCAGCCGGAATCGTCTATACTTGATGGCGCCGCTAGGTGGCTGAGCGTGCCTAAAGTCCCTAGATCTTTTATCGCAAAGTTATTTAGGGATTTTAAGCGTGCCAAGCGAAAAGCATAAGGGAAGAGTTCGGCTGCAGTGCACTTTTCATGCATGGAGAGGAGGCAATAAAATGGGCACACGTCGTTACATTGCCTTCACGACGATCACGATGACAGTCGTGATGACCTGGCTTCTTCGACAATGTTTGTTCTTAAGTGCGGAGCACTAGAGGTGCCAGTGCTGTCTACGTCTCCTCGGATCTCATGTCGTCGTGCTCACGTGCACAAAACGGCAATTAAAAACCGGTCCGAGACATGCTGGAGATGACTAAGACGGGTTAAGATGGATGCAGATTAAGAATGGTTAAAAAAAAACTAGATTAATATAATAAAATAAAATATACCCATTAAGCGTAATTATTCGCACAATGAGATCAAATTAAGCGGAAATAATTTGAATACGCCGACTACCAACACAAGAGAAACAGAGCGAATCCCTGCGCCCCAGCAGCACAACTTTACACACACCTAAGGATTGCCATAAAAACTGATCAGTAATGCTTAAATTAAACTAAATCGATCCAGATTAAGAATGGGTAACATAAATCAGATTGGCATAATAAATTAAAAAATACGCGTTAGGAGAAAATAATCGCGCGATGGGATCTAATTAGGTGAATATAATTCGAAAATGCCGACTATAAACACAAGACAAACAAAAAGGAAACAAGCGAATCACTGCAGCGTAATTCATACAGCTTTCACTGCAGTGGAATTGATTTACATCTTTTGCATTAAACATTTGTTTCCACGCAATGTCGCCCTTCTTATCATTGCAGGTGTCTTCTGCGACTATGGCAGCAAGCGGTCGCCGTTGCGATATGTTTCCAATCCTAGAGCGACCTTATTCAGAGCTTCTGTCGATTGCGTCGGTGCTTCTCTTCTTTGCGTGCTGGTAGCGCGTTCATCTAAGAAAGAGCGTTTCCATCAACGCGCGCCTTTCGCTCTCTCTTTCTCTGTCTCTCTCTCTCTCTCACACACAAGACAGCAGATGGAAGAGTGAGAGAGAGAGAGAGAGAGAGAGGCACGCGCCGGGAGAGAGAGAGGCACGCGCCGGGAGGTACGCGCAGAGGGCGAGCGCGTGCCTCCCGGCACGCCGGTTACGCCTGAAGCCTGACGCAGGACAAGGTTAGACTAAGAGGAGCTTCGCCCCTAAAAACTCCACGCATCTCCGCGAAGTGAACCATGATTGAGTGGGCGAAGCTGGGGATCGTTCTGTGTTACCATAAATCATCCGTAACATTGCCCACTCATGCATGTAAATCATGTAAATTAGCGACAAGGCGTGCGTATATTTACATACGCGTTGTCATTTATGCTCCAGGTCTTTGAGATTCCTGCGCCCCCACGTCGTAGATCGTGCCGAGTTCCGGATAACGCGCACACTGCGAATCCTTATGGTTCAACTACGCACAAGAGAAATCTTCCACCAGAGAACCTCTAAAGACCAGGAGCATAAATGACGACGAGTGTGCAAATATACGCACGCGTTGTCACTCATTTACATGCACGAGTGGGCAATGCCAGGGATGATTTACGGCAACACAGAACGATCCCTAGCTTCGCCCACTCGTCATGGTTGACTTCGTGGATAGTGCGTGGATTTTTTTTTTTTTTCAATCAAGAAGCTCGCTAGCAGACACTGCCTGTGTCAGGGTTGTCTGTCGCGGTCGAGGGCGATGATGATGATTGTGGTTCGGTTAGGAAAGGACGCTTATTTCTGCAGCACATGTAGGGAGAACGGCTAGGCGTACGTGGAGGTAGGGGAAAGGGAGTGCAAGAGAGAGAGAGAGGAGAGAAAGGCCGTAGTGGAGGGCACCGGAAATTTAGACCACCTGGGGTTCTTTAACGTGCACTGACAACGTACAGTACACGGGCATCTGGCATTTTCGCCTCCACTGAAAATGCGTCCGCCGTGGCGGGAATCGAACTCGTGTTTTTTGGGTGGCAGCTGAGTACTGTAATTTTTAGGGGCGAAGCTCCTTATGCCGTGGGTCTGTCCATCTTCCGTTTGTAGCAGCCACCTCTAGTTCGTGAAGTGCTCACTAGATGGCGCTGCGGTGCTCGCTTCATTCAGATGTATGGGAACGCGTAGTATGGGAGTCTGTCTGCCTGTCTGTCTGTCCGTCCGTCCGTCCGAGCGCTGCGGTGCTGCTTAGCTAGTACGTGAATTGATCAATAGATGGCGCGGAGGCGCTCGCTGCGTGCTCTAGTGTGATAGGAGAGCGCTAGATGGCGACACACAGTGTTTGTCACGTCTTTGATGATGTACTGGGCAAGATTCACGGAAGATTCACGGTTTTTACCGATGAACATCCGGAGCTTCGCCCACTCATCATCATTCACTCCGTAAATATGCGTGGATTTTTTTTTCAGAGATCCACTTCCGTTTCAGGAAGTAGGTCACTGATTTCTTTGTGGACCCCGGCATAAAACACTTTCGTGTTAAAAAGTAAAGCCAGAGGGCTCACGCCCATTCACGAATTATCGATTCTTTGATGTTATGTTCTAGTCTGTCATCGTTTTGATGCAACTGGCGCTGTGTCATCAGTTGTGGCTTGGATTTCGTGATTCGAAACAACTCACGATGGAACGTGATACATATAAGGAAAACAAAGTGGTGAGTATTGCCCTAACATTGTGGTGGTATATCGTTTTAGAATACACTTTTAAGTGGCTCTCTTGGACTGAAAGAAGGCACGTGTATTTCTATTTGGATAGCGAAAGATGTATGTATAATCAAACCACTGCGCGGGCGTTAAGAGCGAAGGATTCATAATGCATTTCTTCATTGCAAGGGGCGCGACGAGCAAGTGGAGGTCTCGAGCACCTCCAATGCCAGATCTGAACCACACGCAAATGCTCCCCGCGTACAGCTTACGAGACAGAAATATTCTCCATGCGCCACGCCACCCCCCTTCTTAATTCCCGAAGTTTCTCTTCACATCTTCCGGATGGAAGTCGAGACTGTGTAATTAATTTAAATAAAGCCTGTCCCGCTCTACCGCTCCGTCTTCGTAATATGATCCCACCCAGAAAGCTGCGCGCTGCCAAAGAAAGACGCTACCAGTTTTTATTTCCTGTGGCACCATAATTGTATTTTTCTTTTAATGTCTGCCTCTACTTCGGCGAGCAACGAGAATCGCCTCTTGTGCTCCGCCCTGCTCAAGTTTTCCCCAAACTTCGGCGCAACTCACATCAACCGCCACCATAACAACTCCGTCCAAAGTCCACATTTGTTTTTTTTTTTTTTCCCTGCCCGCACTTCAGGCTTAACTACCTATCACAAGTCTCGTTCTCAAGATGGAGTCTTTAATTACGTGGGCCACAGCGAGTGCCTGGGCTTGCCTTATTCTTGCGCGCTGCTATAGCGTCGGCGTCATGGCGGTCGGTTTTAAAGTGGGATACCCGCACTCTCCGCAATAAACACGAGCGAGATCTAGTTAGCGCGGAGGCAACTTGGGGGTGGACGGAAAAGTCCTTTATAAGTTCTAGTGCGTCAGGCTTCCCCATTTCTCTCTCTATATACGTTCTTCTTCTATTTTTTTTTTCAGCAGAGGCACGGGCGGCCGTATCGTGCAGAGGCTCGCGTACTTTTGAAGACCACGCGCGGTCCTCCGCGAAGAAGTTAATGAGATAAACGATTTGAGAAGTCCAGTGTGAGTTCAGTTTAAAAGGGAGCAGTCACTGCCGTCACACTTTCTTCAAAGAACTCATCACTAGCTATAGGTATGTCTCACTGCTGTGATGGGTATTGTTGGACCACCGCGTATAAGTGAAATGAAAAAAAATTAGCAGTGGCTTAGCTCGGCTATGCCAGGATATACGTAGCGTGAGCATGCCTTGACGACATCGACGGCGTCTTGTTGCTGCTGCTGAGATGGTCGGGTACCTCGCTCAGCTTCCTGGCGCCGCCACTTTGCTAGACGTGCCTCCCTTTGCTCCGGTGTCTCCTCAGCACATTTAGCCTTCTTCTGTTTGTTCTTCCTGCGCTCAACCGCTAATTGACAGGCAACTACTTCGGGATCCGATGAGTTCAGCCTCGCCGCTCTTCTGCGCCGCTGCGCAGAAATTTCGCTCTCCTTCTGCATGGCTATACCACACTGGCAAACACCCCGCTATATGTACACCCCCACTGATACCTCTGCGCATGCGCACAACATGAGAGGGGCTATCAAGCGGCTCCGGCGCAGCGTCAGACTTGGCTACTGCGCAGCAGAGGCGCTGCAGCTGGGCACGCGCCGGCGCCAGTACGTCTGCCGCGGATGTGACGTCATTCCTCCGGAATGCGAAGACCGGCGAGGCGCGCGCCGCCAGCTATGCGCTGTGTGACGTCACTGCTCCTCGCGCCTGCGCAACACGGCTCTCCAAGATTCACGCGAAACTGCTCAACCTCGGCCAGGTTAGCTGACGCTACAAAACCAAACTTGGCTGGTTGCTGTTCTTGTTACTGCACTCGAGTGCCGTCGAATCGTTATCGACTTTTACTCACGCCACATCTTCGGAACGTCGGTAATGTCTCATTAAGGCATGCTGGTTAAGCTCACAGAGAACTCCACCTGTATACACTTTAACGCCGTCTAACCGTGTCATCAATCGCGCACGGACTGACCCCTTTTTAGCGGTTTAATACAGCGTTGAACTCTCTACTAAACCGCTGCCTGGCTCAAAGAAAAAAAAGAAAGAACTCGTGGTCTTGGCATATTTTTTTTTTTAATTCCTAGTAGCTTCTTCGTAAGCAGCCCCGCCACGGCGCTCTAGTCGCTATGCCACTCGGCTGCTGATCCGAAGGCCGTGGTATCGAATACCGGTCGCGTTGGCTGCACTTCGACGAAGGCTAAATATTGAGGCTTGTGCGGTGTCAGTGAACGTTAAATAGGTGATCGAAATTTCCGGAGTCCTCCACTGTAGCGTCTCTCATAATGAAATCGCGGTTTTGGGGCGTATCAATCAATTCTTGGTCAACAAGGTCGCCTTGTAGCCGTATGTTAGCCGGACTGTGTGTTTAATAACGCTAATAACTTACTCGCTGTATGCGTCTTCCTCGTCAAGTCCTTTCGAGTAACTTTGCCTTTCTAAAGCCAAACTAACCCCTACAATTAAGCAGTATATTATGTACTTTTTCACTTCACTCGGGTCAACAAGCCATTCATGTTCGGTGCGAAAAACCTCTCGCATATCATCGAGGCAAAGCTGATGGGCACTAGTTAAGGATGCTCGTCGTGACATTGCTTCGTGAAAAGACCGGACAGAAGTTACTAAATAACGAATGTAAACTAGCGACGCTAAATAGCAAACGTAGTCACATATTTTACATGTACAGAGAACGTAAGCTTACACTGATTTCTCTCGTCTATTTTATTTCTTCTCCTCCGGTTATCCGTCAAAGCACATGCATGGATAGCAACGAGACTGCGAGCAACAGCAGGGAATTAATTTAAAGGCCGCCCGGAATGGATACGGCAACATCGCAAAGATAAGTGACCTCGAGAAACGAATGCATGAAGGCTCATGCAAAAAAAAAAAAAACGTATAATATTCCTTTCTTCTTTTGTTCCCTCTCTATTTTAGTGTATATCGACGCTGTGGTCACCGCTCAAAACTGCGACGTCGCATTGCGAGTCCGTTTGTGCCGAATTGACTGCAGTGGCTTGCTCGACCCTCGATTCATTCTCCCCTATCTTCCATCCGCTGACCCAAATGTAATCCTCCGCGTCGACCGCGGTTCATTCCGCTGTACAAATTCTGACCTCTCAATCGAGGGCAGTCACCGTGTCCCCTATGTTTCGCGACGTTCTGGATTCCTAGGAACGTTCGTTGCTTGGCCGTCGTCATCGGTGAAGGGGGATGGGGCAGAGGGGCGAGCGGAGAGATGCAACAAGCATCATGCTCTTTTTTTCATGCAACAGCGAGTGAGGCACTCGCTCTGTTTGTGGCGAAAGGGCGCCCTCAGCGGGAACCCGTCTCGACGAACGCCGTTCCTAGTACGCACGGACGGTCAATCACTCCCCGCTCTCGCTCACTGACGCGTACATCGTTTTTCACCGTCAAAATGGGAGCACGGCCGGGAGAACCTTATAGCGTGCCTCGTCCATCAGTTCATTGATGGGGAACCCACTTCAGCCTCGGAAAAAGGAGGATGCACAATTGCGAGGCAGGAAGGCGGAGAGAGAGAGAGAGAGAGCGAGCGATTTTGAGTTCAAAACGGTTCTTCCTCTTCTTCTTTCGTTCCGGTTACGACAGATATGAGTGCAGAACTTCTGATAAAGTGCAAAACAAGAAACGAAACACAGAAGATGTAGTCGCCAAGCATCTCCATTCGTATCCCGCCACCTGTTATTTCCTCTCTTTCGCTTTAACGTAAACGTGTTTCTTCTGATGTTGTTCAACTGTACTTTCCTTCAAATGTTGCAGTTCATCGCTCACCACCGAGGGATCGTCGAAGTACAAGGAAAATGGGGGAATGAGGTTAGGATACGGAAAGAAAGGAAAGAGTAACGCGATGGGGAGAAGAAGGAAGTTATCGTTTGAAAGCGCTTGAGTAAAATTAAGAAACTGATGTTTGAAGTTCAACGATGAGCGTTCTCTAGTTCAGTGAATTATATTGGATACTTGGGAAGCGAAAACACTAATTTCCTGGAGCCGTGCTTCAACTCACTGAGTGCTGGGAGTGAAAGTGGCTGAGCTTCTCTGCTCGTGTATCGCTGCGGGGTTCATAGATTGCCATTACGTGTTGAATTGTGTGTGTTTTGTTCTCACGGACAACTTGCTGACTTGATCTTTATTTGAACGGTACGTGACCATGATACGACTTTTATGTGCGTTTTGCATCACGTGTTTTGTTTCTTGTGTAAACTGTAATGCTCGACTAAGCAAGAACATTGGCGGTCGTGCTTTTTAATGTCCAGTTATTGTTTCCATTATCCGCTCCCCTTTTGGATCGCAGTATTCACGACTTTGTTGTTCCAGCAGAATCTCCTTGTAAGTTATGTTAATACCTCCCTACTATAGTGCCCTGCATTATTGCAGGCGTAGAAATAAACAAAAAAAGGAAAATAAGGGGTACGAGGTAACGGCATCCACGCACAATGGTAAAACTGCCTGCGCACATAAATGAAAAGAAAAAGTAAGTGCGTGAGATAGGTGCAGAACAAGACGAATGTATTCCATAATGCGAAGATTTCATTTGTACAAATCTAAAAGCTTTTTATCGACCATCGTCCATGCATGGTAGATTCCAGGAAATAGCGTCGATAGAGTGTCCCTCCGACAACTGCCGAAGTGCAAAAAGGAGCAAATTCGAACAGAATCGTTGGATTACGCAAGATGAGGCCATAGCGCTGAAGTGACAAGGACAAGGGAGACGACAGGACATGCGCCTTGTCGCTTCAGCACTGTGGCTTCATCTTACGGATCGAACCAATTAGCCCAAAAAGTCTTTCACGGACGAAATGAGAATCCCGTGTTCGCTATCGATTATTGATGTATTAGTGAGATCCTTTAGGGATGAGAGTCTAGAAGATACTGAGAATATGATTCAGAGCTGTATATTTAGGTGAGGCGTTAGCAACACGACGCACCTTGCCAATACGAACCTGGCAATATGTGTCACTACGTGTCACTGGCCGCACACTGTGAAATGTGGCGCTTTAACGTTCGAACTCAGTGTATACATGCTCCATTTTATTTATCTATATTGTCATTAAGGCAAAACAGCTATACGCCCGATTAGTCGAAAAATCCGGCGCCGAGTACTGGTACTACACTGTCAAACGTGGCACCTTCACTTTCCCAATCAAAGTAATGATTCCTTCCACTAATCTATGTTGTTATCAAAACGATATCCCAACATATCCCAGCAGTCTAATATGTGCCGTAAGAATACTAGAAATACGCTATGAAACGTGCCGTTTTATTTATTTGAATTCTGGATATATGTTTCATTTCGTTGACCTATGTTGCCTTTAGGGTGGAACCCCATAGAGAGAGTCTTTCAGCAAGCTTGCGTCACCCCAAAATAAATAAGTAAATAAGTAAATAAATAAATAAATAAATAAATAAATAAATAAAACCCTGCGTGAGATTTGCAACAGGAGCACGTGTCTAGCTCCTGCGCTCACTGCGATTAGCACGCTCAAATATCCTGTGATGGACGCCGATGATGGACGCAGGCAGACCGTGTTGAGTAGGTCACTTAGAGAAATTGATAAGGGGGTGGCCACACCTTTCGCCCTCTCGGCCTGTCCATGTCTGCGGTGTGCATGCATCATCGCTGGTTCGTTCTTCGCACGTTTAGGGGCACTAACCGCATTGCGCGCCTTCGCTAGTCACGCCGTACTTCTTAAAATCTCGTGCACATTTTTTTAGAGCCCGGAAAAATTATTAGCCTTAATACATTATTTGGACACTAAATAAGATGCTTTACAACTTCGTCCTTGTACATATTGCGTTTAAAGCAACCGTCAAATAGTTGGCTAATCAATGAATATTCTCAGGTGGTCTAAACGACAGCGAATAATACTAATTTAGTTGTATCCCCATAACGTGCACCTGAAGCTTTTTAAAAGGTGGCGCAAGTTAGTTGAAATACCCTGTATACCCCATTAGTCGGACAACTCGGCATCACAGTCCTAGGCTGCTATACCCGGCGACAACTTTCTGTGGCAGCACGGCCAAGGCTACGTGGGCGGAGCCTATGCACATGTGCTACTGCGCCAAGTAGTCCGACCGCTTCGACGGGTGTTTCGGTTTCACCAGCGCAGGTCGCTTTTCCTTACTTGCGCGTAAACGTTGTGCACCTGTGCGGACAGATTTTGATTTGGCAACGCCTGGTACGACTGCGAAGCTGTTGGACTCGCGGCACGCGGCGGTGTTTCCTCCGTAAGCGACGTTGACGAGCTGCAACCGGAGGACGCCATCTTTGACGATGAGGAATGCGGTGAGGTAAAAAAGCGACGGAAGCCAAAGAAACCCACAAAACCTGAGAGAGCATGAAACGAATTTTTTTCTACTGCGCTACGTTTTTATTCACTAATTGAAAAATAAATCCGCGAAAAATGTAAGTGGTGAATGGTAAAATCTTAGTTACCGAGAACAGTATACAAACGTTTTCGTTGGGGGACTACATGCTGTGGCGCAGTAAGACAAGCGTGCTTCGGCTCCGTAGCCTTGGCTGTGCTGCCACAGAAAGTTGTCGCCAGGTATAGTAACACGTGATATATAGATAGCTCTCGAAATATTCGCGTAAGTTTTCTCGCTGAAGTCCCGGAAGACAAGGTGGATTAATGGTGTTGAAAAGAAAATTTCTATTTTGAGGGGGGGGGGGGGGGGCGACCGGGAATACACGCAGCTGTTGTGGCGTTTCCGCAGCGCGCTCGCCTTAAACCTGTATGGCCAGCCTTCAAATTTTATCCGGAACGAACAATTCCGACCTCTATTTTTTTCAGCTTGATTGCCTTACGTTGTTTGCAGCCGCCGCACTGAGAATTTTACCGCCAATATAAACGTCCTATTACCGGTTTGTATTCACCGCATCCACCGAAGTTTTTTGCTCACGGTAAAATTAAGTCACCGACAACGCATTTCCCGTGACGCGAACACCTTAACGCTACCACGTTAGCGGAGGATTTTAGTCTGTACGCAGGCTTACTTACGCTTACGCCCACAAGCTTACTGTAACAGTGATCGGCAGCGCTCGTAGCGACACCTGATGATGCGGAGTCTAACCAGAGTAACACAAAGCTAGTATTACTGCGGCTTTCACGTTTTGCTTGACTGCTAGTGTAAAGCATAGGCCGTAAGATAATCATTAACTCAGAGTGCTTTAAAATTTCTTTCGACGAAAACACTCACGAGACAAAAAAGAAAATTGGAGGTGCTGTAGTTAAGCTGCTAGCTGTCACTAGCACTTCTGCTCGTCCCGTCAACGCCTCCGGTAGAACGGTATCCGTAAACGTAAGGAAGTTTACGGAAAAAAATGCCGCCCGCATCTTCCCACGGGGGGAACTCGAGTAAATGCGTCGCAGAGTGGTGGGGGTATCGCGTGAATGTTGCGTAATTGGGTATGGTTTGGGAATGCTTAATTGTTATTTCGTCTTTAGTATTCTTATTTATTGAATGAAGGAGAAGCGAAGGCAAGGAGCGTAATGTTAAAGTGTGTCTTTATTGCTTGGTGCCGTCGTTGTATTGGACGGCACCAAGGTGGGCGCTTGCGTCCACGAGCAGCGTCCGGAGCCACGTCTCGTTGACGACGTTTGCACGCCGCTTCTCGCTCACGTACCTGGGGTCTTAAAGTTCGCTGCTCACGTTTCGCCGCTGCTTCTCGTGCACGACGTTCGGAATCCGCAGCTCGGCGTTGCCGTTTCGCAGAAGCGTCGCGCTGCCCGAGTGGAATTCCGAACGAGCGCTCCGCCGCTTATATACACGCCGCCCGCGTTCGAGGGAGAGGAGTACGGGGGAGAGGTCCGCAAAGACGCCCTTGACTGAATTTCGAACGCGCGCTCCGCCGCTTATATACACACCGGCCGCGTTCGAGGGAGAGGAGTCCGGGGGAGAGGTCCGCACCCACACCGCGCATGCTCGGCGTGCTGAACGCCCGGTGGGCCGGCACGAGACGAGCCGAGCATGCGCAGCGGGGGTTTGGACGGCGCCGCCGAAGCGCGACATCGTGCGACTAAGAAATGCTCCGCATTTAAAACTAATATCCTCTGGTCTCTTGCGTGCCGTGATAAGTTCAGGCTTCCTACCCCTTGCAACAAATGTACGTAACATCTTTCTTCGTATAATGTATACCTATCTAAAGCAGCACGTTGCCAGTTCTCTCAGGCGAGCATTCAACCGCTCTTTGTTGTCCTTTAAATAGCCTCACTCTTTATTTATTTACTTATTTGTTCGTAACACGAAACTTTTATGCCGGGATCCATCACGACCTCACATGTCACTTTCGTCACGGAAGTGACGTCATGGAAGTGACAGTGGGGAAGTTAACGCGCACGCGTCAACTTCCCCGCGACGAAATGTATCGGCGCGTTGCCGTACGCGCTATCCATGCACATGCTTGAAGCTGCCCGAACGCGACTTATCTCGCCTCTGTCCCTCTCCTTCGATGCGCACGTACTGCTCCGCGCGAGTGAATCGAGGCGCTCTTTGTCTGGGACGGTGCCACCTTCTAGGAGAGGCGACCACAGCTTCACTTCGCCTCTCCTGGATGGACTTTCCCCGCCGACTGTTGTTCGTGTGCGATGGCACCAAGAAAACAGATGCGTTAAGCGCCACAATACGGCAACAATAATTGACTGGTCAATGTGGTGCAAGTAAAGAGGACTGATACATTTGTCGCATGTCAATTACCATCGCTTGTGTCCAGCTGTTATGTTAACCATTTCAGCTACCATATGGGATTGGCCACTGTCATAGACATCAGTCGTCGATATATAGGCGATGCGTCACCCGGCGGCACCATGGATGCAACCACGTGAAACGACGCCGCACCAGCAAAAGACCAATAGCAATGGGCAAGTTAATCTCGATGTGCAATAAACATTCAGCTGCTTCTGTGAAGACGCAATTCGCTTTCGTGTTATACCAAGCCCTATGACAGAGGGATCAGTCAAATTTCTTTGTGTTGCTTTCTCTCTGTCCCTCACTGCGGTTATAAAAGTGTTCATTCTCCTTGTGGTGCGATATATCTGAAATATATCGCTTCGCGTTCCATAAGGAAAGACCACATGGCGTATAATTCACCGTATACATGAAGCGGAATTCACAATACAGCTCAAAGTCACGGGAGAGCAACAGGTGTTCGTACACACACGAAGCCTTCCGCGGAAACATGTCTCTGTGTACGAAGCAGAGGGGTGGCGTCGAGTGCGCAGGCACTTTCATGTTATCTCGTATCCGGGTCCACGTCGATGAAAACTGCAACAAAATCTAGTTGTACGCACTTGCTCGCTAAAGCACCTGGAAATGAATTGATTCGCACGAATGTCCGAAAAGTGTCGTAAATCATTGGAGTCAGCTGGAAACAAAAGGCAAGCGTCGCAAGGCTTGCCCATATCTGAAAATGAAAATTTTCTAACTACATTCTACACAACGCAGAGCGCAGTTAGAAAGAAAAAGAACCTACATACGAAAAAAACTCTTGGTGCTTTTTTTTTTCGGAAGGGGTACAAGTTTTGCAACTAACAACGTGTCCTTCTCCTACTTTTTTTTTGTTTTGTTTTGCGTATTTTGTTTTTTCGACAGGGAGTGAGAAATGACTTCCCAGAATTTTACGCTACAATGTGTAGCCACCTAACAACAGGAAGCCCGTCCAGCATCCGCTGTAAGGAGCCATTACGAAAGCTACTGGTGAAAAAAAGAAAAGAGAAAAAGCACACACAATGTAATCAGCAATGCCATTAACGAGTTACGCCCTCATCTAACTCTGCAAGAAAAGTGATCTATTATTTCGATGTTTCCCTGAAAGTGTTCGATCCGAGACACATAAGAACCCACCTAAAAATTGGTAACCTACCGTATACCTCATAATCTCTACTGCTATACTTGAAAATTTATAGCCCGTGTCCCTCAATCTATGAAACGACGCACTACCACGACGAAGTCCTTCAATAAATGTTGAGGTCCAAAATATGATGCCTGACAAACCCGCTACTGCAAAGCCCGCTTTGTTACGTGTTACGACACCTACACGACTATGTCCGCGATGTATTACGTTACGCAACACTTATTTCACCATTCTATCGAGACTGGGAGGGGGGGGGGGGGGGTTCCTTGTGGTGCTTTGTGAAGATCTATAGTTGTCAGCCCTCTCTCCCCTTGTCCACCCTCCTGGTAGGCCGTCTCGTAGAACAAGCGCACGAAGCGATCGCGGCGCGTCACTTGCGTAACTAAAAAACTTGCTACAGAGCAAATTATTCTACTGATGTACCCTGCTAGGATCGATTTTCGTTTTCTCTTTTATTTGTATGCCAGGAAAACCGGAGTGTTTAAAAATCGATCAGTGAGGCTACGCCACTGAACGCGACCTCGTACTCCGCGACCAAACCATTAATTTCGACATAGCTGCACTTGCCATACTGGCTTTTGCAATACAGGTCCAAGCATTTAACCAGTAGAATAAGGTATGTCGAAAGCTCACGGCGACGTCATTAAGCGACTTGCCCGTGGTTTTCAAGTATTTGTTTGAACTTTCGCTGGCCACTACTGAGGCACTCCATTCTTGAAAAGTAGGCACTCAGTATTCTACGTATGACGCCCCAGTTTCTGTTAAAGCGATATATATATATATATATATATATATATATATATATATATATATATATATATATATATATATATATATATATATATATATATATATATATATATATATATATGTACATACTGTGTGTGTGCGTGTGTATTTCAGTGTTGCGTTTACTGCGGCCGTGTATGATTTTTCATATCTGCGCATCCATATATGCTTGCCACGTGCATTACTTCATTGTAGCCAGCCTACTGCGTTAAAGCTTCACCTCAGAAAGACGTCTATACGATCCGCGCATTTTTATCGTGTAGCACCTCTGCAATGTCGTTGGCTGTCATCTCTGCTGTTAGCACCGGGCACGCAACAATTCTACTCAAACCGAAGGCGGGCTTCGGAAACCTGGCACAGTGAGGCAAGATGTAACCTTATCACAGGTTCCTTCTCAACGGCTCTATCAACGGCGCTGAAGTTCAACAAAGCGTGACAGGCCACAACGTAGTACAAAGGCATAGAGGAGAAAGACGCGTAATCACTCAACATCGAATTTGCTACACAGAAGATGAAAAGCAAATTGACAGTGACAGGGGTGCCCGAGGTAATTGGTTTTAGGCTCACGGAAAGGACCTTGCAACTCCGATGACGTCGATGTTGCTCTATACCTCGAATGCCTTTCCGGCGTCAGTGTTAAACTTTTGGTTCCTATGTTTTTCTAAGCATTGTCGTGATAACAAATAAGCTAACACCGCAATCAAAAGACATTGGACTCCGGCGTTTACACGCCCAGCAAAGGGTTTCGCGTTCCCGCTGTAGCAATAAATACTTCATGACGTCCGTAGCGGATCCTACGCAGTGTCTGTAGCCGCATAAGGGCAATTTTAAAATGAAAGGGACCTGTCTTTAAAGCGGTGCTGTTCTTTTGTACGAAAAGAAGGTAACGACATCAAAACCTCCGAGAGATCTTGCATCTCTTCTAAGAAAAATGTGCCGAAAAATGAAACTGGACATCACAGTCGGTAGTCACGTGAAAAGGTATAACGGTAGAATCGAACGTAGGAGTAAATTCTGACGCTACAAATATAACTAGAATCGTACGTACAACGGAAGAGAACTCTCGGGAACGTAAACTATGGTGGAGTTATCCTCTACATTTTAGGTACCATGCTCAGGAAAAAAATGAAATAAAGAAAGCAAGAAAGAAAAAGCTAGCACATTCACTTTGTAATCGTGTAACCGCACTTTGCGTTCGTAAATTTTACTTCAGTGAGCCCTTCACATGGTTAAGAATATTCACTCATGGGCCTCTTCATTGTTAGCGAACTATCACACTTTTACTTCGAGAAATACATGCCAGCAGTAGTCTCGGAGATGCTATTTGTCGAAGAGTGCCGTGCGAGAAGTGCGGGCCGCTTTTCGTTCCTTGATAATTCACTGCCCTTCATGAGTCATATAGAGCAAGACCCTTTAGTTCCACATTACAAAAGCTCGAGGTTAAATAAACAGCTAGTGCAGCAGCTTTTCCTGCTTAAGGCGTGCTGCATGTGAAGACTAAAACGCATGCGTATTCATTACAGTACATATTTATTGCTGATTTGTTACAGTTTAGTTTTGTTTGTGTAACACTTCTTCGGAGAAGTAGGTTTTACATGCACGGACTAAAAAAGTACGCATAAGAAGTGGACAGGTGCCGGACATGAATGCCCGTATGTTTGCTCACTCACTCACTCACTCACTCACTCACTCACTCACTCACTCACTCACTCACTCACTCACTCACTCACTCACTCACTCACTCACTCACTCTTTCTCTTTGTTTCTTTCTTTCTTCATTGGACACACTGCACAATTTAACCTGAAGAAGGAAAACTGAGTGCACCACGCAAGAAATATCAACAGACAATCGAGCACACGAAAGGACCGACGACTTCTTTCAATGGACATTCAGGATCAGAAACGCTATGATAAAGGACATATATTCCTTACTTTTCCATCGCCTGAGCGTCTCTGCTAGCCACACGTCACAGCATGGTTGGTTATATAAGGATGAAAATTCGAACAGCGAAAGCGTATGATCGCACGGCAGCTTTCCCTAACGCGTCATAAAAGAGGCGCGGTGCATTTACGATGAAATTGGGAAGTACCTTGCGGCACACTCGGTCTGATAAGAAGGCGCTGCTTATCCTGCATTTTGTTTGGTCGCTTACTTTTCTGCAGAGAGATCTGAACTCGGCGAATAGAGTTACCACATTTTCTGTGTGTTCTATAGGTTAACGCAGGAGTGGCGCCAAGCGATAAGGAACATATGCCGCATCAGCGCGGCTAGGATGTCCACCGATCTGACCCCCTATCTGACTGCGGCGAGAAGTTCTCCTGTTATCGTTCGTGCGTCGCCTCGGAAGGTCATTATTAGCAGGCTCGCGCAAAGGCGCTGTAAGCGAGTGCAGCCAGGATTGGAGCCCATAGAGGACGTTTATCTTTAGCAATGCACCCTCGCATTATTATTTCCTGTCTGCATCAGCTCACCATTCGCTGAGCTTCAGATTACGCCCTATAGCATAAACGGCTGTTAGGCTAGACAAGCTGCAGGATTACTATGGCATAAACTTGAGCAATGCGGGAATAAAGAAAGAGGCACGTAGCGCGATATGAGAACTTGTACTGGCAGGTTTGCGTCGAGGGAAAGTAGAGCATGCGGAATTTTGGACTTCGAGCGGAATATGGGGAAAGACCTTTGACTTTATACGATGCATTCATACATATGCAGCGATCTTCTGCGCGGCTGTTTCCGCTATAGGCATAGAGCCTCCTACTCAAGTTATTTCTGCCTGTGGATAGGCATACCGTCTTTAATCTCGAGGCTTCCAACAATATAAGAAATTACTAGACGTCCCTAGCTAAAGCCTAAGATACGCGCAGGCGAAAGCCTTACAGCCTCTCTTGCACACTCTAGTTGGCACCATAATACAACATCATCAGCCTTAGATCGCTTTTATTCACCTTAATCCCCTTCACCTGTATTATTCTACCCCAATCCAGCGTATTCCACCTTAATCCGCCTTGATCTAGATTCATTCACCGTAATCCACATGAATCCGTCTTAATCCGCGCAACGTCATCGCTTTAAGCCCCAAAAGGTCTCGGATACGAATCTTACCTCTAACCCAAAGGCTGGGTGAGGGCCTTTAAAAAATGCGAAAATATAAACACATTGCATAGATAGATAGATAGATAGATAGATAGATAGATAGATAGATAGATAGATAGATAGATAGATAGATAGATAGATAGATAGATAGATAGATACGCTCGTTTTACACGAGCTCGTTTCAGGATTCGTTTTAGCAGAGAACAGCACCGTACCTGTAATGTTACTGCGGAAGAAACGTGAAACGTGCACAATATACATGAAAGGCGACAGCAGAAGCGTGGACCCTCTTTCTCGATTTATCTCGTCGATACATTGAATTCATTTGTATTTTACTCAAGGTCAAGGCCATAGTAGCCACTTTGCAAAATGTGGCGTTTTTCTGTTTAGCATCGCACTAGCACAAGAGCATTCAGCTTACGTCGGAAGACTGCAGCGTGACAATGCACTAAAACCTCGACAACATTTCCTGCTTCTTCTTTCTGTTAATCAATTCCTCGCTCCCACGCTCTCTTTTACCTCGCAAAATTTCCGACACAATTCGATTCCGCCCGGACGCTGTTCCGACTTTTTTGACCCGCGAGCTCCTTTGTCTTCAGGCCGAATGTCACCGTTCTGCTCAGAAAGACCATACGGCTTCACATAGACCTCAGCGTTTGTAGAAAAACAGCTGTCACTTATTCCTTGGTTGCTGCGAAGCAGCCAAAACAACTGAAGGAAACCTGAGTGAAGGCGCAAACCGGCCTTGAATAGAAAAAGGCTCTGACCTTGAGGATCTTTTGTATTTTTCATTTCACTTCCGGCAAGACATCTGCTTCCGGGCAAACCTTTGAGGTGTCGAAGAAAATAGCGGGAAAAAGGTTCAGCCTATGTGTTTGCGTACCGATATATTTCGACCCGTTTTTCCTCCGTAGTCGTAGAATTCAACAAGAAAACTTTCCACATTTTCTTTTCCTCTTTATGCAGTACATCCGCTGCCTCGCCGCTCAAAAACAGCGGCTCCGAACATTCTGTTCTCGGGCGCAAGATCAAACGCGCACCCAACAAAAGTTGCCCCCCGGCAAGCTTATTGTAATGCACGATGCGAGGGACTCACTGTCGCTGTATTTGCTCGTATTTGTGTGTTTCCTGCCACTTTCAGTTTATTTATTTATTTATTTATTATATTTATTTATTTATTTATTTATTTATTTATTTATTTATTTATTTATTTATTTATTTCTCTTCTATGCACGAGCTCTGCTTCGCCGTCCCATCACTGGACCGATGGCGCGTACCTTAGCCGCCCGGAGCAGGAAATGGGCGTCCCTGCGCTCAAAGATAACGTCACGTCACTCCTTCTTAGAGGAAGAGATGCATGCGTGCCAACGAAAAGAAAACAAAACAATAACGGTAAAGATCAGCTAGCACTATTGAGCAGCAAAGCATTCCACAGTAGATAGAAACAACTGCCAACGAAAGCCGTCAATACCTCCAGCACGCGTCGATGCGTCAGAACAGAATATAGCTCATATCGTAAGCGTCTTGCATGTGTGTACCCCTTCTTTAGGGATAGTGCTCCGTGGAATGAGAGAAGAGTATGCAGTAGAAGGAGGCGAAGGCTCTGTGGCATTGTTGTCCATGGTTGTGTGGTAGCTTGTTCTGGGTGTCATCACGTGGGCGCTTCGCTTAAATCGATGAATATCAACACGCGGCCACTGGCCGCGGCTGTGATATGCGTGTGTGACGACGTCGGGGATCGCGTTACAGCTCGACAATGCGGAAGAGCGCCACGTCACGCTGCATGACAATCTTTCGGAGTAAGTGCTGTCGCCGTCTATACGATACGCACTGCGTGTTTCTTGGAGTGGAGGGGCGAACGGAGGCAGAGGGTGAGACACGAGAGACAGACGCGTCCACGTGCGAGTGTGCTTCAGGGTTTATGGACAGTGTACCTGTGTGTACTAGATTTTTGTGTTTTGCTATGCTAACTTGCTTGTATTCCCGTATAAATGTGCTTGTTGCATCAAAGTGACAGGCTTCAGCGCACTCGCATGTGGTAGGGTTTCTTTCTGTCAGTGGCAGGGTATCCACTCGTGGAATCTATACGCGTAAGCCCGTGGCAAAACAAGCGCCTCGACGGAATTAAAGAAGTGAAAGTCCGCGTTAGTGAATTGTCAGATGTCCAAACAATGGTTTAAACACACACACACACACACACACACACACACACACACACACACACACACACACACACACACACACACACACACACACACACACACACACGCACACACCACACGACGGAAAAATGTTTCCCTCCGCGTTCTCTTGTGTGCTCTTTATGAGAAAGAAATCTAACTGCATAGAGATACCATTAAGTCAATTATCGATTTCTTTTCTCGCACAATGGTGCTTGTTTTTCCCACCTAATAAACACCGTTGTTACACTTAGGCAAAGGAACACTGAAGGGGTTTCAATTTATCAGTCACGTTGCTTTTATGTCTGTGTGCTATTCACTTGTCAGCCTGCTAGCTCCCTATTTCCTTTGTGTCCTTGTGTTTGATGTACACATATGGAATAGAAACTACAATTCAAAACCCACACAATGGGTCCTTAAAGGTTACGCATATTTGAGGTGATAAGCAAAAGTCAAAAAGCATTGCTTGCCGGTGCCACAAGAGGGTGGTTGGGCAAAATAAGCGACAAGCGCTTCAACTATATGGAACACAATAATCTCACGAGTGCCTGGGGGTGAGATGTCCCCAAAATAACTTTTGAAAAGCGCTGTAGAGGTGAACCTTCCGAAAGACCTTCAGGCGAATTATCGTGGTCCCCTTTTTCTTAGATATCCAGCACCTTCCGAATCAGCCTACGTCTCTGGGACAGTCGCACTAGGTGCCTCTTTGCGATCAGAGGCACGCCTACATGCGATGCAAAGGAAGACTCAAACTGAAGTTCGTACGTTATTTAGTGTCAAAAAATAAGCGCGAAAAGCAAGAAAACTCAAAGCATAAAAGATAAACGTTTGTCGTCGTCTCTTGTACTTTTGGAGAGTTTATTCGCGCTTATGTAGCATCATTATTATTTGAAGCCAGCCTGTGATATCATGTAACCCAACGACTGGAGCGCTTTTATGGTGTATGAGGAGAAGTTGGCCTCCTATTTAGTGCGATAGCTTTTATGTGAGCACACCAAGCAGAAGATTAGATAGATAGATAGATAGATAGATAGATAGATAGATAGATAGATAGATAGATAGATAGATAGATAGATAGATAGATAGATAGATAGATAGATAGATAGATAGCACGGGGTCGCCAAATCTGTCCAGGGCTCTCCATCCGCCAGGTCAGCTGGCGGATGGAGAACTGGAGACCTGGAGGGTGTGGGCAGTTAGAAACTTTGTTACAGAGAAGACAGCGGAACAGCCCCCATAGGGGCCCGACAGAGTTAGTGACACACTCATTCTGAGACTTCATAGGACGACACCGGTGCTTCTTCTAGAGCACTGAGGACTTGTTGGGCGCCGAGATGGGAGCAGCTAGGCAGTGTTGCCTTTAAGTCCAAACCACGAGGCGAGCAATTCGCAACGCTAACTGATCGGCAAATGGACGTGAAGGACACAGATTGTGGCATATTATTTATACTGAATGTTGCAAGTACACCAAGTTTGCGTCATTCTAAATATCGCCATCAGGGGTAATTTTGCGTGCGTCCGCCGCTGTGGTAGAGTAGTTCTTGTGCTCGTCTGCTTACATAGCACCCTGCGGGTCCATATACTGGCCGGTCACATTTTCTATGGAGGCGGCAGCACTGGCAGCCTGTAGCCGGCACTCTAACGTGCGTTTTAAGCGCACGTTAGGATGCCCAGGTGGTCGAAATTTTTTATGCCTTCTAATATGGCGTGTCTCGTAATCATATCGGGCTCTGACACGTCAAGCATCTGTGATTCTCAATATGTTTGCGCTAGAGGCTTTCTAGCAAACGTGCGCCTTCAGGTTCTCCCACCACTTTCGCCGCGGAAGTGGTCACTATGTGCTCGTGGGATAACAACCGATGGCCCCGGCCAATCTTAAATGTTTAAAGTTTCAATCGCCAATTTCACAATCCGTCAATATTTTTTTCGGTTTTTCAAGGGATTAATCGAGGAATGAAGAACCTTGCAAGCCACATCTCTTCTCGCAACGACTGAGGCAATGGATCGCTCTCATAGAGGGCTGTTTAAATGTAACTGCAGAATATATACACCTGATGGAGTTGGGTTTGCAATCGGAAGCCGTGAAAAACAACGCACTAGTAACCAGCCACCGCTGGGGCTGTTGCTTCAGGAAAAATATGCGCAGCGCAACTGATGCACAAGTCATCTGGGAACCTGTTCTGGGAACGATCGCCTTTGGCATTATCGCCCAAGTGTCACCTCTGGTGCGCGCTGATTGAGTGGTTCAGGAAAGGCGAGTAAGTAGTTGCTTCTTCATTGGGCAACCGAGATTCCACGTCACGCAACGCGACGCTGTCGCCTTTGACGACCATCTCGCAATACGGCCCCAGATTCTGTTGTTGAGGGCCATAAAAGAGACGCACTATATAGGGACTGCCGCTTATATGACGAGTCTCCTATAAGGAGGGTGCTTTGTTTTCATATACTGAACAACCCTCATTTTTATACTGGCACACTACAACTAAACTGACCACAAAAGAAGGCTACATACAGCCTGTTGCGAAGGGTACCATTTGAATGAATGCTCATTGATTTCGGCGGTTGAACGTCCCAAAACCACGATTTGATTATGAGCGACGCCGTAGTGGAGGGCTCCGGGAATTTCGACCACCTGGGGTTCTTTAACGTGCGCCCACATCGCACAGCACACGGGCCTCAACATTCCGCCTCCATCGAAATGCAGCCGCTGCGGCCGGGATTCGATCCCGCGACCTCCGGATGAGCAGCCGGGTGTCATAACCACTTGACCACCGTGGCGGGCCATTTGACTTAATGTTATGCGATCTGCTTGGTGGACTGTGTCACTCGAAAAACAACTCTTTCTTTCACCACAACTTTCTCGCTGCTTGGGTGGTTTCTCGATGCTTGGCTGCTTGGTTATCATTTTCCTTCATTTCCTAAATAAATTAACTGCACTTTGTATCCAACAGCGTTACATTTAAAGTCATCACACATGTTACAAACAATGCTATTGTCCAGAATCGAAGGATATTTTTTCCCCTTTACAACGAACTCTCGTCAGGAACGTGCCTCCTACAAAAGATTCCATTTAAAGTTATTACACATGTTACAAACAATGCTATTGTCCAAAATCTAAGGATATTTTTTTCGCCTTTACAACGAACTCTCGTCACGAACGTGCGTCCTACAAAAGAGGTCCAACTAACTGGAGAGATAGGACACATTGATGTGAGATAATGATGTATTCTATACCACACTGTCTCTTATCAAGGGGTTGAACTGTAAAAGTATTCTGTTGGCTTTGTGTGCTTTTGAGCACGGGGTAGGAGGGAAGAGGTCGCTACCTCCCAGTAGATTATTTGTCACGATCGACGCCACTGACCTGCAAGTTACCGGGCAGAGTTTCATTCCCTATTCAAGCGGAAAGGCTCTTTGTGATTGTAAATTTGTTTTCTTTTTGGTGGAGGAAACGCCGCCTTTGTCACACCGACGTGAGCGATTAATCTACGTCCGAGCACTCCTCACGATAATGTCTCTCTTCCTTACACACAAACACATTATAGGAAGCATGAATTGCAGGGAATGAACGGCGATCTATTTTTCCAATAGTCCTCGCCAAGAAAATTCACCGACACCTTTCTTCACAAAGGAGGAGTGCTCGCCGTTGACCTTACAATCGACTTTTCCGAAGCACTCAGACTAATAATACTAATTCATTTCCTTCCATTACTATTGGGGCAAGCATGTTGAATGAGTTAGGCTGTAAGGATGGCACATGATATGTGGACAGTGATTGATTGATTGATTTGTGGGCTTTAACGTCCCAAAACCAGCTCTGATTATGAGAGACGCCGTAGTGGAGGTCTCCGGAAATTTCGACCACCTGGGGTTCTTTAACGTGCACTGACATCGAACAGCACACGGGCCTCAACATTTCGCCTCCATCGAAATGCAACCGCCGCGGCCGGGATTCGATCCCGCGGCCTTCGGATCTGCAGCCGAGTACCATAACCACTAGACCACCGCGGCGGGGCATGAGGACAGTGCTTCATGTATGCTTGAATTGGAAGAGGGAGTGCAACTTTGTTTGCAAGAGTGAGTGAGTGAGTGAGTGAGTGAGTGAGTGAGTGAGTGAGTGAGTGAGTGAGTGAGTGAGTGAGTGAGTGAGTGAGTGAGTGAGTGAGTGAGTGAGTGAAACAACTTTATTTTGTCCACAAGACGAAATATCAAATTGAAGGTGAGCTTTGACAGTTACCAAAGCGCGTACCATTGCAGAATGTCACATGGTCTTTCAGCAGTAGTCACTTTTCATCAATTTACACTCTCTATCATCGCGGTCTGGTGAAGCTTCTAGCCCGAAGCAGTGCCATCCAAAGAATGGCCATCCTTACTAGTTGGACCCGCCATCATATATCAGCGGCGATAAATGGTTTGCCCTGTCGTTGCCCTTGTAACTGCCCGATCGGTCTTCGTCGTCAGTTAAAGCCTCTGACGTGTTCCCCAGTGGTGGTCTTATACATAAATGAACATCGTTTTTGGACTGTTCCCTACGGTAATAAAATATCAACTTGTAGTCGGCGAAAAGCGTAGCGTCATACTTTATAGCGAGAAGAGATGGAGAAATGCAGGTGAAAGAGTCGACAAACTATGTGTTCTTGCATCAAAATGATAAACTGCGACAAACTGGAACTTCATAGGCAACACTCTGCTAACCCGTTTCAATCTACTTTCTCCTCATCGCGTGTGGGGCTGACCCAACTTTTATTTGCAGCATAATGTTTTTGCTCTTTTTGCTGATTTGTTTGATCTGTGCCATACTATATTTGGTATGTCAATATATGCGGTGTTGCCCTGAGAAGTAGCAGTAATATCACTGTTACAAGCTCTATCATACCTGCATTTAGTCTAATAAAACAACGCAATGTGCAGTTTGTCTTTTTATGCTGGATAATATTTAATATTTAAACTTGCTTAAACTTCTTTTTCTCTATTTCTACCCGCGCTCTGTGATTTTTCATATGTGGTCACGTGCAATATGAAATTTAACGATGGAATTACATTCATCATGCCATCTATCTATCTATCTATCTATCTATCTATCTATCTATCTATCTATCTATCTATCTATCTATCTATCTATCTATCTATCTATCTACGGGTCGGCGCCCCCGTAGTCCTCTCGTTCACTTGGTGTACACCAAGATTGGGATGTCGGGGTGTCAATGTAGGACGAACGTGAATGTTTCACCTAGAATGATATACACTAAATGATATAAGAAATGATAGCCAAAAATACGCATTAAAAATTTAATGAGAACAAATATTGCGTAGCTCAAACGTGAGAAAAACACACTGTTTGTTTCAACTTGTGATTGAAATGTAGATGTAACAAGCGTGCAGGCACAGACAAGGAACCAAATCCGGGGCCCCGAGGTACCAGGCAAGCACGCTACCACTGGTCTATAGCGGCTTCTTCTACGTGGTACATGCAGATAAACGTATCGCTTCGTGAGTTGTGACGATGGCGCTTGTGTTCAGTTTGCACAGCGACGTTGATCCTACTCGTAACACCGGGCTGAATGAGAATTAAACAATTTGGCATATCCAAATTCGTAGATGATTGCTTCACATGACATGGATTCCCACAGTGCACGGGATCCGCCAGCACGTTTTTCTTTATTTTTTTTTATTGAGCAAGGTCGCTTCCTCCTCCTACCCCAATTCCTCTTTTATTAATCGACCTAAGAAGGCGATATCAACCACAGCACTGTTTTCAAAGAATGGTTTGTCAGTCTAGAAGCATGGTATTATTTTCGCTTCTATGTCCTATAAAACCAGTTTTGTGCTTGAATACACGTCCGCATATTCTTGCGCCATTTTTCATCATAAGCAGAGCAATACGGCCAGAGTAAATGTGCACGTCTTGTCGTCGTTTCAACATTCTTGATATAAATGTCAGGCGTTACAAAGCGGATGTGTTTCGTAAAACCTGCGTTCGTTTAAGCAATTTACGAGAGTACGATATAAGCGACAGAAATATTTCAGATTTAACGACTATTTGGCGGACACAGACAATCTGGTCCCTTTTCTTCTTCTTTTTTTCTTTTCTTTATTTTTCTTTTTGTGGGAACGCCTTCTCTTACATTGTGCACGGTTTGTTTGTTGCGTCATCCCCAATCTGACAGGACCTATAGGTTTCTCAGTTTGTTATCTTTGAACGCGTAATCTCACCCGTATTTTAAATCAGCGGTGCTACGAAAAATTTAAAGGACACTTCGTTTATCGGAGAAGTGTTTTCGTGAGTTCGAATGACAGTTAGACAGCTTGACAACCACGCTTTCCCCATTTTTCGCTGATTTCATCTCACCACACGTGTGGCCACCAGCGCTGTTCAAAACTGTCACGCCGTGCGCAGTCTTTCCGGATAAAATCGACATCAGGCTCTGCCGTTTTCGGGAAAGCTAGTAGGAGCCAACGCAGTATTTGACAAGAGAGAGAGAGAGAAGACAAAGAAAATGAAAGGCAGGGAGTGCAGGGTAGCAAACCAGACGAGCATCCGGTTTGCTACCCTGCACGGGGGGTAAGGGAATGGGGAACATAGAACGAGGAGGAAAGAGAGAAGGCGAGCACTGCGCGTGCTAAGGAGTCTGACATTGAGAGCTTCAGTGTTCTGACGCTGCACTAGGAATTCATAGTCTTCCTTGCTTCAGTGCGGAAAGATCATCCGCGAGCCTTGATAACCACAGTCCAACTGAAAGCAGTGGATGAAGGTCATCCAGTACTTTCAGGTAGGCTTCGCCTACCGGACTCTGTCGCCAAAGCTTCGCAAGAAAGTTGTTCAAATGAACGGCATGCAGAGAAAGAGAAAAAAACAAACGCGTGATTAGGGAGAAGATAATGAGACAAGAAAATCCAGCTTGCTACCTTAAACAGGGAAAAGGGATAAGGGGGTAAATAAGAACAGCATGACAAAAGAGAGATAGAAGAGAGTGATATCATTAATGAGCTGGAATGAGCCCACCCGGATTCTTTTAACAGAAACTTTTCACGGGCAGAAGAATCCTCGCGTGGATTAGTTCGCATACATTTCTTTATACACAAAGTACACTCTGTATTTTCATACATTAAATATACACGCTGAAATACATTGAAGTAAATCTTGTACATTAATGGGCGTCATGTGCGTTTAACGTAATGTGGGGAAAAATTTGTCGCTAAAGCTTTGAAATGCGCATTTACACCAAAATTCGTCAATTAAGACCACGTTGGAATGACACACTACAGGCGGCCAAAACCAGATAAAACGCCCCGCCACGGTGGTATAGTGGTTATGGCACTCGGCTACAGATCCGAAGGTCGCGGGATCGAATCCCGGCCGCGGCGGCTGCATTTCGATGGAGGCGAAATGTTGAGGCCCGTGTGCTGTGCGATGTCAGTGCACGTTAAAGAACCCCAGGTGGTCGAAATTTCCGGAGACCTCCACTACGGCGTCTCTCATAATCAGAGCTGGTTTTGGGACGTTAAACCCCACAAATCAATCAATCAAAACCAGATAAAACTGCATCACCGCTGAGCGTATTGAGTCGAGACTTCGAAGCGCGCGTGCGCGTCCTTCCACTCTCGCAGCTATTCTCGTTAACCGCTGGCAGTGGCAGTGGTTGATTATATGTAGAGCATGGCGTATGGGTCGCTTACTGTACTCTATTTGCTACGCACTCACTTCGACGAGAACACGGTGGTGAAGCGTACACTACTAGAATCGCTGAATGAAAAGGGTATCTGGTTACAGCGACGGATTGAACAAAGCTAGCGAGCCCTACCGTCAAACGCTATACATGGTACCACTTTGTCCGCTGCAAGCGCGTAACGAGATGTTACTGCGAGCACGAAAGAACAAGAAAGCTCACTGCGATTTTTCGACGACTCCGCCAAGAAAGCGCAGCGATCCAGTTTTATCTAGTATGCCTCGATGTCAACACCGCTTCCCCTTGGAAGAGGATCGTGACACCCATTGAGCGCCACGCCGCCACGTTGTGTCGAAGTACTTGACGCGGACGCCGCCGGTTGCGTCGTGAGGTGTAAATATAATAGCAGACGCCCGCGTAACACGGCAGAAGTAACGCGGTTGATCAGATTCAGCAGACTCAATAGGGAGTTTGATGGCTCTGTCATACACCGTGGCTCTACGTGCTCCGACCCAATATGGCGGTGCTGCCGGACGTGTCACCACCCTGTACACAGTAGCGTGCATCTAGGCACCCTACTTTTACCCGTTTTCGGCCGACCGTCACACCTCAAGACTTATTTTGCTGCCCGGTGTACTGTTCTTCTTACTATCATCATCCGTCTTCTCGTCAAAACTATTACCTTTATCGCACTCTCTCGTTCTCTACGGACTACTGCTGCTTGCTAGCACTGCTGCTACTGCTCATTTCACCATAGTAATTCAACCCATTTCACCGCAAACACCTTTTTTGTCGTCATCTTTACTTGTTGCTTTCTTTCGTTTCCTTTGTCTACTTCTCTGCGGCAGACATTTCTCTCTCCGGAATTCTGTCGCTGTACCCTTGCCGTCGGCAACGTTTCACCACCCTTTTTTTTTTTCAATCTAGTCTTGCCGATGACAACAGACGGGCGGAGTTCTACGCCTCACTTCGGTTGTTTCGCCTATAGACAGGAGGCGGAGGAGGAGGAGGAGGAGGAGGAGCGAGGGAGGAAGGAAATGAGGAAAGACAGGGAGGTTAGCCAGTGCTGAGACCGGCTGGCTACCCTGTGCAGGGGAAGAGGGGTAAGGGGAATGAAAGATAGCAGAAAGGGAACACGACAAGAAAGAAGAAAAGGATAGAGGAAAAAAAAAACGCACGCACGAAAAAGAAGACAGGGTTCTATATAAACAGTGCGAGGTGCGAAGTTTTTGGTAGCTTTCTTCAAAAGGAAAGATATATTGTGCGCGTGTACGTACGTGCCAAAAAGAAAAAAGACTCGATCAACTGGGAAATACAATGTATTAAAGCAGACGACCTCGTACAGCGAGCCCGCAGCGAAGGGATGTCATATATATAGTTGTGCAAATACGCGGACTGTACAGCACGCTATTTCACGATTTGCCTGGAAGTACGGTGGATTCTCGTTGTTCCCTGTCTACGCGTTGCCCGCGGTACCTACTATTCTTCTTTGAAAGTTGGCTCATCCAATTTCTTTTATTCTTGTTCCCGTTGTGATTATGCCGCTGTCATCACCAGACGTGGTGTTACAGGGATGGAAACAGCTTGGAGGCTTACCGCGACACCGAAGTTATTTCCGCCACTTCATTATCCGGTTCTATATCTCTACATTTGCTTACTTTTCCTCGCGTTTTTCATTCTCAGAGTTTTGACACAGCGTTCAGTTTCTTTTCTCTCTCCTGTAGTATAGTCACCGCATGTTCGCCTCATACACATTCGGCGGCTTGAATTCCCTTGACGGCGGTTCGTGTTCGTTTTACACTCTGGTTCTCTTTTGCTTTTGTAATCGATGTGAAAAAATATTTTCTCTGCCAAAAAGTGGAGGAACGGAGTTAGTGCGGAGTAAAAAAGAACACTGACACCCCATAGTGGTTCGTTTTTTTTATTATGTAACATGGCTTTACGTTTTCGTAAATTTTAAATACTGAGCTTTAGATGATTTCCTGCGTGTGCACGCGTGCAAGCACAGTGAGCTTGAAAATCGATGTAGCATATTCCATAGCGAATGCGTCCGCTGGTGTGAATCTTTAGAGCAGTGGTTATCACACATGGATGCGCGGGGCACCCCTTGCGGAACGGTGGAAGTGCTGGGGGACCCCTTGCTGTGATCGAGGGGAAGGAGGGAGGAGATGTGTTGTGGGCTGTAAGATAAAGCACATATGGGAAATAGGTAGTAACCGAAACCAGTCGAGGCAGTGTCGTGCGGATAGCACAACAATGCGCATGGAAATCGATGCACTAGAATGTCACGCAATGTAGGACAACTACTCGGGAGTGCCGCACCCGGCAGTTATGGAGTACTGTGGCCTGTGACAGCTTGTGCACCTCCCACTCTTAGTACACTCCACCGCATGACTTGAGTCTTTTGCGGCAAAGCTCACTTCACAACAATACTTCAGTGCTATGCGGCAAAGTCGCCTTCGCCGTGGCACTGTGATGCCGTGCGGCGAAGCCAATTTATTAAAATCGCCAGAACAACAACAGCAACAATTTGTGTGTGTGTGTGTGTGTGTGTGTGTGTGTGTGTGTGTGTGTGTGTGTGTGTGTGTGTGTGTGTGTGTGTGTGTGTGTGTGTGTGTGTGTGTGTGTGTGTGTGTGTGTGTGTGTGTGTGGTCGCGAATATCGCGGACTCCCTAAAGTGGCCTTGCGGTCTCTCTAGGGTACGCGGACGCCCATTTGGACCCCATTTTGGAAGCTGTTGATTACCGCCAGAACTAGTCCAAGAGCGAATATCGACATTACACGTTTGAGAATTAACGTAATTACTCAACGTATATCCTCTTACAGCGTCGGCCTCCGAATACACTACCTCATATTTTCCAGAATGTGCCGCAGCACCACATAAAAGCGCAACGGAATATTTTACAGCCCCGATCCTAAACCAGCCTCACTACCGATGCAAGGTTATGTGAAGGAATCTTTGGAATCAACATTTCACCTTCTATTGAACTTCGCAGAAGTTCACCAGCCTAACTATAACGCAACCATACTTTGATGGATCATTTTTTTTCAACTTGTTCCATTTTTCAATATTGAAAGGGTGTACCGCTTTTTAATAAAATGAGTATTTCGGCATTTGTTGCATTTAAAAAAAATCAGTGGTTACGTTGACGAGAGGCACAATGCCGTCATAAAACACTCCCTAGATGAGAACCAGAATAACTGCGACCAGCTTTGTTCTTCAACATGTTCGATCTAGCCTGTGTCGGCTTGTATAATCTTGAATAGTGTAGCCTGTATCGGCTTAGCCGTTGTTGTGGTCGCCAAGCCAAAACTCCCCTACCAAGAAAAAGAAAAGGAACATCGGGCACCTTTAAAAACCCAGTTGTGGGATTTCAACTCGAGACCCCACGCCCCGTAGGCAAGCGTCCTGACCGCTAGACTACACAGCCACGCTTGAGAGATGTGAACGCCAATATATGCTTTTTGCGCGTACCAGATATTCTTAACGCCCTTGTGTTGTTCGAAAACGTTGACATGTATTTTTGGACCGTGCATTTGGCAGTTGTGCGTTCGAACCATTGTAGAGCTGGTGATGAACGGGAGTCTTATTTCTGCGCAGGCAAATCGTCATCCGTCGCACAGATGGAAGAACAGCGTGCTACAGCAGTATTTGGGGGATCAGCGAAATAAAAGAGTTGGACAAACTGGTACATGGTCAACCTGCAAATAATAATCACCGCAATTCTTTTAAAAGCGGAACGAGTCAGCGCTTGTGTCGTCATCACGTTTTTCTCTTTGTCGTCTGTTCCAACTCAACCGCGTTGCGCTGACTACAGCTACCACAACGGCCGCTGTCATTTCGACCTGTCTTTCACAGACCGTTACTGCCTACGCCAGCGATCAATGAAGTCATTTGGCGCGCTCGTTGAACGAATTTACTCTCTGCTTCGAATCTGCACAATCCGCTCACGCCTTCAGTTTTTCGCCGTCAGCTTTAAGTGAGCGGCGGACCCCTTAATCCCCGTCCCAAATGAGGTTTCCCACAATACACATATTCATTCTCCTCGCTTTCCCGGTTCGATTCAGTAACATCGGCGATGCGAGGACGAACAACACGTGTCTAATCTGTAGTCTGTGAGGACGCTCCCCCACATTTTCAGTAAGCGAAGCAGTCTCATTGCTCATCGCGCGACCTCATTACTCAAACGGCACTCATTAGGGCGGCGGAAGCGTAAGCCGGTGGGGCGAGAGTAGCAAATATTGTAGCTACACCCAGATGACGCAAGATATTGTGCGTGGGCATCTGTGTGATAGAGGGGCTTCACCATGAGGTAGACACGATGCTTGGAAGTTTGACAGTGGCTAATGCTTCGTCAGTGAACGATATTTTCTAAGGGTAAAAATGATTCAAATAGGCAGTGAGACTGACTAGAAGAGAGGACATAAAAACGTTCCTGCAAATATTCTCCAAATATGCTTGTAAACAATCAGGAGGCGACGTTGACGCTTCCCTAAACAGGGGCCTGCAACATTTGTCCGTGTTGTAATCGAATGATCCCGACGCAGCAGCCTGTTGTTTCATGAATCGCTTGCCGCGAAATTGTTTTTATCGGTCAGGTATCAGCATATTTACCCAGACACGTCGGACGGAGTTAAGAGTCCTGTTTCTTCCTTCGTCTCAACGGGTGTACTCGAATCGAAGTCGGTAAGGATAAGGAACAGGGTCGGGACCATAACTACTAAGTTCAGCTGGTTTTTGCGACGTTTCTGAAGAGGCGTGTATGTATGCAGATTTATATATTGAACTAAAAAAAACAACATAAATATCGCCGGAAATTTTATCCCGATCATGAAATCGAACACTGACCATGTCCGCGCACCTAAGCAGTCAGAGCTTCAATTACACAATTTGCCGAGAGGAGAGCGAATGATTTGTAGCTGTCTTTGAAAGGAAATTGGTAATTTCATTTTGCGTGCACTGCAATATTATTTGACTCACACGTTGTCGGCAGCCTTGATTATTGAAAAGCAACGTTTTCGTCACTATGCTCAAAAACAGTTGCAGAGACCCTTTGAAAACATCCCTGTCTGGACGCTTAAGTCAAACACGTTACAGATATAGGCCGCCTCCGTGGATAATGTTCACTCAGAAATCCCGGTCACATAGGATTCAAATGTGTGCTGAAGGCACTTCGACACATTCAATATATATAACTTAATCAGTATCGCACAGAGGACGAAATACTGATGGGAACAGGGAAGTATTATGCAGTGACGCCAAGTAGTGTCTGTGATTTTCGGGACCCACACAAGTTGGAGTAGACGATTCGCTCGCTGACGAAACAGCGCATTGTTTCACGAACCAAAAAGAAAAACGCCCCAATCACAAAATGTCGTCGCAATTTGTATTAGGTCTGCCTCCGTTCCATCGAGCTTCTCAGTCCCAGTCAGGTGAAAGAGAGGCCATTTGCGGTGGTCTGTCTGTGCTGCTTCGTTGGTTCTCTTCCTACTGCCTTACCGTTCGACTTCCCCTTCCCCTCTCCTCCAACCTAAGGCAGTTCTGGTCACTCCGTGTGCTTCGGCATCTCTCTCCCCTCTCTCTCGCCACTCTCTCGGCGGCCAGAAGTTTCCAGTGGTCTATCAAGTGATGAAATCCTTCCTGCGCTTCTTTTATAGCTAGAAGCGTAAGATCATCGGGTGATGCTTAATCCTGCGCTCTTTTTTTTTTTACACGCTGCATGGAGACGGTTTAGACTGTATGAACGGCGTAACCTAACTTGAGGTCATTGACATCTTTTTCTCCATTCTCTCTTATCCTTCTCGTCTATTTTATATTGTAAAAACAAATCCCCACTCCATTTTTCGCTTCTTCTAGAAAACCCGAAGCTCCCATAACGGCAACGCCTTGGCCCCTGTGCTTCAGGCGTTCTTTATCGATTGCAACGGAGCGTGAGAAATGATGCGTTTGCTCCGGGTGTTTATCCATCGCCCATTTTTGTGTGTTCGGCGGTCAGGCTGCATTTTTAGCGAGCCTTCTCAGAGGCCTAGCCGAGGCATTATACTCGCTGAAACGCGCGTGTCCTGACCTCGTCCATTGGGGGTGTTGTACTGAGAGGCCCTTCAACAGCTCCCACTTGGCATTTGCCGGATGGTGGGTGTGTTGTTTGGCTGTTTGGCGGGCGTCCGCATCGTACGAACGGTAAGTGCTCTCAGGGCATCGGTAAAGGGCGGTGACCCGCAAATAATCCTACGCTTTCGTAACGGGTGGAGGTAGATGATGATGGGGATAAAAGCTTGACCAACGGTGTACAAGAACGCGGGCCACAAACAAGAAGACGTATTTATTTATTTATTTATTTATTTATTTATTTATTTATTTATTTATTTATTTATCCGATAGCAATGCGGCCCACAGCACAAGGGAGGGGTGAGGGATGCGGTGCAACTTTATGCACACTTGTGAAATAAAAGAAACAATTAAATCATACCAGAATATAGACTTGGTGATCATTACAAAGACATTATACGGGAAATCAGTGTATATACACGAGGCGCTTCAACATGGACGTGCTTCTCGTGGACGAAGCAAGAAAGAAATAAATATGTAACAACACGAGAGCACGACAAATACGCATATCTGAGTGCTCGTGTTCGCATCCACGCACGTGACTATATTATCCACAAAAGATAAAGGAGTATTGGGAGGGGGGGGGGGGAGGGGGAGCAGCACGTGTTTCACATTTCAGATTCATGGCCAGGTGTCATAAGGTGGACACGTTGACATTTCATTTACGGTGAAAGAGAGCAAAATGTATACCGTAAGTGAAGGGCAAATGAAAATCAGCGCCATAGTCAGCCACCTGAGAGGACCCATAAAACCAGCACGCGTAAAAGCATGCGCCAACAAATAGACAAACAGCACGTCCGCATGCATCCACATCTGTGCAACGCATCAATACAGGTACACGTGTGACATCATAGGAATTATAAGTAGGAATTATTGCAATCTCTTACAGCAGAGCTTGTTGCCGGGATAGTTGGTGCATAACTCTGAGAAAAACTAGACGGCTACGCACCACCAGCAGAACGAAGGAGCACAAGAAAAGCTTTTGAAAAGCTTAGATGTAGCGCGAAACAACACACGGACAGGAAAAGGCACATATGGACACCACACAGCACTATGTGCCTTCTCGTGCCCGTGTGTTGTTTTGCGCTACATCTAAGCTTTTCAAATGAACCACCAACAAGCCCACATCGCAACTCTCGTCCACAAGAAAAGAACGAACCTCCCTCTCTTTTTTTTTCTGGTCGTGGCGCTAGCCCGTGTAGCTTTCTTTTCCATTCTTTTCTTTTGTTTTTTTTTTCCTTTACATAACTTTTCAGCTCTGTGGGTATAAATTCTTTTGACCAGGGAGAGACTTTCTATTTGTGCGCGATGTAGTATACACTTTAATCTAACCATTGAAAAGACGAACAAAGGGCAGTTCATTTGGTCGCTGTAGTGATTGCACTTGCGTCGCTATTCTACGTCAAAGCGACGCCATCCACGTCACGTTTACTTTCGCCGCTTCGTTTCCGGGTCGAACAGTTGCACAGCTGCTGCGCTACTGGCAACGAGTACAGCGCGTGCTGTCGGCTCACAGAGGGCGAAAGTATGGACTGCAACTAATGCAGCGTCTTGTAATTAATGACGCTCAAAATTACCTCTCGGCGGCGCTCTTTTCATTTTGTAGGCATATCAGACCATTCAGTGCAACTCTTTTTCTTTTCTTTGCGTTCACTTGTCTTGAATGTCCCGGTAGAAAGTTGGCCTAATTACTCTTCGAGGCGTCGCACTTTCTGTGTGTGCACTAGCGCTGCAAGCAAGCGAAATTTCCAGGGAATCAGGAAGAGTTGCATGTTGTGAGGAGTCCCTGTTAAAGGAATAACGACAAGCAGGTTAATAAGGGGACGCGTTTCAGATTCATGTTTTCCTCGAGGGCTGCTCAGAACTTTGGATACGTGACCCAGCAGCGTACGATGAAATGCTATAGCCGCGTTAATGAACACGCACATGCGGGAAGCACTGAGAAGCAATATATACTGCGAAAGTGTGTGTGTGTGTGTGTGTGTGTGTGTGTGTGTGTGTGTGTGTGTGTGTGTGTGTGTGTGTGTGTGTGTGTGTGTGTGTGTGTGTGTGTGTGTGTGTGTGTGTGTGTGTGACTCGGAGAAAACCTGGAAACTACGTCAATTTACTCTCAGTTGAAGAGCCGTGCGCAAACGTCGACGTGTTACTTATTATGGCAGCTATCGGCGGCCTCGCGCCTCGAATTTCTTTAGCCATAAGCGAGACAGCACCGAGGCGCCGAGCGAGCAATAACCCACGTTCAACGATACCGTTGACTTCGTACAACGTACCATTTGTACTTTCATAACGTATGAGCCGGTTTTCATCAACGGACGACGCCTATTGCGTAATCATCAACGACAATGCACCTTGCGACAGAGAGAGAGCGAAAGGCGCGCGTAGGCTATGGAAACGTTGTTTCTTAGACGAACGCTCTAAACCGGCTCGCAAAAGAAGGAGAACAGTCGCCCTCACCCCGAGAGACAACGTTGGCGCAGGCAGCGTCTCCTAGCGAGTTTCGTGATTGAGAAATACCGACTGCTCGCGTTGGAGAAGCGTTCCCGGCAACCCATATATATATATAATATAGTATATATATATAGATATATATATATATATATATAGATATATATAGGCACTGGACCTTGACTTGCAATGAAGTGCCGGTGGGAGATTTCACTTGTGCACAGTTCAACCATGAGGATTCGTAGCGTGCGCGTTAACTAAATTAATCCGGAACTTGGCCCGATCTACGATGAACATCCCGAGCTTCGCCCACTCATCATCGTTCACTCTGTGGATATGCTGTAATTTTTTCTTTTGTTTTTTTCGTTTATATAACTTTTCAGCTCTGTGGGTATAAATTCTCTAGACCAGGGAGAGACTTTCAGGGGCGTGGGTCATTCGTCCCTTGTAGTCGTAACCACCTCGTTCTAGGATTGCGCTCGATAGCTCGCGCGCCGGGAGGCTCGCGCTCGCCCTCGGCGCGTTCCTCCCGGCGCGCGAGCTCTCTCACTCTTCCATCTGCTGTCTTGTGTGAGAGAGACAGAAAGAGAGAGAGAGAGAGCGAAAGACTGTCCGCTTCTAACGATGATGATAGGTTTGTGCTAGCGCGTTACGGCGCGTGTAAGAAGCTGGTGTAAGACGCTGTCGCCTCTCCGCCTTATACGCTTTCAGCAGTCATGTGATGGCGTCGGCAAACGCGGTGCGCGTTCCGGCCTGTGTAAGGGGCTGCGTAAGACGCTGTGGCCTCTCCCCCCTTAGTAGAGTGTACTGCATATTTCTAACGCGCTTGTGCTAGCGTCCCCTTAAACGCGAGATCCCAGCGTTCGAATAGAGTGTTTCTCACGTCTTTACATGATGATCGACTGGGCGAATTACACGGAAGATTAACGGTTTACCGGTGATTCACTCTGGAGCTTCGCCCACTCGTCATCATTCACCCCGTGGATATGCTGTGAATTTTAAATGCGAAGCATTTCTTAGCGAACTTCGGCGAGTTTGAGCCTATCTATCTATCTATCTATCTATCTATCTATCTATCTATCTATCTATCTATCTATCTGTCTATCTATCTATCTATCTATCTATCTATCTATCTATCTAGTCGCCTACGATTTTCTGCTCTCCTGGCCGTTTCGTTAGTCGTATGTTTACGAAAATTGGTATGCCACATCGTGACTACATGACGAACATAAATGACAGGTCATGACATCAAAATCGTGACATGCATGTCATCAGCGACATGATTTACATGCCACGGTCTTGGTGCTCTCCTGGCCGTTTCGCTAATCGGATGTTTATGAAAACTGGTATGCCACATCATGACTACATGACGAACATAAATGACAGGTCATGACATGACAATCATGACATGCATGTCATGAGCGGCATGATTTACATCCCATTGTCTTGGTGCTCTCCTGGCTGTTTCGCTAATCGGATGTTTACGAATATGGGTATGCCACATCATGACTACATGACGAACACAAATGACAGGTCATGACATCAAAATCGTGACATGCATGTCATGAGCGACATGATTTACATGCCACTCTCTTGGTGCTCTCCTGGCCGTTTCGCTAATCGGATGTTTACGAAAACTGGTAGCCACATCATGACTACATGACGAACATAAATGACAGGTCATAACATGAAAATCATGACATGCATGTCATGAGCGGCATGATTTACATGCCACGCGTTTCGTTAACGGGATGTATACGAAAATTGACATACCGCAAGATGACTGCATCATGAACGTAAATGGCAGGTCATAACATGAAAATCATGACATGCATGTCATGAGCGACATGATTTACATGCCACGGTCTTTGTGCCCCCTTGGCCGTTTCGTTAGTGGGATGTGTAGCAAAATTGGTATGCAACAATATGACTGCATGACGAACATAAATGATAGGTCATAACATGAAAAGCATAACACCCATGTCATGGGCGGCATGACTTACATGCCAGGCGTTTCGTTAGTGGGATGTATACCAAAATTGCTATGGCACAACACGACAGCATGACGAACGTAAATGACAGGTCATAACATTAGAATCATGACACGCGTGTCATGTCCGGCATGATTTACATACATGCCATGGTTCTGGCGCTATACTGCCGTTTCGTTAATGGGATGGCTCCGTCTACTGACCAGAGGGCGCTACGAAGCTCTCGTCGGACGGCTAAGTCGCGCACGGTGGAATCCGAGGCGACAGCGATGCGCGCGTTGCTTCGCTGCTTTCCGGGCGTGCTGCGAACCACACGAACGCTCGCGGCGTCGCCCTTTGGAACAGTTTGCCGCAGGTTTGAGCGCGCGTCTCAAAGGAAATAAAACGAAAGAAGGTGGGACGGGCGGTCGCTGCTGCTATAGAGTTGGAGACGCGCATCGCGTTCGCGTATTTCCCTGTCACAGTCTGCCCAATTTTGCTTCTTCTCTCCGCCAGGCAGTCCATTCTGGCGCTGATGTCGCACATGGAAGACTCGACTGCACGGAGCCTATACGAAAATTGGTTTGGCACAACATGACTGCATGACGATCATAAATGACAGGTCATAACATGAAAATCGTGACATGCATGTCATTAGCAGCATGATCTACATGCCACTCGTTTCTTTAAAGGGATGTATACCAATATTGCTATGGCACAACACGACTGCATGACGAACTTAAATGACAAGTCTTAACCTGAGAATCACGACATACGTGTATGAGCGGCATGGTTTACATGCCACAGTCATGGTGCTCTTGCGGCCGTTTCGTTAAAGGGCCACTAACCAGGCTCCTACTTTTTTTTAACCCAAACCACGGTCGGTCTGGACGCGCGCGTTCGCTCAAAGACGGAGCGAACGCGCGCGTCCAGACCGGCCGTGCCCAAACAAGCTGACTCAATCATAGAGACGCTTGCGGCGACCACATTCTGCGCATATGGCAGCGTTGCGCGCTACACAGACGCCGTATTTCAAACAAAAAAAAATTCCCGCGTCTCTTTCCTGCGATTGACCAGCCGTCCTTACATCCTAGGTGTCGTCATGTTGCGCCGTGAACAACTTTGCGCAGTTGTAGCTCGTTGATTGGTCGAAATCAGGTCTGTTGTCAGACCCTGTGGCCATCCCACCGGCGTGAGCCAATAGAAGAAAAGGCCTCCGCATCACCTCCTCTACTTGTCAGTTACGTCACGCAAGTCGGATCTGCGTTCCTGAAACGCGGCGCGCGTTCTGTAAGTCGGCGGAGTCTCGACAGCGCGCCGCGCCTACCCTCTCTTCGGCAGAGAAGGGTGGGGAGGCCGACCGATTAAAAAAAGTAGGAGCCTGTTTAGTGGCCCTTTAACTTCATATGTATTAAACTCGGTATAGCGAGAAAACAATGCAAATCCATTTTACGTTCCTTATGCGTGCTTCGCATTTCCTTGATTCCCACTGCACGTGGGATCTGCCAATTTTTTAGGGGCGAAGCTCCTTAAAGCGGCACCCGTTCGTCCCTCGTCGTAGTCGTAGTGCGTAACCAGTCTTACGCTTTGACCTGCAAGGTGGTGCCGGTGGGAGATTTCTCCTGTGCGTTGTTGAACAATAAAAAATTCGCAGCGTGCGCGTTAACTAAAAGCCGAATTCTTCTGTCTCTCATTCCCCATTAGCAGCCATTGGCATGTTCCAGTAGGAAACGTTAGTAGAAGTAGAAGTGAAGTGTTAGCTAAAAGCCGACTTCTGCTGTCTCTCATTCCCAGTAGCAGCCATTGTTTACCTCCAAGGTAGTGCCTGGTGAGATTTCTCCTGTGCGTGATTAATGTTCAAAACGCCGTTGATTGATGAAATAAACCAACGAATGAGGCCAGATGTTTTCTAAAAGCAAAACGAAAAGACGCCAGATGTTTCTAAAGCAAAACGAAAAGACGCCAGCTGCTTAACGAAAGACGCCAGGTGTTTTCTAAAGCAATGGTTTTATAATCAAAACCATATCGCGATACAGGTTTGTACACTTGTGCATAGTTGAACCATGAGTATTCGTAGCGTGCGCGTTAACTAAATTAATCCGGAACTCGGCACGATCTACGATGAACCTCCCGAGCTTCGCCCACTCATCGTCATTCACTCCGTGGATATGCTGTAATTTTTTAGGGGCGAAGCTCCTTAGGGCGTGGGTCTGTACATCCCCTGGTGTTCGTTGGTGATGTACGTAGCCACGTCTACTTTTATGAAAAAAAAAAAAATTCCGAAAGTTGTGTCCTCTGCCTGGATTCGAACCCAGGCTCTCGGCGTGGCAGTCGAGCGTTCTACCACTGAGCTACGCCTGTTTTTTTTTTCTTTATTGCAGTACAAACACAAAACAGTGCAAACACAAAAATAACACTTAGAACCCGCCAGCGTCTATGAGGCTGGTTGTATATGCTTGTGAACTTTCAGATGTTTTAAGTTATCTATTATACGAATAAGTTCCTCATCAGCTTCTAGGTACTTTAGCACTTCACCAAGTTTCGTGACGTTTTCAACAAAATGAGCATTGACAGATCGTGTATGAGGATCAGCGTTCCTTACATCCATGCGTGACCTCCATATGCTATAAAGTCCTAAAAGCATAAACAGGTCATAAGAGACACTATTTCCTTGTACAGGCAAGAATCGTATACCGTAGGGATCTATTGGGAGTTCCTTCTTCAGTGTTCTTTGCAGCACATCCCAGTAAAAGACTGCATCCCAACAGTCAATAAAGACATGCTCAATAGTTTCCGGTTTACGACATAAAAGGCAATTCACTCCCCAAGGCACGAACATACCTCGTTGTTGAAGCCATGTTTTAACTGGTAAGGTGCCTGTGTGAAGTTCAAAAAAGAACGTTTTTACCCTGCCAGAAACTAACATTTTCTTGACGCGTTTAAGGACGTTACTTCCTGGTCCCTCCCGATAAATAGATCTATAAATCGGGAGGGGAAGCACTACGTCTATGAGATCTTTTAACAGTCTTTTCCTTGGGACATTGCTTAAGTACTCAATAGAGAATTTGCTTATGAGGAACCTAAAGGAAGATACAACCTCGCATAAGTAACGGGATACTCTATATTGGCCATTTTCTACCGTGGAAACAACAAATTCTGGTATTGCGCCCGGTAACATTACTTGAATTATTGTGCGGATAAAGGGGTCTTGCTGATCTCTTAGGAATAAAAACCTGCTGGTCACCTGTTTCAAGAACAGGTGAGATAAACCCAACCCTCCATCTCGGACCTTACGGAAAAGATTAGTCCGCGACGTTCGTTCAAACTGAGAATTCCACACAAATGTCGCAAAAACTCTGTGGAATCGCTTAATTCCGCTTCTAGTGCAGTACAATACCTGGAGGAGATACCATATCTTCGCTACCAAGAAAATATGACATATAGTAGACCGGGCAAATATTGACAAATCTCGTCCTGCCCAGCACAAAGTCCTTCTTTTCATTTCGTCGGCCTTCTGCATCCAAAATTGCGTATTTTCTCTGTACCTGTCTAGAGGCACCCCTAAGTATGTGTTCGGTACTGTGCTCCACCGCAGGTGCTCAAAGACAGCTGGTGGATGCAGCCACGTACCATGCCATAACCCTAAACTTTTGTCCCTATTCAATAAGCTACCAGTTTGGTCACAAAAACTCTGCGTAATTTCCAGAGCCACTGAAACGCTCTCTTTGTCAGCGCATATTATTGCTACATCGTCAGCATAAGCAAGCACTCGCACATCACAGGATAACAGTCTAAAACCTTGTAACACATTACTGTTAATTATTTTCCTACACAGAGGTTCTAAAAACAATGCGAACAGCAATGGTGACATAGGGCACCCCTGCCTTACTGACGCTCTAACATCAATGCGCTGACTAAGTTCCCCATTTACTACCAGATTGGTCGTGCAATTCTGATATGCCATTCGGACTCCATCACACAGAACAGAACCCAAGCCTGTATGCTCTAATATAGCAAAGAGGATGTCATGACATACCATATCGAAGGCTTTCGAAAAATCAACTTGTATCATAGCTACTTTTCCTAAGTTAGCATCACAATATTCCAGGATACTCCTTACCACATGTATATTTGTAAATATACTTCTTCCTTTAATGCCACATGTTTGATGTGGCCCGACTATATCTGTAATAACACTCTGTAACCTACTTGCCAGAACCTTCATAAATATTTTATAATCTACATTTGTTAACGTTATAGGTCTATATCCTTTGACTGATCGAAGTAATGCCTCATCAGTGGACTTCGGAATGAGCACCGTGTGTGCGCGCGCGAACGAAGGCGGCAAGCACCCGATGCGAAACGCTTCTTGAGCTACGCCTGTGGTTGAAAAATTATCGCTAAAAGACCTAAACAGGTATAATGTCTCCCGCGGAATCGCATTAACAAACGTAATGTTACGTTGTAAAATAGTAATACACCACTACACGACGCGAAAATGGATTGTGTAACGAGGTCGAGGCATCATTTGAAAGAACACAGAGCTGCGTGCTTTGTAGCTTTGAACCCATTACGGAGGCACTGGTAATTATGGCGTAGTGGGTACTTGCCTACTTGGCAAAATGATAAGTTATGGCGCAGGAGTACGAATACAGTGTTTCTCACGCCTTTACATGATGATCGACTGGGCGATTTACGCGAAAGATTCACGGTTTAGCGATCATTCCCTCCGGAGCTTCGCCCACTCATCATCATTCACCCCGTGGATATGCTGTGATTTTTTTATTTGTGCTCGATGTAGTATACACTTTAATCTAACCACTGAAAAGCCGAATAAAGGGCAGACCTTCGCTTGGTCGCTGTAGTGACTGCACTTGCGTCGCTATTCTACGTCAAAGCGACGCCATCCACGTCACGTTTACTTTCGCCGCTTCGTTTCCGGGTCGAACAGTTGCACAGCTGCTGCGCTACTGGCAACGAGTACAGCGCGTGCTGTCGGCTCACAGAGGGCGAAAGTACGGGCTGCAACTAATGCAAAGTCTTGTAATTAATCACGCTCGAAATTACCTCTCGGCGGTGCTCTTTTCATTTTGTAGGCATATCAGACCATTCAGTGCAATTCCTTTTCTTTTCTTTGCGTTCACTTGTCTTGAATGTCACGGTAGAAAGTTGGCCTCATTACTCTTCGAGGCGTCGCACTTTCTGTGTGTGCACTATAGCGCTGCAAGCAAGCGAAATTTCCAGGGAATCAGGAAGAGTTGCATATTGTGAGGAGTCCCTGTTAAAGGAATAAGGACACGCAGGTTAATAAAGGGACGCGTTTCAGATTCACGTTTCCCTCGAGGGCTGCTCAGAATTTTGGATACGTGACCCAGCAGAGTACGATGAAATGCTATAGCCGCGTTAATGAACACGCACATGCGGGGAGCACTGAGAAGCAATATATACTAGGAAAGTGTGTGTGTGTGTGTGTGTGTGTGTGTGTGTGTGTGTGTGTGTGTGTGTGTGTGTGTGTGTGTGTGTGTGTGTGTGTGTGTGTGTGTGTGTGTACGAGGAGGGGGGAGGGGGTGCACTGTTCGCAGCTCTCTGGAAATCTGGCTTCTCGCGTTATCCATCCGAACGCCCGCGATAACACGTACTTCGTGCGCTCATGTAAAGGCAAAACTCCTTCGCCCCATCTGTTAACAGCTGGCTTCAACCAAGGATGGTAGCAGTCTTAAAGAGAGAAGAACGTATAGGTCAGCACAACCTCGATTATTGCGTTCTCCACCTTCCCTCAACTCTCACTGTAGTATGCTCTCGCGATATATATATATATATATATATATATATATATATATATATATATATATATATATATATATATATAAAAACCTGGAAACCGTCAATTTACTCTCAGCTGAAGAGCCGTGCGCAAAAGTCGACGTGTTATTTATTATGATAGCTATCGGCGCACTCGCGCCTCGAATTCCTTTAGCCATAAGCGAGACGGCACCGAGGCACTGAGCGAGCAATACTCCACGTTCACCGATACCGGTTACTTCGTACAACGTACCGTTTGTACTTTCATAACGCATGAGCCGGTTGTCATCAACGGGCGACGCCTATTGCGTAATCATCAACGACGACTGCACCTTGCGACGTCTATCTGCGGCGGTTATACAACGTGCGGCGAAGCTGAACTCCCAGCGGCACGTCGGGGGCCGTTGTAGCGTTACATACTTGCAAGAAAGCACGTGGAGAGACAGAGAAGCCTAAACAAGGAACAATAATCAGCGGAGGCTGGCGGCAGAGAAAAAGGGAGGGGGGGGATGACATCGTGGCCCCTACATGACCGCTTTTTGGGCCACGTGCTGAGAACAAATACTGCTGACCTCAGCCGGGGCTCTAAGGGATCAAGCTGGGATAAATGAAAAGGAAGAGCGAAAGACAGAGAAGGGGGGCGTCAGGATTGCCGAGTGGCCTTGACGTCACCACCAACTGTCCCCAAAAGGAGCGCGTGCCAAGACAGATGCGCGGTTCCTGTCAACACGGCGAAGCAGGACGCGCCGTCTTTCTTTCTTTATCGTGGGGAGCCTGCGCGGATTTGAGTTGCCTCGTTGTGTTTTCCCGAGCATAAAGAACGACCGTGTTTGCCGGGTCTGGTTATTACGCGTTGCTTCGGGCCTCGGAGTCGACTCGGAGTTCGGGTCCCTAATTCATTTATTGAAGTATATATACACCGAGGCGTCCTCCCGTGCGAAGTTCTTAAGGTTTATTGTTCTTCGTAGGAGAGAGAGAGAGAGAATATTTTATTGATGAATCCGGAGATGTTAGCCTGGTTAATGGCCTGGCTTGCTACTCCAGGTGTTTAGGTGTGACTGTATGTACGTGTTATGTTAGACGCGATCACTGTAAAATATCATAATCTTCGTAGGAGAAAGTTATAGCCAAGTCATGTGAGAAATGGCAATGAGCACCACCGAAGCCTATAGCATTTATTCTATGGTGTACCTGATTTGCCAAGATTTTCCGACGCAATTATTATACCTTTCGTGGAGGTTTCACTACCATTCGCTCATTACGTGCAAAGTACGACCGCTGGCTGACACCCACTCTTGCAAACAACGTTAGCGCATACTTCCCAAAGCAGGCCGCGTAGTCTAAATCTCATTATAGCAAATGCCCAGCCGATCGATATGAAGTTTGCTCGCTTTGAGGAATGAAGTGAAATTTTGCCAACTCGCGCAAGTGAAACGTTTGTTTACCATAACACGTGAGAACACTGTAGGATACATTGATTTTCACACCTTCAGTATCCTAATTGCCGCAGAATTCAGGGTATACTGTTGGACGTGTTTTTCAATACATAGTATTCAAGAATAAAGATGCACTATTCCTCGTAAGAAAAACAAGAAACACAGATAGAGCTTCTTGCAGCTGCCGGAAACTCACAACTCCAAAGAAACAGCTTAAACCGGTATGCTCCAAACTGCTATTTTTCACGCAGCAAACCTGATCAGAGTCGGTTCGCTGGATGCCAAACAAATGCCAAACAAAATAATGTTTTTTCCTTCTTCTTTGTCGCTTCTTGACAACTTACGCTATAAAGCGCTTGACCTGAAGGTTTCTCTCAGCGCTAAAACTAGGTCTTGTCGCTATTTCGGGAGGTAATTGCTTTTCTGGCGTCGAACGTTTCTGAAATTAAGTTTCATCAAAACGCAAAAGCGGAAATGTCCTCGTTTTTTTTTTTTTCGGTCGATAGATTTGCCGTGAGGCGTACGTTTAAAAAAATTGCACAACTGCATCCAATTAAAGCTTCCAGACCTGTTTTACGTATGCACTGGAGCGATGAAAGAACGCAGTGGGTCTTACACAACTCGCGTGACTCAAGCGAGAAGGTGTGAGCACGAAAGTGTGCATCCAGTCGCATCCTTTGCAAATAATCGATTCTGCGACATTCTCTTTGAAACGACGAATATTGTTGTGACGGATCATACACGTAGAGATCGATTGGCATCATGGATGTCAGACAGGTGTAAACGAGGAAATTGGTGTATATCATTTATATTGATAGCGCGTTTCTCGTAGACAACAACAAAACCAAAAAAAAATGCGACGCAGTTCTTTTTGAAGTAAGCTTCTTTAGTGAGCTGCAAAAGTACTTGCTTAGCATATACTTTGGTTTGTTAGGAGGAACGACGACGAAGTGCATCTCTCGTAGAACGCTTCAGCTGCTGCTCCTTCCATTTTCGCTATATTTATCTGTTTCTGGGGGACCCTGTCCCCTCCCTCGTGGCTACGGACACGGACTCGTCCAGAGGTGCGCCCAGCCAGAGGTCTACCGTGACGGGCGCAGCGGCACATCAGCGCGCCTGGTCCAGTACCGGTGAAGCTACCAGTCACCACGCAATGGATATGGACGTGGGGCCTTCTGTTGCGCCGAGTGTCCAAAGATCAATTATGCCAAGCTCATCAAGAAAACGCAGCACCAGCCCCAGCAGCAGCGAGGACACCGAGGTGTACTCGATCTCGGGCGACGAGTCGTCGGAAGATGGCTTCGAAACGGTGCGGGGTAGGAAGGCAAAACGAAGAATCGTCGCGGCGTCATCACCAGCGAGTACCCTAGTTTCGAAAACTAAAGAAGAACGATGGCCGTACACCATTTTATTCATGCCTGATGACCCTACCGTGAGCCTCCGAGCAGTCAACAGGCAAGTCCTTTCGGTATTTCTCGAGGGGATCGCGCCGAACGAAATCAAGGATGTCCGATTAAACACGCGCAAGAACATCCTTGCTGTGGACATGATGAATGCAAGCGCCTTAGACAAGCTCCGACGAATATCGGATTTGGCCGGCATCAAAGTACGATCTATTATTCCAATGGATGGCGCCTGCGTGGCGGGTGTCATTTACGACATTGATTTGGCAATCGTCAACTCGGACCTTCCAATCCTTATAAAACCAGCGGAGGCGGGAGTCGTCATCACTGGTGTTTTTCGTCTAGGAAACACCCGTTGCGTGAAGCTGGTCTTCAAAGGGGACTCTCTACCATCCCATGTAAAGGTTGGACATTTCAGACATCCTGTTCGGCCTTTCATGCCCAAACCGCTTCAGTGTCATAACTGCATGAAGCTTGGCCATGTGAAGGGTGTCTGCACAAGCAGCACAGTGTGCCCCCGATGCGCTGAGCCGCACACGGCCGACGCTTGCCGTGCGGAAACTCTCAAGTGCGGCAACTGTGATGGCCCTCATGATGCTGCCTCCAAAGACTGTCCACGAATCAAGAGGGAACTCGCTGTTATAAAACAAATGGTGAGAGACAGCTCAACCCATAAAGAAGCTGCTGAAAGGGTACGGCGTCGGCGCAACCGTCGACGAAAGCGATCTAGACAGAGTACCAATCTCATGCTACCTGAGAACAGCACGTCACCGTCGAGCACGAAGAAGACTACAAGCACGAACAGACACGTGACACAGGGATCCAATAAAGTCGAAGACTGGCCTGCGCTTCCGCGCATACAGCCTGCGAAGGAACCTGCCCAGCCTTCCCGCCCAGCACCGACATCTATGCCTATTTCAGCTGATGATGCGCCAAGGGTTGATCGCCAGATCGTTCCGATGCTGCGATCCCTAGTGGCTGTCATAACAGAGCTACTGAGAAGCCTGGGAACCCCAACCGCTCGAAGTGGTCTGCAGGTATTGGACGCGCTGAGCCCAATCCTAGCAACCCTCGGATAGAACCATGGCTACAAATCACCAATCATTCCGTGAAGAGGTCAAACATGCGTCTATAATCCAGTGGAACGCGAGAGGACTTAAATCTCGAATCTCTGATTTCCGTCAATACGTCTTCTCCAACCGTTTTCCAATCATCGTTATCTGCGAGCCAAAGCTATCGCATCCATTCAGGCTATCCGATTACGAATCAACGATGTCCTCAACACATAACGAAAACAGCAAGGTCCTGGTGTACATTCGTCGTGAGCTTACCTACATCATTCGGCCTGTGCCACCTCACGATGACAACCAATACGTTTGCATCACCGTAAAAAAGAACCTCACCTTTTCTTTAGTGTGCGTGTACTTATCACCCGCGGCCCGATTTGATAGAAAAAGACTGGACGACATTCTGGCAGGGGTTCCTGGCCCATGGATCATTACAGGTGATTTTAACGCTCACCACCCTATTTGGGGAAGCTCCAAAGTTAACGCCACAGGCAGGCGGCTGGCTTCGCTCGTGTCCGATCATGACCTGTGCTTGCTTAACGATGGGAGCCCTACGTTTTTACGAGGCGCAACGTACAGCAGCTGTTTGGACTTGACATTTGTGTCACGTCGCTTTGCCTCACGCGTTAATTGGTTTTTAGACATCGAGACACATGGGAGTGACCATATACCCAGTTACGTCAACATCAAAGGCCTGGCTGGATGTCATCCTTCTAACACAATCCAGAGGATTGATTGGACTGCGTTCAAGACGAACGTCGAAGACGCTTGTCGCAGCGGCCTCCCGTCAGGTCTAGAGCAAGCTATAAAGGAAGCGGTACAGACGGCGATGCGCACACTGACATGCTCCCCGAAGCGCTCGGAAACGGACGTAGAGTTGGAACGACTCCGTACGATTCGTCGACGTGCCGAGCGAAGATATAGACGGACAAATTCCGTACACGATCTAAGGACAGCCAGGCGCATGCAAAAGAAGATACAGCATCGCATAGATAAACTTGAGTCTCAACGGTGGGTAAGGTTCTGTGAGTCTCTGGACCCCCGGAAACCTTTATCGCAAATCTGGAGAACAGTACGAGGTCTGCGTACGCTTCCTGAGCAGCGGTTTCCTTTCAAAGCTTTAGCGCTTTACCAAGGTCGACGGGATATCGAAGTAGCTGAAGATTTTTGCAAGAAGATTGTCGGCAATGCAGCTTGCACAGGAGTCCTTGCTACACAGAACACTCCACAGTCACTGGACTCACGCATGGACCTGCCCTTTACCATTGAGGAGCTGGATGCGGCCCTTGTGTTGTGCAATCGTTCGTCATCACCTGGCCCAGATGGCATCTCCTACAGGATCTTATGCAACCTAGGTGAGCAGGCGCAGAAAGCTTTGTTGGAAATGTTCAATAACTCATGGCGAGACGGACATGTCCCCCAAGAATGGAAAACGAGCCGATTGGTTCCGCTCCTAAAACCTGAGAAATCGCCTCTAGAGCTCTCGTCATACCGCCCAATAGCGCTAGCTAGCTGTGTAGGGAAGCTGATGGAGCGCATGATCCTCGCCAGACTGGAGTGGTTCCTAGAGCGCTACGAGGTTTATCCAAGTGCCATGGCCGGTTTTCGACGCGTTCGTTGCTCTATCGACAACGTTGTTGACCTCGTAACGTACGTCCAACACCAGAAATTGAGCAGGCGATTAACCGCGGCACTATTTTTGGATATAAAAGGAGCTTACGACAACGTTTCTCACGAGGCCATACTCGACGCCCTTGAGTCCGTCGGTCTTGGTGGCCGAGCGTACCGCTGGATTCGTGCCTACCTACAGATGAGATCCTTCTTTGTGCAAACCGACGATGGGCCAACCTCTCAGCACTGCACACACCGTGGAGTTCCTCAAGGGGGCGTCTTGAGCCCCACGTTGTTCAATTTGGTTCTGATTGGTCTCGTGGAACGCATACCAGGTTGTGTACAGATATCGATTTATGCTGACGACATCTGTGTTTGGACGTCAGGCGTAACACGTCCTCAGATACGCGCGAGGCTCCAAAAAGCCGCGACTTCGATATCGGCATACCTTAATGAACAAGGCCTTGAAATTTCGCCTGAAAAATCGGCGCTGGTCGCTTTCACTCGAAAGCCAATGACAGCCTATGCCATCTCTATCAAGGGGCAAAATATTTGTTACGCTAGGACGCACAGGTTCCTGGGAGTAACCATCGATCGGGACCTGTGCTGGAGTCCTCATGTGGCCGGTCTCAAGAAGCGCCTAACGGCCACCTCACAAGTTTTCCACTTCCTCGGAGGGAAAACGTGGGGTACGTCAGTGAACGCCATGTTGCGCCTATACCGGACGCTCTTTCTCGGGTACTTGAGATACAGCTTGCGGGGCTGACTGACACCTGTAAGGGTAACCTACGCGCACTCGAGAGCGTTCAGGGCCAGGCACTCAAGATCTGCCTTGGATTGCCACGCTGCACCTCAACAGCGGATACTATAGCAACGGCCAAAGACCTTCCTGCCACCACTCACATCACTTTGGAGGTGCTTAGGACACACATTCGACACCTAGCTCGTGCTCCTGCTCACCACCTTGCCTCGCTTCCAGAAGACCGGCCCGGTGCCTCTTTTTGTAAGAGGATATCGGCATTCCGCGAGTGCCTCCCAAAGAATTATACTCCTGCTGAGAGACTTCCGACGCCTCCTTGGTGTTTGACCCGTCCAAAGGTCCGGCTGACAGTGCCAGGGATTCGGACGAAAGCGGAGCTCTCACCGCCGGCTTTAAAACAGCTGTCTCTACTAATGCTACATGAGGACTACAGGAATCATCTTCAGCTTTACACTGATGGCTCAACAGCAGCAGGCAGATCTGCAGGAGCTGTGACCTTCCCTGCCAAAGCAGTAGATGTACTGTTCAAGACGTCTCATGGCACAACATCGACAGCCGTGGAGCTTGAGGCACTACGCACCGCACTTTGCGTGATCGATGGAGAGCCACCACAGAAATGGGCCATCTTTACAGATTCCAAGTCAGCCCTTCAGTGCCTTTCATCGGCCTTACGTAGCGGGCCGCAAGACCAATTAGTGCTTCAAACACGACAGCTCTATCACCAATTAACTGACAAAGGCCATGACATCACGTTTCAGTGGCTACCAGGCCACTCTGGGATAATCGGCAACGAGCACGCAGATAATGCTGCGAAACGTGCCCACGAAATTGGAGTGCTGCAAGCCATCCCACTGTCAAGAACGGATGTAGTAAGAAAACTTCGCTCGCTTGCGCGTGACATGATTATAGCGCAGTGGAACACCCCTGGTCTTCTACATACCCGTCTACACCGCCTCGACCCATCACTACAACTTCGAGTTCCGCGTGGGCTTACCCGCTGTGAAACTACCGTACTTTGCCGCCTGTGGCTAGGCACGTCATTTACAAGAAGTTTCGGCTGTCGCATTGGACTGGAAGACAGTGCTGCCTGTGTTCACTGCGGCAACGAGGAAACAATTGTGCACGTCCTCTGCGATTGCCCTGGGTACTGCTCCCAGCGACAGACTCTCGCCACAGAATTGTCACGCCTTGATGGTCGACCGCTGTCCGAGCAAACCATACTGGAATGCCGGACAGACAGTGTCTCGCAGCAGAAAGCTACGAAGGCTGTGCTCAAGTTTTTGCGCGCAACGGGCCTCATTAACCGTCTCTGACACACGCCGTGTTTGTGTGTGTGCGAGATTTCACCTCTCTCTTTCTCCCTTTATTCTTTTCTTCCATCCCTTTCTGTCTCCCTTCACCACTTCCCCAGTGCAGGGTAGCAAACTGGATATTTTTTTTTCCGGTTAACCTCCCTGCCTTCCGCCCATCATCTCTCTCTCTCTCTCTCTCTTGGTTTGTTAGATATCGGGTCAAACTCAATTTAGATTCAGTCCCCTTCAGTAGCGCTATCACAGAAAGAAATATCATATTTGAACGGTTATCATTAATAAGTTGTCTTTGCTCGCACTGTACCAGCATATAAAAAATGAACTGTCATCCCTTTGTTAACAACACGTGTTCACTATCAACCCTTGTACGCATGTCGCCTCACTACTTATACATGGGCTGTGTTTCCGCAAATAAAGGTTGTTGAAAGTCAGCGCTGTGTGTGTCCTCTTCTCTTGTCCTTGAGTCTTGCGCTGTAGTAACTTCAGTCAGTTTTTACACCCCCGATATCGTTGCAGGAAAATGGGTTTAAACTTTATTCCTCCCCGAGTTACAACACCACACGCCAGCCTATTTTTTATCGCTGCGTGGGGTTTGCGTTGCACGTGCTCTTGCTGCCCCAGCTCGGTACAACGAAGTCACATAATTTTTGGCTGAAATGAAAACCATTAGCGTATACAGTTTACTCAACAATATGCGAGCAGCGCTGTGTGCGCTACACGGCACTCATTTGTGGAATTAAGCACGTGCCCGAGAGCACGTGCGCGCGCACTTGCTCGCAGTATCCCTAAATCAAGCTCATTTTTACTTCAATTACCATCGCTGCTATATTCATGAAGTCAGTTTGCGGACTTGTCATGGGTCGAAATATTTAAAATACTGGCGTTTATCATGCAAGACCCAAGAGTTGATGCGAGTCAGGCCATACAGCGCAGAACTCTGAAAAGACGTGATATGCTGAGGCTTCTCAACCTGCACGCACATGTAACTACACGTGCTCCGCCAGGTTGGTCTAGTGGCTATGGCACTCGGCTGCTGATCCAAAGGTTGCGGGATCGAATCCCGGCCACGGCTGCCGCATTTCTATGGAGGCAAAATGCTGAGGCCCGTGTGTTGTGCCATGTTATCGCATGTTAAAGAGCACCAGATGGTCGAAATTTAACGCCAGCGTTGTCGGTGCCTGGTCGTCTTCATCTTGCACCCTGTAAACAATGTAGGGATTCTTTTCCCTCTTTTGCTTGTTAAATGGTTAGCCTGTTTCGGCCTAGACAATACCGATGCAACCTGGCATTGGCAAAGTGCTATTGTGAAAGCGTCTTTCTTTACTCATCTACTTCAACTTGCTGCAGCTTCACACTGCTTTCCCAGGAGTGCAAAAACACAACAAATGGCAAAACATAAACCGCACCGAACTTCATTATTAGTGATTAGCAATACACAATAAAACTTCGTCAAGTGACAAATGTATGACCGGCAAAAGCATTCCACAATTCTACAGAATGGACCAAAAAGTTTCGTTTAGACGCATTCGTACGGTGATGGCAAGTAGACGTACACATCTCGTCATGATGTCTCGTAGTTACTGGTCTAGCGGGCGTGATGTTTTCGAAATGTAGAGGAAACCTTGGTGAGTTAATTAGAGTGCAGAGAAACTTCAAAGATTCGAAATAACGACGAGAGAACGGCAAGCTGAAGACGATGAGGATGGTAACTGGATCAGAAATAAGGTCAGCGACGATAATGAAGTGATGCTTACAGCTTCTTTCCCGGACAGATTCAATTCTGTCGACGTCCGATAATTTGTGCGGCGTGCTTTGTGAATTCGGCCCCCGATTGGTCTCCTACCCTATCGCAAGCACAACGCCTGACTACCGAGAACATTTGTCTTCATGATTACTCAGCAGAGCTAAAATCACGATAAGGAAGTCGTTATCTCCCAACTCGGAACACGGCCCAATGAAAATGTGCCGACCATCTAGATCAATTGGGGAATCATTCTACTGGACAAAAGGCTGATCCAAGTAGGCCGGTCGGAAACTGTCGCCAGACGGACAAGTCGACGACATGTTTTGTTTGCAGTTTTCCTTTCTTCTTTATTTCGCCGAGAAACTGGCTTTCTGCTGGACGACTCCACAGGCCACCACGACTTCGAAGCGAAAGCATGCTTAGGTCAGCGACCTTCCACTGATGGGTTCCAGAGGATTCGCAGCTTCCGGTAGTAGTGCGGGCACCGGGGGGCGTTGGGGTTTGTATATCGGGTTACTATAATCACCGCTGATCCTTGCCGCCCCGAACAAAAGGGAGAGAAATGCTTATTGGTGACTGGGCAGTATGTTTCCCTATTGATGTCTTCGGCTGCAGACAGGCCTGTACTAAGAGACGTCCGGTGTTGCTTAGCCATAAACACGAAGCGGAAAATAATGGCTCTCGTGTGTGGTGTTGTGGGTGATTACCGTTGGCAGTAGGCGGCCAGGCGTGAGTCGAGGATAAGAAGGACAGAGAACTCGGCTGTTGCTTCAGTCCGTGCAGGAAAGTTAAGCAACTTATCACTCTGTCCAAGGCCCTCTATTACAACACTGAGAAGATCTGGCAAATGGTAAGCCAGTTGTCTGCTCTGCGCAATGTTGTGGCAGAGAAAGCTACCGGAAACAGTGTATGTGTTATCGATTAGCTAGGAAAAACATTAGCTTCAGGGAGCGAAAATCCAACAGCGAACGGTGCTATTTCTGCATGGTGAAAATAAAGGGAGCAAAGAATGGAAGTTGTAACTCGATATTTAAGCCGAAAAACGAACAAGTGCGAAAAAAAAAGAGAGCAATGAAATGCAAACAAATTATAATTGAGACTTTCAGTAAATGTTCTTGTGATTCCTTGCTTCGCTACGTAACGGATAATGGTATCCTCCACTGTAAGAAATTCCAATAAACTTCAGGTACGATGACTGTTATGGCTGTCAATCGAGGGTTGTGTTCCGCGAAAGAATTTTGGTAGCCTGCTATATGTAGCCTCTACCGACACTAACCAATTAGCCTACTGTACTCTAGCGGTTAGCTCTTCCACTCGCACTAACCAAGCTGACACTGAAGCGGAAATAACGCAGAGAAACATATTCAAGCGTCACTACTGCCCACGGAACAGCATAAGCTTTCTGGACAAACGTTTAGTGGAAAATGTTTATTCCTCATTGACCAAAACTTTCGTTCTTCGTATTCTCTATAGTGACTTTATGTCTTCGAGGTTCATATACGCGCTTCAAAAAATTTCTTCCTTCACAGATACCTTGCTCGAGCCTTCCCGGTAATAATTACCTCGTAGGAAGTCATTTGCATCCTACAGTTTGTAACCTTCAGAAATATCTGTTACGCACGCGACCTTAAGAACTGATATCGACGTAGTTTACTTGACTAAACACTGCTTCCATCACTTCTGTCGACTTGACTAGAGGTAACTTCTCCTAGGGGTGGTCTCGCGGCCATCACTTTTTAAGTAGCAACATACAGCCCCACTATTCACCAGTACCCATGAGCAAGCTGACCAGGCTGAGCGGGGTGAACTTGAGATTCCAGAATGGAAACGTGTCACGTGTCCATGGCGCAGAAAGACAAAAGCTATAGTTATATTCCTTAAGTCACCAGGTCCCTGCGACCACTTCTAGTTTGACATCCGCCTCCACATATGAGTGAAACTCATGCTCTGTTTTATTTCATCTCTCTTTAAACTTATTTTCTCCCTTTCCCCATCACTGGTTAGTAAACTGGGCGCGCGATTAGTTAACCCCACTTCCTTATTTTGACCCGCTTTTCTTGAAATACTGGCAATAATAAAAACTATGTTACGAAAGAACTAAAGAAGAGGACACGGATGATCTGCACCTCGCACTTTTTGCACATTTAGCTTCCGCTGATGACTTCACAAGCCTGCGTCGTTGCAAGAATGGCCCACGGGAAGAAAGAGCTCGTTCGATGAAAGTATTCGGCAAGTGGTGCTTGTCTGTACGATCAGCTATGCGCAAGGAGCTGCAGTTGCACCTAACGTTCTAGCCTGCGAACGCGATCAGCCTGCAGAAAAGTATAGCGCAAGCTCTCTGCCTCTGGGCATTCGAGGACATTTATGGCAACGTAAAGTTCAGCACAGGCCTGCAGAGTCTATTGGCTGTCATTTGGGATTCGGAGCGACATGTCAGTGTTCACCGTTTTACGTTTGAAAATACAGGTAACACAAGAGCGCAGGTAAAAGACACAAGAACGAGAAGCCACTGTTCGCGCATTCTCGTTCGTTAGCTGTTGTAATCCAAACTATGTTGAACCGGCTAGGCCAATCGTCAACCTTAGTAATGAAATGTAGTGCGTAGTACAGTTACGATTCTGTTATTGATTCTCCTTGTGTTTACTCACGCTCTTCTCTTTTTTCTTTTACACCAATTCTACGTCTTTACGTTTTCCTTCCTAAATATAGCTGCAGTTTAAAAACATCCGTTTTGGTTCACGACCTCACCTTTCTTTCCATTAAGCCCTCCTTTAAGCCTCTCCCCTGGCTACTCTTCCAGCCTCCCTGTCATTCCCCCATTTCTATCCTTCCGCCTAAACCTCAGTTCTGGCGAAACTCCCTACTCCCGCTGAACGTCCCCACGAAAAAGAAAACTTCTCTCGATTTCTCTATCTATTATTTTCTAACGAAACCGCAGCTATCGCGATAAAGTGCAGCGCAGAATAATGCTGAATTTAAAGCTGCTCAACTGAAAACACAGTCCGAGACAAGTCATAATTATTATCTTGGACGTGAAGTGGTGCATATTTACGTTCCATAATCTACAACGATCGTATCGCAAGTTTTTTGTGAAAATATAAGATGCTGCTAGTGAAAGCGGCCAGAGCTGCGACATCGGCCTCTGGTGAGTTCGCGACACTGATGATTGTGTTACAACGCGGTTTTTACAACAGGCCTTTGAAGGATGTTCCCATTGGTTAAAAAGCTGGGAAAGATCACCTAGGGGAAGAAAAACAACGGCATCGACGCAATAAACATCTGCATCGCAGAGACCTTTTCCAGCGTTAACGAGCTACTAATGAGGAATGGAGGGGCTTAAATCTCTGCATTCTGTTCGCCGAACACAAACAAATAATAAGCAATCATGCTGCTTATGCAATAATTTATAACAAAGAAAGAAGAAACGGGAGAACAAACTGCCTACTGTGTAGCTATGAAAGTAACTCACTCTTTTTGTTGTTCATTAACAGAAAGAAAGCGAGACAATAACAACAAAAACAAGGACAGCCGTAAAACAAAGCTGAACCTATTGCAGTGCAGCATATCTTGTCTCTATAGAATTGCTACTAGAAAATACATTCTAGTGGGAAATATTTGTACTTTGATGTCTGTATAGAGAGATCTTTTTCTTATTTACTTGGCTGTCAGCGCTCTCGACATCTCAGTATATTTATGACACCCGTGTGTTAGCCAGAATGAGATCGAATATACATTCCCCTGCAGTCGGGGAGCCTACGTCGCCTCAACGTAAATCTACCAATGCTGTTCTGAATGCCTTTCTATTTCAAGATGGCGCACACATATTTTTCGATGAGTAAGTTTCGTATCTGGCTTTCACTATCGTTCGGTGTCCATCAAGGCAATGCAAGAAAAAAAATGAGCAGAAACACCGAAAAGGCAAATCAAGTAGAGGTCGTGGTAAGGGTATTAAATTTTACATGTGCCGTCCGCGTCGCACCGTGAGAGACTTCCTGTTTACCCAAAAACTCGCCTACACGGAGATGCCGATGCGGGGGAGCTTGGAGCGATTCTCTCCAGTTTCTGCAATTCGCCGCTGAAGATAAACATCCTGGCACTGGCATCATCATTTTGACACATGTCTGCGGAGCGTAGGGGCAGTACCGAAATCTGATGACCGTCATGCATCTTTCATAGCCTTCCGTTTACTCTCGGACGACTTTGTGGTTGCGCTCTCCCTGACGTACGAGAAAATAAATCTCAAATTACAACAGCTAGGCGGCTATCTATATAGGCCCCCCTCGGTCCTGACTTCTCTTTCGTGATCGTGTCGCGGAGTACGTCGGTACACGTCACTAACAAGCGAAAGAGACAAGCCGAATGTAAACAGCGCTCTCACAAGGAAAGCACTGCGAGAAACATATCAGCAAACTGCAAACGTTTCGGTTCGGTCAACCTAAAGGACACTACCAGAGTAACCAGGCCAGCGTAGGTTTAAGCTGACCAGCGCGACTTTCGAATCAGATTTCTTTCGAAGAAATCGCAAATACGCTTTGTGCCTCTAAGGGTCAAAAGAAGAACAGTGGATGGGCAGAGGCACTGTAACTTGAGAACCGTGTTATTTTGTTTAGTCTGGCATTCGTGCTTTTGTATTTCTGCATCATTCGATTATTTTTAGCATTTTTTTAAGGAAAACATGCTGCCATGACTCCTAATCGAATCTACTAAAAATGGCAAGGAGGAGAAATGAGCCTTTGCCCCGCAAAACATCCATGAAAAGCTGCAAAAGAGGGAAACAGAGCTAACTCTTTGAAAGGACACGAGAGAAGACACGATGGCCCATTGTTTGCAACGATGAACAAAGTCGCCCAGGCCTCAACCCTCGCGAGACGAAAACTTCCTCCCCCCCTCCCTAAATCGTATGCACTCACAGTACTTATTCCGTCGGCTAAGGCCGGGGTCGCCGCTCTCTTCACAAGACTTGGCTGATGCTCCAACCTGGGTTAATCAGGAAGTGAAATTTAAACATAAGCGCACGCTCAACACAGCTTGATAATGCCAGCATATTCAACCTGGCGGCCATTAGATACGTGATATGCCTGACACAGACACGTCCTGGTAGACAACTGGCTGTGTCAGTGCATCGCTCAACAAGATGATTCGGTTCAATTCCAGCCATATTTCGAGATGAGGTGATGTGACAATACAACGCATCTTGATCAAGTTCAATCAGCAACACACGAGGGATCCGTGAGTGGTATTCGTACGCGCTCGTAGCTGCGGGAACGACGACAGTACGGCCGTTTTCGGCAAAACTGTAAACATTTCATTTATTAAATGTTGACGCCGTCCTAACTTATTTTTCGTGTAGCGGCTTACGTACATGCGAAAGAGAGTTGAAAAACAGAAGGTGTGAAAATGGTGTGTTTGTAATACACATATCACCTTTCCCTTTGTATGTTATTTCATAGCGTATAACCAGTGACTAATTCTAAACTACATTTAGCGTTTTCATTCTCTTTGTACTTTAGATCTAAGTTTCATACATACAGTTACGAAAGCGCGAATGATGAGATTATATTTAGTTGCAGATATTAACCTTGGTCAAACCTTCCTTGTCGATATGCGCCACACGGTGGTGGCCACAACAAAAAACGGTTTATTTCGTAAACTGGAGAAAAGAAAGGAAATCTATGTACGAAACTAACCTTGTTGTTGTTGATGATGTGGCCTCTATACTTGGCACATACCCACCAGGGCGACTGGCCACACTACAGGTAACGATGTAGAGAGCAGCGAAATTGAAAGGCCGAGGCTAAAATCTAAGAAAAAATAAAAAGGAAGCAAGAAGTTTTAATTAAAAATAATAATTAGAATTTACTAAAAGGAACATTGGGAACGAAACCTGTGGTCGACAGCACTAGCAGCGCAATCTGCCGGAGGCTAACCTTCTGATATAACTATACGTGATATAATGACATCGGCATCCTCAGGCGACGATGTGAACACACAAAGAAATACATGCCTTATACTCGTGTGTAAACGTTTTAAATAAGTTTTGAGTCAAAACTGAGAGGAGGGAGAGTTCTAATATCGAATGGTTTTCTACTGTATTATCGGATGAAAACGAAATGTCATTTTGCAGCAACCCAGCCCATTTTAGTCATGAAATCAAACAGTATACGAAACGCTCCTCGGCTTTATTCGCCGCTTCGCAAAAAGATTTTTTTTTCTAGTTGACTAAGATGACCGTTGCGGCACTTCCAGTCTGTCTTCGATCTTCCCATGGGTGATACTAGTGTGCTGTCGCGCATGCCCCTCGCACGCTCTTTGCATCTCAATGTCGTTGCCTGCAAACTGGGGCACACCGAACAAACAAAAACAAGCTCTCCGCTGAGCGCATATGTTTTGTTTCTTTCTACCTGCGCGTCCGACAAAGAGAGATATCGTTTGTTTGTGCGCGGGCATCTATGTGTATGTATGTGCATGTGCGTGTATGTATTGTGCGCGTGTGTTTCTCAAGGGAAAAAAAATGTGGAATTCTCCTTTGAACCTCTTGGGACGTGGACTAGCAGCGAGCCTGAAAACGTGCACGGCCTTATGATTTCCAGTGTTTCCTTTTTTTTTTCTTTGAATCAAAACGTCAGCCTCGATAAATAACGCTACGGATACGTTGCCTTCACGCAGGAAGCATCGCTGCGTCAAGTCGCGCTTTAATGAAGTGCCTCTGCTTTACTTTTGTACATGTTGTTTTAATGCCTGGACACTGAGCGGAAGCCCATCCAATAGGCTGTTTAGCTTTAAACGATGTGCGAGGGACTGTGTTCACAGAAACGTACTGCGCTAAAACTTTGCGCGTGAGACAAGGGATTGGCCCATTCCGGTGCTGCGCGTATCAATAGCGAATCAAGCTGACCATCAGAACAATAGTTAAAAGATATGGCAGACAGAACCCCTTGTGAATTCTTATTACTTTCTTTTCTTACTTCCTTTCTGTCTCTCTCTATATGTCCTTCCATTTTCTTTATTTTTTTCCTTCAATCTTTCACTTTTTGACCTTTCACGCCGAACTGCGTAGCCGTTATTGTTCATAGACGCATGGTCGTGACATGCTTTCTCATCGAGCGGAAAGCTTTCGCTAAGAAACTTTTCCTCAGCAAAATATGATCAATACACGGGGCTTGTTTGGTCACCGCTGCAATATCTTTCGGTGCACTGTGATGTGAAAAGAGAAAAAAGGAAGGGAAAGGGCGTCGGAGAGGAAGGGGGGGGGGGGGGGGCGGGTTCAACGACAGACTTGCACAGCGCCCACCAACAAGATTTTTTTTTATTGTATACATATAGCTTCACATCGGCGTCGTATAACTCGGGTAACAGGGCGGCTTCCAACCGCAGCCTGGCCGCTAATCTTCAGCGTCCACGCCCTTTTCTTTCTGAAGTGTGTTTTGAGATGACGTCATTTAAGATTGCGTCGAGGCCCCATTCGCTACTTTTGTACGTCGGCTGCGTACACTTGTCCCGGTAAAAGGTTGGTCGGAGACCGGAAACGCTCGGCCGTCTGTCGGACATGTTTATTTTTGCGGACGTACCAAATCCTCAATAAAGTACGGAAGCCACAGACAAGCCTGAAATCGTATTTTTCCAGTGCGTCGCTTCGCAGAAAATATAAATGAACTATAAGAACGAAACAAACAGCGCTAAGCAATAACGGGAATGTCTGGAGGGAAAAAAAAGAGAAGACTGACCACAGTGCTGACCATTCCTGCGACGCTTTTAAGTCGGGGAAAATGTCCTGTCGTAAATCCGCTTTCTGCCTGAAAAGTGTCACCAGCATAACGGCGAACAGACAGGCGTGCCGTATCTTACGTACCATGCTCTTTTGCTTAGTCTTGCATTCGTGCTTTATATTTCCACACACCATTGTTTTACTTAGCGTTGCCAAACGTTGGCCGGAAGAGCAAGTCGAAAATGCATTTCCACCTGCCGTACTCATGACATTGAGATCGCTTCAAAGACAGGTACGAAAGCCAATGCTGCAGGTGGGTACCGCCACGGCACAGAAGCGTAGGTTTATATACTTATGGGCGATATATATATATATATATATATATATATATATATATATATATATATATATATATATATATATATATATATGACCATAAACCTTACACATACAGAAAAGAAGATATTTGTGCACTTTTAGCGGAAGTGCTTTGTTCATGGTGGCACTCACTGCAAAATGCGTAGGAATGATATTTTGAGTAGTATTTATCAAAGTTAGACTAATTAACTTGTAAACCAAAACACCCAACCAAAAATGCGCTCTTTCGTCACTCAGTTTCTATACCCAGGGCGCATTTAGCAAGACTTTAGCGATCTGTAGAAATTACTCGCCTAGTCCTTTTCCAAACAATACAACAGATATGGATTCCCTGTGTAAATGACTTTCATTCGTCCATTTGGTTTAATAATCGAGATGTTTTGGTTCAAAGGTTAACTACTTTATATTGTTAATTGCTGCTCAAAATATCACTCCTACCCATTGTACAGCGCGTACCACCATGAATAAAGCGCTTATTCGTCTATAAGTACCCAAACATCTGCTTTTCTGCATTTATAAGGTTTTTTTCTGGACTTTCTTTTGAACATCCTGTATATATTCCAGGCACCGGGCTACACAAGGAAGGGCCACTTCCCAGGTGAATCGGCTTTTCCGAGGTAGTAGTGTTAAAGTGTGCGTGTGCACACGTGTGTGTGTGTGTGTGTGTGTGTGTGTGTGTGTGTGTGTGTGTGTGTGTGCGCCCCACCTTTGCAAAAATATTATTGAGACAGGAGACGAAACAGTATTTATTTAGGAACAGAATGTTACGCCGTCTTCGAGGCACAATCAGAGGACGTCGATATGCACACACTCACTCCAACAGAGCCGCAAGGACAACACATTTGAGTATACGAGAGGCCATCATTCACCACACACAATAAAGTTCGGTCTCACACAAGTTATTTTCCGCACATGGCATGCACTCTTACAGCACACACTGAACCAGGAGCTCTCCAATACATCGTCTACTCTCGGTTCCTCACTTTTCGTCCGTGGACGGCGAAGTGAAGAAGTGAATTGAAGTGCGCCAGTGCCGAAGCCACGTACTCGCGACCACCGTCTTTGTGACTCTGGCGTTACGTGAGGCCCGTGCAGAACGCAACGTGTGTAGGAAACGCTCGCTCTTCAAGCCAGCATTCATCTCCTTTATTCGATTTGCCAGACTCCAACCCGTACGTTCGTGCGCGCTGGGATGTTCATGCGCGCCACTGGTGGCACAAAGAGGATGTCGAGGCTTATCGTAGGTGCACTTACGACAAAGTCAAAAAGAAGAAAGAAAGAAAGGGAAGCAGATACAGAAAGAGAGAAACGGAAAGAAAGCCGTGACAAACTTTCAGACTTAGGCGTACGCACTTCCCCACCTTTAAGCTTCATCCCGCGTTCCTTATTTTACGCTCACAAAACATTCTAACAAAAAAAAAGAGCACCCTTTTTCGCTCACACATAAATTTCGGGAAGGCGGCGAAACTTATACGACCGCGGAACTTTGGTTTCGCTTCTCATCCGCTTAAGGGATAAACCGTGACCCCGATGATGCGGAAGATGATGGAAAAGAGGGATGATCTATGCAGGCATTCCATAAAAAAAAAATTCCCGAGTAGGGCGCGAATAAATAAATCGTTCGTACTTTTTTCTCAGCTACCGAGCGCTTCCCGCTATATGCAGTCTTACGCGATGTAAATCCTTTCCCGCGCTTCTTGCGAACTCTTGCTCAGTTTAAAATAAACACCTGAGTTTCAGGACAGCGTGCGTTATATACCTTCTATCGTTTCCAGCGCGACAAAAGCATCGCGTATCATCGTAAAATGTTCGAAATTTTAACTATCGGAGTAGAGGCAGTGCGTTATGTCGTTGTTGTTGTTGTTGTTGTTGTTGTTGTTGTTGTTGTTGTTGTTGTTGTTGTTGTTGTTGTTGTTGTTGTTGTTGTTGTTGTTGTTGTTGTTGTTACCTCTACAATTTATGTTGACGTGGCAAGGCCGTTTCCTTTGCTTTTATGGATTCGCTTGCTATTTAATTTCGCGGAGTTTTTTTGACAGTGTCGGCATGGACCGCTCGGAATTCGTTGAGGAGTCCATTTGACGAAGCGTGATGGCGTCATCTGTGACGTTTGAAGGAGCGTCTGTGACGTAGGTATACGTGCGTATGGCATTCCCTCTCTGTCTTAATCTGAACGCGTCCTCCACGAGAGGGAGCTTGTTTTGAAACTATCGAATTCTGTGATATGTGGAAGATGCGATATCCGCGCACACCGGAACGTTAAACGAGGTTGAAAGAACGCGCGATAATATAGATACTATACCCGGAACGGAGCGAGAAGCAACAATTGAGACTCGAAACGCCCGAGGTAGGCCAAAAGCTTAGCAGTTTCAACGTTATATTTCAAGCCTCAGCACAGAAAATTCTCGTTCGATAACGACCTTGGAGGTTCGTGCATTTGTAAGAAAAAACATGTCTTGTAGAGGAGGAGCACAGAGCATCCATTTGAAGATTCTGATCATAGCTGTTGTTCGATATAAGAGTTCTTCGTGTTCGATGGTGGATGCTTCTTCGATGGTGGAAGCCAAAGTTCTATGAAGGTACAAGTTTATTTTACACCAGTGTTGCGGAGTTGCCACTCCGGAATTGGAATGATTCCGGAATCATTCCACATTTTCGCGACCCCGGAATGGAATGGGGACAACGCTTGGAGGAATGGAATGGGAATGGAATTAAGCGCTTTTTGCTCGGAATGGAATGGGAATGGAATTACGTTTTTTTTCCGAAAATAGAGCACGTTTTCGTCTACGCGCTGTTTTTCAAACTTCAAACATTAGTAAGTCAGAGCCTCTAATTTAACAATAAAGCAGTATTTTTAAAATGGCTTGGCTGATTACAAGCCCGGTGCATTTATAAGCAACGCGCCCACTACAATTCTGTCCTTATATAGACTGTGTTGCTCCGACGTTTGTCTCTATTCTTGGCGTAACCATCGTGAGGAACTACGGCGGCGGCTTACCCCCTCCCCCCCCCCCCCTTACGCCTTGCGATTTTTTTTCCTCATCGGCGCCTCTGGCGCCTTTTGACTCCGCACGCTTCAATTTTTTGTTTTTGCTTCTGTCGCCTTCGGCGACCGACGCATATTCCAAAAGCGCTTCTCTAAGTTTTGACGCGTATTGACGCTGGCTGGATGCTTGTGTTCACTGCAAGCTTTCTTATAACAGCTTGCGCGCCGTCTCACCTCATACTCCTGGGGGCGGCCCCCCCCCCCCCCCCCCCACTTCCCACCTATTTGCAATACTGCCCTCCCTTGTCTAGACACATGAGCGCCTTTGCCCGAAACTCTGTCGGCGAATGTCTCTAGGTCAGTGCAGCACACAGTCGTACACGATGAACTGTTTACCCTCCCCCTCCTTACAGAGAGAGAGAGAATAAATTTTTGAAAGCATTGGTTCGGGAAGCCAGGCGAAGCAGGAGAGCCCACGTAACCACGGCCGCGGTCGCGGTTACGTGGGCTTATCCCTGCGCGTTGGTTCCCATTGATACCCCCACAAGAAAGCAGCGAATACTCTATGCACACCTGATCTTTACCTCGATCACGAGATTTTAGTACCTGACACACGTAAATAACTTTTGCGACAAGGAAGACATTGCATACCTGCGCACAGGCGAATAGAGAAATTCCTCCTCACCCCATCCATGCTTGCGAGCCGCGCTTGACAAGCGTGAGTGCTGACGAGCAGTGCGGCCCATTGTTCCGTATTCGATGCAAAGGCACAAAGTGTCCGAGCGGTGCACTGTTCCAACTAACTAGGGGGTTTTCTTCCCCATAAAACTAATCTTAGTTTTCGCCATATTCACGACCGCTCCAGACGCGTGGCAAAACTGCTTAGTCTTCCTGAACACTACTTTTGTCAGCATAAAAATACGCTATGTCGCCATTTTAGCATTAAGAAATTTAAGCTTAAACAGTACTAAAACATCACCATTCGTTCCAACACGCTGACCATGCAAATACTATAGATAGCGGGAGAACTGCCCCTATGTGAATTAGTAGGGCGGTCGTACTGCACGAGATGTGTCACCAAGCTACTATCACTCGACCTTGGTAACGTGTTTTGAGTACTTTTGCAGTTCTTAATGTATGTGATGACATCAGCTTTATGGAGCGTTCATTCTTAAGTCGATAAAAGTATCAAGATGCCTTTCCTACGTTGAGGAATTACAGGAATGGAATTGAACTGCTCGGCCATTCCCGGAGTGGGAATGGGCTAAGTTTTTTCCATTCCGAGGAATTGAAAGGAATGGAATTGCGGCAAGTTCTAATTCCCCGGAATGGAACTGGAATGGAATGGAGGCGCCCATTCCGCAACACTCTTTTACACATATTTACAAATATGTACAAAACTTTGCCTCAAAAGCATCTCAAACACTTCTCGTGGGAGCGACCTTCGTTTCGTCTTTACTCGTCCGCTCCCCGAGTCTGTCTCCTTGATCTGACCCGTTACGTTCACTGTTCCCACGCCTCCGCCCTGCTGCGCTATTCTTTCGGTCCCGCCTTCCTCTTAGTGGCTCAAGCACGTGCGGAGCAGGTTGTCAAAAGAGCAACAAAATAAAAAGGGAAGCAAACATGCATTCCTCAACAATAGCAAACAATGAGCCCTGTTGCGGCGTAAAATCGCCTGATCAGAAACGGAAGCACTTCGTCATTGGCAAATGCCCAGAAAGTTTTGTATTGAAGATGGCATTTTTTTTTACTTTTGGGAAGCGTTTCTTGAATAGAAAATAAAGCAATGTCGAGGTCCCAATAGAAACGAAACTGATCGAAAAAGAAAATCAGATTTTGTCTTCTTTAGCCAACACAGAAAAGTTTGCGACTGCAGCGCAATGCATGCAACTAAAAAGCACTATAAAGTTTAGGTATAAAGGAGTAGAATAAGGAATTAAGTCAAGCTCCAGTTAATTAGTACAAGAAGCAAGGAGCCGTACACGTTGAAAAAGAAAAAGTAACCTAGAAGCAGCGCAGTATAGTCAAGTTCACCATATATAACGAGCCTGAAGATTTCGGCGTGTTGTTCGTTTACTACTTATATTCTTTAGCTTCTTTTCGCAGCTAGCAGTCATTAACTATCTTCCCAAAAATCTTCATAACCATAGCATTAATGAAGCTCAACTAGCAATTATAAACGGCAGCCCCTATGTCACTCCCAAAAATCTCATTTATAAGGAAGGGCACGGGAGCAGGCAATTTACGCCTACAGTAGTTCGTGCACCACCGAGCACATCGCAGAATTTTTATCCTACTTGTTCTTTCTCTGTTTCTTTTTTCTTTTTGTTTTGAATATTTTCAACGAGACGCGTGTGCTAAAGACAGCGACGGCGAACGGGGCGCACACCGCTGGTCGCATGAGAGCACACGAGACAGCCTATAATGTCATGATCACGTGATTCAAGAAAGACAGAAAGAAAGGGTTAACCGGCAAGAGAGAGAAGATAAAGAAAAGAAGAGTCAGGGAGGGCAACCAGGCGAGCGTCCGGTTTGCTGCCCTGCATTGGTGGTAGTTAACCGGCAAAGTGTCCGGATAGCTCATCGGCTCGATGACGCGGAGAAATAAGAGAGTGGAGGGATGAGAAAAACAATGAGAACTCTTGGTGTAGAATCAACTGTAATGCAACTCTAGAATAACTAAGAGGGATGCGATGAGTAAGTGCGAGAGGAAGACAGAACAAAGAATGATATTTAAAAAATATCAAGGGCAAAGTTTTTCTGTTGACTCTAAAGACTTTCGATCAGCAAACACGCACTAAAAAAGAAAAAGATAACATGAATGATAAAGGTTAAGGGCCAATGAGAAGGTCTGAAAGGTAAGGAACTTACTGGTGGTGGTAGAGAATCCGGCTCACTGCGCCCACCAAAGTAGACATTTAATTCGAAGTACGTTTTAGATAGTACTTAACCCCGCATTAGAGGACTGAGGCCCTCTAATACGGATAATGTTTTGGCAGTACACTATATTGTAAGAAGTAAATATGATGGACGAGCAAGTATGAGATGGACAAACTTCCATTTCCAATGAAACTGGCACATTAAGCATAGATTCACATTGGCAGTTTGTTTAAAGCTTATTTCTGATGAAGAGAGCTTGCCTTTATACTTTTATGAAGTCCTTTCTGTGACAAACTTAAGGTAACAGTGATAAAGGTAACTTTACGAGATCTCTTGTTAGCACAGAACGTAATCTCTCCACGCAAGGAACATCTCACGTGATCGGACGTAATCACACAAAATCATTTTGCATACAGTAGTTGCAATTCGTCAGTTGTCGCGCGTATCCGAAACTGCATCGTTGCCACACCGATATCGACAGTAAATAAAGGCAGGGAGTGATGCCTTATGAGCTTTGTTCTCAGATGAATGCCGAAGGATGTAGGCACGCTGAAAGCGGATAATGTGCCATGAAACATCAACATTGACACGAGACAATTCCCCAGCAACAGCTCGAGATACTACACACCGCTCGAAATGTTCCTGCTAGCTCAGGTTTTTTTTACGCCTTACTTTGATGCAACTTAGACCATAGCACTTGCGTACCATACGTCATAAACTACTGATGGTTGCAGAGATCGCGTTGTACTTCGGACTCATAGCGGCATCAGGCCGCTTAAAATGAACTGAATATTATAGCCGAAGAGGTGCTTTATACACAACGTCACCTCGATTGTTATACATTCACAGGATGTTCGCACTAAGGCACAAAACTTCTCCATTCAATATCAGAGCTGATGCTCTTCTACGCCAGGGAAAGAGTAGTTTCGCTTCCTGCATACAGCCTTGACGTTGATGTACTCCCAAGACACTCATCGTTTCACCGTGCTGCGTGATCGCTGTGCCGAGAGCATGATGTTCGAGGGCATACAGTGGAGCTGCGCTACTCGCTGTTATCGCACAATGGCTTAGGGTTAAATGATCGATGCCTTCTTTGAGATAGAATATATTTTCTTTATTCGTTCTGTTCATCAAATGTAGATTTTCTGTTGACTATAGGGATGTGAGGCAGCCCATGGAGATCTCAAGTGAGATGGCGGTGTTGAGTTACCTAGGTAAGTAAGATAAACTGCGCAGGCAGTTTTAAGCTCATATTCCTCAGTATAAGTTCTCTTGCATAGAAAGAAAGAAAGAAAGAAAGAAAGAAAGAAAGAAAGAAAGAAAGAAAGAAAGAAAGAAAGAAAGAAAGAAAGAAAGAAAGAAAGAAAGAAAGAAAGAAAGAAAGAAAGAAAGAAAGAAAGAAAGAAAGAAAGAAAGAAAGTAGCCATATAGTAAAATTTGATCCGACCAAGCATTCGTCAAACTTCTTGGGGCCGCTCGCTACTCCATATTTCTTATACTCGAAAAGTAGGTTTAAAATGAGAGACTAGGTACTGCACGAAAGGCAAATTTTATTCAAGTGTAAAGGAAGAGCATTTTATATACTATCCTCGTAGAGTAGAAAGGACTCGAAAAAATTACTTCGTAGATGCTCCCAAGATACATATTCTGGCGAACTTTTGAAAAGTAGAGGCAATCTACGTACTGCCCAAACTGTTTATTTGGGGCGATATTAGCTGTTTCTCCAATTGTGAGTTTCCTACAATGATCGCGTGATATATTTCACTTCACTGCAGCAAACATTTCTGTGTGTTTCCTTGAACGTGCAGCTTCATTATTTCTTTCTGTTGCTGCATGAGTTGCTGAGCATGAGTTCCTGCAAGCGTTATACTACTGATACTATCGTTTGACGAGGACCTAAGGCAGTGCAAGCCATATCAATTTTACATGTGTGCAAACTAGGGCAAGTTTGAGTGTATACGCAGCGCTACGGCCTGCTTATTTTTAACAACGGAATTTTATCTGGTTGGCCTCGTGCTCTCTGGCTTATAGGCATTGCACTTCTCTGCCAATTGTGGAAGCGCTCAACGTACTCTGATATGTACCTCTGTTTCAACAAAAATGACCATTATATTTAAGTAGTGTCAATATGTCAAAGTACTTGTAAGGGTCGTCGGAAAGAGACGGAGAACACAGTGCGTCGAGGAGGTCAAGTAGGCGCCGACGCTGTAAGGGTCGTCGGAAAGAGACGGAGAATACGGTGCGTCGAGGAAGTCACGTAGGCGCCGACGCACAGCCACGTGGTGAACATGTGGGGGAGGAGGCGACCATTGTGGGGATGTATTGTACAGCTGGTTTGGCGCCCTCACCCCCCCCCCCCCCCCCGCGGCGTGGTGGGCAACAAGCGTACCTACTGTATTGTTCACAGTTGTCTTTTGTTATTGCGGCATCTGACGTTCGATCGGCGTTTGTGATTGGCTGTGAGGGATTCAGGGGCGGGGCAACCGGTGTATATAAGGAGGCCCCTTTTCCCTGGCAAAAGGTCGGGAAACACTGGTTGTAAAGTATATGCCTGTCTGGTATATAAAGTCACGTTGTGTTTGTGTGAAAGGCTGGTCTCCATCCTTCAAATCGACAACGCGACGGCGGACAGGTAGCAGGGAGGGTTCCGTCCATCCTTCTTCGCAGCAGCAACGCTAGCTGGAGGAGCTCGGCTCCAAAAGGAATAAGGGAAGCGGGAAGGAGAAGGAGGTGGGAACTGAGGGCAACTTCCTCACCACGATCAGGTCGCCTTCTCTCTAAAATTTCCCTTGTTGGAAAATTTACTGTACTACTGGTTGTATTTAAACGAATCTCAGATATTTATTTATTTTATTTTATTCACGATACCGCTAGCACCAATGATAATGGTTCCAGCAGGATGATACAAAAACAACACATAACAAGATCGTTAGCACAGATAATAAATTCAGGCAATATAAAGTAGTACAGCTGTTAATACCAACGTAAAATATCAATGTTTACACAATAAAGCAACACAAATACAAGCCCTTAAGGATGCAAGAAAATAACGACGCTACACTTCGAGAAGAGCGTGCAATTGGGCAATGTCATATTTTACGACTGTGTGTACGTCCAGATTATTCTACTCGGTTAGAGTATGGGGGGAAAAAGAACATGTGAAAACTTTGTTCTTCGATTCAAATGTGACTGATTAAAATGGATGTCGTTGTCTTGTAGGATAACCGGAAGAGAATGAAATATAGTCACATGTCAGGCTACCTAACTTACCCTTAACAACTTTAACCCTGAACTTAAGGCGAGCGATTTTGTTTCGTACAGCTATACGTTTCAGGTCTGCCTGGCTAAGTAGTTGAGTAATAGAAGAGATACCGTAACTATTGTAAATAAATAGTACAGCCTTACACTGAACCTCTTCCAGCTTACAGGTGTTGGTCTGTGTAAATGGGTCTCAAATAAAGGTTGCGTATTCTAAGATCGGTAGTATTAGAGCTTCGAAAGCGGCAGGTTTACAGATGCTAGACGCAATTTTGAGGCACCTTCTTAAGTATTGAAATTTTGGCATAGCCACATGCAAGACGTTTGACCCTTAAGAAAGGTTAAAATTTTGCTATTACGGAGATGCAAAGGGAGAAGAAAATTCTTTTGAAAGAAGGGAATTAACTTCCCTAGACATGCGCACTGCTTTGTGGGGTGAACGAGCACACGTGAAGCGAACGGGCATTGCTACACTATGTCGCCATGGGTCCGTCGTGCAAAATTCAACATTTTCACAAAGACGCTCTGTCTCTCTCCTGTCATTGTCCTTTTACGACAAAATATTTGATCTCAGTTATATGCAGTGCTTCTTTTTACAGCCACGTGACCTTGGAAATTAACTTAAAGATTAGCTAGACTCTCGTCTCTCTCTGAAACGAATATTCTCACAAGTAATTGAAAGCAAACGTCATATTGGCGATTACGCCGTTTCGTAATAACACAATAATTTATTATTCCCTATTATCTTTCACCATTTCTTCATTGAAACCAAGAGACGCATAAAGGAAATACAATCCGCTCCCAGCGTCCACACGCGGCCACCGCATTGTTCGGAACTCGGCACCCCCCATTCCGGCTGATTGATGTTTCCAGTAAAAGCGCCGCTTTTCCCGAGGCGAGACAATGACGTCCCTTGCGACCGCAGAAAGAGCTCGACAGAGTCTCCTCATTTGCGTCACTCCCGAATTGCCAAACAAAACGCTGCCGTTCTCTGGTACGTTGGAACAACTGGATGTATTTCGTAACGAGACGGCGTGGAAGAGCAGTAGTAGGGTGGGAGAGAAAGGGAACATTATGAGGTACGGCGCAATGATCGCCGCGAGCAACGGCTGCGTCACACCTTTTGTGTCGAGGGTACGAACAAATAAGTGAGAAGGTGTCGCTCATCGTTTCCATTTTCCTTAATGTATTTTGCCTGCGGAACCAGGCAGTCCTTTTGTCTCTGGAGCGAAGTACCGCAATTTTTCGCGCATTACTGCTGCGCGTTGTGGATAAGCGCAGCGGAACCTTGTTCGCGAAACTGTCGTCGGCACTGGTGCTTTCCCGAATGGCTCTCTCACAAGGACAGCGCGCATATTACTGAGAGGTTTGCAAATGTCTCTTGAAGTTGTGGCGATGCTAGGCTTTCTTGCACTGCAATGTTGGGGTTTCACGTGCGAAGGTGTATTGACAAACCTTTAGCCCAATTTCCTCGGTATATATACAGTGTCCGCTGTACATCGAAATAAAGCTTTTTTTATTTTTTGATTTTGATATGATTATAAGGCACGCCGCAGTGAGGTGCTCTGTATTAGTCTTCGCCTCTTGAGGTTCTGTAATTGTCCTCTATATCTGGGTTTACTTATGTACGGAGAAATTCAGCGCGAACGTTCAGGACGGCCACGTAGAAGAGGCATGAATGTTTGCACTGAAATTCTTCGTACGTATAAGGAAATACGTACCAACGAGGACCTAACAGAATATTTATTGCAGATCTGAGTTTGTTTGGGTGCTCCTGCATTTCTCCTCCATCAAGATGCGGCCACTGTGGCAGGCGATCGAACCCGCTTACTGGAGCCTGGCACTGCAACATTTTTCCTGCTAAGTTGCCATGTCGTGCTGGTCTTCCTATCAAGCTACGGGTTCGAATAACGAACCAAACTTAGATATTCTTATTGCAGCAACTATAAGTGTTACAGATCCGTAATTTATTACTAAAGATTTATTGGGACTTCTTTCGTTCGCGTACTCATGGTTATTTAAGAAACGGCGCATGCACAAAGTAACATTTGCTTAGTTTCTTCCTGCTTTGGTTCTTGTCTTATCTTACATAGTGCTTCATTTTTAGCTGTTTGGTTTCACCAATTTCATTCTCATCCTCATATATGCCGGCATATATTTGTAAACTTGATACCACTTTCTTGTTTCCTTATTTTTGTGTGCCTCATACACCACTCAGCAAATATCAGCGCAAGCTTGATACAAGATATTAAACCAAAACAAAGCTTTCTGTTCCATCTCTCAGATTTGGCTCCCAAGGTCGGATTATCACCGAGTAAATTGGGCGCAATCTGCGAGCTCGGCGTCGTTGATTTTTATGGGCTCGAACACGTCTTTCGTAATAGCACCCGCGGCCTCAGGTCGGGGTGCCGCAACGCAGCTTCTAATTTTACAAATGCGGTTCGCCTTATATGCGGGCAAGTGCGCTACGCATGCGGGCCCATAGTACAGCAAAGGTTACGCAGGCCTATGTAGTTCACGTGCTTCGTCTTTAATGCTGGCATGCAGAGAGTCCAGTTTTTAACGCTGCTTGTTTGCTATTCGCGAAAGTGTTGAGCTCGATGGAGCGCGTATGCCGGGGAGTTCGTGCATGCGGGGAGTTTGGCCGGCGAGCAATTATCGCTGCGGAGGCGGTGCTATTGTTCCATTCGGCTGGAACCGTTCACCTGCCGACGTATGGAAATTGTGAGAGAAAATCGGCAGTTCTACACGTGCCAATTTTTTTTTTTCGCAAATTTGACGGCTGTGCATGCAAACAGCGAGTGCGTAAAACAATGTGGAATGTGCATGCATAATTTGTGTGCAGGGGCACTATGCACGAGTGCGCATGCGTTGCCTGCGTTATCGTCTGCGACATATTGTGTTTTCATTCGATGCGCGAGATGTGTATTATATATATATATATATATATATATATATATATATATATATATATATATATATATGTATGTATACGTTACGTTACGTCGGCGATGGGACAGGCAATAAAGGAAATGCGGTGAAACTGCGACAAGTTTTTAACAGCGGAGCTGTTCTGGGGGCCCTCAGTGTGTTCTGTCACCGATGTCCCCGGCGTCCGCTGTCACGCAGAAGGTAAAAGTGGACCCGCTTTTGCCCTTGACCCACTACCCACACTGCCCCACGATAGTGATTATGCAAGGACAATATATAAAGAAAGAAAGAAAAGAAAGAAAGAAAGAAAGAAAGAAAGAAAGAAAGAAAGAAAGAAAGAAAGAAAGAAAGAAAAAATCTCGGGTTAAGCACGAGGGACAAGCGGACCCGCACATGGCCTCTGTCCACTATCTCCAGCTTTGCTCTGAGCCCACCGTTATATGAAAGAGATAATGAGAACGTTACATAAGAGTGATGGTGAACTTAACGCCCTTGGCCCTGCAGCGCCGCTCTTTACGCTGTATTTTAACCGGCGTGGAACTGGCTTTATTTTTTCTCTAGCTTTAAAGCGAGACTTGTGTCGGGTAATGCAAACAGACGAAAAACAAGGAAGAAGCAAGAAAACGATGTCGCGTCGTTTTATGTCTGAATACCTCTCATTTGTGTGTCGGGTAATTGTCGCTACCTGACAGACAGACAGACAGACAGACAGACAGACAGACAGACAGACAGACAGACAGACAGACAGACAGACAGACAGACAATACCGGGATGCTCCGTGCCTGGGCTTGCCTTCCTGAGGTTTTTTTTTTTCGTTCATTTTTTTTAACCGTTTACAATTGGCTCTACTGTGCAATATGCGCAATATTCTATATCCCTTAGGGGATATAGAATCGCTGCTAGCTCTACAAAGCATTGGTCATTTTTCGTGTTGCACGTAACACGTTAATTCTATGGATGGATTATAAAGTACAGGGCTCATTAATAAAGGAAACGTTTATCTGCGAGCTTTCTGTTGCTTTTGCTAAATCAGAGTAGGGTTACGAGCAAATACTGGTTCGCAAAATAGGAATACGAGCTTGGGTTAGCCTGGACAAACATACGAGTGTAGATACAAATTTGGACTACATACACACGCCTGTAAACACATGAAATTGTTATCTAAATGAACTCCAAGCAAAAGTAAGCTCCACGACTTGTAAAAAAAGACAGGCATGACAGTCACCTTTCATTTCGTTTTAGCTGCAATTTCAAGAATTAGAATTCCATCTGCTTCCATAAAAAAAGTACAGCAATAACACAGGAGCACGCAATCATTAGGAGAGTACGTAAATTTCAAGGTAATAAGGTCATCTGTCTGGGCATTTGTGTGGGAACTTTGCTTGCGCATTCGAAGCGGCTATCCTGTATATTTATTTACTGTGCTTCGCTGCTCGAAGAACAGTACTCTGACTTGTCGCACGTGTGTCTCTTTACGTTAAGTTTACAGCGCTAGTCATAGGAAACACTACTTTCTCCTACACGCCAAAATAGGAACGAAAGCACCCAGCTTGCACTAGGCCACGCAAGGCTAGATCACAGCGAAGCTAGTCGACAGTCTACTGATCGTGGCCATGACGTCGGCTTTTTCGTCTTAAAGCAAAGAGAGAGAGAGAGAGAATAAACGAATAGAACATGATATGCCACAATCCGAAGCGAAACGATAAATACACATGCACTAATGGGCTGATGTCACTAAGTGCATAACAAAGGGTATAACAGAGGCTATCCCTAGAGAGGGCAAGCGTGGCAGAAGGTTATGTGGGCAGATCAGATCAAGAAGTTTGCGAGGATAATGTTGTTGCAGTCGGCACCTGACCGTGATAATTAAAGCTATATGGGCGAGGTATTTGCCTTGCAGTGGGAGTTATACAGGATGATGATGATGATGATGATTATGGTGGTGATGATGATGATGATATGCTTCACTCCGACGGCTTTAAATGTGTTCCTGTACGCATCTCAGCATCGCCTAGCTTCAGCAGCCGAACGCTGTCCCATAATATACGCATTGTTTATCCCATTTGTCTTGCGTAGTACAACTCGTAAACTGTCACTTGCAGGAACCGGACTCACATTTTCACACCGCGCTGTTCAATCTTGCGTTCCGATGCTTTTTATGGCCGTTTATTCTCCGCGTATATTGCATCGTAAACTACACGTACTGCGTGCATTCACGGTACTTTCTTTTCTCGTTGTAGAACGACAGATGACGTGTTTTCTGAGTCTGCTGTTCGCGTATTTGTACGTACGGATGAGGGAACTGCGCGCCCTCCTCGATTCACTCTCGACTGTCAAGCCTTTTCCTTTTGTGCTTTCCCTCTCCTTCGCTGGAATAACTCCAGCTGCTTCACGCGGTCCCTGCGACACGCATGGTTGAAACCGAAGCCGGCTTGAATGCACTGCTGCGTCCGTGCCAGTGAACGCATTCCTCTGCACACGTCAGCAGGTCCTTTCTTTTTCTTTTGTGCTCGCTGAACCAGCTTTCGACCAATGGCCCTTTCGTCTGAACTTGAGGAGGCAACGCAGAATGAAGAGTTCGGTAGGCACGCGTTTTTTCTTAAAAAAAAAAAAAACTTTTTTATTGTTCTCAGCTACTCATACAGTTACCAAAAAGAAAAAAATAAAGAAAGCTGTGACAGAGAGGGAGAGAGAAAATCGTCCTTATAAGCTTAGGAACGGAACCCAATCGGCCTGACTGGTGTGGCAGCAAGCGGCGGCGAACCAAGGCAGATAAGGCAGGATGAAGCCCGATCAAATACAGCAAGATAAAGGAGGGAAGTTGAAAACGGCTTGAGGAGTTACATTGTTACTATTTTTCTATTTCTTTTTTTAAAACGGTTCTGCTTCTCATACGTGAAATCCGGCACATATTCTTCTGGAGAGGAATCCAGGGGGAAATTACGATTCCTCAAGAGCGTCCAAAGAAAGCCACTTGACGTCGAACTAACAAAGCGTAAACACCAAAAGATAAGAAAAGAAGCATAAACACGGTGAGGTTTAACTCAAGGACGGGGTACAATAAGGAACACGAAGAAGAGGTGGGAGTTGAAGGAAGAGAAGAGGTGGTTCAGTCAAAGATGCTGAAGGGGCTGCGCTATTGTGCCTTTCACCGCTTCACTTGTTCCGGCTAGCCAACATCTGCCCAGCAAAATTGGTGCGTAACTTCGGTTCGAGCCGGTTCTTTCGCTTGTGTGTGTGTGTGTGTGTGTACACGAAGGGTCGCGCTTACGTTTTATATATCCTTCCATTCAAGCAAAAGTATCTATCTATCTATCTATCTATCTATCTATCTATCTATCTATCTATCTATCTATCTATCTATCTATCTATCTATCTATCTATCTATCTGTCTGTCTGTCTGTCTGTCTGTCTGTCTGTCTGTCTGTCTGTCTGTCTGGCTCGTTCTCTTCGATGCAGAAATAACCTATTGCCAACAATTCGGGAATTGGGCGGAACAACGAAACGTCATTAAGCGCATATGGCAAAAGTAGTGCATTGAGATTGTAGCACTGTGGAATGGGGTAAAACTCTCGTCCTTTTACCCTGCCTCGTCTAACAGCCCTTCCAAAAGTGCGCGATCTGCTTCCTTCCTATACTATGTAGCAACTTTAGTGACACGCACTCAAGCTCGTACACCCATAATCTGTGGCCTCTGGCTGGCGCAGCGAGTAAGCTATGTCGGCGATTTTAATTAAGAGACGACCACCCGATTTCTACTCGTGTTCATTATGTAGCAGTTGCAATTGTCTGGCTATATGGAAACAGATCCGCCCATGTTACAGACACGCCGCAGACAACTACATTTCTCAACAGCACGCCTCATTTTGTAGCCCAGCAAATTAACGTCGATCAGCACGCTCAATATCAAACAAGCGTAGCGGTGGTCAAACCCGAAATATCTATACTGTCAGAAACACGCCTTTCTGGCAAACCGAAAAAAAAAGGCATCTCTGAACAGCCTAGACCATTATTTTGGCACAGCAAATTAATGAAACTACATTCAACTATACTGAACACCTCGTTCTTACAAGTATTAGTCATACAGCACGTGCGTCACGTGATTGAGTTCGTGAAGCGCAGCATGTGATTGCAGTTTTCGACTTCGCGAATATATTTGAGCATAAGTAATTATTTGGGAACTTGCGGGTCAACATCGCCTCCCGTTCTACGCCTGCAAAAAAACGACAGTACGTCACAACGCAGAGTGTGGTTGCGTGGTTAAATCGTATCCGCTCCTTCGTTTATGACTTCTGCATAGTTAGACTAAGTGTGTTCATTAGTATCATCTACATCTCTTATTACGGGACAGTCGCCTGGGTGGTCCTCCGGGGACACAGAAGAGGCTGCACCTTAAACAACATCTTCAACAGTGCAACTGTGGATAGGCTAGCAATGTTCGCCGCCGCCCCGCCACGGTGGTCTAGTGGCTAAGGTACTCGGCTGCTGATCCGAGGGTCGCGGGATCGAATCCCGGCCGCGGCGGCTGCATTTCGATGGAGGCGAAATGTTGAGGCCCGTGTGCTGTGCGATGTCAGTGCATGTTAAAGAACCCCAGGTGGTCGAAATTTCCGGAGCCCTCCACTACGGCGTCTCTCATAATCAGAACTGGTTTTGGGACGTAAAACCCCATAAAACAAACAATGTTCGCCGCCGCCGTATGTCCGTCACGCTCCGTGAGGAGCGTACTCTTGCCCTCTACCCACTCTTGCACTCATCCCACTACAACATGATAGTGGCTATGTGAATACCAAGCAAGAAAGAAAGAAAGAAATGGCTGCATGAGTGCATGGTGAAGCGTTGCCTTGCCATCGACACCCACTACCCACTGCTGCAAGGAAAACAAGAGAACCAAAGCTGATTTTCACATAAGTTTGTCGAACCCCCGGAAGATTACGCTGCCAGTGATTTCGACCACAAGGTTTCTTTTTCTAATCTTTTTTTTTGTAAATCTTAATTGTTTCTTTTTGAACGAATGTGTGGTAACAGGCAGACAGACGACGATGCTGCAAGACCACAAATTGTATTTCTTTGTTTGATGATGATGATCATGATGATTGAGGTTTGGTTAGGAAAGGATGCTAATTTCTGCAGCCCATGTAGGGAGCACGGCTAAGCGTCCGTGGGGGTGGGAGAAAGGGAGCGAAAGAGATAGAGAGGAGAGAGGAAGGCCGTAGTGGAGGGCTCCGGAAATTTAGACCACCTGGGGGTCTTTAACGTGCACTGACAACGCACAGTACACGGGCCTCTGGCATTTCTGCCTCCATCGAAAATGTGACTTTGTTAGAAGCCATTTAGGCAGACCAGACCAGAACAGACCCATCCGTATCGTGCTTGGTACGCCGTCGTCGTCTCCTTCTGATCGTATTCTTGTGGCAGGACGCTAAAGCGCCCCCCTTCTGGAGACGGAGTAACGATTATTTTGCAGGTAGCCAGAAGGGGAATGCTGAGCTGCGAAATACACGCGGTGTATGGCAGTATGGGGTGATTGTAATATGAGCTGTTGTTGAAGCGTCGGTGTCCAAGTACGCATGTTTTAGACGGTCCGCAGAAACCGAGTCTTCCCAGTCGTTGATGAGCAGGCGGAAGTGTTTAGGTGTGCGGCTGATGACCTTAAATGGGCCATCATAAGGTGGCTGCAAAGGAGGTCGCACGGTATCGCGTCGCACAAGAACGTGCGCGCAGTTTTGCAGGTCAGGATTGACATACACACTACGGCATGTTCGCCGTTGTCGGGGAGGCATTGGTTTCATAGAACTCCGTTCTTCCTTGAACCACCGTCTTCATCCTCATAACAAGTGTCATCTCCTTCCTTATACTCCCGTTCCCCTTCCAACAACGCTGCGTAGCAGGTCAGAATATTGATTCAGGTCGACCTCGCAGCTTTTCTTCCATAATAAATTTCTCTCTCTCTCTCTCTCTCTCTCTCTCTCTCTCTCTCTCTCTCTCTCTCTCTCTCTCTCTCTCCGTTCTTCCTTTATTTTCACTTCAGTTAGCTCCGGCATTTTTAATTTTTAACTCAGATATATAATTAATTGCAGTGTGTCCAATCCACTTCGTTGGTATGCGCCAATTGTGGAGGCAACAGCAAGAATAGCAAAGATTCGCTGTTTTTAGCAGGTTCTGCATTGGCTTGAAGTGGCTTGTAGTTGTTCTTGGTTAGCGGCTCGTGATTAAAATTTACCTAACCCAGAAAAGAATTAAGAACAGTCGATTATTAAGGCCATTTTAAGTTATACATAAGAGTATCGACTTGTATAGTGACTACACGGACACACGGGCACAATTTAGCCTGTCGCATAATTCTGTCGCTTCCCTGGAGGTAGGAGTTCTGCACACTGATTGGAAACGACCTTCCTTTAGCAAATCCAGCGGCACTTTCAAATATCCGTGCGCCGGGCTTCCGCAAGATTATTGTATCTATACAGCGCCGTGTTCTGTATAGACTTGGGGACGGAACGAAAGTTCCGAAGAACCCAGTCCTCTCATTTGCATTCGGCAGCTGTGAACCGAACTTTGCTTCCGTGTGGCAGCTGGCTGCGCTTTCCTCGCAAGTCTGTACCTCTTCCAGATTTCCCGCCTAATACGCTCAGCTGTATCGGGTGCACCGGCTGCTAGGACAGTACGGACGAGAGAGCTACCAGTACCGTGCTGCATGCTGCATTATTCACTAAGCGCAAGCGCTAGCAATTTCGGCGCAGTCCTGATATCAGCACATGCTTTGGACATTTGGAATGTAGCAGCCGTAGCAAGTGTTCGTGGTGGAATGGATGCAACAGGAATGAAAGATAGCACACAGAAAGCACTACAAAAAAAAAGAAAGAACAGGAAATGTAAACGCATTTCAGCTGCTTGTTGCATGTTAAACGGGTCAGGTACAGAGGGCGCTGCGCAAGCCGCTGCTATGTGGTGTACATTTGTGATGATACCTAGAGCAAGAGGCTGCAAGACTGACATGCCGTGGAGCGGGATAAATTAAACTCAAATGTTGCTTAATAACAACAGTTCTGCCTGCCAAAACCACGATATGACTTTGAGGCACGCCTTAGTGGTAGGCTCAGGAAATATTGGCCACATGAGGTTCTTTAAAATGCTCACCGATAATGCATAGTACACGGGCCTCTAGCACTTCTGCCTCCATCGAAGGTGCGAACGCCGCGGCCGGGATCGAACCCTCAGATGTTGCTCAGAGATGTGTCGACTAAGTGGACTGAGAAAATGTCCAAGCTAAAGAAAACGTTACCATTCTCTCTCGCCATTAGATCGTTCGCACCTGCGGTCAACATTGCACAGATCTCACCAAACATCTACACATTTTGTTTACGGGTGTAATCGAATAAGAGCAGTGAAAGCTTTTTAAAGTACTTTGGGCAAGCATGCAGACAGAAATTCTAGCTTCATCTGATGCGTATTGGATGCGTTGCTGCAAATCGACTCCCTGATTCTTACCTTGGAGTGCGTTACGCCTTTGCACTTTCTGTCGTCGTAGTGTGTTGGGGAACAGTTCGTAAAATATACCTGACTCGTCTACTTCGCGCGCATGGACCACGCTGTAGTCGCACAATTGTTCCTCGCAATGGCTCTTCGCTCCACGTGCTTGCAAACTCCGTATCCGCACTGTTCGCTTTGCCGCAAGCCTGTTTCTGTGCTATTCCGTTGCACGTCCAAAAGCGACGCAACGGTCCATTGCCTGCGTCAAAATCGATAATTTCTAAACGCCCTGCTAAAACCCACGGCCTTCTTTAATAATGGATGACGATGCCAGAGTGTTCCTGGATCGTAAATTCTTCAGCCTTGTGGTGACACCGTCGTCTTTTTTAGAGAAATACCCAGTGCGCAGTCTTTTAAATGCGACAGCAATGGAAGACACCTTTATCGCCAATGCCGTAAATCAACAGGGCCCGGAGTCAGGATGCGACTACTATGATCCTGTAGGCGTAGGGTAATAATAGCAATTGATGGGACGTTATTGCTGGCATAAACCGCGATATGGATATAAAGCGGCAACCGTAGTTGAGGGTTCAGGGAAAATTTTGACCAGTCGAGGATCTAGGCACACGAGTGCCTTTGCATTTCACTTCCATCGAAGTACGGCCGTCGTTGCCGGGATTCGATCCTGCGGCCTTGAGCCTCGCAAGCCAGCACACCAGCCGCTAAGCGTCACGGCAGTTTTGCACGAATGGTGTTCACTGCCACATCAAGAATGAAACTCCCCTGTTAAGCGACGACCTAGGGCTGACGTTGAGAAGGCGCTTAGTGGCACTGGAAGGAGATAAGGTGACATAGCGAAACATGACAATTCAGTCTAGAACGAAGTACAGTACGTTAATAGGACAGACTAAAGAGGAATTCCACGACATTGCTTATCCGGCTTTGCCGATCGTTTTCGGTAATTGGCACAAACGGCGTGTCATACTGAGACCGGCATGTTATCTAGTAATATTTTTTTTCATTTCGACATGCTTGACGCTTTGGGACATCCGATACCTCCTAGTATGACAGGAGACGCCGTGATTTTCCGCTCTTGCGATACCGTACCCTGTTTACGAGAGCGCGCTTCATTCGGTAACGACAGCCTCCTTACAAAAGATAAACGTGCAGAAGACACAGCAGCACAGATAGCCTCTGAGATAGAGTGCAGCGTGGCAATCTTGCACACGAAGTAAGCGTCCGTTTAAAAAATTGAGCCCTCGCTTATGTCTTTGTATCTCGGGGCTTCAACGACTTCTGAACGTGCGTGATACGCCCTTGTCGCAATACTGCAGGACTATAAACTCAAGCCTATTATTTGGTAGACAGTGTAATAAGACCCTGTAGAGGCGGACGGTTCTGAAATGGGGGTACAGTGATCGACGTATCTTTTTTGGCGTATCAAATGCCAAGTTGTTCGATAAAGACCGTGTGCAAGACTCTGCCTGCCTTCTCAAGTCCACCCGGCCATTTCGCAGAAGAGCCGGGTGTAAACTGATAGCGTTCCCGAAAGATCAAAGGCTCGATCGGATCGTCTCTGGTAACCGTATCCGAGAAAGATAACGGGAGCGAAAGACAGATACGGCAGCGTATCTGCACTTCGGTCTATGCTGCATTTCGGTATTGTATACAGACACGAAACGATCGGCCGTTAGCCCCGAGTGTCAGAGCAACAATACAGTATGGTTTGGCGAAGGCAGTGTTGCTGCCAGCGGCCCGCTGCCCTCGCTCTGAGAACGAAGGACGTTGCTGCCTCTGTATACTATTGCTTCTGCTGGCGGGAAAGCGAAAACCCCTTTGTGTATCGAGTCGCGACGGATGTCCCACGGTTCACCCGAGAGCACAAGCGAAGCCCGTTGCGTGGTTCTAATGTTTCCTGTGAAAGCAACGCCCCCCTTCCTTCGAACGCCTCAGTCGCCCACCCCCCGCGCTTAGTGTAGCCGGGCGTCCATCGGCCTTCACTTGTCCTGCGCATGGCTTTGAATCATCCGTGGGCAGTGAAATCAGGAGAAGGCATGAGGTTGCAGCGTCGGGGGTGTGCGCATACTGCACCTAAATTGCAGGGCGGTTGTGTGCTCATATGTAGGCCACTGCAACAGCTGGAGGCATATAGAGTCTGGCGAAACTTTTTGTATATTGTGAAGTCTATTTTTTCAAGTTATTTTGTGAACTCATTTTCTTTTTCATTTCTAATCACTGTGTTTTCTTTGAAGTTAGACGGCGTTCTGCGTCCAACGCCATGCCAGAGAAGACCCTTCACCGTCTATGGGAGCCATAATTGCGTAACTTCCTAACTACAACACCCTATTATAATACAAGAAACCAGCTCAATGTGAGCTATTATGCAGCATATTTCGTGAATTTAATCGCGAATGATTCCGGAGCCCTCCACTACGGCGTCTCTCATAATCAGAACTGGTTTTGGGACGTTAAACCCCACAAATCAATCAATCATAATCGCGAATGAAGAGTGGTGAATACACATATATACTGGACCCATTACAGTGGCTGAGCGGATTACATATAGCCCTCCTTAGCTAGCGAAAACGCGAGTTCGATTCTTCACCACAATGGCGTCATTTTATGGCGTCGAAATGGGAGAGCACACCGATGTATTGGGATTTTGGTGCACACTGAAGAAAAGCATCATATGGACTCAAAACTAATCGGAAGTCGTCCGCTGCTTCGTTTCTCATAAACATTGCACGGTTCTACGACGTGACATTCTAATTAAAAGACCCTGATGCAGAGAAAGAAAGTATAACCTAAAAACTGGAACACTTAAACCCAGTTACCGTGATTCACTGATTGATTTATAGTGTTTTACGTTCCAAAGCCACGATATGATTATGAGACGCCGCAGTGGAGGACTCCGGAAATTTTGACCGCCTGGGGTCCGTTAACGTGTAACGACACCACACAGTACACGGACCTCAACATTTCGCCCCCTCTAAATGCAGCCGGCCGGGCCGGGATTCGATCCCGCGACCTTCGCATCAGCAGCCTAGTGCCATAACCACTAGGCCACCGTGATGGGGCGCCGCTCACCTTGTGTAGCAGGATAAGATTATAACGTGATACGCCCTATATAGCATGCTATGCAACGTGCTAGGACAAACCACCACGCTATGGTCTGCCTCTTTTTCTTCTTCCAGTGTCCATGTCGTGTTTTGCTGTTTTTCAGTACGTTCAAGTAAAATGGCTTAGATGCAGTAAAGAATAATTTAATCCCGCTATTCTTTTCCTTTTGTTAACAGCGCAAGGAATTTACGAAGAGACAGAAACGGCGAGCAAAAACAGCAACATGCACTGCGTGGTGCGAGTCGCATTCCGTTGCAGCCGATCATGACTGATGCGATAGAGAAAGAAGTTCCACTGGCCTCTTCACTTTTCACTCACTTTAGTTTTAAGCACGTTTCATACTGTGTGCGACACCCTTAATAACGTTTAACGCATCGTTACTGTACCTGAATAATGAGCATGGGCGATACATTGAGATCATCAAGCGTATCCGCTTTGAAAAGACTTTCACGCTCTGTCCGATACGGCGTTCAGTGATGCAAGTTTTTGTCGTGCCGCAACGAAAAATTATTTACCGCACTGTGATCAGCGCTAGACCTCATTTATTTCGTCAAAACGAAGTCCTCGTTCCCCCTCAAAGGTACGCTCATTTTGACTCTAATTGCTATTTAATTTTCTTCGTGCTTGTCGAGTTAACTGTCGATGTGAATACTTTGGGATCACTCAGGTTTGCGCACTGTGTTACCGTGTTATGAAGTGCCATCGCTGACGTGAGCTGTACATGTGATTCGGTGAAGCCGCTAAACCATTTTCCCGAAAAGATACCGGGTGCTAATTTTCGCACGAATGCAGTTGTAATCATGGAACGGTGACGTCAGTTAGGACATCGGTTCCGTCTAAGAATAACCGCACACCACACGCAATCTTAAAAAAAAAAAAAGAAAAAGAAAAACCTGCGCTTGCAAGCGCAGGTGTTCCGGGCGCGCTCCATGCGCTACGCCTACTACTTCATGCGTATGAAAGCCCCGCGCAAAATCGCGAGCACGATGGAACGACCGCGGCTGAATCGGTTAGCGTGCTTGTGTCGCAACGAGGCGGTTCTAATCCGCAGCCCAATAGCCAATTTTCACTTTCGCGCGGCGTGGATTTTTCGTAAATGCCGAGGGCTTCAACGACACAATGCGACAAAACAGGGGCTTCGCTTGAAAATGCTCCGCACACCTGAGTTTAAAAAGTTCAGATTCTCTACCTAAATGCCCTTACTCACAAGCGTCTCGGTGTCTAGTGAAGAAAAATGCAGCCAGTCTACCACGCGGTTAACAAGCACACCTCAACTCTCGTGAGGGTTGGCTTCAGTGAAACAGGCAGTCAGAGATGGCAATCTCGATAATCAGGAAAGATCACTAATACACAGCAGTACGCTTTGCTGGCACAATCCTTTGGAACAATAAGACGTTGGCAGATGTGTTCCCTGTTATGCAGCAGCAGGTTGTTGCCCGCGATACGCACCCGTGCGCGCGCGCGCACACACACACACACACACACACACACACACACACACACACACACACACACACACACACACCACACACACACACACACACACACACACACACACACACACACACACACACACACACACACACACATTTCAAGGTGCTGAATTAGGACAACGTTAGTATGAAATTGATATACTGCTGCGACACTGGTATGGAACATATATTGTTACATATAGTGATTTTCTTATCGAAGTTCTAAGAACTAAATCCATTGAGAGGTTGGCTTTCTGTTAACTACCACGGCATCAACTCCTAGCTACATTTATTCGGCTTGGTGCACAACTTCCTGATGGAACATCGTTTTGACAGTCCGTTACAGCGTAAAAGCTGCGCGGTACTATATGAGGTGCTATGTTAAGTCGTACCATAGACCGCACCAGCAATAGTTCTGGCTGGTGTAGAGACTTCTGTACGCGCTCTACACTAAGAAGTATGCGAGCATGTTGGTTCGTGCTGTGCAACTGGTCCTTAAGTCGATTAAAATTCTGCACAGAGGCATACGTTCGCACCACTCACCTTCACTTTCAGTTCTGCCCACCGACATTATACATCTCAAGAGAAAGAAAGCGCGACGTCAGTATAGACGCAGACCCCTTGCTTCTATACTAGGCAGTCTTCACGCAATTTCGGCATGGAAGGGGGTCACTTATACTTGCCTGAGGCCTGTTTTGCTACGACCTGTGTCTCACTGACTTTCCTTTCAATGTGGTGCAGAACGTAATCCTCTTATACACATAAGGTGACCTTTCCGTGTATAATTACGTACTCTGTTTTTTTTTTTCGCTCCCCTACCCTTTTCCGAGGCTTCTAACGAGCTATTTATTAATACTGCCGTCTCACTCGGCTTTTCCGATGCAGCATAATGGACGCATTCGATCGCAGCTAACAACTACTAGTGCTAATGAAGACAATTTTCTTGCGATTAGATGCGCTATACTTTGCGCGCTACGATAGCGGTAATGCACTATCAGATGAGCTGGCGAATAAATGTACATTAGTATTCGACTCGGCCCGTGTTTGCCACGTTACGCAAGTAATGCATAAATAGAGGAGGGAACTGAATGTTCCATGAGATGGCCCTCTTAGCCCTCCATTTGGGAGCGGAAATATTCAGGCGGTCATAAGGATAACTAAGGGATTCATGCCGCGTACGCGGCAAGCTTCGCAGGCGCGCGTTAATATTTTCTGTAGACAATGACCGCTGTCCAACTAGCGGGTTTCCAGTGCGTGTGTCCATGTCCTGGTGGTCAAATTGCGGCGCGTTATTCCTCTCTTGCACCCTAATGTAGCCGGATCGCGATTACGCAATGCAGTTCTAGCTGCTGCTACCACTGCTTGCGTAATTTTCAGAGTAAATGAGATCAGCCAGAAGCCGGCACAGCGGCGCCGACGCTAAATGCTAGATATACCAGCGTTAGCGAGACGCTTGTCGCCTATCAACGTTAACTTTACTAGTGAACTTCGCGTCACCATACAACCCCTCGTGTGTGTCTTTTGCATTTGCGTGTTGGCGCTTCGAATTCGATGAAATGAGTACTTTGGCCTTATGAGGCGCTTCCAAAGCTTTATTGATGCCTAATAAACGAGTTTCCCGCATATCAGCCTTTCGGGATGCAAGCTGTGTGGCACTGCAGGCAGTTGCAACGAAATAAAAAATAATAATGATGCCGATTTTTCCATCAGTAAAGTTTTGTCTCCTGCTCTTTATCAGGAGGAAGCGCTCGGACAATTCCTATTTGACGGCCAATTTTCTTCACAAGAGCCCTCACAACGTATAGTGGCACAGGCAAAATCGATCTTCAGACCTTCAGTCTGATTTCGTCACTCAGTGAATGACAGATCAATAACTTAGAAGCATAACAATTCACTCGATGTGGTGTCAAAACATCCACTGTACGCAGGCCCTTCGATCACGGTCGAGGCGCCTTGAAAGCGGAGCTGTAGCTCTGCGTTTTTGTCTGGCCCAGATCAATAGGCCCCAATCTCGCTTTCATGCAAGAGCAGCGAAGCGCTGCCTTAACCTTCGTACAATGGACCGCCACAGGCGGTCTACACCTGTTCATGCTCTCCAAACCATGCAGAGGCACTCACACTGTTTATGTACCAGGGTTCGAGGGGAGTGAGGCCAGCACTCCAGTATTGCACGTCAACATGTGTACTGATAACAGTCTGCGTGCAGTCGACTGCACCCGCGATAAGACGCACTCTGAGTAGCACTCGCGCGTCGTGAACAGCCCGACACAAGGGCAGTACAAAGAAACAGAAGTATCATGCTGGCGTCAGGTGGTGCGTGTTAAAGACAAAAGTTACGGTAGTTGGTTCTGTTTATTTGATATAGAGTTGAATCTCTTTATAAGAGACAATGATATAAGAGACACCTGTTTATAAAAACATCACTGACCCACGTGGTTTTCTACCCTACCACTCCCATTATTCGGACGTCTTTTGATACAGACTAGCCACCGAGGACAGTTGGTTATAAGCCATAAAATATTATTGAGTTCTAGTCAATAGCCTTGCTTGTAACACACGTTTTAACTCTAAATGCAACGCTGTGAGCTGCTAACTGCAATTCATTCACTGTGTAAGGGAACAGAAATGATAACCAAGTAATGTGTAAAAAGGTGTGGCGGCGGAGAAAACATTAAATGTGTTCTGAGTGACACTGTCCACCAAGCAAGTCTAATGCTATCGGTACCCTTTGAAACAGGCTGTAGCACTCATTCGCGGTCAGTTTAATTGCGGTAAGCTCACAACGATCGAAATAGCGGTTGATCAGAATATAAAACCTGGCACCCTGCTTATAAGACACCCCTGATGTAAGGGATATAAACTACTTGCTGGCGTGTGTCTATTAGTCGACTGATTTGCAGCGCCATAGCGCCGTGTACGCACCATCTCTATTTTCTTTGTTCAGCACTCCCAATGCATTAAATTATGCGCATTGCATTACAGAAATGTTAATGATAATAGCGCCAGCCTTACTCTAGGAGCGGTCGTGCTAAAGAGGAATCACTAAGTGGTTATGATGCAAGACGTTCAGCACTGTCGTAATTGAATTCGAAACAAACACCACGGCACCGAGAACGAGTTGCAACTCCGATTCATTACGCTCTGCTGCTTCCGTGCTTTCGCAACAGCCAGAAGGTCTGGGTCTGTTCCCACCTTCCGCAACAGGCGCTGTAGTCAACTTGGGAAAAGCGCAGAGCCTGGCGTGCACAAATAGAGTTCTAGCCTTAGCGCATAAGGAAACAAGCGAGAGCAGCATTAAAGAGACAAGAGAGAGAGAGAGAAGTGACCAAGGCTGATGAGCGCCTAAGGGCAAGGGCCTTATACGAAAGATGAATTTTGTCACTAGGAGTTGGGTGAATCCGTAGATGAAACGCGATCTTCATGATTACATTACACCTGGTGGGAATGCGCTTCGAGAACGCGGACAAAAAAGAAGGCTAGACACACACAGCGCTGTGTGTGTCTGGTAATGCAATACCAACTAGCCCAACTGAGTGCCTTGAATAATTATGCATGTCTTGTTTCAGGCTTGACGCCATGTGGTAACTCGAGACTACCTGCAAGTGATTTCTCGAAGCAATATCCATGCCATAGTGAACATAACTGTTGGTCTCCTTCACTGTCCGCACAAGTACTCTAATACTCCGTGTGCGAGCGTGATCTAGTGTATCACCTACCCCTTGTATAGGTACAGCTAGCGGCTAACGGCTGGCTAACCTGTCTGCACCCGCCGCGTGGTACCGTAGCAGGTAAGGCATTGCTCTAGAAATCTCTAGCCGCTGGCTTGATCCAACCGGGCCAAGGCGGCCGAATTTCGACTTGAACAAAACGCAACACCTCTGAGCTTTGATCAACCTGCTCTTTTAAAAGCCCAGAGTGGTCGGAAACAATTCACAGTAAATCAATACGCCGTGTCTTATAATCATTTGGTGGCTTCGGCACGTTAGACAACAAGTGTTTCTTGAACTGGTTGACTTTACCTTATCCCTTCTGCTCCTTTTTTTCCTGATTACATGCGTGGGTGTAGGAAACGTTGCCGTAATGATTCATGGCTTCTAACGACTTTCCTCTTTGTCAGACAGCACACGGACAATGGTAGTCCTGCTTGAAACTACCAAACTTACAGAGACTGTTGAACGCCGCGATTAATATTTGAGGGTTCGGACAAACAAACGAATAAAGAAAATCAAATGCGCTGCAACGTAACCCGTAAGAACGCTTAGTTTATACCAATTTCGACGTCGTTAATTGCGCGTTACGAGACAACATTTAGCGTCCAACAATAAAGTTCACCTGTATTCTCGATCAGGCACGCCGTGCGACGTGATATGATGCAAGGTTACATCACAGGTCGCGACAAGATTAATGTCAAGCACAGCTTCACGTACATCATAAACTGTAGGAAACGTATCGTATTATTCACGAACAACACGTTCAGTCCCTCTGAGAAATATTTACAATTATTGACGCCTTCCAAAATTTTTTGAAAGAAGTTCTCAATATGTGCTTTTTGTACGCCTCTTCTTGAATATAACAAACAAAATGGTACATATGCCTCAGCTCTGAATATTTTCTCCAAATAGTTCCTATATTATTGACTCGGTTCTCAAGGAACGCTATATATATATATATATATATATATATATATATATATATATATATATATATATATATATATATATATATATATATATATATATTAGGAAACAACTTAATGAGCAAACAGACAATGAAGCCTAACACTCCCAGGATAATACGTACATAAATACACAATAAAGTGGACGGGGGGACGACCGCCTTTGTAGCTCAGTTGGTAGAGCATCGGACGCGACATCCGAAGGTCGTGGGTTCGGGTCCCACCGAAGGCAGGTTTGTCTTTTCGCCCACTTTAATTCCTTTCTATTTTCTCCACAATTACAATACCACAAGTAACTTCCCCTATGCTTTCCTAGGCTTCATTGTCTGTTTGCTCATTAAGTTGTTTTCTAACAAATAAATAACGAGCCCTTGATATATATATATATATATATATATATATATATATATATATATATATATATATATGTATAACGTCTGTAGCCCGCAATTTGTCGCTTACATTCTTGGGCCTTGCTTCTACAATCTTCTGCGCGTAAATTTAACTGAAAGTCAGACTGCCGTTCTGCTGTTTGCTGCGCTAACGATAGTCATTTCCACCGGTGTTCTAGAGGTAAAGGACAGTACGAAGCTCTGGCGTTTGAACGGTACTTTATTTTCCACGAGGCTGCGTGACTAACAGACGTACAGTTGTGATCAAACATGGTGAATGTTCCCCTTCCAAAGTGAGCTTTGTTCGCAGAATAAAGCGTCATAGACAATTCTGTAGAATTTTTTGGACGCATTCGGAGCTATCGGCAGCTTCTTTTTAAACAGCTTGTCCGCAGACTAAAAATTGTCCCATGATTGAAGAAGTAATGATATTTTATGTGTTATACAAACGCATTCCGAACTTGACTTTCAGAACCTTTTTTCTACACTCAATAACACATTTTCAGTGATATGCGTCTCCGAAACTTGGCTTAGTTATGATGACAAGGACCTATACTGCTTTAATTCCTACTGTTCTGAGTACTCCCACAGAGTGACGGGTACTCACGGTGGGGCGGCTATTTTTGTTTCATCTACTCTGCTGTACAAACGCCGCCATGACCTCGAACTAAACATTCCCAACTGTGAATCGGTTTTTATCGAATTCGATTCTGCCGTCTTCAACATTGACAGCAAGAATTTATTGGTTGGTTGTATTTACCGTTCGCCCTCTTCATCAGTTTCTGATTTTTGTAGTGCTCTTGATCATGCCATGGAAAAAATATCCCGTGCTAAATGTAACGTAATAATATTAGGGGATATCAACATTAACCTCTTCGATACAACTTCACCTAATTACGCCAATTATTCTAGTACTTTTCATAGCTATGGGTTCGAATGTTTGATTGCTCTCCCTACGCGCTGTCCTACCAGTAATGATGGCACGTTAATTGATCATGTATTATCAAACCTACTTGAGCAACCGCATGCTGAAATTGTTGTTACTGATATTACCGACCATTATCCAATCGTTTTACGCTTCCAAAATCAATTATCTTTAAAGAACACTACTTACTACAGATTTGTACTTAATAAACAGATGCTCATTGATAGCATATCTAAAGCTGACTGGTCGGAAGTGACATCATGCAGTGATCCCCAGAAGGCTTTCTCACAGTTTTTAGCTGTGCTGTCGTCGCATTTCAACTCCCACACTCTTAAACAAAAATGCAAAAAAAAGATAGCATTGCCGCAAAACCCTTGGCTTACGGATGACCTTTTAAAAGCTATGCGGTCTCGAGAAAACTTGTATAAAAAAACAAAAAAACGACCTTTCAACACTAAATTACTTGCCCGTTATAAGAAATTCTCTAACTCGCTTTCCGCCCAGCTGAGGAGTGCGAAGAGGAACTATAACGAGTTAAAGATTGCTGAATGTGGTAACAATGCTACGAAGAAATGGAAAATCGTTAACGCATATCTTAACCGTAGCAACCAAAACACTATTTCGAGAATTGTTGATAACGACGTGATATACAGTAATCCGCTAGATATTGCTGACGCCTTTTGTGATGCCTTCTTTAAAAATGGCCCTGCATCCGCTTCATGTTGTAATATGTCTTTGAACCGCCTACCTCATTCATTCTTCCTTTTTCCGACTACTCCTGATGAAGTGGTTTCAATAATTAGGTGCCTTAAAGCCACGAGTGCTGGCCTTGATAATATTAAGGCTCACCATATTAAAATGATTGCAGAGTTCATTGCTCACGTCCTTTCTTCTATCATTAATCTTGTTTTTAAATCTGGTGTTTTCCCTCGCGAACTGAAACGTGGTCGCGTCGTACCTGTTTTCAAAAAAGGTGATCGTGCTCTACTACACAATTATAGACCCATTTGCATTCTCCCATTTTTAGGTAAAATTGTGGAAAAAATAATCGAAAAGCGGATTACAAAATATTTAAATAAATTTAGTATTCTTTGCCCATCTCAGTTTGGCTTTCGCTCCGGCTTATCAACAAATCTGGCTCTTATATCACTTACCGACTACCTGAAAAAGGCGATTGATCAAGGTGAATTTGCAGCATCCATATTTGTAGACCTGTCTAAGGTCTTCGATACTATTAATCACCCCATTCTGTTTGCTAAACTCGAGGCTATTGGAATAACCGGTCCGCCTTTGCTCCTTATCCGCAGTTATTTACAGGATAGAAAACAAATCGTCGATATAGCTGGATCGTATTCCAAAGAAGCCACTACTAATATAGGTGTACCGCAGGGGTCCATATTAGGTCCCCTACTCTTTTTAATCTATATCAATGACTTGCCGACTAACCTCTCCTCGTCTAAGTGTATTCTTTATGCAGATGACACGACAATATTTAACTCTAACCGCTGCGTATCTACGCTTATTAGTAATCTAAATGAAGATCTTTTGAAAATCTGCACGTGGTGTGAACTCAACAAGCTGCAAATCAACCATAGTAAGACTAATTTCGTCATCTTCACCTCGCATCAGCGCTCCTCTGACTTTTATCCAGTCATTTCTATCAACAATCACACTATCTCTCCAGTTGATCATTGTACGTTTTTAGGAGTGGAACTTGATTGCCATCTTAAATTTCATCTTCAAGTGTCTAATGTCAAAAAGAAAATGGCTTATGGTATACGTGTTCTTATCAAAGCTCGACTACATTTCTCCTTTTCTACTCTCATATCTCTTTATTACGCTTTCGTTCATTCTCATCTTAATTACAACATCGAATCATGGGGTAATACGTACAACAGTCACCTGACATCATTGCAGGCCATTCAAAACCGAGCCATTCGTCTAATAACACTGTCATCTCGATATGTTAACGCGAATCAATTATTGCATTCTCATAAAATTTTAAGTGTATCGGATCTTAATAAATATAATCTCGCCATTATCGTTTATAGGGCCCTGCACAATAATCTTCCTGTATTCATAATACCCAGGACATCCTTGGTGAACACCAATAATACTAGATTTGCTAGTAACAATAATTTCATTCTGCCGATAGTTCGCACCAACTACGGCAAGCAAACATTACATTTTTCAGCACTGGCTTTTTGGAATTCACTGCCATCTCCTTTAAAACTACTAAATGCTCATAGGTTCCGATCCGAACTCAAGAGTTTTCTGCTAAATTCGTCTTATTCTGGTTCTTTATTGCGCTAGGTGTTGCTCTATTTCTCTTTTTTTTCGTTACTTTTTTCCTTATCTTACTGTCCTCTCGTGTCTTTGAATCCCTTTTCAATGATCTACCTTATTTGCCTATTGTACTTTGTATATTTGAGTTTTATTATCTCGCATACTGCTGTACTGTTTATTCCATTTTGTCTCCCACCCATCCGTGTTACTTTGATTGACTAAGGCACATTCCTTCACTTGTTCCATGCTTCTTGATAACGTTGTTTTCAGGTTAGTTTCTCGCTTGTATCACATTAACTATCACAACTATTAAGTCCACGTATTGCCATTTTGTATTCTTCACCATGTTACCACGCACAGGAGGTCCCATTTCAGTTTGTAACTACGGGACCTCCTTCTGTATATACTTACCATGTACTTTTCTTCTTCCTTGACGTCAAATAAAATAATTCTGAATTCTGAATTCTGAAAGGAGTTTTCCCAAAAAAATGACGGAGACAGAACCGCAACAGAGGAAACGGCTCTGGCGGAGGAAAAAATGGGCTGCATTCGTCTGGGCAGCATAGACAAGTTGCCTGAATGGCAAAATTTGCTCTGTGAAGTTCTGCAGGCTAAGATGAGATTACCGTTACGTGAAAAAAAAAAGAGAGAAGAAGAAAAATAAAAGAGACGATTATCTAGGAATTTCGTGCCGACTGTTCACTCAGAGAGCGTTCGTGCGGCGAAAATGTGCTCGACAAATGGACTTTGGAACTCGATCAGCGACAAGTACGCCATGAAAAAGCCGACGACAGCGAATGGACTTAGTCGAGCGATGGTTATCAATGGTTAGTGTGAGCGCCGGTTACTGTGGTCTCCACATAAGAGCGCGCAAAATACAAGCAATGGCACATCGTTTTCGCTTTTCTTTTTCATTTTGATTTGCAATGTACAGCACGTGTTAAATTCGCATTTGTATTGCATGGGCTGGGCTTTGATTGCAACTGGTTAGATGGGTGGAGTGCCGCAACAGACTAAGATTTCTGCGAACGGTACAGTTTTTCTGTGTTTTCTTTAGGAAAACGGTTTAATAGATCGCGCTCATTCAACTAAACAGCCACATGTAATGGACTATATCAGCGGATTGGTCAAAGCGGCGCGCGCTATATTTTTGAGCTTATGGCACGCTCGTCGTCGCTGGTTATCGGTGACTCGCAATTCCCTAGAAATGTCAGACTAATAGTGACTTGTTTCTGTTGACATTTTGTGGGATTCAGCGCTGTGTCTGCGAAGGTTTATATAAATATGACGTATGATATTTCTTTGGAAACCTAGAAACTGTAGGAACGTAATCACGAGTATAAAAACTGCGCCATCAGGTAAAACACCGACACCTTGCGGAATAACAGCGACCGATAATCGAAATGGCTTTTCCCTTTTTTTCCCATAGTTGTCACGGCATTAGTAATGCTGAACCTTGGCTAGTCGGTTCTGCATGGCAGTAAAAAACAGCGCGACTTTCTCGGATTGGCCCACAACCAAAGACCGAGAAAATGAGAACTGCGGAAGGACCTCAGAGAAACCATGCAAGCGATTGTTGAGCTGAAACAATACAGTATAAATATGAATATCGAAATCCGATGTCTATTTCAAACTCAATATGAGGACTTGGATAAAACTGTTGCAAACATTGTTGAATGCTTGGGCACTCATGTCACATTGCGTACCGTATTTCTACAAAAGATAAAGAAAAATGCAATGTGATCGTCAGATTCTACACCAGAACTGCTCAAGATAATCAGATGTCCGCAGCAAGAAAGGCTAAACTAGATAGTACGCGAACAAGAGGTGACACAAAATCACCTGAAGCAGTGCTTTCCGCAGTAGCCTGATCCAGAGAACGCCCGTTCTATTCTGGTCACAGCGGTGTTATTCTTTATTAATTTGATTGATTTCTGGAGTTTTATGTTCCGAAACCGTGATATTGTTACGGGGAAAAAAGACTCTGGTTAAGATATATATTTACAGGCTTTCTACAAAGGGCAGAACGCAGGCGTACAAGATGGAGCCCCGTCCGCGCGACCATCAACGAATGTCATCTTCGTCGGTGCCGTGTCAATCGTTTTCAACCGCAGTGCTTCGTACCAATATGATTACGAGATACGCCGTATACGGAGATCTCGGAGAATTTCGACCACCTAAGGATCTTCTACGTGCACTGACATCGCTCAGCACACGGGCCTCGAGATTTCTCCTCCATCGGCCGGGATTCGATCCCGGGACCTTCGAACCCGCATCCAAGTGCCATAGCCACCAGACCACTGCGGCAGGGCCATTTTTAATCGAGTCAAGAGTGCTAGAGGTCCGCGAACTGTACAATGTCAGTACACGTTAAGGAACCCCAGATAGCAGAGATTTCCGGAGGCCTCTCATAATGATATAATATCATGGTATCTGATATCATGATATCATGGTATTATGATATCCTGATATCTCTAATAATGGTATCATGGTTGTGGCGTCGAAAGAAACATACCAGTTAATATTATCCGTAGTACTCAGCACAGGATGAATGGCAGAGCCAGTGGAAGAGCGGAAGGTAAAGAATAATCCGACGGCTGGCTAGCGAGTCGATTGGTTTCTGTGATTTGGATGGCGCTGCACGCGTAAAAAAAATGTATATGTCCAACGAACATTGTAATAAAAACGATGATTTTTGAAACCAAGAATTCTCCTCTTAGTCCTCAAATATTTGCGTAAAATATCCTGGAAATCAGGTCCCTGCGTGGACCAGTTTCTCTGGTCTCACTTAGCTACTTCATAAACGCTCGCGGCTCAAAGGCATCGAAATGGCGCAAATGATTTCGCTTAACAAAAGTAAATCATTACGAGTGGTAGCACGATGTCTCTGATATATATATATATATATATATATATATATATATATATATATATATATATATATATATATATATATATATATATATATATATATATATATGTAATGAAAATGAGGATACCGTTGCGGCAGTGGTTTAGCACTTGGCACTGGCAGAATATACTTGGAGCAGTTGTCCTGCGCTTAACGAGGAACACCGTTTTTAAATACTGCATCAAAGGATGAGGGTAATGACACAGGCAAACCGACTTGAGTAAGAAAACAGAAGCTCGTTTCATGTAAACGAGAACAGCTGTGTTCTTCAGGAGACCCAACAAATAATGGTGCCTCAGAGGTATTTATTGCTACACCACGATGCAAGTCCCAGGAATGCCGACCGACTTGAGCATTAAAACAGACCCGTGTTTCAGATAAAGCAGAACAGACTTGTCTTTCGGAACGCTCAAGAAATAATTGAACCTCCGAAGTACTTAGTGCTGCATCACCATGCAACTTCCTTCAATACCTTGCCTTCATCCGATCTCTGAGTTAGTAGCGGCTTCCTTGCATTAGTGGTATTAAACTTTTTATAAAGAATGTTTCAAAAGTAGATAGAAGGATAACGAAGAATAAATATTCAGGAAACAGTGGATAGTTGCTCTCAGGTACTTAACACTTAGATATGCGTTTTCGTATCGTTCCCTTGCTGAGATGGATTGTAGTGCAAACCGATTTCAACCATCGAATGGCATTGGATTGAACGTGATTTGATAGAGATGTAACACGCGCGAGTTAGGAACAAGGATACGTATAGAGTACATAATGAGAAGTGAACACGGATGCCCTGCTTCATGCACAGCTTAGCATGGTGCTAATGGATTCATCCCCCAGCCCGCAGGCCAAAGCAACGGGCTCGCAACGTTGAACAATAATTACGAGAGACTGTGAGACGAAGAAGCCTCCTTAAATATGTACCGGACAGGACAGAACGCCTTTCTGTGTTCCGAAGAACACGCCTTTAAATAATCATTCTCTCCACTACCCCACATACGGGTAATTGGAGCGGTGATCACGGTGACCCACGGATGCACGCATGATTATTTATGGTTGCTGCGTGGTTTTACTTTTGGCACGTGAGTAGTCATCTTTGCTGAGTGCTCGCAAGCACGTTTTTATTGCCGCGCATTTTTTCTCCTTGTTTCGTTTTTCCTTGCTCGTGTCACAGGCATAATAAATTACGGCATTCGAGAAAATAATTCGAATACAGACGCAGCACAGTGCGACAACCTTGAGATTCTTCATTCACTCTAAAAACACAAATCACTCAGCTGCTTCTTTTCTTTGCAACCTCGTCTTTCCGTAATCTGAAGTAACCAACCAGCCCTCCGGGTTCTTGGAACGCGAGATAATTGCACAAGTCAAGTTCCGTCAGCTCGCGAAAAAGAAGGGAGCTACAAAACTATAGGACGAACATAAATTTCAACAGCACATTATCTACGACCGCAGTGTTCAGCGAAATACGAAGAATAGAATTCGGTGAAATAATCTACCACCTGAATGTCACCCAAAGGCTTATACCGCTTAGCCTGCAGTGACTAGCAACCTAATTTGGAATATGGGAAGAACGAAATAGCAGCATATATGAAATAGACATTTAAGCTTCGTCGTCAACTTTTCTTTTCTGGTTAAACCTAAGTGGCAGTTCTACTACTTTTCTACTTCGTGGTTAGTTAGCGCTATAGTTTCTTTCGTCTCCATTTTATATGTCTTATCATCCATAAAATTGCGCCAATGCAGTTCGACCTACAATCAATCTCTTGTTAACTATGTCGTAAAAATTCACATATGCCAAATGTCTAATAATTCAGCTGCGTAAAATTACAAGCCTGCTTCCGAATTAGCGCTGAATAGTGCAAGTCGTCCCTAGCACGGCGCTTAGAAGGACAACTCCAGCATATTTTCAACCGTTTTCATCCAGCGCTGTTTCCGAATGGCAATATCAAACGGCAAATGGCACATGACAGTCCTGTAACCGACAGGGTCGTTAGATTTCCTTAAAAATTTTACCCGTAATTTAAGCTAGACTGCAGCGTTGTGTAGAAACCGAAACTATAAAGAGTAGTTGATTCACGTAATACGCACGATAGCGCCACAACCTGCCCCAATGTAGCTTGAGCACAGTGCATGTGGTGATAGCGAAGAGAAATTGCAGCAGCAAAACAACTCACAGGGATGATTCCGGAAGCTACTCTGTTTGTATTTATGCGCGTTCTCGTTACTGCATCAGTGACAAAATATTGCTGAATAATAATAATAATAATAATAATAATAATAATAATAATAATAATAATAATAATAATAATAATAATAATAATAATAATTTCTAGGTTATTTCTGTGCCAAAACGACGATATGATTAAGAGACACACCGTAGTGGGAGTTACGCAAATTTGGACCACCTGGGGTTTCTTATCTTGCACTTAAAGCTAACAGTACGTGGGCGTCTTGCAATTTCACCCTCACAGAAAATGCGACCGCCGTGGCCGCGGTCGAAGCCGGGTCCTTCGGGTCAACAAAAATTATTATGTTAAGATTATTCTCTAAGTACTAATAAACGGGTTGCTGCAATTGACTGTAACTAGCATCGTGCATTTTTTTTTTTTAATCTCGGATATGTACAGCTTTCGCAATGGACTCACGGACATCGCTAGAAAATATAAGAAAGGGTTGCGAAAACATCTTCAGAGATTCCCGGCACACCAACAAGATAACATCTAGCGTGGACACTTATTAGGCTCTCTTTCGTAATCATGATCATCATTACATTGAGAACTTCATTCATCGCTCGTGGGCACTCGTGTGTTGTGAGACCTGCGCCTTGGGCATGGTGGGTTCGCCGTCTTTCTCACAGGTGGTAAACAATAAAGTCATGTTATGGTGACCATGCACAGACGAGAAATAAAAAAACGGACTAATAAATGCTCATATATTGTCTTTATTTTTTTCTTTATGCACATCGTTTGGAGGGGGACATGGTGCATTTACTCATGCCGGCCTCTACTTTTCCTGTGAACCATAAAATACAAATCAAAGTGTCCTTTCATGAGTTACCGGTCCCAACAATAAAAGAAGGGAGGGGGTTGTCAGAAATAGTGTCAGTTTACATCATTACTCAGACATGAAATGCACTGCTGAAACAAATATCGGACACATGAAAGGTAGGTAGCAAAGCAACAATATTTATAAATTTAATTACAAATATTTAGTTAAGGGTTGGACGTTAATGTCCTAATGAGAAGGCTCTACAAGACATAATATTCTGAGCGTAAGAGTTCCACCCTATTTCGCAGAAAAAGCAGTGGGAGATTTCTTTTTCTTCATCTAACCAGCTGTGCTCCTAACGGTAACAAGAAAAAAAAATCCTTCATATTTTCGGACCGTGCAGGCGAGTAGACGCCGCACGACTCAGCTAACCATTTTTTTCCTTCACTGCACCGCTCTCTAAGCCTTTTCGCCAATTTAAATGTCAAATTATTTTCGCCCCTTTCTTCTTTTCTTTTAAGATCTTCAGTGCTCAAAGGTTGCGCCTGGCAGAGAAATAGAAACCACCCAACAAACTTCTCGGTGACGTAGTTTTGGGGGATAAATGTGGCAGCTCTGACGCCAAGTGGCAAGTGCCGATATTTCGGTGCGTGCGAGCATCTGCACCTGTTCCTCGGGGAATCGCGCAGGTTGCCGGATATGGCTCGCGATTCGCGATGACGATCGACGCCTGCCGTACCTTTCCTCTCCACACCACACCGGTAATATCGCGTGCGGACACCCGGTTCTGCCTACGTCACAACGTAACGTGCGAGCGCGTCTTTGGAGCCGCGGCCACTGAACCTTTCTCGCGCCATTCCTACATTATCTGCCACAGTACATCAGCGGCTAAGCAGTTGACCTGCTATGTATGGAAGACGTAGATTCAATTACCCAACATTGTGGACGGATTCTAATGGAAGTCAAACGCGAAACAATGAGCGTGTACTTAGATGTCGCTGCGCATTTTGAACACCGCGGTGTTAACATTGAGTCGGACTGTCTCTTAATCATATCTTAATGGCATGCCTCGTGCCCCGTTATTATGGCACGCCAAACTGAGGAATTTTGTTTTAACATTTCCTAACCAAAGGTTAGGCATATGCCATGCAGCACTCATATTTGTTTAATTTCATTTTCTTTTCCGGTTTTGTGTACATTTAGTGGGAATATAATAGAGATAACAGAAACTCCCTCCTCGGAACTGAATGACCTCATGATGCTTATAAAATTTTGAAGAACTCGTCGCAAAAAAGCTTTTTGAAGACATTTCTCTTTTTTCCAGTTTCTGCAAATTTCTAAGAAGCGCTCAACACAGCAATGAAGTGCAAACACGCATGCATGCCCGCACGCACACACTGTCATGTACGCTCAGGTACCGACATCAAAGATGATCCGCGAGCAATGGCGACCTTGCTGCATTCGTTTTCGCTTGAGGTAACGGACAAACAATCCATACTCTTTTTTGTGTGTTTGTGAACCACAGCCCACATAATTTTCTTGCTTCTTTGTGTGGTTCAACTTCCGGAAAACATTCCAACTTGATCGGCGACAATGGAGAGAATTCATCAAATTAGGAACACGCGTTAAGTGGTATTATAGATGCAACCGTAGACAGACATAAACTGCGCGCAGGCTTCTTTCGAGCGACGCAGATTGAACGCGACACTTTTCGAAGCTCACAAAAGATGTCACTTTCTCTCCCCAAAGGTGGACTCAAAGAAATGCTCAATAACACGGATCAGTATTACGCCAGTGAGAATTCAGCACTTCTGTGTCACACGCATCCGTATGTCTTTATAGATACCTTAAATTGGTAGCATACCCCCAACGTTCTGCCGTAACGTGTGCACAATCTCTAGTGCACGATATCCCCTGATACGAAGTGTTCCGAATGGTGTCGAGTGAGATGACAATGCCAGCTGCCATAATATTTTTTTTTCCTGAAGTGCCTGTAGACGTATATCATAGACAAGCGCAGAAAATGACACATCTTCTTACTGCTGATTAGTGGGAGCAACATAATTATCAGCGTCCAAAAGAGAATCGAGGACAGTAAACGTGAATCACATACCTCTGTCAATGAATCCGCTCTCTGATCCTGTTTGACGTGCAATCGCGATAATAGTCCCTGTCGGTCAAGTATCAATGAAGTTCCAAGCCGCTTCGCTTGCACTCGAGCTCGTTTCACTGACACTGTGGTGTCACCGCCGCACAAAGCGAAAGGAACAGGAAGAAAAGGACCTCGAGCAAATCCCACAGCTGACAAGGCCTTGAAAAGCACACGGGGGTCCCTTCGCGCCAGAAGCGCAGCCGGAGTGCTCCGTGCTCGCGTCCGAGATTCAAGCGCCGCGGCCGCTGGCGACAATCCGCTCCTTCCGATCAAAACAAGCACGCTTTTGCCGCGCGCGCGTGCGTGCGGCCCGGCAGCTTCCTTTTCCGTCCGCACGGGAAATGAAGGCGCTGCGGTTCCTCCATCGGAGGTAAGCCAGGCGGGCGAGCCACCGAGCGGTCCCTGCCTCCCACCGCACCGCGCTGCAATCAAAAGTGCACGCAATGGTGGTGGCGACCTCTTTCGTCTACCAGGCGAGACGGTCGATCTTGGCGTGGAATTCGAGACTGCCGATGAGACTTAGAGATCGGTTATCATAGAACTGGGCACTGCAAGAAAAGGAGCAGGTGACAATCTGGCGAGGCATTATTTCGCGCACTCCACCATGACCCAAAGCCAACCCCCCGCCACACACACACACTTCCGCCCGAGCGCGTGCCTGCGATTCATTATGCTTTTACAACTATAGCATAGTACCTCGTTATAAGAAACATCAGGATGGACAGAATGCCTCGCTTGAGACTTGACCACGTAGTGCTCGATGGCAGGCACTAGAGCGGTCTCCCTTAACTGCGCTTTAGAGAAGCAGCGAACCCACACGCCGGCAATCTAAAGAATTACCACGAAAACGCAGCTATGAACTCTGCTGTGTTATTTTTGTTTGAGGAGCAAGACAATGGGGGGGAGGGGGGCGAATAACTCACAAGCGTTCCGGGTGTTGGATGAAACTTATGAAACATCGCCAACAAACAAAAAGAACAACATAATTAACAAAACCAAAGCGACGTGTTCTTACTCTACCTAGAAGAGAAGCTCAGGGGAAGACAGGGGATTGAATCGATGAACAGATCTTTGAAAAAGATGTAGGACAGGAAATGTTGCAGAAGCAACCTTTTCGCCGGGACGTCAATTCAAACTAGAAGTCATAGGAAGCTAGCTACGTTTCCACGGTACTCGAACCGCTGTTTGCTTATATAGTGCGCTTCATGAAATAATCTCACGCACTTATCCTTGTGCTTTTACAGAAAAAATAAAGGCCTCGTTAAATTTAGACTGTGACAAGCATGTAATACCATGCTACGCCAACTCTGTGTATCATCTGCTACTCAGTGGTTCTCATTTCCTTAACCCGGTGTTCAGACACACAGTTGTTTGTCTTACGTAAGTGAGACACGTTAATGAAATGGAGCGTGGAGCCGCAAACTAATGGCACATTCGGATGGTCATTTTCGAGGGATCTAGAGCGCTCTGAAAAGCGGGTACACATTCGGTTGGTAGAAGTCGAGCGCTCGAATTATCCTCGGTTGGTTCTTTGGGAGCGCCAGCCTCTGACTCGGAGCGCTCCCGCCCGCTCTGACTTCGAGGTGAGAGCGTCGGAGCGATCCGGCCAAGACGGGTCACGTGACACCAGCCGCCGCGGTAGCAGACAGGTGGCAGCGTGAGCGCACCTCGGAAGTGGACTCCGTAAGACGTTTTTGTACATCGTTCGCGTTTGTGGGTTTATTTGCGTGGCGTATTTGAGCATTTGCGTGGCGTATTTGAGCATTTGCGTGGCCTTCAAAGCCCTAACTGCACCATGTCGAAAGGGAGGCGGCTTCTCAAAGCGGAGGGAACGTCAATGCTGCTGTTACAGCACTGCACAATTACAAGCCTTGCCTTTAGATGAGCTAAAGATTTGTGTGAAGGTTAGTAGTGTACGGCTTGAGTCTTACGGCAAGGAGGAATCAAGGCGTAATGTATAATCCTCATTGCGCTTGTGATGTTCTTTTGTCATCTATCTATCTATCTATCTATCTATCTATCTATCTATCTATCTATCTATCTATCTATCTATCTATCTAATCTATCTATCTATCTATCTATCTATCTATTTTTCTTCGTTTCTTATGAGTTGTTACTATCGGAGTCCGTCGGTTGTTATATCCAGCGCCGCATCGGTTTTTTGTGCGGAAATGTGTCAAGACATGTAGTGTACCGCGCAGTTGGAAAAATGCTAATATAATCCTTATCCACAAGAAAGGCGACATAAAGGAGTTAAAGAATTACAGACCAATTAGCCTACTCCCAGTAATATACAAGCTATTTACAAAAGTAATTTCTACAAGGATAAGAGAAACCCTCGACTTTAACCAACCGAGAGAACAAACTGGTTTTAGGCAAGGTTACTCGACAATGGACCACAGCCACGCTATCAACCTAGTAATTGAGAAGTACGCCGAATATAACAAACCTCTTTATATGGCGTTTATCGACTACGAGAAAGCATTTGACTCCATAGAAATACAAGCAGTTCTAGAAGCTCTACGACGACAAGGGGTACCTGGCGTATACGTGAAAATCATAAACATATACAAAGATTGCACAGCCACACTACTCCTACATGAGAAAAGCAGAGAAATCCCGATCGAGAGAGGTGTGAGACAGGGAGATACGATATCCCCGATGCTATTCACTGCATGTTTAGAGGAAATCTTTAAACGTCTAGACTGGGAAGAAAAGGGCATTCGAATAGATGGAGAATATCTCAGCAATTTAAGATTTGCAGACGACATTGTACTCTTTAGCAATGATGGAGACGAACTACAAAACATGATTAATGACCTAAACAGGGAAATATTAAAATTGGGTTAAAGATGAATAGGCAAAAGACCAAAGTTATGCTCAATAGCCTAGCTAAGGAACAGGAATTTACAATCGACAATGAACCCTTACAATGTGTAAACGAATATGTATACCTGGGACAGTTAATAACAGGAACTCCTAACCACGAAAAAGAAATTCTCCGTAGAATAAGGATGGGCTGGAGCGCATTCGGAAGGAATTACGAAATCATGACTGGAAACTTACCGCTCTCACTAAAGCGAAAAGTATTCAATCACTGCATTCTCCCAGTACTAACGTACGGTGCAGAAACGTGGAGGATAACTAAAAGACTAGAGATGAAACTAAGGAGCGCGCAACGTGCAATGGAAAGAAAAATGATAGGGGTAACGCTAAGAGATAAAAAACGAGCGGTATGGATCAGAGAACAGACAGGAGTAGCCGATATTATTATATCAATTAAAAGAAAGAAATGGACCTGGGCAGGACATGTCATGAGGAGAACAGATAATAGATGGACAGTAAGAGCGACGGAATGGATACCAAGAGAGGGAAAACGCAACAGAGGCAGGCAAAAGGTTAGGTGGAGCGATGAAATTAAAAAGTTTGCGGGCGTAAAGTGGAACCAACTCGCTCAGGATAGGGTGGAGTGGAAATCGATGGGAGAGGCCTTCGTCCTGCAGTGGACCTAAATAGGCTGATGATGATGATGATGATGATGATGATGATGATGATGATGATGATTTTTCCTCGCGAGGTTTTTATCAACTTATCTTCATACATCGTCCGAAAAACGGATTGCGCTGGGCTAAGTGGCGTGCCGCTGCGTCCAGACATTGCAGAGCTGGCGACTGCACTGGACGACGCCATTCGTCGATGCGCCGCACGACGTGTTTACGCGGCGGCTTCCCGTGCTGGCTGCGCGGTGGCGCTACAGGCGCTGCTCTGAGATCCCCTTATGTATTCGGTTGGAACGCTGCGCCTTTCGCCCCGATTGCAAGCTAACCCGCATCTGCTAACTCCGAGCCAGAGGAATGGAGCGACCAACCGAATACACCATAACATTCGTGTCATACACGGAGGGCGGTACGTTACGGTTCCTTTACTTGCCGTGGTCGTCGTATAGGACTTACTGACGGGCTTCCTGATAAAAGAATATGAACAAGCATTGAGAACCAGAGTGCACGCATCCTAAAAACGTTAGCTTTCCTGCCTACGTATTCATTCATTCATTCATTCATTCATTCATTCATTCATTCATTCATTCATTCGTTCGTTCGTTCGTTCGTTCGTTCGTTCGTTCGTTCGTTCGTTCGTTCATTCGTTCGTTCGTTCGTTCGTTCGTTCGTTCGTTCGTTCGTTCGTTCGTTCGTTCGTCAATAAATTGTGCATTCCTGTGTCTCTTCTTTCCGTATATGCTTGTCTAACCTGACTACGCCGCCGCAATGGTATAGTTGTTAGACTGCTCGGCTGGAGGCCCGACAAACGCGGAATTGATGCTGGCCGCGACCGTCGCATTTCGATGGGGGAGAAACGATTTGGGCTCGTTTACTCTGATGTTTGTGCACGTTAAAGATCCCCAAGTTGGTCGAAATTCCCCGGAGCCCTCCAACACCACATGCCTCAAAAATCACCTCGTGGTTTTTGTACGTAAAACTCCAGGAAATTGTTCATTACTAGCCTGACGATCTCTTCTTATGCATGCCGCCTTTATCTTTAGAGGCACCCTTTCAGCAGCAAATTCTTCCTAGCTTCTTAGACGTACTAAAAATGATGATAATTTGGTGGCTGATGGGGTTTCAAATGCCAGAACTACGATACGGCGCAATGTCGACCAGCTGAGCAGCTAAATACGAGCATACTATTCTTCTTCTTTTGATTCTTCTTCTTTTTCTCATTCAAAGCGGCCACCCAGACCAATCAAATGCGGCCACCTAGACCGGGATATCATCCTGCTACATTGAGCTTGCAAGCCAGCGCCCTGGACGCTGATCTACCACACACATAAGCGGCTGTGCTAAACTGAAATCTCGAGTTGCAATTACTAAGCCAAATATTATAAAGGAAAAACATGCGTAAGGTCAGCAGATGTTCTGCCGGTGTCAATGTCAGGAACACGCAGTCTTCTCTGACGCTGGTTGGAAACTTTTCACTCGAAAGGGACACTAAATTAAAAACAATTTTACTCGTTAGTAGGCTGCGTTTTAACAATACCAAAGACGCCACTCTTGCGAGGAGAAGACCCTAGGTAAGCTAGAAAACGCTCAAAAAGAAAATACCGGTTGGCGACGCGGGATTAATGTTCCCACACCAAAACTTGTGGCGTCACAGATCTTTGACGGCGTCTGCTGCGGCCTACATAACTAATTGTCGGTAAAAAAAAAAAAAAAAAGACACACACTGTGTTCTAAGGAAGCCACAGGCAGTTTCAAAACATTATATGGAGCGAATCTGGCAAAAATTAAAGAAAAATTAAATTGTCCTGACGTCATGAGGCGCAAGTTCCGGTGTGAATTTCAAAACTCAAAACGTTTACATTCATTTTCTTTCCTTGCAGTGGACATAAGTTGGACGAATTAGTGGCAATCGAGTTCACGAAATACAAGTTATCAGTCTACACCGCTTGACTTTATTGCTTTAGTGTCCCTTCAACTTTCATGCAGCTCAATACTCATCGTTTGCATGTACGCTGTGCTCCCACTTCTTATACAGTCACTTTCTTCTCGGCCCTCGATTGCTTCTAAAGACCTCTTATGGAATCTTCTGCTGTCGGCTTGTACACTCGCTAGTGCCTGTGGGGCGTACTTGTACTGGAGCAGCTACGAAGAACCGCGTACGCATGACAACGAGATTCAGGAGCAATACTGACATCTCCATCGGAGCGCACTCAGTCGCGCAGGCATGTGAAGGGTCATAACTTGCCTATTTAGACACATGCCCACGTGCGCAAGGCCAAATGCACATACGCAGCGGGCCCACTTCGTCTGCACGGCGAGACAGCAGCAGCCAATACCATAAAGTCGGGACGGTGGCGCCCAGTAGCAGTACAAAGCCGTGAACCGGAGCTGCAAGAACTTGGTACTCACCTGCAATGAAATTTGGTAAAACATCTCGTGAGAAACAAGACAAACTATCCACAAGAAACTGCAATATAACACTTCCTCTAGCTTCCTTTAAAGTGTACGCGAAATAATCTGTTCTGTTCTGGGACTCTTTGTCTTTAGATTTGTAACCATAAATCGGCGCACCTTTGTTTTTAGTAAAATGGATACAAGTTTCATCACGTCATTTTTTTCGGCGCCTTGATGTAGCGCAATTCCCCTCAATCAGTGCGCTCACCGGACCCGTTATTATTTATTTATTTATTTATTTATTTATTTATTTATTTATTTATTTATTTATTTATTTATTTGCAACAATGTTTAGCACCTCGCGCTGTACGAAGGATTGGTTGGCACGACTTCCACTACGAAAATGACATCAGCGCAAAAACAGCGATCGCTTTTCCTTAATGCCGAGAACCAGGCACGTAGGCAAGGGGGGGCCCAGGGGGGCCCGGGCCCCCCCCCCGAAATTCGTCCAGTCAGACATTAAAGCAGGGATGTTCTGTCCGAACATTCCCAAGACAGCGACCAAGGCACAAGTACAAGTAGCGCTGTGCGCATTTAAACAAATGATAAACAAACGATAGTCAAGGAACTCACCAAGAACAGCTGCCAAAAAAGTTTTATTCAGAAAGCACTTCAATTCCAAAAGCGCAGCAACGCTTTCCGAGAAAGTCAGCGTCCGGCTCCTGAATCAACACCACAACAGAAACACCACACGCTCCCATATGTCCGAGGCGTTAGCGAAACCATCACCAGCATTCTCAGAAAAGAAGGCATCCGAGTGACTCACAAGCCTGCGAATACATGTCCTATCCACCGAGGGAGAGAGCCCAAGGCACTGATACAAATATCTTTGCGCTGACTGCGATGTGAGCTACATCGGCGAAACGAAAGACCTCAAAGAAAGACTTGTTTTTGTTTTTGTGGGGGTTTAACGTCCCAAAACCAGTTCTGATTATGAGAGACACCGTAGTGGAGGGCTCCGGAAATTTAGACCACCTGGGGTTCTTTAACGTGCACTGACATCGCACAGCACACGGGCCTCAACATTTCGCCTCCATCGAAATGCAGCCGCCGCGGCCGGGATTCGATCCCGCGACCCTCGGATCAGCAGCCGAGTACCTTAGCCACTAGACCACCGTGGCGGGGAAAGAAAGACTTCCACAGCACAGGAATGACCTCTGCAATTTTGCAAGAGATCGCAACCCAATAGCCGAACATTCTCAGGACAGCGACCACCGTATCAATCTTCCTGACACAACGGTCATACCAATTGAAACCAATTATCAGAAACAGTTACTGATTTGTGATTGCCGAAAGAGACAGAAAACAGTGGAACGCAGGGCATTTTCATATATATGAGACGAGCTTGTTAAAAACCAAATAACCAGAGCGAACAAAATGTTGCTGTGACGGCCCGAGCGGCGTCGGCTGGGCGAGAGGCAGAAACGCAGGGAGCGGGCATTTTCAATCCTATCTTTCGGCTTCCACGGTGGTCAGAGAGTCGCTGGGGTTTTCTTTGCCCGCGAGTTTGCGGAAACCGCGCTTTGACAGCAGAGCCGACGTCTGCACGGTGGCCCCAAATGAGCGTGAACGTTAGGCGGCGACCTTGGAAACGACGGGGTACTGACGCCAAAGGGAATCCGCTTATAAGTGCTTGAACAAGGCCAGGGAGCGTCCCCGGCATGTTTCGATCACCATGCAATGCAGTAAGCTTCTAGAAATGCATCTCGGGCGCGCACTCGACCGGCCACAAAGGAGCGACTGCCGACAGGCGCGCCTTGTCACCGGGCACTTACAGCATACTGTGTCATATCACTTGCACCTGGAGTGTTTCGGAATGGAAGCGGTGGTGGCTAATCTGTGTACATGTGTCGCCGGTTAGGCTGCCCGGCGTCCTCTCCGAATGTCTAGTTTTGTGTATGTTGATATTTTGCTTTCTATATTTTTGGAGAGGAGCTTATACTAGATTGTACTATGGAGACCGGCCTCAAACAATAGTCGCACGGCGGGTCGGACTGGTGCGTTTTCTACGGGCGAAGTTGCCGTAGGCAACCATTGGAGAGACGCCCCGGTGAGGCGGGGCTGGTGAGAAAAGTCGTCTGGGGGCCAAGGACGCGGAATTGGCGGAATTGGGGAGATTCGAAAGACGCGAAGAGATGCGGTGACATTCTGTCGAAGAAGTAATCTTCGTTTGCGATCCCTCGTGGAAGTTTTGCCTTTCGGTTCTCCAACCGCCGAGATGATGTTGTGGTCATCGCCGCGAGGTCCCGATGTGAGCAGCAATGATCGGAGATGATCCGCGGGCTACGGTGACTTCCAAGACGACATCCGAGCCCCGCCTGCCCAAGCATCAGTCCATAGGCCGGCGACGAGACTCACGCGCCGATGCAGCCCACTCAGATAAGCATTCCTTCCGTTTCGACAGCAAGCGCGCTTGAGACGTTCCATCTTTGATATGCGAACTGTTTTACGCCCTTTTGTCGGCTGCTCATTGACGCCTGTTAACCATATTCCTGTGTTATATTATGAGTCGACTTCGCTCCATGATTGTCTTGTTCGATTATCATCACGTTAGATACTAATTGTTGTTCGTGTATGTGAATCTTGCTCATGTATCAAATTCCATGTTCTGTTACATTAATTAAGCCTGTTGCCTCGTTTCTTCCCGGCCCCAGTACGAATCCGTTTCGGGGTTAAACGTTATTGAGATGCGTGGCCAAAGGGGGTGAGCGAGTGTAGTTGTGGTGGTTTAGCGATGTTTCGTAAGGTGTAGAACTGCCTCCCCCTTTGTGCGTGGTAGGGACGGCTCATTGCCATACTGCTTCGAAACCAGAGAAAACGACATTATCTTCCCGTACTTCGTGCGACTTTTCTTCGTCGCATCAGTTATGTTTAGAAAGATTGTTGGTTGGTTGTGTCGGCTTTTCTGGAGCGAAAGCGACCATGGCTATATTGCGCGAAACGAGGATTCTCATCTACGGCCAGGGCACTCGGTAGTTGGATTGCTTCAAGGAAGAGTGGAAAGAATGACAGGACATGCAGAAAAAGATAGCGTTGACTCCACCGGGGGACTACCTGCAGAAATGTCTTTTTCTTAAAGATAGGAGCGGTGTCTTTGTCGCTGCAGGGCTATAGCAGGCGGTACATTGCGGGCGTCATTTATACAGTCGCGTAGTAGCGGCAACTTAAGGAGCAATCAGGTGTTTTGTTTGGCTGATAGCTGCGCGGCGTGGGAACACGCACGCGTACGGGTTTGATTTATCGCTGACGCAGAGGTTTTCCACAACCTGACGGCGGAAGCTAAGAACAGAGGGCTTTTGTATGGAAAGCGGCGGCTTCGAGGACCAATTAACCTGTTCGACCCCGCTGGCACCTCTGCGAACCCAACCACCCTTTTACCGCTGCCTGTATCGGAGGCAGGTGCCCGCGTGGCGGAAAGAGTACACAGGGTAAACTACGCTTGTAGTTCTGCGGAAGACTACTACAGGCGAGCCACGTTCATTCCATAGAGAGATGACCTGTAAGCTTCCCTCAAACGGTGCTTTGCAAACCATCGGAAAAACACTGCTAAGTTTGCAATATGCGTAGCCAAATCACGCCTCCAAGGGCAAATTTGAATCTGTGCATCCGGCCTTCGATTTTTTACCTCAGAGATATGACAACAGCCCATATCCTTAAGCTAAAACGTGAATGGGAAGTCTGGCAAACTAAATGGCAAGTCATTCAAGAGGAGGAAGTTCCCCGCTTTGCGATGGATGCTTTACCTACATGAGAAAGCCCTCTTCCCGAAAGTTCGCACACTCCTCAAGAAATTGGCAACTCTCCCAGTGAATACAGCTTCTGCAGAATGCAGCTTCTCGACACTGAAAAGAGCAAAAAACATATTTGAGGAAGCGGACAGCCGAAGAGAGGCTGAATGACCCGGCTCTTATGTCCTTTCACCGGATGCAAGTCAGTATCAAGGAAGTTATCACTGCGTTTATGTAGAAATCACGGCGCATGAAAATTGCAGCGCGAACCACTCTTTTCGGCCAAGATGCATACTCGTTTTTTTTTCTTTCTTTTGCATTGACCTGTACTATATAGGAAAACCATTCGCAATCCCATTCTTTAATATTGCTTCCTAGAACGAATGTTAGCGTTCTGCATATTCTGTGTCATGAACGCATCCATGTGTTGGTTCTTTGTGGTTGAATAAAATTGCTTTCCAGAATATATCCGTTTTTTGTTTAAGAATTGCTGTCATAAAGTGGCTCACGTTCTTCTCGCACGCCTGCTGTTGAGACAGAGTGTGAGAAGTTAGGTAGAGAAAGCGTCCGACAATTATCTTGTTTCTGTCGTACATCCGTAAGTGGGCGCCTGATTCCTTTGCATTCCCTTTCTTTTTGTCACTCCTCCTTCCGTCACTGACTCTGTATGGTCCTTCTTCGTAGAGATTGCTTGGTCGGAAAGTATTCCTTCTCGTGCACACGCACTAGCTTTACTGCAGCGTCAAAAAACTTGCTTTCCATCTCTGATTGACTCGCCTCTTGTGTTGCATTCCACTCTGTTCTCATTCTCGTCCACTCGGTGGCAGTTGCCAACTTGATCATTCCTTTTTCCTTTTGTGTCCTTGTGTGTTTTATGTTATAATAATAATAATAATAATAATAATAATAATAATAATAATAATAATAATAATAATAATAATAATAATAATAATAATAATAATAATTAAGCGCCTTCTATATTCTCAGGCAACTTTCCTTTTTGTTAGGACTTTTTTTGCTAACAATTAGGCCTTGGGCCCCCCCCGAAAAAAAATCCTGGCTACGTGCCTGCCGAGAACAAAGCAAGCAAAATATGTAAAAAAAAATTGGAAATTGCACCACTGCATATGTACTCTATTCTCGTGGCACAGTAAGTCTTCCGTTGAACGATATCGTGGTTGCTTGTGCAAGCGCCAATCGGACACAAGGACGAAGAAAATTATAATAACATAGGCGCATTACTTTAGAAGTGATTTTGTTTGGGTCACTTGGTTACTAGCTCGCTGAACATATTCAGGCGCAGTGGCGAAACCAGGACGAAATAGAGAGATAGAAATATACAGCACAAAGAAACAGGGTGTGCATCTTTGCTGTCTCCATATTTTTTTCTGTTCGCGTCGTCCCGCCTGAACGTGTTCACCAGGCACATTACGTTTCTCGTCTTCCTCGTATATGACGCTCACTGCTATATGTTGTCATTAAAAACCAACTACCCCCCAAGCACCTCTTAATGTGACGCCTACACCTACTGGATCCTTAAGTAAATGCAGTGCATTTAGGGAAACGCAACCTAGAGCATCTCTCATATTCTGAGATGATCGCTGTCAGCGATATCTCCGAGGTGTCACATTCTGTTCTTTCTCATAGGTCGGCTAACAAAGAGCCAGCAAGTGGTCGTATCTTGAATGGACACGCGATGTTCTGTGTCAGCAACGTGAAAGTGTCTCCAGAATTGAACAACGCAGAATCGTGCCGCTGTGATTGGTCCCCAAACAAGCGGCCTACCTCTCACGCATTTGAAAAAATACTGAAAAAAAAATGATAGATCATATTTTAAATATTAAAGTCAATTTTTTTCCTGCAGCTTTTGCTGTCTATCATTTCATTTTGTGCAACTTATGTCAGTTTAGAAAGGCGATCTGAATGTAAAACGAGCCGTCAGCGTACGTTAAAGGGGCTGTCTACCGCTCGGGAATTTTTTTTTCTTTCTTTCTTTCTTTTTTTTTGTTTGTTTGTTGCTTGCGGTGCAAATGAGGAGACAGTTCCTTACACTGAGGGAAACGAGCTAGGTTGTGCTCATAAAAAAAAAACAACAAATAATTGTATTAAATTGGCCGTGAAAGTCGTAAAAAAAAAAATGACCGGTGGCGTCATCCTCGGCGATGAGTGTCAACATGCAAGTGTAACCGTGGCCTCCGCGATCGGCTACGGCAGCGCGTGGAGGCTATATGGTGTAACGAAAAACCACGAAATATCCAGCGCCTATTCAATTACCCTGCTTAAATACAAACAATATTATTTACAAGTGTATTTGCCACACGTCTGGTAGCATTCTTTAACGATGGAAAGTAACTTTAATTTTTAAATTAATATTGCGAGAACCCAGTAACCATGCAGCGTTGCCGGCGTGTCCACACATACACAAGGGGTTGGCACGATGATCGAAAAATTCTGATTTAAAATTTTCTGCTGACTCCCCAGCGGAAGCACTGCAAGCTCTTACACCTCTAACGGTACGATCTCTATATTAATTTAAAAGAAAAAAACAGGAAAACGATGAAGGACGGTAAACAGTCCCTTCAAGGAACCCCAGGGGGTCGAAATTCCCGGAGCCCTTCACTACGGTGTGTCTCAAAATGATATCGTGGTTTGACCACATGATATTCCGGTAATGATATTATTGTACGCAAAGCGAGAAGCGACACGTCGCCTTTCATTGATGCTGTTTTCGTAGGATCTTTTTTTTTTCAGTGCAAATCAACGATAAGAAAAAATATGAGGCTTTCTTGAAAATAAAAGAAAAAGCTTTCGGATAACTGTCTTTAAGTTGTTATCCATCATAGGCATCGCACCATTGACGTGCTTCCCATGCCTTATGCGCTGTATACACTGAACTTGAGAAACTTTGCAGAGAAACTGTAGCCTATGTGCATTGACTTGAAAACAAATTAGAGAGTATTTTGTTAATTATTACACATTATAAACGAAGTATTCTTATTTTTTACATTTCACATTTACTCTATTACCTCTATGACACTGAACATTTCATCACTATACAGTGGATCGTGGTATTGTGTGAACAGACAAGTTTATTGTAGAGCTTTTTTTACTGTGTGAGAAAACTGTATCTGTGATATATAACAATGACCACTTTTTTCTGTTGTTTCTTAATGAATCTAATAGATTTGTATCCTTTGTGTTCAGGTGATGAGACAAGTGTTCCTCATATATATTGTGTACGTTTTTATGCACCGAAGTGTACTGAAATTGACAACAGTTGAAAATGGTATGTATGCTAGTTGTCGATTTACTGCTAGCATATAAAGACCTTCTGGTACTTTCAAGCTGCATAGCGCAGCTTTTCGCCTGGAAAACCCCGCCAGATTTCGTTGGAAAATAAAAAAAAAAACATTTCTTATTCTGATTTCTGAACTCTGTTTTCTCAAAACAAGATTTTTTTTTTCTCTTGCATCCGTGCTATACTGTAACCTTTACTGTAACATTCAATACAACCCTTAATATGACGAAGGAAACCACGCTGACTTTTTCCCGCGTCTACTGAATGGTAATGTGCCGATGCACTGAAGCAAAGTTGAGGCTGTAAAATAAAGAGCTTTTCTATGATAGTAAGAAACTTTTTTTCCGTCTATAATTACGTGTGTTCAATAAAATGGTTATAATTTCAGCTTTTCAGAAAATTATATGTTTGCACTTTTATTCAACGATTAGAAAACAAAGTCCTCAACAAACATGTGTCTGGCACCTTCATCAGTCTGTGAAAAAAAGCGCAGGACAGTATAACCAAGAGTACATAAGAAGTACAGGGCTTGCGCCACCCCCTTGAAGAAGTACTGACGTGATTTGGGGTGGTGCAAAAGACACGTTTTATGTTTCCTTGGCACGCAGTGTTGGTGCGTTCCACAGTCAGGATATAGAAAACGCTTCTAAATATCTTAATCTGATCCTAAAGTTTTCGTCCGCTAGCATCTGTAAGGCAGCCCCATTGCGATGGACAACATCATGACGAGTGACCACAGTGTAGATTAAAGTTGTGACGTGATGTAAATCCGTGAAACTACTACGCGAGTTGTCATTACGACACGGACAAAAATAAAACTAATCAAAGTCGGCAAATTAGCGCGTCCATCTTGACGAGTACGTCACGCGTATCCCTGACTCTATTACACTTACGTCAGACTAAGTTACCACGTCCCTATGCATCGCTTCTTCCATATCGAAACTCAAAGTGCGCTTTTGAAGCAGCAAAATAGTAAACACAGCCAATGCGTTCCCAGGCACTACGGCACTCTTCCTGGGGATCTCGACACAAGTGCTTTTGTTTAGAGCAAAAGACAAAAAAATTCGTATCAGTACTCAAATAGGCAAGATTAATGCGTGCTCAACACAACGCTCCAGTTGAGAAGTACATCACTGGGCAAAAGAAAATCACGGAACCGACGTGTGTAAATGAGAGGAAAATAAACGTGTCATCCGTCTCAACTGAGACCCGTTGTCAGTTGTGAATCGCTCACACAAAACAATAAAGGAAAGTTTATTCAACCGATACAGCAGAGCGCCACTGGCGTTTATAGACTGCATGCTTGTAACTTGTGTCAAAACAAATTTTACAAACGCTAGACACTATGTTATGCCAACTGCGAGTACACTCTTTACACAACAGAGAGACCATATAACGGGAAACATCATTTACAAAACACCCGGAGCTCTGTAATGTCAGCACGCACTACGAAAAGTTGGGTGTGCCAGCATTTTAAGAATCTGTAGGCGGCACTAACCCTTGACTTGTGTGTCTGTAGAGGAACCCAAACGCTCAAAAATCGATGGTGTTGCGAACATATGCAATGCGAGTATTAGCAATACGTGATGTAATTAATTAATTAATTAATTAATTAATTAATTAATTAATTATTAAATCATTAGTTGTGCCTTCGTTACTTTTAACGGCGGAGCTGTAAAGGTTGATTTCCTGCCATGGCGGCCGACCGCTCAAATTTGTGGCGAATGTATGAAATGAGGAGAGGAGCTGCACAGAGAAGGAAAAAGAGAACGGGGGAGTGAAATAAAGAATAAAGGATAAAGAAGAAATGCGAAACTTTCTTGCCGAGGCGGTATTCGAATCCGGGTACCAACGGTACTTCACTACCAGAAGGCTACACAGCCATGTTTTCGGAACACGCATTTATGTGAACCACATGACAGCGTTGTACCTGCGATTGTAGCAAAACGTGTAGAAAATGAGAAAGGTAGAAACACAGAGAGAGAAAAAGGGGGGAGAGAAAGAAACACAAGTGTCGGGCTGCGCAGAAGGGAGCTGCGCTTGCTGTCGACGCACAACTCACATCACTGCACTCAGCCCGCTGCTATTTGATAGCGATAGTGCCGCATAATAGTGACATTATGATATCGCTATTACATCTTTTCCTTCTTTTTTTCTTACGTGCAGCTCATACCCACATATTTAGTGCGGATATGCACGACAAATTACATTTACTATGAACTAATTATAGATTGCGACTTATTCTGACGATAAAACGTCTCTAGCACAAAAGATTCAAGTTCCCATTGTATGCGAAACGTATACAAATCTTAACATCCCCACGTTAAAAAATTTTGTCTTTTTCTGCACGCGATCATAACTTCGCATATAATAATAATGTTCTCATTATTAATCTACAAATTACACTGAGGGTTAGATGTGTCTCTAGTACAAAAACTTTATGCTCTGACTTCTTTACCTACCGCGTGCAATTCTTAACCTGTACTCTTTCATAAATTCTATATTTTTATAATGCTTTCTTGACTTCGTAATCCTTGTTAGTGAGAGGCGAACGGTAATTAATGTTCATTAATTATCTTCATGCTTAAATACTTCTTGCATGTAAAAGGTTTATGCTCGGATTTTTATTCGGTATACACAGATCTTAACATGTCCTTTTTCATAGAGCGAATATTTTTTCTTAATAATTTCGTAACGTGAATGCCAAGTACTGCGCAAGCCACTCTTAGTGCTCGTTCACACAGCCGTCAAACGGCCCGTCGCGTCACCGTCACGGCAGCGGTTTTCGTCAAGGGAGAGGATTTTCGAGACGTTTTCTCCTCAAAAACGGGTTGACGGCGACGTAGAGCATTGCTCTACGTTTCCGTCAACCCGTTTTCGAGGAGAAAACGACTCGGAAACCCTCTCCCCTGACGAAAACCGGCGCCGTGACGGTGACGCGACGGGCCGTTTGACGGCTGTGTGAACGAGCACTTACGACTAAAATAGTGTCGATTCCATCAACATATCGACTTCATCAACTAGGCAGCAGAAGCTAATTTGTGAAGTTCAATGAAAAGCGGAGAACGCGGTATTACCACCTTCAGATCACATTGTGAGCAGTAATACCGAGTGGCCAAAAATGCCATTGTTCCTTTGCTACTGTGATGCGGCTCTGACGTCACAATTGCGCGCAAGAACGTGTCATATTTAGCGGCAACTCACTTGAAACCGGGCTACTCAAGCAGCGTTGCTTCATTTCAGGTACTGCAGGTCCCGGCATCCACCAGATACTATTCTCCATACCCTTTAGATATGTGATCGCAGTGGGATATAGCCTGGGGGTGGAACACCGAGCCCGTGGCCCTCCCGAAATATTTATCCAAGTGAAGTGCCTTGCGTGAAAAGACATTCGATGATATGCCGCCTGCCCAGCCTCTAGTCTTATGTCCAGGGAGTAGTGCCTCCTCCGTAAAATATTCCTGGCTACGCTGCGGGGTGCCTAAGACATTACTTGGTTTTGTTAGCAAATTGCGTCCAATCGTTAATGCTTCTTGGTTTTCATCAAGGCATTCTAGTAGCGTTTTGACCACTTGCCATTCCTTTTGTTAGCCGTTGCAAGTATTCGAGTAGAGAAGTATGAGGCTTGAGAATTTCCGTAAGCGTCTAGCTGAGAATGGTTAAAGGAGGACCCTGCGCTGAGCATGTAGGACACGCGTTTATCTCTAAGTGGCGATGTCGCGCCCCGCTTCGCGATACTAAGGCGAGAAACTTTGGGAGGTCTTCCGCTAACGTTCTAGTGCACTGCATTTCCGGGACGTGTGTGGGAGAACCACGTGACCGAGTGATGGCCTAGTAACATGACGTCAGGAAATGTCACGTTTTGACGGTGTGATGACGTGCAGCAGGGTGTTATTGTGTGACGTATTAGTGTAAAAAAATCTGAGTAGACGCACATTCATGCAAGCGGCATGACGTCCATGCCAAAAAAAGAAAGAAGGAAAAAAAAGGCAGCTCTTATGTGTTCGTGCTCGAGAACTTCAAACATGAAAGTGATGAAATATGTTTTATATTAATCAGTAATATATGAGTAAGAGCGCTGAGCACTCTGCTCGGAATCTTGTGCACCGGCCAGTGAAGCCTAAGCGTATTTCACAAAAATTACGAATATGCGCGGGGGAAACCTTTTTTTTTTCCTCCATGGGGGAAACACAGCGAGGTCTAGGGAGCCTGCATGACTGCTCCCTAGGGAGGTCAGAAACGCCGCGCCATCTATCGAACGGCGAGCTAAACCATGCGAAGCGAGCAGCGCGCATCGCCCGCAGGCGGCGCGCTATCCTCCTGTTGCATGATAGCCAGAGTTTTTACTTGCTCTTATATTTGCGTGAAGTTGAGCCTCCTGTTCTGCCCCGTTTCTCTCGCATTTAGACTTATCTTCACGGATGTAGAATAACATATCCGTAAGTACATTTTGCAGCATTTTATATATTTGTTTGCGAATTATTTTTACGCGAATGAAATAGTGCTCACCGTATTTTTTCACTACTTTCATATTTCAACAATTTAATTCGCGCTTAAACGAGGTTCCTAATTTTATTTCTTGATTTTCAATATTACGGTTCAGCCCAAAGAGAACGTTCCCTCTAAGAAAAGTACAAATCCATGCAGTCTACTCTTCCCATTCGATTATAATTACAACTCAGCGTTACGTTACGTTATCAGGTTACATAACTCCATGGGTGCATAAAAAGCAACAGAAATGAGATTGCAGTGTAAACTCTCTTGCGTCAGTTACTACAGTGTCAATGCGAAAGGTGTCCCACACGCTGGAAAGAAACTTCTGAGGAAACAATCAGGGCTGGGCGAAGAGCGTCAGGAGCCTGTATATAATGGCTTGTAAAGAATTTTAAGGGCATTACTTTCTAACTGCACCTGTGACTGCATCTGTGGCTCAGTGATGAGGGAACTGAACCCCGGTAGGAGAAGCGCGCCGTTCGAACCCCGCCGCTGGAACGTTGTTATAGCAGTTCCGTGCATGCTTATCAAGCGCGCGCTACAGTCACGCCGTTCGTTCGAGCTTGGATCTGTGGGTGACGTCACACCTAAGCCTGCCCAGGCAATCCACACTGATTTCTTAGAAAAGAAGCTTTCATTTCAGAGAAATCTGTACAGATTTTCTTGTACCTTTGTTCCACGAACGGGTGAATGCTAATTTTTATTTTCATAAACGTTACTCACCTTGCGGGTCTCCGCAGAACTCATTTGCCACTTAGTCTCAGTGTCCCTTTAAACATATGAGCCTTCGTCTGGCATTGCGCCCATAGGAAGGGTGATTATTCACAGATCCTTGTATTGGAGATGCATACATCAGCCGGCTTGACGATGACTCAGCTGTTACAGCGTTCGTCTGGTAAGCACGAGAACGCAGCTTCGATCCCAGGACATGCCGGCCCCCACGTTGTTATAGCTACGTGTAATGTACTTATGCGTTATAGAATGCAAGTAATCAATATTAGTTTGAATTATTTTATCACACTATGCTGGATAATTAATTATGCGTAGCCGTCTCGGCATCCGAGACTTCAGAATTACGTTTTCTTTATCCAGACAGAACAAAAACGGTATGTGACTAGTACGAACAGAAAGCAAGAAGCGCGGTTTAGTCCCGCTTAGAATCACGCTTACAAAAGGCAACGAATGAAATAAATAAATGTACATGGTGCGGTGCCACCAAAACCATGCCGCGTAATAAATCTGTCTAGACAATCACCGAATCAACTTGGATAGTCGCACTGCTTGCACATACTAGCCCGGCGCCCCGAACGTCGTGAAGTGGTGGTGTTTGCAGGCGGAGTTCATCGCTGTGGCCGTTTCTTTTTTTTTTTTTTCAGCAGCAAGAATTTTTTCCGATATAGTCATGTCCCAGAATTTAGCCATCGTTTCACTTTTCTCGCAAGCTTGGAACGATTAATTTGTCATAACCCTTGCAACATCGATTTTCTTATACAACCACATTTTTTTTTCGACTTACGGCAAATATTGACAGCAAAAGCAAGAAAATATTTCGGCAAGAGAGCAACTAGCTTCTACATTCATCGTTTTATGGCTGGGCCGCATTTTCATTTCGAAGCTCTGCGACGTACTCGTCAGTCGATCAAAGTGCGGTGATGGATTACTCGTGGCCGATGGCGCTCTCGGGAAAAAAGTCTCGAACACTGACCCTCGAATTGGCTCGACGTAATATGTCGGTTCAAACACTTTCTTTTTTGTTGCTCTGCTAATGAGAAAATTGAATGAAGTTATCCCCTCTGGCAACAGTGCGCAACCACGTCTGAATTATGATACGCTCGCTCCCGAACAACGTCCAATCGACGAAGAAGCTTATTTTAATTATGATATTCTTCTATTTTCTTTATTCTGGTGCTTCCGCATTATTTCTTTTGCTTTTGCGCAAGTACTCTACTTTAGCTCCTTTTTTTTTAATTCAAATGCGAGACTACGTTGAGCTGGTAGTCATCTCGTAGTGTCCACTTCTGCCGTTGAAAAAACACATGAAAACAAGCGCAGCAGAATGTCTTCTTTCTGTCTCGTACTTGAGATATTTGACGGCGTCTAGCGCGCGTTAGAACCGATAAGATCTGCGTATCACTGACGGTTAAATGATGTTAAACATTCTTTCAGCTACAAACATGCAATCCGCCACTCCAGAATCTGCTGACTCATCTGGCAACACTGCTCAAGTGTTGCCAGAGTGTTGACGAACGTAACTGAACTTCGCGTACACCCGAAGTATATTAATGCGCTTGCCTAAACAAAAGTACACATCTACTCTTTCAAAATCTGGAGCCGAATCCACAAAGCTTCTCTTTCGTAAGTGCTTTCTGTGATTGGTCCGATGGCTTCGCCAGTGATATGTCCAGCTCCAAGATTAGTTGAAACATTCTCTTAGGAACATTTGTAGCGTAAGATGCTTTTGTGGATACGGGCCATGTATTACAGTAAAGACAACACAAACGGGACTAGTGTTCGACTCAACGGAGAAAAAGACGCCGCCGTGGGCGACTTCTTCGAGTCAAACCAGCGTCTGTCCCTTTTTGGCCAAGGCGAAAGTTCTTCCGTCCCTCCCTGGCCAGTGCCCACGAAGTCAACGATCGTACGATAGATGGAGGATGAGAAATGGCAGGTTAAATGAAGAACAGGGAATCTTATCATACACTGCACCGTTCTCTAACCAGCACAGTTGGACGGTGAGGACACGATTTCCTTTTTTCATTGAAATGACGAAGTAGTGACGCTGGTGTCTTCACTGAGGCACTGGCCAATCATTGTCTCTTGGCAAGCGAAAAACGAGAATACGAGGGGGAAAAAAAGCGCGGTTCTCACGATGTACAACGAAGTGTAACACCCTGTGACTAACGAGCACACTGCCCAACGGTCCTGGTATCACAGAGTTCCACGCAGGAGCTCGCGCAAAAAAAAAAATAAATAAAAAAGATAGGCGACTCATGTCCTTGACTTCGCTTGGCAGCTCTTGCACGTCGGTGGTGTTGCAGACGCTCCGCGCTTACCGAGTTACCGCGATATTCTTGAATTAGTTTCCATTGATTATACTGACGAATAAATGAAAAGGCCCCTGTTCCGATATGACTTGCAACTTGCAGGACGTTCTATTTCAGATATTTTGCATTTAGTCACGCTTTAATTTCGTAAAGCTTTTCTACTTATTTTTAGTAATTATTTTGATGTGTATATGCTTATTTAGTATGAGAATTCCATGATATCACATCAAATCTATCACATACAAGTATTAACAAGGCTTAACAAGTCCTCTTTATATAGTTTATACCTACTTATACATACTTTCGTATAGTTTACACATACGTATACATAGTTTATGTTTTAACTTCTTAACACACCTTCGATACGGACTAAAACACGTTCTTGGGTCAGTTGGTGCATATTTTCTCGAAAGATTGGAGGCGCAGCAACAAACAAGGATAACACGTCCTGCGCTCTTCCTGTCCGTCTTGTGCTTGTTTCTTTTTCCGCCTCCAATTTTTCGAGACTTCAAGACACAGGCGAATGGAACGTGCTGCACGAGAAACAAGAGTGTCACTCCGCACTCGTGACACTATGAGTATGAGTCTTCAGGTAATATTCGAATATTTGAAGTTCCCAGAAGTGAGCAAGGAAGTGGGGTAAGGATATGTCAACGAAATGTAGATGTTTGTGTAGCTGCAGGTAAAGGATTCACGCCCGAGCTAGCTGCGAACACTTTCTGCGGCACGTTTTGTGCGCATGTCGTCACCGCGGGCATAAAGCAACTAGACACTGCCAGCCGTGTTATACAGATTTCTTTTCTGTTTTTCTTCCTTCCTTATAAGTTGCTCACCACAGCGTTTCACGTCTCTCTCTTTTGTAATTTAACGTCTCTTTCTGTCTTTACACATATTTTCACTTTGACATGGTATAATTATATTTACTAGCAACCACCTTGACCACTACCTTCTATTCCACTGAAGAACCACGTACGAAGCAATGAATAGGTATATTCATTGCTTCGTACGTGGTTCTTCAGTGGACTCCCCATGCAAGTAGAAAAAATTAATATTAATTAACATTCCGACAGGACGCGTGATCTCAAAGACAGCACAGCTTTCGCAATTATTTGCTCTGGCACGAGAATTCTTTTTTCGGATTCCTGGCAGACACTCACAGTCATTTTAGCCCTAAGTCCCTCTATTTGTTTCATCCTTCATGCATCCTGCCTCACCGCCCACCCTTCCCCCTTTTCTATTGCAATGGTGATGCCTGAGTGGGCGTCTTTATAGTTCTTGTATAGAGCCATGTATAATTATAGAGCGTGTGCGTGCGGATGGATGGCAATCGGACATGCAGCGCCATCTAACACAGTCACTACATACTTCTCCATTAGTTTCAATACCCGGAACACTACATTCGCGGAGTGGTTAGCGAACAGCGCCAGTCCTTAATTTTGCAGACTCCTATTTCGAGGCTCCTATAACCCGGTTCCAGTCGCTAGGATGGCAGTGCTGGTCTAATTAGATGCATTTCACCCCTGTTCAATATAGTGGCGAAGCGGCACAATCGACCTCACTGAGCGAGTGTTCAATAAAACACTGTCTGTGCTCTCACACGTTCCCTACTGGGCGTTGCGCGCATCTATGCTGTGAACGTCGTTACGAGCTCGTCAGCGCGGCATTACGGGAAGAACTAAACTATCAAACGAAACGTTCTAATGAGCCTTCCGAACATTACCCGTTGTCGGGAGGTGATGAACACAGTAGGGAGGAGCTCAATGAAGAAATAACTGCCGAGCAACTAAAAGCAACCCCCTTTCGGAAATAGGTCAATGTGTGATCAGTGGAGAACGACGCTCAGATGCTTCCAGAGTCCCATGAATCCGTGTTAATAAGCACGCCTCGAGAACGAGTGTAATCAACACTCATATGCACTGTGTCTCTTAGAGGTCTTTAACGCGTGTCATTATGTGGTGAGCTATATCGCCCGGACAATGTATCTTTGCGAGACAACATACGAGATTAGGTTTTTGTAAGGTGCTGAACTGTTGGGATCAATAACTACACCGACATGCCAGGCGCTGCTTCGTACAGTTCGCGATAATGATACGGCGAAAAAATGTTTGCAGTGTGATTCTGATCTACAGGCATTCTTGATCCGCCTTATATGGTATATAAGGGTAGCCTGATATAAGGTGCTAAAATGCTTACCTTTCTTTTTCATTGTGCACTTCTTCCGCTCTTATAAAGGGAGGTCAGTGTCCTCGATATATCAAGTTATTTGCGGTCGCTTTTCTGCTCTTTCCCTGCTTGGCCTACCGCATTATATGATGTACAACTTGATGTGGATGAAACTCAGAGTATTAAAGTCTGCAAACGAGTAACTGGAAACGCCGGCAAAGAGACTTCGATTCACTCTTGGCAAGCATGAGTTCTACCTTGTGTGTGCACCATTATGCTGCAGTATGGAACTGAAACCTGCCGTTGTCATTTAAATGCAACCATTAAAGCACCGCAATGAACGAGGGGGACATTGGACTAAGAGACAAAATTACCAGTCCGAGACTCCTAATATTAGCAAGGAGCACTTGCTGCGTAATAATGTTACTTTTTTTTTCGTGTTTAGGTAGCACTTTCCTGGGCTACATAAACGCTAAAAACTTTGTCCGCCTGCCTGTCACTCTATTCCATCGCTCGGCCAAAATCTTGCGAGCTATGAACACTGGTGGTACGGTGCCATACACGTCAGCATTATACAGTGCAAAGGGAGCCTCAGGCCCATTTGAGGCAAGATATATGTACATAACTGTGATCCGCAGCGATCACTTAATTAAGAATTCACATTGCTCTGCCTTTTACCTTACTAACTGAAAAAAATCAACGCGTCATGAATGGCGTCGAAGTGGGGCGTCGAAGACGCTACGGCGACGAAATGGCGTCGAAGACGCTACGTACGCGTTAAAAATAAACCGAAAGAAGCCGCGCGGCTCTGTAGCCGGCTTTAAGCCAACAGTAATAAAAGGGTGCCAACAGATGGCGCGAGAGCCAGGCGAACGCAGGAAATTTGAAATGAATTTAGCAAAAACTCCATTGCACTCATCATGGGACGAGTCAGAGCAGAGGAGAAGAGCGTGCGGGGTGGGGGGCGAAGGAGAAGAGAGAGTATTACGTATTAGGGGCGGCAGAAGACTATCGCCTGTAGACGTCATTTGCAGCGAAGCAAGAAGATAAGTAGCAGCATTTTATTTGACAAACACATCAACAAAAAAGAGAAGATCATATGTTTAACGGACAAGACAGATAAGTTTTACAGGGAAGAGGAGGTGGCAGGGAGGCTAAGAAGTAATGTCGCATGTTTTGACTTTCTAATGGGATCATTACATGCCAAGTGTACGAGACGTGGCGCTCGCCTACCGCAGCGTTTACTGATAAAACTTGGGGCCGTTAGCTTTACTGCACTGACCATCGTGGTGGAATATTTGGAAATACAAAAATTTTTTAATGCCTGGGTGGGCTCTTAAAGTGGACTGTTCTTTTTTTAATTAAGCTATAAGTAACTGAAAAATTTATTTAAAATGTATTTTTGTATGCTGAACCTAAAAAAAATTCTTGTGCGCCTACCTGAAAGCTCTGTTTACACGTACTGTTGTAGGAATTGAAAATTTTTTTTTGCGTTTTACTGCCTGTTACGTACCCACTCATACAGAAGAAATCTTCAGTGACTTGATATTTCAGTGAATGAACTCGCTCTCCTCCGGACCAATGTAAATATTTGTGTGATTTCCAAGAATGTGTACTTGAAGATTGTTTTTAATTCTCTCTGATGCATATCTAACAGCGCTTGCCTTCTTGTATGTTTGCCCTTATTAATGTTTTACTTGTATTTTTCTGTTGTTTCCATTGATCTTTCATGTCTATATATTATTTATGCCCACTCCCCTGTGTAATGCGGCGTCTCTCATAATCATAGCTGATTTTGGAACGTTAAACTCCACAAATCAGTCAACCCCTATGTAATGCCCTCCGGACTGGGGATACAATAAATAAAAAAATAAACTTGACTACGAACAAGTGGGACTGTAAAGGTCAGCACGTGAGACGACGACGACGACGATGATGATGATCCTTCACATTTGGCATCTACCCACTTGGGGGGATTAGCCAAGGCTCAGGTGGGTTTCACTTTAATTTACAGACTCAGCTCCCTTTTTGTACCGCGTGCCTATCTTCTCCTCCCAGGTCTTTTCCTCGCGCTAGTCAATACAGTCTCAAGCTGTAGCCCCCAACCACAGGAAGACAAGCAGATGCTTTATGCACTTCCACTCCAAACAGCGCTACAGGTCCGCAACACGCGAGACAAATTGTGTACACTCCATCGAGTACCCCTCTGCGAGCAGTTCGGCCACTCTATAGGTTTCCCTGTATCCGCCTATATTGGATATACATCACGGCAAAGTCTCGACTCGCGCCATCTCCTCAAACGCTCGGGGCCTACGCAAACCTGACGCCTAACGGAATGCCCCCAAACGCGGCTCCGCGGCCACAACAGCCACGCGTGTTTATCTCGCCGACGTGGCGCCTGCCCGAATCGGTCATCCCTCACTACATTATTGAATGACAGTGTGCAGGCAGCCAGGGCGCCGCCAGATGCTATCCGCCATCCCCACAGGCATTTCGACCGAGCGGGCCACGGTGGCCAAAGTGTGGCGGAAATAACGCGCTCTGAAGGACCTCGGCCCCTCCTCGATTTCCCGAGGGTTTTCTTCGATCGCCCGATGGCCGGACGCGTCCCGTACAGCGCAGTTCCGCGCCTATGCCCAATATCTGTAGTCCCAGCCGTGCTGAAAACGGCGCCAGTTTCGCATCGAACAAAACACGGCCCAGTTTAGTTTATCGGACCGTCTATACGGTGGAGAAGGTTACTAGGCTGAGCGGGCTAACTTCGAGCTACATGGTGTGTGTGTGTGTGTGTGTGTGTGTGTGTGTGTGTGTGTGTGTGTGTGTGTGTGTGTGTGTGTGTGTGTGTGTGTGTGTGTGTGTGTGTGCGTGCGTGCGTGCGTGTGTGTTATTTTATTTTATTTACAAGTGATTTCATCGAGGTACATGAGGATCGGCCGAAAATTAAATAAAACGCTTCTAAGGCTTTGTATTGCTCGGTGACTGCTTCCTTAACTCTACCAAGCTCTAGTACATTAGCCAAAAGTCGTAGATAGTATGCTGGTGTAACTTTATTCTAGCCCCATTTAAGATATGTAAGTCTCATCACCCGTCTTTCAGGTTACATCTGAAGCAGCCGCGCAGAATCTGACGCTGCTTCAGGAACCGAGCACTTAAGGTACGCTACTTCATTTCGGCAGGTATCTGCCGTGTGGCGTCATCGAAAGTGTGATCATCGCATGCACGAGTGCGCATGCTCGCTGAAATTCGCGCCGTATAAAAGCTGCTACGCCATCCGCAATAAACGATTCTTCTGGGCCTCGCCACGGTGGTCTAGTGGTTATGGTACTCGGCTGCTGATCCGAAGGTCGCGGGATCGAATCCCGGCCGCGGCGGCTGCATTTCGATGGAGGCGAAATGTTGAGGCCCGTGTGCTGTGCGATGTCAGTGCACGTTAAAGAACCCCAGGTGGTCAAAATTTCCGGAGACCTCCACTACGGCGTCTCTCATAATCAGAGCTGGTTTTGCGACGTTAAACCCCATAAATCAAATCAAACTATTCTTCTGGTCCCTTACTATTTGTCATCTGGAGTCGATGTCGTCCGGTAACACAGCAAGAACTTGTTAATCCGACTGAACAAACGGTGGTCTGTCTGAGCAAGCGTTGGCCTCCTGTCCATGCTGACTATGGACCGTTCGAAAGTACGATATCTGTGGTAGTTGATGCGGAGACAAAGTGGATGGATGCAGTACCCCTTAAAACTGAAAGCGCAGAAACTATAGAATACTTGGTGTACGTATAGTGGCTACGGACACCGGCGGCGGCGGACAACTACTACGCCAAAAACGGCCGTTGTTGTGATCTCATAACAGCTTACGCTGTAAAATAAATAAATGCCCAAGCACGCTATAATGTGCTGCTTGAAGGACGAGATACGCGGCATGTTATATCGCGGACACGTACACAGCTGCGCGCACAAAACACGATCCTACAATAACCCAGCTAGGTAAGAAAAGAAAGAAGAATACAAAACGTTGTGTGCGTGTCTACAGACATGTCTTCATGTGCTCGCGCGAATTGCATACTTGCTGGAAGAAAGTTTTGCTGACGTCATCAGGAGCGACGGGCTCGCGTCCCTCCTCGTCAATCTCCGTGTCCGAGCCACGAGGAATCTAGATGATCGAAGATTTGCGCAAGCCGAGTCAAGCCGGTACACAAGCTAAGTCAGGGGCCAGCGAAGGCTCAATGTAAACACGCGGCGTGGGACGCTGTCCCGTAAAAGAACGAAAGCAAAAGGGAAAGCCAGTAAGGAAATCCTCTTTTCACAACCACTGGGTTTAGCGGGCAGGCTCTCTCGCATATCCCGTAGGGATGCGCCAGGAACATAAAAATTTTTCGCCTTCTTTCTGTAACCCTAACTCCATCCCATCCACAGGGTGAACGACGCTTTCCCCTACCACGCCTCTCATTGCCACAACTTAAAGAAAGAAAAAGGAACGTAACGAGAAAGGGGGAGCAAGTAGACAGAGGAATGGCTGTTCCACTTTTTCGGCCACCCAGTTTTCGGTGTCCTGCGCCTGTTCCGGTTGGCCCATCACCGATGTCCTCGCCTCATTACCGGAGAATAGCGTACGCAAGCAAAGTTGACGCTTTGCGCAAGCTTTTCTCGCGGAGTGCACTTGGTAGAGGGAAAGGGAGGAGGGGCGGGAGACAGACAGGCGGCAGTGACTATTGGGTGCTCTAGGAAATACCTAAACTGACAGCGTAAAAGAGACATGCGTGGGCTTCCCCGAAAACAGTGCAACACACTAATTATCTTGAGCCCCTGAAGATTGCTCTTAGCGGCCTGTCCTTTACGAAAGGTAGCACTCCTTTTTAAAAAGCTTATTCGGTATTTCTTTATTAATTTTTTGTAGTCATTATGCGAAAGGCAAGCCAGCAAGCGGCTCAGTGCCTCTTACTAAGCCGGTAAGCAATTCAGGGCTTTGTTTCACTGAATAAACACGCGCATAAAACTTTTTGTTGCTGGTACACCAGCGTCGAACGGCGACGCTCACTTGCAATACCGATCCGGCAAGGCATAAGATCGCCGCCAGCCTGCTGCCAGCATCATTGACCTTTTAGGCATGAACGTCTGAGTCTGGTGGGGTCATGTGGGGCCCCAGGGCACCTGCGAGGTCCTTGAAGCCCTGACAATAAAGTTTTTAGATGTGAAGCAACTTATGGCGGGGGCTTTGTCCGTCCCTCCTTCTCGCGTCCCACACCTCCACAGGGCATGCGCGTCCCCTCCCCCTTTCTCCTCTCCTACGCTCACCCCTTTATCTCCTCTAGGAATCCTCTCCTCTAGGAATCCTCTACTCTATGGAGCGGCGCCCGCGTGCCACACCTCCACAGCGCATGCGCGTCCCCTCTTCTCTCATACATTCTCATTCGTCCTCTCAATATAATTATACCATCTCCCGCTCAAGCTACCCCATCTCCCCTCTGCTTCGCATCCGCACATGGTTCCCTTTAGCGGAGATGGTTTAATTTTTTTTCCTCTTCCTCCTCACTTGCAGCAGGTACAGCCTTCCCTCGCAGTAAGTGCTTGGAATTGGAAGCAACAGAATGTATGCTTTAATGTCATTAAATTCGAATGAAATTCCATGCAACGAATGCTGTTCGATCCGTGGCGGTGCTACACACGAACAAGTAATATCATTCATTTGCGATAACAGTGAGAATAATTCCGAGAGAACTGGCCAGAAACGCTGCAGAATAGGTGTGCAGAGTAGGTTGAAAGTCATTCTATTTAATTTAAAATGAAGGCAGTGCTTTGACATAAAACTTATGTTTGGCTGATACAGACAGAGCTCAACGGCAACGCTCACTTGCTGCAGGTGAAACCAATGAGGTATGGGTGAAACATTGGAAGTGAAGCGCATCAGCCTGAAGCAAAGGCATAATCGTCGAACAGATGCTAAATTAACGCGCATTATATTAGAAGCGCATTCAAGGAAACGGCGTTTCATATTGCAGCCGGTAAACAAAGAGCGACTGCGGCCAGACAACACTGAAGTCCACAGTAAGCATATTTTGTGACAGCCTGTCCTACAGTTTTCTGGTTAAAACGATCGACACCGTAGAACGCTAAAAAATTATAGCATATTCACATGAACGCTTCACAAATTAATGCTCTATGCAACACGTAAACCATAGCATACCTATGTGTAGGGTGGTATACCAAGGAGTTTCGGAAGGGAGGTGAGGGCGGGACGGAGGAAAACGAGGAGGGTAAGCCGTCAACGGCGCAGTATAGTATAACACGGGGGTGAGGGAGAGTGGTGTGAGAGTCAAGAAGGGGGAAACGATGAGGGGAGAGAGTAAAGCGTAGCATGCACTGTATCCCAAAAAAGTGAGAAATTGAGGTTATAGTTTTAACAGGGAAAGGAGGAGATGAAGGCCGCCAGCTCCGCTGTGACCGAGCCCTGCATGCGCCTGTAGGGCAAGCTGCCCACATATATTTTTGTTAGAGACAACCAAACGAACCCAAGGAAAGCATAAGGAAAGCATTGCGGTTTTTAACTGTAGCGCAGAAATTATGCAACAAATAGAAAGGAATTAAGATGGACGACGAAACACATGCCTTCGATAGGGACCGAACCTACGACCTTCGGAGAACGCGTCCGATGCTTTAACTGAGCTACGAAGGCGGTCGTTCTCCCGTGCACCTTTACTGAGTATTTATGCGCGCATAATCCTGGATGGATGGATGGATGCTATGAGCTTCCCCTTTGTAACGGGGCGGTGACATGTGCGCCACCAGGCTCGTCGAATGTTATACAGCGCCTGCGAATGTTATACAGCGCCACTTATAGCCATGGCGGCGAGTCTGGAACACTCTTTTTGCCATACGGCGTCACGTAGCACGTGGTCTTATGACGACGAGATGGCTTGCTTTTGCCACTTCCTCCTTACCACTGCTGTTTCCCCTCAACTCGCTGAGTTGTGAGCCCCGAGGTCATACGAGCCCAACGTTTGCTTCTAACCAGCATATCTGTCACGTATCACTCGTTAAGGGGTCTCTGAAACACTTCTTTCTTTACATTCAGTTTCAGTTTATTGCTTTCGGAAAAGTATACAGTACAAGAACATGAAATATACAGGCGAGGGTCCCAAGTTAAAGAACTGTAGTGGCACGCTCGATTAATTATACAAGCATTGAGGGTAATAACGCAGCAAATGAACGGAATTATTGTCAAAATCAGTACATATTAGATAAAACGTTTACATTCAGATCAGTAGAACATGGAAAAGAGTAGATTTGAAAACAGCCATGACATGAGAACACTTATTGCACGTTGTGACACTGATTGGGCTGTGTGATTACCAGATCATTCACACCATAATTTAAAGGGGTCCTGAACCACCCTCCGGGCTTGGTGAAAAAACATATTCTACGGCTTGCCTACGCTGCAACGAACATCTCAGCCAAATGCTGTAGTCATCCGCGGAGCGTAGCGTTCACAAGCGGAGCACAAAGCTTCCACTTCTTCAGGAGCCCTCAACTCAAAAAGCGGCTTCTCCTCACGCTCTTTGAATATGCTCTATTTCGTCATAGAGCATTTACAAGGAGCGTCGCTGCTATTGGCCGATGGCAGACACGCCCGCCTCGGCTGTATGCGGGCCCTTCGCAGCGCGCCTTTTTTAAAACCGTAAGCGCGTGCGTGCCGTGCGTGCCGTGCGCTCGCTTTTCATTGCGTTGTGAGCACTTCTATAGGCAAAATAGTTGCTGGAAATATGTAAAAATATATTTGTTAATGCGCAAGCCTCATAGATGCCATTGGAAGGCGTCCGTAAACTACCTCGGCGTGGACGCGAACGGTGCGGTGCAAACGTCACCATAAATATAGTTTTCCAAGAAGCCAACAAATGCATGCCTGCAGCGCGTAATACATCACGAATTATTGCCAAACTTTAATTCATCAGTGATTGTAGATAGGTTTATTCCCTATGGTACTCCAATGCGCCACCTTCTAGTACTCGTACTCAATAACATGGCTCGAGTCGAACCCAAAATACTTCTTCTACAAGGTAGATTAAAGGACGAAGTCTGATTACGGTATACTTGAGTGGATTAGAGCTCATTAAGGTGCATTAGGGTGAATTAAGACAGACGGAGGTGCATTAAGGTGGACTATGGCATATTATAGAGAGGATTACGCTAGACTTAGATTAGGGTGAATTACGGATTACAGCAGATTAGCGTTGACTAAGGTAAATTAGTTTCGAATGAAATCATTACATCTGTAATGTTTGGCTTAATTTGGCGTAACTTAATAATCTGAGCTTATTGAGACCTGACTTAGTCTTAACTTAATTAGCCAGGACCTAATTAGTGTTACACTAATTAGACTCGGTCTAATTAACTTATACCTAATGATACATTGTTTAATACGCTGGTATTCATTACTCGTGATATAATTATGCTTGCGGTAATTAGTCATATCTTAATTATACATGGCCTAATTAGTACAGGCCTAGTTACGCTGTTCATTGACATATTATCTTAATTAGATATCGCTTGATGAATACTACCTGAAATAGGCCTGATTTAATCAGTGTTAGCCTAATTAGTCCTGAAATTTTTAGTCTCAACTTAATGAGGCTTGACCTTGAAGTCTTAGCATAATTTACCTTTGATTAATAAGTGCTAGCTTAGGTTTGACTTAACTAGTAATAACCTAGCTATGCGTGATTTAATTAGTACTAATTAATTAAACAAGGTCTAATTAGAAGCTTGCTTACACTAGATTTGTTCATATCAGCTTAATTAGGCTTCGCATAATTATATTTACCTTAATTAGACATGATTTATTAGTATCGTGGCTTAATTATTTATATATCATTAGCATCCGCTTAATTAGATGTGACTTACTTGTCATAGCTCAATTCAGGTTGGATTAGTTCAGTTTGGCTTGGTTTGGCTTAGTTGGATTAGTCCTGTCTGAACTAGGCCTCAATTAATTATTCCTAATTAGGCTCTCTTGAATAAGACTTAGCCTTACCTAACTAGTCCTAGGAATCTTAATTAGGCTCCATTGAATGAGACTTAGCCTTACCTAACTCGTCCTACGGAGCTTTGTCTTTAGTACAGCGTGGTCGTGTTATGCTAGCATTACATAACTTAGCGGAGCTTTCGGCAGATTTGCCAGTTTCACCAATAGCTTAAACAGCTTCACTGTTAAAATCGAACTAGTGTATTCACACATTAAATTAATCCATCCATCTTACCGCATGTCAACGCACCTTATTCCACATTAACCTGTCGGCAAGGGTCCGAGTTGTGAAGGTCTTCCTTCCGAGTCATAGTAGTCACGTTCGAGCCCGGCAGCATGATTATCCCGTCTACAATCACTAATCAACAATTAACTAACTTGGGGTTATGCAGGACAAGGTGGAGCAGCGTTGGCAGTTGCGCTGTTTGTCCTGACGCCGCGTTATGCGCAATATCGACGACGCGCAGCGCACTGACAAAGTAAACGCTCACACCTGCGAGCCTAAACGTATGTGATGAACGAAAACAAAGCTTCGGAGGATCGAAAAAAAAAAAAAGAATGCGGTGATCGCGAGGGCACGCGACCGAGCCCAGGCGCGAAGCGAGCAGGCGGCCACAAGCGCGCTGCGAAGAAACAGCCCCTAAACAGCCCCCGGTAGTCGCGCGCTTTTGGTCAGCCACTGACACGTCGCTGAAGCCTGGTGACGTAAAGCGGTGGGCGGGGCACCTCCTTCGACGCCGCCCTAAGGAGCTCTGCACCCTCTATTCCGCAGAGTTGAAACAGGACTGGAAAGGGAAGTTTTCCGGTCGCAATATCTTCGCTCCTAACAAACCGTTTTGAAAAATTCTTTCGGCTGTGAATTTCTGAGAGGCATTCAATAACACCCAGCCGTTTTCAAAACCAAGCCCGAGCGGTGGTTCAGGACCCCTTTAAGAGAAGCACCTTGCACCAAGACAGCTACGCATGGACTTGCTCGCGTCACTACTTTCTTACCGCTGCTCTTACTCCTCAACTCGCTTAGTTGCGAGGCGCACCACTCTAGTGACAGCTGCGCCTCCTGCGGCAGCCGCTGTGCTGAGACCACAGCAGCGACATGGCAGCGGCATGCCGCTACTTAGGCCCACAGGCCTCACTTGTGCCCGGGGGGCTGTAACACTAGCCTAGTGATGCGTCGGCGTCAAGCAATTTGTGCTCCAGCATCGCGATTGTGTGCCCACAGGTGCCTCAACGACACCGATGGTTGGCTCTCCGGGGCTCAAAACGTCAGTCGGGGAAAGCCAATCAAATCACTCCTTGCGTGTCGATTGCACGACTCGTGGGCAGGGGCGGTTGACAATTCCTTAGGTTCAGTAGCGTAGACATTTAACGATGCGCCTATTTAAAACTCTTTAGTTCATTACTCACTTCACGGGGAGCGCTGATACTGCAGTGCTAAAGAGCAGAAGGGCTTGAGCTACCAGCGCAGTGCTCTTGTTCAAAATAACCACAAACGTTCCAGCTTCCCTTTACAACGATTCCACATGCTATCTACGAAATGTGCTCACGTTTTGGCGTGACTCCGTATTAGTTTGCGTTGCGTATGCAATTTGTCGCAGGCGCGCGCACAACCAAAACTAAGTCGTAAAATGTATAAATGACGCATACCTATATCTGTAGTGCAGCGACAACCGTGTCATTTATTCCACGTATCTAGTATTCATGAGGCTTAAGACATCAAAGTAATACTTCAGTAAGGACGCACGAACTCCTTTTTCTCAACATGTCACTCAAATCACTGAGCTTCAAACGACTAAAAATAAACAAAAATAAATAATCTTAACGTCAGAAGGCAAATGTTAAAGTTCAAAGTGTACTGGGTCGACAGTACACATAGATGTTACTCGCTTGCTACGGTTTCCTAAAGGCATTTGAAGTCTTCCTAAGTAGGTCGTTTGAATCTTACGCGCCGGATGCCGCTGTTGCTTCCCTGCGGAAAAAATTCTCCGACAATCTATTTCTTAATGCTTCCCGGATTTTCTTGAAATGGGCAATAAACCTGGGCGCGCAACGAGCGCTGCCTTTGTTGCACATTTTTGAAGGTTCAGCAGCTGAAAGCTTCTTAATGTTCTCCTTGAAACCAACTCTGCAGCAGCTATACTGGCAAACCATCGTGAAATGGCCAGGCTTCAGTCGACTGTATTCAAAAAGCCGCCTACACTCTCGACAAAGAACCGGAACACGCTTCCCCGCCATAAAACGTCGCCGCGTTTTCTTGTTGCTCGCTGCAGTCGCGACGATGGGCAGCAAAAGGTCTAACGGTTCTACAATAGCCGCACCTCGCAACCAGATACAAATACAGAACTGAGAAGCCATAAAAGCTGCTCGTATTTTACTTTCAGCTGTTTACAAAGACCTCGCGAATTCGCCCTATTGGGGTTTGCATGGAGATACACGACCCAAAAAAAGTAGCACGTAACGAACAGAGAAAAATGAAAAAGACTCAAGTGAACAGAATGCCTTTTTCTTCCGGCTCCGCTGTTTGAGTGCTGCTCAGCACACCCCATGCCTCTATATCAGCCAGTCTAACTAGCCGCACTTGCGCATGGAATATCTGTACCGAAAGCACGACATATACAGTGCATGTGGAAAACTATTATACTTTAGATAAATACTTTGTTCTGAGCCGTCGGAGAAACAACTCGCGCGGGTTTACTGCGTAATGCGGCAGCGGTCACTCAAGTGGAGTTTCGCCAGTTGCAAATGACGTCTCGCTACGCGAGATGGCACGGTGAGCACATTAGGCAGAATTAAAGCGCAAAGGGCAAATGGAAACCACGATGCCTCTCGCGTAAAACGCCTACGCAAGAACGCGCGCTGCCGAGCAACACGCCCCGCGGCCAGTGAACGCAGGCCATATAACCGCGAAACATTACCTAACTGTTCCCGGGACTCTTATATACGTACGTCAGTTGCCGAGATAATTTAATCACGGCCACCGCGTTATTCTGACCGCAGACCTGTAGTGCGGGCAGCGAAACTGCCAAACCGGAGCCGCATGCATACGGTGTGCCATGCGCGTACACCGTATGCTGTGCATCGCTGTATCATGTATACGTAAAAAAAATAAATATCAATGTTCAAGTTCACCAGCGCTGCGTTATGTGGAACACGGAGTAACGCATCGTAGCCCAGTGCCAGTAACCCGTGGCTCAGTTTCTGAAGAAACAATTAAATGCAGCTATCATGATTCGCTGATGAGGAAGAAAATCTGTTAATAATGGAGGAATTGAATGACTGATAATTGCTTCATGCGATTATTAGTTTCACCAAGTTAAAAACACTGGCAGAGCACTTAAGTTTAGCTTATAGGAGGATGAGGAGGAAGGAAACAGAAAGGCAAGGAGGTTAACCAGAAAGCGTCCGGTTGGCAGGTTTAGCTTACAGAAACCCAAATAACTGTACATAAATAGATAGCTAGTGTTGTTCACGTTCCCCTATGCTGCTTTTTTCATCACTTAAAAGCAGCATTCGCAGCGGATACTGACAGAGGGACGTGACTTTCTACCAGGGGAGAGACTGCTTAGGGCTTCCGATATACTCACCGGCCACCATGGACGTGCTTTTCGTCACACTCACAATCGCTTCTGTCTGGGTCTGTTTCGTCAATGGCACAACCATGGCCGCATGAAATAGCCTTCAGCGTATACGGACGCATGCATGTTGACGTCAAGCCCTTCCGCCGCTGATTTGTTCAGCTGTGTGACTCCAATCGGGAACACCTAGAATCGGTCAGTGAGCGACTTCACGTAACGATTGTTTTCTTCGACAATGGCGATCGTTTACGACCTATTTGGTCGCGCAGCTTCGGTCAGTCGCCGCAGTGAGCGTGCCCTAGCCGCTTCATTTACGTATAGCGTATACGAGAACCCTCTATAGGCAGCTCCTTATCTCACCATCATCATTCACCACTTTTTTTCTTCCCCTTTTCCCTTCTGCAGGGTAGAGTAGCAGGCCAGAGAAAATTAGCTCAGGCCAACCTCTCTGTCTTTCTGCAAATAAACCTCTCTCTCTCTCTCTCTCTCTCTCTCTCTCTATAACGTCCTCCCTTTCTCAGTATATGCTTGGCGTACACTAATGCAAAAAAATGCATACACAAATCATATCATAAAGTGATATTACAACATAAATACTGAAGTCTTGAGTTTCAGGACGTATCATGCTGTCGTTCTTTTTTCTTCTTTGTCGTGGCTCTATAGTGTGTTGGCTGTCGGTGTTCTGTTGTACGTCCTAGCTCTCTGGTTTATTATGGCTGTCGGCTGTCGTGTGTAGGAGCTCAGTGGTCTATCTGTAATATTTACTGTAGCGGCTATGGAAGTCTGCGGTCAGAAATCTCTGCACTGCAGAAACCTATTCTTTCTTCAGTCTGTAGAAGCATTGCTATATTGAAACAGAACAGCAGCTCGTCAATGAAAACGTATTTGCAGATTCATTGTCACACTCTTTAGCACTGACCACTGCATTACCATGCATGGGGTAGACAGTGTACGTGACAAAGTTGTTGAAGACAGCGACAATATCTATGGAAGATGAAGGACAGATTAATCATTTCTCGTGGTGTTAGCGCACTCATAGACAAACGCACCCGGCTAACGGTATTCTGAAACCGATGTTATCACTTAACTGCGAATATTCGAGAAAAAGTGACATTGACAGTAGTAATGAAGGAGTTTACAAATGTCTATGATGCGAAATATAAAGTTTCTGGGAACTTTCTATTTCTGGAACTAAGCTCCGTACAATAAATAAACAGTAATTTGTTCTTCCATAAATGCAAGTTCAAAAATTAAAAGGGCTTCCTTAAACATTCTTCAGAAGAGTATACTAGTGACGTTACGATGACGTTAATGCCTTTTCAGGCCACCCTACTGCATATTCTACTATTAAGCATATCTCATGGAGGCTTCACCCGAAACGCGGCTTATTTTTCTATAGATTTCATCTTTACAGACTTTCCCGCTAGCTTCAATAATTAAATGTATGCGCAGCTGCCAACCTAAAAACTTAAGCACTACGCAAGACTTACGACTCTTGAATGCGTAAAATCCGCGCAACTACATGCGGGCAAGTGTGTTCGCTAAAATAACGGCTTCACGCGTTGTGCTAATGCGAGACGACACGCGCTCATTGCATTATCACGCTCGAAAAAGATCCGAGCAAACAGCGCGCACGCATGCGTTTGCTTACGGGGATGATACAGAGAGACAACGCCGACTGCACAATCAACAACTACTACAACTACAAAACACTGCTTCAAGCCGCATGCATTTTTTTCTTTCTTTCTGACGCCCGACTCCTTCTGTACTCGCCCTCCCTTGCGTCATCTACCCTATCTCTCTCTCTTTCACTCTTTCCCAGTTTGCTATAAGACTTTCCTGCAGCAAATAGAAAAGTGAACTAGCCAAAAAAAAAAAAGAAATCCGTTTACATTGGAATATCGAGGGTGGGTCTTCACTTTTCCGTGAAGAAAAACGAAAACGTAGCTCTTCCAAGTGATGCAGCTAAAAGGAAAGAGGGATGATGCTCTCGAATGTAAACAGCGAAAGTACTGTTTATTCTTCGTCCCCTTATTTGGCAAATGTACCAAGAAAGAGTGCGGATTGCGGAACGGGAGTGAAAGGCGAGAATAATCCGGCACTGCCGGCTTTTCAAATTTTTTTTTCTCCCGCGAACTTCCATTTCCTTTCCCGCTCTCGTTAATGGGCTTAGTGAGAAGCGGAGCGGCTTCGTCCGCGATCGAGTGAATCACACAGTAAGAACTGTTTTTTGCATTAGTCGTACCAGAAGGGAGGAAGGACTTTCCACGAGGCATATGGATCTTTGATGTTAACGACGTCCCTTATGCAAGGCGCCATGGGCAGCTTAAAAGCGCATTTACCACCGTCCTTTTAAAAGAACTCACGCGCACATATTTCTTCTGCGCGCCGAATGACACACTCTATTTTGCACCAGATTCCGTCTGTGGTGGTTTTATCCGTGAATGTTGGGCGCATTTCTTATATAAGCGCATCGCAACTCCGGAAAGTATGTCCTCTGAGAGAAAAAAAAAATTCGGGGTGCCTTCACAAAGCACGTGCGCCATTCTACGCTGAGGACATCGCGAAGTTAGTGGACGTTTATTTTTACTCGCTTTTTTTTTTTTGAAACATCGCTTTGCGTGAATTGATGCTGGCTTTGCAATAGCCTCAAAATCGATATGCTGTATCGATTAATTTGTTTTTTTTTCCTCTTTGCTGCGAACCGGATGCAAGACGCCCCAGTTCTGTCATGTACTTGCCCGTGTGGAAGAAAAGACATTAGTGCATACCGAAAGTTATTAAATTTACGCGTGTTGGAGGACGGCTATCCATTGAGGCAAAGAAAAAGAACGGAAAATGAGAAATCTACCTATCCTTGAGTCAACGGTCGAGGACAGTCACGTAGAAGTTTACATATACTTGCGTCCAATGTTGTAAAGTGAACGAAAGGCATTGGTGCATACCTCCACCAATTGGCGTCTCAAGTCGCAAGCTTTAAGTTTCCTTCTTTCTTTTCTTTTTCTTTTTTGTCTTTTGCTTCCTTGGGGGCTATTGTTGCGAAGTAGCTTCCTCTGGAAGCTAATTATCTACGTCTATTTTCATTTAGAGAAGCAAGCGGCTTATCATTCACCACTGCAGTCAAGCCTAACGTTTTGTTCAAAGAAAATGCCGCGTTTCAACACCGTATATACCTAGCACCAGCTACAGCTGAAGCACGCCTCTTTCAGCGCGCTAATGTATCCACTCTGGTGGAGCGTGATACAAAAGTTTCCAAACACAAACGTCAACGCAACCAGGCTAGACACAGAGAACTTGCTTTGGCTCATTCCAGGAGGCACTAGGACAAAGTCTTGGGCATGTGCCAAGCACTGGCAGGACCGGCCTCATGTATTGAATTATGGCACGACGTAACGGCTTGAGCTCGCAAGTTGGAGAGGCCCGCTAAGCTCATCATACGCCAGAGAGTGGCACTTTGAGGAACACTAATCCACCAGCTATTCCTTCCTGATAGGTTTTTAGGGGAACTTGAGTTGCTGTCCAGACGATTACGCGATGTGTCTTGGTTCTCTTTCTTTAGCTCTGGCGCCGTGAAACGGTGTATGTCAGGAGACATCGCTCCACGGAACTGTTATCTCTTCCGGACACTCATCCCCACATTGATGGCAGCTGTCCGATAATTTCTGTCCGATAATTTAATCTAACGCGAATTGATAAGAAGAGAGCCAGACAACGTGTCACAAGGAAACATTTGAGTCGTCATTCCCATAGCTGGGACCAGTAGAATCTTGGGACTGTCGTTTGCTCGCGCAATCACCGATAATCGACGCACGAGCATTCGATTGCTGTTTTCTGTGGGCATCAGAGAAGGATGACTTCAACTAAGAAGACAGTTAAGAAATTTGTGAAGCACCTGCGTAAACAATGATTTATTTTATTTTTTGTAAACTACATAAACTTACTGAATTGATGATTGATTTGTGGGGTTTAACGTCCCAAAACCAGCTCTGATTATGAGAGACGCCGTAGTGGAGGTCTCCGGAAATTTCGACCACCTGGGGTTCTTTAACGTGCACTGACATCGCACAGCACACGGGCCTCAACATTTCGCCTCCATCGAAATGCAGCCGCCGCGGCCGGGATTCGATCCCGCGACCTTACTGGAGATAACGCTCGTGAAAACGTAACGTTTGATAAGAATATTTTCTCACAGGCTGTATATTTAGCGCGTTAAACCATGAGGAAAAAAATGAAGAAGAAAAAGAGGGGGCAATACGACAAAGACTCACTGAAGAACAATTTCATTTACTCTTCAAATGGGATGGACTCATTGCATCAAAAAGGTGAAGAAATAGCAGACAGAATATTTTTCGCCTTCAGAAAATTTACATGTCTAGCGCCTGTGTTCTGAACCTATAGTAAGTAACCTACATAAGTGTGATTAAGACATCTTAAGCAATGCTGCGGTTCCTAAGTGAAGGTGCCGCCACAAATCAGGCGCGGAGCCTGTTGTCAGGGGCGACATGTAGCAGCCGACGTGGGTGAATCCACAGTTTTTGTAATTAGTAGCTGGAAAAAGAAACGTACGTTACCCTAAGCTACCATATATGATATTAAAGGAATTAAGCAATACTGTCTTTTCCGAGCGTACGAGACTGGAAGACTCGATAACCATGGAAAACCAACGCACTTTCCACACGAACGAGAGGCTGAGCAGCAGGAACATTTCTTCTTCGGGAAACCAAACTGCGGCACATCTTTCAGTGCGTGAATTATTCATTTGAAATATTTTTTTCACTATTATAAAGTCAGTCCATTTTCCGTAAAATCCGATGGCCCCACTTGCAACGTGAAGCCATTTTAAGAATAGGTCTGCTTTTGACTAAAAACAATAAAAAGAAAATGCATGCGATTTTGCTCGCATGTTGCAAAGCTACCGTCGCTTCCATCGCGCGTCAAGGCGAGCACTTTTTTTTTACCATATAGTTATTTAATTCACGCCAACACCTCTCCAATGCAGCGAATGCGCAAAGCTTCGACATATGAACAATATGCGAAGAAACATGGCGCCCTGCTTCCACAGATCCGCCTCTCACAGCAATGAAGGCGGGGAAGCTGCACCCGTGAAGTGCAAACACTGCTTTTGTATTCGGGGCGCCTCTTATTAGGAAGGTCCGGTCCTTCAAGGAGAGATGGCCGCGTTAATGTAGGTGGTGCGAGGCAGTGCGACTCACCGAGATGCTGCCGACATAGGTTGAAAAGCATCGCCTGTAAGGCTACCAGCGTCATCATCCGCTAAGGGCAGACACAGCTTCGACGGTGTATACCTGCAGTAACCATATTCTCAACTTGCTCTGCCACTCAGATTCGCCAAACTCGACATCAACGATAAAGAATACAAGCTGAGGGAAGACTGACTTCTATTCCCGACTTCTGGTCATAGTGTGCCACTCAACTTTTGGTTCGCAACGCATGACAGCATTGAACTTGCTGTCTGTTGAGAAAGGCCGGCAGGCTTCCATTGCACTGCAAGCACTAACTGACGCTGTTCCAGCACTTTTTAGGAAAAAAAATACGGCCCGAACTACCCCATTGTCATTAAAAGTACTGAATGACCAGCATACGCTACTTAGCTATACCCTCAGAGGACGCCACCACATATCTCTCTATGAGGCTATTTCTGATAGCAGTCACAAATCTGGCGATGCGCCAGCGTAAGGCTAGAGATAGGCGTGCCTCGTATTTAATCATTTTACGTGCAGGATTTCGCAAAATGAAAGGCAAAATTAACCTGTTTGACTATGGACTACAGTTGCATGAACCGTTCTAGACCAGACAAAGGAGAAACGCAGCACTGGTTCGACACGTGCCTTTTTCATTATGTGTCGAACCAGTAGCCCAACCTCCCTCTCCCCTTGCGTTAATATGCACTACGGTTTCTTCTTGACGTTACATCGCAAGCAAATGTTTATACCTTTCGCATACACTGGCACATATTCGTTCTCTCCTACAACAGCAAACAGCGGGCGTTGTAACTTCAACGTTGCTTCGGCTCCCATCGCGACTAATACATTGTTGCTTCGTAATACAGTATGAACTTGATATGTAACCGAACCGGTCCCTCACGTCTTTGAAGCCGCTTCGTCCCTTCGGCAGATGCCTTTATTTCAACGCTTTCAATTCTCGCAATTCCTTGCAGAGGCCATCCTGTTTTATCGTTCGTGGCTAGGAGCCGATTCTACGAACTCTTATTCTTTTATGATCGGAATGGCCGACAGCGCTCTTTGTGACATCTGTGGTCGTGAAGAGACGCTGCAGCACATCTTATGCTACTGTCCTCGCTATAACATGCAGAGGCAATCACTGGCGTCCGCTCTTGCTCACCCTGATCTGCGACGGATGTCGGTCGATGTCATTCTGGAATGTCGACAACACAAGCCATCGCAGCTGAAGGTGACAAAGTCGCTGCTGCAGTTCTTGAAGACGACAAGACTTGCACAAGCGACTGTAACAATGACGGCGCATACCATGCAGGTGCCACTGACTCTGACAATGTGCTATACGTGCACCCTCTCTCTCTCTCTCTCTTCCTCTTTCCTTTCACCTTTCAATCTCCCCCGTCCCCTTCCCCTTGTGCAGGGTAGCATACCGGTTGTCCTACACTGGTTCACCTCCCTGCCTTTCCTCCTCTATTATTTCCTTCCTTCCTACGCTTGTCAAACAAACTGTGCTTCTAAAAGCCTGTACTGGCTTTCCAAAGAAGTTTAGCGAAACTGAGTATTTCTCCGAATGAAGCTAGCAGCATTTATTCCGCCAAATCCTGGGGCGTTGAACTTGAGGGGATTAAGTGAACCAATATCTGACGCAGCAAACTAAGATGCGTGAGTCAGGACGTCGACAGCGACGACGAATAGAACGCCTTCTTTATAGCTTCCACTAAAACAAAGGAAGACGATAGACTTGTGCTTATCAAAGGAATCGGGATTGTGTACGATAACACAGCGTCAACCACTGAGAGTACACGCAACCCATGAGATTGTGGCTTGAGCCTTGAGATACGTTTTAAGCCTTTGCGATTATTCCATACTGAGAGCACTGAGAACGTGTAACTGCACAGCAATTGGGTTTTGGTTCCTTGCCAAAACACAACTATAACGCTGCAGCAAAGTGACTGCTCGATGACGAAATTACAGTATATTCTGACGTCGCACTAGGTACGAGAGCTCGGTAGCGAACCGGCACAACACATACACGATGACAATGTTCCGCAGTTATACGGGCGACAGAGACTGATTGATTGATTTCTTAGGTGTTACGTCCCAAGACCACGCTGTGATAATGAGAGACGCCGTAGTGGAGGGCTCTGGAAATTTGGCCACTGGGGGTTCCTTAACGTGCACTGATATCGCGCTGTACACGGGCCTCAACATTTCGCCCTCATCGAAATGCAGCCGCTGGGGCCTGAATTCGATTCCGCGACCCTCGGATCAGCAGCCGAGTGCCATAGCCACTAGACCACCGTGGCGGGGCAGGTGTGAATAAACCTGTTTGATCATGTATGGGTACTGAAAGCGGTGAATTCCTTCGAGCGTAAATCAAAGGAATTCACCACTAGCCTGTCTGCCTACGCCTAAATACAGTCCGATGCACTGAGAGATGATAAACAGCACGCGCGTTCGCCTTTACCTTCGAGGCGATCAAAGAATAAACGTTAAGTTTCCTCTTCGCGGGTGGAGCCAGGAAACGCCACGTCGAAGGGAACCTTGGGTTTACAGAGCTACAATAAACAGCCCGGAGCAAACTCGTCCCGAATCCTTTGCATCTAACTACATGTCAGTGGTGTTTCATAATAGAATACAAGCAGGGTTGGGGGCCACCATCAATGAAACATCCTCGCGTTAGCGTATTTCGCGAGAACTGCACGCATAGTTGCTGTAACCCGCCATTGACGTTCATGTTAGTGAAGGGCACTGCACTATTTTCCACGACTTACGACACCACGCCACATCTCGTCGCCGTGGGCGACACGAGACGCATGCGCGTTCGGGTTGGAATTGGCAGTTTTCATCGTGCTGTTTTGCGCCTACAGTCCCAGTACAAGGAAATTGCCTAGATTCGAGTTACGTTAGTCTCGGGCTGCAATCAATACCAAGCAGGGAAGGCTAAGCCGTTCGCCCACCAGCTTACAGAAGCGGCGGCTGTCAGCGACAGAGCGTGGACTCGTGGCATGGCCAAGTGTAATATGCGTCGAAGCGAATAAACGGGATCACCTACACTAAACGGTTGCTTCCTGCACCGCTATTAGTGTCACGCCCAATCGCCTGTGAACCGCAGGAGGGTGTCTTTTACTCAGTGATGGAGGATATGAAATCGTGTTTCTCGGATTGATCGTGGGCACCTCTCGGACGCAGATAAGTAATGACATTGCAAAAATTACTGGTATCGCAGGAAACGTCCATGTTCAACAAAACGTAGCCTGACACGGTTGATGCTAAAGGAATAGTTCAAGTGAAATTGTTTATGTCAGTGTGGTTTTATTCGTTTGATGGAAATGGTTCGATACTGAAAAACTGTATTTTAATGGCCGTTGAACGACAGTTTCACAGATCGTTTCGCTAAATTAATATTTTGCAACGCCACGATCACTCGGGCGTTCTTGTCGTAAATCATTTCGAATTGCGAAAGTGCGATAGCGTCTCGGAATTCCGACGCGGGTAAAACAAAGTTTCACGACTGCCTATCGCACATGCTTGACGTGTAGTCATTTGTTATTATTTCCAGCATTCGACTGTACTCAGCTTACATGCGCTGTTGCACTTTCATGTAATGCATCATTCATCCGTATTTCAACACGCCTTTACCCCCTGACGCAAGCACTTCGTCGACGTCGTTCGGTCGTGTTTCTCGATTTTTATGTTTACTTTAACGATCAGCGTTTAGGCTTATCAGTCATTGAGCCATTCCTTCGAATTATCAGAAGACGCTGAATCGTATCTGATCGAGTCGGCATAGACCATTGATGAGAAGCACCACGCTTGCCCTTGCTACACTTGCAGAGGAGGTGCAGATACATGTGTCTTTGAACTTTGCATATGAAAAGTGTTCCATTCCTCGAAGGCCAGGGCCGCAGCGAAGATCGAAGTTCAGCCTTTCTTAGACAATGACTCAGCTCACGTGTGCATGGGGGGGGGGGGGGGGCAACTATTCGGGCGCGTGACCACAACAGAGTCGGAGTACATCAGCATTGTCCCCAAGCACTCTACACTGCACACGTAAACAGTAGCATGTTTGCACTAACAGTGGAAATTTTCTCTTACAAATTGCTCCACACTCGGTAAGGTTACACCTTGACTAACAAAAAGATACCTTTAAAAGGCTCCTCACTGTCGAAGGCGCAGTGAATCAAAGACGTCGCGGTCCTAGACCACGCATTTATAATTAAGCCACCATACATGAATGCCGCGCGATAAGTACCGGTCAGCTATTTATGCATTGATTAGAAACGGTGTATAAATTAACCTAATCTTTCAGCCTAACCAGAGCCAAACCTTTTATGAACAAGTAGTCGCACTGAGTTAAGACAAGAGAACCACCCGAGACGAGGCCTTCTATTATTTCAATGTGCTTATTTATTTGTTAATTTCATAATGGCAATTCACCAACGAACGTGAGTCATCGTTCTGCTTCAAACCCCCCTTTGGGGTAGGGAGGGTCATAGGCGCCAGCGCCACGTATAGTACTACAATGATTCCTGAGCAACGTTTTTAGTGTCATTTGATGGTCGCACTAATTCGAACTCTGCGCATTTTTTACATGTCCATTTTAATAGCGCTTCGCTTAATCGACTACCTTGCTGCTCTTAATTGCCTTCTCAGCTCACCGTGTATTTTACACGAACCAATGAGCTGAACGTGCACTTGAATTCACAGGGCTCAAAAAAAAAAAAAAAACATCGCTTGGAAATTTACTGAAAGTCAAAAAGAAGAAAACAATTGAAGCCAGTCTCACGCCTGTGCAATCTGAGTAAACAACGGAGCTGGCAAACAAGCGCCACCGCCTTGCGAACGCAGCTTCGGTTCTTCCTTCATGTTTCTTCATTATGTTCGTCTTTCTTTCAACTTTCTACATCTCGTTCTTCTCCTTTCTCCTACCTGTAGTCTTTCTTTCTTTATATATTGCGTTCTCTCCTCCTTTCCCACCGCCTCAGTCTTACTTCTCTATCCCACCCCTTGCTATGCTAGGCTGTATATGTCTATTGTATGGTTCACCTACTTTTTTTCCTCCTCATCTCTCTCCTGCTCATCTTTACCTCAGTCCTCCTCTCCCTTTCGCCTCCCCTTGCTAAAGTATACTCTAAAAGGCAATGCCACGCTTTACCCACTTCCCTCATTCTTTCCTTCCGCCTTCACCTCACACCACACTTCCTCAGCTTGCCTTCTGTTTCCAATTCCCTTGCTATACTATACTGCGCATGGCTATGCTATGCTGAAAACTGCTTGGCACACACCCGCTTTCCGTGCATATCAGCCTTTATGTATTAGTGGGCTGATGGCATGAGCACAAGAGAATTAAGAAAGAAGTGCGAGTGCAAAAGCTGCACACTGAACATTTTCATAGAAGCACTCACGCACTCATTTGATTGATTGTGGTTCGGTTTAGGAAAGGACGCTAGTTTCTGCAGCCCATGACAGGAGCGTCCGTGGGGGAAGGGGAAAGGGACTGAAAGAGGTAGGAAGGAGAGAAAAGCCGTAGTCGAGGGCTCCGGAAATTTTTGACCACCTAGAGTTCTTTAACGTGCACTCACATCGCACAGTACAGGGTCCTCAACATTTCGCCTCCATCAAAAATGCGACCGCCGCGGCCGGGATCACACCCCCGTTTTTTTTTTCTTTGGGTGGCAGCCGAGTACCTTAACCGCTACACCAAGATGATGGTCTTGTCCACACATGAACGACCTTACCTCCCGCTTAAACAGTAACGCTTCTAAAAAGGCCGTCTCTAGAAATATCGACTTTCTTCCCGTTGCAGCATCATGCACAATACATGACATCGACAAGATTATATAACAATGCAGAATACATTCTAAATCACAACTTCTTTAGAGTCACGTGATCGCACTGATATTTCAGCGGCGTGTCCGTAACTAAACTTCTCAGCGTTCAGACACTTAACTTTGCACTCAGAGCTGCATAACCACAAATTACATTGCAATTTCTGGATAGTGAAGATGACCCTTAATGTGAACGATAGCCTTCAAACTACCGTAAGGCGGGGCTTTAGATTTCCAACTTTGTACATTCTGGCGCGAAACAATGTAGGCTATCATGATGATAATGGTTGTGGTTCGGTTAAGAAAGTGACGCTATTTGAACGTCATTTGGGTTAGGGAAAGCGACTGAAATAGATAAAAAGAAGAGGAACGCCGTTGTGGAGGGTTCCGGAAATCTTGACTTCATAATTGAATCAGAAAAACCAACGGTGTTCTTCCATCGCGTCTCGCAACGCGCGCTTTACAATGTTCCTTCCTTAGCCAATTAAAAAACAAATAAAAAGAATTAGAAAAGAGAAGGAAAGGTAAGCCCTTTTCGCTTGCACTCAACGCACGTGCGCTGCTAATTAAAAGTACCGGATGTACTGCAGTGATGGACAAGTTATACGTACTTGTTCACTTCCGCGTTGTGTAACCTTATTATTTGACAAAATTTACATACAGGCCCCCATCGGCGACCGGAAAAGCTTTTGTAGTCTATGGTGTACCGTGCAAACAACTGTCTCAACGTGCCCGCAGATATTTACTCCGTCGATCGATATGGGATCTAAATTTTGCGTTGCCGAGCACGTCGTAGCAAACGTCGAAGCGACCACACATGAAAACCGCTTCCCTCACGGCGTTCAGCCGTGGAAGCTGTTTTGCGCATACAAGTGGGTGTATATAATGTAAGATAAACGTAACTTACTTCTCTCCTTTTGCTTTCTGCGTCTGTACTGACATTGGCGCGCCTTCAAACCGCGTATATCCAATAAAGCTCTTCGTACAAAGAGACAGCATAACCAGGCATAGAGCTCGCGCTAGCAAGTGCCCTGACCACTTGGCTGCATACGTGACACAGGGGCGGGCATAGGCCCTGGCGAAGCTGACTGCAATGCGCACCGCGGACCAGGAAGATAAGAAAAATTCATCGACTGGAAAGGTATACAGAACTAGAGTGCTCGCACCCATTTTGTTCTTAATTTGATTGATTGATTGATTTCTGGTGTTTTGCGTTCCAAAGCCACGGTTTGATTACCAGAAACGCCCTAGCGGAGGGCCCTGGAAATTTCGGCCACCTGGGATTATTTAACGCGCACTCACATCGCACAGTACTCGGGCCTCAAACATTTCGCCTCCATCGAAATGCAGCAGCCGCGGAAGGGATTCGATCCCGCAACCTCCTGTTCAGCAGCCGAGTGCCATAGCCAAATGACCACCGTAGCGGGGCTTATTCTCAGTTTAATTCTGGTAAGTGGCCCGAATGAAACGAATGAAAAATTGTGAAGGAGACGAACAGTCGATAGAGGATCGTAAGAGTCGAGCTCTGGCTCAACCTTTAAAGATTTGACTGGTTAGTCAACGGTTGATTTTTGAAACGCGTTACGCGCTTCGGATATAGCAGAACATTTAGAGTGAGATAACGCTTTTTTATTTTTTCATAAGCGTTAGCAATTGAGGCCACAGTGTCCGCAGCTGCTTCGTCTGCAAATGCACGAACGATAACAAAAGCATACACATGTATGCAGGTGCGGCGATTATAGAATAACGGATCGCAAAATCACAGGCCCGCCGGGCTGGTCCAGTGGATATGGCGGTTCACCGCTGAGCCGCAGGCGTCGTGTTCGATTCCCAGCCGCGACTGGAGCATTTCGATGAAGGCGAAATGCAAGAGGCCCACGTACTTACTCTGTTATACCCGAAATTTCCCGGGTCCTCCGCTACGGCATCTCGAATAATCATATTGTGAGCTAAACATATGACTGGCTCTTCTTCATCTCTGCACGTCATCATCACTCGTACATTTCCCCCCATCAACATCGATCATCATCAGCTGCTTGGCTCGCTCTCCATCTTGGTCGCCATAGATCGAGGCTCGGCTAGAATAAAAGTAGTTGCTCACAAGTGGTGGAGGTGCTGGGTACTCAACAATATCGTGGTATTGGGACATGAACACCGGAAATTATGGAATCCAGCATGGACTTCGAAGTTCTCAAAAAGAAGTCACAAACACGGCCATCACGTCGCTTTTCAATGAAGTGCAGAATTTTGTGGGACATCGGAAGCTTTAATACATAGAGATGTTGTTCACGACTATAAATTCAGTAGATTTCCTAACTTATGCGTGTAAAGCAGTGCGTTTCACACACAAGTTCCCCAAAGTTCGACTTGTTTCGGAACACTGTCAAGTTTTAATAAAATGGGGAATTTTCTATTTATTTATCTTCATGTCATAAACGACTCTGCTTCGAGGAGCTTTGCATGTCTTGCGGGGAAAACGGAGCTGATGTTTACCACAGGCGCGGCTTCATTGCGAGTAATGGGAGGAGGCTTTGCCCCGAATCAGGCGTGGAAAGAATGTGGAAAGGTACAAGAAAGGTTTGAGGTGGTTCTTTTTAAAAAAATAGCTTTTCATTTGCTTAACTTTGGAATGATTTGCTAACCCATCCCCAAGCTTTGCTGGTGATTGTCGTTTCCGACAGCACAGCCATGCCTAATTTTTTTTTTTCTTTGGCCCGAAAATGGATTTTGGATGCCCGGAGCTGTCAGAAACATTCTCCCTATTTCAACAAACTGGAAACGCTGAGGTTTTTTTAACATTACCAAGTGCGCGAAGTTGGCATTTCTTTAGGAGTAGGAATACGAATTGGCATGCTAGAATTTCCTGCTCCGGAATGATTTATGGCGTGCCAGCTAAAATAAAAAGAAATCCTCGCTATTTCTTCGCACGAACTTGACACACGAGGCCGATTTTAATTAGCGCGAGGTTCCACGTACACGCAGTGGTATGTCAAGTCACTTTTTGGTCAGTCTTTTATTTATTATTATTATTCTACCTGCTACAGCTCCGGACGAGGGAAACCAATTGACGTCAGGATATTCGACCGTTGGGAACGAGGCTCGCTAATTTCGCAACACATGACGTCACCTGCTCATCAGGCACTGAAGCGGCAGCGTGTGCGTAAGCTTACCGGCCTTTAGATGTAATAAGGAGATTTTATTACTGCGTAACTCTCGCGAACATAATAATGAGACCATAAAGATTACGTGCCAGCAATGTACATCTAGAAGAAGGCGTTCCTTCTCGGTCTTTTCTTATCCTCGCTTTTAGGGGCGAAGCTCCTTAAGGCGTAGGCTTGTCTGCCGTAGTTGTCCGTCGTAGCCACCTTGTCTAGTTCGTGAAGTGATCACTAGATGGCGTTGGTGGTGCTCGCTCCATATATATATATATATTCGAGACGCAACAGCCGATTCCTTTAAGAAGCATGACGAGGCTCCCTTTACGACGTGTAACAGTAGCAAGGGAGACCAAGTGGAAGAACTAGTTCTGGAAAATTTCAATTGGAAGAAGGCGGAGGAAATGATTCCCAAACGAACAGCCACAAGATTAGATGGGGTTAGCATTACTGTAATAAATGAGCTCGGAAGAAACAGCAAAGAAGCCCTATTAAAACAATTGAAAAAAGGTTAAAGGACAGGCGAATACCGGACAGTTGGCGTCAAAGTAGGACGAAGTTCACTTATAAGGGCAAGGGAGAGAAAAATAACATTCGCTCCTATAGACCACTGACCATTACATCAGTACTCTACAGGTTGGCGATGCAGGCAATTAAATTTAAAATGCAGATATGGACCGAGCTTAATGGCACTTTTGGCGAACTCCAAAATGGATTTCGAGTCGACAGGAGATTAGATGATAACCTTTTTGCGCTTACGCAGTGTATAGAAATAGCCGGAAAAGAGAACAGACCTCTACATTTGGCATTTTTGGATATTAAGGGTGCGTATGACAATGTGAATCAGAATATTTTATGGGACATAATGAAAGAGGCTGGTATAGGGGATGATTGTATAGAGCTCTTAAAGGAAATATACAGTGGAAATACAGTATGTGTGGAATGGGAAGGTATGGCGAGTAATGGTAGAATGGAGGCCGTCGATATAGGTAAAGGGTTGAGGCAGGGATGCCCGTTGTCCCCACTATTATTCATGCTTTACATGAGGAGAATGGAGAAAGCATTGGAGATGAGCAATATTGGTTTTAAGCTGTCGTACAGACAGGCAGGTATAGTGATAGAACAAAAGCTCCCCGGGTTGTTTTATGCAGACGATATTGTGCTATTCGCAGACAGTCGAACAGATTTGCAGGGTCTGGTTAGTATATGTGGTCGGGAAAGTGAAGATTTAGGGCTAAAATTTAGTGTGACAAAATGCGGCTGGATGATATTCAATGACAGCAACGATCAGACCATATCAATACAGGGCGAGGAGATACCCAGAGTACGAGAGTACAAATACCTCGGGATATGGATAAATGATGGGAATAGATACATGGAAGTACAAGAAAAAGCTATGATAGTTAAAGGAAAGAGGAACTCCGCAATAATGAAGCATAGAGCGCTGTGGGGTTACAACAGGTACGAGGTAATTCGAGGTTTGTGGAAAGGTGTAATGGTGCCAGCACTTACATTCAGAAACTCAGTGGTGTGCATAAGGTCAGAGGTACAATCAGGGCTGGACGTGAATCAGAGGACGGTCGGACGTCTCGCACTGGGCGCCCATGGGAAGACCACAAATGAGGCTGTTAAGGGGGATATGGGATGGTCTGACTTTGAGGGAAGGGAAGCTCAGAGTAAAATTAGGTACGAACAGAGATTAAGGAATATGAAAGAAAGTAGATGGGCAGCGAAAGTATTCAGGTATTTGTATAGGAAGAACGTTGATTCACAATGGAGGAAGAGAACTAGGAAGCTTACCAGTAAGTGTACATCCAGTAACGAAACGGATGGGACGAAAAAGAGCGTTAAGAGCATGGTCAGAGCGGCGGAGAACTCGGATTGGATAGCTAGAATGGAGAAGAAACCGGCATTGAACAACTACCGAAAAGGGAAAGACGAAATCAAGAGAGAAAAATTTTACGATAATTCAAAGGGAAGCGCTTTACTGTTTGAGGCAAGGTCCGGTTGCCTGAGAACCCGAAGTTACAGAGCAAAATTCAATAAAGTAGGGGATACATGTACGTGCTGTGGAAAAGCTAGGGAAACGACAGACCATATTTTGATTGAATGTACAGATGTCCACCCAGGTGTAGCCGTGGACACTACCCTACAGGAGGCCATGGGTTTCAGGAGTAACAGGGGAAAGCTGAACATGCCGGCGATAGATATAAGTAAAAGGCGCTTAGAGCATTGGTGGCGCAATAGTATGGAGCAAACAAAAGCGAAAGGTAGTTCGGGTAAGATTGTTTCATCACAGACGAACGATAATAGATATAAATAAATAGACGAAGTAAAAAATTAGTTGTGAAAATATGTGTGATTCGGGAAAAGAAATGGTTGTAAACGAAAAAGAAATAAAGCTAGAGCTTGGTGGCCCGGCCACCGCCCCGTTATAATGGGGACGCTCCTAATATCCATCCATCCATCCATCCATAGATATACATGGTAAAGGCTAGTGTGACGGGATATCAGTAGATGGCGCTAGCGCAGTACAGTTGACGAATTAAAATACGAGATGGCGCTGCGGCGCTCGCTCCATTCAGATGTATGGTAGCGCATAGTGTGATGAGCGATCACTAGATGGCGCGCGTGCTCACGCGCGCCATCTTGCAATGAAGTGCCGGTGGGAGATTTCACTTGTGCGTAGTTGAACCATAAGGATTCGTAGCGTGCGCGTTAACTAAATTAATACGAAACTCGGCACGATCTACGATGAACCTCCGGAGCTTCGCCTACTCATCATCATTCACTCCGTGGTACGTGAGGATTTTTTTTTCGTTTTTGCAAAACTGTTTTGTAGCATCTGGAATACATTTCTATCTGGCACATTTTATGCTGCCCGTTTGTTATTTTCGGGCCCACTTGAGAGACACTCATTGTCATCCTGGAAACATCTTTATCACATGTACGTAATTTCCCGATCAGCGCATTCTTGCGCTGCTTTCATGGCCAGCGGTCGATAAAGATCGGACTACAATGCCTCGTGGAAATGACTACCACAGTACACCGAACAATGTTGCCTATTGTGCATTCACGCAGACCCAGTCCACAGTCAAGAACCCGAGGAAAGTTCGTCTGGTCAGGTATCATGATGAGGTTGAAGATGCGGTCACTGACCAAGTCAAGGTAAAAACATAGAGACGTTTCGGGACTCGCACGGGTTCCAATCACACTAAGCAGGCAAGAGCCGTAAGTCGGTTTTTTATTCTATGATGTGACGTAATGTGACAGTTTCATTACGGCGCATCTTCGAATAAAAAAAAGCCACTTAAGGCTCTTGCCTGCTGAGTGTGATAAAGGAACCCCTACGAGTCCCGAAACCTCTCTGTGTCTTCACCTTGGTCAGTGACCGCATCTTCATCGTCAGACCCAGTCCACCGAAGCAGAAGCGAAGCTCATGTACGCGCCCGTCTATAGGTTGTAGTAGTTTCCTAAAGGCCTATACATAAACCATTGCTGCGGCTAATCGCCCATTACGTGTACGCTGTGGGTGCGCCCCTTTTCTCGCGAGTGGCCCAGTTTTGACTACCAAAGAGCAGCCCCTTAACCGCCATTTTCCCTACTACACCACCGCCCCCTCACACAAATAAAGAATAGGCGGTGAGCGACCACACTGACTTCAACTCTAGTCACCACGGAAGTAACCACGCCGAATGTTGGCCCAGATTGTACGTGACTGAATGGGGAAGAAAAAAAATTCACCCAAGGAGAGAGTAAACAAAGAAAAGAAAGTCTACAAGACGAAGCAGGACGAAGCCATGAAAAGAGCTCCATCCAGTACCGTTCTTATTCTGTTCCCGTGTATTGTTTTGGTTGACTTGTCAACGTCAACCTAAAAGTGTCGCTCCTGCTCCCTCAGTCACACATGCTTTCACAATAAGTTATGAATGTGCTTTGATGGCGCTTTTACTCCTTACCTGCGCATTGTCATCATCATAATGACGTAGCGGTGGCCTCGTAGTCTTTTTTTCCTCTGTAGCTATTTCACACAACCCTTTATAGCACAGTGGCCAACTGGGAATCTCCTCTCGTTAACCATCCCGCCTTTGCTTTACCTTTCTTTATCTCTATCTGTTAAAAAAAAAAAGTGGTGCATATGACAATGACAGACATCTCAAATGAACCTTCTTTTTAAATGATTGATTTATTTGTGGGGTTTAATCTCCCAAAACCAGCTGTGCTTATGAGAGACGCCGTAGTGGAGGTCTCCGGAAATTTCGACCACCTGGGGGTTCTTTAACGTGCACTGACATCGCACAGCACACGGGCCTCAACATTTCGCCTCCATCGAAATGCAGCCGCCGCGGCCGGAATTCGATCCCGTGACCTTCGGGTCAGCAGCCGAGTGCCATAACCACTAGACCACCGTGGCGGGGCTTCTTTTTAAATGAGGATCTTCGGTTGCTAGAAATCGCTTTTCGTTGCATCAAATAATACGCTGGCCGCCGGTCAGGTTAGACAATGTCTAAGCTTCGCGCCCGTAATAACACGCCGAGCGGAAAGGTTATTAAGGGTGCTGTTGCAGTCAAACCCGCATACATCGAGCTCTAATAAAAGCGGTAATCATTTAAATATAGTGTATAATTAAATATATAACTCAGCGAGAATTCGCTTTGTAACGCGAGCGAAAAAAAAAACACCAATAACATTTTATTTAGACTATTACGACCTGGGTAACGTCCTAGAGAGCTGTAAGTGATGCCATTAATGCTTTTAAACGTGGGTCATCATACAACACTCTTCATAATTCCGCGCGTATGTAATAATCACACACGCGCGCGAGGCAAGACGGGCCGGGCCGTGACCTGTGAAAGGTAGTGGTCCTTTCCCAGTTGTAGGGTGCTTCACTGCATGACATCGTTGTATGACCCTTCGTTCTCATAACGACGCTGTTAAAAGGCTAAATGAAGGCTAATTCAACTTAATCGAGTTTGATACAGTCAAGCTTGGCTGTAGAACAGGTGACAAGCATTCAATGCGATTCTCCTTGTAACGACGAAGCAGGAAAGCATCCCTTTTACGTAAAAACCATATCTCCAAGGGCTCGAGCAGCACGAGGCGCCTGTTGACGTCATAGATACCGCGTGGGTTAGCCAATCGAGACAATACTTAACCTTTTTCTTTTTTTTTTTCACCTTTGCTGGGCTCGGAAGCGTCACAGCGATGCCCTCGTTAACTCCCTAAGGTGGAAAGTAAATCCTTTTTTGGCTTTCATGTCACCCCCCCCCCCCTCTCTTGTTCTGTACATTCTGCCTGAATTTCAGTGGCAAAAGCTCACACCAAATGAGCGTGCACTGCGTGCAAGAAAAAAGGAGGCTAGAGTACGGGAACATGTGAAAAGGCGTCAAACTTTCTCGACTTGCGTGCACAAATAAAGAAAATAAAGAAGGGAACCAGAGCGCTAGATAACTAAAACAAATTTTAAAAACAAGAGAGGGAGCGTTATGTTTTATCCAGATAAAGAGAGCCCAAACGAGCAAATAAGAGTATAAGAGAAAGCAATGAGGGCCTTCGAACGGAAAGAAACCTTTCTAACGAGTTTGAGGAACAACGGACCGGGGCGAATGCAAAACGACAAAATGCACGAGGATCTCGCTAATGCGCTTTTTTCCGAGGGGTCTCTTCTTCTCCCTCCTCCTCCTTCTTTCTCTCAAGCTCCTTCCAGAGCTCGTTCCCCGCTGCGGAGAAGCCTGCGGCCGCACATCCCTATACCCGGAACTCGCGCCTCGGCCCGGCCCTGAAAACCATTCTCGGGTACTAATTTGAATGCATGCGTCGCCGTCTGCCGTTCGGGGACTGTTCTCGTATGCCGCAATCGAAAGAGAAACGAGTACAGAGATGGTATGCATCTAGCGTATAGCTGCTCGAACGAATGAGCTTATACACGCAGGCATTCACATAAGTGGCGCGCTTTCAACCAACATTGAACGCTCTTGTGGTGGTCGATAATGCGCGGCATCCATGTGAGTACACAGCTGGATGGATTCTTTCGCCTGCAGTGTCTCAAGGCGCGCATCATGGAGAGAAGGATATGATAGTAACTGCGACTGGAATGGGACGACGCCGCGAAATACCCGATGGTCTCTCTCGTTTAATTCGCTGTATAAATATTACCGCGGCCGTGATGTATTGCTGATTAATGCGGGTGCGTGCTTCTTCGGGTGCCATCTGCTCTACATCAAGCGCTACACTTCGAACGAATAACGAATGCACGCCGTACTTTGCTACTTGTAGCTCCTCTCTTTATGGCGATAATTCAACCATTTCTTATCGCTTATCGATTTCTTTCTTTCTTTCTTTCTTTCTTTCTTTCTTTCTTTCTTTCTTTCTTCTTTCTTTCTTTCTTCTTTCTTTCTTTCTTTCTTTCTTTCTTTCTTTCTTTCCTTCTGTTCAGTTTCCGAGCTGCGAATATTCCCGAGGATCTGTCACGATTATCGAGGATCGCATTCATCACGGCCCCAGGAGTTATTTCGGGGAGAGCATATGCCGGCTGAAAATCTAATTTATTACGTTCGTAATTTATTTATTCGCCACCGATTTTTCGAAAGCGATTCGGAAAGTAAATACTTCTTCATTCCTCGCACGCAGGAAATTGTCTATATTCCTTCCTTGATTCCTTCTTTCTTTTTCATTGCTCCGAAATCCCGTCCGGATATCGATAGAAATGGCAAGTTGTAAATAGTGCCCCCGCAGGAAAGTTCGAAATCGGCGCGCCTAACGAGAATGGATCATCGGACTTTCTTTTCCACCCTCAGCAAGCATTTTTTTATCGACTCTCACACACTCGGCGAATGAGAAAATAAGTTTTGGGAAGCCTTTCTAATATCTTAACTATAGATCAATTCTTAGTGGGTTTTGTCCCTTTCAGTGATCTCAGATTTACCGTTAACTATAACGAGCACGCGATTGAAAATGCTTCAACAGAATTAGACTAAAGCCCCGTACCTCTCCCATATTGATCACGTTGAATGGGAATAAGTTACTCTACCACGTGGTAAGCAAGAGATTTCGTATTTTTCTTCCTACGTTGTTCTAATCCTATCAGCTGACTTCTGTTAACCCTTGTAGGGGATTTGGCGTCCAACTCTAAAGAACCAGTTCAACTTCCGCGTTGCTTTCAAAGAACCGAACCCTTGTATTATGCATTCCGAAGCTTAAAACGGAAAGAACGAAAGCTTGTTAGATTGTGGAAGTGTCCTATGCTTTTCTCCGTCACCTGCATAGTTAATGCACCAACTTTATGTGAAGTTGTCACAAGTGCATGTCTGCTGTAGATTTATCTATGCCAGCTCTGTGACCCCCCCTTCCTGCTGTAACGCCTTCGGGCAACGCGGGGTAATCTCCGAATAAAGAATACAGAAGATGGAACTTAACAAACCATGTCTTGTTTTTTGTCCGTTCGTTTATTTCGTCTCCGTAAGCATGCATACCTTTCTGGAATCCTCGCACGTACCGAAGGCATCTTTTACAAAAAGATACGGAACGTTGTTTCGAGTATTGCATAATCGGTACCATCATTTTAATGCTTACAGTTAGCTCCAGTATTGTTGTCGTTGAGGTGTGTAGCATTCGCTTTCTGTAAGCCTACTAACGATCGGTGTTATACAGCTGTGCCGCAAGCGGTGCTATGTTCCTTCAAAATTTCCGCAGCCACTCGACAGTAGTTGTATTGCGAATGCATAAGTTGTGCACACTGCGCAATAATGAGCTATGCTAAGCCTGCCTTTCCGAGTTCTTGCCGTTCGCTTATGGAATTGTGCCGTCATTCTCTGCGCAGTGACGCGTGTGCTTATATTGCAGGTCTGCAATCGTCTTTACGCCTGTACATGAAAAGATCTGTCTTTTGTTTATGTTCTTTCCTGTTTCATAGTATACATAACAATATATTCTAAGCTGTGATTAGTGAGCTGGAAACCACGTTACGAAAGATATTTAATTTCAGAAATGGGCACTGTGTTGTTCATGAACACTAAATTTACGCAATACCACAGCGAGGGTTTCGCAAACGAGGACCGTGGCTGGATGTTCACTGCTGCCTGGTTACGTAAGCACTTGTGTTAGCTGAAGAGCAAAGTTATGGCCAGGCTAATGGTGATACATTGAGGCATACCATGTACAGGGTGGGCGGCAGCATTAAACAACCCTGGGCACAGGTATGGTGGGGCCACTGGAGAATAGTTCATGCTTCATGCTTCATACTCATGTTCATACTCATGCTTCAGCAATGTAAAGCGCACACCCAATGTGGCAATTCATATGGCCTACCACGTGAAATTATATTGCACGCTAATGCAAGGCAACGTTGCCGAAGCCACTGGTGATGACGATAGCGTTTAATCATGTCTTGTCCTTTTTGTAATAGTCGCGTAGCTTCAAGGCACGCACCGATTTCGCAACTCACATTGCTTTACACGTGATGCAATACTACATATCTGCCACAAAACACTCGCAGTTATGTAGTTGTCCATGTTGCCCAATGGTCACGCGCATAGCAAATTACGGTACCGTTATTTTCACCGGTAAAAATGTTTAATGCACACAGACGGTATCCAGTTTATGGGCCTGAGAACTAGTGCAAAACTTAAGACCTACAGTGTCTGTAACCTACATGGGCAAGCGTGGGTCCCCGCGGCTGCAGGGATCGAACCCGCGCCTTCGAGCTAAACCCTCTTCTCCTCATTATCGCGCATTTGTCTTCGCATAATCGCTATCATGCGGCGATGGACTGAGGGCACTAACGGATCGAGTGTGGCAGTGGATACTGGGTCAAGGGAAAGAAAGTGTCATTCATTCATTCATTCATTCATTCATTCATTCATTCATTCATTCATATGTTTTCTTCCTTATAGCTCCGCTGTTCTAAGTCGAAAGATTCAGCGGTATCAAACGTAACACTTACAAGAGGCAGTGGTTATGGACACGTTGCCGAAGCTGGAACGTGGTCACAGCTGGTTGCAGCACGAAATATATTTCATGAAACGGAGGCACAAGAGAGGAGACAGTGACGCACCAAGTGCAGCTGGTAATTATGAGCACCAACTTGCACAAGAAGTTCTTTTGCTAGAACACAGGGTGGTTGATGTTCAGCCCCATAGAGGAGCTGACTCGATTTCATATTGCCGGCGGTGCTCTCATTGTATCCCTCAAATCGTTAGCTCTCGTCGTACTGAAATGTCTCTCGGACGGTTACTGTGTCGAAACAGGACGCAAACAACCGTATTCTACCTCAGTCAGTATATGAGACAATGAACCTTTTACAGCCGCTCTTTGAAATCTCCTTCTGTCTTCGGCTGTAGTTTGATTTTAACAAAGCGTATTTCTTACTACGTAGTCTTTCTTTGTTTTATGTTAGTACAGTGCCGTTATTTTGTTCTTTTCTCTCTCAATCTAAGAAGGTTTATTTTTATGTTGTTGTGCACTGATGTTTGTTGTAATCTATGGCGCATTTTTCGTCACATGTTGTAATGCATTTTTATTGCAGACTACCATAAGTTGTTCAAGCTGCTATGTACAACACCCCTCTCCCCACTGTAAAGCCTAAGCGGCGTTGTGGGTACGAAATAAAAAATAAATAAATAGTTTTTCGTCAGGGTAATTACGAGGGACAGGTGGTGCGGTTCCGCACACTACTACCGTGACGTTACGATTACGCAAAGTAAATACAACTAATTCACGCGGTTGGATAAGAAGCACTTTCGCATACCTTAGGCGCATAGAATCTGGAACCCACAGAGCTTTATGCACTGCAGTAAAACTGGAGACTCCAAATATTCAAGGGGAATATTTCCCAGTCTCTTCAAATAGATACCATTTAATTACACCTTGGTTTCCAATGTCAATTGATATCATAATCCTTCAGGTCAATGTATTACTGCTCTCACTTCAAGGTGAGACATTAAAAGTCTACAATAAAATAATACAAGACATATTCCAGCCGTTCGGCAGCATTCAATGCAGAGACGTCACGTAACCTTCATTGTAACCGTGCTGTCCAATAAAAAACATCGAGAACCATTGCACAAACCTTTTTATACGAAAGAAATTCTTTGAAAGCATGAATGGATAGAAAACAGCAGCCGCAAGGGAGGAATGCAAATAGAAAAGGAAGAAAAACAAGAGGACGGCGTTGTACCATCTGGATTCGATTCTCGGGGGCAATAGTTTTCTTCGGCAGCACATTCACTGTATTCCGACAAAGATGTGCCTACCATAATGTTCCCAACAAAGCTCCCGTTACAGTTATTTCTAAGACCCCTGCGAAAGAAATTAAGTAACGCTAACGTAATGATTTCCACACAAGGTGACCTATGATTGACCTTCAATAACAATAAACCTTAGGGTTATGACTTACGACCCGTCACTGAAGGGCGCCATGACTCTCAGGTGCTCAATCAAAACAGTAGACCGCTTTTGTTGCGGTTCATTCACAGCAGTGGTCTGAGGAACCTTAAGAAGTATCAGTTCAACAAATCCTAACAGCTTTCACGTGGCTGACACCAGATGGCGCTGCCGCATTGATTCCCATGGGAAAGGGGGTAATGGTACCGGGGCTTGCATTGGGAACTCAGTGGTGTGCATGAGGCCAGAGATACAATCAGGAATGGATGTGAATCAAAGAACTGTGGGACGCCTCCCGTTGGGTGCTCACGGGAAAACGACAAATGAGGCTGTAAAGGGCGATATGGGATGGGCAAGTTTTGAGGCAAGGGAAGCCCAGAGCAAAATAAGGTTTGAAGAGAGGCTAAGGAATATGAAAGAGAGTAGGTGGGCAGTGAAAGTATTCCGTTATTTATATAGAAAGAGCGTTGACAGGAATTGGAGAAAAATAACTAGGAGGTTCATCAGTAAATATACGGCTCTAAGAGAACTGACAACAAAGAGCGCAAAGCGAAAAGTCATAGAGGCGGAGAAGATTTACTGGATGGCAGCGATGGAAAAGAAACCGACTCTGAATAACTACCGAAAGGGATAAACAAAATAAAGAGGGATGCATTTTATGATAATTTAAGAGGAAGCGCTTTACTGTTCGAAGCGATATTGCGCTGCCTTCGAACGCGTAGTTATAACGCGAAATTCAGTAAAGAATAAAAATGCACATTCTGTGAGGAAGATAGGGAAACTACGGAGCATTTTCTGATGGAACGCAGACATATCTACCCAGGTGTACGTTTGGGCACTACCCTACATGAAGCCTTGGGTTTTAGGGCCAACAACGTGAAGCTGAACATAGCCGCCATTGAAATAAGTAAGAGACGGTTGGAATACTGGTGGCAGAAAACTAGAGAGAGAGAGAGAGAGATGATGGGCGGAAGGCAGGGAGGTTAACCGGAAAAAAAAATATCCAGTTTGCTACCCTGCACTGGGGAAGGGGTGAAGGGAGACAGAAAGGGATGGAAGAAAAGAATAAAGGGAGAAAGAGAGAGGTCAAAGCTCGCACACACACAAACACGGCGTGTGTCAGAGACGGTTAATGAGGCCCGTTGCGCGCAAAAACTTGAGCACAGCCTTCGTAGCTTTCTGCTGCGAGACACTGTCTGTCCGGCATTCCAGTATGGTTTGCTCGGACAGCGGTCGACCATCAAGGCGTGACAATTCTGTGGCGAGAGTCTGTCGCTGGGAGCAGTACCCAGGGCAATCGCAGAGGACGTGCACAATTGTTTCCTCGTTGCCGCAGTGAACACAGGCAGCACTGTCTTCCAGTCCAATGCGACAGCTGAAACTTCTTGTGAATGCCGTGCCTAGCCACAGGCGGCAAAGTACGGTAGTTTCACAGCGGGTAAGCCCACGCGGAACTCGAAGTTGTAGTGATGGGTCGAGGCGGTGTAGACGGGTATGTAGAAGACCAGGGGTGTTCCACTGCGCTATAATCATGTGACGCGCAAGCGAGCGAAGTTTTCTTACTACATCCGTTCTTGACAGTGGGATGGCTTGCAGCACTCCAATTTCGTGGGCACGTTTCGCAGCATTATCTGCGTGCTCGTTGCCGATTTTCCCATAGTGGCCTGGTAGCCACTGAAACGTGATGTCATGGCCTTTGTCAGTTAATTGGTGATAGAGCTGTCGTGTTTGAAGCACTAATTGGTCTTGCGGCCCGCTACGTAAGGCCGATGAAAGGCACTGAAGGGCTGACTTGGAATCTGTAAAGATGGCCCATTTCTGTGGTGGCTCTCCATCGATCACGCAAAGTGCGGTGCGTAGTGCCTCAAGCTCCACGGCTGTCGATGTTGTGCCATGAGACGTCTTGAACAGTACATCTACTGCTTTGGCAGGGAAGGTCACAGCTCCTGCAGATCTGCCTGCTGCTGTTGAGCCATCAGTGTAAAGCTGAAGATGATTCCTGTAGTCCTCATGTAGCATTAGTAGAGACAGCTGTTTTAAAGCCGGCGGTGAGAGCTCCGCTTTCGTCCGAATCCCTGGCACTGTCAGCCGGACCTTTGGACGGGTCAAACACCAAGGAGGCGTCGGAAGTCTCTCAGCAGGAGTATAATTCTTTGGGAGGCACTCGCGGAATGCCGATATCCTCTTACAAAAAGAGGCACCGGGCCGGTCTTCTGGAAGCGAGGCAAGGTGGTGAGCAGGAGCACGAGCTAGGTGTCGAATGTGTGTCCTAAGCACCTCCAAAGTGATGTGAGTGGTGGCAGGAAGGTCTTTGGCCATTGCTATAGTATCCGCTGTTGAGGTGCAGCGTGGCAATCCAAGGCAGATCTTGAGTGCCTGGCCCTGAACGCTCTCGAGTGCGCGTAGGTTACCCTTACAGGTGTCAGTCAGCACCGGCAAGCTGTATCTCAAGTACCCGAGAAAGAGCGTCCGGTATAGGCGCAACATGGCGTTCACTGACGTACCCCACGTTTTCCCTCCGAGGAAGTGGAAAACTTGTGAGGTGGCCGTTAGGCGCTTCTTGAGACCGGCCACATGAGGACTCCAGCACAGGTCCCGATCGATGGTTACTCCCAGGAACCTGTGCGTCCTAGCGTAACAAATATTTTGCCCCTTGATAGAGATGGCATAGGCTGTCATTGGCTTTCGAGTGAAAGCGACCAGCGCCGATTTTTCAGGCGAAATTTCAAGGCCTTGTTCATTAAGGTATGCCGATATCGAAGTCGCAGCTTTTTGGAGCCTCGCGCGTATCTGAGGACGTGTTACGCCTGACGTCCAAACACAGATGTCGTCTGCATAAATCGATATCTGTACACAACCTGGTATGCGTTCCACGAGACCAATCAGAACCAAATTGAATAACGTGGGGCTCAAGACGCCCCCTTGAGGAACTCCACGGTGTGTGCAGTGCTGAGAGGTTGGCCCATCGTCGGTTTGCACAAAGAAGGATCTCATCTGTAGGTAGGCACGAATGCAGCGGTACGCTCGGCCACCAAGACCGACGGACTCAAGGGCGTCGAGTATGGCCTCGTGAGAAACGTTGTCGTAAGCTCCTTTGATATCCAAAAATAGTGCCGCGGTTAATCGCCTGCTCAATTTCTGGTGTTGGACGTACGTTACGAGGTCAACAACGTTGTCGATAGAGCAACGAACGCGTCGAAAACCGGCAATGGCACTTGGATAAACCTCGTAGCGCTCTAGGAACCACTCCAGTCTGGCGAGGATCATGCGCTCCATCAGCTTCCCTACACAGCTAGCTAGCGCTATTGGGCGGTATGACGAGAGCTCTAGAGGCGATTTCCCAGGTTTTAGGAGCGGAACCAAACGGCTCGTTTTCCATTCTAGAGAACTAGAGAGAACGGACAAAAATAATTATAGGAAAAAATATGGACTTTCTGCCATAAGGGGCAGGGAACTGGGCTATGAATTTCTGTTTTTGCTATAGTATGATCGATTTAATTGACGTAGACTTAAAAGGCATGAGGACAACTTAAAGAGAGAGGGCAAAAAAGTTCTTAATTTCTTTTACGAGCCTGGTGGCGCACATGTCACTGCCCCGTTACAAAGGGGACGCTCATAGCATCCATACATCCATCCGCTACTTAGGCGTTTCATCTGCGCCAGCGTTAGTAGGCATAATTACCGTAGTTTGCTTAAAGGGCCACTAAACAGGCTCCTACTTTTTTTAATCGGTCGGCCTCCCCGCCCTTCTCTGCCGAGGAGATGGTAGGCGCTGCGCGCTGTCGAGAGTCCGCCCACTTTACAGAACGCTCGCCGCGTTTCAGGAACGCAGATCCGACTTGCGGGACGTAACTGACAAGTAGAGGAGGTGATGCGGAAGCCTTCATTTTTTCTAGGTGGTGTTGGCTCACGCCTACAGTGTACTAGAAGCTTTTTGGCTAGTACACTGTATCACGCCGGTGGAATGGCCACAGGATCTGACAACAGACCTGATTTCGACCAATCAACGAGCCACAACTGCGCAAAGTTGTTCACTGTAGAACGTGGCGACACCTAGGATGTAAGGACGGCTGGTGAATCGCAGGAAAGAGACGCGGGAAATTTTTTTTTTTTTTTTTGAAATACGGCGTCTGTGTGGCGCGCAGCGCTGTCATATGCGCAGAATGCGGTCGCCGCAAGCGTCTCTATGATTGAGTTAGCTTGTTTGGGCACGGCCGGCCTGGACGCGCGCGTTCGCTCCCTCTTTGAGCGAACGCGCGCGTCCAGACCGGCCATGGTTTTGGTTAAAAAAAAAATCACAGCATATTCACGGGGTGAATGATGATGAGTGGGGCGAAGCTCGGGAAGGAATCATCGGTAAACCGTGAAACTCTTCCGTGGAATTCGCCCCACAATTAAATGTGAAACACTTGAGTAAATGTCATCCAACTATTATAACATCTCGCATCTTTCATCATCAACTACAAGTACCGCCATCTAGGTTTATAACATCTCGCGCATGCTACGAATCCTCACGGTTCAACAATGCACAATGCACAAGTGAAATCTCCCACCGGCACTTCATTGCAAGTCAAGATGCAGTGCCTATATATATATATATATATATATATATATATATATATATATATATATATATATATATATATATATATATATATATATATATATGTGCTGGATGTGCTGGATAAGTGCTGGATGAAGGCGTGATGTCTGTAACTGGGTGAACACACAAGCCCCGCATCGAAGCCCAAAGTCCTCCCATGGGGTGAGCGACGCCCTTCATTCTAAACCTTTCAATAGGTTGTCCGAACCGATATGTAGGAATGTAAACCTTTTCTTCTCCACCTGCACGCGTTGAAGATTATCTACTCGCAGTTAGGAATACCAGGATAGATATAAAACTAATCGGGTCCGAACAAGCATGACTGCGCTTACTTAGGATGAGTCACAGAAATGCATGACGCAATTGATTCGCCGGCTAGGAAGCCCTTAAATACCCGCATTAATTAGCGGCCAAGTCTAAACACTCCTCAATACATTATTCTAGTCTTGTTACATTTTCTTTTTTTTTAGCGTCTGTATTGTTTTAGACATAGTCGTAATATTGTTCTCTTTATTGTTTGAATTCCAAGTCACATGTCGTGTCCCGCAACCGCACACACACACACACACACACACACACACACACACACACACACACACACACACACACACACACACACACACACACACACACACACACACACACACACACACACACACACACATATATATATATTGTAGTGAAGAATAGCAACGCTAGTCAGAGAGACAGGGTGCGCTACTTGCGGAGGAAGAAGACGTTCAGAGAGCTCAACGCGCGTGCTGCCTCCGCGATTGCCAAGGCTTCAGTCGCGACTGTTTTCTGCCGATCTTGCCAAGCAAGACCCTTGACTAAACGCCCTGTTTCAATATATATATATATATATATATATATATAAAGATCATTTTATGGTACCAAATATGCCAACGATTGCCGCTATTGACACGCCACGTGACCTTACCAACGGAGAGTGTATTAGAGAGACTTAGTATGGCGGAAAATCTTCGTGTTAGCGTTAGCGAGTCATGGACGCAAAATTTTTGCGGAGTGCTGTTCGATAGCATTCCATAGCTCTATAGTATAACGCGAGATGACGACGCGCCGCAAAACACAAACCTTCGCTGCGCCATCTAAATGCGAATAGTGAAAGTGTCAAAGCCGCTCTAACTCGGAGGCGTTTCGGCCGTTGTTAGTAACTAAAAACAACGCAAGCGCAAAAGAATTAATAAAGAAAGACATTGTGCAATAAGAATTACATAAATGTTGCCGTAGTCTCACATGTCAGAGTTTCGCTTTCGCTGTCCATGTGTAAATGTGGTCAAAATAGAATACACAACGAAAAGATCGTTGTCTTACCATCGGTTGTCTATTAGCGAAGTAAGAATACTCGAAGTGAAAACCAGAAACATGATTTATTTTAAATCAGCTAGTCCCACAATGATGCAAGACGACATGATAGATGCGAAACGGGCAGCCGTCACTTGTAGGGACCCGCCATGTTCTTCGCGCTAAACAAACTTAGCGAGCGCTTTGCGTCTCCGGTAAATTCGGAAAATAGCGAGCGATCGCTAAACGCAAAGCTGGACTAGCGTGCGTACGCATGCGCAGTCTGACCCCGATAAATGTTAACGTTTAGCGGGACGCAACTCAAAACTTAAGCTGCACTAAAACCATATATTATTTCAGCGCGAATAGACGAAGTAGGCACACGAAAGAAGTGACAGGCGCTGACCGTAAACGCATTATTGAAGGGAAATGGCATATACGAGCGCGCACACCGTCGAAAACACAAACAGTTGCGGCTGCCAGGCGAAAAGGAAAAAAAAAAAAAAAAGACTTAAGGAGGTACCAATGTTTTGTGAAAACGACCTTTCAAGGATACGTCAGAACGACTTATTAAGACTCCCGCCCTGACTGCTAAAACTGGTGCTCTAAATAGCAAGTTACCAGGAGTTAACGATGCCAGAACTTGTTTGATATCAATCTTCCGCTAAGATGCTAAGCTATTCGCAAAAATCGCCTATCGGGGTAAACGGACAAGGAATGAGCTACGCGCTACGAGCATAACACACGATGAGTTCTGCTTCTCTCTAAATTACAAGGCCGCAGCACTTCCGTGGTATATAGGAAACCACATTCAACATATTACGATGTAGGTTGAACGCCGACAGACGAACACTGAATTTATTATCACTGCGATTCCGTTTGTGCGAGCTAGGTCGCTATGCACACTTTTCCCGTTTCTTACTTCACCCCCCCCCCCCCCCCCATTCCCCCCAGCTATCGCCCTCCTTTCGCCCTCGCTATCTCTATCTCCCTCAGACAGCCACTTTGCCGCGGCAGAGAACAGAAGGATAAAGACACACTTAGGTCAAGCTGCACGTGATTACGCGACAAACACGCCGTAAACTCCCGCGGCGCAGGCGAGACAATCAGGCATGCCTTTGTTGTATTCGAAATCAGCAAAAATGCTGCATTGCGGACATTTTGAAATTAATAGCGTCACAATTGACGAGAGGGCACAGCAGTAATCTGTTCTCAAACACCTCGGCGACCCGACAACCCAGACGACTCGGCCACGCTTTTGTAGTAGACCAAGGGGTCCCGAGTTCGAATCCTTAAGCGTATAAGAAGTTTTTTTTTTCTTTTTTTTTTAGCACTTCTGTCTTTTACCCTTTGATCCTTTATGGTCTCTCTGCGCTCCTGAGGTATCTTATTTGTACCGACTACTTCTCTTTAATAATCATACCCTGTCCTGACTAACCCACTCACTGCAACACCTCTGAATGTCTCCTCCCCCCGGGGAGCCTTTGGACAAAAGATGCATATGGGCGCCCACCATCACCGTGCTTCATCTACGTAACTCACTTGAGCACCAGAACAGGAACTGGCCCCCCTGGTGCAACACCATGGCCAACACCTCCCAAGTTACCGGACCAACCAAACCCTGGACCTACGACGACGACATCAACAGAGCTTCCAGCCACGGATGCGACCACACGGGTATTGGAACAAAAGACTCAAAGAGCCTCTGGACTCGGACAGGCCGTCATTGGAAATTAAACGTAGCGACTCTTAACACGCGAACCCTTTCAAGCGAAGCCAGATTAGCTGAACTACTAGAAGAATTAAGGGGTATTAATTGGGATATCATTGGCCTTAGCGAGGTTAGGAAACCAGGAGAAGGGTACTTATCGCTTAATGAGGGACACGTTCTTTGCTACAGAGGACTACCAGAGAAGCGCGAATACGGCGTGGGGTTCCTTATACACAAAGACATAGCAGGCAACATCGAAGAATTCTATAGCATCAACGAAAGGGTAGCAGGGCTCGTGATAAAATTAAATAGGAGATACAAACTAAAGCTAGTACAAAGTTACGCACCAACGACCAACCACAGTGACGAGGCTGTAGAACAGTTCTACGAGGATGTAGAAACGGCAATGAACAAGGTACAGACCCAATATACGATTGTTATGGGGGACTTCAACGCGAAAATAGGAAAGAAACTAAAAGGAGAACATGCCGTCGGTAATTACGGAGAAGGAGATAGGAATAGCAGAGGGGACATGCTAGTAGAATTCGCCGAAAGAAACCACCTCCGTGTAACGAATACTTTCTTCAAGAAACGTAGGAACAGGAAATGGACGTGGAAAAGCCCCAACGGAGAAACGAAAAACGAAATAGATTTCATAATGTGCACTGATCTAGGTATAGTACAAGACACAGAAGTGGTTAATAAGATTAGAATTAGTGACCACAGACTAATAAGGGCGAAGATATCCCTCAATCTAAAGCGAACAAGGACAAAGTTAATCACACGGAAACAGGCCAACCTCGATAGCGTCAGGGCGAAAAGAGAAGAATTTAGCATTGCACTTAAGAACAAGTATGAGGCTCTAGGACAGGAAGATAAGAGGATATAGAGAAGATGAACGAAGACATTACTAATCTGATCACCGAAACAGCAATCGAAGTAGGGGGCAAAGCACCAAGACATGTTGTGAGTAAACTCTCGGAGTCTACTAAAAATCTAATCAAGCAGCGCCAACAGATGAGAATAACTAACTCAAGAGACAAGATAGAATACGCCGAGCTATCTAAGCTCATCAGTAAAAGTAGAGTCAGGGACGTACGTAACCATAACGTGAAAGAAATAGAAGCAGCCGTCAGAAAAGGAGTCAGCATCAAAACAACCAAAAGGAAGCTTTGTGCGGGAAAGAACATAATGCATGCAGTGAAAGATAAGCAGGGCAACATCGTTACTAACTTTAGTGGCATAACCAAAGTGGCCGAGGATTTCTATTCCGAACTATACAGCTCAAATAGGAGTCTCCCCACCATGAGTGTATTAAATGCCGAGCAGGACTACGAAATCCCATGCGTCACTGCGGACGAAGTTAGGAAAGCAATACAGGGCATGTCCCGCGGAAAAGCGGCTGGAGATGACGGCATAACCACCGACTTGATCAAAGATGGCGGAGACTTCCTTATTGGAAAGCTCGCGACACTATACACTCAATGCCTCAAAACTTCAAATGTACCCGAAAGCTGGAAAAACGCAAATATTCTATTATTACATAAGAAGGGAGATGTTAAAGACTTGAGGAACTACAGGCCGATTAGTCTACTCTCAGCACTTTACAAAATATTCACAAAGGTTATCTCAAACAGAATAAGGGCCACACTTGAATTTAATCAACCGAGAGAGCAAGCAGGGTTCAGAAAAGGATACTCTACCATGGACCACCTGCATGCGGTCAATCAAGTAATCGAGAAATCCGCTGAATACAACAAACCCCTCTATATGGCTTTCATAGATTACGAAAAGGCTTTCGACTCGGTAGAGATCCCAGCAGTTCTGGAGGCACTACGTCGTCAAGGAATATGTGATAGCTATATAAACACAATAGCCAACATCTATAAAGATTCTACAGCCACCCTGCTCCTCCATAAGAAAAGCAGAAAAATCCCAATACAGAAAGGTGTCAGACAGGGAGATACAATTTCTCCCATGCTATTTACTGCATGTTTGGAAGAAATCTTCAAAAGGTTAGACTGGGAAGAGACAGGGCTCAGGATTAACGGCGAATATCTGAGTAACCTGCGATTTGCAGATGACATAGTACTCTTTAACAATGATGGCGACGAATTGCAAAAGATGATTGAAGACTTAAGCCGAGAAAGCGCTAAGGTAGGATTAAGGATGAACATGCAGAAAACAAAGATAATGGTAAGTGGCACGGCGAAAAAACGTCTATTCAAGGTCGAAACCCATACATTAGAAGTCGTAGAAGAATATCTGTACCTAGGACAGCTACTTACTGGAGAACCCACCCATATAAAAGAAATCCACCGTAGAATAAACATGGGATGGCGCGCATACGGCAGACATTCACAACTCATGAACGGAAACCTACCACTATCACTCAAACGGAAACTATATAACTACTGCATCCTGCCAGTACTGACTTACGGATCAGAAACCTGGAGAATTACAAAGAAGCTAGAGAGGAAGTTAAGAACCGCGCAGCGGGCGATGGAACGGAAAATGATAGGCGTTACACTAAGGGATAGGAAGACAGCCGAGTGGGTCAGAGAACAAACGGGGGTCGCCGACATAATGAACGATATTAAGAAGAAAAAATGGACATGGGCAGGCCACGTGATGAGAAGGCTAGATAACCGATGGACAGTTAGAACGACGGAATGGATACCAAGAGAGGGTAAGCGCAGCCGTGGGCGGCAGAGAGTAAGATGGGGGGACGAAATCAAGAAATTCGCAGGCATCAAATGGAATCAGCTCGCGCAGGACAGGCAAGGATGGCGAGGATTGGGAGAGGCCTTCGTCCTGCAGTGGACATAAAATTGGCTGATGATGATGATGATGATGATGATGATATATATATATATATATATATATATGGGTTGCCGGTGAACGCTTCTCCAACGCGAGCAGTCGGTATTTCTCAATCAAGAAACTCGCTAGGAGACGCTGCCTGCGCCAACGTTGTCTCTCGCGGGCGAGCGCGTGCCGGGAGCCACGCGCTCGCCCTCGGCGCGTGCGTGCCTCCCGGCAGGCACGCGCCAGTGGCTACCTACTACTAGGGACGCACGACCCACGCCTTAAGGAGCTTCGCCCCTAAAAAAATGACAGCATATTCATGGAGTGAATGATGATGAGTGGGCGAAGCTCGGGATGTTCATCGTAGATCGTGCCGAGTTCCGGATTAATTTAGTTAACGCGCATGCTACGAATCCTCACGGTTCAACTATGCACAATGCACAAGTGATATCTCCCACCGGCACTTCATTGCAAGTCAAGATCCAGTGCATATATATATATATATATATATATATATGGGTTGCCGGTGAACGCTTCTCCAACGCGAGCAGTCGGTATTTCTCAATCAAGAAACTCGCTAGGAGACGCTGCCTGCGCCAACGTTGTCTCTCGCGTTTGCCGGGGCAGTGTCGAGTTTGCCGGGGAGCGCGTGGCTCCCAGCGCTCGCGGCGAGGGAGCCTTGTTTACCTTGGAGGTAAACAATGGCTGCTACTGGGAATGAGAGACAGCAGAAGTCGGCTTTTAGCTAACACTTACACTTCTACTTCTACTAACGTTTACTACTGGAACGTGCCAATGGCTGCTAATGGGGAATGAGAGACAGAAGAATTCGGCTTTTAGTTAACGCGCACGCTGCGAATTTTTTATTGTTCAACAACGCACAGGAGAAATCTCCCACAGGCACCACCTTGGAGGTCAAAGCGTAAGACTGGTTACATACTACGACACGACGAGGGACGAACGGGTGCCGCCTTAAGGAGCTTCGCCCCTAAAAGTAGGAGCCTGTTTAGTGGCCCTTTAAGACTGTTTTCAATCGTTTGGGTCTCTAGACAGCGATTGCGCCGAGCGATGTTATGTTTCGTGCGGGGCATCCTCCATTCGCCTCTAGCCGACTAGATTTCGAAGTTGGCCGCAAAAATTGCCATCGAATCGGATATGAATTGAAAACTCGTGTCTCGGGCGCTTGGAGCATACCGAAACGAGCATCGAAGGGTACGAGTGCATGATTAAAATGACTGACAGATCACGACATCAACAACATTACACTGTATAGTCAGTTACTTGGCGATTAACGATAAGAATGTCACATGCAGCACGTACTCCCAATGGATAGGCACGTGTGAGCCAAGGGAAATGCAAAAAGAAAGAAAGAAAGAAAGAAAGAAAGAAAGAAAGAAAGAAAGAAAGAAAGAAAGAAAGAAAGAAAGAAAGAAAGAAAGAAAGAAAGAAAGAAAGAAAGAAAGAAAGAAAGAAATTACATGTGGCACATCGCCGCATTGGACATACTAATCTCAGCCATTCATAAATAAATTCACCAGACAGAGGAGATAAAAACATAGTGTTCAAGACTGAAGTTTGGACTTACCCTGAAGTGTCACAGGCAATCGCTGCAACACCTATTTAACCTAATCTGAAAGCGATACCCTCCAGTCGCGGAAGCTCCTATGAACGAGAGTTTCTATATTTGGGCTTGTTTGCACGTGGTACTCTGACTTGTAACGTAGAGCGCGAACAAAGAAGCACGACGAACACGCAACAGACCGTTTGTTGGTTCTTCATCGTTCTTGTGTGTTTCCGCGCTACGCTACAACTCAGTATTCTGTGAACAAACGAGCCAAATATTAGTGCGCTGCGCGCACCAGGGAATTAGCAGTCTAGTTTCAAACACGGCTGAAAACCGCCTGCTGTACTTTCAACGCATGACGTCACAAGGAACACTGACTCCGTCGCTTAAAGTGGAACACGCATTAGTGATTCCATAATCGTAGAAATGTCGTCGACAATGCTCTATTTGTTCGTTCTGAGTTCAACAGACTAAAGAAAGCTAAATTCAACGACTACATTCAATGAAAAGCCAGCAAAGCAGGCCACGGACAGATAATTTTAAGCAGAGGAAGGACAAGAATTGCCCGTGAACTGCTCGAGGCGTATTACATCAAAACGAATCGTCAGACCTGCGCAAGTGAACCTTCTGTGGTTATCATTAAAAAGAAGCGGCGTTTTTTTATCGGTACCTCATTTATCGTTACTTGACTATCAGGTAGTTTAGTCCTCCGGTTATAGCTTGGGCACTTGCGCAGCATTTCTGTATAAAAGCTCTTGGTTGCCTCGATAAATTTGGTTGTTAGTCCGGCGAAGATGTGTCTGTGTGTGTTCTCTTCTATGTCCGTGTTCTGCTTTGCTGGCTTTTCGTTGAATTTAATCAGGAACCAACCAGCCCAGCTTTTCGCTCTCAATAAAGAAAAGTGTGCATCTAACTTTCTTTCAGGACGGCAAGATATGTAAAGTGACGTAGTCGCTGCGGCTTGTGACGTCGGTTGTTGAATAAGAGAGCAAGCAATTTCCAGCTATATTTCAAACGAAGCTTCGGATTCCTGGCACGTTGCTGAGTGTGTTTAATGTGTGTGGTGTGCTCATTGTTTCAACTTTTGTGTATTTCAATGTGTGTTGGGTTATGCTGATCACGGTGCATTCAGGGTTTGTCGCTGGGGAACAGCTTTGTTTGCATCTCTGTCTTATATTTCTCAAATCGTTAATGTATTCCTCGTTCATTTATTGTTTGTATGCATATTATTGTATATTTTTGCACACTGTCTTGCTGTACCTGCCCGAAATGTCTCACGAAGAGCGGGCCAAGTCAGGAGACACACTCTCCTTTTGCCCCCTTCGTGGGCATTTTTTGAAAATTCCAGATAAATGAAATGAAATGAAATGAAATGAAAACGAGGCAGATTATTATGTGGCTCATTGGTTCACAAGAGCCTCCCTGACTGCTTGGCGCGGTTTTCAGACTATCTTCAAAATGTGCTGCAGGCCCCCCTTTATCGAAACATTAACGACAACTACTGTTATTGATCAGTACCGAATTGCGCATTTGTTGTCCGCCGCCGACAGCCGTCAGTTTTTGAGGACCGGAGGTCTAACTGTCCCGAACTGCGAATAAGTCTTCAGTGGTCGAAGTGCGCACATTTTCAAAGGCCGCTGGGTGTTTGAAAAACCGTCATTTTCTTATGCTTGGTTTAGCTGCCCGTAAAGGTCGAATGATTTATTTACGCGACTGAAACTTTCCGTATAAGCGTTCCAATAATTCCGTATGTTCCCATGAAAGTTGTATGGAAATATATATGGAGTATATTTGGAGTACGCATAGACTTGCTATTGGAACATGTGGAAATATTGGCATAAGGAACAGGACGTTTCAGTAGGGTATTTATTTATTTATTTATTTATTTATTTATTTATTTATTTATTTATTTATTTATTTATTGCATAGCCCTATTTTAGTATTCACTCCACGCCTTGTTTACCGCTACGCGTCGCCCGCCTCGACTGCAGGGCGGGTAATCTCGCTTTCGACTCACGCGCTCTTTACGCTTGCTGCACTGGCGAAATCTCAAGCCTGTTCGGCATCGCCTACGTTCCCGATCTTGAGTCAAACGAAAGCTGATTCTGGGGCGGAGAATCACTGCTGCTTCGGATTTTCCGACTGCTCCAAAACCAACGAGTTCCTTTCCAAGTACTCACACGCACACTGCGCTTTGCGCGTGTCTATACTAGAAGAATCGCCGTCACTGCTGCTTCTGTGAAACACGTTCACTCCTTTATGTTTACTTTTATTCTGATATATTTATGCATTCCCTACTGTTCTCATAAAGTATGTACACGCGCTTAGACATGCTATTTTTCTTGAGGCAATGGGGAGACTGTAATGTTTGCAGCGTCTTATGCTCTCGCAACAGAAGAAGGTAAAAGCCCGACTGCACGTCTGTAATGCACCAGGTTTGTTTACTGACGTTCGCTCTTAGTATAGAGGGAGACATGCACAACGTTGCACTGTTATCATTTCGGTTATTTTGGTTCATCATCTACTTTGTTAATTCACGTCACCTTTTATCCGTCACGTTGTAACCTCACAATCGTGCCTTTCCGTGACAATCTTGGTATAATACCACCAAATGAGCGCGACCCTAGTTAGTTATATACTTTGCAGGAGAGCTGTATAAGGCTGGCTTCTGGCTAACTGAGCCCGTGGACAAAGCGACGCTTAGAACATTGTTACGGTGGTGGCCCGACCCGGGGACCATTGCAGGCCATGGAGCAGTGGTACATGCGCAAAACAAGATGCGAATTAAGTAAACCAAGTGAGAATTAAAGTGAACCACATGCGCATCGAGTGGACTAAAGGTGACTTGACGTTAATAAAACGTGAATAAAACGTTAATAAAACGTTAATAAACGTGAAGCAAACGCCGCCGATCAATTGCGAGGGCTCCTGTGAACACTGTCACCTGCTCATCAAGCTTCGTGCATAGCATATCGAATGTATTTTATGACGCATCTCTGTGACGTTATTTTTGTACAAAAATCCACCCCTTATGTAATATCTTTTCGGGCGTCTTTAAGGAAATAAAAATGAATGAATGAATGAATGAATGAATGAATGAATGAATGAATGAATGATGAATGAAATGAATCTCAGCCGTAGGTTATTGCACTACATGCAACAGGAAATGTCCAGTTGGGTTTCCCAACACACCTGGAAAACGCCCCCCCTGCTTTACAAACTACGCTATAACATCCACTGACTACGATTTGTGGGAAAGAACTGCCACTGACTGAGTACCGCGCGCAGCTGCCGCGGAAACCGTGAGGCGTTGCCAGGTCCCCGCAGTGACTCTGACCACGAGCTTGTTGTCATCGCTGAAGCGCAAATACGTTCAAAGAAAAAAAAGAAGAATAGAACATGCTCAAGGATGTCACACGCTCTGGCGTGTCTTCTTGCCCTTTTTTACCCCTCTCGAAAGGGAAAGTAGCACCCACTCGTTTCTTTTTAGCACAAAGTTACGAGGAAATCCGCCCGTATTTCTCCGAAATGAGAGCCTCATCGTTGGCGAAAAAGTCGTCTTGGTCCAGGGTTCGAAACCGGCACCAACGCCTGTCCGGGGCGCTCGCTCTGCCAAGTGAGCTAACCAGGAGGACAGCTATCGACAGCACGAGGGCGAATACATCGACAACTCGAAGCAAGTGGGCATAATATGGCCAAGGAGCTCTGTGAAAACCCGAAAGGTGGAGGCTAATTTTCCCTTTCATAACGTTATTCCGCCTTGAGGGTTACCGCAGAACTCTTTTACCACTCCCCTCTGTGCAGCCTCCAGCGCTCTATTCGTGATGGCAGTAGAGTGAATGCGATCGGATAGTTGAATTGCCCTCAAACTTTAAGCTGTAACTCCGCTATTACCTAACAAATTTGAAGATGTTTTGGCGGCAAGCTATTCGTGAGGCACTCAGTTACTTGAGTGATGCCATTAGAGGATTATTTGTAAAGGTGTTGCAGAGCCCCTTTAAATAGGTGCAGTGTGACAGGAGACCTTAAATTTGCGGTAAGAAAGCCTGCATTCCAGTCGCGTTTCCGACAAAAACTAAAGCGCAAAGGGCGAAACGCCAACAAGAAAAAAATGTGCGCAAAAATACGAGCGATTTGGGAGTTGTGTCTGCGTCTAAGTTTCTGTAGGCTACGAGTGGGGGCGAGCCCGGCAAACGCACAAAATATTGTGGTTACCTCATTACTGCATGTACATGTGATCATGCTGCGCTTTTGTCGTTTAGTGTTGTCCACGCAACTGTTAACGTGCTCAGGAATGGGCACGTGACCGAGGATAGTTACGCATCTGCTGCGCTTCCGTGGCAGTCCCACGTGATTCGGTCAAATGTGTCCATGTATGGACACGTGCCATATATGGCCCACTTTGCCCAGTTCCAGTTATGGCCATATATGCATATCGCGTTATATATGTCACGTGTTCGCATATGGCCATATTTTCACGATTTCTGACAGAGCCGTATATCCAAATCCTGCGTAGGTCTCGCATTGGAATGAGAGGCTCTAACACGCACTGACAAATACGGTCATACGCGGACGCGTACCTTACACAGCCCGATACGCCCATTGCCTTATATGGCCATACATGGAATTTTTGTACGCGTGATGACGTCACGGATGCCTTGATCGGGTGAATAGCCACTCCAGAGCCGGAGCAAGTGGAGCGTTAGCGCGAACGAAGAAACCCTGGCACAACATTTCCTTCATATCTGTTTCGTGTCGTGCCCCCGATAAAAAACAATGGTATTTAATACCACGCCTCTATCATTCAATCGGCAAGCTGCATGAACGCAGTGGTGAGAAATCACGATATGACTCTTCACGGACTCGTACCGTCACGCTGATTCCTTTAAGCAGCGCACCCATGTACGAGGCCTGTCTAACTTTGTAAGCACGCTAATATCACAGTGACATCCTATTCCTGGTAAAGGAAATAAGGGAAGTTTAGAAGTGTACTTACTTGCTACATGCGTATGCATACAAATATATCCTACAAAGGGCATTCAATTCTTTGGCGTATGCATATTTCGATCACCACAATTTGAGAACGCGCATGAACACGCAAGGACGCGCGCACACTGGCGCACATTAAACACGGCCGCTAGCAGGCACGAATGCCTTAGTGTCCTTGAAATCGCAAAAACCCGGAAACTGCCGAACGCACCACCGCTTTCAGGAAAGCTTTTCTCCTCGTAAACGCTGGAAATAAAACTGAAATCCACCGCACAAATTTTACCATCGGCTTCTCCCCTTAGAAAAAGCCGGGCTGCAAACACTTGGATCGGTGGGTAGACCACCCCGTCTCACGACCACCAATATTTACTCTTTCAACTAACGCACTCCTCGAAGCATGACGATTCCTTGAAGCTGGCTCTCAATTTCTGTCTCTCACCCTCGCTCTTTCGCTCTCTCTTAAAAGCCTCCGGCATGGCAATTCACTTTGGTGCGACGAAGCGAGAGAAATTGAGAGCGAACGTGGAAAAAGTGTATTCTGGCGTGAGCAAACTGCGCAACGCATAGAGTCGATTGGAAAAGACGCGCAGGGTTGCCAGGCTTGCCGGAGGCTCTTCTAGTGCTGGTGCCAAACAGTATTAAATATGATGGTGTTTTCAAAGTGCACTGGGCTCCCTTTAACGAAGGCACCGTGCAGTGTTTACTTGCAAGAGCGAGGGAAATATGCGAGTAAAAGCAAGTACTGTGAACGCCCCGTGGCGCATCCATAAAATACGACATACAAAGCTTATCATAGCTGATTGAGGCGCGGTGTTTGGTGTTATGTCTCTCGGTAATGAGTTCGTTCTTGTTTGAAATGTGAAAAAAATCCCATGATTCCTTGTTGACCACTTAAAAGACGTAAGAACGAAATCCAATGCATTTGGTAGTCGAACACGAGACCTGGGTAAGCTAACAGGGAACTTTTGTCAGTCGAATATTACTTGAATGAGATTACACTCACGGTCTTTCTTTTTTTTTTTTGGGGGGGGGGGGGGGGGGGGGTTGTCAGAGTCATCTTCAAAACTATTTAGCGCACAAACCCACAACCAAGAAGAAACGGAGACATAAGGACGAGCGCTTGCGTGTCTCTATTCTCCTTGTATCCTTGTGTGTCCTTGTCTGTCGCCATTTCTTTGTGATTGTGTGCTTGCGGGCTACAAGGTTCTGAAGACATATATGCTCCAACTAGGCCGACTCACAGTTTTACTTTTGTGAGAGTGTTTCGAACGCCGCACACTTCACCATCGCTATCACCATTATGTAGTACTGGGCTGAGGGACAAGACGGGGGCCGAGAGCAAGACAAAAAAAAAAAAAAGTTCGAGAGCAACAGCCACACATTAGGCTTCCCGTAATCACCATTGTAAAGCAGTGGACTTGGGGCAAGAGTGTGGCAAGCGCCAGACAAGAAAACTAGTGCGGGTAGATGCCGGAGGTAGCGCTGCGCATAATCATCATCAAGTAGTAGTGGGCTGACGGAAAGTGCGGGTCGAGTGCTGCGTGCGCAAACTGCGCGCGCATATGCCGGCGCGAGAGCAGAACGAAGCCCACGTGTGCTGGTTTCTGCGGAACTAAAGTGGGGCTGACCCCTATGTGGGTACGTGCAGACTGCGCAGAAGAAAGAAAGAAAGAAAGAAAGAAAGAAAGAAAGAAAGAAAGAAAGAAAGAAAGAAAGAAAGAAAGAAAGAAAGAAAGAAAGAAAGAAAGAAAGAAAGAAAGAAAGAAAGCTAAATGTCTAAGGGAAGTTCTAAATCTAAACTTGCGAAGTCTACCTAAAGTTGGCTCTTCCTCATGAAGGGTGCTCTTGCGGAGAAGGAGGATTCAAAGCACACTACTTATAGATCGACCAATGCCCGCATGCATGCAAAGAAACTAAGTTCCTTTGCAAACATGCAGTCTTATTGCGGCATACCCTTTATAATAATTCGTAATAAACATCGACAGACGCACAGTGCCGCTTTTCTATTAATTCCTGACGTGTTAATAACAATAACTCCAGCAGCCCTTACTTTAACGCGTTTGTTAGTTAGAGTCCAGTAAACACGAACATTCATCGAATTAAGCGCTCAGTATATCAATACATTCGGCCTTGCATGATGAGTGTCCTATTGTAAATCTCGCTTTGATATATGCATGTTACTGTCATAAGATTTTGCATGCTGCGCCGCAATTACCTACGGAGTTCGGCACATTTTGTGCCAATCAATGATTACATTTAGGCAGTAATTATTATAAGAACATCAAAAACAGCGTAAGGAGAATTCAGTAGACAGTAGAGAAGCGCGGACTCCAACCGGACTCGTACCGGCTGTTATGCTTTTCTTAGAAATTTCGCGACTTAAGAATATTCGGCACAATGGCAGTGTAGTTGCCAGAGAGCATTGCTTCTAAGATCTGGATGTAGCGTCATGGAATCTGGATGCAGTTGAAGACAGAGGGTCAGCGGCAAAATGGCAAGGCACGCACAACTTATCACAAATATAAACATTTCATGACTGGCACAACCCTCAAGCTGACAAATTATGAAAGCTGGCAGTATGACGGCTTTTCCGGTACCTCTTGGTTTGAAGCCCTTGGTAAGCGTATTTCTTTCTCTTAATACCATGTTTTTTAAAAAAAAAAGACTACTGTTTTTCATGTTAGTAGAAATTCATACACAAAGGTTCTCGGACATATTGAGGAATAGTTGAACTACACTGCAAGAACAAAACGTAGTACATATTTCTCCCGGCCCGTTAGAGTAACAGGGTAGTTAGTTTTTCGTTAATAACAGGCTTGTCCCTCCTAAGTATGCTCTACTTTACCAAATGGTCAACGAAGGACCTGTAGACTTTTTAACGGACATCTGACTGCGGTATGTTCTGTAACGTACCAATTGTGCGGTAATTTTGCGTCGGCCTACTCAAGGTCTGCGATATATGAAAATAGTGTATGGCTACACTGAGATGCGGAAAACAGCGTAGCTCCTGCAAACAGGATCACTGTGACCTAGCAACGAAGGAAATAAGTTTTAAAGATTTATGATAAGAAGTTATGATGGTACTAGTGATTTATTTTCCAAGTTCTGGCCAAAGCAACTTGTCGCTTGGTGTGAAACCAGCTGATTATTGCAGCGTCGATCTGGTATACCTGACACACGGGTTGACTATGAGCGTCTGCGCGGATAGTCAAACTTTTCCGCCACGAACATTACCACACACTTGAAATGCGGCGCCAATCTAAGCATTATTAAAGCCATTTTTATTGTTGGCATCGATTGCGGCGACCAACATATTTTCCAGCATACGAGCACCTTAACACCACCGCATTGAAATATTTCCGTTGCAGAGATGTAACGTATATGTACAAAAAAAAAGCCAAGCATCGCATACGTCGAAATAAGCCCCATTCTGTACATTTAACTTTGGGACGTAAAACTTAAGAAATCAATCAAATTACCATTCCTACACTTCTCGGTGCTAAGGTTCTCTCCTCTAACTAACATTCCTACTCTATCGGTGCAGATACTAGGCTGAAAGCGTTGGCAGTAAAAGGCCCTGACCTATTTTCGCGCAACGCACTGTCTTTCGGGCGGCACAGAGCGCCGAAATGACCGGGAGAACAAAGCGCCTGTGTTTAAGGGACGTTCCCTTCTATCAGGGTGTTTGATCAGCCGGCCTGCTTTGAATGTTCGTCTTCTCTGCGGTAACGGCGAAAGCTTTCCAGGCGTTTCTGACAGCGCATGTACTCCTGAGGTGCCTCTGCGATCCGCCCCGTCTTCCACAATCTACAGAACAATGCGTTCATAGCTTATAATTTAGGCTGCTTGTTCGGCTCCAATTACATTCCCTTGTTTCTCCCAAATAGAAGACGTGCTCTACCACAGCTTGCTTTCTAATCAGTGGTGCTGTCTTGAGAAGGTGCCGGTTTTAGGTAGCCCTGGTTACTCCTCTTCACAGGAACAATTCAAAGTTATTGGACATAGATTTGTGGTGTGTTGTAAAACTTCGCATTCACAAGTACGGCCCTCATCAATGCGCACATGTCGGCTATTGGACAGGTACACTTTTACAGCAAATTAGAGTAAATTAAGTGATTATGGCTCTCTCTCGCTCTCTCTCTTCCATTCTATTTCACCTCCTTATTGCAGGGTAGCAGACCGGACTCGTGTCTGGTTAAACTCCCCGCCTCTCCTCCGTTCTCTCTTACTCTTTTTTTATTGCGCAATTTGTCTTTCTTATTTCGATGTGAACACACGTGTTTTCTTCCACGTAAGGCTTCGTCAGCAGACTTCTACGGCCCTTTCACTTCTAATGTATGTACGGGCAATCGAAAGTGAAACGGCTTCCCAATTATGCGCATGCGGGCGCACTGTCTCAGGCGAAAGGCCCGAGTGCTCATTCCTTTTCGTCATAGCGCTACCTGCTTATAATAGATATCGACGACGAGAGGCTTCGGTGCTACGTCGATGTCACGGTCGAGTGCAGATGACGATATACCCCTGGAGAGATGAGCTTGTTACGTCACTGAGCCACAGATCCAATTACTGCACACGGTCACCGCTCTGGAAAGGCGTTTCTATTTTTATGCGAACGTCTCACCTGGTATTACGTACGCGGTGCGCGAGTTGGATATAGTGATTGACGGTATGGCTTTCATAAGACAGGCACCGTCTCAATGCGTGCCTGTAGGAGACACGTGTGGTAATCAAATGTAGAGAACGGGGCTTATTTTCGCGTACGCGACTGTTGGCTCTTTTTATATACGTTACATGTCTGCAACGGAAATATTTTAATGCGATGGCGTTAAGGCGCCGCTCGTACGGTAGAAAATACGCTGGCGGCGGCAATCGATGCAAAGTTGATGTATGAAAGCGGGCTTAATGATAACATTATCAAACTTTTGCAGATGAGTTATATTATTCGCAGACATCATAAATCAACGCAATACATATGCCTCGCAAAGTATACGGTTACAGTACATCTGTCAAAAATATGACCGCGAAAGAAATAATTATAGAAATGCAAGTTCTTAGATAAGTACATTCACCTCCACCTGTATTAATTTTACAGACGCATATTATGCAGGCCCTTGCGCAATCAATGCTGACATTACTTCTACAAGGAATTCACACGCTGTTCTTTGCCATCAAAAAGTGCGTGAGGCCCAAGAACAGTCTTTGGATGTTGTCCATAAAATGTTTTCTATTTTTAGATTAGCAAACACAGAGTAGAGGCCAATATAAACGCGTATCTTGAAAGCAGCCCTGGATGCACTCCAGCAACAATTTCGCAGGTTATATGTCCAAGTTGCCGAAATCATGCTTTCAAAACCACCGTGTTGCATAAGCACATTCAGATAGATCCCTGCGTTTTTAACTGTAGCGATTGAAAGACAATCGCATGCACAGAAGCTCGTGTTTTAAGCTCGTCCGAATCGCAATACATGCACAGTAAACAAATTTACAATTCACGACAAGAAACGGCAACTAGTTGTGGAAACTTCTATTCCGGTATAGACACACACACACACACACACACACACACACACACACACACACGCATATATATATATATATATATATATATATATATATATATATATATATATATATATATATATATATATATATATATATATATATATATATATATATATATATATATATAGCATTTTTCATCTTTGAAAAAGGCTGGCCTCCAGCCGAAACATCAGAAATAAATCCTAAATTATATGTTCGTCACTGTGACTTTCTGATAGTATATATCCCGATAGCCAGGAAGAACTTTTTTGGATATATATATATATACTCCAGTAAATGTTTCTGTGGATCCAGACGAATATGAGCAGTGAAGGAACGGATGAACGTGCAAGAACTTTTTACTTTCCAATGTTTCGGCCGGTGGTCCAGCCTTTATCAGGAAATAACCTTTCCTTCATCAGGAAATTATTTCCTGATGAAGGCCGGACCACCGGCGGATCGTTGGAAAGTAAAAAGTGCTTGCACGTTCGTCGTTTCCTTCATTGCGTGTATATATATATATATATATATATATATATATATATATATATATATATATATATATATATATATATATATATATATATATATATATATATATATATATATATATATATATTCTTTAGAACCAACTTAATGAACTAGCAAATACTGAAGCCCAGGAAAGCATAGGGGAAGTTATTGAAGTTCTCAGTTGCGGTATTGTAATTGTCGAGTGAGGGGAAAGGTATTGCACTGAGCCTTCGATGGGTATATATATATATATATATATATATATGTTTGAGGAAGAGGGTAACAAACGTTCGAAACACAACTCTTTTACAAACGTTTCGGCAGGTGGGCCTCCATTCGTCAGAGTAACAGAGACTGCTTGCCACGCAGGGCATATATAGCGTCCGCATATACTGGCGTATCACAAAGCGGTGTCATCACTAATATCGTCTCTGAGGAATTATGATTAGTTATCGACGCATGCACGTGGCCGTAGGCCGACACACAATTTCAACGCGCGACGTTACACAATCGTGAATTGACACCTTCAATCTTTCGTCGATATCCCATACATAAACACATGACAGCTAAAAGCGCTGACAGCAACTGCTGTAGCACGGAACAGACATCACGCAAAAGCACATGTCATATTTCAAGAACGCGAAAAAAAAGGAAGAAGAAACATAAAACAAGTAGGCAGGCTAAAAATACGTCGGTTCTCGAGAACGTGAGAGTCATGTAGACGTGACCGTACTGCGGGGCAGTGCTTCAAGGCAACATACAGTCAGAGAGCCCGGGCTCTCGTTCATGCCATTAGACAGCGTGTTGAACTTATGGATTAAGAATGATTCTCTGAGTTCGCGTTGATGATGTGAGTTGAACCCTGATTCAAGTATTGTGGCTTTAAATTTACTAAAGGAGTGACCTGCGTCAGTGACATGCCTTGAAACAGGCAAATTAGGAAGGGCATGCACATGTGCCTTGTGGTTATTAAAACGGTACCTGAAACCTGTCTCGGTTTGGCCTATGTACTGAAGATGGCAGATGGAGCATTCTAGCAAATAAACGACGGTTGCTGTGTCGCAAGTATATATATATATATATATATATATATATATATATATATATATATATATATATATATATATATATATATATATATATACACTTGCGACACAGCAAACGTCGTTTATTTGCTAGAATGCTCCATCTGCCATCTTCAGTACATAGGCCAAACCGAGACAGGTTTGGCCTATATATATATATATATATATATATATATATATATATATATATATATATATATATATATATATATATATATATATATATATATATATATATGACGTTTAACAAACGCAGCCAATCTCGTTTGTCATTTCCTGGAACCTCGGTCTTTCGCCTTTGTGAGCTGAAACATTAAAAGATGTGCAAAACATTTATCCAGAGTACTGCCCGCAACAATCGACCAAGTTCTCGCGAAGATGTATACGCGTTAGCCACGCCGTGGCGTGCTTTAACATCTTTGTTGGCGTTCCGCCTGAACACTCGCTCGCAGTCCCACACACACACACACACACACACACACACACACACACACACACACACACACACACACACACACACACACACACACACACACACACACACACACACACACACACACACACCTCCAACAGCTCGATGTTTGGTCCAGTAACGTCTTTCCGAGAGCAAACTCGCAGTAATCGCATCCCCTCCTGTCTATTTCCTGAACCTCAGCATAGTAATTGTGGTAGCGTGATGGACACTTAAGTGGTGTATAATAGTCACGGCAAACAGTCGACCCTCCTCCGCCTTACTCTTCTTCCGCCCCTGAAACGTTCCTGACAGGGCACACGCCATGACCGTTTGAGGTATACCAGGAGAATGACCATTTATTTCTTCATTGCTCCATCTATACGGTACGTCAATCTCCTTACGACTTGCCCGGAAGGTGCTGCAGTTGTCTTTTATGTTCACGTGTTGCTGATCATTTTTTTATTGCTCACCGCATCGCCAACTACCGCTCTCATCGGAAAAGCTTCCTAGGCCGCAATTTCTTTCGTGTTATTAGATTTCGCGCATACCTTTTACCACCAGCACTCCCCCACCGTCCACCTCGGAAACGTTGTCGACGTTCGAGCATTTCTTTTTGGTGCCGAGAAACAGTATCGGGTAGCTCATCCCCACAAGAACTGCCATTTACTCTATATCTGCATTCAGTGGGCAGAGTACTATACTATTGGTTGAGGCATATCTCTTCCTTCATATATACGTCTTCCGCTGCCCTCGGCAAGGCAACTCAATCTTCGTCGTCTAAGTACCAGCGCTAACCTCTACTTACTCATGTGAGCGCTGGCAGTTTTCTGTTCTATCTGGATTACCCACGCTGGTGATTATTCGTCTCAGATATGTCGATCGTGCTTTATGTGCTAGTAATTTCTGAAGTTTTACGTGGCAGAGCCACGGTATGATTATGAGACGCGCTGTGCTAGAGGGGTTCACAAAGCTTGACCACCTGCGGTTCATAAGAAATGCACTGGGCACAGACCACGGGTCCCTAGCATTTCCCCATCCATTGAAAGTACTCCTTTATATAGCGAAATCTTGATTTAAAAAAATATTGTCACGGTAAGTCGTCTTGTTTCCTTTTTGTGTGTGTGTGCGCGCGCGCACACACGTTCAGAAAGGCAACATGAAAATTCAAAAGGGCCTTTGCGCTGTGTGAGAGAGAGAGAGAGAGACGAAGGGAAGGGCAGGCAGCCTAACCAGACGCGCGTCCGGTTTGCTACCCTACACTGGGGGATTTTGCGCTGTCAAAAAAGGAAATGGGAGGTGCATGGGAGATTTAGATGCCTGTAAGATTTCTGGCGAACTTTCTGGAGCCCCGCCCCGGTGGTCGAGTGCATATGGCACTCGGCTACAGATCCGAAGGTCGCGGGATTGTCTCCCGGCCGCGGTGGTTGCATTTCGATAGAGGCGAAATGTCGAGGCCCGTGTACTGTGCGATGTCAGTGCACGTTAAAGAACCCCAGGCGGTCGAAATTTCCGGAGCCCTTCACTACGGCGTCCCTCATAATCATACCATAGATTTGGGACGTAAAACCGTAGAAACCAATCAAGTAATCTTTCAGGAAGTGATCGCAAACTTTTTTCTTTTTCTCTATATCTCCTTTAGGCTCTCAGTTTGCTGAGGCATAATTCATGAAACAGTTCAAAAGCTAAGCAATTTGAGCTTCAGGGCTTCATAATCAGTGAATTTCATCTCAGGTGCATATTTTATTCATTTCCTGACTTCCAGGCCACATTTGCATATTCCAGATATCATGTCATGTTATATGCGCATGGCGATGCAGGGACATAATGCAAGGACATAATGTAGTAACACGAATGTTCTTACTTTTCTCACAACAGCCGCAGAAACACATTTGCGAGGAATAATGAAATACTAAAGAATACGTGCTACAACTTAATGTTGCAAAACAAAGCACGACATCTGTAATAAAGAAACATAAAACTTTGGTTAAGACGACGTGACTTTGTAAACACATCAGTTCCACTTGGTTTAGCCAAAATGTATGCTTTCTTTGCACAAAAATTGTAGTCTCATTTATTGTGCGCTTAGGGCGTCTAACGAGAAAGTAACTCGTATCGGCGCCGTCAAGTATGAGCGAACAGCGCAGCTGTGGCAAGGATGTCAAGCTCACTTGCCATGATCATGTAGCACTATCGTTATTACAATTATGCAGCAGTGTGCTGAGGGCAAGGGTGTGAGTAGCAGGTCGAAAGCAAGCGCTGTGTAAACCGAGATCTTTCTTTCTTTCTTTCTTTTTTTCTTTCTTTCTTTCTTTCTTTCTTTCTTTCTTTCTACATTCACCTTCGCATAATCACTACCATGCAGCAATGTGGCCAGTGGGTAAAGAGAATGAACTGGTAAGCTTTTGCCTTCTGCGTGACAGCTCCACTGTTAACTTCGAGCACTACTAGGTACGGTTGTACCTTGAGCCTAAATACTATTGCTCAGCTGTTTAAGAAGTCAGTAATGCTCAGAAGGTACGCCCTAAGTGTACCAGAGCTACAGTTATTAAATGGGAAGCACTTCCTTGCGTACTTAAGCCACTTTCGGAGTATCTATCTATCTATCTATCTATCTATCTATCTATCTATCTATCTATCTATCTATCTATCTATCTATCTATCTATCTACATAGCCGCCTACTTCTCGGTGCTCTCATGGTCGCCTCGGTCAGTTGGTACACACCATAAGCGGGACGGCAGGGTAAGAATTTACGACGAACATGAATGGCTGATCTTTACATCACTACATGTGATAGTATACTGGTCAAGCAATGTCATGATTAGCCATAATATGACCGCATGTGACTCACACCAGCAGTGCTCGTCCCTTAGTATGCGGGTGTGGGCCACAGGTGGCTGAGTGTTAATTTGCAGCAGCCTGTGTCAATCACTAGGTTGATCCGTTGGTTCTTGAGAAGGCACTTTACAAGGTTTACACGAGAGATAGACGTAGTGTTTCTTGTAGCTTGCGATCGAAATGTAGACACAAGAAGCAGGTACACAGAGACAAGCGTGTTGTAATGGCCAATGGCAACCCGCCACGCGGTAATGTTGTGCAAAGCCAAAGCGGGCCCTTAGTATGCCAAGCAAGCACGCTACACCTCATCCACGGCCGCTCCTCCCACGCTGTGCATACCGTAACTTACCACATGTGGTGATCGTGCTTGTCTGTTTGTAGCAGTTGTAGTGTGTATTAACCATTTTTGTAGCAAGTAAGAACACATTTATTACTATCACTAAGCATGCTTGTGTCCAGTTTCACTCGAAGCCGTAGAAAGGCTTCAGCAAACGAAGCTTATGGTATGCTCATTAGCGCACAACTGCGTATACTTCTCCACAGCAAAACAGACGTCTGTGCAGTAATGTGAGTGCCCATGGTATGTAGTATTATGAGCTATCCCGTAGTCGCCACATTGCTGTCCCCGTGCCTGTTAAGCCCAAGTTGTGCACACAGCTTGCTCACTGTGCTCAAGTACGCTCATCCTACTCATAATATTTGGCTAAATGACAAACAGTTAGGTATAGGCAATTTTCTCGCTCTTCTGGTTCGCTAGCATCCATTCCCACAATGCGTGGTGTCAGTCAGATTTCTGTGTGTGCGTGTCTCTTCGCTAAAATAGAAAGACGTACTACTAGCAGCTCGATAGCGAAATGACATTCCGAACAAAGGAGAACACGTGAGAGCTGTCACTGTATATAGAAACGATGACACTAACCTTAACCAGGAGCAGTTTAGGTAAACTACCCATCTTAAATTGATTAAACTCACTACATTAGACTTGGCGGGAAAAAAAGGGAGTGGCTTACCCGTAATCCGCCATGTCTACTCGTGCCCGAGCTGTGCCCACAAGTCGGCCGAGGTAGACAAAGTTGCGCTAGTGCTTGCAGTCACAATGAATGAGGAAACTAGCACGACTGTCAAGTTCACAAAGGGAAGCCGATGAAAAGGTGCTTCAGCCGCAGGTGAACAACATCACGTTGGCCTTCACTTTTTCTTGTTGTCTTCAAGGGGCCACCCGGCCGAAAGGGTTCTTTTGCAGGCTGCTCTCTTTTGCACGGTATGAAACACTTGACACGACACACGAGTTTGTATATGCGTCACCACAGCGAAAACCCAAATATATGAAGGAAAACCGCGCACCGGCGCATCAAGCGATTATTCAATTTCATTGCGAGATAACACGCCAGCAGAACATCGGTGGTTCAAGTATAGCACGCGTGACACAACATTATGATCAAAGCAGCGGGCCCGTTTCAGGGCGTATATCTTCTGGGGCGATGGTACACGCGATGTAGAGTGATGTCATATAACGCCACTTAGAGAGCAAGATGCGGCGATGCAATGAAGCCTCCCGCAGTTCCAAATCCTTCACGTGGAGCCCGCGACGGCGGAGAGCCAGCCGTAGCCGATCCGACCGTTGGAAACGACCCAATGCGCAGTGGAAGTCCGGAAGCGCAACTGCTGTGACGGCCCGCGCGCGGGCTTCGTGTTGCTTTCCCTCCCTCTTTCTCTCCCCGTACTCTTCCCCAATCGGACCCGGGGAGAGAAGGGAGAGCTCTTCCCTCCTCTTCTCCCCCTTTTTTCCCTTCCCCGAGTGGCCCTTCCCGTTCGATTCTCCTTGTCGTACACCCCTCGCGCTACTGTTTCCCTCGACGCGTTTTCTTCTGCCGGCGCCCGTTAGAGGTCTTTCCGGAATCCCTATACACGATCTTGTCACATCGCGCCCACTTCCACCCTCCTCAGTTTCGCGTCCTTTCCCGCTATCGCCTTTCCTCCTTACAACTTCGCTACTACACGGCGTACACTGGTCCCTTTCTCTCCCCCGAACTAGCGTTGTTTGCTATATACCGCTGCTAACCTTCTCTTCCTGTCCTGCTTTCTCTGCGAGCTGTGCAAGTGGCTCGCTTTGCCCAGGGGAGCCGGACACTTTGGGACAGCCGAGTTGGCCAGAACGCTTTCTTCGCCGCTGCTCCTGTTACACGAGCACTCCAAGCTTGAGACTTACAGTCTCTTCTGTGTGTATATCCAAAGATAGGAGAGACGAATCATGGTTCGTGTTTCCCGGTTGCCTGCTGGCGCAGAACCCAAAATGCAGCGCGCGGATGGCCAAGGCTCGTATCTAATGCGTAACAATAAAGAGCAAAATATGACAGAACGAGCATTAGCAGCCGAAAGAAATAGAGCGACGAAAAAAAAAGAGCAGGAAGAAAAGGACTGCGTGTTAGCCCCAACGGTGTCCCCGAGAAACTTAATAAGACGCAGAAAAAAAAACGACAACACGTTCTATGTGTCTTCGAGAAAGCGGCAGCCACCACAGCCTGCCTGTCATTATCAAACTACGTAAGCAGTGGCCACACCGTGGACATCATGCTCTATTTTGTTTCGTGCTTGGTCTTAGTTTGTTCGCCATTCCTTGATTTCTTTACTTTTATCTATTTCTTTTTCGTGCGGGCATTTCGCGCCTAGAGCTACATCTGCTCTTTTCCTTCGCTCAGCGGTCTGCGCCTCGGTGAGATTCTGTGGTCTAGGCGTTAGAACAACATCGTTATCTTGAAACGTGCCCATCGGAGAAAGAAGCGAACAAGGACAAGTTTTTGTTTCTTCGTGTTTTTTAACCCTTCGTGGCTCACGCGTCTGCTGTTGGAGCGTAAATCTCCACAAAGCTGCCAGGCCTGCCAGCACATCCTAGCCAAACACATAAGGTCTTCGTCAAGGCTGTCGTAACTTGCGTGATGCCATGTAGCACAAACCACTTACACCAACATCGTGGGGCCGTATATTGCAGCCTCATTTCTTACTGCGTGTGGCGCTGACTGCAAGATATTGCGTGGCAGTGATACATTCTATGCGACTCTCGGTGTTTGTGGTGCCTCAACTTGAGGACCGTAAGGAACAAACACGATTAAGCGAGCGCTACGGGATTTTAGTAAAAGTGCAAAAGCCAGCTGTGCCCAAAGTGGAAATAGTTATTGAGCCTCTTTCCTTTTTTTTTCCTGTTCTATATCACGGTCCCTCATGCCCTGGGAAAGAGACACCAGTTTCTAGCACCTTTTGCTCGCTGCAAGGACTGATTATTCGCAGGCGAGGTAATATGAAACATTAGGCAACCGAAATTTGTTTTTCTTCTGTAGGTCATGAGATATGAGCGATAGCGAAAATAGTAATATCCAGCTGCATAGATGCTCTCGCGGTTCAGTTGCGATCGTAATCTAACTCACAATGTTCAAATGAAGTAGATGCACGTTGCGCGCATACGCTGCCTCATCAAGCTGTGTGAGTGGTTAAGTAGAATTCAACAAGCGATACTGTACTTACGCTTGTGTACCATAAATGTACGCGTGCAATGTAATGCGATTGGATGCAAATCGGGTCGAGTTGCATTTTCTTATAACTTAACGCGCCGAATGCATTGTATAAGTTATGACTGAACGAGATTCCTTACGTTCTCTTCAGATCCACAAAGCTTTCATCTTCTACCCTATCAAAGAAAGAGATAATGTCATCTCTGGACAATCAGCGGTTCCACGTATTCGTTTAGCAATAGCGTGACGAAGCCGTGACGCTGATTTTCGCGTAGGTCCGACACGTGGCTCCTAGGCACGTCGGTGCATGTAAGGGCAACGAACTACTCTTATGGAATTAGGAATCAATGATGCAACGCGTGGTGCTGCAGTGGCGGGGCGCCTAATGGCGTAGCGTTCGACACATGGTTCCTATATCAGACAGTCACCAACAGCCCACCACAACGCGCCACCACAACGCGCCATTTTCATAGTAAGAATAGCGTGTTAAGCGTATGTCACTGCGAGGCTTTTGAGCGACAGCTCTATCACTCAGCAATGTGATCGTTCAAGGCTATACCGCCATTATTTGTAAATATTGAAGGCCATATTACAAAGAGGAGCACAAGAAGATGTCCCGCGCAGTGCATCTGGTATGGACATGGTCGTACCTCTAAGCTATCTGGTCGAAACGCAGCCCTATATAGAAAAATCCTGGACATCATACGCAATGTGGGAGTCGGTGTATTCGAAGCGATGAGATTGCCTATGGCGACTGTTTTTCATTCAGGCAAGTCTTACGAGCTAGATGGACGTCTTTATACAAAGTACACAAGTACTTTGCTTAACGGGGGCTAACCAGGAAACAGCACCGCCAGGACTAAATGGTAGCTCATGATGCTACGACGTAACGCAGGCACTCGCGTTAGTGTGCAGCACAGACGTCTGTTTTGTCGAAATAAAATGCAGGCTATAGTACTCAGATGTGCATATCATTAGCCTCGTCCGTTGAAGTATCCCTATAAAATGCAGCAAAGATGAACAAAAGTTTGCCGAGTGCTACTAGAACATATATACATATATCGTTTATTAAATGTCTCTGACAAAGTTTAACACGCACTACAAGCGCAATTAACGTTACACACGAAACATCGTCACAACTGCTGGTGGATTAGGTTTATTTTTTTACTGATGTAGAAATAAATGAAGGAGCTGTTGTCGCCATTTTTGGTGACGGCTACACCTTTTTCGCTTAAAGGAGTACTGACACAAATTTGCGGCGGCTCAAAATGTGCATTTTTCGTTTTCTAGCCATGTATTGTTAAAGCCCTTCGCACACAGAAGTCAGGAAACACATACAAAATATTTTAGTTTGGTTTTAAAGTTTCGTCACCCAGCACTGCAAGCCAGCCCCAGCGCAATGGACACTACGATGACATATGAGCACAGTCTATTAAAAATAGCCGAAATCACTGTCAGAGTCACTGGACGTCCGTGAAATTGTCGTTGTTCGCGTGCCACACGTGGAATTGACCACACACAACGGAGTTGCAACGACGCTATCACGAATTTCTGTCCCTACGGCACTCAGACGTCACCCGACTACGTTGATACGTCACTAAGAAGCCGCCCCTTCGAAATCGAAACCGAAAGTAGACTTTTGAGGAAGCCGTATTAAAAATGCATTCATTGCCTTACGAGCAGTGTTGTACACGTTCCTCCAAAACAGGAACGAAAACTCGTTCCTCGTTCCTTCGCAATTTTGTAACGAGTTCCCGTTACAAGTTCCTTTACTCAGAAAGGAACGCGTTCCAGTTACATTTCGAATATTGGAACGTGTCGTTACATAAACGTTACATCTGATATCTAAAATTGAAAATTAATGCTGAGGCAAATTAAAGTGAACATATTAAATCTTGCATCGACCTATCCATATTTCCAGAATTTCAACGTCAACGGTGGCATATTATCTGGAGACAAAGAAATCTCCAAAGAAACGCTCCTAGGCATATATTTTCAAGAAGCGCCGAACATACTACGGACAACTCCACTGCAACTTTGGCGCTAGTCTATTACAAGTGTGACACATATCGCACTTTCCACTTCAGTCTTCAGATGCGTAGCCAGGATACTGCACCTCCAATTTGCAAATAGTTAGTTACTCACATGCACCAATGCACGTAACAGCGGTGCATTTGACACTGAAAGCTAGTAATAGACCTTTTGATTTAGGATAGCATATAAAGGTTTGTGCCTGACCCATGGCATTGCGCGCAAATACTCGAACAAGATACCCCGATGTCGTCAGCATTCCGAGTCCTAATCGATTCTGCTCAAAATTGGTAGCCCTTGTAGCATTTTAATAAACTAATCGGCAGTTCTGCATATATTGCTTTTACTTAGTTCTCATCGCTTTAAAGTACTTGTGATATATTGTACTTTTGTTGTTAATTATAGCTGCGTTGAATGCATGCCCGTGTGAGGAATTTTAATATTTTATCTCGTGCGTTTACCGCCGAATTAAATAATGCCGGAATGTTTTCGTCGTGGCATTAGGAATAAGCAATACTTGCCTGTTGAGTTCGGTGGCACGCCGACATTAACGCAAGGGCGAAATGCCGTTGTGGTGCAGGAAATAAATACTAAAATAAATAGGCTTACATGCATAATTTGACGGGACGCCAACCGAAAATGACCCCCACCACGCAAGCACAATTGACAGGACATTGGTATACAGCAAATGAGGCTGTACAATAAAGTGGACGGGGTGCTGTGCGTTAAAATGTTTGGTTATTCCTGTGTAGCTATAACCGTTTGGTCGCGTAGTAATGATAGCAATGAAACCATAGTTTTTATTAGAAACAAACTGGGCATCACCGACCATAATTAACCAGGTCCGGGTTAGAGCGATGTTATCTTCGCTCAATATTACAAACACGCACGCACGCGCGCAATCATGTTCAGCACACGTTCGCGTTAGCGCGCGCATATATCCTTTCGAAAAGCCTTTCGTTTCTGCTTTTTGCCGAGGGCATAGGGCTGCTGACGCTAAATTATGGCGCGGCCCGTTCAGTTCAACTAAAATACCTTGAAGAGATTGACGCACCGAGATTGAAGAGATTGACCCACAAGTATGGACGACCACGGCCGTAACCACGTTCTCAGAAAGAATGCGGGGAGAGCCGATATAGTAAAGCACGCGCTGACAGTGTTTTACCTCGGAGGGAGTCCTGGCGGTGGGATCACAAAGGAAGGGACGAAAGTAACTTCGCTGTTGCATGCAGTTCATCCCTCGTTGCCGTGCACCCATACAGGGCTGGCTGACAGCCGGAAACTATTTGTCCAGCGGCCATAGTAAGCGGCCACCGCGAAGGAGTAGCGGGATACCCTGACGTCGTGCGGCCGCGGTGAAAGGGAAGCGTCGCCCTCGTCGAATCACCGAAACCGCAGTAGAATGGCGTTTTCGTGCGTGATTTTCTATGAGGGAGAGATAGTGGCGGCAGGAAAACGGGGAATTCAGGGAGGGCTTGTTGTAGTCCATCCTATCCGCCATGCATGATGTGCTGCGTATGTGCGATCATCGTGGAGTGGAACGTGTATAGAAGGAACGCCGTTCCCTTTGCCGTTCCTTCGTAAATGTAACGCGTTCCCGTTACAGTTCCACCAATCCTAAATGGAACGATGGCGTTCCTTCGTTCCTCCCAAAAGGAACTCGTTCCAGGAACGTCGTTCCTTGGAACGACGTCCCGTACAACACTGCTTACGAGGCACCATGATACTCCTTTTGGGGTTCTCCACACCAGTGCTTTCATTTACAGCAATAATACGAGGATGTCAAAAATTCGTGTCAGTACTCCTTTAAATGTTGTAGCATCATCGTAATAAAAATAAATAAAGAATAAAAATATAATCATAAACCTGTCCTACGTTTATTACTGTATTTACCGTGTGGAGGGAGCCGCCGTAGCGTAGCGGTAGTGTACTCGCTTTGCACCGCCGGGGTCCGGGTTCGATACCCTCCTACCGCTTCGCTTGGTAGGTTGGTTTCGGATATTAGAGTCCGTTCGTCTGCAACTGTGTTTGTTATATGTAAGTTTCAATATAATGCTACCGCAGATGGTATGTCTTTGTTATATTCAAGTGTTTTCTGATGGCAAACACTATGCCTTTGTCAGATGCAAGTGCATTCTGATGATATGTTAAATGTATTTTAGTTGGCCTGAGATTGGCATGGGGGGCTGTACAAAATGCAAACACCTTTGGCACATACCTGCATACCACTGGCAGAGAATTACGGTTATGAGCCACACGTGATTGCAGTATTGTTAATCGTGGCGTACATCACGAGTATATCATGTTAGTAGTGTAAAGATCAATCACGCATGTTTATCATACATTTGTGCCTTATGTTCCAAATCTTAGTTCATATTGGGTGAACGAAACCGCCAGGAGAGAACCAAGACGTAGGCGGCTAGATAGATAGATAGATAGATAGATAGATAGATAGATAGATAGATAGATAGATAGATAGATAGATAGATAGATAGATAGATAGATAGATAGATAGATAGATAGATAGATACGGTCAAAGTTGCTCCAACTCGCCAAGAAATGCTTCGCATTTAATACTGTCCTTCCTTCAACCTTCCTTATTATTGCGCCAGAAGCGCGTAGAAAAGGAATCGAAGCCTCTGTCGCTCAAGTAAGCAATGCACGGGAAAAGGGAGCGTCGTTTAGCCGCCCTGCCACGGTTGTCTTTGCGGCTATGACACTCGGCTGCTGGTTCGAAGGTCGCGGAATCAAACCCCGGCAGCGGCGGATGCATTTCGATAGAGGCGAAATGTTGAGGCCCGTGTACTGTGCGATCACAGAGCACGAAAAACAACCCCAGGTAGGTCGAAATTTTTGGAGTCCTTCACGATAGCGTCTTTCGTAATCATATCGTGGTTTGGGACGTAGATACCCAGAAATCAGTGAGCGTCCTTTGTGTAGCTCGTAGCATTCCTTTACACTAGCATTCTTGCCTGTGGCCGGCAAAGTAATGAACACAACTGCACCTTTGACTGTTCTACAGTGTTTCATTTCGCACAATAACGCAATTCACCTTGTCTCGCCTTTGTAGCTTTCCTTTGGTTCCTGCTGTCTTGGTTGCTGCTGTTTATTCAAACGCAGGCTCTGATCAGCTGCAAGCGTGTATAGACTGTTACATAAATGTTTCATTCTCTCGTACTTTTCTCTCGAAATGTTGAGGCCCGTGTGCTGTACGATGTCAGTGCACGTTAAAGAACCCCAGGTGGTCGAAATTTCCGGAGCCCTCCACTACGGCGTCTCTCCTATAATCAGTGCTCGTTTTTGGGATGTTAAACCCCACAAATCAATCAAAAATCATCACAGGCCTCAAAAACCAAGTTCTGAGTTTTACATATGATGAACCAAAAACAAGAAAGAATGGGAGCCACGCCGTTGTGAACTTCAGAACAAATTTGACGACCTATAGGTTTCTTTACCACGGTACCCATATCGAAGTGCGGGAATCTTTTGGATTTCAACAGCGCGCGAATGGTGCCGCCATAGCAGAAGTCGAAGCAGGGTACCCGACACTAGCAGCGCAACTCCTTGCCTGCTAAGTCACGCGGCCGGATTTGATCAACACACACGAACAACATGCAGTAACAAAACCGGTCGTCGATATCATAATATTCCGCCTCGTATCTCGTATCTCGTAGCTCGGGTCCATTTCTATATGTTGGTGAAGAACGAGGACGGATTACACTAAGAAATTTAAACGCGCATAGAAACCAAATAAGGTACTGAAATCAATATAGAAAAAACGACATGACAGTGGTCAGTCTTTCGACAAGTCTTCCGCTATACATTAGCGCATTCATTGGCACAACTTTCTGCGCTAGTGTTCTCCACAGTTCACAGAATAACACTTCGCTTCAGAAACAACTGCACGTGACTGCTCATGTTATAGTCATCTGTAGTTAAGTATTCGCTAAGGGCTTTTTTGTTAAGGTCATGGGCTGTCGATGCAGGAAGTGTGCAGGCTACGGTCCAAGTAATATTACAACCTGAGGGCGACTGTACGAGCTTCCTAGTTTACATACTCTAACTCCTGTTTACATAATCGTGTGTGTAGTAAAATCGGGCAATAACAGTGCCGAAGCCAGCATTCGTGTGCACTCTCTAAAGCAACTAGCAAGTAAAGAAAAACCGCCCGCCAGACTATTGCGAGGAAGAAAGATGCGAGAAAAATATGATCGCGAAAAAAATCGTTTCGCGAGAGCAGAGAGCCACATCCGACGTGCTACGGAAAGTCGTGAAATCTTGCAATGGATTTTCACTCAAGATAATAGCGAAACAAATAAGCGAAGAATAAGTAAGAACATGGGTTTCTGAGCAAAAATATTGAGTCTGTCGCTTTTCCTGCCTCCTTGCTGCCCGTAGGATATTGAACCGAGCTGGAGCCCAACAAAAGTCCGAGAAATAAGGCCACCACAAAGACAGGGCGCAGGCAAATACGGAACGCCAACAGAAGCTTAATGTAGACATGTTGTGCATCGGTAAACAACGCTTCAGTGGCAACGCAACAGCACACCTTGCATGCTGATATAGAAATCAGGTCCGGGTTCACGCGAGCGTGAGATTCAGCGGCGTATAAACACCAGGCCACCGCAAGAAATTCTACTCGTCATCCATCATCGTGTTGACAAAACGCTTGCGGAAATATCCCGAGAGCAGGGAGGCATATATATATATATATATATATATATATATATATATATATATATATATATATATATATATATATATATATAGAGTGCATGTTAACCGGACGTGCTTAGCTGTCCACGCGGGATTTAGCGACATATTCCTGCGTCCGTGTCCTAAATCCGTGCCGATGCTCGACAACGTATTAAAGATTATATAAAAAACAAATCCTCACACAGCAGAAACAAGCCTCTACGACTTAGTTCACAGAAGAATGTATACCTAAATTTTCGTGCTCTAAATATACCACTTTTCTCGAAAACGGCGCAAGATTTTTGCTCTTTATGCATACCATGAGCTTGGACATGTCGCAAGGAGTTATGGTACGAGTCCGTGAGATATTGAAGGCCACGTGCTTAGGGTACAAAACTAATATTATATCAATACAAGTCACAGAAAGCAAACAAAAACTCACCACCTCCAATGCAAAGAAGTTGTGCAATCTGCGCGCGAAGATGTATACACACGCGGGGTGTCCGTCACTTTGTATTAAAGATAATGTTTATTCTGGCCAGTGCGCACATATACGGCGGTGTAGCATGCCATCGGGATGAGACAAAAGTCAACACACATAAAACGTGTTTCGTGAGTTGGCCAGCAGCCCGACACGTAAGGCAACGGGACTGCAGTGGGATCAGCCAGAAAAAAACGTTCAAGAAAGAAAGCAGGGGTATCAAAATACGTCAGTTATAAGATAATCAAAAATATTTGCGAATTATACAAACGTACATGATAAAAGTAATAGAAGAAGATAATGATTTAAATTTTTATTATACCACTGTCGATTAACGTAAGCAATAGAAAAAGGTAATTTCCAAGCAAGAACAGCATGAGGTAAATCTAAACGATTTTCTCAAGTTAAAACATTTACTGGGGTTATCCCCTACTAGATTATTCAAAGCAAATAGAAAATTCAGTATTGAAAAATGGCAATCATGTCGTCACTGAAATTCTGTTTAGCAGCTATTCCATTGTCTACATGTAATTACAGTCGATTAATTATTGTGTTCCAATAAAATGGAACAGCAAATAAAGATGTAAATATACGTACACGCTTAAAATAGGGTGGAGAAACGGCGGTGTACATTATCAAACAATGCTACTCTCTCTGTAAATATAGTAGCGAAATATATTAGCTTTATGGATAGAAGGACACCCCTTCAGCTCTAGGCGGGGAACGAGGATTATTGTGGGCACGAGTACGCATTTTAGGGATACAAACGGATTTTATATATATTACGCACATTCGCACACATGTATAGAATCGACATCAACAAACCGAGCGCCGTCACGCATACACATTACATATACAGACAACTTTAGAACGGAGTACGTACAGAATCCTGTGTAGCTGCTGATTTTAGACTCTGCTTGTCTCAGTGAACGTTTTACTTTTCTTGAAATCTTTGTACTTCATTATAGTGAAGGCAGAGAGATGTGCGAATTCTATATTTCTCCTTGTGGCACACAGACATGTTAGACAAAAGGCACAAAATATCAAAATATTGAGTGGTGTAATTACGAAGCTCTTTCACAGGTGTTCGCATTGCGCCACGGGACCGCATTCATTATGTAGAAACGGCGTAGGAAGCCGAGTTAAGGCATGACGCTTGTCTTTGCATTATTGTAGAACGCGAGTGGAGTGTGCGGAGCATTTTTTGGGCGCAACAGTGGAAGCAGGCCAACCCAAAGCTGATTTTACTGCCAAAATAGGATGCTTTATGACGTGCTTCAGGACGACAAAACCATGAACATTTTTAAAAAGAACAGTAAACAGAAACGTATGAGAAGAATGAAAAAAAAATAAAAAAAACCCGCAGCCGTGTTTGCCTAGCCACCATGTGAGTTCGTACTCAGGGATGGTGGCTAGGCTTCAGTGTCACATTGGCTAGGCGCTGTGTGACGTATTTATCACGTATTTTCTCCTCCTCCCTCTTTCTTTCAACAAAGATCAACACTATGTTCCCTTTCCCATTCTCCCAGCGCACTACAGTCTTTCATTAATAACCTTCCTTCCTTTCCGTTTTCGTTTGCTATTACGCCTCCTCCGATATGAGGTGTGTGTGCTACTGCTTTGGTGGTTGAAAAAAAAAAAAAAAGATGGCGCTGCTAAAATTCTGGTGTTCTCGCAGGTTAACTCGGCTTCTCGTGTGTTTAATTCGTATTTCCTTTAGATTAAACATTATTACTCGAATCACCACTCGAGGACGCAGCATGTCGAGTTTTCACGTTATATATTAAGCATTCCTTCGACATCTCCAGCTGCCTCGTTTCCAAAGTATTCTCCGTAGTCATCCTATCTTGCAATCGCCAAGCATTTCTTCATCACACCTATAGACTTGGCATTCTGCTTCTCTAGCTACAGATTCTATGTGACCGTTGTGATAAAGAGTCTTCTACAATACGGCCGGTACAAGGATGTGATACGGTTCCCATAAATGCGCGTAGTGTAAGAGTGACGCCGCCCAACTAGATGCACTTTTTGGACGCATGTGTGTGTGTTTGTCCTAGTCTTGAGTGTGTAGACCTTTTTGCGCTGCAATGTAACCTCAGTTCTCCATGCCACAAGCAGAAAAGTGCTGTTTGCCTAGTGGTACGACGCTTGGCTTCGGGCTGCGTGCACCCAGGTTCGAATCCCGCCTCACCAAGAAAATATATTTTATTTGTTTTGCTTATTTCTCTCTTTCACTCTGTCTGTATTTCTTCGTTCCTCCATCTGCACTTCCTCTCCTCACTTCGCACTCTCTCTTCGTTCGCCCTCACCAGCTCTGACAATTTCGCGGAAGCTCCGTACGGCTGGAACCAGCAGCTCTGCTGTTATAAAAAGCAAGAAAAGAAATAATAATAATAATAAAAAAGCAGTATATGGTTGAAGAATCAAGGGCTTCTTTTTGTTGCAGTTGTTGCTTTTTGGTTTATTTTGTTTCGAGTCTTCGGACATTTCAACAGAACAGGCTCCGCATTCCGAATTACACCACTCGCATAAGTAAGAAGAGAGAAAAGAAAGGAAGAAAGAAATTGCGCGAATTCAGAAGCAAGCGGACGACCTGAAAACTGATCACTAACCCGCCAAAAAGAAAATGTTAGTGGAGACTATTTGGGTTCCGAACTCATATCCGCAACTTAAGCGTGAAAGACGTGGTTTAGAGTTAGTGGAACGCTAGAAAGAAAAATATTATTCGATGTACGAAATACAAAATCAACAAACGAAAGAACCCCATCCTTAGCGAGAAGTGCCCATACCACAAGAACGATCGAGTTGAGATTTGACGAGTCGCCCGGGGTTAAACATCGAAGACGGATATTCGTCTAGTAAGTGCAGATCAAGTATACGGGCGTTCCAATATCAGATTTTGATAAAACGGATCTTACGCGAACACATAGAGTAGCGTATCGAATCGAAACCCGAATAAACAAGAGAAGCGCTCTTTTTTTTTTCCTTGACCATGAAATATTAGTTTAGCGTTTCGCTATTTTGAAGCCAACAGGCCAGAAAGCTAAAAGTAGAACATGTGCACTGTGGAGAAATTTCATTCGGATAGCAAGCCTTCGCATTTAGTAACTCGCTTTTCTTGAGTCTTTTACCGCAAGCCTAATGTACGATTATTCCATCGCTTAATCACGACCGCAGCTGGCCGGCTCAAAATTTTGGACGTCGTTAGTTTTAACGCAGATAATTTGTGGCCGAAGGCACTATTTACAACCAAGGTTTAATTATTCCGATTATCAATGTTTCGCCTTGGGATCACTGTTCTTCAAGTATGAGCCACTTCGTTACTGTTGAATGGTTGAGTACAATTGTTTCAGATAACCTCCAAGTTACCTCACTATACTAAGGAGCGCGACGAATTGAGCAATCCACACGAACAACCTCTTAGGCACATCTCCGGCCTCAACGACGAACGTGTCGATGGAAGCAACTATTATGCCACGAATGCAGTTTCATCTATAACAGGTCGAAGATAATAGGCGATTGAACGAAGCCGGCGCTACAGTGCTGCCCAGAAAGAACTATATACCATAACCCCGAACGCAACGCGAGAGGTGTCACATTTAGCTGTGACTGGCGGGTTCGAACAGACATGGGGAATTGCAGGCGCGACGGACGGATGGGACGGACAGCCCGTTCCTGGCTCATTCATTACAGTCGAGGTTTATTTTTCGTGCCGAGCTCAATGCTCTGTTGTGCGAACTTTACCTCCGGAGTTCACGAGAGTCCGGCGCCCAAGATGCGGTCCTCACTGAAAAACCACATAACGCACCACTTGCCCCGTTTACACGCTCACCCAAACTTCTTCGAAGCTATAGAAAAAAAAAAAGAAGTGCTCTGGAGAATTGCGAGAGATGGAATAACGTTTTGTGCCAGTTCCGACGAGTACAAAGGCACGAGGTCAAGCGTGTCCTCGTTTCTCTTTCGCCCCCCCCCCCCTTCCCTGCATACTCAGTGCCCATTCAATCATTCTGTCTTATCTCTTCCTGCATGTTACACGAAGCGTTGTCCTTTCAGTACGCTGGCACAAAGGCCACAGATTATTCACTTTACATTTTCTCTGCGGTTCATTTCCCTTTAAAGCGAAAGGAAGACGGGAATTTAAAAAGCAGAGAGGGTGGCCATTTCTCTTACTAACAGTGCTTGGGCATGTCATATCCGGTGTTCTAGAAAATAACGAGTTGCAGCTAGTAAGCTACTGAGAGATGCATAAATGACCGAAGAATAGGAAACACGGCCAGCCGCACTCCCATTTCAAAGTACCAGCTATCCTTTTTGTTTGTTTGCTTTTGGAGAAGCTACACGTAGGCCGAAATGCGAGCAAAACGTTCCCTGGTTTTGCATTTACTTGAATTTGAGACATCCCTGATTTTCGTCAGCAGCCATGCCATATTAGGATCACGTATGCCACGACACGCCTTCTGGCATAAGAAAGAGTGTTCCACACTCGCCGCCATGTCTACAAGTGGCGCTAAATAACACTCCCAGGATTAAAGTTTACCTAACAAAGTGGACGGGAGAACAACCGCTGTTGTAGCTCATTTGGTAAAGCATCAGACGCTCTATCCGAAGGGTCCTAGGCTTTGTCTCTACGAGCGGCCCGTGTGTTCTTTTCTTTCCATTCTTTTCTATTTCTTTTCCATTTATGTCATAATTAATACGCTGCAGCGAAAAGACTACAAATATCTCCCCCGTGTCTTCCTTGCCCTCGTTGTCTGTTTAGTTCATTAGTTAGTGTTTAACAAAGAAAATAACCTCTGACCCCTTCCCCTTTCTTCAGATCACATGCATGGTAATAATTTGTTTTCTCCCTCGTACGGGCGTACCAGGATTTTACATACACTGATGCGGAGAGGCTTTACGTGACCACCGAGCGTCTATAATTTCTAGCTGTACCTGAGGTACTGCATATTATGGTGTAGCTAAAACTTACCGATGGAGGTCACACTGCACACACAGAAAAACACAATACAGACAAGAAACGACACAAAGATACACACAAACGCACACAGAAGAACCTTAAGTCGTTATCAGAAAATTTTCGTGGCTTCAAGATGATGTGGAATCTCTTTTGGCTTAAGCGCAAAGTTTGAGGCAAGTATATGTAAAAAAAAAAAGATGATCTTTCTTAACTTCTGTTAATCATTTCTCTTTCGAAGAAATACAGGAACACTTCTTGAGATGTTGATTCTGAGCCCGAAGTGGCTTGGTTAGGGTACTTAATTTTCCTGTAATTAAAGAACTCCATTTCCTCTTCAACGACGGAGTTAAACGCATCCGCAAGGCCCTTTCACAGTGGCAAATTCAATGTGGGTTCATTTGCATGGACTCGTATTTTTCGAAGTTATGCACAACCAACTCAAAGCGTCAAAGAATACCTGTCATCAGCCTTTATTTATTCTCTATCACATTACAGGTCAAACTGACTTTCTCATTATAATTCTTTGCTTACACGGCTAAATATTAACAACGACGACGAAATTCAATCCGCCTAGTAGCTCCTAACTTAACCGGACTTAGAGCCAGCTCCCACTTTAAAGAAATTACTCATGGTTAGTGCCTCTGCGCCTTCCCTCTATGCTGCACCTCGTCCGCTTCTCCCTAAACGCGTAATTACCGAGCAGCACACAGGCTTAAGTCAAAGGCTCCCACATCACTCTTGCGCTGCAATGCCACTTCTCTTAGTCACAGCTGAAGAGTTTTCTCTAAAGAAACGGTGCTGAAGCAGCGAGAATAATGACACTAAACGACTTTACAAGTTTCTAAAACAACCATGTAAAGTCTGATCTTAAGCCAATTTCCCCATCTGCCACCGGCTCTGTATCGGGCGAAGGGCAAAACACGGAACGCCTTTTCAAGGTCAAAAGGCCACAAGCACCCAGAAACTAAAGGCATGTAAGTAAACGGTGCACCCAGAAACAGTCACCGGTTTCACGTTAGCCCTTGCCGGTGCTTGTTTTGCCTCGTTGCGCATCGCAGCCGAGTTTCAGCGGTAAAATGTGCCCGGCATGTCGTTGAGCAAAAGGGCGTGACTGCTTTTAGGGAACGGCTTCGCAAATGCGGTAACGGGTGGGGCGTCCGCAAGATAAATGCGGGAAGGGTGGGGAAGTGCACGTGCACGGTAAGACCGCTATTAGCGCGAAAGTAAACGTAAGCATTCCAGGTCCAAATCGCGCTTGATTCGTAACGCGACACCGAGCGCGTCATTTTCTTTTTTCTGCTGCGAATAACGTAAACGTCGCCGCCGTCGTTGATTCACTTATTTACGATGTGGGGCGGTGCTGGCTCATCCCCGACCACTGTGCGCGCGCCCGCGCGGCCTCGCGGCGTTCCCACTAATTGAAACGAATGCTGCGACTCCCATCACCCTATAATTCCCTACGCTACAAGTCCTGATATCGAGGCAGTGCGGGGACAAAAAACTAGGTTGATTAATAAGAAAGAAGAGTCATTGCGACCCAAGTGTTCAAGCTGGTTTTTTAGCATTGTTTACTTCGTACCATTAGCTGGCTCTCTATATGTTAATGACGCACGTATTTTACACGTTTGCTTTCCGACATCCTTTACAGTGTTTGAATGAATTTTGTTTTCATCATAAAGTACATGTCGCCCGCGCACGCCCGTTGCAGACCTCGTGTTCGACACGCCAATGCCCCTTCTCGTCAGAGTGAAGCGAAAGATAGCAGTGAAGCACTGATGAGCGCCACCACCACAGCCACAATGTAAATTCTACGTGGTTGACGAGGGCGAGGACAGAGCGACGCAGGTTGCCGGTGCCGCCACTTTGTTGTCGTCGCCCCAATGGGTGTACAAGTTTGCACGTTGTACGACTCCCGTCCTGGGTCACGCACGAGCGTAGTGCTTTTCCTCACTGCGTAGGAAAAGCACTACATGAATCAGTAAATCTTCCTGTTTTAAATTTAGTCCGTTCTTGAAACGTTCCCAGTGAATTACTTTACGCAGCAGCACCGCGTGTACATATCGTCCGCAGTTTTAAAATGTTTCGACACTTCCAAAGCATACTCTTGTGAGATGAGAACGCGAGAAAGCGTTTCTTTTGGCCAGATTGTTGTTGCGTAGGGGTGCTGCAAACTAGCGTTGCCGAGTTGTGTTATAAAGAATGAGGCAATGTGGGAGGCCGGATTGTGTTTATTTACATGATCTGATGCTATTAAAGTGGCGTCGACACTTCGCATGTCCTCTTCTATTAAATGCGAAGCATTTCTTAGCGAACTTCGGCGAGTTTGAGCGTATCTATCTATCTATCTATCTATCTATCTATCTATCTATCTATCTATCTATCTATCTATCTATCTATCTATCTATCTATCTATCTATCTAGCCGCCTACGATTTTGTGCTCTCCTGGCCGTTTCGCTAATCGGATGTTTACGAAAATTGGTATGCCACATCATGACTACATGACGATTATAAATGACAGGTCATAACATAAAAATCATGATATGCATGTCATGAGTGACATGATTTACATGCCACGGTCTTGGTGCTCTCCTGGCCGTTTCGCTAATCGGATGTTTACGAAAACTGGTATGCCACATCATGACCACATGACGAACATAAATGACAGGTCATAACATGAAAATCATGACACGCATGTCATGAGCGGCATGATTTACATGCCACAATCTTGGCGCTCTCCTGGCCGTTTCGCTAATCGGATGTTTACGAATATTGGCATGCCACATCATGACTACATGACGAACATAAATGACAGGTCATAACATGAAAATCATGACATGCATGTCATGAGCGGCATGATTTACATGCCATGGCCTTGGTGCTCTCCTGGCCGTTTCGCTAATCGGATGCTTACGAATATTGGTATGCCACATCATGACTACATGACGAACGCAAATGACAGGTCATAACATGAAAATCATGATAAACATGTCATGAGTGGCATGATTTACATGCCACGGTGTCAGTGCTCTCCTAGCCGTTTCGTTAATGGGACGTATACGCAAACTGGCATGCCACAACATGACTGCATCACAAACATAATTGACAGGTCATAACACGAAAATCAAGACATGCATGTCATGAGTGACATGATTTACATGCGACGGTCTTCGCGCTCTCCTGCCCGTTTCGTTTATGGGATGTATACGAAAATTGGTATGCCACGACATGACTGCATGGCGAACATGACTGACAGGTCATAACATGAAAATAATGACATGCATGTCATGAGTGACATGATTTACATGCCACGGTCTTTGTGCTCTCTTGGCCGTTTCGATAGTGGGACGTGTATGAAAATTGGTATGCAACAATATGACTGCATGACGAACATAAATGCCAGGTCATAATCTGAAAAGCATAACATGCATGTCATGGGCGGCAAGATTTACATGCCAGGCGTTTCGTTAATGGGATGTATACCAAAATTGCTATGGCACAACACGACAGCATGACGAACGTAAATGACAGGTCATAACATTAGAATCATGACACGCGTGTCATGACCGGCATGATTTACATGCCATGGTCCTGGCGCTATACTGCCGTTTCGTTAATGGGATGGCTCCGTCTACTGACCAGAGGGCGCTACGTAACTCTCGTCGGACGGCTCAGTCGCGCACGGTGGAAACCGTGACGACAGCGAAGCGCGCGTTTGTTCGCTGCGTTCCGGGCGTGCTGCGAACCACACGAACGCTCGCGGCGTCGCCCTTTGGAACAGTTTGCCGCAGGTTTGAAGCGCGCGTCTCAAAGGAAATGAAACGAAAGAAGGTGGGACGGGCGGTCGCTGCTGAGTTGGAGACGCGCATCGCGTTCGCGTATTTCCCTGTCACAGTCTGCCCAATGTTGCTTCTTCTCTCCGCCAGGCAGTGCATTCTGGCGCTGATGTCGCAAATGGAAAACTCGACTGCACGGAGCCTATACGAAAATTGGTTTGGCACAACATGACTGCATGACGATCATAAATGACAGGTCATAACATGAAAATCGTGACATGCATGTCATTAGCGGCATGATCTACATGCCACTCGTTTCTTTAAAGGGATGTATACCAAAATTGCTATGGCACAACATGACTGCATGACGAACGTAAATGACAAGTCATAACGTGAGCATCATGACATACGTGTATGAGCGGCGTGGTTCACATGCCACAGTCATGGCGCTCTTGCGGCCGTTTCGTTGACTTCATATGTTCCAAACTCGGTGTATAGAGATAACAACGCAAATCCATTTTACGTTCCTTATGCGTGCTTCGCATTTCCTTGATTCCCACTGCACGTGGGATCTGCCAATTTTTTCGTCGAGGCAGTATATGCAGATATGCCTGAGGCAAGTCGGGACGGCGTACTTGGACCGGGGTACATAGACAGTACCATGGCCTTGTGATCCGAGTGGTAGGTGGAGACATACATCACATCTCGCACAATGTATGGGTCGTTGCTGAATGCAAGATCGATGCACGTACTACATCTCGACTTCGCGGTGGCCTCAGTGGGCGTCTTCAATGCGATATTGAACTCGGCACGCATGTCGGCGAGGAACGATGGGCTAGCTGGCGCGCTCACGCGCAAAGCGTTGCTACGGCGACGCTAGGCAGCTGGGCGCGCCTCGCGCCAAACCAGCGAAGATACGCTACGACGCGGCCGCACGCCGCTGCAGGTAGCTGTAGCGAAGCGGCACGTGCCGACTGCCGCTGCGGCGAGTGTTGGCGCCGGCGCTATTTCCGGTTTTCTTGAAATAAACTCGGTTAAACGAGGACACGCTTTCTGAAGCTGGTGGGTTCTTTACAAACCTGACAATGTACGTTATCGATAGAGTCGCAGTTACCACACTCTCGTCAGCAGCCGTACGCGAACGCTTTCGTGCAGCGTAAAATTACGCAAACAAATTTTTAGGGGCGAAGCTCCTCTTAGTCTAACCTTGTCCCGCGTCAGGCGTCAGGCGTCACGCGTAACCCGCGTGCCTCCCGGCGCGTGCCTCTCTCTCTCTCCCGGCGCGTGCCTCCCGGCGCGTGCCTCTGCTGTCTTGTGAGAGAGAGAGAGAGAGAGAGTGAAAGGCGCGCGTTGGCAATGGAAACGCTCTTTCTTAGAGGAACGCTCTACCAGCTCGCAAAGAAGGAGAACGCGCCCTCACCCGCGACAGACAACGTTGGCGCAGGCAGCGTCTCCTAGCGAGTTTCTTGATTGAGAAATACCGACTGCTCGCGTTGGAGAAGCGTTCACCGGCAACCCATATATATATATATATATATATATATATATATATATATATATATATATATATATACTGGATCTTGACTTGCAGTGCAGTGCCGGTAGAAGATTTCACTTGTGCATAGTTGAACCATGACGATTCGTAGCGTGCGCGTTAACTAAATTAATCCGGAACTCGGCACGATCTACGATGAACATCCCGAGCTTCGCCCACTCATCATCATTCATTCCGTGGATATGCTGTAATTTTTTTAAACGCTTCCGGTGTTGTTGGGCAGAAGCCATAGCCGTGAGGCATACGCGACCGGCGGAACCCGTATCCGGCTGCAGCACTGTGACGTCGGAAGCAATCAATCAATTACACAACAGCGCGGTATTGAAAACAGGCACTCTCACCTCACTGCGCAATTTCCATCCCTCCGCGTGAGCAATGCGGCACGCATTATCCGGACCCAGGCTTGGTACAGCGGCCGCATTCGGGTCCCGTCATAATGGGGTATTATTCGAGATGATTTATAGCGCTTCGAGAGCATCGATGCGAAGAATATAATTTCTCTCAGGGGCAACAATTAAGAGACGCGCATGGAAGACCACGTCAAACCCTCATATAGTGCTTGCTTAAGCACTACAGCGTTGTATAACGAGATGTTACGATACGGAATATGTACGATGCAATGCAACTACAACAGTTCGCCCACACATTGCAAACCGATGTTTGAGCTTCGCTCTGGACGTTAAGAGTGCACGGTAAACAAGTTTCCATGCAATTTAACGAATCTAGGCCTCGGATTCCCATACAGTGGGATAAATTAAGGACGCGTTGGATGCTAAGAACTTCGAGACGAGCAAGCACCGCAATCGTATGGAGCAAGGAGAACCAGTGGGTCAGTATAATCGGAAAGAGTAGTGCGCTGTGAACGTATACCCAATTTCGCACTAAGGAATACCGTACAGACTGGAGGTGGGGGCGGATCTTGGAGAGTGCAGGTGTGATTTGGTCTTGGCGGAGGTCAGAAAGTTTAGTTGATCATTTCCATTGAAGACACCCTTTTGTTTGAAATGCGATTGATTAATACTGGCTATCAACATCCATGTCACGCATGATCTTCGCAGACGCGCAAACATGAAGTAGGAACTGGATGAACACAAGAATGTTGGGAGAACGAATTATCCAACAACTATTTAGCATTATTGCAACCAGTACCACCATTCTTCATTCATTTTCACAGGCCCACAGGTAAGAACAGTTTCGCATTTGCGACACGCGCGGAAGCTACAGCACGTGAACGGGCAACGTGTCATTTCTATTGGTGCAAAAGAAAACAAAGAACAATAATAAAGGAATGACATAAAAATAGCGAAAAACGGTAGTTACTTTTTAGTCTTAAACTGAATCACCGAATTCTAAACCATTTAATTCTTTAGACAACATGTCGCATCTCACAGGTGGAGATATAACCAGTTTTAGCTACCGATAGCTGATACCCTGGACAGGAGATGACGAGTGCTTGTGACAAGCCTTCCACAGCTGCACTGGCAGGCAGAGTTGCCAGCGCATCTTGAAATCCCACCAAGCTTACCAAAAACCAAGTCTACCAAGTTACCGAAACGTAAGGGCATGAATATGGGAGGTGCATACAGCAATATGATTGTTACTTCAACAGCATGGCTTCAATTATGCTGCGTCTATTTCTGATCTTCCCGCTAGACTTTCACTCGTTCCTCGATAACCCAGAACTGAAGATATCTTCGAATGTTAACGGCTGTCGAAAGCTGAATCGTAGTCATTCATGGAAACCTCCACCGCACGATAGCAGAACAGCAGCCTTCGATGCGATCATACAACTTCCGCCGAGTTCCTGGAACCTATTGTGTATAAAGAACGCGTTGGTGTCTTTTTTATCCCTTTTTTTCTTTTTGTTTGCAGTGATGTTGGGACGAAGCGGAATCGGAAACGCGAGTTTGCCTCGTTTATTTCAGCGTACTCCACCATGGTCTGTGGACAAAGGCAAGAAAATTGAAGATAAGAGCGCATTCCGTTCCTTCACAATGCGCCCATTGTCTGGGTTTGGCCAGAACGATCTCACCGTAGTTCGAGTTAAGCGAAACGAAGAAGCACATCCCCACAGTACGGAGACAAGAAAAAATATATATGTCGCTAATGGAGGCTGCTATTCAAGGGAATAAGTATTATGAGGCAGTACCGAACGAACGCCAGAACACCACGGAAACAAGTGAAAGGTACAAATCCGTAGGGTATAGAAGGACTTTCCGTAGTTAGTTGTAAAAGTAGTCAGTGATTTAGGGCGCACATACGGTGCACGTATGACATGCTGTGCTCATGGAAGTGTATGTGACCCTTGACTTGAACAAGAATATTGTTCATATTTGCAGAAGAGAGCCTTTACAGTCATGACTTTTTTTCTGACAACAAGATAAGTGATAGAGAAAAAAAAGGGGTGAGGTGATAATTCTGTGCACCTTGGCGGTGCAGTAGTTGCCTGTTCTAAACGAATAGTAGGAGACTTTTTTGTTTTTTCTAAGATAGCCCTTATTATTTAAGCGGTACGCACTTCACCAGGAAATGACGACTCGCAGGGCATCGTGGAGTCACGTCTTTCGTTTACATACATAGAGCGGTAAAGGAGAGCGTGCACTTGCTCGCGACCCAACAGCACTGAATTCGAAACGGTTCCGAGAACACGGGAATATAAGCATCTATTTCCGACATCCCTCCCCCCCCCCCCTCTACAATAACCAATAATTGGAATGGCAGGGCAGCCACGGAAGCTTTGCTAGCACTCTTCAGCTTGCCTCAAAAAAATAAAAAAATAACTCAAAAATGCCTCTTAATGTAAAATAAGAAGGTGCACGTGGTAAAACTTGGTACGTAAAATTTCGAAATGAAATTGTAGACTATTTGTACATGGACGAATACACAAAAATTTTATCGACCAGAATAAGGTGAAGCATACAGTAAGATTCCATGTACGTTACGTGGCCAGTTCATCATTAAAGATAGCGTTCCGGGAAACTTGAACAAAATAAGCTTGTCCAATTACTACTTCTTCCACGTCGTGCTCAGTGACTTAATCAAACACTAACTTGACGCACAAAAATTCGTGCTTGTTGCTGCTTGATTTAGTCAGCATGTGTGTTCATTCAATTCGCGAGAGTGCAGACGCGTGACTTCGCTCCTTCGACCACGGCGAGCGACGGATCGACGCCCCCTTTCGCCTGCTCTACCACGAAATCGACGCGCTCCGCGCACGCCGGAATTCGCAGGAACGCACCAGACGACCCTGGGACTTCTCTTGTGACCACCAAGGTTCCTGCCCACAAGCTTCGTAAACCCGTTTGGACGCTTCTGAGAGCAAAATATCAACGCCTAAAAGCCCAGAAGAACAGAAGCCCTGGCGAGGACGCGCCCAGCGTCCGCCCGAAACTAGGCCAAAGAAAGCACCTGCGTCGTCCCGTCACCGGTGCGGGTACAAGGGGAGCTGATGGCGGTAGCAGCTCGCAAGTCCTTATGATGTCATCGGCTTTCGAGATGGACACCGCACCACCCCTCAACGTAACACAAACAGGCCCGCCGCTGTTATCACAGACCCCGGAAGCGTCGCAAGCACCCGCCACAACGCCCTTGCCATCTGACGCACAGATAAACAGCCAGCAGATGAACCAGCGTTCCAACCCACCGAAGCAGCAAAACGCTCGCCCACAGCAGCGACTAGCAAAATGCAGCACCATAGTTGTCAAGTTTGATGGCTACATCGACATCACTCGCCTTAACTTCAGCGCAGTTTGCCAAGGTATCCTTTACGCAGTGCAAGCAACTCCAACCGAAAAGGAAGACAATTACATTAAACGACGGGAGAAGCAAAACCTAATTGTCGTCCAGACGTACCGTGCTACCATCGCTCACAGGCTCATGAACAGTACAAGCATCATTGTTGGTAGCAAAACATACCAGATACGGTGCTACAACGCATTCGACGAGACCTACTCGAGAGGAGTCATTCATGGGATATACCCGGACATCACGGAAGAGACCCTACGAAGCGAACTCACCATACAAGGCAGAACTATAGCCAATGTCCGAAGATTGGGTACCACTAACACCGTACTCGTAATCGTTGAAGGCGAAGAACTCCCCAGACACGCTCGCCTCTTCTCCGGCGTATACAACATATACCCTGAGAGGCGCAAAACCGCCCAATGCGCCAGCTGCCAAGAACTTGGACACCGGGCCGACGTCTGCCCTAACCGCAGAACCTACGTCCGATGTCCCCACTGCAGCAAGCAACTACCCCCCGGGCAAGAGACATCTGACCCAACACACGAATGTGAACAGTACTGTTTCTTGTGCGATGACCATAACCACTCTCCGTCATCTCCAAACTGTCCACGAAAAACCGTTAACACTCCACGCCGCAATCAAACCGCCAATGATACAGCCAAAAATGCAGTGGCGCGGTACTCTCAACCCAGCCAGAACCCAGAAGACTGGCCGCCACTACCGCGCCCCACTCTACCCATATCTAATCGTTTCGCACCACTGCAAGACGCGAGTCCGACACGTGCCCCCAGCGGCGACCGCAGCAGAGGCCGCAGCCGAAGCAGAAGTCGTGGACCGCCGCAACACCAAACTCCAAGTTACGGCTCGCCAAGGCTTCCTTACCCTGTAAACGCGCAGCCTAATGCTTTACCAGGCAACCAGAAGAAAACACAGAATGCCAAAAGTTTACCGTGGGAACACTCAGGAATACCTCAAGGACCCACGAACCCCTCCTCTGGGCCAGTGTCCGCATCAATAACCAAGGTCCGCTGGGAAGAACGCAACAGAGAATCTTCAACTCAACAGGTGAGCAACTCAGGTCTCCCAACAACACGCCCTTCTCATAACCCAAACACACACACCGATATCCGACAGTTAGTACACGACATCCTTTTACAACTTCTTCCATCAATTGTACAACAAGCAATACAGCAGGCATTACAACAAGCATTAGCGCCCCTAAATACACGTTTCACGCAATTAGAGAACGCAATCGCCACCATCCAAAATGCCCCCCGTCATGGCTAATACTAACACCCCACGCGTAATTCACGGTTCGTATTCATCCAGAGACCGCGATACCACACCTAGCAGCAGCATGTATAATAATCTCGAAATCTGGCATTGGAACTGTCGTGGCCTACGCAAGAAGAAGACGGCCTTCAACAATTACGTGGCCGAACATTCTCCTGCAGTCATCGCGCTCCAGGAGACGAAGGGCGAGCACAGGCTAAGTGGATATGTACATTTTACGCAACCGAGTATTGTTGGGAAACGCCGAGGTGACCAATCACCACAGCCTCCATGCACTCAAGTCATAATTTACGTACGTCAAGATATCGCAGTCACCCAAATAGACACTGCCACAATTAATGACACGCGGAAAGAACATGTATGCGTTCGCATAGGACTGCAAAGCAGCACACTCCTCTTTTTGGCAGCGTACTGGTTGCCCAAACAGGACGCAGAACCGATACCGGATTTTGCTGCGTTTCTCCGCGTGAATCAAGGGGATTCCAACATACTTGTTGTAGGTGACTTTAACGCGCTGCATTACCGATGGGGCTACGATCGACACAGTCCCCTCGGTCGCAAGTTACACAGCTTTATGCAGGTACAGCACTTCTCTTTGTTAAACAACACGCTCGAGCATACGAGGAGAGGAAACCGCAGGGAACAAGATACTAATCCCGACCTCGCATGGTATAAAGGAAATGTTTCTGCAGAATGGCACAACACAGGCCAGGACGGAGGAAGTGACCACTACATCTGTTCTGTAACCCTCAGTACATTTGCTCGCATTCGAAGACGATCTGGAAAACACACGCTTATCGTTGACTGGAACAAGGTTCGAGCTAAACTAGATGCTCAGCCCTCCCCTCAAACATTGCGGGAATGGGCAGAAAAACTCCGGTCAACGACACGTGATTTTACGAAGCGAGTAAGATGCGATGAAAGGTATCCCTTTATCGACAAGCACCTGCTGAATTTATGGGATAGCCGCAGGAAGATAGTTCGCAGGCTTCGAAAAAACAAGACCAGCCGTCATATACTGGATGAATTGGCAAAATGTAACGAAGATATACAAACGTACGCTGATAATCTGGCCAGGCGGAATTGGCAGGAGACTTGCGACAGCATCAACGGAAATCTACATCTTTCCAGAGTGTGGCAGAGGCTCAACAACTTTCTTGGACAAACGAAGCAGCGCCATACTCTAGCAACTATTCAACTCACCCTACAAATTGGTGACGACGAACTTCAAAAAGCGATTATTGACACTTTCTACCCACCGGCGGAACCAGAAGAGCTGCCGAATTACACAGGCCTTAGCAGATCTGGCATGGACTCTGACTTCACCCCAGCAGAGCTGTCTACCGCGCTCGCATCCATGCGCAGGAACACGACACCCGGCGCGGACGAAGTCACATATGCCATGTTGCGAAACCTTTCAGCTGACCAACAAGCCACTCTTCTAGGGTTTTTCAACGACATCTGGCGCAGTGGCGCATTACCCAGTGAATGGAAAACTGCCAACGTTTGCGTGATCCCCAAACCGGGCAAGAGGCCTGAATCACTAGCAAATCTGCGGCCAATATCTCTGACATCATGTATCGGCAAAGTCATGGAAAAAATGATTCTCAGCAGGTATGAGTGGCACTTAGAGAGCCACAAACTACTGCCGCCAACGCTCATTGGATTTCGCCGCCATGTATCTGCTCAGGATGCTGCGCTGCTTATAAAACAGGATGTTTACTCGAACAGCAGCAGAGTCCAAACACGCACCGTTGTGGGTCTTGATATCTACAAAGCCTTTGATAACATCAAACACGCTGCGCTTTTAGAGAAAGTGTTCGACACTCAACCAGGTCGGCGTCTGGCGGAGTACATCCGCAGCTTTCTCGGCGAGCGACAAATTAAAATTGCTACAGATAGTTCAACTAGCACGGGCCACCCACTAACACGAGGCACACCCCAAGGGGCCATACTGTCACCTACACTCTTTAATATTGCAATGAAGGACCTACCACCTCTCTTAAATTCAATTCCAGGGCTGAGACATATAATCTATGCGGATGATATCACGCTTTGGTGCACGACAGGCAATGCTGGCGAGCAAGAAAACACGATCCAGGAAGGAATAAACACCGTTGCACATTACCTTGGTAACCTCGGCCTTCAGTGCTCGCCCGGAAAATGCGAATACATAGTTGTCCTGAATGACCAGACCAAAGCAGGGGAGGAACGACGACGTCTGATAGAACTGCACGTGAATGACCACCCAATACCAAGGAAATCACACATACGTATTCTTGGATTTTACTGGCAACATGATGGCAGATCAGATGTATGGATGCAACGAATTCAACAGCAGATAGGTCACATAACGCACATGCTCAAGCGAATAGCTAATAAGAATAATGGCGTGAGAGAAGCAGAGCTTCGGCGCATCACGGAAGCCTTAGTTTACACCAGGATCATGTATGGCCTTCCGTACATGCATCTTACCACTAATCAATTCCGGAAGCTCAACAACCTCCTCCGAGGTATCACGCGCGTAACACTGGGAGTACCAAGCTATGCACCGAGCGCCTTCGTAGACGCAGCAGCCTTGTATAACGACCTTAGAGAAAGAACCTCTATGCATGAAGAAGCGCAGACCCACCGCCTGACAACGTCAGACCAAGGCCGCAGCTTACTAGAACTCGCAGGATACAATACCACAAACCTACCCCCTATACCTACGCCAGCACCCCCGTGGGACGCACTTCCATATGTCAACGTAAGGCCAATACCCAAACATATGAATATTGAGCGTGATACTAAAAGGCGAGAATCGCGGTGCCGTCACCAGCTTCGAAGTGATCCGATATCCTACCACGCTGATGCCAGCTTTAAAGCCGGCAACGTAGTCACAGCGACAATGGATCCACAAGGTCGAACCGTCATAAAGCACCACCACAATGTTCCTTCCGTGACAACAGCAGAAATACTAGCCATAGCGCAAGCAATCACGCAACATGAACACCTATCCCAAGAAATTACTATCAGAACAGACTCTCAGGCAGCCCTACGGGCATTCCTCCACAATCAACTCCCGCCTAACATATTAGCTGAACTGGCCTTGTACGGACATCAAAACCCTACCCTAAATGTCAATCTGGAATGGACGCCAGGCCATTCTTCCTCCCCTGGCAACGCCCGAATCCACAACGAGACATCAACACCCTGGTGTACGACTACATCCCAGGGATGGCCAGAAGTTTACCTTCCGGCAGTGGACCGAGCAGAGCGCCATCGAGAGCGAAGGGCTCGCCTGAAGGACCTCCGTATAGCCCGAAGAGAACTTCCCAGACCACCTGATAATATTCCGAGGAAACAAACGGCGCTCTTGAGGCAAGCACAAACTCACTCTTTACCGAACGACTTGACGTTACACAAAATACAACACACCCCTAACACGCCTCATTGCCAAGTGTGCGGCTCTCTACCGACTTTACCCCACACCTACTGGCACTGCCCTAGAGCCAATACACCTCAACGACGTTCACTTCCCCCTGAAATACTTACATGGGAGGCCTGGGTTACCAGCCTGGGCGAAACAACCTCCTCATGGACAACCCTCCTTCACCACATACTCGCCATAACGGGGGAGGCCCCTGACGCCCCACTTTAATGCACGGACCCGGACAAGGGTTTGGGAAATAAATGTTTTCTCTCTCTCTCTCTCTCACGGTGACGGCGAGAGCTGCTGGGTTTTGCCTACGACGCTGTTGAGCGAGACGGTTTTGTTCTTTCCGCCGAGCCTTATATTCACGCTCTTCTTCTGCCTACCTACTACTAACTACTACTACTACTACTACTACATACATCGGGGACGCACGAAATGGCTGCTAATGGGGAAGAGAGACAGAAGAATTCGGCTTTTAGTTAACGCGCACGCTGCGAATTTTTTATTGTTCAACAACGCACAGGAGAAATCTCCCACCGGCACCACCTTGGAGGTCAAAGCGTAAGACTGGTTACGCACTACTACGACTACGACGAGGGACGAACGGGTGCCGCTTTAAGGAGCTTCGCCCCTAAAACGCGGGTTCGATCCCGCCCGCGGCGGTCGCATTTAGAAAATGCCAGAGGCCCGTGTACTGTGCGTTGTCAGTGCACGTTAAAGAACATCAGGTGGTCTAAATTTCCGGAGCCCTCCACTACGGCCTTTCTCTCCTCTCTATCTCTTTCACTCCCTTTCCCCCACCCCCACGGATGCTTAGCCGTGCTCCCTACATGGGCTGCAGTAATTAGCGTCCGTTCCTAACCAAACCACAATCAATCAATCAATCAATCAATTTCTTGATTGACAAATACCGACTGCTCGCGTTGGAGAAGCGTTCACCGGCAGCCCATATATATATATATATATATATATATATATATATATATATATATATATATATATATATATATATACATATAGGCACTGGATCTTGACTTGCAATGAAGTGCCGGTGGGAGATTTGACTTGTGCATAGTTGAACCATGAGGATTCGCAGCGTGCGCATTAACTAAATTAATCCGGAACTCGGCACGATCTACGATTAACCTCCCGAGCTTCGCCCACTCATCATCATTCACTCCGTGGATATGCTGTAATTTTTTGCAAGCCCGTGTACTGTGCGATGTCAGTGCACGTTAAAGGACCACAGTTGGTCGAAATTTCTGAAGTCCTGCACTACGGCGTATTTCATAATCGTATCGTAGTTTTGGGCCGCAGAACCCCGTGAATTATTATTAATCATTTGCTGTCACAAACGTTCCGCACGTTCTTCAGTATTTTAAGTGCAACGGGGAAAGAGGCCTAAAAGTGTTCTCCGCTGACATCAATATTTTGGATTATTCCATCCCGCAGAACGACCTTCTAAAATGTGTTAGGGAATGTATTGACATTTACGGTGCCGTTAGGTTTTCGCTTGACGCAGGTGTTTCAACTGAAGGTCTTTTAGAACTGCTGTGGTTTTACTTGCCTTCAACCATTCGGTCTGTCTGTCAGATGCGGTCTTTTCTCCCATTCAATGGGAGAACAGACCGCATCTACAGAAAGATGGGATTTGCATTGGGTCGTGCTTGGCTCCGGTACTCAGTAATCTGTTTTTAACGAAATTAGATACAGACCTGTGTAAAAGCCTCATGGATGTATCCGTGTTTGAGAGAGCCTTTAGGTTTGTCGATGATCTTTTAGTCGTTCTTGACTGCCATAGCACAAGTTTTGAAAATGAGTGCGCCCATGTATCTACCATTTGTCGGGTGTTTTTAAAACCTCTTGAAGTGACTTTCGAAATACCAGTCGATAATTCAGTTCGTTTTCTTGAAGTGAAGTTTATGTTAACGGATAAATTGACTCGCTGGTCTTACAGCTCAAGAGCCAAAAAACCTCTTCTCCAATATCAGTCTGCTCATTCCAAGTTGGTGAAGAGGGGCATAACTAACCTGTAGTTCAAAAATGCTCTAAAAATATCGCGCCCCCACCTAATATATGGAAGCTTTCATCAACAGGCCGCACTCCTGAAAGACGCGGAGTATACCGAACATGTGTTGGTATCAGTATCTGAAAAGATGATAAGCAGGATCGCTCGAACAGGCTCCCCCAGACATGTTGTGGTGTTTATGGCAGTGATACCGTACATCCACCAGTTGTGCCACAGGTTAAAGAAAATAGAAGGCCGACAGAACAATAGAGTTATCTTTTCAGCATCGAACAAGTTAAGTACCTATTGTAGAAACACAAATCCAAACATGAATAGAACTTTAGGCTGTGATAAAAACCATAAGAAGAAGAACCAGTTCATGTGCTGTGGGTGTTGTTTATCGTATTCCCCTCTCCTGAGGAAAGTGTTATATTAGGCAGACGGGAAGGTGCATGAACGAACGCCTGTATGAACACAGGAACAATGTCAAAAGTACGCCGGCTGACGATTATTTAGCATTCCATTGAAAAACGTGTAATTGCCAGTGGTTACAACGGCCTCACGCTAGGGTGTCCTTACAGTAGCTCCTCAGGATTCAGTAAAGTTCATTATCTGTCTGTCTGTCTGTCTGTCTGTCTGTCTGTCTGTCTGTCTGTCTGTCAGCCAAAGCTTAACAACACTGCAGTTCTTGCAAGAAATAAGCTCGAGTCTGTAAGATTGATAATAGAAAGACCGCGTTCTCTCCGCCGGGGACCATTGTATTAGCAAGCCGTCAGTGTCCTTGCCTGTCAAAGAAAGTAAATATTTACGCATGCCCTGACAAGTGACTGCGTTTGCAGTGTAAAAGTTATATCGTTACTGCTTGTTCGTCTGATTAGATTGTATGTTAAGAAAGAAGAAAGAAAAGCAGCCTGTCATCTGTACACGTGCATAAACTTTCGTTGTTGGAAGTTAGCGCGTGTGTACGTCTGTTTTTTCTTCATTCTTTGTCCTTGTCGGTTTTCGCGCTACACTATAAGCCAGTTCTATGAAGCAACAAGCCTAAATTGGTACCCGTGTACACTAAGGCCGATGTGCATCAAAGTGGGAAATTAGTGGGCGAAGTAGCGTGCGAAGGCCCCTTCATCAAATATTCGCGAGTTATGCACTGTAAAATGTTTAGGAAGGGCGAAAGAGCTGTGCTTAATGAGAGGAGAGAATTTCCATTGCTGACTTAGTGTGGAACGTCCCGAGAGGGTTTCCTTTTATAGAATACCTCTTAAGTTTTTAAGTGTACTTTTAGAACATCTCTGTATACACATGTGTTCCTCGAGGTTTGCATTAAGTAAAAGAAGTAACTGTTGAGAATAGCACTATAATAATGATAGTTTAACACAGGAAAAGTTGCCGAGTAAGTGATAGAAAAAATTTTCACCGGGCGCCCTTTCTTGAAGGTATGATCGAATTAAAGAAATATATATTTCTTTATTTAGCTGACGACAACTTTGAAGTTGTCGTCAGCTTACAAACACGGTCAGAAGGCGACGTTACTCATTTTTTTTTTCCCCATTTTATTAACTTCGCGAACGGAGCATGCATGTGGTAACAAACGATTTCCCATATTGCGTCCACATACTTGAACTTTCGCTACCGTTTTCTTTTGTCGGCTTTGCTGGATTCAAAAGGAAACAGCAGTGCCCAGTGAATGCCTCGAAATACACGACGCTGCGGAAGAGCCCTACAGAGGCCACTCGGGCGACAGCCGGTAGATATAAGTTTGCCGAAGCACGGGTCGCCAAAATTCTTAATCCGCACTTCAACGTCTACAGCCACATGGAAAGCTGTCATATGGGAGAAAATGCCAGTCGACTAAATCTTGTTGTGCATTTATTTCTTTGTTCCTTTTTCTTTGTATTTTTCTCATCCAAAATGCGCGCGTAACGTTCTAGGGCTAAGTTAGGGAGTTTCTCCATTCGGTTCTATCTTAAAATGCCTTTCCACTCTCGATGTAGCAACGCAGTCCGGGACAGCGTTAGCCAACCAAATCAGCTATGAAAGACGTAGTGGAATGCATTCAATATAATACTCAAAGTAACACCTCGTCTGTATTCAAGCATTATTTGTATGATCTATTAGCGTGAGCGTTATTAAGCATTTTCTGTAACTTGCGAGTGTGCACATCGAGACTGTCTGATAAAGCACTTTTCGTTTATGTAATCCTGCAGAATTCTTGATGACCCATCAAACTGAATAATAACGAGGCGCCTGCTTTTTTCCTTTCCGTGTCCTTTTCTCTTCAAAACATACTTTACTATACTTTATATAGCTCCAACTTCTACACTTGCACACATATGTTCACTTGTGTTGTTTATCTTTATTTTTAAAAAGTGATTGCATATTCCGAGTAATTGCGTATAACACCAATTCCAAACAATCATTTCATGCCTACAATATACTTACAGTACAAGGTTTAGCTAAATATAATCTTGCCATCTGGTTATATTTAAGCATGTCAATAATGGCTTACCCATTTCTTTCATCCCATCTTTTTCGCTGCTTGACCCTAACAACACATGATTTGCTTTGCACAAGAACTTCATTTTGCCAAAAGTCCGTACAAACTTCGGTAAACAAACCGTCCACTTTAGCGCACTTTTCTCGTGGAATTCATTGCCGCATGCCCTAAAACCAATGACTCATTGCTCATTCGTCAAAGAATTAAATAATATCCGTTATCAACCAGTATAACATTACAATTTTTTTTAAATATCCTCTAAAGCATAGAATCGAATTTTTATTTAATCTATTGTGCATATTTTCTCTATTTAATATTGTTAATTACATCATTTGCTTGCATGTATATTGTACTGTGTCTTTGAAGTGTGCATTATCAGTTATTATCTCCCTACATGTGGATGCTATAAGGTTTGTTCCTTTTATATTTACAATGAACAGGAGGTCCCAATTCAGTCTCCGACTCCAGGACCTGCTTCTGTATATAAAAATGTGACTTGTTCTTTATGGTAATAATAAAATGTCTTATTCTGATTCTAATGTTATAACCTTCTTGTGTACCATTACGCTTCAGTGAAATTATCGTAATGAAAAAAGGAGGTTTAATTTTTTTTTTTCAATCTCCTTGAAGCAGACGACGTCCTACGGCACCGGAGACAGGCGGACCGTCGTTGGAGTCTGGTCGCTAGGGTGGACGTGCTTTTACCGGTTTGCAGTCCGGTTTTGACCTCTTCGTTTTACAAGAACGTTACACGTGCCAATAGCGTAAAGCGATAGCGTTAAGGATGCTCCTGTCGCGCAACATCCGACGTAGGTGTCGGTGTCGGCGTCGCTGCCGGCGTAGGCTTCCATGACGGAAATAATTACTCCTAACTGGCACTATTTCCCAAACCATCTTAACACTCGAGCCCTCCGCCATGGTGCAGGCGCCTACGCTAACAAAAACTTAATTTCTCAAAAATAAAATTCGTCAGAAAAATGGTAAACTGTGGCTTATATAAAATCTACACGTATCATAGTTCGGACTGTTATATCAATGTACGAGGAAACACAATTCTTTTACAGAGAAGCTCAAATAATTCCTGCATTTAATAGAAAAAGGCTTTACTCTTGATGAATGTTCTAGCAAAACAGCGTACGGCGTAACGGCGTAACCACGTGATATGCATTACATTCGGAGGTCCCATAGTTACGAGAACTGACGGGGGACCTCTTAATACTAAAGAACAAATCTATGTTATGTGTCAAGTGCCGCATGACAAGCAAAGAACACATTCATAAGTACTTACAGGAAGGCTAGGAAGAACGCAAGATTAGAAAAAGAAATGGAAGCAAAAATGAATGAAAAATGAAACCGATAAGAAAACAGAAAAAGAACAGGCATGGCATATGAATGTATGAATATAGAATAGCTAGTAGAATCTGAAAAAAAAAAAAAGATCCAGTGAGGCGATGCGAAAAAGGCCCAGTGATGCTATCACGTTCCATTCATAGAGGCCAAGCTTAAACAAGCACTGACACGATTTCGCGGCAGCGCAAAGTATACATTTTTCGTTTTCTAGCCAGGTTTTTGTCGCCCAGCATTGCAACCCAGCTCCAACGCAATGGACACTGCGATGAGGTATGAACACGGTCTTTTAAATATCGCCGAAATCGCTGTCAGAGTCGCTGGACGACCGTGAAACCGCCGTTGTTTACATGCCCAACGTGTAATTGACTACAGCCGACTGTCCCTACGCGGCTTAGACATAGGTCCGACTGTGATAAGACGTCACTAGGAAACCGCCCCCTCGAAATCGAAACCCAAAGTGGGCTTTTAAGGGAGCCGTATTAAAAACATATTCATTCCATTGCGAGGCACAGCGACACTCTTTTTGAGGTTCTCCAAGCCAGTGCTTTTATTTACAGCAAGAATACGAGAATGTCAAGAATTCGTGTCAGTATTCCTTTAAGCATCCTCCAATTCTTCCACATGTGCTTTCTAAAGTCGTTCGCCTTCCGTAAACCTCTTTGGTTTTGAGTGACAAACGGACACACACGAGTTTCGTTGACTCGACACTAGGAAAAGAAATTGGCCGCGTTTTTGCGTGCTTCGCTGCAAATGTCGTCGAAAGACGACAGTCTTCTGCCGGCCGCACTACGCTGCGTGAGATATGGACGCCGTCTGGCAGCGCCGTCGGGAAACATGAGTTTGTGCAGAATCCCTGGGCAACTGCTAGGTGGCAGCACCAAATCGCCGGCAGAGGCCTTTTTCGTGCATAGCGTCGCATTTTTAGATCAGCCTAACAAACAGTAGGATCTTTAGAATTACGGATCTATGTATTTTCTCGTAATGGAACACACCACCTAATACTTACGTATTCACGTTGCGCCTCAGATATGCATAATATTTGCTTTTTGATCGGCAATCTTGACAAGTATGAACGCAGCTACCAGTTCAAGATGGCTGGGCGTTAGGCAAGCGCTTATACTTTGGCCGGGTGGCTGGATCGTGTGACAGACTGACAAACAGAAAGACAGACCAAAATTTCTGCAGTCAAGTATCCCAAGAAAGATTATCGTCTTTAAAGAAAAAAAAGAGTTTACACCATGGAGAAAAACAAAGAGTGGACACTCCCATAGACCGCGGCCCAATCGCCCCTAGCGCACCTGGTGGTTGGTGAGAGCAATTAGCCTGCAGTTCCTGTTTTGGTTTCAACGGCGCAAATTTCGGATTACCACGCGTGACCTACGTTTGGCCGTGGCCAAAGTTATAGTCATTTCAGACCACTTTTAGTCGCCCGAATGACAAAGCTATTATTTGTCGTTTTGGTTTAGCGATTCCCTATTTTGTCTATAGTTCAATTGTTAGTGTTAATTGAGGTCGTGACGTAATTTTCTTTCGGTTAAGCTATAATAGAATGAGATACAGGTAATCATAATTCACTACGGCTTTATTCATCGGGCTTGTGCTTTTCTTTTGGAACAAGGAGTCATTCTGTATTTCAGTCAGAGAGAGCTTCCGCAATGTTTTTATTGAAAGGCTGATATGATAGAGGCTGAGCATAGAAAAATCCCCAAAAGAAGAACAGCATCAAGGTTAAACGAACATTATAATACGAACGTCAGAATACGAGGCCTTTCAGATTCAAATGCGCGCCACGCCACGCCTACGACACATACGTTGCGCTATGTTCGTGTCCAGTCGCGGCCTACTGCTACAAGCCGTCTCACATCAAGATGCAGTACGATCTCGCGCAGTTCCTCGAAGCGTGTAGCTAATACGTGAAGATTGAACCGTATTAAGGCCTTCTACCTAGCTGTGTACCTTTACGCCCACATGGTATCTTAGAGGGCCCAGTGTATGATGCTACAGAATACGTACATAACAAGTGCATCGCACAGAAGGAGTTCTTTCCGAAAAGACTGCGGATTCCCGGGGTGAAAGCTTTCTGCTGTCGTTGTAAAAAAAAACACAGAACGGTAGAGCGTGTGGTCAACTCTGCTAGTTATCTTCTTTATTCCTAAAATAAATGCACCTCATGAAGTATAAAACACTCTAACGCCTCTTTATGCATCTATGTAGAAAAAAAAACGAGGGTTACAATCAGAACGTCAGGAATCAAGCTAGCCTGGATTGTCTAAGTGAAGTTTTCTTCTACAGCCGCTCTGTTTGCAGGCAGAAGTTAATATTTTTGAGCTCAACACCTCATGGAGTTTTATGACACTTGGGACGAGAAATGGTCTAAGTTTTACTACAAAAGCAGCCCAACCTTTCCTGGTGGTGAGTGTAGCAAAAGACAATAAAAATGTCTCGCATGTCATAACCCAAACCACACTTCGCCTGCTCGTCTTTTCGTTCTGCTGAAAGTTCTGTCGCTGCCTGTTCAAGTGTGCCCGAGCTGTCCTTTTATGTCCTCTCGTTTTGCTACCAGTAATTCACCACTGTTGCTATTTCTGTCCTTCTCTTTCCATAGGTGCTGCAGCGTACGGGACACCGGAGTAACTAATGAACCTGGAACGCACAGTTAAGCCCTGCTTACACCTGCCATCGAAGTTGAGCCTCATACTAACAAAATATATTCGAAGGCTCTCGGTCTCTCCAAATTCCAGCACTTCCTGCTAAGCTCTGACGTCCCCTGAGCACGCCTGGACGCGCACTTGTGGTCTGTGTGAACTATTAAGCAGCGGTTGATGGCAACAGAATTGTAGTGAAAGAAAGAGAGAAATAGAAAGCAAGGCAGTTCTGTGCCTTTCACTGCTTTACGAAAAAAAAGAAAAAGAGACGTGGCCCTCGGGGCAGGAACAGTGCTGAACCTTCTTATCCTGTCTGCCCATTGTCATCGTTTTGGCACTGTGTTTATCTTTTCTTTTTGTTTCTTCGGAGCATTATTCTATGGAAGTTTTGTCGGCTAGCTCCCTTCGTTGCATAACGCCTTCGGCGAGGCACATCAACCGTAGCGGATACACGAATTCAGAACCATCAGATCGCCCTCCACATGCTCGTGGTGCACGATCAAGCAGAGTGCTTCGCTTCCGCGTTTTCCGAAGCCATCAAGTATGCTTAGCGTAAGAAAAATAATAATAAAGTTGGGGGACTCTTAAGCTCTGACTTTAAGAGTGGAACGCAATAGTGTCATTGAGCCCCGTTGGTACCGGCTCCTCGTGACAGAATTATGTTTTATCTTTCATTCAAGTTACAGTCCGGCCTATCGTGCGTGTGAGCGTTAGTTAAGTCGTAGTTTGCGATTATTGCGCAGGATTTTACATAGAGAAATTGGATTTTATTCACTGACGCATTTGATCCATGGCGGAGTGCTTGTGTGGCCGGGTGCTTCGGGAAAGACAGCGGTAGCTGGAGATGATTATTTCAGCCGCTGCAGACGCCTACGACGACGCCGGACTTCCTGTCATACATGTTAGGGGCTTAGTCTAACCTTGTCCCATGTCAGGCGTAACCCGCGCGCCGAGGGCGAGGGCGCGTGCCTCCTGCCCTAGGCGCGCGCCCTCGCCCTCGGCGCGTGCCCTCGGCGCGTGCTGTCTTGTGAGAGAGACAGAGAGAGAGAGCGAAAGGCGCGCGCTGTCTATGGAAACGCTCTTTCTTAGATGAACGCTCTACCGGCCAACCTCCTTGCTACCAGCTCGCAAAGAATGAGAACGCGCCCTCACCCGCGAGAGACAACGTTGGCGCAGGCAGCGTCTCCTAGCGAGTTTCTTGATTGAGAAATACCGACTGCTCGCGTTGGAGAACCGTTCACCGGCCACCCATATATATATATATATATATATATATATATATATATATATATATATATATATATATATATATATATATATATATATATATATATAGGCACTGGATCTTGACTTGCAATGAAGTGCCGGTGGGAGATTTCACTTGTGCATAGTTGAACCATAAGGATTCGTAGCGTGCGCGTTAACTAAATTAATCCGGAACTCGGCACGATCTACGATGAACCTCCCGAGCTTCGCCCACTCATCATCATTCACTCCGTGGATATGCTGTAATTTTTTTGTTAATGTTATCGCATTAAAATTCTGCGGCCAAGATGGTAAATGCGATTGGATGAGCGCTAGGCTTAAAATTATGCAGCGGGTATTTGTGAGCGTTACAGCAGTTACGAATGCACGTTTCGTAACTGCTGTAACGCTCACAAATGTCCGCTGCACAATTTAGGCCCATAGTTTATCGACAGCAACCACTTCCGTGGTAAGACCAAATGCACTGACATGCATTTGAAACATTTAAATTAAGCTGTCTGCGCATAAAAATACGAAAATACCTGGCGTGGATTGGATAGTCGACGGTCTTTCACACGGGTACAGCCGCAAACATATCTCCCGTAGCAGTGTGCAGCGTTCTGCGTATCTTTCAACTTTTCTTTTAAACACGCCGTAAGTCCCCACAGTCGTGCTGTACGTGGCACTCAACTACGTTCCTTGTTTCTCGCATTAATTTACCCTATGCACATTTGCACAGAACATAAACTCACACACAATCATGATAGCCTGTATGGCGTCGTGGTCAAGTGTTTCATTTTGTTTTTTCTACTTGACTTGGGAAGGCACTTGTATATAGCTTATCTGTTGTTTTACATCTGACAGTATCATATCATACATGTCAAAACTGACCTTGCTTAGCTACACCTGGTGCCCAAGATATTGTTATCGTGTTTTCATTCCGAATTAGAGCCTACCCATCTAATTTATGGGACACAAAAGGGTTAATAGGTGGCCTCCACTTAAAGAAGGATGCCATGAAACAGATCCGGTCAGTCTCTAGTGTCTTCTTCGAGCATCTTGCCGCCCCTATCTCCGGACCGCTCGCTCGCTCGCTCGCTCGCTCACTCACTCACCGAGGTGCGATAGCTGCCCACTGAGCGTCCACTTCGCTTATCAGGCTCTCCTGTTCAAGTGGTTCTCGAGTAGCAGCAGGAACCGCCGCCACGGTGTCAATCGCCGCATCATCCCCCGTCTTAGTCGGAGTTGTCATTTTACACGCCACAGTCAATGCACAATTCTTGATGAACAGTAAGAACACATCGCTGTCATCCCTCAGCACCGACGCTGACGAGAACACACTATCCACTAGGCGAGCGGCACTCGACTCGTCACTAAAAGAAGCACAGGCTCGAACGCGACATCCTCGTGGAGGGTGAAAAACAGACACATCGTCGCTTGTCCTCTATTCCGGCAACGTGCAGGGCTCTCGGTGATTGTCGCAGCACTTGCACGCTGCTAGATGGGGGTAAAGGTTAACACAACGCGAGCGATGAAGGGCAGAGCGACACGCACACCGCACAGACAAGTATACCCGGTCGCGCGACATGGGCCGCAATGCGCGGGGAATGGGTAGGTAAGGGGGGAAGCCCAAGAAGTTGTCGCAGCTTTAGCGCGTCTCTTTCGCGGTCCACTCGAGGCGTGCCTCTTACGGGGCAAGAAGGTGCGAGATATGGGTAATGTTCTTGTTGAATGGACATACGAGCAGCTGCGGCGAAGTGTAATTGACCAGCTTCGACTGATAAGCACCTCAACTGCTCTGCGGCTCACGTGCAAGCTGCTTCTTGCATGGCTGCAGCAGGCACTTACACCAGTCGCTTGCTTTCTTCTGTTTCTTTCTGTTATTTCTTTAGATAGACTACATTCTGGAAGCCCTCTGATCCGTTGTCGTCAATGGTGTCGTCCACACAGTGAAGTAGCTTGTTACGTCGTAGAGAGCAACACAGATATCTCATATCTTGGGAGGACGGAGGGAACGTCCACCTTCTCTATTTTGACAGTATAACCGATGTACTACAATCTGTAGGCCCCGCCACGTTGGTCTAGCGGCTATGGCACTCGGCTGCAGATCCGAAGGTCGCGGGCTTGAATCCCCGCCGTGGCTGCTGCATTTCGATGGAGGCGAAATGTCGAGGTCCACGTGCTGCAGGACGTCAGTGCACGTTGAAGAACCCCAGGTGGTCGAAATTTCCGAAGACCTCCACTACGACGTCTCTCTAATCAGAACTGGTTTCGGGATGTTAAACCACACAAATCAATCAATACAACAGTCTGTGAAACCTTAGATTTTGATCTGGTGTGAAAAATCACCGCTCAGGGTGAATCAGTGTTTTTAAAGAGCAAAGGTGGACTACTACATCCCGCCCGTCCTTAAGCGGCTGCTTACTCCCTCTTTAAGACAGGATTCTGCGGATTAGAAAGTAAGTACAAAAAGAGTCGTAGGCGATTTGGGTATTTGGAAACAGAAATTCGCAAGTAAGAGAAAAATTTTCCGTTTCACTTCATTGTTTCTTTAACGTCTCATAGCTGGACACGTGCCACGTCGTGTCTCTGATGGCGAAAACGCGGCTTTTTTTTTTTATGGTGAATGCCTTATATCTAAATCAAGGCCCAGTCGTGATGTGCAAATAATCACGCGACATGACACGGAAAAGCGCACACCTGACGACAAGTTGCGCGTACCGACATGCCACAGTCCTGGATGTTCTGATACGCTCCCAAGAGTATACTTCAAGTCGAGCGAGAACCTACTGGATTTGCACTGTATAATATAATGCATCAGACATATATGACCTAGTGCACTGATAAAAAATTTGTGCCCCAATTTAGTCTCCAAGAACGACAAAGCGTTCTATATCGAGCCTTATTCTGTGAAACTCCGCCTTTCTCATTTCAGTAACTGAAACAACAGACACGCGCCCTTGGGACGCAGTTGGCCCAGATGCAACTTCGCTGTAATCTCATCCAGGAGTCACATGCTGAATTGTACACTATATATATTCTAAGCAGGCGGTAAAAAGGAAGTGGTGGGTGTTGGAACTAGAAGCCACTTGGGCGTCGCAAGCAGCGCGTGCTTATTCTCGTGGACGAGACTCGCGACAAGGGAAATCATGACGGCGCCCCAAGACACGAAGGATAGCAACTGAGCACCGAGCACAAGGCGACAATCCTCACCCGAGGCGAACTGGTTGATGTTATTCTCAAATACCATTGGGGATATTCTTTTCAGTCAGACGCGGTTAAAACTGGAATCACTAATCGAGACGCAGTTCTTCGAAGTATACAGAAACTGCTATATACTACAAAATATGCAGTACGCTGATAGGTTGCGTTGAATATGTGCTCTTTATATGTCCTTTTTTTTTTTTTTTTTTTTTGCTCGCGCCGGTGCGGGCAGTTTCTTCACCCATAAACGATACGATCACCTTTTTCGGATATAAAGTGCGAAAGTGTTTTGCACCCCTTGCGGCTTCTTGCACTCACACAAATGTAGCTGCCACGTGGCTTGCTTGAATTTCTTATCTTTAAGGCTTAGTGCTCGCTACGCTTTTTTATCGCGTAATGCTATGCCGGGCCGATAGCGCGTGTCATTCATGAAATGCGCGGGCGCGCAACGCAATATCCAACGTAAGGAACGCGACATAGAGGGTATCTACCGCTGTGTGAACGAGGTTCTTCGAGGAATGTAGCCATTTTTAGACTGCAAAGAAGTACCGCATAGAGAACGTAACTGACACTTGCGTGATTGATTGATTTCTGGATTCTTAAGTCTCGAAACCACGACATGGTTACGAGAGACGCTGTAGAGGAGGTCTCTGGAAATTTTGACCACTGACAACGCATAGCACACGGGCGCCGACATTTCGCCTCCATCGAAAAGGCGCCGCCGCGGCCAGGACGCTGCCACTTGCGTTTACAGAAACTGTGCACTTGGAAACTGTACATATAACGTTAACAAAGTTAAGCGCAACGTAGCTTTAGTGTCGCCTGTCGGAGGTACCGTCGCGCGAGTTTACTTGCGGCAGAAATAGCCTAGAATGGAACTTTAGTTGTGCTGCACTTGTGGCTCCAGACGCGTATTCGGTTTCAAGAAAATGTAGCCAAATGACACACACGGTGTGATTAAGATGACAAAGAAGAGCGCAGACACAGCTGCACACAGCTTTGGCGAAAAATCTAGCGGGACGAGGAACTTCTGTGTTAAATTGAAGACGCCACAGACCACTCAAATAATAAATAAAAAGTCCTCTCAAGGAACCTCACACGAACTAGCGGTAGCTACTGAGAACTCAATCAGACATAGAAGGAACTTCTGAACAAAAAATTACACCATCTCCCGCTAAAGGGGACCATGAGGCGATGCGAAGCAGCACTGGGGGTTGCACACCGCGTTTGCATCGGTTTGACGCTAGCTGACGCTGCCTGCGGCAGCCTTGTCTCTCGTGGGCGAGGGCGCGTTCTCGTTCCTTGCGAGCTGGTAAAGCGTTCATCGAAGAAAGTCCGTCGCGGTGGTTTAGTGGTTACGGTACTCGGCTGCCACCCAAAATGCGCGGGTTCGATCCCGGCCGCGGCGGTCGCATTTTCGATGGAGGCGAAAATGCCAGAGGCCCGTGTACTGTGCGTTGTCAGTGCACGTTAAAGAACCCCAGGTGGTCTAAATTTCCGGAACCCTCCACTACGGCCTTTCTCTCCTCTCTATCTCTTTCACTCTCTTTTCTCCACCCCCACCGACGCTTAGCCGTGCACCCTACATGGGCTACAGAAATTAGCGTCCTTTCCTAACCGAACCACAATCATCATCATCAACACATGCATCCGTGCCAGATAATGCTCAAACCAAGAGCGGCGTTCGACTCAAAAGTCCAATGAATATGCCACTACGAAAGAGTATAATAGTTCCATCAGACACGGATATTATCGACGTTTATCCTAGTGTGTTTTCTTCAAAGGCCACCTTTGAAAGGACTGCATTCGTGAGTACAAGTCTTCTTAAATTTAGGATAGTTGTGCACTTGCATTTCTTGCAAAAGAAGTCAGACACCTGGCTTCTCCTCAGTGGCAATTCATGTTTTCACAGCCGATCTTTTACGGGGAATTGCACATCGCTTTCAATATGCGCAATTTCATTTTTCTACAGAATGTGCATCTTTTATGTAGCAGTGTCTACTCTAATGATAATGTCATAACAATCGAAGTATTGTCAGGCCCATATGCGAGTATCCGTATATACTTGAAAATATTAAAGAGATATTGATTCCTATTTGTCACCTCGTCTACTGATATATTCTTTAAACCTTGTAATTCCCTCAATACTGACATGTCATTCGTTCGCAGCTTCAATTCGTTTACGCCGTATTCTGAATTCTGAGCACTTCCTGGCACATGAATCGAACGTCCCTTCCCTCACGATAATGTATTAAAACCCTTTATCCTACACCTATACACTTATATTATCGATCTGTCACCAACCTTTTCTCACTGCGGAGATATTCTCACGTTCGATATCTGCAATAGGAATTTTACATCGCTTCCTGCTTTACTCCGTCACTTTTTTCGGCCCACAGTTTCGGCCTTTCGATTGCGTACATGTAATAGCCTGATACCATCGTCCAAATTCACTCAATTTTTTTTTTGATTTCTCGAAGCAATTAACAAAAGAAAAACCAGCATACAGTTGAAACAAAGTTACTGGTGCGCTGAAGGAAAGCCAATCTCACATTTCTGATTTGTTTTTACCAAGCTTTTCTAGTGACAGGCTTACATAAATAACACTCAAGCTTATGTTGAATCTTCTATTTTATAAGAACATTGAATCTCCTGGCATTCTTTTTCTTTCTTTCTGTTTCTATTCTTTGTTGTACGTTACATTACGGATAAGTGTTTCTTTATTGCTGCGTTTCATTTTTTTTTACTTCCGCTCCTCTAACTAGACTATACTGTATGTGCGTTTTCTCCAGCGCTATGTTGCGCTCTTGGAAGTAAAGCTCGCAAGGTTGGCCTCATAAAGGCCAGCCATACCAAAATCAAATTCTAAACAGATTAGTATGCCATGAGTAAAAAATAAAGAAATGTAAGTTGAAATATCGGGGAATGCCGTTCCTTTCCTGAGGTTAGCGATACGCGAGGTGCTTTCTTTAATGTTCGGTAAATTGTATGCAGTTAACTTCTTTCTAACTCAACTACCATCGTTAAAGGCGCACTGCGGCCCGGCTTCCCGACCTTCCCTTCCTTATCCGTACTCAGCTGTAACTGGCGCTCACTAATTATTCAGTTTCCTGTTACCGACTTATTCACTTCTTACCAGCCGCCCTGCTTGCGTATTCAAGTACGCATGAAGTAACACCTGCCCCACGCGCGAGATTCTTTTTTTCTAGGAATGCTTATATACCTAGTGGCAGGTGCTCGGTTGTGAATGCATATGCAACGTCATAACGTTGCTATTTAAACGCGCACCTGCTCGTGCATTACTAGTTGCGCATGTGGAGTGGTGTAAGTTCCATAATCATCAAGATACCGGCATCCTTTCGTGGGACGAACCGTTGCCCTTAGAAGCCACGAACTGCAGCTGAACAAGTACCGAACTCACCTGTAATACAGAAACGGAAAAACACAACGTGAGAGACCAAATATACGGATCGTTCTTTAATCACAGCGCATAAAATGACATTAAGTGAAGGCACACGAGGTACTCAATAGGCTGATTCACAACTAAAGTTTGATTGATTACTCGTGTTTCACGTCCCAAAACTACGATATGATTATGAGAGACGCCGTAGCCGGACCGAATCCCGGCCACGGCGGCTGCATTTGGATGCACTGGAAGTGTCGAGGCATGTGTACTGTGAGTTGTCTGTACATGTTGAAGGACCTCACGTGGCCGAAAATTTCTGTGGCCCTCCACTATACGGCGCCTCTCATAACCACATCGTGGTTTGGGACGTAAAATCCCGCAAGTCGATCAATTATCGTTCCATGCGACCTAAGTATACCTTCCGAAGCAAGTTGTTTGCCATCAACTGGCTACCATATCTGCTTCTGACGGGGATGAGTTCCAGATATGCCTTAGATCCGTCCCTCATTCCTTCTTTTTCCTGCCTAATTTTCGGTCGACGTTTTCTTTTCGTTTGCTCTCGTACAATGTTCACTTCTGGCGACAGGCCGGATTGCACTCGCACCTTCGAATTGCGACTTTCCTAAGTGGTACTCATAGAACATACTGACTGATGCGTACACACAGAGGTGCAAACATATGCGCATAGAATCAACCGATTGACAAGTATATTTTTATGAAGGAGCAGGTCAGATGAAAATGAAAACGATGAGCGGCACAGCGGTGACCTACAATCGACTTTACCTGACACACACGCAGGAACATTGAATATACAAAGGTCATGTGGCGAACTGCGAGCATGCGAAATTCAAGTTATCCTAACTTAGATGCCAACCCTGCTTTGGTTTTGTTAAACGTGCAGACCTGCCCAAAGGACGACGGACGGTAGAGAGAAGTGACGCACACTTCTCTCTTCCGTCCGTCGTCCTTCGGGCTGGTTTGCACGTTTAACGTCTACACCAGCTTTGGTGAAGTGAACTATCGTAAAACACGCTGCGCCGTCTAATAAGCGTTATGAAAAACAATTTCATTTGTCTGAGCATGCGGAACACTAAATCAACGGGGCGATAAGAGAAGTGTTACTCCTTAATTTCGCAGGCGTCTATTTAGCACTCGGTTGACCCAGCGCCGCTTAGGAAGGCGGTGACCCGTTTCTAACTATAGATGCACTTCACGCATTGTGATAGTGTTTAATTTCCCAATTGGAGCAATCGATGTCACGTGTACAATGCTCGCTAAAATGACTGTATGTTGCAATGACAAATTCGCTATTAGGTGCTGCGCGTAGCTACGTCATGAAGGTCGTTACGAGCTCATCAAGGCCACATCATTAACATAGGACAGCTATCAAACGAAGCGTTCTTATGGCTCTCGAGCTTTGCATGCTCGGGAGTAGATGAGCACACTATGGGGAAAACGCGAGCGGGATAATTGTCGGGAAGTGAGTTCTTCACGGAAGTACATTAAAGGGCGCTACGGTCACAATGCTCTCGGGTGCCGAAATTGTCGAGGTCTTGATCAGCCCGCACCATTAAACACGACTTCAAAATTTGGTTAATTACTTATCTCGTATTAGTTGCATTGAGGCTTTTAAGGTAGAATACTTAACCTCGTTATTTAACTGGTGTAAAACATTGTTCAGCGATTATTCATAAAGCTTCGCTGGGCCGCTTGCGCCTGATACTGCTCCCTTGCAAAGGTAGAGAGAACGATCGTCTATAGCCTACGCTCTACATATAACTTCGAGAGCCCGCACTCATTCAAGAGAACTCACGGTCTCACTGGTTCTCTCTGGTTGTCCTCGGGGCAGGAGTCGTGAGATCTTAGCGGCATCCTACTCGTGATACGGTGAAAGCGAATATTTCTCACGTGTCTTTGTAGTTGGACGTTATGCCGTATTTTATCGCAGCAGTGTGTTGGAAGTTAAGAAAGACAATTTACATATAATATACTACTACTTGAGGGCATGACAGCCTCTGACGTGCATTCACCAGCGCTGACGCCTGGTACAGCATCTCCTGCATTACGACCACCATATTTAGGCGTCCATTAGCAAAATCTAGTGGTAGATCAAGTAACTGACGCACCGGATGTCACAGCGTGTGGCAGTGCATATAGCAAATGGCAGCTGCCCAAACCACATGCGATCACTTACATTAAGTGAAGTCGAAGAACTTAATCCTTAAATTGGTTCCCGATCGCGTCATTTCCGCAGCGAAACGCACACCATTTGCACGCCAGCGGTCATCTTGTGGCTCAGTTTTGCAATGAACACCCTTTTAACAAGCGGTTTCCCCAAAGGTACAAGTATTTTTGTCTCCATAGCAAGTGTCCGGGAAATCGGTAACATGCGAAACACTCAGCATAGCAAATGAAAGAGGCATAGCTCTCAGCTTACGCCTAGCACGCGCGAATGCATGTTGCTTCAGCTGCCGTATGTCGGTGATCCAGCGCGGTCCCTCTCATCACAATGGCCAGTCCAAGTCGCTTCGTTTTGGCGGCTCGTAGCGTTGCGGCGCTGTTGTTCGACGCAATTGCAGACGAAGTTCTGGGTGGCGTGTAAGCACTGCTTCTACAAAATATTTACACGCTTACACAGTCATCCTGAGGCAACCGCTTACCACTCGCTAATACTACGTGAAAAAGAAACTAGGCAGCGAAACTACATCGTTTCCGCATACAACGCAAGTCCGTAGCTCGCCACCGTGCAAGAACTGCAGTGATGTCTCTGCAAGCCTTTTGTGTACTTTACGCAATCGATGATCAACATAAGCCCGATGTCCCTGAGAAGTCAGGGACATCGGGCTTATGATGATCCTTATTTAAAAGATGAAAAATGATCTCCCGCATTGCAGGGCTCACGCACCACACGCAGTAGCCAAGCACTTGATTTCGCTACGTGACCTGAGCAGTTGGGGTACGTTAATTAAGCGTACGTCAATCAGAAAACCAGCTAACGGATGTTGTAAGAGAAGGGCCGTCCCCGCCCGAAGGTTGCGAAGAGATATTTACTCGCCCGGATTGCGTTACCGCGCAAGAGGGAGGCTTGTGAGGTACGTGTCTCTCTTATGGGATTACATTTGCGCGTAAGTACACGCAGAAAGTAAGCTATTAAGAAAGGAAGCTACTGAGCCAATGAAATAATCGCCACCATAGCTACCATTACGTTACCTTAACGTGCGAGACATGAGCTTTTTTTTTTATTGGTGTTGAAATGGTGACTAGGAGAGGTTGGTGCCTGTAGTACGGACACCGGCTGCTTCTTCTCGCTTAGCAATCCCAGCTAAGGTTCAATAAAGCAACAATAAAGAAAAGGGAGAGAGAAGAATTTCACAAGACATACGCACTAGAAACACTAAAAGAGTCGACACTATATACAGTTCGACAGTGCATCGGACATCAGCTTCTTATTCTCAAAGCACCAGTCATTTGCGCAACGAACACTCTCTCTTTATCTTCTTTAAGAATCAAGATGCAACACCGATGCGTACTAAAATGTAATAATTAGTACTAAATCTGAATGTTTGTAGCTTGCATGTTAAAGAAATAAGAGGCATGCCGACTTGCTAACACCCGTGTACTAAAGATCCCAACAATGGCAAAAAATTTATTTTGAATGTATAGACAACAGAAAATGAGGAGGATGGTAGGACAACCATCAACACATCCGTGCGTTCATCTGCCTTATTTTAACGCGCAGTTATGGAATCGGGCACTGAGACGTATGTACCTTTTTCCCATCCTGAAGAACTATGTATATGGCAAATGGCCCTTCCTTCGCAATCCTGATCATTTGCGCTGTGCAGTAAAAACGAAAAAAGAAAAAGAAAAAAAGAAGATGGAAAAAAGATAGAAACATGAAGAATTCAGGAAATTATTCCAATATGTATGAAAAGCGCCGACTAGCTTGATAGACTCACTCAGTCAGTACATTACATACTTCTTTGCAAAACATTGTACTAGCTTGGTGGATGTGAATTCTTGGTGGACGTGGAAAGGTACCACTGACAAAGAACTGACATCGTTAACATTTACAATAGTGTTGGCTCGTTTGGGGGCCCTCCCGCTCACACTGTCTTGCGGACTATGGAAGTAAGACCACTTAGCATGCACTATATAGGTGTCGGGCTGGGGCGAATTAAATGGGCATTATTTATAACTTCCGTTATTATCAGCGAGCGATCGGCACAGAAGATGTAATCAACATTACGTGCAACCTCTGAGGAATTTATTAAGCTTTCCCGCGTTCACCGTGACGGAAGCTGCAGAATAAAAGCAAGCTAGCCCACTACACTTGCCGCGCACCCCGTATTAGTGATTATTAAATGTATCATAAAAACAAGTGGAAAGGGAGCGACAAGCACGCCTCTGGACTGACCTTCTATGCTATTTCTGACCTGCATTATGACTTCTCTTCCGATGTTTTTTCGAACACGGCGTGTGGGCCGACCAATAGAAACACATACAGATCAGTCATACACTTCTTCTACCAACTAAAATCATTCGCAACAGGTGAAGCAAAATGCACACGCTTCCTCGAGAACCATTCACCAAACGTTTCGTCCCTTCGTGGACCCCTTCCTCTTCTCCGTCTCGGGTATTTACCAAGAACAAGGCTAATCTGTCACCGTCCCGTCAAACGCTCTAGCGCTACGGGAACCAGACGGCTCGCTCCCCAAACGGGACGCCTCTTAACGCTAGTCGACAGCAGCAACAACGCACCTTATCACGCCGACAGGGTGCTTCCCTGAATCGAGTCATCCCTCACTCACATTATTGAATAGCGGTGGGGAAGACTGACAGTGCTGCCAGATGCTATCTACGAGGTTGGACCTGGTAGATGCGGTGGCCTTAGAGGGGCACAAACAGCGCTTTCTCAAGGATCTCGGCCTCGCAAGAATTTCCGGGAATATGTCTTCGATTGGCCGATGCCTGTGAGTTTCCTACACTGTACAATTCCCCACCATTACCAAGATGTGAGATTCTGAGTTTGCTGAAATCGAAGCGAGGTTTCAATTAAGCAAAACATGGTGCATGTTAGCTTATCGGCCAATAATGCGGTGATCCAGATCGCTCCAAATATATTTCTCGTTTTGCCTTGTGTGTCAGCAATATATACGCACCTATGTATAGCCTTCCATAACATGATTGATAATAGCAGACCTCATTACGACGAATGTGTAAAAGCTGGCGCATTTTGCCGCTGGTCAGCCTTTTATCGCCTACCTAGAGGTGTGCCTCTTTTATTGCTGTAAATTGCGATTTGCTTGCTTAGCTGGGCGTAGGATCGCCCAATGACCGTTAGTACTTCGTGTACCGCGTCCCTCATCGTCATGGCCACGTGACAATATATTTGATTTGTTCTGTTCCGGTGAGTAGGGAGAACTTAATAGAAATTGAACTGACGTTGTATCTGTCATATTGTTATGTCGTTGCTAAATAAATTGCGGTAATGAGATTTCGCCACGTTTCTTCAGTTGTGCTTTTCATGTTGCACCATTTTTATGACGCGTCATATATTCATGCCATGGTATGTTATTTATTACTGCAAGTTTGTCGTACACACATGCGGATTCCGGTGTATACCATACTCAGGAACTATCGGCAGAAGTTCTGCTTGTGAGGGCCTAATCAGTAAAGCGACTATATGTAACGGGCGCCTCCACTAGGAAAAAGAAGAATACAAACGGAATGACGAGAAATGTAGCACAGAAAATATCGGTTGGATGGTGAGTGAACGGGAACCTGACTCGATCGAAAAATAAAAAAGATGTGGCGCCTACTCTTTCTTACTTTTCATTGTGTGACTTCGCTTTTTTTGTTCTCTGGCGTAACATATCTCTCTTTTTTTCTTCCTGGGTCTTTGTTTTTCGCCCTCTTCTGTTTGTCGATACACATCTAAAATACTATGCGTCGATAACTCAGTATTTCCCGTAAACAAAAGGAAAAGAAAAAGAGAAGCCAAGAAAAGTTTCGCTAGGCCTGTGTGTGCTTGTCTGTACGTGCGTATGTGCATGCGCCTCTACGTGTGTGCTTCGACGTGTTTGCACGTGTCAGTGTACGCGTCTTTCTGTGTTTGCGTGCCTCCATCCCTCAACTATCCCCCGGCGAATAGGGGGCTGCCTCGGAAAAAAAATAAAAGAGAAGCGAGAAGGCAAATCAAGGCAGGCGTAGAAAAGCTAAAGTCGCGGGCCATCGTTACCGCTATGCAAACACGCCTCCTTCCGCCGCTGTCTCGTGAAACGGCAGACGCGACAGCGAAACTCGGATAAGGGAAATCCTCATTTCACAAGCAAATGGATTCAAACGGCCCGCCCTCTCGCATCTCCTCCGAGTGCGCGTCTGTCAAGGTTTTCCACATTCCCTTCCTCATGCTTGCCCGTGTACGCCATCGGTCGTCTTTCCCATCAAATTCTCGACTGCTGTAAATCGAGAGAAAGAGAGAAGAGGGGAGAGGGGAAATCAGGGCGGTTAACCCGTTCGGGACAGCCGGGACACTACACATGGGCAAAGGGCTGGTGGGATTGAAAGTTAGAGGGGAAGCGAGAGAAAAGACAGCACACAGGACAGTAGACAGGAAAGTACGGGGAAAAGGATAGCAGGATTGAAAGTTAGATAGGAAAGTGAGACAAGAAGACAGCACACAGGACAGTGCACACACACACAGTCAAACACACACAGCCCATCACTTTTTCGTGGTGGAAGGGGGGGGGGGGGGGTAAGCATGTAGATGCCTGCGCCGAGGTAAGTTCTTTCACTGGGAAAGCACATTTCCAAGCACTTCGCTTTCGGAAGCCTGCAGTGTAGTTCTCTTGGCACACACGCTGACATAACACCGCTCTCCTTGCCTCATTACAGGTGAAGCGCATTCGTATGCAAAGTTCTCCCTTTGCGCAAGTTCTTCTCTCAAGGTGCGTTTGGGAAAAGGGAGTTGCAGGGGAAAGAAAAAAGGAGAATGCAGCCGGTTTCTGGAGGAAGTTCTGGACGTGGAAAAATTGACGCAGGGTAAAAAACACGAACTCAAGCTGCCCCTGAAAACACTCTAGCTTGCTAATTATACTGCGCCAGAGAAGATTGCTAACCAGGAAGAGTCCCTCTCAGGACCACACCCTCGTTAAGTGAGTTTGCTTTACTTTTTATGCGCGTAACGCCCACCCGTTGAGCTACTACCACTGATTCCGCGAAGGCGGGAGAAGCTGTTTCTTAGCGAAACACGCAATGCTTCGGGAAAAACTTCAAGCCGTTCTTGCCTCCCTGTAAAAGTTCACAGGTTAGAGCACGAGCTCACAAAGTGGGTTGCGCAGAACCCCTGGGTTCCGAGGGCCCTTCGGCGGGGTACAGCAACCCACCGATGTATTTTCCTCGGTTGCGTGTTCACTAAGTGGCTAAGACGGTGGACAAAAATTATAGAACCTAAATGCCCTCCTTTACGTGACCGCCAGTGTAAACAAAAGGTATGCACAGTGCATTCTAAAACCTTACCTAAGGATGGCCCTCATCCACCTAGGTAGCTTGCAAATCGAGGAGGCCATTTTGATTTTCGACCACGATGCGCAGGTTAAACAACCTCAGGAGCTTGGGATAAATTGAAATTTTACAAGGACGGCTTGCCTTGTAGCTACGCGGCTATTTAGGCCCACGTAATCTCAAAAATTCCATTAACGTCACTTCTTCATCCATTTGCTCATTCATTTTCTGTATGCTGTCGCGTTTGCTGCCACCCGCAGAACTGGCCACGTTTCACACAATAAAACATTTCCACTTTTTTTCCTTCTTATCATCCCAACAACCTTCACTTGATTTTCCTTAAATCGAGCAACTCGTGCCTCGAGTAAAAGGCATTCGACCATGGTGCAAGCCTCGCGCTCATAACGGGCTTCAAAAGCGACCACGGGCCTGCCATCGTAAACTAACCAATACCCGTCTCAGTCGCAGCGTTCAACGCTTCAGCGACTGCAGGTTTCCCGCATACACAACGTGAAAACATAAGAGCTATGTTTCAGTGAAATGAAGATATGTGAAGGGGTTTTATATGGCGCTGGCACACAGTGACACAATGTTCCTTGCTCAGCCCTTCCGATATACGTGCCTCCGTCGGGGTTGTTAAAAAAAAAATAAACACAGCTCTGGTAAAATACAATCATAAAAACATCAAGTTTAGAGTTGTGCGAAGTAGATGTGATGTGCGAGCATAAGTCCTGCAGAGAAGATAATCACATAATAATAATGACAAATAATGAAAATTCATTAATGACGAGTGATGAATCAAATATTGAATTGATGTAGGCGCACAACACATCGGACATTTGGGTATGAGCGGCTAGTAACTAAAATAGAAAGAAAAAAAGAAAGAAAGAAAGAAAGAAAGAGCAATGAAATAATGAAAGGGAGAAAGAAAATGGAAGAAAGAGAGCGAGAGAAGACACGCTTGACCAATACCCGCACTGAATATGTGCATATGAGCCAGTCTACCTAATCTTAATTTAATGTACACTTCACTCAACCCAAAACAGCACCAAACACTATAGAAGCCAGGGCGGTTAGGCACTCATTAATCTCGTCATTGCAAATACAGCAAGCGGTTTTTAACAGCGAATCACTGCTCGTGCTCACGCGCCAATGCAACGCCAACGAAAACGTTGTTAGCACGCGCCTGCAATGCTACAATTGATCATCGCTCTACTGGTGTACACTTTTATGTTCCAAACGTGTTTCAAATGTGTTTCAAACGTCCATACCACACCATTCGAAACTCATATACCGGGAGTCGTTCGTATCATTACTCCGGGGAATAAAACATCCGGCATTCCGTTCCCTACTGCTTGCCGGATCCACTCGAAATGGGCAGTAAACTCGGGCACGAACGAGCGTCACTTCATTGTGAGTTTCTTAGATTCTACAGCCGAAAACGTCCGAATGGCCGTCTTGGATACATCCGTGCAGAACTGGCTGGCAATCCTAGAAGAAGCGTCCGAGTTGAGCTCACTGCACGCCGCCATTATTTTGGTGAGAATAGAGCATCCCCTTGGCGGTCGTAAAAAAAAAAGACTATTTTTCTCCTTCCGAAGGAGTCGCGATAGTTGACAACAAAAAGATCGACCGCTGTACTGGGTGCGCTCGCAGTGAGCCTTAAATTTACCTCGACGTAGTACAATATAAAAACAGCTCCTCTGTCTCTTAGAGGTACTCAACGGTTGAGCGAGCTCCCCTGTTCCGGCGCAAATACAAAAAGTAAAGCCAGTTCCACGCCTGTAAAACTTGAGTAAACAGCCGAGCTGGACTGGGGCAAAGGTGTCAATTCACTATCACTATCATGTAGCACTAACATCATCACTAGATCACTAACATGCAGCAGCGGACTGAGGGCAAAGATGTGGGTACTTGGTCGAGGGCAAGAAGCGCAGGTCCATTCTGCGCTACCTGACATATTTATTTATTTATTTATTTATTTATTTATTTATTTATTTATTTATTTATTTATTTATTTGATTGTTTATTTATTATTGATTAAGTAATTATTCCTCTCTCTATAGCTCTCATTCTCTCTTTCTCTCGCACATTGCAAGTTGTGTTGCAATCGTCGGTACGCCCCGCCACGGTGGTCTAGTGGCTATGGTACTCGGCTGCTGATCCGAGGGTCGCGGGATCGAATCTTGGCCGCGGCGGCTGCATTTCGATGGAGGCGAAATGTTGAGGCCCGTGTGCTGTGCGATGTCAGTGCACGTTAAAGAACCCCGGGTGGTCAAAATTTCCGGAGCCCTCCACTACGGCGTCTCTCATAATCAGAGCTGGTTTTGGGACGTTAAACCCCACATAACAACAACAACAAGCAATCGTCGGTACAGCACAATCATACGGCTCCCATAAACGCATGTTCTGCATGCGCGGGTGTATACCGGTTATTACGCTTGCCAGCGCATCGTGGGTACCGGTTTCCGAACCCACTTAGCCATGAAATTTTTCTTTTGTTTTACTTATTTCTTATATGCTTCAAACACATACTCTCATATTATTGCATCCAACAACTTCGTCTCTGTCCCCTTGGCTGCACCGAGTTTTCGACCTACGCCCGGCACGGCTGCAACTCATTCTCTCTCCTGTGCAGCGCCGCGATGAGCGCTCGGGCCACCACGCAACCATCGCGTTCTCTCTCTTCTCTTATACATTCTCATTCGTCCTCTCAATAGAATTACACCATCTCCCGCTCAAGCTAACCATCTCTCCGCTGCTTCGCATCCACGCATGGTTCCCTTTAGCGGGAGATGGTGTAATTTTTTTTTTCGCCTTGAAGGTCATAAGGGTTAAGGACACGGGTAGCAGCGGCGGCGGCAGACACCATCACTACCAGTTTCGGTCACTGTAACAAACCCATAACAGCTTGCACTGCAATAACCAGAGCACCCAACTCATTCAGTCAACATCACTGGCGCACGACCTTGCCGAGGGCAAGGCCACGCGCCAGTGATGTTGAGTGTCCATTTTATGGCTCCTGTGGGACACGTCAACATATTATCTTACAGTGCCGAGCGTTTGTTACGCAGCGTAGACCGCTAATTAATGAGTATACGTTTTTGAGCTGCAGTGCGCGACCCTTACCGATTGCACGTTCCCGAGGGAGAATGCTGCTCGACGCGAACAGGCCCATTGAGTAATGCCACTGAACAATTGCAACTTGGCATATTGTTCATAGGCACGTTTTCTTGTTTTGTTGTGTTTTCTCTATACCTTCATTGTTAATTTATTTCATATTTTATCCTCTTTTGTTCTTCCTTCACTCTATTCATTTCCGTCTCACGAAATACACAAGCGCCGTGCCCTCTCGGTGACAGTTGTCAGCCCGCTCTCTTCCTATTTCCTTCGTCTATTTGCGCACATATGTATGTATACCAAATAATAATAAACAACAAGCGTTGCCGAAGCTACTGTTTCACAACCTTCTAAATTTTAAACACCGAAATTTGTAAAGTACAACAACATTAGGTTCCAATAAAATAAAGACGAAACAAAAAGATAACGAAGTTACAGAAATAATGAAGTTGACGAAAACGTCAGTAGGAAGAAAAATCAGCCGCCACATCCTGCACTTTGTGCAATTCCATTCGACACTGGGCCACTCATCCGCACTTGGTATGTGAAACTGCACCAATGGGCATATAAGCACATTAGCTAATAATTTCAAAAGCTACAGTGACGTTCTACTTGGGGAAGGTGGATTGCACGCAATAATGTCGGCGCTGTCTCGTTCTTCTGCTTTTCGCATAGGCGGTGTGCGAGTACGGTGGTTTCTTCAAAACTGCGCGAGAGAGAGAGAGAAAAAGAGAAAGAAAGAGATGAGGAAGGGATGCTATGAACTCAGGGGTCTGGTTGACTGGGAGACAGGAGAAGGGGAAGAAAAAGACAGAAGGAGATAGGGATAATGCAGAACGTACGGGATATATCTTAATAAATCCTCCTCTTGGGCTAGTTGGTTCAAATTGGTGCACATACTTACAGGGCGCTAAATAAACATACACAAGAGAGGGACACGCAGAGCGCACTGGCGCGTCCCTCTTTTGTGTCTGTTTATTTAGCGCCCTGCAAATATGGTGCACCTACGGGACAGTCCTACATTTTCAGTGGCACTCGCTCAACCCAGATGTTTTCAGAAATTCCAAAAGCGCCTTCATTGCTTTCTGATCCGTCGTTGATAATCGAGGATGGTATTGCAAGATTATCTCTTCAATCAGAGGACGATCATCGAGCTTCTTGAATGACTCGGTCATAGGCAGTCTATGTGGGCCCCGCGAGACTCCCGAGTAACGTACCAGGCAGGCTTCGCAATTTCTCTAGCTGACATCTAAGGAGAGCACAGGCGAAAACGCTACGTTTTCACGAGTTACCGACCAACCTACTTTGACGACTGGCATTAATTGTTGCTAATAAATTTGTTACTTCATCTCTAATTCACAGTAATTACTTTTTTATTTCGTCATTGAGACACCATATTTTCCTTTATATTCATTGTTAACACTGTAATTTACTTTTCTGGCACCCGCATACAGTATTGGTGTGTGTATACCGACACAATTTACGAACGTATGTATTGGCTCGGAGGCACTCCAACACTACCGCACATCAGATACGTTTGCCCGAAAAGACCAGTGCCTGTCGGCTCTGGGCATACACGACAAATACATGCGTAGTCGTGCGAGGCGCGACTTGCTGATTTCACTTCCACAAGCAAGCTGGAAATCCTGGGTGATGCCCGCGGCGAGCTCCTAGGGCCAGGAGTGCCTTAGAAAAAAAAAAAAGAAGGGGAGGAAGGGGGGGGGGGGGGGCGGGCGCTGTAACCTACATACAGTTTTGTGTCATCAAACTTTATTCCCTCTCTGCCCATGTTATGCGGGTACGCGCCACAACTGATTTGTCCGGGCTTAACACATTACAACAGCATTATAACCAAAGAACCATGGACTACTGCACGGGAAAGTAAGCGTACAGAGATAAGAGAGGATTTGTTGGGCCGGCACAGTCGTACACACAGGCTGCAGCCCGTTTCTCGAACGCGAGTTGCAAGGCATAGAGGTACTGTACAGATACTGTAGCAGGCACTTCAGATGAGCCCTTTTATGGACTAGGCCAGCGCAAGGAGCGTAAAGAAAGTTCACGAGCCGGCACAGGCGGCGGGCTAAGTGGGTCTCGGTAAAGCCCCTAATACTTCTACTGGCTTCAGGTCACAGTCCTTGGGCATGCGTGGCACAAATAGCACTCTGAGCTACGACGTCCGTAGCTAATTTGTTTCAAAGCAAATAGCAGGCGGGATCATCAAAGTTGTGAGTGGTGGTCACAACTGAGCAGCGACGTGCTTGGTGCTTGTGCCAGCTATTTACCAAGCCTTTTTTTTCTTTGTTTTTTGTTTAACCTGCGCTGTATGGCAGCACCAGCATAACAAGTGTAGAAAGGTGCCACTAGTTTTATTTCGTGCAGAGAAAGTGTAGCTACGCCCTGCTACAAGAAGCCGTATTTTTATAGGTGAGGTGCGACAAACGACGCTTTCAAGTAAAATCAAATCACATCTTTATTCGTCGCAAAAATATAAACGCATTGGGTTAGAATATACAAGCGGAGGTCCCATAGCACAAGGTTGAAAGGAGACCTCCTGTCAGAGAATTACATGCTGACAAGGACACAAGAACGGCAACTGACTTTATACAATGAATTTTCAATTAGTGTATGCATGTGCAGGTAGCACACAACGGATAAACGGACGGGCATAGCAAAAGCGCTGCGCTTTTTCGTCCACAATAGATGGTGCCATCGGCCTGCGTGTGTGGTGAGGACAGTGGAGTGTTCAAGAGGACGACAGCGAAGTGAAGTGCTGGAGCGATCTTGCGCCACAAAAGAAGGCGTCGTATTCTCCGGGATTCTCCAGGGAGGTATGAGTTCGAAACCCCGGATGGTGCGTGGGTGCACACTATGTTCAGGCCTTCTTGCAGTGAGGTTGTCCTTCTTTTTTATTACATACAATGTAAAGAAAGGTTGGTGCCCATAAGCGGCACAAAGTTAAGAACAGCTCATCAAAGTGCATTAATACAAGCACTCGGACACGGACACATATTCATTGTCATTTTTCCAGTACAATAGTCCATTAAACCAGAGATTCATGGATGACAAATGTTCACACATCGACTGTGCGGACGGTACGTTCACACAGTCGAGGTGTGAACATGTGTGTGAACACAGTTCACACACAGACTGTGTTCACACACAGATTTGTGTGAAAACCATCGATGTGTGAACAGTTGAGCATGATCACGTAGCTCATACTGATCACCTGCAGCCTATCTCTTAGGTGCTGCACCTGAACCACAATGGGCATGTCCACAGCAACAAATATAGCAACAAGTCGAAGATACAAGGAATATGCAACCCGTAGTGCTTTATTAATTATAGCCGTGCATGCACGAACTTTATACAGTCTAATACCTTTTCGATATATTTGAGTCCTATAAGAATTCCACCAGTGCGTGCGTTGCGGCTTATTGTAAATTCTGTGTTGGCCAAGGGCCCAGAATTCTCGCTAATGATAGCTGACGTCTATCCAGATTATTTAACGTCTGTAGAAGTCTTCTGCGTAGAGTATGATATTTTTTACAACAAAGAAGAAGGTGCTTTACGCCTTCTTCAGCGTCTTGATATGACCTTTTGCGTCCTTGTCCTTTGTGCTCGTCCTTGCCTACCGCTCACTCATGACGTCCTTGTCCACCGCACATTCGTGGCGCATTTAGCTGATGTCTGTAGACATTCGCAGCCGAGGTGAAACTCGTAATGTTGGATGCTCAAGGCAAGGACATATGTGCAGGCAGTGGACGAAAATTAATCATTTCTGAGGTCTTACGTCCCAAAACTGCGATATGATTTTGAGAGACGCCGCAGTAGAGGGCTCCGGAAATGTCAGCCACTTGGTGTTCCCTAACGTTCTCTGACAGTGCACTGGTCCCGACATTTCGCCTCCATCAAAATGCATCCGCAGCGGTCGGGATTCGATCGTGCGACCTTCGCGTCAGCAGCCGAGTGCCATAGCTACTATAGACTACTGTGGCGGGGCAGTGGACGTAAATTCAGGCGAAGTAAGTGCGAATTGAGTAGTCATGCACTTTTCGGAGAAGACAACGCCAAATATGCGTAACTTTCTCTACTTGGCTGCAGCAGAATAAGACAAGTGTAGTACCATACGACATACCCACAGCCGTGCACCACTCACCTGCACGATCCTTCACGTAGCGTAGGTAAACAAATAAAGCCCTAGCTTTTACATCCCTCATTAAATAAGGGCATCCTCGTGAAATACCGTTTTAACGTGCCAGCGCTAAGTGAGCTGAATAAACTAAGAATGTAGTCACCGGGTGAGGCTTCTGCCTTACCGGCATTATAGCCGCAAAGAGGAATCCCTTACAGGCATTACGGTGGTAAAAAGCGCTGTTCTGTCATGATTTACGATGCGAACATAGCGTTGTAAAGATTTCGCGTAGCTCTCTTAACCGCGTAGATCATACATCTTGCCAGTTCTTAGAGTTCTGATTGCTGTCGGACCGCATGATACTGTGATCGCTTACTGTTGCTTGGTTTTCGATTAATGTGAGCCCTTCAGTGTCAATACACATAGTTGATACGGAAGACCTGTTGCTTTCGCTTAGTTCCGAATTGCGTAGAATACTGCCGTAGCCTATAGAATAAGAAACATACAGCAAAAAGACGAACTGTTATATAGTTCTGCTTTTCCGAAGCGAAATTGAGCCGAGACGAAATGATATGCAGCCCGCTGTATCCTAAAGCGGGGGGAATCCGAATCTTCTTCTTGTCGAGATCACGTCTTTTTTATGGCAGTAACTACATCTCGCGTAGCCGCCAGCCGGCCTCCCTTAAACACACGCCAAACAAACATAACGTGCATAGGTCGACATCAAATGCTTATAGTCGGTAAGAGTCAGCGAAAAAAAAAAAGGAAAAACAGAGCAACACGTTCATAGGCTGTCGGCACGTAAGCAGTCGAGTGGTCATTGCATTAGCAAGCTCAAGAGAGATCCGTGCGATGAGTTCGCGCAATTCGTGCTAAGACACAAACGAGCGACGCCCGACAGAGCAGCACTATATCTTTATTTGATAAGCCGCCTCTTTCCATTCCCCACCTTCACAAGCGTGCTTCCGGTCTTTCTCTTTTGGCTTCGTCAAGTGTTTTGTCTCATTTCCTCTCTTTTCGTCTGCTGCTGCGTTTGCATTCCTCTCCTTTTCGAGTTTCTTCTTCGTACCGATAAAGCAGAAGGAGGCGAGAAAAAAAGGTCTTTTACACAGGAAATTTTCTGGCTGACTTGAAATCTTCGTGCATAAAAAACGAGATATGTGCGCTTGGTTTTTCAAGGGCTACGATGTGGAATAATTTCTTCTCCCCTTCTTTTTCTCATTTATAAATTAAATCAAGAAAACTCGCGGATCATGCAAATGCGTAAAAATGACAGTAATCCATGAGTGTCCGTTGTGCTTTCTTTTCTTTCGCTTTCAGTTTGTTTGTTCCGTTCACTCTAATCGGTTTAGCGAGACGTGGCGCTGGTTTCTCGGTGATTGAGTTAACGACAGTTAGAGCAGTATTGCATTATCAGTGCAAAGAACGAGGAAATCTATCCGATGAATATATATATGCAGTTAACATTTCCCGTAGAGAGCGCTATCTCGGTAACGCGTAGTGAAGGAGGGCGTCACGAGAAGGTTTAACGAAGACTTCATTAAGCGCGTGGCCGCGGCATATGCTTTTGCCACTAAACGCTTATATTGAACGCTTATATTGTTGACATCGCTTGAAAACCGTTGAGCTAAAGTGATTCATACATTGCGTTTTTTTAAATGCATGAACTACTTAAGTACATTTCACTTCATTTTGTTCCCTGCTTGTTTTATACAAATACGCATCTTCTTTCCACTGGCACGTAACGTTCGGTAGAACAATACGCGCGAGGAAATGCCACGTGTGTGCGTTTCTCAGTAGAGTTGTGGAGGCTAAAGGAAGAAAAGAAATAGAAGCACCTTCCTCCACGTAAGCGGCGCCGAGGGTAAAAATAAAGCTGCCTGCTAATTTACTTTGCATGCTTCTAATCTTAATTTGCCGCTGAAATTGTGGATGGAAACGCTCTGTCACCGTCACGTACATCATTAATTCTTCCTTGACGTTGAAGCAACTGCATAAAACACATGCTCATAATAAGGACGCAGTTTTGTTACCCGAGTAACCCGAGTAAAAGCCAGGTTGAAGCTGACATGGCAAATAAACACACGGAACGCGGGAGTTCGTGTCGTTGATAGTGAAAGCGCTGTTCCATTTTTACATGTTTGACGCTCCACTATTTACTTTATGACAACTAGCATACTGTAATCATTTCAAGCCGCATTATTTACCCATTCCTATATGCTCGCTGCCCTGATTTTGCTTCTTCCTCAACCAACGCCTCCTCACCACCATCATCATCATTATCATTTTGTTCCGTTTTCATGGCGTCTCTCATCGTAGGAGAGCTTGGTCCTGAATAAAATGTTTTTCTTCGAAATATATAAGCAGGAAGCCCCTCATTTGTCATAACAGGCAAGTTTCACTTGTTTCTCATTTCTGCACTGCAAAGTATGCAGGCACGACCCATAACGCGGTCCATTATCTGTGCTTCAAATGAGCGCGAAGTTTATCTGGCAGGACACCGTATCAGCGAAGTTTGATTGATTGATTTGTGGGGTTTAACGTCCCAAAACCAGCTCTGATTATGAGAGACGCCGTAGTGGAGGTCTCCGGAAATTTGGACCACCTGGTGTTCTTTAACGTGCACTGACATCGCACAGCACACGGGCCTCAACATTTCGCCTCCATCGAAATGCAGCCGCCGCGGCCGGGATTCGATCCCGCGACCTTCGGATCTGCAGCCGTGTGCCATAACCACTATCAGCGAAGTTTCCGAACTCACACTTTAAACATGCGCGCTCCCTACACACTAAACAAAAATAACCAGGAACGGGAGTAAACAGCATGTCCTCTACCGCACAACCTTTTCTGGGTTTTTTTTTACTACGTAACAGTCAAGGTAAAAATTTACTCTCACGCTAACCGAGTTTTTGAACGTAGAAACGGCAGTAATTATTTACCCCCCTAGAGGTTTTCAGCGAGTATACGTGGAGTAATTTTTTACTGCCTAAACAATGTTTTCTCGGCTTTCTTTAGAGTTATTTTTAAAGCTCATACGAGGTTTACTGTGGCTGGGTAAACATTAAGCTTACGCAAAATGCAGACATCACTCAATTTATTGAGCAGTAAACGAGGACTCACCCTTCGAACTTATAACATTGGAAGCACGTTTTCACTCGTTGAGAGCGCAACAAGCACAGGCACAAGCGCGGGAGCAGAGATACTCGAAAGTGCGTTTTCACTTGGCCGCCGTCCACCAAGACCGGCGCTATAGGACAGCGAGCATCGCTCGAACTCAGCACAAAACCCCGCCGCACTGGTAACACTCGGGGTAGTTCGCCGTGTCGTTGTCGTACTGGTTGACGATGCGGTCAGTCAGGAACGTTTGCGACCGTAGTTTCCGTGCCTTCCCGGACTCGGCGGTGCCTTCGAAACGACGGTCACTAGGCATAGCTGCCGGAGATGTCGCGGTATCACGTTCTAGTTGACAGACGCCGGCGTACGCGTATCGGCACGCGCCGATACGCGTACGCGCTGATCACACTCACGCCGTTCACACTCACGCCCCGAGACGTCGCGTCCCCTCTTCCGCGACCGAGGCTTTTGACGAACAGTTGCTTGCAAACGCGCACCATGTGGCTAGGCCTAAACAGTCAAACGAGGGCTATCACGACCTCCACCCCTGCGCCACGGCAGTTTGGAGTTTTTGACCACGTGACGTGGTACGTAGTTTTTGATCACGTGGCTTTAAACTCTAGACTGGGGTTTTTTTATCACGTGACACAAAACCCCCTACGTAGTAAAATAGGGCAATAACGTCCTTTTACTACCTTTCTAACACGTGGTAGTAAAACTATGTCATATGCTCATTTTACCTCAACGAGACGTAGTAATTTTGAAAACAAGGGAGTTTTTTAGGCTCATGAGCCGCAAAAACCCAAATATCGGGCAACTTTTGCTTACAGTGTATGCTTATGAACTCGCGTAAAAAAGTGAACATCTATGTCATACTCCGACGCATGTTGATATTGTGGTGGCATTACACCAAGCTCTTACAAGGCGTACCTACCTAGGCCTATATATAGCTCCTATGCTCAAGCTTGCACATTGCCGGAGACACTAAGGTCTTTGCGAGAGATACTGATCCTATGAGAGACACCGATCCATGTATGCTTTCCTGAAATACATTCTCGAGGAATGAAGAGTAATTTTTGCCCGGCTTTGCAATCACTGATATATTTCTTGCTTCCCCGCCTCTCTCTGTTTTCCGTCCATACTTCCCAACGAGAGGTGTGTCTCAGAAGAAAGAGCCCTAGAGGATTTTCACCTCGCCGGACACTGGTGCGCACACCGAAGACAACTCTTTAAGGATGTAATCTAACGTAAAGCTCTAACATGACGGCAAACAACTTGCCTTGTGAAATTCCTTGCGCGAACCGTCGCTCGTTTAGCCCTGCGCAGCAAAATGGCCAAAGCGTCGCTGATGCTGGGAAACACAAATCATGAAATGCTTGAATATGATAGCGATCACTTATAAAAACACGCACTTCATTAATTTATTAAATTTCAAGCTAGTGTGAGACAAATATCTGACCCAGGATGGAGTTCCTAAAATGTCACATTGTAAAACAAATGACAGAAGAAATAAGTGTTCCATAAAATCAGGTATTACAGCATGTCCAATAATGCACAAAAATTTAACTAACACACTTAGAACACAGATGGCAAGTTTAAAGGCCCGCGCACTTCCGCAAAAGCAATATTTAGGAATTTTAAGTAAAGCTACCCTCTAATGTGTGCAGCGAAATCACTCGGCCGGCAACACTTTGGAAGTCGGCCCCAATCATCAGTTTTCCTCGGAAAGCAACTACATGTGAGGATACTTGTTCGCCCACATGAGATCAAGTATGACGCCTTCTTTGGGTTGAGTACCGTGTAGTGTGCACGTCAAAGAACCTCAGGTCAAGGGAGCATCGTTAAGCCGCGGCTGAGCGGCTTTATTTCCCTTCTCCTCAGCCAGGTACTTATGTATGCCTGTCTGAAATAAAGACTGAGACCCGGACTCATACTGAGGTGGTCGAAATTTCCGGATCCCTCCACTACGGTGTCTCTCATATCATAGCGTGGTTCTGGGACGTGAGACCCCAGAACTTAACACACACACAAACAAACAAATGTCGTTCCAGTTAGACGATTAGAGCTCAAGAAACGCAGCAGTAGTTCAATGACCTTCTTCTGTGACGTCAGCGCCTGAGGATGCCTTTTCTTCTTCTTTCTAAAGATAGTCTCCACTTGTTCATCTGGTTGAGTGTATAGCGAAGGGATTGTCTCTGGTCTGGCCTGCGAGCAGTCGAATAAAATATGGCCTATCGATTCATCGTAGCCGTAGTGGTACCATATTGTCGGTCGTTTCTATGCGAAACACGCATGCATTGTTGAACGGAAGGCCCAACCAGCCAGAGTCGATAAAGAAGTGCCGCGTCTCCACAGCAAAGCCGTGAGGGGGAACTCGGAGGCTTAACGTGGGATCAAGAGAACAGGGTCGGGAATTCCTTATATGTGTGTCATTCTATTGTGACGTGGTGTTCTTGCAAGCAAACAGGTGTCGCTTCCGTGCAGCTTCCGTCCTTGCCAATGGTATGGGTACTCGTTGGTCCACTGTATGAGCTGAAAAGACCGCTTGATCGGCCCGTTCATTGCCGATAATCCCGCTATGCTTTGGATGCCATTGGAAAGTTATTTCGTAGCCTGTATTAGTTATGTGGTTCGTCGTCTGAAATCAGCAATCAAAAAAGCCAGCTGTTCATGTGGTCTACGTCGCTGACGTGGCAGCACAGACTGCAGCGCCGCCTTGAAATCACAGAAAAGCGCCCATTTGTGTGGTGGTTCATCTTTGATGAAACGAAGGGCAGCAAGGAGCGCTGCGAGCTCTGCTGCCGTCGATGTTGTCGTATGAGTCATCTTAAACTTGAAAGACAAAGAGTTGAGCAAGAATGTGAGGACATTTGTGCACGCGATTGAAGGTGAGAGCGCGAAAGCAATAATTTGAAATGTAACGCTACTGAACAGAAATCTATCTTCTCGAGGAGAGCAGACTTCCACCTGTCGACAAGTGTACAGTAGGTTCAGCACATTTCCTTTTTCTCGAAGGTATGCATAGAAGAAGTCTGCCTCATACAGTGTCGGTGTGAATTTCTGCTTTCGCGGAACACCGTATATCACACTGGCCCTGAGCTAAACCGCAACATGCAAAAATAAAGGATAGCGCACTAATTGCTATCCTGTCAGAACTCAGTTGCTGTCGTCGTTCATCTCATACAAAATTCAGTGTCGTGGCAGGAAGGAGTGGTTCGGCTGTCACAGCTCATACATTATGTATAATCTTCTCATTTCCGTACACCTTATGCTACTTAGCAACATAAATTTATGCACCTGAACACGTAAACCCACGCTCCATCTCAATAAAAAACTTCTGACATCCTATGGAGAGTAGTTTTCTCGAGAAACGTCAGACTATCCAATGAGAGACGTTAAAGGAAGGTACACGTAAGGGGGGTACACGTAATCCATGAACAAAATTATGCGCAAGCTAGAAGAGCCGCAATTAATCCATCCTGCGAAAGAACTCCACTTAAAAGAAATATTGCAATCACTGCTTCCAGAAAATATAATTACTGCCAGTCTATTTACATATAATTTTGGTTATCAAGCAACCACGAGCAGGGGAGGATGTTAATGCGTTGGGCAAATTTCGCACCTGATAAAGGTAAAAACCCAAGTGCTGTTTCTGCGGGCAGCTCGGAGGTACAACGTCAAGAAGACTAAAACTATAGAATAAAGCGACCCGATGCAATTTCTGTATCAAAAGCGCCCGGAGCAAACTATTAAGGCGAACGCGCCCATGCATATCACAGTTTATTAATAGCCCAGTGAAAAGGAGAGCGAACCGCATTTAAGCGGCATTCTTCGTTCGGCGCGTTGCGCAAGAACGAAGGCCATTCAGTTCACACAAACCGCCGCAAGCGTTCAGGTTAAACAAAGCACCACGCCTTTCACTCGCCTTGCGACACCACGCTGTGTCTCGGAGCCGTTGGATACAATAGACAGCGCCGCGGTTATGGGCGAACCATGGCTATTATAAAAGTCTGGTCCACGTTATTTGGAACTTCAACTAACCACAAAAGAAATGGTAAACGCGCTAAGTATATCGCGCCAAGTTTGGGTCGAGTTACAATCTTCTCAATACTGGGGACGCCTACACCGCTCTGCCACTCGGCTAACCACAAACGTAGCAGCCACCATCGAAAGCGTTGGCGTAGAGCGGCCGAGTGTAGCATGCGCCGGAGCAAACTCATGCGACAAGTTTAAGTAAGTCCCCCCCTCGCCTCTCTCCGGGTTATTAGTGTCACTTGCAGTGGCCTCTCAATGCAAGCCTCTGTACTCAGTGATAGGGCTACGAAATAGCGTTGATCGCGCTTATCCTCGAAGTAAGCACTTTTTGGGTGCTGATGTTGGCAAATATTAATCGATTTCCTGTAGAACGTCTGCATGCGGCAGAATAGCGTCGTATAGTCCCTATTTGTTCCCTGTATACGCTAGCGTGCTCATTGTTGTGTGAGTTTTCGTTCTTTAGATGCGAGAGATCTTGACAGAGGAATGCTCTAGCTCCACACAATGCAAAGTAGTCATGTCAGAGTTAATTTCGCTAGTTTTTGAGATGTTGCTTGCAATAGATCATTTGCCTTTTAGTCAAAAGTTTTTTCTTTAAGCAAATATATCGCACCTTACTGTTGCGAATTAGTTTATGCTAAGGGCGCGAACAAAATACTGTTAAAATCATTTGCATACCTAAAGCATGGCTTGTGTCATTATTAGCAGTAGCGATAACCTTCAAGTTCTCAATATGCGCTATTCATTCATGAGGTCAAGGTAATTCTACGCCGTGAATGCCGTCGGAACAGAGCAGCTGTTCTTTTGTAGTTAATCATCACGTAACTGACAAGGGTGTCAAGTTGCTGATATCATGACGTAATAGTTATGTTAGTCGTACCCCCCTTCATAATCATCTCCTGACCGTACATTATGTTTCACGATGCACTCATACGCTTCTTTCTTTCTTTCTTTCTTTCTTTCTTTCTTTCTTTCTTTCTTTCTTTCTTTCTTTCTTTCTTTCTTTCTTTCTTTCTTTCTTTCTTTCTCTTTGTATTTCGCGCTATGTAAATGCAGCCGCGGCAGCGGGGATCTAACCCGCTCAACTTTTATCAAAACTTTCCCCTACTTTTTCTTACATTCGCCTGCATATAATCGCTGTCACGTAGCAGTGTGCTGAGGGAAATTGTGGGTGCGCTTTTCCGTTCAGCGTCACAAAAACGTGCGACGCACGACAGAGCCTGAACATTGATGAGTTACGCTGTTAGTAAGGTGCACCTCTCCATTTAGACGACTTCAGGCGCTGAAGGTCGTCTTCGCCGCACTGAAACGAATAATGTGAGAAAGCCACACCGCTACGCTCACAGATACAGGGGTATTTTCCTGGCTAAAGAGCCTATGTGCGTAGCGAGTAGCATAGCCAGTCCCATGTCGCTCTAAGGTATATAGGTCACGTGCTCAACCGTTAAGTATAACCTTGTGATTCGGCACACCACACTACTATTCCGAAAGTTACTGCGCATACGTCTGATGCGAACCAATAATAATAATAATAATAATAATAATAATAATAATAATAATAATAATAATAATAATAATAATGGTTACGCATCAAGACCACGGTATGATTATTAGGCGCACCCATTAGCGGATCTCTCCGGACTAAGTTGGACAACCTGGGGTTCTTTAACGTGAAATATACCCACAGATGCGTTCTATGCATTTTGTCCCTATCTAAATGATACCCAAGGGGTCGAGATTCGCTCCCGCAACCTTCTAGCTCAGCAAGTCAATACCCTAGCCGCTACGCTACCACTACGTGTATGCCTGAACCATAGGTCGGGAATTAATATCGCTCAAATTTGGCTGTGTTTCTTCGTTTGTCTGCTGAACCCATCACGCGTATTTCCCGACATCAAAAGCGCGTTAACAGGGACCGCAGTATGAAGAGAATTTGAATTAATTTTAACTTTCAGCTCAAGTTCGCTGACAAAGTCGCATACAGGAATAATTTCTCTTTTCTAAAATGCCTCCTTTTTCATCTTGTTACGTTTGACAATCCACATAACAATTTTCGTTCATGAGGATAATTTTGGGCAGTGCGTCTGAGCATCACTTAATGTACTTCATAGGAAAAAAAATTGTGATGTTATTGCCGAAAGCTATAACCAGGAGTGGCAGCACTGTCCTCTGTGTAACGATGATGGGCATTAAGGCAAGCGATAGACCATGATCGACCATAACCTTTGCAGCTTAGTATTCGGGGGAAGGTTTTTTTTATTAATGTTGCTTGGTAGTACAATGACTCATTGAAAAGCACTAGAAGTGAGTCACATCTAATCTCCTCTCAGTCACATCTCAGTGAGTGACTCATTGACAAGCACTAGATGATTGATAGCTTATACCTGACAACGAGGGCTGCCAATGTTGCTTCTGCATGCAATCACATTACGTGAAAGTAACAAGTGCACACCGAACGGAAGGGCCGTGCTTCCGCATTGCGCAGATCAGAACGAAGGCAGCCCGACCTTCAGTTGCATAGCAACGCAAACAAGAAGGAAGTAACTCCAGCCCTTCACGCACATGCACTCCCGGTTAAAGGCACGTGCACCGTACTGCATTTGGCAATCCTACTCGCGCTTCGATCCCCTCATTGCGCACTGAGTTCGCTTGAGCATTGTTAGCCTGCAATGTACGCTTGCGCATTGCGCAGCTGTTCGCTTGCGCGTTACGTTGTGCAATTCTGAAGGGTATTTACGTGTATGTCACTTACAGCGTTGACGAAGCTTTCACGTGGATTCGTGTTCCTCGGAAATAAGCTTGCGCAATGTGCTCAAGGCCCCTGGTTTCGTCGATCGATATCGAATCTCGAGCTCCTTGGTCCCTAAGCACGGCACTTCAGGAACGCCGAAGTCGCCAAACACGAAAGGAGTTTGTTTCACGGCATTCCTCTGCGAAAGCTGTAGGAGTTATCAAATGGGTCTATATTAGGTGAGCGTCCGTGCTAATTCTCTTCGTCGTTGTAAATTTGAGTAATTACACAAGCGCCTGCAAAAAGCACGTTGTACCATTGGGATGTTTCATTGTGTCAACACGCGCTAGCGCTCGGGTACTGGGCAGTAGTGATGCCGGTTTGCGGTGCTTATGATATCTGGCCAAACAGACAATGGCCTTGGGGAAGCCGAGAGCGGTTCCTGCTGTTTGAAACAGAGATAGATGGGGATAACCTTTCTGTAGTAAAGGTAGATTAGTTATGGCGAATCGGAGAGCTTATATGCGTTTGTTCTGGTGGGCAGTGATCGGAATAAGACGAAGGTGAAGGTCGGTCGGATAAGCCAGTTATGATGAGAGGAGTAGGAAGATGGTTCCGAGAATGACGGCGGGCCATTGCCTTCGAGACTAAAGGGCTTAGGCTGACTATTTGTAAAGGGCATGTTTGCGAAATACTGCACCAGCGCAAGCTTAAGCAGGACGGCTCATAGGACAGTGCATTTTGAAGGTAGCAAATAACTGCCTCTATTTAGCGGAACAAATCTGTCAGCACCTTCTTAGCCCGGTTCAGCATGGGTTCCAGCTGTAAGCGGAACATTTTTGCAAAGCTTCCTGCTCAGTTAAGAGCGATTTGAGTCGAGTTCGTTTATTTGGCACATACAGTTTTAAAGTAAGTGGGTGGAACCGTGAAAAAAAGGCTGTATTAGAACAGCTTGAGAAGCCCCATTATCCACAGCTTCGATGTGGCAACAAAAGGGGCGAGAGCAGAAAATGTTAACATCCCAAGAAAATGTTAACATAAAAATGCACATGCTACAATAAAACTGGTATACAAAGAGGGAAATTTTACTACAGACAACGTTTAACAAAGCATATTCAATATACAAGCATTCGAAAGTGTGCGGAAATTTTCACAATAATTTTTTTTAATTATTTAGTATATTGGGCAGGGAGTAACTTTATGCTTGAAAACATAATTAGTACGCGGTCACGCAACATACCAGTGTTGTGAGGGGCGGCTTTGGCGCAAAGAAGCATTTAGTTGCAGGTTAGCTACCATTTTCATCCCATATAGAAATAAAATAGGCAGAAGAGTGTTTTGGCTATTTACGCGGCCATTTCGGTTAAAGGTCACACGCATGCACGCAAATTAAGCACCGAAAAGAGATATTTTTCACTTCTTCAATTCTTTTCTGCCGTCCTTCTTTCTTTTCTTCTTTCTTTCTTTCTTCGGTAGAAAGCCCAAGCATTTCCCACGGTTTACCTATATCCGCATCTCGCAAGCTTTGGTGTGTGGCGTAATGGTTAAGACACTTCGCATGGGAGGGTGGGGCTCCTTTGTCGAACCACGACGCCAAGAGAAAAGCGCGCTTCCCCACTTTATTTCTTTCGTTCTGTCTTTCTTCTTTTCCCTCATTCTTCGGTGGCAAATCTAAGGCGTTCACTTGGTACGCGAGTTGAATCCGCCGAGGTGATTAGAAGCACGCGCACTTACTCCTCATTGGTCAGAGCGACGCTACCTAACCACCTAACCTGGCTGCTGAGCCAGTGAATAACTGAATATTCTGCGGACTACTACGACCATGACGCCGACAACGACGCAGGATCAGGCAAGACAGCTTTGCCGTAGAAACTAAACATTACGACACCCACTGCTTTGGATAAAACTCGCGAATTAACTCGTATCCACATAACATACCTGCCAGTCGCGGGTAGAATGTCTGCAGCAATGTTTTATCTGGAACCTGCGTGGAAAGAGATGTACTTGTTCTGCAATTACCGACTTGTAATAGTACATAAAGAATTTTTCTCGCATAAGACAAAACGAGCTCGGGAGGACGGGTGCGACGGAGATAGTGAACGTCCTGCCAGGTACGTATGCATGTGTGGTACGTTTCTCTTCTTCTTTTTTTTCTGAGCCCTAACAGTTTTCTCACAGTTCCTTTGCGTTGACTATTTATGCTTACTCTCTGCGAGAGCCATAAATCGGCGCTTATACGCTTATAATGTCACACTGTGATCGAATCACAAATGCCGCATGATTTCCAGTACACGTCCTTACGTGAATCGTGCACGCCTCGCTTGCACATGTGGTATGCTTGCATGTCTGCACACCACATTGGTTCATGGAGTGATGACAACCCGCTCACCTAGAACGTACGACGACGCCCTACCAAGGTGACCACGGTGCAGTGCAGCGTGTCGTGCGTACACAGTATACTATACTGTGTAAAGCTGGTACAGCGTTGCCCTATCGAATACCAAGTCAGCCACATCGCACCCTGAATACAAATGAAAATTAAGTTTAAACAATGCCGTGCTATTTCTTTTGTCCTCTTTCCGCAGGCTGTCTCCTGCGCTGAACTGCTCTGAGTACCTTGGGCCATCCACTGCGCTTCGTTCGCGATCACAAAGCTGCTCCGAAAGGATGAGCAAGTAGACGAATAGCTCAAGGGCGTGAGAAAACTAAAGAGAAAACTATACAGAAAAGTGTTTTTGTTACTTTCTCTGTCTTATCGTGCTATCCCTTAGTCTTCTCGTGCTATTCCTGTGTGCAGTGCAAAATGCACGAAAAAGATGGGGTCGCTACGACACTATTAAAGAAACACGTTTCAAATGTTACCGAGCCTTTCACTGTGGTTCCGCTTTTAACGACAAACTGCACCTTTGCGCAACGTTTTCCCTAACGGCTCAAAGAACGCAAAAAGCCTCTTGACGTCATTGCTTCAAGCGTGACTTCGAAGCTAGGAAACGCTTGCTTCATTTTCTTTGCTCTCTTTTTTCCCTCTTTCCTTCTTGTTTTTATTTTCCGAGATAACAGCAATAGTTACGCTCATCTCGGGCATCCTCTGGTGCCCGGCCTCTAAACTTTAATCACACACTTCCAAGTATAGAGCGTTCGGACTCTCAGCACCGTTCCCTTCTGTTTGTGATTTCAGCCTCGAAACTCCACACGTGGCTTCGAATGCTTCTGCAATACACTTAAGAAAACGGGGCGTGGCAATAAAAGAATTCTTAGCGAACGGAGACTTTCTCAGCTTTAGCGAAGAACGAGAAATGAGGGGTGAAAAAAACACACAAACCGTACTGTCGCGTTGAGGAGCGCGCCAAGTGGGAAGCAAGAGAAGCAGTGCGAATGCGGGCCTTCGAACAGGAAGAAACATCTTTAATGAGCTGGAAAGAAAGAAAGAATAAAGCGGACAGACGAATGCAAGAAACTGAAGTAGAAGTGACATTCTGTAATGTGCTTTTCCGAAGAGGTCTTCCCTGTTCCCTGCTTCTTCCAACTCCTTCAGTTTGTTCCCGAATTGTGACGTGCCAGTGGCTACGCGTCTCCCCTCGGTCACCGACGAGGAAACGCTACGATCCGATGTATTGGCCCGTCCCTGAAAATAATTTTCGGTCAGATATTGACTGATTTGTGAGGTTTTACGAGAGAGAGGTAGTGAAAGGCAGGGAGGTTAACCAAACGCGCGTCCGGTTTGTTACCCTGTGCTGGGGAAAGGGATAAATAAATGTGTTAAAAAAGTCAGTAATTTAGATACATGGGGAGCCTGCTGTTGGGCGAATCGCGCGCAGTGTTGCAAGAGAAACCATGAGACAGAGAGAGAAAGACAGATGTCATGCCTTGAGTTCCACTACTTGATTGGGGAGGCACGAACATGCATGGAGATGTGGAGAACGCCCTCAGTAAACGTAGAACATTTCTGTCGGTCGACAGGAGTGCGATGAGTGTTGCTGTTAATTCGTGGCTGTTGCATGTCGGAAAGACTGGTTATTTATTTATTTATTTATTTATTTATTTATTTATTTATTTACCATATTGTCACTCGCTCATGTCATTATAACAGGACGGTCAAGGAAAGTTTCAATGTTGCACTTGCTAGTAATGAAATTCAATGTAAATAAAGTATATGAATGTCAGTGAACTTTTATTGAGGGCCGTAATGACATAAGTAAGCACATATATCCTCAAATATAAAGCATGCGCGCGGCATACGGTTAGCTACATAGCATGTAACGTTAAGCACACGACCAAAAAGAAATTAAAGAAACACGGTAAGCACGGGTTGAGCACAATGCAGTACAAGCGCATATACGGTATTCACGCAGGTATTTATAGTTATAACACTGTATTGCCGGTATAAAAGCGCGCGGCTATATTACTGAAGAAAACAGCACTGAATACTAGAACATCAAACAGCGAAAACATGCGGTATACATGTATATATATGAAACATAAAGTGGTACGGAAGTGGGAGTTTGGTCAGGAGGACCTCATATCACTAATGTGTGCTTATAAGGGTATGACAAAAAATAACAACCAAGAGTGCGAACAAACGAAAGAAGCCTTGAAGTCAATATCGAACAAAGCATTATACAATATAACAATTTAGATACGCATTAAGATAGCATATGTGGACGAAGATTTCGCGTACCTAGGACGTAGTGATATCGGTTTTAGAAGTTTAAACCAACGGTTCGGGCTGTAAAGGCGGGTAACAGGAACACAGTTTTACGTTCATTTTTCGTCCCCGCCCGCTTAATCGATCGCATAAACATAACCTGGCCAAAGATATATGTGTCTGATGACTGCGTGAGAGATTCTCTGCGAGTGCCACTAGTCCCAGCAACAACCTGTACTTCGAACGAATTAGTGCGCCAGCCAAGGGTTTTGTACTTTATTACATTTCTTTCTTTTCCTCGGTGATATTCGCTCCTTTTTTAACTTGTCCTTCTTTTGCTTCGTATTCCTTTGTTTCTGTCATTTTTTTTTCTTCTTCCCTTTAGTCTGCACTTCTCGAGCTGCGATTACTTTCGGTGTCATGAGACTGTTCGCCACCATTGCATTCATAAGGACGCACGACCGTGCTAAGTAAGAACAAAGCCTGACAAAGCAAAGATATTTATTTGTCCATTTGCTCGAGAACATTAAAATCTGCGAGAAGATATATCGCTCATACAAGTCTTACCCCACATACCAAATTTTTGTATTTCTTCCTTTTTTCTCGGCGCTGCAGGAGCCTGTCTATACTTTTGGGAACGGAAGTGATAAGTGCAGTACCGCGCGGAGAAGTTTGAAAATCGCGCTCCTAACGAGGATAGATTATCGAACAACTGCTAACTTACAGCAAGGAATTTCGTCGTTTCTCGCGCGGCTAGACAGTTGACAAATGAACGTTTGGAGAAAAACGGTCGTAATATTCTTTAAAAAAGAACTTAGTTCCTATTTCCTTTTCTTTCTCTGATTGCATTGTTTTAAATGCTGCGTAAGAAGCGTATGCATCCAATCCATACTTCGGCAGAACAGCAGCATTTAGAAGCAAGTTTAGAAATTGATCCCGCTGAGTCTAATTCAATTACCGTTGACATTCGGAAGGCATGAATCCATCTAACGAGACTTTTCCGATTCCCGTTAATCGCTTTATTCTTTTTAGCCTATCAGCTCTAAACTCGTGCAAAATGTTCGATATAACTTGGCGTTAGCTGTGAAGGGGCCTGACACGGATACTAATTGATTTTCTTCTTTTTCTTTTTTTAATATGAACCCGTGCATAGTATATTTACTCCTAGATGCTTAAACGAGAGAATAATGGTTTATTTTGAAAGTACGTATAAGTGTGCGTGTTGGTATTGACACATAGCAAAAATACAAACAAGGAAAGGGAAGACAGGATGATGTAGCTAATTAGTGCGGTAGCCGGTGAGTTCTTACAGGAGAAAAATACGCGGGCATGGTAGACGGCGATGGCGGTCAAAGTAACAAGCGAACTAGGATTGAGCATAACACAGGAGGAGCTAGCCAATATCACTAAAAACGTTAATTGACAGAACGCATGATTGAGTGTCTTCGTATTGACGCGTGGGGAAATAGTGCTCTATCATGTCAGGACAGGCCAGTGCGAAGTCTTAAAATTTATTTCGACAAATACAGAGCAGCCCCGAAGAACTTTAGCCATGAAGTTGCGCAGTTGAGTTGAAGCAACAAGTAAGCTTACTTTCCAGTTCGGGCATCTTACTCAGTGCGTCATTTGTATACTTCGACTTCGTACGACCAGCCGAGGACACATTGTGTCTACAATTAGCGTCACACCTTTAGAAATATCAGCGCCAAGAACGGCAGAAGGAACTGTTGCTGTGATGTTTCCACGAGGCTGATTTATTCATGGGGGATATATAATGGCTACGCCAAAAACAATGATCAAATATTACGATACCCCGTCGTGTGAAATGCGAACGCTCTTGTACGCGTGTTTTTACGAGGCGATTAATGGAGCAAACAAGCCTGAAAGAGACATGTGTGTCTCTTTCAGGCTTGCCGAGGAAACACTTCCGTCGGATGCGTCCCTCATTTTTGGGGCAAGAGCAATGACAGTGTATAATAATTATTCCACTCGGGATATAAAGAAAGCAAGCGCAAAATGATCTGATTTCGCAATAGCCACTATTGTGTTAAGATCTACTGTCACCGCAGCGGAATGCGCCGAAACTACTCGTTGTCTCTTTCTAGTCCCATTTGTCACCTCTCTTTTTTTTTCTACATAGTGTAGCAGGCCCCCAATGCCCATCGCGTCCACATTCCCGACTTTCAAATCTCCCGTCTTTCTCTGTCTCATTTTCTAAAAGGAAAGTTTTTATCAGCACTATTTTTCTCGCACTACACAGTCTACGAAACGTGTAAGAGACGAAGTAAACAGATGCCACTCCATTGTGGCTATGGGAGACCCTGTGATAGCTGTAGCTGTTCTTGTCGACAAATAACCTGCAGTACTTTTCCAAGTAATCCACGAGGGACATCAGCTTATTGCCTAACGAACCGCCTGCCGCAAATATTTTTCAAATCCGCTTGGTATTAGGGGAGCTACAGCGTCAAGTTTGAGCGGAGTTCTACCGCCCTGGCTCGTTTCTGGAAGCTACACAGAGTGGGAGACGGAAGCGGGGGGGGGGGGGGGGTGAAAAAAATGGAAAGAAGACACGCTAGCGCGCGTCATTACACTGAACATTCTCTATTCTCTTTTCCTTTCAACACATTTCGCTTCCACATTGAAGACAAGCTTTTGGGCAGTGTCACTGCGGAGGCGTGGCGCCACGCCATGGCATCCGCGGCAACTGTCGCTGGGAGCCAGCCAATTACAGTTCTCAAACCTATTTCGTAGTCCGTGCCAGTTATGATGTGTTTTGCTGAAAGCAGGGCGGACGCTCTCCAGGTATTTTTTGGAATCAAAGTGCGAATTCTCCGCCGCATGTAGTGGAGTAATATTCGGATGACATGTTCACAGGAGTGTCCACGATTGATCAGCTTTGTCTTCTTGCTATGTTAAAAAAGTGTTTCAGGGCCCTCTTTAAGACTTAGGGGCAGGAAGCTGTTCTATTCTGTATGCCTCTGCATTTGTCCTTGTCTCTGTACGCAAGAAAAAAAAAAGCGAGCTTCAACTCGATAAGCGTTTATTTGCGTCTACCTCCGATTGCTATTGTACACCTTATCCTCTATAGACCGTTCTCGTTTATTTTTTTTTCTCTTTCTGACGTCCTGGCGTCGTTCGCCATCATCAAGAGATAGTGGAGAAGAAAATATACGGTTTACTTAATCCTGTCTCGTACCGTATCGTGGCACTCATCTTCGTAGGAGCATCCACTGTAATGCGTCCTAGATCCCCACGCACACAACACTTCTGAAAACGAATTGCTCTCAGGGGAAGGACTTCGCGGCCCAGTTCACATGAGCTTAGCTCAATAGACATAGCGCCAGTAGAAAACATAAAAGGGCTGCATCCAGCGCCAACACGCAAGAGGAAGCGGTTGTGTGTATCGTACTTGGCTTTACGCATTAGACAAGCGTCCTGCTTCCAGACAAAGACAGCAAGTTCCATGCGACAAAAAAAGAAGAAAACAGGTAAAACAAGCAAGCGTGTGCTCTAAAACTTCTATTGTTCTGCGTTGAATAATAGACTTTGCGAAGTAACCCTTACAAAGGCGGACACAGTGTTGGGTCTTGCTTTCAGAGAAGGTACGCGGCATTAGAGCTTACATACTGAGCCTTTCCCTACATTTCTTTTAGCTAGCGCTGGACGCAACGGCACAGCCGCTGCATTCACGTGACGTAATCTGCTCGAGAATCTTTTAGGCTCAGCGCACGAGTAGCGTGAAAATCACATCAGGAGTAGCCCCGCTGCGCGTAAAGGGGAAGACGCGATTATAGCGTCAGGACCTGGCCAGCCGGGCGTCGCGTATTTCCTTTTACTTGCTATCTGAAGACATATAGCCAATACCAGGCCGTTGCAGAACTTTTTAAACGTGTTTAGTGATACAGAATGAACCTTAGAAGCGGCCTGTTCACGGCAGCTCGACCGTACTCCTCGATAAGAAGATTGCGCGCCTCGGTGCAAGACACAGTAAACTTAAAAAGATTACGTGATAAGACGATCAGGTAAATGCTTAGTACTTATCATGACTATCAAATTACTATTTTAGCGCTTTAAGCCCTGGCATAATAATATTGTATAAAGAATTATTAGTCAAACACGCTTATCATTGCATTAAGTAGATTTAGTGTCCTTTAGTGCTAGCTTTCAGTTCAATTTCTTTTTGTACTTTTTACAAAAGGCGCACGCCGCACTGAGCATATTGTAAATATATTAGATTGTAGCGCAAAGCCAAAGATAAACATATATGAGAATGTCTTCATGTGTTTTGTTGATCTCCACAAGATTTTCACTTCTTGCTCTTTCCTGCTTGAACAGTTACCATGTTCTGCGCTTCGGCAGCTAATGCACGTACGTGTACAAAGAAAAGGCTACGAAACGTATAGAAGGAAGGCAAAGAGGGACACATGCACTATCGCTGACTGACAACTTCCATGTGAAATTCGCGCGCACTATGGACTCTCAAATCGCAGACCCGAGAGGGATTTCTCCAAGTATCCTGCCAGGAACTTTTGCAAGGTTGTCCCATCAGAAACAATCGCACGCAGTGGTTGTTCGGCTTGCACGTCTTAAAGGGAAAACTATAGGAAACTCTCGTAACTGTTCTTTTTTTTTTTTCACACACTGTGCGATATCTGGCAAACCCAGTGCCTCTAGGCGCGCATGGGCTTCTTTCTTGTCTCTTTCACTACTAAGTGCCTTTCTTATATACGAAATGTTTCTTAACCGGTTCAGACGCTTTGCGCAGGAAAGTTTAATTTGACTAGGTCATAAAAACACCTGCCTCATGTGCCATAATGGTCGTTGTCTGCCTTATGGCCCAAGGTTCAGCCTGGAGCCTACCTTACACAGCACTGAAGAGGCAGTCCTTCTGAGAACTGTGCGTTTGCTTGCCCCCAAAAACGAACATTCTAGATTTACTTCAGGATGCGTTGACGTCCTTGTCAATGACTATCGGTGGTCTAGGTCGGCAAGGTGTTTTAAAGACCCTGTCGGAGTTTCTAGCTAACAGCAATACGCGAATACTTCAGGCACATAAGGAAGGCGTTTCTGTGACAGCGTGCGTGCGCGCGTGTGTGTGTGTATGTGATTGTGTGTATTTCCATTTAACATTCATAGTTATCCCACTTAGCCACGAATTGCCACGTCTCTGTAGAATTTCCAGATATTTTCTCTGTTTCATTTCAGTACTTTCCTTTACGTTAATGGAAAACCCACTTTAAAGCATATATGAACCCAGTCGCCCGGCAGGTTGACAAGACGACTAGGTATGCAGTTCCTCTGAAGCTCGAAGAACATCATTATCCGTCTTTATTTCCATCATATTAGGTTTGATGGCAGCGATTCATTCATGAATCTCGAATTTCCTGCTCTGCCAATGTAGATAGAGTACGAGGCCGTAACTACGAGTAATCGCATTCACATTGGCCAGGTATTCGCAACGTAATGCTAATATTCAAGGGCAGCACACTGCAAGCAACACAAAATTGTTGCGATGTCGCGGAGCGTAGCGCAATCACTGCGACTTCTTTGTTGTAGCATTAAAGTTAATAATAATAATAATAATAATAATAATAATAATAATAATAATAATAATAATAATTGTTGTGGTTTGATAAACCAAGAAAACGACGCTGTTTCCTGGAGCCCTTGTCGGGATCACGGTTCCGCGTCCGCAGCGGCCGGGGAAATGGAATGAAAGAGCAGAAAAGAGAGAAAATCCGCAGTGGAGGGCTCTAGAAATTTTGACCAGCTGAGGTTCCTTAACGTGCACCCACAAGGCACAGTATCATTTTCGCTTCCATCGAAAATGCGACACCCGCGGCCGGGTTTGGACCCGCGTCCACTGCATTCGCACTCGAGCACCATAACCACTAGAGTTGGGAAACTCCAGATATATCTTCGTTCAGATCTTCTTAAGTGTTATGGACAGCTGGCTGCATTCAAGCTTGCCCCAGGCTGAGCGTGCTCCAGGCACGCTCATGCACGCGCTTGCTTCGCCGAGGCGCCCAGTCAGTGTGGACCCAGAACTCACGCAGTAAAGATTAGGCTTCTTTCTTGTACCGCTATGTGAGTGCCATGTCTGAGGGCTCAGTTGGAGGGGCTTTGAGTCCACTGACCTGGACCCACAGTGCTAAATTGTATCTTGCACAATCAGGGACATTTAGTTATTGACCCTGTGCATTAATCAGCTATCACCACACGCGCACGCAGCATATGCATATACGGAACAAAGACACACGACATTAGGGCACTCACATAGCCAAGCACACGTCCGACGTTGAAATCAAGTGTTCTTCGAAGCTGACTTCCAAGAAAGAAAGAAAGAAAGAACTCTTCTTTCTCAGGAAACCCGTGAAAGGAAACTTCATTTCGCAGCGCGAATTCGTCGCATCGCCTGCTCCTCTTCAGAAGGCCGGGCTGCTAACACTAGGATTCGAGCAAAGATTGTGTTTCACGGCCACCAATATTTACCTTATCGACCAACGCACGCTTCTAAGCATAACCATTCCCCGCCGCTTGCACTCTCTCTATCTGTCTGAAAGCCTCCGCTATGGCAATTCACTTTGGATGACGAAGCGAGCGACATGGACAGCTATGAAGCAAGAAATAAATATGGCGGTCTTACGAAAATTGCGCAACCATTTGAGTCGATCGCAAGGAACGCATAGGCTTGGCACGTTTGTGGAGCTGCACTGCCACTGGCGGTGCCAGGAATCTCCAAGCTTGACTTTTTTTAAGGCCACGGGGTATCTCCATTAGAAAGGACGCAACACTGCCCCGTCGCCGTTTTCCAAAAAGAAAAGTTCACACTTAAGAATAAACATAAGGGCAAAAAGCGAGAGCAAAGGACATGCAGATCCTCGTGATGACTCTACAGAGTGTGGTTCTCAATCCAATATAGTTCAGCGAGTCATGGTATCTGACGATTTCTCGATGTGTCTTCGCCTCGCTTATTTTTAAGCTTTGTTAATGCTGTGAAAGAAGAAAAAAAAAAGGAAAGAAAGAAGGATTATCGGAACGTAATACCATAGGCGAACCCGACGATGCCGGTTCGCGGAAAATATTGTGAAAATTTCCTTTCTTGTTGTTTTCGGTACGTGACCAAAACCCTTCAAATCGGATCAGTGAAGCGCGTTTACGAAAGTGAGCGATTGGTAAGTGCAGGGTTCTATATCTTATTGGTTCTGCGGGGATCATGAACAGGCCAGGGCCACGCGCGTCCATTCGGTGTAAATAAACTATCGCTAACTTTACATCAGCTATTTGTGACTGTCATCATATCGACTTTGTAGTTGAGGTATATAAAAGGGAGGATCCCTCTCTTTCTTTGCACATTATCTCCTTTCTGCGGTTACCGACTGCAGTTTTGCCAAGCACATAACTCCAGCCATACTTTCCGATAGGATTGTGTCGCGGCGTCTGTGCTGTCACAGACAGCGGCAATACTTTCGATCAACGAGAATGTGGTTATGTCAGTTTCTTGTTCAGGAGGATGAGGAGGAGGAGGAGGAGGAGGAGGAGGAGGAGGAAATGCAGGAAGGACAACAAGATGCGCGTCTGGTTTGATATAAGCTGGGGAGTTGTACGGGCAGGGATGTTAGTGTCGGTCTTACCCGATTTTTACATCCCGAATAGAGGAAACCGAATTCCGTTATCACACACCAACTGAATTTGCGTGCTGTACGGAGTTTGCTGTCCACAAGTGCTAGCTCACCTGCCTCGGGTCAACAAAATTATATTCTGTAAACTCTCTACGTAGTGGGGGGCCGTGCTCCACAATTATTAATCCACTACGCGACTCCGATAATCGTATGGTGGTTTTGGGACGAAAAAACCCCAGAAATTATTACAGTACAAAAAAAAATGCAAAACTCCGAACACCTTGTAATCAAAAATATTGCAGGAGTTTCATGTCTTTCTTCTTTTTTCTTTCATCAAGTTACATGCCACACCAGTTATGCAAGAGTTTTTTATGACCCCTACTCTCCTGATATTCTTGCCGGGTTTTTGCTCCGCAAGTGTGCGCTGTAAGGCTGTAAGGTGCAGTATGGCCCGTGGCTGTAAAGAATTCGTACAAAAATACACGCATCCCTTCAGTGTGGGTAATTGGAGCTGTAATTGGATCTGCAGCTGACTCAACGAATCTCTGAAACGCTCTTCTTTTCAACAGTTACCTCAGAGTATTAACGAAGCCCTAGGGGATTTGTATTACAAGCAGGCAACGCAATGAAGCAAGAGAGTACGCAAGGTGCACTCACGTGCTTAGCGTAAGACGCATACGCGCTCCTGCTTAATTAAAGAGCCTGCGTCCGATAGGGCTTGCCTCATCATTGGGAAAAGCTAATAGATCCCACGATCATAAGACGCACTACGTGGGGGCTGGTACGTGAGTTTTGATATAATGCTTTCCAAATCGGGTTCCGTACTCATCTAGGCACTGATGATGGCCTCTAGGCCACGGTTCCTCTTCCAGGCCGCTCTCCACGGATACGCACCATTCCGGCTGTGAACACTCGCAGTGCATGTTATTACGTATGGCACAATACTACTGCGTGAATTCTCCACCGGTGGATGAACAGTTTGTTGTAGAAATCAGAATGTTGTACCACCTCTTCGAGCAAGGACATGACATCACGTCGCAGTGGATTCCAAGCCATTGTGACATAATTGGCAACGAACATGCCGATGCAGCTGCAAAATCTGCACATAAGCAGAGCTTGCAAGATCCCATACCTCTGTCACAAACACACGCAGCCGCAAGAATATGTTCTCTTGAAAAGGCACAAAAAAGAACACTGTGGAACACGCGTCTCTATCGACTGGACCCAGTTAGACTTCGACCTCCATCTAGACTATCTAGACGCTAGACCGTAGTCCTTTTCGGTTGTGGCTTGGTGTGGCTTTTACAAACCCTTCTGCTTGCAGAATCTGCATGGAAAATAGCGTTGCCTGCAGTCACAGCCGCAGCAAGGAAACTATAGAACGTGTTCTTTGGCGTTGTAGCCGCTACAGCATGTCACTAGCGGCCCTGTTGGCCCGTCTTGACGACAGGGTGCTGTCGGAACAGACTGTGTTAGAATTCCGACCGAAATTAATGTGGCTGCGGAAGTCCATCAAGGCTTCGTTTACGTTTTTTCCGTGGCACTAACCTGTTAGACCGTAATGACCCCGTTAACCCTACCCCACCCACCTCCTCCCTACCCTTCTTTTTTTCTTTTCTGTCTTCGCTGTTCTATCCCTTTTTATTTCATTTTCCCTTTCTCAAGTGCAGGGGAGCAAACTGGAAGTCTATTTCTGGTTAACCTCCCTGCCTTACCTTCTTATTTCTCTCTCTCTCTCTCTCTCCACCTGCTCCAATGCCCCTGTGCGTTCGTCGAGGAGTTATTTCACCTTTTGGCTTTCTTCACTTTCCTGGCAAGCCAATCTGCCGGACTAGTCATCCCACATCAGGGTCTCTTTTCAAGTCATCCCACATCAGTCCTTTTCATTTTCAAGTCCTCCCACATCAGTCCTTTTCAAATTTGCCCTATTGGAGTTGGCTTGAAGGAAACTGCATGATATGTCGCGTGAAATGAATAGTGTGTGCAGATGGCCTCTCTCCTTCGTCAGGGCGTTGTGAAATACCGCCAGGAACAAGCACTCGAAGGGGTCGTCGACATGATTCCTAACCTGTGTACTGAGACAGCTAGGGCTTACATCTCATGGGAGAGGACTGCCTAGGACTCAGAGACAAACAAGTATATGTGTCGTCTGTCCACTGGAACTTTGAGAAGTACGGTAAATTTTGGATCACCACCAACTACATGAAACTTCAAGTACCAGTGTGCTTGGCCTGGAAGTTGCTGCCTTGGGACCCGCACGACGGTGCACGATGACTGCGAAGCAACAATGTACGGTCACATTACGCAAACCCAATGCGTCCAGATAATGCAAGACCTCCGTATCCCATGCCGAAACACTCCATTATATATACTCTTGTCGGTAAGACTGTAGAGGGGTATCTAAACTATTTAGAATTCAAATTCTAGAAAAGGCGTCTACATAACCTGTTCAGTAAATGCTAACTGAATAAATTCGACCTTATAAACTGGACGTTAAACTAAAGCATGGGTGTTAACTAAGTAAATTTGTTTAGAACAATCACTAAACATCAATGTAAACTACGTTAATTCCATTCGCATCAACGTTAACTGTTCCGACGTCCTCCATACACCGAAACTACAAAAGAAAGTGAAACGGGACCCAGTGGTAAAAAGCTCCCTTCACCAGAAAAAAAAGACTACTTTGCATATAGGAAAACTCCAGTAACCTGAAGGAAGAATAAAAAGAAATGGACTAACCAATGTAAGACAAAAAAGGAAAAACGTGGCACTGTTAGAAACAGGAATCCCCGTTCAATTCAATAAATTTATTAAATCACGAAATGTCATATAAATTTGAAGCCTCTCTGTTTAGCGTACGAAACGGTCCCTTTCAGCAGTGAACTGTTCAACCTTGCACCGCCGGTATTTCTTTCTTTGCTTGTTTTTTACGTCCTTGGGCGCATTCGGTTTCGTTTGCGAATTCGAGGATGGATCTACAAAATAGTTGGCTCACGATTTTTACCTTCATTCGCTTGCTTTTCTAGATACGTGGGTGGATCGAGTAGGTCCGAAATTTCACAAGTAGGCAAGAAATGCCAGTGATTTTATACTATATACCGACGGTATATTGACACAATCGATAGTACTATCGATGTTACTATAGATGGTGTCATCTTTAGTTTTTAGACCATCGATAGTTCGATAGTGACTCAACTATCGAGAGTATAGATAGTACTACCGATAGTTCTGCATCGCTAGTAACATTCCATACATGGAACTTAACGTAAGTGTCTCACAGGTAGATGACCGTCGCAGCTGTAAAGCACACGACATAGATGTGACACAGGATTTTGATGAAAGGCACCGACAACTTTTATAGCCTTGTACGATGGTAGCGCCATGGCGAAGAAAATTAATAGGACATGCAATCATTATGCAACGGTTTTCACTACGTGTCTTGATCGGCGCGTTGCCCTTACGAGAGCAGTAAAATACTAAACGGTCCCGTCACGGTGGTCTAGCGGCTATGGCACTCGGCTGCTGTACAACGCTTCCTTGGTTCAGCCGAGGTGCTGACGGCAGCTTTTAGTCCCGGAGCACGTTTCTAGTCTGTACTTGAGAATAATGTACTTGGATTTGAATTTGGAGAATGTCGTCTGCAACCGATGGAACGCCCATGCGAGAGACCCCAAAATGTGAGCTATTTTGTGTGGCATTTGCTTGCTATAAAAAGGCAGTGGATCTTCTGACAAGTTATAGCTGTACCCTCCTTGGCGCATCTGTCTTCCTTAAACGAAGCTTTATTTTCATCTCGTAAACGCTGCGGGCCGCGACGTTTCATTTTCCCGGACATGCCTAGTGCGCTTACACTAAACAGAGATTACGAATATCATGCTCCATCACAGACCGGCCACAACCCATGACCAAACTCTTCCAAGTCACTGCAAATAAAGTGTACTAAAAAAAACCACCTCCGCTTCGACAGCCAATTGGTTTACGCAATTCCTGGAAATCCGCACAAAGGGTGTTCGACGTCGAAAACTTGGCGGAGCTTCTATGTCTTCGTACCATTTTTTAATACAGCTTCCCGTAGTAATCGGTATACCACGCAGGAAACGTCCACGTGCCGGCAGTGTGTAACAGTCACCGTAAACACTCGGTTGCGTTACCATCGGTGGCTTGGCCTCCCTTTCAGGGAACGTCCTTAACGGGGACCGCGACAAAGCCGGAGACATGCTCCACAATGAGAAACCGTTTGGGTACGTTTTCCACTGTCATAAGAGTTTCTCGTTATGGTCAACGCTTCTTTTCGCCCTTCCTTCATTTCATGTCTCGGCTGCGCTTCCCATTTCGTATAGCCTCTTGTTGGTGGACTGTCACCATCTTTATGCTCCGCTGTTGTAACATTGTTCTTTCGTTTGTGCACCGCGCGGTATATAGCTCAATCTCATGGGAGAAGTTTATCGGACTGCCCAAACCGTCATCGTGTCACTGGGCTTTGTACATTGTTTTCTGCACTGTCGCCTCCAGCCGTCTACCTCGTGATCGTTGCCAATGCTTCTAGGTTCCTTTCTGTTTGTCACGAATCTCTATGTAAGTACCTGACCCAACCAAACAAACGGTGGTCTACCATATCACTTCACACTGCGGGGCATCGTAGTAATCGGCAGTTCGGACTCGCGGAATCTCTCTCTTTCATATATACGCCGTCCACTGCTTCTGCTACGAGCTTCTGGGCAGATGAGTAGTAGTTACGAAATAGCGGGAGCTAGAATCTAGCCGTTATTAACAGACAGCGAGATATCAGCGCAGATAATTGCGTTTTGTATTAGAAAAAGTGAAATGAACTGTTACTAAGCATGGATGTTTCTGTCATCTTCTCAGTCGCATGATCACAAAGGCAAACACGCAACTTATAAAGGACACTAAGAAATCAACTTCACAAGGCATTCCGCTTTGTGAAAGTCGGTGACCAGTCGAAGCTGTCACGCACACGAGACAGAGGTGGCACAGTCCTTTGGATGAAAGGCACAGACACTTCCCATAGTCTTGTACGATGTTAGCAGCGATGGCGACGAAAATTAAAGACGTCGTGTAAATAATATAGAGCTGCCTGGTTGTAATGTTCATTGAATAAAAAAGCATTCGACATGCTAATTCTGAAGTGATTCTGCGCAACACTCCGTGTAGATTTAATAACGCCCTTTTGAAATCCTAGCATTCTTGCGATCGCGAAAAGACCATGCGACACCACAGGCGGGCGTAGGTACTATCATAGTCCCTCGTACTATTCAGCGACATTTAAGTGACTTCAACTTAAGACACCTAAAAACAGAAACACACTTTAAGCTTTCGTGTGCTCTAAAATAATAGATCCGTATGAAATCTAGCAAGCAAGAAAATAACTGGGCCCCATGTGGTGTCGCCGTTCGGACGCAAGGATGGAGCGCAGTTTGTTTTCCCATGGCCTACAAGGGTGCGCCAGGCTTGGAGGCATGGCGACGACAAAGATGTCATCTGCCGAGTTGAGGGGTGCGCGCACTGGGAAACCGAAAGCGTGTTTTTTTACCGCTTTAAATCAAACTGTGCGATACAACGAAACAAAGTATATGACAGACTGCAGGGCCAGGATTCCTAATACACACTACAAAATTTTCAGAAAACGTAGTACGACCGCTTTGATACACAGACACGCAGTCATTGCACGTGTAACACGTCACAGACTTGCACGTGTAACATCGAACTTCGCTGCCCGACCTTCTTCATACGAAGATTGTCGGACGGCAAAGCCTGGTTACGGCTGCAAGGGAGACTTCCAAGCGTTCCAATGAATCTTTGCCAACTTGGCTTTCTGGGCTGGCCGGTTTGATGCAACAAAAGGTAACATAGAGCTAGCAGGCACAGACGAGAGAAACAGAACAGGACGGCTGCTAACTTTCAACTGGGGCAGGAATTCAAGACCAGCACCGGCAACAAATTTTGTTTCTTCCTTACGGTCTTTCTTTATTTCTTTCGTTTCATCCTTCCATCTCTCTTTCAGGCACAGCGAGATTAACCTGCCGCTAGACTTGAAACACGCGCGCTTACACGTAGTTGGTCAAAGCAAGAACACGTAACCTGCTGGCTGAGCCAATGGCGTTTCAGCGGACGTCTACAAAGACTAGTAGGCCGACGGCAAACGACTGGCAAAGACAACAGGACAACCAATGTGCTGAAGGCGTCCCGGTGTGATTAACAATGGTGCGAACAGTCATCTCAACGAATGGTGACGTCCTCACGTGAAAAATGTATTATTACGGAGTTTGATTGCACGATGACGTGATTGGTTTCGTCAGTGATGTCACAACTCACGTAAACGGTACGTAACTTGATGGCCAAGCTGCTCTAACGTAAACTGAAGCGATTCTTGATTGGGTGTTATTATTATTATTATTATTATTATTATTATTATTATTATTATTATTATTATTATTATTATTATTATTATTATTACTGAAGCTGTCTGCTTCTCACATGTCGTTACCTTCAAGATCGGCCCACACGGCTATGAATTTTTGGAACCGCATGCCCCGAAACCCCCAGTATTAGACCTACATGCTTTTATTGTAAAAATAAAACATGCCGTAAATATAATGGATAGTGAATATACAAATAGTATTGTGTACATGCTCCGGCACTCCACTTGACATGGATACTGTTCTGCTTACAAAAGTGAGAAGTCAAATTTAAAAGGCATTTGGAGTCGTAGCGCCACTTATCCTTGGTCAGTCGGTTTCATCAATGATATGTGCGATATCACGATTGGCTGAAAAAATTTATTTAAAGAAATATGACGTATTAATTTCCTGAAAGCGGGTCCCACAACATACGTTTGTCACGTTTTCTTTCTTTCTTGTTTTCAATGATTACCACAGTACACTATTAGGGACAGCCTCTTTAAAAAGTGGAACTGGCAAGTTTATATCCCAATGGTAAACTTACTCCCGCCGTTGTCAGCAAATCATTCGTAGAAGAAAAAAGTTATTCTTTAAATACCGTTTATTAGCACGCTGTCCTCCTCCTCTATTACATACCAAGTGATCCAGATGTGTACTTTACTGTGGGCAAAGCTTGAAATTTGTAGGCAAAGCTTGAACTAAAAATAATGTTATTGTTTTAAAGAAATGAAAGCAAGGAACGAGCAGTGTTAAACTAGTCGAAACCAAAAAGGCCTTCGAGTAAGGGCAGTGGTTGGTTTACCAACGCCGTTAGCGACCCTGACCTCAATCAACGCAAGTAAACGACCTTTCTCGTGTTAGACTAAATTGATTAGATTAGACTCAACGACATATGCGGGGTGGGTCTTACCCATAATCTGGCATGCCTCCACGAGCCGAGGAGAGAGAGGGAGAGAGAGAGAGAGAGGTGCTCTTGCTTTCAATCCCAAGGAATGAAAAAACTGCTGCGGTGATCGAGTTAGGAGAGCGAAGCCGATAAAAAGACGGGGCCACCGTAGATGGACAATATCCCGCTGGTGCTTCTTCTCTTATGGCGTTATTGGCAAGGTCGGGTTGCAGCCTGTCTATAGCTCCTACAACAAACAAAGAAAGCATGCACTTCTCGCAAACGGCTGGCGTGAAAGACAAAGTTGCAGTCGTCGCGACTGCGAAATCCTGAATAGACGTAGAAAAAAAACGCGCCACCGGATACGGGTAATCAGCAATGATGATTCGACATCATAAATGACGGAAAACGAAAATATTTGAGGCAGTTCACGCTTAATACTCACTGGAGGCAATTATGAGCGGCATAAAGGTCAGATTTTGGCACACGTGTATTCTGTGCGATTGTACGCGCGTTGTCTATTCGATACGAGGTCATGAAACTGAAAGGGGGCGACGAAGGCAGGAATTTAAAGGTTCCGATAACTTAGAATGCTTCACGTGGATGATAGATACCAGGGCGCTAAAAGTCGAACGTTGGAATCGCTCCAGCGCACGGCGCCAGTGCGGAAGCGCGATTGCTATGAAAGGGCTCGGGTTAGGGCTTACCGTTTCTTATCCCCTTATCTCGCTCGCCCATCCATTTCCCCAGTCGGCCCCCATGCTCTCTCCTGAGGGCAGCGGTGGCCTAATGGCTGAATCGTCGACCTACAATCTGGCAGGTGCAGCGATCAATCTCGAGTACCACTGGAGTTGCACCGGTTATTCGAATCGGGAGGGATACTCCCCGGTCTGGCAGTGGGTGGCCTGGATCATCACCTTTTTCGAGAAGGTGGCTTTTCCTTTCAATCCTCTTGCACTCCCCTGCTGTTGCCTTGTTTACTACCCCTTGCTATGTGCGCGTTTCGATTGAGTTGTCCTCAGTCGAGGGACATTTACAGCGCACCACCGAACCTAATTTCCTCACCCTTCCCAACATCATCACTCAGCGTCAGATTACTGTTACCTTCCCACCTTCCTTTTCTCCCAAGTTCTTATATACCCGCTCAAATGCCCCTTCCTTAGACAATCGCAACGCTGTGCCTATGAATGTATTGAATATGTATGAGTAGTTTAGAAGGTAAATCAAGAAATCAACTGAAAGGGCAGAACGTCCTCCCCGTCCATTCCTTACTTCATCTGATAACCGCTGATACTTGTTCAGTACGTTGCACGAGCTTGTCAGAAAGACTGTGATGGTTCCCTAAACGTATTTGCTTTGCTGGCACCCGATGTAGGTATTTCCCAAACTACCTCATCAAGCGTCACATGACGCTTTCCTTTTCCCCACAAGATGTCCTTGGGCTCTCTTCTCTTCCCAACCACTCACTCCTTTTGCCGCCACCTTCGCTCACCCTCGTTCTCACCCGTCGTCGCCCTGAGCAATGCAGGTGGAGTGCGTTGCTCGGCGTACACCTTGAGGCACTGCTCCTCCGTTGCCGGTCCTGTTACCCGAAAACTTTGAGCTTAAAACCTCGCGCGCGCCTTTGTGTGTGTGTGTGTGTGTGTGTGTGTGTGTGTGTGTGTGTGTGTGTGTGTGTGTGCGTGTGTGTGCGTCTGTGTTAAATTTGTCCTCCTGCGATCGAAAAGAAATTAAAATAATGTGGGGGTAGCCCGCACCACCCGAAGGTATATCGGGCTTACAGCCAATTGTAAAATAAAAAAAATGAGGGGAAATACTCCCGAAAGGTGAATTTGTAGGGAGAGCCAATTATCTAACTAAAAGGGTGGGGGAGGGTGGTGTGTGTGTGTGTGTGTGTGTGTGTGTGTGTGTGTGTGTGTGTGTGTGTGTGTGTGTGTGTGTGTGTGTGTGTGTGTGTGTGTGTGTGTGTGTGTGTGTGTGTAAAGACGGAACAGACGGACCTCGGTTCGCCTTACTTGTTAGACAGCTGCCCAAAAAGAAGGAAAAAGAACATGGAGCGCTGGTTGGTGCGTAAGGATCATGGCGGAAGAAAACGGTGAGGACGAGAGAACGGAGTGGCAAGGAGGAGAAAAGTCAGGCAGAGGGCGCCTCAGTTCCTGAACGCAGAAGACCAAAAAGCAAAGCCTAGGTTCTTCACACAACCAGCGAGGTGAAAAAAAAAGCAAGAGACAACAACAGCAATAACAGCAAAAACGCAGTCGTGTCTCTGTCCCTTGTTAAAAAAAGGCAGGTCACTGACCAATATGAGAACAAAATAAATGACCGAATATTTTATTAGGAATACAACTAAGTTCATCATGCATAACCGGCAGCCAAACAGTCAAACCATAGAACTGCATCGACACACAAGCGCGCTGCGGTCAGCATATTCGTGGTTCAAGCGAAGCCCTAGCTCGGGTCTTCAGAAAACGTGTTCAGATCGCGGATGTTGCAGCAAGCAAGCTAAGGGGTGACTTGCTAAATGTGAACGATCCTCTCCCTCGGCAACATTTCCCCGCTGGGGTCTACAAAATCCTTTGGGCCAACTGCGAATCGGTATACGTTGGCGAAAGCGGAAATTTCTGCAGGTGTTTGAAGCCGCACAAGAATGACGTCGCCAAGGGCCACACAACGACAAATGCACTCGCAGAGCATGCCGAAAAGACGGACCACAAGATAAACTGGGACAACGCGCGCATCATGGCCACGGACAAGAATCTGACAAAGAGGTTGAATCTCGAATTCCTACAACGATCGAATTCCCTGTCGAATTCAATCTCGAATTCAGACAAGTAACCCAATAAATAGATCATCTGGCACACTAGACCACGCGTACTCCCGAACTTTGCGGCATGCGCTCAACGCTACTTAAGAACCTGCTGCTTAGCCATCATTCCATTGTGAACAAGGGGTCGTACGGATTCCCGAAACGTCATTTATTTTGTTTTTTGTTTTGACATTGCTCAGCGGCCTGCCTTTTTTGACAATGCCTTTAGCTGACCAGGCGGTGATCCGTCGAATTCTCGACTACATCTCTGTCCCTTTGAGAAATAGGGAGTTTTAGCAGCGGCGGCTTACCGAACGGTAAGTACGGTATTGCCGTTCCGTCGTGGTTGGCACGTAGAAAATTTAGCTCGCGAGAGCTTTAGCAGCAAGTTTTATCAGCTGATGACGTTTCCGTGGTCCCCGAGCGACTAGTGCAGCTCTTTCGGACTAATGCCGTACCGTCATGGCCTCTTGCCGACCATGACGGTACGGCATTACCGTCACTACCGTACGGTAAGCCGGCGCTGCTAAAACTCCCTAATAGGAAGACGCAAGCGCCTGTCTGTCCTCCCCAAACAACCGTATAGAGTGGCGAAGTCATTGAAGTCCTGTTTTTCCTTCTTCTTTCGTGTTGTCATCCTTTTTTCCCCTTTATCATTATTGACTGCCCTGCTGTGCGTTTTCCTTAGAGCTTTGGCGGCCACGTGTTCATGCGACGATGACGCGAACAGGCGTATTGTTTTTTTTTCCCTCCCTCATTTACGTCGTCAGTGTAAATCCCAACAAAATTGGCAGAGAGGTCATCACAGCTTAGCTAAAAACTAAGTTCTTTGCGAACACGCACAAGGCACGACAACCTGAACGGTGCTACCATATAAAATAACTACTTTAAACTCAGAGCGTGGGGTTGCATATTAGCCTTTTGAAAACTCATTGAGCTGCGACCTTCAAAAACTCGGTGGGTCTCATGGGTCAGGCGAATACCCACGTGACCGATACGGAAGTGTCCATGTGCCTGGCCACGTGTGGTGCATACATACGCACACGTGATCGGGCACACGCGGTATACGTGGGATGCGTTGCACGCGATTTTATGCGAATGGAAGGCTTAACATTGCACATTTCGTAATGCATTTATTTCTACCGTACATAATTGCAAACGTCGACCTAAATATCAACACGCGTACATTCTCAGTAAGCCCCAAGAAGTCATTCAAGCTTCTTGCGTCAAGATGCATCCTGCATACGTGTGGATTATTGCTTGACATAATGCATTTACGACATGTACAGCAGGATTTCATCTGCAGGGGCACAGAGGTATAACACAAAACGAACTGTCGAATGAGTTTAATTGCGCGTTGGCCAAACGAAAAAAATTACGTGGAAGCGATATATTCTGCTTTTCGTCGCGATGACCACCACCCTTGCCTCTCAAAGCAATATGATGTGTCTGCAGCTTTCAACAAAATTTTGTGTCACCTCTGTGTCGCGTACTACCCAGCTTCGCTGGTCATTCACCTTGACAGATTGTAATGACTCACGAGTTTTTATCATTGTTGCTCGTTTTTGCTGCAGTTGTGGTGGCGCTCGGTGAGAAATTATCTTTCAGTGTTTCGTTGTACATAAAATATGATTGTTATTGCTTGGTCGTACTAACGCGAGAAGCCCGGAATTCTGTGCGTCGTCGCCTATATTAAAAACAACTTCCGATAAAGGGCCGTTGTTTACGGCCTAGTTATTCCAAAACGTAAGGTCGTGTCCACGCATCATCGTGCCCTTCTTCATCCATGTTCATCAAGCAACGAACACTTCGTTCTTGCGGAGAAACTGGCCACAACACTTGCCGACAACTTCGACACTCCCTCAATAAATAAATAAATAATAACGCAATCAATCACACAATCGACACAGTGTGTCTCCGAGGCGCTGGCTTGACCCAGAAAAGAAACGTTTGAGCATCAGCTCAGCGTGGCGTGAGACTGCTACTAGTTTCATCTATGATAGCTCGAGGAGAAAATGGGACGGGAGGACGCCCTACGCAACAGTGCTTTCCGAGAAGTAAAGCCACGCAGAGTTAGAGCCGCGCTTCGGCACCGGTCAGGGAACCCCGAAGGACCCTGAGCCTTGCGGAGGTGATTGATGGATTGAGCGGTCGTTTCGAGCGCACTCAGTACAAGCGAGGTTTATTGTTCGCTCCGATCGTTACATTCGAGACCCGAATGGCACGTTGCTCACACTGCCTCCATTCTGAGTTCAGAGCAATCGGCCGGAACTGTTCTCCGCAGCCAGCATGCAGTGCTGCTTGGAAACCTATGCGCTCCCACTTGGGAGGTTCACACGCTCACGGAAACATTTTCCGGTCTTGTTGCAGGAACAAAACGTCAGTCCTTCTGAAGAAGACTCTCGAGAGATTGAATGGCACTTTGTGCCAATTCCAGCATGTTCAAAGAGAAGTGGTCAGGCGTGTCCTCATTTTAATGCTTAACTTGGCCACCCCCAGATCACTCACTCGTCCATTCTGAGTTATCTCTCCCTGCGTGCTACAGGGAGCGATGTTCTCTCTCCGAGTGAACTCCTTTCACAGAGGCCACGCATTAATCATTTTGCAGTTGCTCTTCTATTCTGTTTAAATCTTGCGCTCTGCCGCATTCAAGCAATGCAGAGACAAAACCTAAAAAAAATAAATGCACATGGTCGTTTATTTTCCCAGCGGTTTCTGTAGAACTGGCATAGTCGCGACGAGAGCATGCAAATTTTGAGCGCACAAGCTCTCTTTCTTTTCTTTTTGTTTTTACTCTTCCTTTCTCGTTCTTTATTCTTCCTTTTTTTTTTTTGTTGCGAAGCTGCTACGTTTGCAGAAGATGTAAGGGGAAGCTTGTTTCGTCTCCCTTTGAGTATCACTGACACGAGATTCTCAATGGGTGCTCCCATTTTCGTTGCTGTTTCGTAACAGCGTGCCGAGCATTTTTCTTCACTCCGCTCACGCGGAGAAATTTTTAATGTGGTGGCCTCTTTATCAGCAGCTCCCAACCTTATATGGGTTAACGGGGTCCCTCGCCGTATACGCACGTACGCGTGCGCGCATGTATGCACACACACACACACACACACACACACGTTACATAGCCTGTGCAACACCACGCACGTCGTGTACGCGGACGATTTTGGCTTTTTAGGTTGCTTTAATGCTCCACATCGACATGATCTTGGTCTTGGGATGTTCATAACGCATAGCGACAGGTAGCGCATTTTTAGAGTAGTCTACTGAAGCTTTCCGTTTATAATATAGGTGCGTACATAACGGGAGTCGCGCACACCAAGGCGTTTAGGACACCGAAGTTAAACAAAAAAAAGAAAAACAAGAATAACAGCGCCAAAATTACTTCCGCTCCCACTACAAGCTAATTAGGACTCGGAACACCCTTTTGAGTGTTATGAAGGCTAAAGGCTTAACCGTTGGATCTGCCGCGGTACCAAAAAAGTCAGTTTCGACGCAAGGGCGAAGCAATGATTGCGACAGCAAGAAACTGTAATGCTATAGGAAGTGAGGCTCGCAGCTTCAGGAGCAATATTAATTGTAGCAAACATGCACTTGCTAAGTGAGCGCCTCCTGTGGGCAGCGCGTGCTGGTACGAAGGGCTTTATACGTTGTGTTTCACAAAGCTACACATACAAAGCTAGGGGAGGCCGCTAAATGAACAAACAGAAGATGAGCGCGAACTATAAAGTGAAGCACGCACGAAACGAACGCCCAGACATACACCGAACGAGCGCGAATAAGCTGTCACAATGGATACTCTCCGTTTGAACAGCGCTCCTGTTGCAAAGGCGGCCGCAGCAGCGAAGGAAACAAGCGTGCTTCAAGTGTCGAGCTGTGACACTTGATAGTTCGCGCTCATCTTCTGTTTGTTCGTTTAGCGGCGTCCCTTGAGCCCGAGTGACTTTCGTACGCTCCTGTAACATCATCGCGGACATCACGGTGAAAGCTCGAAACATCCCTCTTCACACCACGAGACAACCGCGCGAGCAGACACCGGAAGGGCATCTCCCTGCGCAAATATTGGCGAGCGAGCTGGCCGACAGACTTTTAAATGCGACCGTTGCGCTCCTCGCGCCATTTCGCTGGTAATGAAGAAACGCTTATAAGCGCCTGCCGTCTGTGAATCCTGCCAGCGGTAAAGGGTGTGTATATAAGGCTCGCCGTTAGCTCCCTAAAGGATGTGTTCTTTGTGGCGTAGTGGTTAGCGACACGCGCTGCGGAGCGAGAGGTTCCGGGTTCGATTCCGCGCTTCGAAAGCATTTATTTGAATTATTTTTCTTTGGGACTTTTATATATATAGACATACTTATACATATACGGTTCATGACGGTGGCGACGGGGACGGCAAAAACCAGCCGAGACTGTCCATGTAATTGCTATCGCAATAAAATCAAAAACTCCCGTCTCGTTCACGTGGTATATATATATATATATATATATATATATATATATATATATATATATATACAAAAACTGGTATAAAAAAGTGCGAATGTCTGGCTAACGTGCGCATTACGTCATGACATCAATATCCTAACGCGCCTGCCATTTACGTGACAAATAATTATAATATCACGTGCGCCACATAACCCCTGTTACATTTGAAACCACGCAACTGTACTTAAAGCGACCCCCGGACGAGGACATCGTTCGTTGATCTCAGTCAGCCACGAAGCCAGCGTGTGCAGAGGCTGATCGCGCGTGGCGAGTGCGGATGTGTGCGGTGTATGTGGAGTACGCGTGAGCCCTTCTGTTTTTTGTAAATGAAACCACTGCACAAAACTATCAGGAAGCAGGGGAAATCGACGTAGATAGACTTTCTGTCCACTTCGTTTTACTCTGTTCACCATTTTGCGCAATGACTCCATTTATAAAGGTGAACCCATACGTCCAAAAAGAATTTCTTCTAGAAAAGCCCTCCTCTCCTCTGTCAGATGCTCACCCCCTTCCCGCCGCCGATGAGCCTGGAGGACACCGATAAGTGTTCTGTGGCGACGGCTTGTCTGCAAAACTTGGATGTGTGCTTGCAAGCGTCGACCGTGAAGGACACTGGGAACGTTTCACAAAAGGGGTATAAAAGGAGAGAGGATGGGCCTCCGTAGCAGTCATCACTTTCCGGTCTAGCGCGCTGCTGTGCGCAGGTTTTGTGCTGTTCTTCAGAGCGCCCCGCTCAACCTTAGCGATTTATTAACTTCTGTTGTTTGTTCTTTACGTCGCCTCGTCTTCTGTGCTGGCCCTTTGCGATGGCCAACATGGTTTGAGCGTCATGCACACGCCACAGAAGGTTCGCCATCCCCCGCTACCCTAACGCCACATGGAACGCCAGAGTGAATAAAACGAGAGCAGTGTAGCATCTCCTGTGGTTCACTTCATATTACGAGCGAACGCCAGAAAGCACACCTGATGCATAACGAGGGTACAACTCTGCCTTTGCCTTCTTTTGTTAAAGAAGTGCGTAACACTCGGCGAATTTTCCCACGCGTGCTTGTTGGGCTAGCCCATTGAGGTTAACACGTACGTTAAAGAAAGGCATTCAAAGTCATCAACAAGTGCCTTCTTTGTGGAATCGAGGCGATAACGCAACATATATACTTTAGATGAATCCAAGAGGGCAGAGTCAATAATTGGCGCAGTGGACTAGCAGGTAAGATGCCGCTTACGGGTGACGGGTTCACACCACGGTCTCAGTTTGGTGATTAAAAAAAAAAAAAAGAAGAACACACATGTCGTATTGCCTATAGCGCCACGCCAGTCACGGGAACGGGCTGCACCATCAATATTGTCCGCCTGTACGGCTACATCCATCGTCAGCCTTCTCAAAACCAGCGGGAATCACAAAGCAGGCAGGAGGCGCGTTCAAAAAAAGACCGCGAATATCACACGGTTCTCGTTTCTCTAGTTTTCTCTGTGTGTCGTGAAGCAGCCGCCAAGCACCGGCAATGAAACGGGCCCGACATGTTCCTGCACAAAGGGGCGTGGCAGCTTTGTGGGAAACACGTCTCGAATACGCTAACAGGTGAGGCGTCGGTTAGCGAAACGGCAAGGACGATCATAAAGAACGGAAAAACGCTGTTAGTAAGAAAGTAAACATGCGCATCAAAAAGAAGCCTTATAACACGACGCTGAATGTGCGCTTTTTGTTATAAACAACGTGCGCAACGGCGCGGTCGATTAACTTATTTACGGCGTAGGACGTCGTTACTCGCTTCCGGCTGTGGGAGTCCCCGGCCAGCCATAATACAGCGCCCCGTGCGCAGAGCCACTAATTCAAACGAATGTCGCAACTTCCCCCTCACTCCAGCTTCCATTTCCGACACTGCTACTCTTTATATCAGGCTAGCACGGTCACCAAACGAATCTTCTACATAATAAGAAAACAAAAAGAAGAGTTACGGCAGAGCCAGCGTTTGTAGCGGGTTTTTTTATTTGCCCCCACCCCCTTTTCTCTTTTATATGTGCCTTTCTGTATGTTGGTGCCACTTCATTTTTACGTGTTTCAGCTCTGTCTTAACAAGTGGCTTTCCTGGATGAACCAGTCGCTGTGTGGTAAAGCTCCAGGGCTGCCTCGGTCCTCCAACATTAGTTCAGTCACTTTGCTTAGAAAATGGGTCAAAAGGAGTCATATTTAGTAACGAATGCACTCACTCACTCACTCACTCACTCACTCACTCACTCACTCACTCACTCACTCACTCACTCACTCACTCACTCACTCACTCACTCACTCACTCACTCACTCACTCACAACGGCATCGTTACACTAATCTCAAGAAAATATGCAATACGGGAAAGGCTACGTCTCGTAGGACATAACTCCGTTTGTATCCTTCTTTCTACAAATTTCTTAACGTACTCCACAAAATTGATTACCGGAAAACAAGCGTTCTGATACGCCTCGTGCAGTGCTTTGAGTTAGTAGATATGCTCAAATATCGGGCCGCTACTTTTTTTGTATTTGTGCGGTTCAGTGGAAAAAATCATTAGCTACGAGAAAGTTTCTCCCGTTTCTTTTTTCTATTTATCGAATTGGACGACGACCATGACCTTACAAACCTGAAACAGTATTCCGCAAACAGAGCGCGCAAACCCTCTGCTCATAACGCAGCCATATCAGAGACGTTATCGTGAGTACCGAACACGAAAGTGTCTCTGCGCTCATACTTTCCGTGCAACGTTAAAAAAGAAAAAAATAATACTGCAGTGTTTTAGTTTGCGTATTTTTAGCATTTGTGGGCGCTGAACAACCGGGGCAGTGTGCTGTTGCACCAGCTGGTAACGAAGTTTGGCGAATCTGTGCGTAAACAACGACGCACAATACTAATATTGCAACCACTTAAATGCTTTCATTTACGCCCCCCTCCCCTGGTGTAAAGTATTTGCGCTGAGCCCTTTTATTATTACCCTTGAAAAAAAAAACGCTAATACTACGAAAAAAGTTTGAATCTTCCACTATAGTGGCGCACTGAGGATAGCGAAGCACATGGACACTTGGACCGTCCGGGCTTGTCTCCGGCACACCCGCATTTCGCCGTGGTCTCAGGCTCCGGGAAACGCCTCGCAAAGTACTGGGATGCTTAGCGAACGTTTATCAATGTTTCGCACCGAGATCAGCGTAAAGACGTTCGCGTCGAACTATACTGACAGTGGCAAACGCGGCACGCAATGGCCTCGGCTTGACGGCGTCCCTCTCCTTTGCTATCGGCACGAGAGGGCGCATGCTCTCGTGTTGCGAAGCTATGCACAAACGCATAACTTTACGAGACGCTGTGCACAAGACAAATCGACGCACACTGTCTTTGTCTTCTTATTCTTTCGCTTGCACGTTCGACAAGTGCTCCTGCAAACCGCTGTTTTGCCAGTGTAGTAGTGGGCTGAGGGCATGAGCGCAAGAGAAAAAAGAAGCGCGCATGCTAACGCCGCACATTAGGCATCGCATAGAAGTGCACCCACTGTCTTGGGCACTACTGCTAATTTAATTATATATTTATTTACAGATTACCTACATCGCCATATAGGCATTACGTAGGGGGGGAACAAAAACAATCAGTACAAAGGAATGCGCAGCAAAACATATAAACACACATACAAAAATCACCGTCACATTTATCAGAACATAAGTATGGATCACGAAATACATTTTCAATACACGTAGTACATACATAATGCAAGAACAATTTCACAGCATAGAAAAAAATAAATCATTATTTGTTATATTTACTAAGTCGTCAGTTAAGCTGTTCCACTCTCTTATTGTTTTTGGAAAGAATGAGTAGAAAAAAGTGTTAGATCTGCATTTGATGGTGATAGTTTTCTGATAAGCGGTCTACTTTACGGCGAGCAAGAAATGCTTCGCATTTAGAAAATTCTAATGCAATGCAGTTGGACAGAAGAAAGTGAATTATCGCTACCAGCCTTGCCACTGTAAAACTCAAGGGAAAAAAATATCACAGTTTCGCCAGAAGGGTGAAGCAATGAATGCGATAGCAACGCATGATATAATATACGAATTAAGGTTAGCAGCTTTAGCGGGAATATGGATTGTAGTGAACGTGGGCTTATTAAGTAATCATGCAGTTGCGCAAAGTACCATGTGACGGTCGAGCGGAGAACAAAGGCCCAGCAGAGCTGCGAGCAAAGTCATGTTGTTTTGGTGTCTTCTGGCACGTGCTTCACACCGCGTGACCGCGCTAAGCAGCGTACACTTTGCACCATCGAGAAACTTGGCCCAGCACAGCCGCATCAAGCGTGCGCGCTCCTTCCAGCATTCGTAGATCTGTTCGCGTGAGCGCTTTGTGGCGAGGGCATTACCGCCTTTGCGACTTGAAATTTTAACCATCTGGGGCTCTTAACGTGCACTGGCAACGCACAGCACACGGGCCTCTGGCATTTTCGACTCCATCGAAAATGTGACCGCCGTGGTCGGGATCGAACCCGTGTTTTTTTGGGGTGGCAGCCGAACACCATAAGTCCATGACCATATGGAAAGCAAGCATACTCACATCGCCGTCTTATTTTCTGTCCTCCGTAAGAAGTGAGGTGAACATTCACTGAGCCGGCGCTCCATGGAGCCGCTCGGCTCGTCTCACAACGCAATTACGGATTTGTCTGCATCATTTATCGTATTTCAAGGAAGCACAAGTGCAAGAGAAATTTGTCACGGGTAAACAAGCAGTATAGCAAACTACCGATGCGAAAGAAATTCTCAAAGTTTTCAAGCTTCCTACTTTTTTCATAATTGCGAGACTCGGAAAGAAGCGTAAAGCGAATGACCTGAAGACAGAACCAGAATAAAGTGAAATGTTGCAAAATGTGTCTATTTCGTTTCTCTCTTGCCACGTACTCCTAGCCTGTGTTCAGACGTCCACATCATGTGCTAACGGGCTTTATTTCTCGCCAGAAGATCTCTCTCTACCTTTCATATTAGTATAACGCATTACGTTATAATTAGGGTTGGCGCTGTCATGATAAGGTTAAGAAATTTTTCGCATATAATAAACAAAATAAATGTGGAGCCGTTCTTAGTAGAACGTGAAATAGACGCAAAAAAATGACGCACGTTGTTAGCAATAATGGGAAATAATGTAGGCTTGGAACTTGGATGGTGGTCGGAGGGGAGGGTGGAACCAGGGCTCCGGTTGAATTATGGACGCGACACCAATTGGTTTCACTGATTTTCGTGCTAAATGAGTATATACAATGATAATTATGATGATGAGGCAGCACTGACGGTTAATAAATACGAAGACAACCACGGAATGCACGACAGAAAAAAAAAGGGAGTCTGCTGGGGGAGTGCTCGTCTATATGATTAGTCTTTTGTTTTGGAATGGAAACAATAGAAGTTCACAGCCACGTAATTACAACTTCGCTGATTTTTGAGAAGCCGTCTATTATCTAATGAACGCAGTGTATTCGCTTTCCGCTCAGATTAGGATTTGTATCACTAAGGCGACTAGGACCACTACGTTTGTTGTGTTTATAGCAGTGTGGAGCAAGCACCTGAAGTCGTTCGGGCTCTGGGAAGACGACTTCTTCGGCGTGTGGTTGAGCTTGGCGAGCTTTGCTGACAAAGTTGTCCACGCCTCGTTACATCAAATACTTTCTCTCCTCTGACCAAAATCAAATGGGATTATGGATGCACCAGCTAGTACAAGTCCCGACTTAGTAACCTCGTAATTTGTAATTTTTCTAGGCTATTTAAATTTTCTTTTCTTTCCGGTCTCACTGTTTCACGACAGTTTAAAAAGTGGTAAAGGTGTTCGAATTAGAATGACTTCGGAAGGCTAAGTATTCTCCAATGAAAGGAGAGACCACGGAGTTGTGGTATAACGCTGAATGAGGTAATGCGTTTTAACCGTGAGGAAACGGATCTAAAATTCTATTGTGTAAAACGAACTTCGTCTATCTTTGCTTTCATTGATATTCTCAAGACTAGTGTTAGGTGGTGGCCGAGGCGAACTGGGCACGACAGTACGCGACTTTGCTTCTTTCAGTTTCGCATATTTTGATCTTGCCTCTCCCTGAGAAAGAAGCCCCGCCACGGTGGTCTAGTGGTTATGGCACTCGGCTGCAGATCCGGAGGTCGCGGGATCGAATCCCGGCCGCGGCGGCTGCATTTCGATGGAGGCGAAATGTCGAGGCCCGTGTGCTGTGCGATGTCAGTGCACGTTAAAGAACCCCAGGTGGTGGAAATTTCCGGAGACCTTCACTACGGCGTCTCTCATAATCAGAACTGGTTTTGGGACGTTAAACCCCACAAATCAATCAATCCCTGAGAAAGAATGTGAGGAAAGTGAGTCTGCCTGCTTCAAAACACACCTATTTTCTAATTTCAGCCGAAGCTATATCTTATTGCGCTTTTACTGCGCTGAACGAAAAAGCTCTCCTGAATGGTACGAGGAAGAACACCTGTCGGTAACAGAGGCTCCGTTTCAAGAAGATAAGCATTACGTGCTGAGTGAATGACAGCGTACTACAGAACCAAGGTCACGGTGTGATGCGTATGGGACAAAAAGGCGTGCGGAAATCAGCCTCAAAATCATTCACTGATTTCGGAGGAACGTGCTTGAAGTGTTGTGCGCACAGAAATGTATGTGGAGATATGAAGAAAATGTTATTCTTGTTGACGGAAAGCGTCCTTTCATGTGACTAGATTTTCCTGTGTCACATGTGAATATGTAAACTGAAAAGGTAATTAATCAAAGGATTGTTGAATTTCTTTTTTGCTTAGGAAAACTAACTTTCTTGACTACAGTGACGCTGTCGGCCGACAACACATTTACCAGCAGTGGACGTTTAGTGCTGAAAGCGCCCTATCCGCAGTATGCGCAAAGAACAGTGAGTGGCTCACGTCTGGCTCATATAGTCGCGTGTGTGGTTAATGAAACCGCCGTTAACGGAGGCTTTCAGCACCGCGGAAATATCCACGCCTCGATTCTAGAACAAGCAAAGAATAAATATTAATATGATAATTAATATAATATGTAACAAGTTCCTTTTCCTATCTTCAAAGCAAGCTGGCTCAGCACTGATTATGCGTTGTTCCTAGTGCTCTTACTTGGACAAAACGAAATCCGGATTAGAGTGGCGTGCCCACTAAGCCATGGCAAGAAAAAACAAAATTCCCAATGACCAGTTACATTAGATACGACACAATAAACTGCTCATCTTGCGTGGCTTCTCTCTTGTGCTATTGTTTCGCTTCTAGTTCAAGTACTCGCTAAAATATCGGTTCTGCCAGGAATTATATTTCCATATTGTCATACGGTCCCCACAGTATAGCTTCTGTTTGACATCTATGGGTCATGTAACTCGGCACAAAGCAGCCCTGTTATAGTGTTCCTAAGATAAAAAGAAAGAAAAGACAGATTAACTATTATCAGATGCTTCGTAACCAGCGACTAGATAGTCTTAAACAATGGACACGTCCTCTGCTATAGAGGATTACCCGAAAAGAGAGAATATGGCGTTGGGTTCCTAATCCACAAAAATATAGCGGGCAACGTAGATGAATTCTACAGCATTAACGAAATGGTAGCATCCGTCGTAATAAAACTAAATAAGCGGTATAAACTTGAGATAATCCAGGGATATGCGCCAACAACGAGCTACGACGATGAACAAGTAGAGCAATTCTACGAGGATATCGAATTAGCAATAAAGAAAGTACGGACGCAATACACAGTAGTCATGGGGGATTTCAACGCAAAAGTAGGAACGAAACGAAGTGGAGAGCAGGCGATAGGCAACTACGGCGTCGGCCGTAGGAATAACCGTGGGGAAATGCTAGTACCATTTGCCGAAAGGAACCAGCTTCGAATAATGAATACGTTCTTCAAGAAACACAAGAATAGGAAGTGGACGTGGAAAAGCCCTAACGGGGAAACAAAGAATGAAATTGACTTTATAATGTGCGAACAACCAGGTATAATTCAAGACACAGAAGTAGTGGGGAAGATAAAATGCAGCGATCACAGACTAGTAAGGGCAAAGATTGTACTTAACCTAAAGAAAACAAGAACTAAATTATTACTAGAAAAAAATGTAATGTAGAGGTAATCAGAGCGAAGGACGACGAATTTAAAGTCGCCCTAAGCAACAAGTTCGAGGCCTTAGACGAAAACGGTGACGATTTAGAACAAATAAACAAAACCATAACGAAAACAATCCTTGAAACCGCGATAGAAGTCGGGGGTAAAACAACAAAGCAAGCAAAAAGTAAGCTGTCCCAATCTACCAAGGACTTAATAAAAAAACGCCAACAAATGAAAGTAACTTCATCAAAAGATAAGATAGAATTCGCAGAACTATCAAAATTGATCAGTAAAGCCAGGCAAAGAGATGTAAGAAACCTTAACATGAGAGAAATAGAGAAAGCAGTAGAAAAAGGCACCAGCATTAAATCGGTCAAAAAGAAACTGCACTTAGGACAAAACAAAATGCATGCGCTGAAAGATAAACGAGGTAACGTTATCAACAGTTTCACCGAAATAGTAAAGGTAGCAGAAGATTTCTACTCGGAACTGTACAGCTCTCAGACAGACCATACAACCATAATAGAAATAGAACCAGAGGAGAACACCGAAATTCCATGTATAACCGCTGACGAAGTCAAAAAAGCTGCCAATGGCATGTCCCGCGGTAAAGCAGCTGGTGACGATGGTATAACAGCCGACTTGATCAAAGACGGAGGAGATATTGTACTTGAAAAACTTGCATCGCTCTTCACGAAATGTATCAAGACATGTAGCGTACCGCGCAGCTGGAAAAATGCTAATATAATCCTTATCCACAAGAAAGGTGACATAAAGGACTTAAAGAATTACAGACCACTCAGCCTACTCCCAGTAATATACAAGCTATTTACAAAGGTAATTTCTACGAGGATAAGAGAAACACTCGACTTTAACCAACCGAGAGAGCAAGCTGGCTTTAGGAAAGGGTACTCGACAATGGGCCACAGCCACGCTATCAACCTAGTAATTGAGAAGTACGCAGAATATAACAAACCTTTTTATACGGCGTTTATAGACTACGAGAAAGCATTTGACTCCATAGAAATACAAGCAGTTCTAGAAGCTCTACGTCGACAAGGGGTACCTGGCGTATACGTGAAAACCATAAACAACATATACAAAGAGTGCACAGCCACACTACTCCTACAGGAGAGAAGCAGAGAAATCCCGATCAGGAGAGGTGTGAGACAGGGAGATACAATATCCCCGATGCTATTCATTGCATGTTTAGAGGAAGTCCTTAAACGTCTAGACTGGGAAGAAAAGGGCATTCGAATAGACGGAAAATATCTAAACAATTTAAGATTTGAAGACGACATTGTGCTCTTTAGCAATGATGGTGACGAATTACAAAACATGATTGATGACCTAAACAGGGAAAGCATTAAAATTGGATTAAAAATGAATATGCAAAAGACCAAAGTTATACTCAATAGCCTAGCTAAGGAACAGGAATTTAAAATCTACCGTGAACCCTTACAATGTGTAAACGAATACGTATACCTGAGACAGTTAATAACAGGAACTCTACCCATGAAAAAGAAATTCTCCGTAGAATAAGGATGGGCTGGAGCGCATTCGGAAGGCATTGCGAAATCATGACTGGAAACTTACCGCTCTCACTAAAGCGAAAAGTATTCAATCACTGCATTCTCCCAGTACTAACGTACGGTTCAGAAACGTGGAGGATAACGAAAAAACTAGAGATGAAACTAAGGAGCACGCAACGTGAGATGGTAAGCAAAACGATAGGTGTAACGCTAAGAGATAAAGAAATAGCGGAATGGATCAGAGAACAGACAGGAGTAGCCGATATTATCAATTAAAAGAAAGAAGTGGACCTGGGCAGGACATGTCATGAGGAGGAAGGATAATAGGTGGACAGTAAGAGCGACGGAATGGATACCACGAGAGGGAAAACGCAACAGAGGTAGGCAAAAGGTTAGATGGAGCGATGAAATTAAAGAGTTTGCGGGCATAAAGTGGAACCAACTCGCTCAGGATAGGGTGGATTGGAAATCGTTGGGAGAGGCCTTCGTCCTGCAGTGGACGTAAACAGGCGGATGATGATGATGATGATGAACCAGCGGCATACATTACCTGCTGGCACGACAACTACGCAAGTCCTGAGTGCCGTCTTAATTGCCCAGCCAACAATGCGGGCCTCTCCATGGTTAGGTTACGAAAGAACAATGGGCTGATAACACCCGCAAGCCCAGCAGATAAACTGAAGCACTTTGTGATCGCCTGAACAGACAGTATCCGTGGGGAAAGAAACACGTTGAAAGAGCTCTTCTCATTTTCATGCACAAGCCTTTACTTCTGTGCTGCTAGTTATGCGAAACAAACCTTGCCATCAACTCGTACTTCGTTTGGCGTTTCTTTCTGTGTACTTCGCAATATTTTGTCTTCATGCTACTAAGTGGAGAAGAAGCAAACTGAGCATTTCTCGCCGCTGACACTGCATTTCGTGCCTGCGCACTCATTCATTGTTTACACATATAGCTATGCGGGCAAACCTCTATTCAAGTATCTCGGAACACGTCCCGAAGGAGCCTCGTGCTGGGCCACAAGTACTGGCGGCCAAGAAGTATCGACTTGAAAGCCCGCGGAACTCTAAATGTTCTCCTTCGAATGAAAGTTCAAGGCTCTGTCATTTATCTAATGCGAAGTCTAATCCGACTCTAAGAGACCTCTCCTCCTCCTGCTCTGCTATCTGGGTTGCTTCTCAGTGCTCGTTTATTTATTAGCCCTTTAAGTTCTCGATTTCCGCTGCGGGGAAGCACTCGCCACTGCCACCGCTTCGGTCGTATATTCAGGCCCTCTCTAAAGTACCGCTTAACTTGACAGTGGTGATTTGCACAGGACACATTTGCCAACTGGCACTCTTAGCAGTTCCATTCTCACTTTCTAATGCGGCCCCCCCCCCCCCCTCCCTTTCCCATTAGCTAAACTGCACGCCCATTGCCTTGTGAAGTTCCTTTCTCTTTTGTATGGATGTTTCTATTTCTTCACACAAATTCCCTCTGCGATCTTTGCTCCCCGCTTTTCCGCTTCACATACTGCCCAAAAAAGCACATAATTAAAAAGAAAAAGGATGCAAGAATAGTGCCTACATAATAGCTCGAACAAGAACAAGAAATGAGGCAAGCAGTATCGCTGTTGCGCCGGTATATTACCAGCGTGTGACCTCATTACGAGCAGGACAAAAAGAGCTGTGTTGGAGTCCGTGGACGTCCACCCGCTACCGTTGACCTCCTTTATATCTCGTTCGTTCTTTTTCCTCGTTACGGGGCCCCTTGTGGTGAAATGGGAGTCGCACGTCCTCCAAGGGCTGTCTTTCATTAACGGGTGAGGTATGACGGGCAATGCTAAATTTTCGTCGGTCGTTGGGATAGAAACACTCCGGTTTCATTTTCTCTTCTCGCACAGTGCGGTTTTAAGATTGAAGCAAAAAAAAAAACAGTTAGTTGGTAACTACACCTTACTTTTTTACGTTCCTTACTATGATAGTCTCCTCCACGCTTTGGTTTTTCACCGATTTCTATCGCGGTTCCAGCTTCGCGAAGCAGAACAAGGAATCTCGTCAGGCTTCACTATTACTCTTGGATCGCTTTGCGCTGTTTTACAACATTTCTGCCGTCTTGCCTCCCATTAATTCACCGCTACATAACCTAAACTTCCACCTTCATCAACATACAGATGAACCTCCTCGGAAATATCATTCCTGTCTGTGACCTTGCTTATTAGCCTATGTACGGTATTAAAACGGACGAGTCGAAACCACGCTAGGTGTCTTTTACTCCTTATCTGTAAAGCAAGTTATTGTTATCATTTCCTAGCAGAATATCGTATCATTTTTCTCATTAGTCAACTATAAGATAACCAAATGAATGTCTATCCATCGCTTAATTCTTCTAGGTCCGTATGTCGGTCAGGATGCTAGACACGTGCAGACAGAAGAGAAGTTTTCGTGGAAATAAATTATTGTCTTGACATACGTAGCTGGGCGGGCGCCTGACGCCACAGAGTGATTTAGCTCGCAATTAAAGTCGCCAAGTCTGCAGTTTTAATGGTGGGAGGAGGGATTGTATTATAAAGACAGGTGGCCTAATGGATAAAACTTTCGAAAGCATAAAAAAAGGCGCAGCTTCCCAGGAAAGGCAAGGCAATTAATGTGACAGAAATACCCTGGAATGCTGTTCGCAGCTCGACGAGCAGCTTCAGCGGCAATGTCGATGTGCTTTTGCTGCGCGCTGCCGAAATGCTATATTTGTAAATCAGTTAAAGGTGTCCTGCAACACTATTTTGAACACAGCCAGAAAACGGCACCCATCAGTCGTGGACGCTCCTGTGAACATGCGAGTCAAATATTGTGGTACTGCGCGCACCAGCAAATTCATAATTTGATTTCAAACACAGCTGGAGAGCGCCCGCTCTTTCAACATGTGACCGAGTCGATTGGCCTTGTTCGTTAAAAGAGATACGCATGTTTTCTTTGTTTTATTGAATTCAAAACGAACAACTAAAGCGTAGCAGAAGATCGCTGCGCGATCGTGAAATCATTATAATATGCTAATTATGTTTCGAGCGACTTAGTGGAGCCGCATATGACGTCATACGTTGGAAGAAGAGCGGTCGCTCCCCAGCTGTGTTCGAAACGAAATTAGGAATTACCTGGCGCGTGCACTGCAATAAGGTTTGGTGCATGTGTTCACAGCAGCCTTTACGAATGATGAACACCATTTTCTGGCTTTGTTCAAGAAGTGTTGTAGGGCCCTTAAAGGAAATAACGCAATTTTCTGCAGCCTTTGCAGGAGCACAGCTCAGCGTCCGCGGGATGGGGAAGGGAATAAAATTCCTAGAATTTTGACCACACGTGGTTCTTTAACGTCCACTGACAACCTGCAGTGCAAGGGCCTGTAGCATTTCGCCTCCATCGAAATCCGACTGCGGCGGTAGGATTTAAACTCGCATCTTTCGGGTCCACGCTCAAGTTCTATAACCAACAGACCACCGCGGCGGTGCCCCCGAAATGCACGACGTCGTCAACGCTCTCGGACTGCCAGGGACCTTTGTTCCGGCAGCGCCCTGGCTTCCAAGCAAACAACGGCCAGCAACGACAGCAAAGTTGAGGAAGCTGAACAAACTCTCAGTGTTTCACAAGCTGTGCCACTGCTGCAGTCACTCCCCGCACACTTCCCCGGGCCCGGGTATCTATACATACGTGTCCCTGGGAGACGATTCGCTAACATCACTTTTAGCTGCGGTGGTGAACTTGGAACATGGCGACGCATGCTCCACATTTGCCGCGTTGTTCCGTTTCTACTTCCGTATTCACCATTCTTCCGTGTTCACGTTCCACATTTGCCGGAATCGCTCCGTATGATTGCATGCCGACATACTATACATTGGGTTGGCTACGAGTGGTTCTGGTTTGGGAAGCGCAAAAGTAGGCAAAATGACAAAAATAATGAGGCAGGAATCAAAGGAAATCGCGAGTACGGAAGGAATCTGTCCACACAGACGCGGCGATGGGAAGTGATATCGATCACAGTTTCTTCGCGTCTCTCCATCATCCTCGCTCTTGGACAACTTATCCAACACCAACTTTGTCTACGTGGTTGTAACTTAGCCAACAGAAAACAAGAGAAAACGGTTGTGGTCTAAGATCATTGTAAGAGGGCGAGGTAGGTGTATAAATGCCAGCTATAAAGGTCGAAGTATTTCCAAGTACAAGCAACGGGCGAAACTGCATCGAGTGTAGTACTCTAGCGGTGCACTTCTTGCATGACATGAGCCTCGTCTGGAACGAGACGAGAGTCCCGAACCAGAAGAGCCAAAGGAATCGTTCAGCAAACACCAACGGCGTAAACTCCCGAAGCGAGAAGTGGTTCGGCCTTTCACGATCGAGCCACTCACATGGGCGCACACTTACTTGTATACGGAACAAGGCGAAACCAACGTAGTCGTTGATGCTCTCGCCAGACTACTTTCGCGGTGCAAGGGATCGTAAAGTGCGCCTATTCTCTCTCGCTGCGTTGAGTCTCGTATACCACAATTACACGAAGCACCCCACGCTTTTTTCTTTCTTTCATGCCGTCGCTCCCAAAATCTCCGCAATGGAGCTGCGGGGCATTTAGGCTGGTGTTTGCGAACTTCCCTACGTTGTGACAGCGCAATCCAGGGGAGGTACCGTTTAACCGCTCTCACACAAGATAAATCCGGCCATCGCTGTTGGAGTCTTTCATTTTTCAATATTTCGACTTATATATATGCGGCTTTTCTGCTTCTGTTTTTATTCTCTCTCTCTCTCTTTTGGTCTTTTCCTCGTTCATTGCCTCCTAAATACCACACATGGCGTTCGTCATCTACATTCAAAAGACGTTTATTTTGATATTCATGTGCACAACAATCTCCACTCGACACGACGTTACGTAGCAGCACTAGCCACCCAAAACCGCTGTATAGTATAGCGTTATCGGCCGCGTTCAAGATGTATTTGGGTACCGCCATGTTTACCCTGCGACGTTCAAAGCCGGGAAATAACCTGTGTAAAAATAAGAGATGGCGTCCCCGATGAATCGGAAATAAGTTCATCAATGTGCAGCAATATATGCTTGATTTAATACAAAAGATAACGGCTCATTGCCGCACAAGTATCCGTAGCGACACCATGAAGAGCATGAGTACTGCAAAGTACTTCATTAATATACAGACAAGCTGCAACCATGGTATTCGTCAATTTTGTTTTCGACAATTTTGAAGAAGCTCAATATTAACGTGGAGTCTCGCATAGACAACGATGGCAAAAATTCGCACCTTGGAACCGTGTTTTCTATGACTCGCTTTTGGCCACAATATTGCGATGTGATCCGCTATTACGAAACCGTTTTACACAACACGTATTGACAATATTGAAATTTGAAAGCTCGAAGATCTTTGTCAGTCGAACCTGGGACCTCGGTTTTCGAACTCGGAATCTTCAGCGCTACAACATCAGGTGAACGTAATTTGCTATGGGCTGCACAAGTTAAAAATCGCGTCGGTCACACCCACATATCCAATGCGAGTATGGGCCACGCGTAATTTTATTATTGTTAAACGTGACGTAGCCAATAATCGTGTCATGTTGTTGATATCATGACCTATATATCACGTGAGCCGTAGACCCGTACCCTTTAAAGGTGAACATTTGACAGAGATCTGTTTGGTTGGGACGAAATTAAAGGTGAAAACAGGGGGACACCAACCAAATTATAATCATCAAAAGTAAAATTTACTTCTAAAGATGAAAAAACCCGACGTTTCGGGTCCCACTAGGACCCTTCTTCAGGGGTGACTGGAGGGCACCAGACAGCAGCAGTGCTTATAAAGCCTTCTTTTTTGTTTCTTTCTTTTTCCTTCTCTCTTCCTTCCTTTCTCACTTTCTCTTTTTTTCCGGTTCTTCAAGCCGCGGGCTTGAAGAACCGTACTTGAAGAACCCGTACCCTTCCATGGCATATTTCGCTATATACCAAGTAAACGAGACGCGAGTTTCCTATATTTATTACCATATTTCTTGTATCATATTCTGATACCGTGTCTTTTTCTTTTTTTTGAGGGCCACCTTCCCATGCGGCGCATGAGATTTTCACCTTATTAAAAGCGGCTTGCGAGCGTGTCACATCTTGTGCTCTCGTAGTAATAAAGTATGGGACCTTTATCATTTGCTCAAATCTGCTGGGTAACTTTTTTTGTGTGTGTGCACACTCTGAAGTAAAGCGACGGCTGGAAACGAAAATAAACGAACGCTTCTCGATCCACCGGTGAAGAAAAAGAAGACGATTAACTAGCGTGGCGTTCTGAGTTATACAAGCCTGGAGTAACCACGTCAGGTCGACTTGTTTACTGACTAGGTAGACTAAAATATTATCAGGCCCAACGACTGCCGAGGTCTCAGTCACCTATAGAAAAGTTCACGCAGCGTGCACTTAAAGTATACTAGCGACAGCACCGGAAATGAAGTTACCGCCTGTGATAGCTGGAGCACATATCCCACTCTCACCTTTTCATGCGGTCGAAATTTCTTCCGACACGCAGCCCGTTTTCTTCTGGCAAGCGAGTATGGCGCTGTCACAGTTTTCTTGTGGCTGCCTTGCTCTTATTACCGGGTTCATAATTGCGTTCTGCTTTCGTTGTTCTATTTTTTTTTTCACGAGAAAGTTCAACGATCCAGACAACGGTCTAACTAATTAAACCTGGGGCGCATAACTATGCTCTCCGTCTTAGAGACCACCGACACCAGAGTTCGCTTCGTCCTCGGAAAACATATCTTTTGGTGCAGGGTTCCGCCTAACCTTCAGTACTTCCAGCAAAAATATTGTCCCACTCAAGGGGACAGGACACCTTCGGCTGACATGTCTGTAACCTTAACTTGCGGGTGCTATGTAGCGAGGAAAAAAAAAAAGAAAAGTGGAATGTGGTACCCATCCATGCGGCCCGTCATAATTAGTTTATGGTTAAGTGAGGTTTTAACCTCGGCGGTTTAATTATGAGGCGTCTTACTCTCATCCCTTGTGACACCGCGTATATCCTTTTCACGTTTCTTTACAAATGCGCTGATGAGTTATTTTTCTTCGTGTGCACGTGTGGAAGTTTCCATCCCTCCATAAGATGCTAACGCAGGTCTGATAAAGAATTTAATTTATCGATTCCTTAGTCACCGCAACAAGAGAACAATACACAGTAGGTGAACACAGGAATCACGTTATAGTTGCCGCCTCAAGTAACTACGTCATGTGCGAATGAGCATGCAATAAACACTACTACATCTACCACTTCCCCACCATTTGCCTTTCTAGTGTTGAAGGAACGGTGAACAGTGGGGGAAGTCTTGACTTCCTGCTTGTATTTTGTACTTCGTACTACCCCCCCCCCCCCCCACCCCTCACTTTACTGCCGCATTTCGTCGCGCTATACTTATCAATGTCGACGCGAGCTGGCTAAACGAGACGCCACGTCCGTTTGTGTTGCCTAGACATATAACTTGTGTAGCCTAATACCGATTAAATTGTAGATAGCATCGACAACGAAAAAGGGGAGTATTGCTACGGCTTTCTGCCATGAAGCAATCACCACCTGATACGTTACTGACTTTTCCATCCTGGAAAAATGCAGGCTCCTTACTTTACAATCACCGACGTTTTGTCAAGATGTGCACGCCATTTGAGACCAGCACGTACCGAGAGCGCGCTGAGATAAGACGAGGAAATGATGCGAGATTGATGACAATTGTTATTGTTGCGAATCAGAAACCCACCTCACGAATATTGTTGCATAGATGACCGAAATGGAAGGGTAATGGCTGTTGTAGTGTCGGCGAATGATGCCTGCATGGTCGCAAATGACGCATATTGTTGACTAATGAAGGTGAACTAATGACTCATATTGGCTGATAACGAGTCATATCGCCCAGTTTTGTTAAATGTCACCAAGAATTACCTCACAGTGATCAATGTCGAGCAGTGTTCCCACGTGCTAAGTGCGGAATTTCAGCTGGGTCGGAATGGAACTCAAGGCCTGTCGGCGTGTTTTCAGAAGGACAGCGTGACAAAACGAAACACAGAGAGTGGGAAACACAAGACTAGCGCTCAAGGCTCACCGAAAACTTGAATTCGAGAACGCGTGGTGTGCTGCCATATCTCAAGTAGCGATCGCAAGAACTACTTTTAAAAGATAACGATATAGCTAGAAACTCAAGTAGGCAATCTAATGCTGTTCTGAGCAGAGAAATTCACAGCTGCGCGACACAGGCTTCCGACAGATTGCTGGTGCTTTGACAATTTCTTTCTGCGTCCGCCCCCCCCCCCCCTTCCCCCCGTGACAGTGCAGAAAGGAGGCGTTGACAAGCGACTATGACTTCAGTGATGTGACGGGTTAACCTCGCCTTTATATATATGTGCACCACTGAGGACTCGCATAAAAGCTGTATCCATCAACCCAACATACAAGGTAATAGCAGGAAAGTGGGACGGAATAAACCACGAGGCATGGTATATTCCGTCCCCACTTTAGTCTCGAGTGAATTTCATTATGAAAAAAAAAAGAAAGAAACTCATGCTGATAGCCCCACGCCGTTCATAACGGTGAAGTTCCATGCGCGCGGCGATAACACTAGGAAAGCTTGCGATATAGATGACGAATACAGCTTTTGCTGCAGGAAGACTTCCCAAATACGGCAATTTTTTTTTTATTTGGGCGAACTGTAGGAGAGCGGTATGAGACTGTCCGTGTTAAGAGCGCACTGTACTGGGCATTAGAAATCGAAGAGCTCCTCGAAAGTTTAATTTATGAAGGCAGCTGGCCTGTCTATTTGCATAGCAAAGTAAATCTATTTCGATGCAGTCATACGAGTCAATACACTCCTGAAGCATCCGGTAGCTCTGCTGTACAAGCTTCTCCAAAGCAGAGGAAAGATTTTACTCTGCGAATCTAGCCTTCTTTCATTTAACACATGCAAGTGACAATTCCAGTGTTGTTGTAGGTTCATACAGGAGTAATGTCAGCTCTGTTTCCGCTGTTTCAGACACGTTTGTTCTCGTGTTTTCATCATCTTTTGGAATTATGACAACTCCTTCTGTCGCTGAGGAGGTAATGAGACAAGTAGATGTACGGTAATACTTCAACGGTAATCCATGACGCACCAACAGTCAAGCATTGCAGTGCACCTCTGTTTAATAGCTCCACACTTCCCAAACTCACTCACTCACTCACTCACTCACTCACTCACTCACTCACTCACTCACTCACTCACTCACTCACTCACTCACTCACTCACTCACCGAGGCGCGATGGCGGCCCAGAGAGCGTTCACTTCGGCTTCCCCGTTCTCCTGCTGTTCCAGCAAATCCTGAGCAGCGGCCGGATCCAGAGACACCGCCGCGCTGCCATTCATCGTGTGGTCCACCGTATTCTTCGACGTCGTCATGTTTTAAGCAACACAACTACTAACAGCGCACGCTACGATCCCATCACCACCACTTCACTGTGTCGCCAACACGACCATCACTTAAGCAGCGTAAGACACGAGCACCTACAGCCACTACGCAGAAGCCACACTCGAGACGTTGCTATGCACCGGCACCGACATGGGGCAAAAAACAGGCGCATCCCGACAGATGAGTACAGACGGAGGGACACGCACACAGACAATGCCCGCGCACCTACCGATGCATCAGCGCGCGATTGAAGGGCAGCCCTAACGGGGCAAGCCTTCGTCGCAAGAGGGGTGGGAGGTGGAAGAGAGGGGGGAAGGAGGGGTGAGGGGTAGTTGCTGTCGGCTTCCTTTTATCTGTCTATGCAGGGCGTGCCTCTTTACGGAATAAGAAAGAGCGAGATATCGGTAATGCGCGTGTTGAATGGAGATTACGAGGAGTCGCGGATTCGTGTAATTGACCCGCTTCGACTGATAAGCGCTTAGCCACCGCTGCAGCTCGCGCGAGCCGCTTCTTGTATGCGGTAGCACGAGGGGCATTCACCGGGTCGTTCGCTTTTCTTTGATAAGTGACAATAGCGGCGTTACCTTCTGGGTACGTCACAGTCGTGTGCAGGTCATCACCGTTGGGACGCGTAAGTAAGACGTGTTGATAAAACATCTATTGTACGCGATGCTCTGCTAGAGCAAGAGCACCGCTAACGTAGCGTCTGTCCAATAGATAGTAATGACGGCAGCAGTAAGAACACTGTGGCAGTTTGTAAGCCTAGTGTCTTATAGAAGTAGTAGTAGCAATAATAGTGGATACCTAGAGATGTACGAATGATTAAAACATACAAAGCCTGCAAAGGACAACGTTATTCTTAATATTATATATGACGGCGCATGTTCCCATCTCTCCAATTCTACACATAGTGTTATACATTCTTGGCTACGCCATGTAAGATTCGTTTCAAATTGAATAATTTAACATTAGAAAGGAAAATAATATCCTCTTAACTATGAGGAGTAATGCCTACATAGTCAACGTGACTAACAAATATATAAATGAATAAATAAATAATCTTGTCAGTTTCAACAGTATCCTCGAGCATGACGGTGTCCGCACACATGTGCCAACGCAGAGCATGACCTTATAGACTTGTGCAACGGTTATCTGGCACAAAGCAAGCTAAACCCACGGTCACGGGAAGGGAGCCATCCGAGTGCAACACGGCGGTGTGGATGCTGCTTTGGGACGTGCCGTCAGATTAACTGACGAGCGTTGTCGAACATGCCTGAAAATTCCAGGTAGGCACACTTGCTGTGGTCACGAGTTGAAGCGAAGCCCTCAGCTCCCTTATTGGCAGCGATACCCACATGGGAAGATATATGGGTTGATTAACGAGCTGCACCCCATGAGAAGTAATAGTAATATTGTTGGAATATTCTATGATATAGAGCGCGGAATAGGGCTATCGGCCTCTTTTCTTCAGTGTCTGTCAAAGGCAGCACGGGTGTTCGAGAGTATTCGTGAATACGCTTAATCCTTCTTGTACGGGGTTCAAAGCAACGTGAATCGTTGCCAGTGCGCAATAGCTCATAAGGATGAAGGAGTTGTGTGAACCAGCCGTCTGGTATGCCAGTGGAGGGGCGGCAAAAAGCTGCAGGAGAACCACGTGCGTCGATGCGTACAGAAGCGCCCGTAAATTAACTGAGAACAACACATCAAAAGCAACCCGCATGAAGTGAAAGACAGGGACTCAGAACAGGCTGCTAAGTACCCTCGAAAAATAAAGCCGGTGTTGATTTAGCTTAGATGCGCGAAAAATGTGTTAGCGCTTCTTCTATTATTTTTTTTCGGTGAAAGGGGCACCGGCAGAGACGACGAAGTGTTGAATAATAAGAGACACCAACGGGTTTTATTTGTAGTTACTTTTTCTAGAACCTTAAGAAGCGATAGTCAGATATCCGCTCGCGCTGCAATTTTGACCAATTTGTAATGGCGCTGAATACCCTAAAGGTGGAGTTCGCATCAAGGTTGCAGTTGCTGCTCTTTGAATATTAACTTCAAGGAGAGCAAAAGACGTTCCTGGTGTGACAACATCACCTCGAACAGCAGGTGTTGAGAATGGAGAGTAAAAGGAAAACTTTCCTACTCGGTCTCTTCCAGACGCTGGCTGCATTTTCAATGTTCTGGAATCGTGCCAAAGTATTCCTCCATCCTCGTCTAACGTTCTCATCGAATAAAGCGTTTCCAGATTGGTAAAATTCCAGAAATTCAAACTGTGCGAACGTTGGCGATAACATGAAGTGTATTCGGTTCCTTCCAATTTAAAAAATAGTTATATTTAAGATTGCTCAACTAAGGTTGACTCGCCGAACAATTCGAACAATTTACAATAAAAATAAATTAACTCTAGGAGCAGTTTCAACGTGAGTGAGTCCAATGCATGCAGATTTCTGCAACACGCGCCGTCCATGGACACCTCGTGATTCCATACGACCAAAACAACATAACAACATGAATGCAAGTACTGAGAAAAGAGCATTTATGCGTTTACATTTATTGTAAAGCGTCGCGATGTCATCCCCGAGTGCGATGTCATTCACGCGCTACCCTCCAGTTTTCCTCATATGTCTAAGGCAAGCCAGGCACGAAGTTTGTGGATCGGAATGAGCCAGACACGAATGTTACGTATCTATGAGTGCACGAAATAACATTCGCTCTTGAATACCGGCTACATTAGGCTATACAAATTTCAACTGGATTGACTGTTTGAAGTGCTTTCGATGATGGCGTGAAGGCAAAATACAAAATTGTTTGAGCATACACGACTATGTTGCCTGTAGCAAAAAGTTGTGTTTTTCTCACGTAGTCCTAAAGCTGATATTAATTCTTAACCCTTACTTTTTTTTTCTTATTGAACAAATTCTTAATCTTAATTAAAAAGCACTTGAAACAGACTAAACCATAAAGTGAGCACTTATGGCATGATTTATCGTAGCAAAACGACACTATATCACCTCCGACAGACTCCTGCGTAGCATATAGCTCAGAATAATTTTCTTACAATCTAGGACTCCTAAACGTACTTGCCTGCATAAACGCTATCCATGCCCGACCACATTCCACCGGGTCACTTGTTGCTTGAGACTGCTCGCCTGTTTTTAACGACGAACCTTTTTAAGCTTTTCGTTTTCTATCGTGTCACCAAATATGACCTTGAAGTGACCTTGTCTAGCAACCAAGCGACGCTACGTCTACCAGCATAACCTCGTATGGCCTTGACATGGTACGACATCGCGTAACATGATGCCACAACGGCACGTTGCAGGAAGAAGAAGGTGGTGACGATGAAGAAGCTGATCAGCAAACAGTTGAAGAGATATTGATGATGATATTGATTATGAAAAAAAAGAAGAAGAAGATGATGATGATGAAAAAAAAAAAGAAGAGCCAGACCAGCCAAGTGCCAATCAGCTTCGCTGCTTCGCTAGCCTCGAACCGCATTTTAGCCTTAAGTTCCGTATTTTACGGAAGAGTGAGAAGACGCAACGCGAGCGGTACGTACCCCAGTGGACTGGGGTACCGCTCGCGTTGCGTATATCTCAAAGCGGCGTTAATCTGTGCGCTCCGCAATCGTTTTGGGGGGAAGTTTATGCACGTGCGCAGTCGATACGCGCGGGAAAACAAAGCTGTTCTCTTTTTATCAGAAACCGCGGTGCCTAATATGGTGACCTTTGTTACAGTTAAAGCAAAAGTCGAAATCTGTTGGCCTCAGCGAAGCATATTTGCAGCCTTAGTTATCACTTATTTAGAAAAGAACACTTCCTGAATATCGCAAAATAAAGCAATAAAATGGAGTATCATGTAGAATCTTTGAAAGAATTCACAAAATATGTAGCCGAAAGCTATTAAATGCCCCTTTTACGGAACATATAGTGTACTAAATTGACCTAGCATGGACTACTTCTTGCTGCATGCTACCATTTAGTAAGCTGGAGTGGCGCAATACCCAGCAAAAACAACAACAACAACAACAACAATTTCACTGAAGTTGCGCACCGGGTTAGTGCTTTTCTGTTTGCAGTTTTGTGCTTTTTGTTCGCAGTGGTACATTTATTGGCGTTGGCTGGCACCTTTCCGAGTCACAGATAAAAATTAAAGCAAGAGAAATATTGAAAAAAACTGAGGAGTACAAGAGACTAATGAAGCGTTAATGAAGGTACTTAATGAGTTCCGCACACGAATACAGAAAGAAATTGAAGCGACTCACGTAGTTTTCAAAAACGTGCAAGTGCACAAAAATGATGAGGAAATACGCATACAAGTTTTGTACATGTCTTCGTATAAAAAGACGTGCAGAACGTGTAACAAGATCAGTGTAGTGCGTATCACATATGCAGTGCATTGTGCGGCTTTCAGGAGCTACAATGGCGACCTCAAGCATGGGTGCACAAAGCATGTCGAATATTTTTTTAATCGTTCAAGAACATGTATTCTGACTAACCGCATTTCTTGAGTACACACAAGTGTATTTTGTAGAGCTGGTCTAGAAACTCTATCAACTTCTTGTCGTTTTTTTTTTTTGCACATATCTACTCATTTTGTACAACGTATATTCGCTACTGCGTACTTATCTGTACATTATATATATATATATATATATATATATATATATATATATATATATATATATTTCTATCCTTACCACTGTTTACTATTGCATTGTATCTCTGAGGAATGATTTTTTAGGAGGTCTCACTCACAGCCTTGCGACTTCGAGACCTCCTGTATTTGTATTCAACACATGCATTGTATCACTTGTATTTCAAATAAATTCAATTCAATTCAATATAACGTCCGACACTTGGCCGTCGCCGGTGGCAGTTAACGCATTCATCGAAGCTCACGATTTAAACACTTCTTGATCAATATTCTCTAGGAATCCACTCGGTTACCCTTAATGACCAATGGTTGTCTTGTCTTCGCACACTACAAGGCCAGCCTATTCTCATTAATTTCTATTAATATGTCCCTAACATGCGTTTGTTCCCTAACCCGCCCGCCCACGCCCATTACTTCTCATTAATTTCTATTAATATGTCCCTAACATGCGTTTGTTCCCTAACCCACTCTGCTCTCTTGTTGTCCTTTAATGTTACACCTACCATTTTCCGTTCCATAGCTCGCGGCGTCGTCCTCAGAGTGGATTCCTAGAGAAGGCAAGCGTGGCAGGGGGCGGTAGAAAGTTAGGTGGGCAGATGAGAACAGGCAGTTTGCGGGGATAAATTGGGCTCAGTTAGCACGGGACAGGGATAACTGGAGATCTATGGGAGAGGCCTTTGCTCCGCAGTGGGCATAGACAGCCTGATGATGATGATGATGATGATGATGATGATGATGATGATGATGATGATGATGATGATGATCCATATTATTCATTATAATTACAGTTAGCTTGATTAGTGTCTCATAGGGCGTTCTGTTTCACAATTTATATTCGTTCCAGCGAGCAGTTGAAAAGCCTCAATGTATCACTTTGTATGCTTCGTCTCGTTTTTTACATCTTTTTTGCAAAGTTCGCAGCACCCACTCCTGATTTCTATTTCTTTCCTCACCCAAGAACAAGAAGGCACCATTCTCTCTCTCTCTCTCTCTCTCTCTCTCTCTCTCTCTCTTTCTCCATTTTTTTTTAAACCACCAAGGAAAGGAGAGCAAGCAATCGCTTCGTCGTAGGGAAAGCGAGGTTCTGTGTCACGCAAGGCGACACTGTCGCCTTTGTCGATCATCTTAGCACACAACAACAATTGTCACAAGTTGCCTAACTAGGCACGTACCCACTGCCACACGCCCAGTTGCACTTACGTAGTGGCCCAAGCTGTATACTCGAGAATACAGCAACAGCCAGTCGCACATAGCTGTGAAAAAGGCGCCGCTGCACTATACCAAACCGTGAAACGCAGCACCACAATGTTGTAACTCACCTGCAATGCAGAAACAGAAAAAAAAAGAAGACACAATGTAAGAAACCACAAAATAGGGATTATCAAATAAGCAATTACAAAAAAAAAACTAGAAGGAACGCGTGAATCGATCCCATTATTTTTATATTTATTTTTTACGATTAGGTATACGCGAAAAAAGTTGAGTGTGTTCCTTCGTCACTGGCAATCACGTCCCGAACTCAAAAAAACTACTATTTTCATGAATCGGAGAGTGCCACCGCTTATGCGTCCAGCATTATAACGGCGGAAATACTCTCTTGCGAGCATTTCTGTCGTAAGGCATTTTTGTGAACACGCGCCGACGTCCTGGAGCCCGAATTCTGGATACTGCGTGTTTGCTTGACTAAATTCAATATCGCCGGTTTACATGACTATTATCGAAAAAATATTCGCGATAAACGAAGCTTTCGTTGATCTACAGAAATCTCCTCATTTGTTTTATTCACTTCGAAATAAATCAAGGCTCCTTCCAAACTAAGGTTATGGTCTCATTTATTTATTTATTTATTTATTTATTTATTTATTTATTTATTTATTTATTTATTTTGTCCTTATTTATTTTTCACACTCCGAGCCAATTACCTCAAGCAATCACGTGGGCCTAAATAACAGGTCACAAAGCAAACGACCGAACAGAGATAATCACACAACGAAGAACAACGGGTATGTATAATTATGCACAATTTCGCCAGCAAGAAGACGTTGGTAAAAAACAAGAGACGTGTTTGTTTGTTTGTTTGTTTGTTCGTTTGTTTGTTTGTTTGTTTGTTTGTTTGTTTGTTTGTTTGTTTGTTTGTTTGTTTGTTGTGTATGCACAATCAGCTGCTTTAAACAATGGAATTATTTTCTTGGCTCACTGTACTTGTGTGTCCGGGCAACCCTCTCAGTGCCACTTTCCTTTCCTGCAGGCATGACCAGGTGTACTAACGTAGTTCACACAAATGCAAACATTTGTGCAAACCCTTTCTTTTTGTCATTTTCTTACCTTTGCTGCGACACGCAGTAAACGACGTTTCTCCTCATCATAGAGGGTGCACGAGGTGTTATATGTCCATTTCACTAACAGTAAGAACAGAAAACACTTTCTTAACGATGCTCTCATCGGTAAAATTGCCGCTGGATTAAAGTCCAAAAGGTGCCGAACTAAATAAAGTATCCAGAGCGCGACAATTCAATGTTGCACATAAGTGCTCAAGTTGTGGTAATAAGATGGTTTCAACAACCTTGTCAGCCTTAATATGTGCTATAACGCCGCTGACCGCACCGCACCACTGTAACCCTCCGAGACACATTTTATCAGCACGCCATATCAGGTACTTACATCACAAAATTGTCTAGTGGTACAATTTCGTTTAGTTGTAGGAACCATGCCACACAGCTCTCGCTCACAAAAGATTGACACCGACATCAAGTGCGCGGAGGTTATAGGAGACCCGTTTAAGATGTATGCCATTTAGTACTTGGCTCTTCTCGAAATGTGACACTTACGTCACAGGGAGGTTGCTCGAGCAAAAGAAAGCCTCTACTGAATGGGGTAGCAAAACATCCTAATATTCCGACGTCGTTCAAAAACACTTACAGGAGGCGAAATGTTGAGGCCCGTGTGCTGTGCGATGTCAGTGCACGTTAAAGAACCCCAGGTGGTCGAAATTTCCAGAGACCTCCCACTACGGCGTCTCACATAATCAGAGCTGGTATTGGGACGTTACACGCCACATAACAACAACAAAAACACTTACAGAGTTGCGAGCGTTTAGCCAGGCTGCCGGGGCGTGTTGTCGCGATAGCGATCACAGGGACAGAGCGAGTCGCTCAGTCTATTCGCTTTTCAGCAAAAGAGCCACGACATGCAGTTAGTTCGCGGTGTCTTACGTATGATTCTACAAAACACGTGCTGCGTGACTACCCTTAATATGTGAAAGATCAGCAGCTGTTAAAACGGCGGATTCTCTGATTGGCCTCGCCATCGAATCGTGGTCAGAGAACTGTATATTGAGACATTCCTCTGTAAGTAAGTATAGTTGGCAGATAAGCAGTACCTTGCTCGGCAAATGAATAAGAGTGCGAGTTAGGGCCTCTGTGGTTGGAGTAGAACTTTATCGTATGTTCTCTTTGCGTCCTGTAAACCATGGCCCACTATAAGTCAGTCGCTTGGAGTCTTGTGCATCAGATCGGCCAACACCTTCGTCTTCTGTATCACGAGGCTTTCATACAACAGACAATGTGAACGTTGAACACCGGACTTAAGTGTTTCGACTTACCAAGCTTTTAAAGTGAAACCTGCATGCTTCTCACGAGTTGAAGGATCCGGGATCCTAGTAGTCGGCATCGGCGTTAGCACGAATGCTAGAAAGTGCACGTGACATAAAGGTCTGAACGACGCACATTTACTCAGGGAAGAACCGGCAAACAAAGCCAATAAAGACATTGTGCAACAAATCTCGTGGTCCCGGTGGGCAACAAACCAGGCCCCTCCCCGTCATGGTGGTCTAGAGACTATGGCACTCGGCTGCCGATTCGAAGGTCGCGGGATCAAATCCCGGCCGTGGTGGCGGCATTTCGATGGAACCGAAATGTTGAGGACCGTGCAGTGCGCGATATCAGTGCGCGTTAAAGAACTCCAGGTGGTCGCAATTTCCGAAGCCCTCCACTGCGGCGTCTCTCATAATCATGTGTCACGGTTTTGTGACTTGAAACCACAGAAATCATGCAACCAATCATCTATCGAACCCCATCCCACGTGCTGCCAAACGGGCATGCTTTCCCTCCGTTGCCACGGCGACTCTCGGGCTTTCTTTGTGAGGTAAAAGTTGTGCTGACTGCGCTCTTGGTTGGCAAGGAAATTCCGTTCGGAGCAAGCGAAAACTGTTCGCTCACTCAGGTGGCCAAAGTTTCCGCAGCATTCCTCTTCTATCTCTTTCATTCCCTTTCCCTTACTCCCCTGGACACTCAGCGGTGCTCCTCCTAGGCCTGCAGAAAGTAACGTTAGTGTTATGATTGGTTACTGAGGCAGAGAGAATACAAAGGGAACAGGTGACGGAGTGGACAAAGGAAATTATCACTTAGCGCCCGGTCGGTGTACCTCTCTCACTATTAGAAAAGCTAGTGGATCCCCGGAGCAGTAAGAATTGAACCTACTAACTGCCGCATTGCAGGCGGACGCACTAATCGCTTGGCCATTGTTGCAGTGGATGCGCGCCTAAACAATCGCTTCCGTATAGAACAAAAAGGAAAACGATTCGAGTATATCGTATACTCTGCTACGAAGAGTTCGGTAGAGCGATCTCTGTGAACAAAAAGAAATAGCAATGAGTTACAGTTCCTGCAAGCGTGAGTGGAGAACAGATTAGAAGCTGTGCAACTCGCATGAGGAGCTAAAGCTTTCAGGTACCAACCACCAAGTGAGCACATGCACACGTGGGCGGCTGGGGTACTAAGTTTTCGCATTTGTTAGCCTTCGACGCCTCCGATAGCCACTGTGACTGGTACATTCGCTTTCGATGCACGGCTTATATCTGCCTGTCATCTACCGTTGCAAATCGATAAGGAGCGTCATCTCCATCAACGTTGCTTTGTCGTTGCCTGCCTTTGTCGTCATCCCTAGCTTCCACATCGCCGTTAGCACAAAGTAAAAAAATTGACGGCAGATCCACGAGGTGAATGATGATGAGATTGGGCGAAGCTCCTGGAAGTAATCATCGGTTAAACCGTGAAATTTCTTCCGTTAATTCGCCCGATAAAATTGACGTGAAACGATTGACAAACCTGTATCGCGATATGGTTTTGAATATAAAACCATTGCTTTAGAAAACACCTGGCGTCTTTCGTTAAGCAGCTGGCGTCTTTTCGTTTTGCTTTAGAAACATCTGGCGTCTTTTCGTTTTGCTTTTAGAAAACATATGGCGTCTTTCGTTGGTTTATTTCACCAATCAACGGCGCTTTGAACAAAATTTTTATTGTTTAATCACGCACAGGAGAAATCTCACCAGGCACTACCTTGGAGGTAAACAATGGCTGCTAATGGGAATGAGAGACAGAAGAAGTCGGCTTTTAGCTAACACTTACACTTCTACTTCTACTAACGTTTCCTACTGGAACTTGCCAATGGCTGCTAATGGGGAATGAGAGACAGAAGAATTCGGCTTTTAGTTAACGCACACGCTGCGAATTTTTTATTGTCCAACAACGCACAGGAGAAATCTCCCACCGGCACCACCTTGGAGGTCAAAGCGTAAGACTGGTTACGCACTACGACTACGACGAGGGACGAACGGGTGCCGCTTTAAGGAGCTTCGCCCCTAAAATTACCCCATCTCCCGCTAAAGGGAACCATGTGTGGATGCGAAGCAGCGTGTAGATGGTTAGCTAGAGAGGTAGATGGCGTAATTTTATTGAAAGGACGAATGAGAATGTATAAGAGAAGCGAGAGAACGCGTTGGTTGCGTGATAGCCCGAGCGCTTATCGCGGCGCGGCACAGGAAACAGAATGAGGCGCAAGCGCTCCGTCATTTTTATACTGCGGAACTACTGTGGTGCCCCCACCGGAGTACGCAGCTGTGGCACCACCTGTCGCGCGTGCCGCTCCGTAGAGTAGAGGATTCCTAGAGGAGAGAAAGGGGGAGCGTGGGAGAGGAGAACGCACACTTCGCGTTACGAAAGGCGCACCATTCGCTTGTCGGCATCCGTCTTTGCGTTCCGTGGAGTAGAGCGTGTTGCAACACACGCCAGACAAATTATGTAGCGGCCGTGGTGAAGCAAACGCGCCGGCAGGACGCCTGAAGCCTGCGCGGCGACTGAGGCCTCGAGCTACTGAAGCGCTAACTGGCGGCGCGCATATTAACACGACAATTTACGGCTTCGGTCCATCATTCCTTGGTGGCGGTACCACCGATGAGAACCAAGAGTGCAATAAAAAGGACGCAATCTTAATTGAAGAGCAATTTCGCTTCCTAAATACCTTTACTTTAACCGCACATCAATTAGATGCAAAGTTTAAAGCGGTGTACTAAAGATAGAAGGTCTCCTTTTTCTTCCGTACTCCAAGTCTGTCGATGGCGTGGTGGTAGCGCTTCCAGCTCATACCGCCGCACCCTGGTTGGTTGTGGTTTCGAATCCGAGCGAGTAGTACTTTTTCTCCCTTAAAGGCGTGTTTATATTTCAGACATCTACTTCCGGTACGGAAGTACGTCACAGATTTTTTCGTGGACACCGGCATAAACACCTTCGTGTTAAAGGAGATTTTGGCGCAGTCAAACAGGTTTTCAATGGACACTAAAGTCAGAAAGTGAAGCGGTTTAGAATGACAACTCATATTTCAAGAACTCGATTGTCGTTAGTTTAGTAAATTTACATTCAATAATCAAAGAGAAAATTAATGCCAATGTTTTAATTACAAATTAACGCCGGAACTTCGGAACCTAATGGCGTCAGAGGGCTGTTTTTTTCTTTTTATATTCAAGTAAAATGCGTTCCCTCAGATGTTCTCGAACATGTATTAAGAGTCTGGCTTCCTTAGAACACAACGTATGTCTATCCCGCCGACAAACAGTTGCGTCGGCCTTAGGCCGTCACAGGTGTGCGACGTCACAAGCTGGAACTTCAAAGCGGCGTCACCGCCCAAATTTTTTTGTTGCTAGTCTTCTAGCTTACCGATGTTTCTCGCCTCCCAACATTGGTCTTTTTGGCACTGTGGAAAGCTAACCTACTTCGATGATGATTTCTGGGGTTTTACGTCCCAAAACCAGCTGGGATTATGAGAGATGTCGCAGTGGAGGGCTCCGGAAATTTTGACCGCTTGGGGTTCTTTAACGTGCACTGACGTCGCACAGTACACGGGCCTCAACATTTCGCCTCCATCGAAACGCAGCCATTGCGTCCGGGATTCGATCTCACGACCTTCGGATCAGCTGCAGGGTACGATAGCCGCTAGACCACCATGGTGGGATGGGTGGTATTACGAGACTTTCGATTTTCCAGTTAGTTTAAGGAACTGAAGGTCGCCGCTCCTAGATTAAAGGTATGATATATGAGTGATCAGGCAAACTCGAACACAATCGAAGAAAGCGCCAGACAAGAAAGATTAGCTGGAACGAATTTGTATTTTGGTATTTTACTTCTGGAACATATGAGAATGCCTGCTAGTTCTATTGCAGAATTTTCGCCTGTCACTCCTGCAGCCTATGCACTAAAACAGCTTATAATAATGAACTATATTACAATGTCTTGTAACTTTATTACAATGTCTTGTAGTTAAGCTTAATAAGAGGTACAAATTGAAGGTGGTACAGGACTATGCACCTACATCAGGCCATGAAGACCAGCTAGTGGAACGCTTATATGAAGATGTTGAATCGGCAATGGCAAGAGGCAGTAGGCAAGAAGCAGGCTGGAGACAAGGCAGTCGGGAAATATGACGTGGGTTGTAGGAAGTGGACGTGGAGAAGCCCGAATGGCGAGCATAAAAATTAAATAGACTTCATCTATGCGATGACCCTGGCGTCGTGCAGGATGTGGAAGTGCTCGGCAGAGTTAGGTGCGCGGACCACAGGATGGTGAGATTTCTTATCCAGCTAGACATGAGGAGAGACCGCAATAAGCTAGTACTAAAGACATCGATCAATGAGCTAACTGTAAGACGGAAAGTCGAAGAATTCAGGATAACGCTGCAAAACAGATATTCAGCTCCAACAGAGCAAAAAGACATTTTCGTTCAGGAAGACTGATAATCTCACACGGATTGTCACGGAGTGTGCCATTGAAGTAGGAGGGAAGATCGGTGGACATATTACTAGCAAACTTTCCCAGGAGACGAAAGACTTGATTAGAAAACGGCAAGGCGTGATAGTATCAAATGTAACTGACAGAATAGAACTAGCGGAACTTTCGAAGTTAATCAATAAGCGTAAGGCAACCGACATACGAAACAATAATATGGAGCGGATTGAGCATGCTCTAAAGAAAGCAAGGAGCCTGAAAGCGGAGAAGAGACGTCTAGGCATAGGCAAAAATCAGATGTATGCATTACGAGACAGGCAAGGCAGTGTGATCACGAAGAGGGATGAGATAGTTACAATAGCGGATGTGTTTTACAGAGATCTCTACAGTAGCCGCGAAAACCAGGATAATCGTGAATGTGCAAGCAGTTTAAAAGAGGCTGACATTCTACCAGTACTGACAGAGGAAGCTTGAAAAAGATTCAAGTAAGAAGGCACCCGGCGACGATCAGATAACAGCAGATCTCTTAAAGGATGCTGGGCAGATCATATTCGAAAACCTGGCAAGTCTGCATACGCAGTGCCTAATGACTGCAAGCTGTGGAGGCCGGGTCCCGCGCGACGCCTTGTTTTGCTCGGAATGTCCATGCATCCCCCTCTTCCAGATGGACGTGCCGGTGGCCCATCACTGTGGAAGGCTGCCAACTTCGCCCATGTGGTTTTAATTAGTCTGTCATTGGGCAGCTGGTAGTTTCCGGCAAGTTTGCGCGTTCGGGTTTTGGGAGATGCTGAAAGAACTCGCGGGGACTCGGAACGGTGCGTACGTGCTTTTGCGACCCTCGGATCGCGCGCGCGCCGTCTCGAGCCCCAGCGACCCACGGCAGCGGCCTACGATCGTCGCCCATCTCTGTATGTTCTTTTCCGCCTATTTTCATTTTCTGGGTCGCGCGGTCGCGAGTGCGCTGGCGAGCGATTAGGTGGCCCTCCCGATGCATGGTTAGAAATTAATAGAAATTATGAAGAAGAAATGGGCGTGGGCGGGCCATGTAATGCGAAGACAAGACAACCGTTGGTCATTAAGGGTAACAGAGTGGATCCCTAGAGAAGGCAAGCGTGGCAGGCAGCGATAGAAATCTATAAAAATTGTAGCGCAAAGGAACACACGGACAGACAAAGAGCACAGGACGGGCGCTGTCCGTGTGTTCCTTTGAGCTACAATTTTTATAGAAGTCATGAACCAACTAGCCCAAGAAAACGTTTTGCTAAGCGGTAGAAAGTTAGGTAGACAGACGAGATCAGGAAGTGTGCGGGGATAAACTAGGCCCAGTTAGCACAGGACAGGGGTAATTGGAGATCTACGGGAGAGGTCTTTGCCTGCAGTGGGCGTATACAGGCTGATGATGATAATATTACAATGTTTTGTCCACGGTAACACGTATGTACAGAGTATTCTTTAGCACATGTCTTCGGGCCCCAATTTTAAGCACACCTCGAAATATACTCTGCGGCTGCTAAAGTTACAGTGAAATGATTATCTCGCAAAAAGTTGTTAACTCTTATATTGTAAAACTGTGAGTAGCCCTTTATATGAGAAAGTTGTAGGGCGACAAATTATAACTTTTATAAAGCCGAAAAGTGGTACGTAACCTGAAATATTGAACACCGATCGAATTGACACAACCACATGCGTGAAATCTTTCACACGTGCATGTACGCGCAAGTATACGGAGCGTGCACATTACGAAATTCAGCTCGACATTCGCAGACACGTGAATGCAGTATGTCACTGAAATTTGGAGGCCGTTGAAGCTACGTTCTTAACAGACTGTCGGTTCTGCAGGAGCTGTCCGCTCGGAAAAGACGTGCAACTAAGCTGCTTCATTTCGCAATAATAATTCTGCTTGTCGGCTGCTCAGCTTCAAGGAAGCCTGACGGCGAGTGCTTCTTAAGCGGACTGCGGTTCACGACAACCAATATTTACTGTTTCGATTAGAGCGCTCTGGAGCATGCTTGCTTTCTCTCTCTCTCTCTCTCTCTCTCTCTCTCTCTCTCTCTCTCTCTGTGTGTGTGTGTGTGTGTGTGTGTGTGTGTGTGTGTGTGTGTGTGTGTGTGTGTGTGTGTGTGTGTGTGTGTGTGTGTGTGTGTGTGTGTGTGTGTGTGTGTGTGTGTGTGTGTGTGTGTGTGTGTGTGTGTGTGTGTGTGTGTGTGTGTGTGTGTGTGTGTGTGTGTGTGTGTGTGTGTGTGTGTGTGTGTGTGTGTGTGTGTGTGTGTGTGTGTGTGTGTGTGTGTGTGTGTGTGTGTGTGTGTGTGTGTGTGTGTGTGTGTGTGTGTGTGTGTGTGTGTGTGTGTGTGTGTGTGTTGAAACCCTTGAGCATGGCAACCTAATTTGTTGTAACGAAGTGAGTGACGTCGATAGCAAAGATGGCGGACATACATGGGCTGCGAGAAAAGTTCGGTGCTTATTGAGTCAAACGGAAGGAACGCGTAGTCTAGGCGCGTTTGTTCGGCGACGCTGCCTGTGGTGGCGGCAAACAGCTCAAAACCTGATTACCTTTAAAGAGGCCTCAGGACATCTTTAATGAAGAAGATATAATGAAGAAGAAAATAAGCGGAAAAGTACAAGGAAAACAGTGGGTGAGTGGGAAGCGCGCAGCGCCTGGTGGCGACTACATAGAGTGCAGTCCACAGCGTACTATAGCTGGATGAGGTGCCGTACTTGACAATTTGCCGTTGTGTCTTCAAGATGGTTTTGCTACAGCTTGGAAAAGAATCAAAGCACAGTTCGAGAAGAGACTCCCACGACGTCACTTCTTGGACAAGGCTGCGACGTTTTGGCTTCTTGTCGTTGTTTTACATCGTTTTTAGAAAGGACAAGGGTGCTTCGAGTTGTGTTGGTTAAGCGAGGTAACTAGTATCAGCGGGAGTAGTTGGTAAATCTGTTTTTTTTTTCTTTAACGGATTCTGCGGCGACAGTGAACAGGCCGCCGACATATACGCGGTTGGCTTGTGTAAATAATCCACCCTGAGATGTTTACGCCAATTTTTTTTTTGACGAGAAAGCCTTACCGGTCTCCCGAGAAACTCAAAGGTACCGTCCGACGTTGGTTGTGACAAAACCTATACCTCGCGCCTCGTTCGCTCGGCACATACCGAAACTGGCATGGAAGGGTGTAAGACTAAGAAAACTCATAAGTGCCGACATCAACAGCTTGACGTCATTGTTAGCAATAATAAAAGTTGCGTCACTGTTAGCAATAATAAAATCACATATGTTGTTCATACTCGCACTTCTCGATCAGGAATATCAAGATATGAGCCTCGCGTGGGTGAATGTTAACAAACTTAACAGCCTATGTGAATAATGTAGCAGCTAAAATGGATATTGCAAATAGAATTACATCGCACAGGCGTACGCCGTAGTTGTAAACAAATCAGGTAAGTAAACATCGAGAAAATCCTGATGACATTACTGAATGCCTTTCGTCATCAAATAGTACTAGCACGTCGTAAGGGGTCAATGAGTGTCATTGTCACTTTGATCTTATAGGGGAAGTACTTTAAAGCGACTATATACTTTTTTTTTTAATTTTCTACCCTCTTTCTGGTTGCTGGCTGCCGTCTTACCGAGTACGCAATTTCGGCCACTGAATTACCTCCACCTGGTACCTGCGTATGCCGGCACAAACAATAATTTCAGTCGCCGTGCATACGCCTGTGGTTAGGTATGTTAGCATCCCTGGTTACTCATTCACGTTCTCGTTCGTCGCTTGTGCGCCCAACTGCGCGGTCAGCACAAGTGCTAATACGCGATGTCGGCATTAGAAATTTCTAACGTTTACTTTTGATAATTACGCCAGAGAAGCTTACATCACACACATTCGAGCTTGTAGCAAATTGAACGCAAGGATGAAAATGAAACAAACACGTGCGTCCAGCGAGGAGCATTTCTCTACATTTACATTGAACCCAGTGAGTTAACACAGAGAATGCCGCTCACAAAATAAACTCACATATAAAACCATGGATGACCACAGACGAACGTATAATGCCGCACATATTCCACGTAGGCGCATATATTAAAACACAGGTGATGACACACAAAGAGAAAGATGCCCTGAGACATTTATTGGAAGGAATAGCGAATGGCGCGTTTAACCAACGCCATCAACGATCCTACACATCCTACTAACGCAAATTTCGTCACAAATTGCCAAGAATATATTGCGTCAATGTACCGTACCGCCAATTCGTACACCCACAGCTCCCTTCAGACGACAAAAGGGCCCCATATAACGATATAACCATAAATCATAAATAACTATATAAACAACCATATACGGCAATATAACCATAAAAAGATGTAACCAGGAGCCAGTATAAAGGCCCCCCAGGCACGCACGCTGTGCTCTCGATGACGCTCGATGCCACCACAAATTACGATTTGTGGAAAAACATTGTCAATGCCTCGTGTTTAACAGCCCTTTCATCAAACAGACTGCCACTGCTGGAGGCCGTGCGTGCCGACACATTCCACATATTTGCCAAGCGATCCAACGCACAATAAGGCGTACACTTCCAAGAGGAGAAGTGCGATATTCTTTCAATACCGAGCTCATCTCCAACCACTGCGAAGGAAGCGTGCTGGCTATTGCTAAGCGGATGGCTGTAGATACATTACCTTTATCATTACTGCCTTTCCTTGCGTGTTGATCCATTGAATACACTGAATAATGGAGAGCCTTGTTCAAGCAAGGGCATCGCCTGAGCGGCAGAAGGGTGCAAACAGCGTCGTTATCGCTGGTTTCTCTGTGCCTCAGTTCACGTGCGACGCCAAGACAGATGCGTCCCGTGGAGCCATTCACAATGTCAGCTGAAATTGTTTGGGTGCGATCGCTCGCTTTCACTGGCATTCATTACTAGGTATTTGCTCACACGAGCCAGTCTACGTTGCATTTTGACCGATCGCTTGTCGGTAGGAAAAAAATTAAGAGAGGAAGACAAGAATTTTTTTTCCAGAAACTGCTTGCATTGTTGTTGCGATCCTATGACGTGGCGCAGCAAGTCATCTTACCATTTTTAATGCGAATGGTTCTATAGAAGCTCGCACTCTTATCTATCTATCTATCTATCTATCTATCTATCTATCTATCTATCTATCTATCTATCTATCTATCTATCTATCTATCTATCTATCTAGACGCCTATGCCTGGTCGTCTCGTTCATTTGGTATACACCAATACTGGTGGGCGTGGTAAGGTATCAATGTATCCCTAACTGAATGATTGGTCATGACGTCATTAATGTGGTGTACTTGTCGCACACGTCATGACTACGATGGCACGATCACATAGTTCTCAAACCCGCTCGGGTAATGCGGGCATGCGCCAAGGGTGATTGAATGTGTACCATACAGCCTGTGTCAATGAAGGAACAAAAGATCACGCTGAAAGCATCGTGAGAACACACATTTGTGTGGGTTTATCAAGAGAAAGAGATACCGTTTGCACTAGCGTGTGATTTAAATGTAGACATAACAAGAAGACAAGCACGGACAAATGGGGGGCAATGACCGAAGGCAATCTGCGAAAACACACACACACACACGTTACGACTCTACTATACCGCAATGTGATAATGCATATGTGCCACTATCACTCAGCAGCCTACTGTCCTACTTAGCTCGACCCCTTAGGAACACTCCAACGAACGACAATTATAATATGCGCATCAGGGCATCGCAGCGTGCATTCTCCTCGGCAAAGCGGACGTCCGCGCACTACTGTACACAGACTACACAGTGAACCACTGTACACCGCAGTGCTGACAACGAGCTTGGTGAGCCCCTGTTACCCATCCAACTACAAATTTTGCAGTCACACAGAGACGCTGGTTCTGCTCGTAACACTTAGCTGAATGCCAGCGATTCGTCACAGGCAATATCCTTGAAGACTGCTTCACATTAGATAAATTCCCACAATGTGTGGGATCTGTCGGACTTTTCTTTAGACCTTCGCGGTAATTTTATTATTTTAAGATCTCCAGAAAATACCGCACTTCGGGTATGATATACTTTGCAAAAACACAACAGCATAAACTATAAGAGCAAACAACAAAATGACGGTAATGAAACAAAAGCGATATTTATATCTCTGTTTACTTATTAGTAGTACTAGCAATACAAATTTACTATGTGGCTCGTGTAAAAAATTTTGATTTCTAATCTGCCGACGTTGGTCACGCCTGCTCACCCTCTAATTATGTTTGACAGTTTAACTGTTTCCCAGTTGCTTTATAAGCATTCACAGTATTGATGTCAAGCACGTGCATAATGCAGCCCAGTCATGCAGTCCATGCATTATTAGGGCTACCACAGCAGATGGTGGCAGCAAAGGCTCGGCCAGTTTTAAAAGGCGGCGTTTCTCAAAAAAGTACTCGAGAAGGGAGCCCTGCGTGAATTTGAATTTAAGTGCAGTGTCCCATCTTTGTACTGGATTGGTCCTAAATGTTGACAAGAATGATTCCTTCCACTCCTTCCAAGGGTTGTTAGCGTCTTCAATAACACGTAACTCGTACCACTTGCGCGCGACACCTTTCAAGTAAGTGCGCATGTTAGAAATCTTGTCATCGTCAGAGTACCACTTGTTCTTCACAGCGGCATATTCGTAGAATTCCATCCAACTGTCTGGGCTTGAAGACGAGCCGTCAAATGCGTCTGGCTCAACAAGTTTAGGCACGGGCTTTTCAGCTTTTAGGGAACTGATCAGCGACGTTACGAGTTGGTTCTGTTGTACAACCTGCTCTTGCTGTAGCTGAAGAGCTTTCAAAATGAGGCTCACCTCATCCGTTGAAGACCGTGATCCAGAGTGCTTTCGACGCATCGGCTGAAGGACTAGCTCGTCAAAAGTCTGCAGACGCAAGTTCACTTTCACAGCACCTCTTCGACGTAGTTGATCAGTGTCCATGGAAGATTTCTCCAAGACCACATTTACAAGTTCAGCAGAGCTGAGTTCCCGAGGCAGTTCCACCGCTGGTTCATCTTGAGCTTGGTATTTCGAAAAGATGATATCCTCCGCGGAGGCCTCGTCAAGGAAGAAGGTCACCCACATCTTGTAGTCGATTGTCGGCTGCGCCAAAATAATGTAGCGTTCCTATTTACAAGGACACAATAGAATACACTGCATTGGAACGTGCGTCCTTTTAATGCCTGCGTCTCTTCTTCAACGTCCTCTTCTTTGCCCCCTAGGATGTTGCGCCCCCTCTTCTCCTAGCGGAAGGCTAATACCGCTTCATATTACACTTATTTGTGTAGAGCTCAGTCTTCGTCGATAAACTCCTGGGGCTAACGCCTAGTCTCTCACGCCTGTACTGAGCGTTACGTTGTCACTAGGGTCACTGTCCCGACATTAATGAGGACGACCATAGGTGAGCAGAAGAATGAATTGCGTGTTATTAGAAAATATGGTGCATGCAAGCAATATGCTAAACTGAAATGGCATCGTTATGTCATTAGCCACGGACTCATAACAGCCAAAAGGAACTTCGGAAAAACCCAAAAGATGAGAAGAATGCATTGAATAATCTGCAAGTGCTTCATAAATCTAATTGTCTGCCATAAAATTCAGAACGCTTGCCATGATTTTTTTCCCGAATGCGTACTCAAACTATACCTACGACTGAGACACAGCGAAAGACCATAAAATTTCGGCACGTTGCGCTTCGTAATTTGTAAACTTCTTCAACGGTAGTCACGGGGCTCTTTCTTACTGTATCCTCAGATACTGCTAATCTCTTTTAAATAAACGTATAAAAAAGTGGGTAAGGGTCATAACGTGAGTGACTTATATCGATGTGATACATGGATAAAAGTACCAATCTCAGTCAATGAAAAACCACTGCACAGATGGTATACACAATATCAGACAAAAATTTTTTAAAAATGCCCCAGAAGTGTGTGACCTCTCCGTCAGGCGCCACTCCACACCGCACGCAGCATCACATTACGACGCGTTACTTGGCGCACCTCTTATTTATCGTCCATTCGCACTTCGCTAGTGCAAATTGCATCAGACACTCGGTTGCGTCGAAACCATCTTTCGCAAGAACATAGACGTATAACGTCTGCTGGACCCGGGAGAATTGCATCACCAGCAGATTGCATAGCCAGTAAGTGCATTTTCTACTGTTTGCGACTGCACGCTCTCTCCATCAACTGCATTATAAGGTCTTCTCAGGATAGATTTTGCCCCTTCTTTAAGCTCTTACACTCGTATTGAGCGAGCTCGTTTGGTGGGCAGTAATAGCTCTTAAAAACAAACACACACACACACATCTAATTTACCAGGGCATAGGAATTGCACGATTGTGCCATGTCACAATGTCACAACTGCGTAAAAAGGCATAATGTGTCCACTTAGGCGCTTTATTTCCTTTACACAATCAAATATAATAGTGTTCTTATGGATATGCTCCGTGTTTTCTGCAAGAACGCACCAGAAAGGCTTTCTTTTTTCTCTCGCTATAACTTTGGAAGTTCACGAAAGCGCTCATTTTTCTCCGCATATACCGTTTTAGACGCAGGTTTTCTTTAAGCGTAGCCGAGGAAGGCAAGCAGCATTTAAAGCGATGGCGCAATGTTCAGTTGTAAAGTTCATCTTCGGAACGCTTTGTTTCGCTTGACTACGTTTAAGCGTAGAACATTCCGGCTGCATCAGACGATTTCTGGATTTTGCACGACTGCGTAGACGAGAAAATAAGAACAAAGATCTAACACACTCAGTTTTGCTATAGTAGAACAGTGCACTGGCTACTGTATCAGGAATAAATCTGCGAGTAACTGGTTTATTTTTAGATAACAATACCTTGCCACATTGGTCGCTCTAAAACAAAACATGCAGTTCGTTCTAAAGATGAGGAACATTAGTCACGACGCAATAACTATACTAAACTCAGTGGTTCCGCTTCGCTTAAGGAGAGCTTATCTTTTCCTATCTTTTTATCAGTACAGATGCTTAGATACATCCGTAACAGGCAAGTGTACTTAAATGTGCATGCCAAGCACGTGCCAAAAAAGTCCATAACGCACGCAAACACAAACATGTAGAAAACAGCATTCAGAAAAGTGAGAAGGGCTTTTAACATATGAAAAAGAAAAGTTTGTAATAAGCATAGACTACTTGAAGGCTCCGAAGCTTGATCAATATGCCAGCTCTGCAACACTTTCTTCGTGTCTTTTAAAAGAAAACTAAAACAAACAATAATAACGATACGATACCTTGCGGGCTTGTTAGCGCTTAGCAATACTAACCTTTTAGTGCGAAAGACAACACAGTAAGAACGAGAGAGAGAGAGAGAGAGATGATGGGCGGAAGGCAGGGAGGACAGTAAGAACGATCAGACAAGGCGCTTGTCCTGCCGTCTTTTTCATGTTGTTCCTCGCTCCAGAAAGTTAAAATGAAGCAGTAACAAGCATTACCAATGATAAAGACAGAGAGAGAATGGTGGGTAAGAAAGTGAATGGATGGGGGAAGCGAGCTGCGTCCATGTGAAGCGACGACAACAGCCATCACGGTCTGGAGGAACGCACGCAAACGAGCTTAGTTGCGTTGGGTTATCGATACGATTATACTTGGAGGCGTAAACGGAGGTAAACTTGCCCGCAAGTTCCCATGACTTCATGAGTGCGAGCGCTCTACGCAGGCTGGCCGAGAAAGAGGCAGGAATAGAGGTCCTTGTTGTCTTTCCAATCGCCACGACGACCAAGCTACGATAGGGGAGCCAACGGAAAGTTCGAGCAGCCTCAGATGAACACTACTATGCTGTCTTTTCTTCTTTTATGGTGTCAGTGGCAAAATCATTCCGCAGTCTGAAGTGTCTTGCGTAGTGAGAAAGAAAAGGAAGCTGCAACCACCACTGCAGCATTGACACGTAGCTTATGGGATTCTTGACCGAGGCAACCCGCATAGAATAAGGAAACGTGAAACAATGGTAAAGATGACTATTAATGACGTTTTGTTTTCATTAAAGAAGTACACTACCAATATCAACGGCACAGTTTACGTACATGTGTGAGGCAGCATGGCAAGGAAAAGGACGGTCGCATCTTTGGGACACGTGTTTGCGGAGCGGTCGCACGCACGTTGTCTAGAATCAATGCCAACTCGCGCCTCCGAGAAAGAAAGACGTTCCGACCAATTGAGAGCTTCCGAGATTTAAAATTCGTCACGTGGATCCTGTGAGTCCGCGATAGGCAGGGAAGTCAGCCGGAGGCTGCGCCGACCCTTGGAACACGCTCAATGCCCGCGGCACTTGGATGCGCAAGTGCTGCGACGGCACGCACTCTTCCCTTTCCACCTCTTCCCCAATTGGGCACAAGAGGGAAGGGATAGCGTTTCTCTTCTCTCCTCCAGTTTCCCTAAGCTGCTTCTTCCTGCTCCGTTCTCCTTGTCTAACAGCCCGTACTCCCGTTTCCTTAAACGCCTTTTTTTTTTTCTCGCCGGGCCCGTTAGAGGTCTTTCCCGAATACATACCCGATCCTGCCACGTCACACACTGTCCCTACTGGCTGTCGTGTCCTCTCCCGTTTTGGCTGTCTACTCGGGTTTCGTCCCTCGGGCTCTTTTTCCGGCATCCGCCTCCGCTAACTGTGGTCCCATCCATCCAGTTTTCGCCTCGAGCGGTGCAAGTGGCACGCTTCGCACGCGAAGCACTTTGGGGAACCAAGACAGTCGGGAGTTTACTTTCACCGGCGGTCGTGTTACGCGAGCGCTCCGAGCTTGGAACTCGGTCTGTGCAGAGAGGAGACTCGCCGCGTTTCGCGTTGCTCGCTAGGCTACTGGGACGAGCCCTAAAGAAAACGTGCACAGAGGACGGGCATGACTCGCGCCAAATAGAATGGGGAGAGGGTAGGGAAAGAAGCAGCAAAATCGGCTACAGCGCGTGATGGTGGTAGTGGCTCCCGAGTGAGGGAGGCATAAAATAAAGAGGGGAAGAATGCTACCTATTTTCCCTTATCCAACCACTGTTGGAAGAAAAGCAAATCGAAAGCAGTAAGGAAGGCTTTTCTTCGAAAAGGAGAAGGCCGCAAAAACCGCTCTATCACTCTCGAACATATATGGAGACATTGTCGTCGGCGTCTTGTTTTCTTTTACGATTTTATTCTTTTTTTATCTTGGTTTAGGTACGTTGTGTCTCGTCTTCTTCATCGGCTTAGATTGTCCTTTCTTTACAGAACTTTAACGCCCACGACTAGCCTTTCGCTGCTCCACGGGTGAAGCCAACACACTGATTCGGTGGTCTTGGCATTACAACAACAGCACAGTTATAGTTGAATGTGATCATCTAGCGAAGAAGCTAACGGCACGTATAACCTGGTCACAATTTTCTGTCGCATATACGTCGTCAGTGCAAATCTCAACGAAAAAGAGCCAAGCCTGCGCGGAACCGCAGGACAGTGGCAGCGTAAGCTGGGAAAGCGACGTTCTTAGAAGGCCATTTTAAACCCTTGAGGACACTATAGTACAAGTAGAAGTGATAGGTATCCCCTGCGCCATATCTCTTATCATTTCGCCAAGTAGGGAAGTACCCACTACGCAATAATTACTGCGGTATTGTAACGTGCAAATCTGTATAACTTCACATGTTAGAGAGTCTCTTGGCGTCGTTTTCACGAGAACGAACCGAACTCTCGGCCCGGCGCCGACGGCGAGCTGCGGTTTGGGCTTCTCTCTGCGCAGCTGTCTCTTGTGCCCGACGTTGCTTTGCTGCAGCCGCGCGCGTAGCTCTGCGATTCGCTTCTTCAGCAGCAGTCCGCACCTTACGAGGAGGCGCCATCTGGTATATCGAAGAGCCAACTCAGGTTGCTGGCGCGGCTGTGTACGTCGCCTGCCGCGTGATGCATGGCACGATACAACAAAACTCCTTCAAAGGGCAGCGCTTTGTAATAATGATGACGGAAATGTTGAAGAAGATTGTTTCATAATGATGGGGTTGATGATGCCTCTGTAATGGGTTCATAGCTACAAACCATGCAGCCCTGTGTTCTTTCAAATGATTCCTCGAACTCGTTATACAATCCACTTTCCCCGACGTGTAGTGGCGTATTATTATCTTGCCACGTAACATTACATTGATTCCTCGACAGATGTTGTACCCGTTTAGGTCTTTTAGCGAAGACTTTTCAAGCACAGGCGTGGCTCCGTGGCAGAATGCTCGACTGCCACGCAGAGGGTGTGGGTTTGAATCCTCCTCGGTCCTTGTTACTTTTTCTAAAATTTCCGCGATAGCGGTTACGGAAAACCACGGCGCATGACGACCGTTGTTGTGATCTCATAACAACAGCTTACGCTGGAAAATGACATACCTGTTTCGACGTTTTACATAAACCGTTACGACCATTACCTAGGTATCATTTAGAAAGCATTAGAAGCTGCTTGGTGCAAGCCGTACACATCTCGTATACCTCCGTCGTGAGGCCATATAATAAGTGGTATTCCATTATTGCACACGGGGCAACCGCGAACGTAAAATCAGGAGCCCTTCTTCTATCATGGAAAAAGGCGGCAAGGGCTTGTGCGTGCCCGACCTATTCATTTTCCTTTCTTTCTTTCTTTCTTTCTTTCTTTCTTTCTTTCTTTCTTTCTTTCTTTCTTTCTTTCTTTCTTTCTTATTTTTGGTAGGAAATGCAAGACGGTTCCTATGGTTAAGGCGTTCCTCGACAATACGCTCATTCCCTGTGCACTCCAATTTCGTCTAAAGAGGTAAAAAATCACTGCCTACATGAAACGTTGGTCTGGGCCCTGGGCCGATGGTTTTCCAATTGAGTTTTCTAGATGGTATTCCAGTTGGTATTTAGCAATGATATCGGTACTGTCTTGACCACGGTTATGGACCTTTGGTTTGAGGACTGCGTCTTCTCAGGTATGTTCATATCTCGCAAGCATCGATATGTATTCCAGAGGCGAACACGCCCTTCTTCAGTAGGCAGGGTCACTGACTAAAGCACCAGCAGTCAAGTTTTCCTGAATTTCTTGTTTCTTTCAACCATCTGCCTTTTTTTTTTGTCATACTTTGCTTGAGGAACGTAACCACGGAACGCAACTATACCGCGGTTCTGTTTTTCGTCGGCGAGAGCGATTCTTCTTGGACTTCGGTTATTATATATTTTTTTCGTACTTCAACGCCGGCCCCAAAACTGCAACTTGTAACAAGCTTCGCTTGAAAAATAACTTGCCAGTGCCATACTCCACGTAACCGACACTGCTTTCCCACATGCACGCATTTAGCAAGGGGGGCGGGGGTTACGAAAGAAAAAAAAAGCCACTCAACTCGCACTCATAGAATTTTAGGGGCGAAGCTCCTTAAAGCGGCACCCGTTCGTCCCTCGTCGTAGTCGTAGTAGTGCGTAACCAGTCTTACGCTTTGACCTCCAAGGTGGTGCCGGTGGGAGATTTCTCCTGTGCGTTGTTGAACAATAAAAAATTCGCAGCGTGCGCGTTAACTAAAAGCCGAATTCTTCTGTCTCTCATTCCCCATTAGCAGCCATTTCGTGCGTCCCTGATGTATGTAGTAGTAGTAGTAGTAGTAGTTAGTAGTAGGTAGCCACCGGCGCGTGCCTGCTGGAGCGCACGCACGCACGCGCCGAGGGCGAGCGCGTGGCACCTGGCGCTCGTCCTCGCCGCGAGCGCCGGGAGCCACGCGCTCCCCGGCAAACTCGACACTGCCCCGGCAAACGCGAGAGACAACGTTGGCGCAGGCAGCGTCTCCTAGCGAGTTTCTTGATTGAGAAATACCGACTGCTCGCGTTGGAGAAGCGTTCACCGGCAAAACCCATATATATATATATATATATATATATATATACACTGGATCTTGACTTGCAATGAAGTGCCGGTGGGAGATTTCACTTGTGCATTGTGCATAGTTGAACCGTGAGGATTCGTAGCATGCGCGTTAACTAAATTAATCCGGAACTCAGCACGATCTACGATGCACATCCCGAGCTTCGCCCACTCATCATCATTCACTCCGTGGATATGCTGTAATTTTTTTAAAGCGCTCCAGAGTCCAATTCGAAAACAGCGAGCGATGTTGTTGCTGTTTTTTTTTTAATTCTGGTACACTTGTTCGTGACGCCGTTGTAGGCTTGTTGGACTTCGTGGTCGTTGCGCATATTTCCTACCGATTAGCCTGGCAATCTGTGGACTACGGCAGTGTATATCACTTTCCCTCCCGGAAAGCAATGAACGATTTAAAAGAAAAAATGGTCCATGGTTACTATAGTTGCACTCGTTGGTCGATTGTTTACGACGTTATGTCCAATAATACGACCTGTATAAAAAAATATGCACATGAGACACGTATGCCCGGAAAGCAATCACGCATGAGAGAAATCACGCATGAATGGTCCGATTAGATTCTAAATGGGTGTACAAAGTTTTGTTAAAATTCACATTCCAACGCTATCACTTTAAACAGGGACTCCGGAACGTTTCTAAGAGTGGAGGGGAGGGGGGCGGGGGTAAGTGTTGTCTTTGTATGTTGTGTTTATTATTTATTTTTCTCAAAATGTCTCAATTCTTACTTATTTACATGAGATATTATATTATTATTTAGTAGTTTTAATAACATCAATAAGTGATGTTTTAATTGCTTTTGGCCGTATTAAATTTTACATATTTATATCCTCGCTTACTTTACATAGGTCACTTTAAAAATGTTTGGACATTTTGGAAGTACTAAAAATCTGCGCGGACCGCGCAACCTGCATGGTTGTGTGGTGGTCCACGTGGTGGTCCACTGCTTTGGAAAGCACTGCACCACACAACCACCAGCTTGAAAATTCTTGTCAAGAATTTGATATCAGTGTATGCGGTTGGGAAGTGTGCGTGTGGGGAGGGAGGGGGGGCCTGCCCCCTCTGGAAAAATGTTAGGGGAGCGACCGCACCTGCCCCCCCACCCCCCCAGTTTCGAGGTCCCTGACGTTAAAACGATCACACAACGTTCATGAAAACAAGCGCCTCCTTTTTTGCAGTACGATAAATATCTCTCCGCGCGGCGCTTCCGACGAGGCAAGCGCCATCTGAACAATGTTTACAATGTTTACGCATGTAGTCTGCACGGTCCGTCGCCGCTCTCTGCTGAATTTTCCTGCCACGGACGCTGCGCCGACGCCACATTTTCTGTGATGCGAGCTTCTTAACGCTATCACGTTAAGATTACGTCAGATACAAGGCATTGTGGGAATGGAAGTCTGAAGCAGTTAGGGAGGACGTACCGAAAATAAGTTGTTCAGAATTGAGCTTAGCGTTGGAAGCGCAATCGACATACTCCTGTTTTTGAGTAATTGTGCGCGCGACACGCGTACCAGGTACGTTGACAACATCGCTCCTCTCTATTTATTTCAGTCTCCTTGTCTTTCTCTCTTTCTTTCTTTCCTTCTATCTATCTATCTATCTATCTATCTATCTATCTATCTATCTATCTATCTATCTATCTATCTATCTATCTATCTATCTATCTACGACGTGACTACAACACAATAAATTAAGCCTTCTAATGCAGAGGTAAGGAGATCCGCCTCCCAGCGCTCCATGCGGTTCTGAAGCAACTCTTCTGGGAGTATGTTTGGTTCCTATCAACTCCGGCATTCATGTGCCCAGGGTTTGCCTGACGCCACATGCCTTTAGTTTATCGGCCGAATGACTACCTATATTAGCGAAAAGATATGAGAGATAACTGGATTTGGGCACGTGTGTGTTTGCAGTTGTCTTTTCGCAACCGCCTGCTTCTAGTATTAGCATCTACCTTGTTTGTAGTGCTGCGTAATTTGCTTGCAGCTAGTCTCCCGCTCCGCAACTCCCACCCTTCCCCTCGTGTGGGCGTCGGCGTACGCAATGGCTCGGTTCCCGAGCTCTAGCCGCCGCGTGTGCCGCGTCGTTGCCGGCCAGCGGGATGTTTGCACACGCGTGGTCCCAATACCGAACGTGTTGCTTTTGTTTCGGATTCTGGCTTCGTTACTGGTCAGTATTCCCAGCGCCGCCGGAGAAATCCAGCCGTTAGCATGGTTACGTACAGCCGCTTGCGAGTCGCTGATTACTACTTCGCTGTAGTGGCCACCGCGAGGAACTTTGCCACCTCCTCTGTGGCCTCGGCGTGCGGGAGTTGCACCATTACGACCACGCTGCATTTGCCTTTGAGGTCGACCGCCGCAGCCACGTGGGCCACGTCTGCGAAGACCACTTCTTTGCAGTAGTTGGAAAGATAAAAGGGAGTCAGCTCCACGCTAGTTTTATCTGAATAAACGGCTCAGCTGGGGAAATGGTGTCAAGTTCATTATCACTATCATGTAGTCGTATCCATATCCCTATATTACTATCATGTACCAGTGGGCTGAGGGCAAGCAAGCGTGGGGCTAGGGGGTCGAGGGCAAGCGCGGGTCAGCTTTTCCCTTCTGCGCAATCCAAAACTTCTACTTGTGTATTTCTTTCTTTTCTCGATTTCTTTCCCTCGTTGCTTGCGTTTTCCCTCATTCCTTTGTTTCTCTGTCCCTTTCTATATTTTCTTTATTCGTAATCCCTAGCATGTAGCAGTGTGCGTAAGGGGTCACAGGTTACAAGGGCTCCGCTTATCCGCTCTGAGTGTCAGCTCGGTTGTTAACTGCGAACACCTCTAAGTACAGGTTTTCCTCTACCCTAAACAGTTCAGCTGCTAAAAGAAGAAAAAAAAAGTTAATAAGGAACACATCACTTTGTAATTACAAATGCGAGCGCATCTGCTCGCGCGTGTCTATGTGGCAAATGGACGAGCAAAAGAATCTGAGATGTTCTACGTTCCCAGTAGGGCGTGGTTTGCTCTGTCAATTGGTACATATATTCCTGCGGTGAAGATTCCATCAGGACACGATGCGACGTTCTCGTGCTCGCTTAGTTAATCGCTGGAATGTTCATGGCTCAGTGATCACGGCCGACGAAACACTTGAGAACAGACCGATGAGCTTCTCATTCAACGGCGGGAACTTCTGGGCACTCCAGACTCGTGGTAGGTTCTTCTATGGAAACCGCCTCATACATCCACGGTACTCCATCATGCTTCGGCAAAATAAGAAGGGTGTCGTGTGGCCTGAGTCACGCATATTTGCGCGCCTTACGTTTGCACGCATATTTGCGAGCATACAGATTCGTGATCGCTCACTAGTTCATACGACGAGCGCCGAGTGACAACGCGCACCGCAAGAACGGGCGCATAAGAGCTTCGCTCTGTAACCCATTCGAATGCTGTTAAGTTGGGAAAGCTGTGCAGTATTCGTTGAAAGGCAAAAACCGCGGAGTCATGGTGTATCCATCAGTCAGCTCATCAACTGCAAACCTCAGCGAACGAATAGATCCTCTGGAATCTATCATATAAAACGCAGCGCGCCCACATTTCTATTATTCCCGGCCGCGGCGGCTGCATTTCGATGGAGGCGAAACGTTGAGGCCCGTGTACTGTGCGCTGTCAGTGCACGTTAAAGGGCCCCTAAACAACCCCGAGGTGTAAAATTTGTTTTAAAGATATAACTGCGCTCCTGTGCGGTGTGAACATGCTCCCGCAAGAATTTTGCGAATAGCTGCAATAATAAAGAAGTTACACGGGTTTAAGTGACCGCTTGCGCCGGTTTCGTTTTCTCGGTCGGCCTCCCCACCCTTCTCTGCTGAGGAGAGGGTAGGGGCGGCGCGCCGTCGAGACTCCGTCCACTTTTGACGCGTGACCTGACGTGATCATTTGACGTCATTGACGCTTGCGCTGCGGAACCGGTTGCTCCCGTTCTAGAAACGTTGGGTTGCTCCTGCGCTCACGCCGGTGGGATGGCCAGGGGATCTGACAATAGACGTTTCGACCAATCAACGGGATACGACTACGCAAAGTTGTTCGCGGTACGACATGACGACTCCTAGGATGCGAGCGCGACTGGTCAGTCGCCGGAAAGAAGCGCGCGAATTGTTTTTTGAAATACGGCGTCTGTGTGGCGCGCAGCGCTGTCATATTCGCAGAATGTGATCGCCGCAACCTTCTCTATGATTGAGTTAGCTTGTTTGGGCGGCTTTGAAAAAAAGTAGGAGCCTGTTTAGTGGCCCTTTAAAGAACTCCAGCTGGCCGAAATTTCCGGAGACCATCACTACGGCCTCTCTCATAATCAGAGTTGGTTTTGGGACGTTAAACACCATAAATCAATCAATCAACATTTCTATTTGTATTTTCCCGTGTCACATACGCGCCGGCCATGCAAAAAGTTTGCAGAACAGTCGGCGCCATTCACGAAGCAGCATGCAAGCCCGCCCGCGGCCTGCGCCGAAGCGATAACGAACGTCACAACAAAGTGAAAGGTGACAGCCATGAAACAAACGAAATCAAGTGCGCCTGTCAGCATTTTGGGCTTGCGTTACGTCGTGGCAGAAGAGAATCAATAACTCCAGTCTATCAGCCCCCTGCGTTCATTTCCGTGTATTTCTGTGCAGTTTATGGATTACAGAAGTGTGAGAAGAACGCATTTGGCAGCTTCACAATAGGCCTATTGTCCCATTTCAGCTCGAACTAGCTCCACGCGCTGTCAATAAGGACAAACGAAGGATCTCTTCCGAAGAATAGGACGCATAATAGGAAGATATATTCTTAATGGGAGCTACTAGTTAGAAGAATAAACACTGTAGGGGAGTATATACAGAGCGAAAGACAGGTTGCCATGGGAACAAAAAAAAAAGGTAGATTCCGTGGAAAACTGCGTCCGGAAGACAGTCCCGGCCCACTGCAGTGGTGCTGGAGGCTAGAACGAAAAGCCTTTGCACACGGAAACGGATGTTGTGCGGGATGCGAATAAGGACGTAATTCTTATTTACAGAAAGAGTCGTTTCCATATAGCACACGAGTAAGTGAAAGGAAGAAAGTAGTAAGAAAATAAATTGTGGGCCCCTTCCCACACACACACGCACGCACGCACGCACAGAGAGGGAGAGACAGAGAGTTTGGTTAATACTGTCGTGTCTATTACAACAGCGAACACTGCAGCCTGGAGGCACCAGAGATTAGTGCTTCCACATTATAAGGCGACCCACAATGGGTTCATCAAGTTGCTTCTGTTTTTACATAAGAAACCGTAAACCGGAGTGCATTGCGAAATATCTTAGACAGCACTATACCTCGATCGAAATTACTTGCTTGCAAACTTTTAGGAAGCGCGGTTGTACGTCGTGGATGACGTTAACCAACCAAGAGCCCTCATATACTATATGTTCGACCATAGCGGCACCATTATGCGTACTCCGCATAAGAACAACGTATGGATACATGAGCTCAACTCTGGAACACTTCGACAGAACAGATGTCTGTGCTGTACACTAATGTGAGTGTCAGGGTTACGCCGTACCATGAGCTCGTCATTGCATCGAAGTCCCTGGTTAGTCCACGTTAAGCATCGACGCTCTCATGCGCTTCGCTCAAAACCATTGATACTACTCGCAACAGATGTCTTACTGCCAAACATTCGCTATCTATCTATCTATCTATCTATCTATCTATCTATCTATCTATCTATCTATCTATCTATCTATCTATCTATCTATCTATCTATCTATCTATCTGAGATTCTTTGTATCGTGACTGCTCATTTTTCAATATGGAACGGTGAGTCGCTTTGTTTATTTGTTTTTCGCGGGAATTGTGCAAAATGACATGGTAGTATGCATTGAAAAGTGTATCCGGCTGATGACTGCGCAGCTGCTAAAACTAACAAAAACGAAACAATAAGCAGAAGCAACCGAAGTTGCACGGAACATTGTTTGCTTGCCGTACATTCTCCGCGGCACGCTTAGCTCCCATTCCAGTGTCCATGCCAACTTCACCCGATAATACTGTTCTATTATACTGCATTTAAAGTAAGATTGAAAAGCAGGTAATCCTTGATTGGATTTCTAGTTCGGACCATATGGTATTAAACCTTAAGCCAAATTACACGCCATTTGCAATGTTAATCCGCAGTCACAAATTCAGTGCGCGACTGTATTTCAGAAACGTCTTATGGTTACTCCTATACGCGTTACCACTGCATTATTACGATTAGCAGTCCTTCAGAAAATGACAGAGTCGGCATATCTGACCTTTTTCACATGTTCCGTAATTCACGTTATCTGTCAGTTTGGGCTACAAGGTAACCGCTGGCTGTTTATCTATTGTCATGCAGAGAATAAGGGCTTCTGCATCGCTACGTTTCGAATGAATAACGTGCCTAGGAGCCACGTGCTCATTAAGACAACTTGGTCAAAGCAAGTAGAGAGATTTATTTGCAGAAAGGCAGAGGGGTGTGCCTGAGCTCTAGTTTGTTGTAGCCTGCTGCTCTACGCTGGGAAAGGGTAAACGGGTAGAAAGAGAAGTGAGCGTTTAAAGGAAGCTCCTCATCATGTCTTCGCCATTCGTGCGCAGCTGCTTTGTTATGTGAAACCTAACCTGCGCATCAACTAGAGCGCAGCCTTAGCGCATGTTTCGCCTTAGCGCATGTTTCGACCGGATCTACACTATTAAAATGTGATTCAACAAAACTGAAAATTCACCGTCCCTTGTCGCATGCTATGATGCCTTGACGGGGAAAGCAGTGTACTGTCACAAAGACTCTTTGACGTGGTTTGCTTTGTCTCTAAATTCATTTGACGTACATCCCGTGAATGTATAGCCTGAGACAAGCCGTAAAAGTTACCATTATTTCAGGCAGTCGTGGCTTATATGCACGTGTCGGTTGCCGAGGGCTGCAGGTATCCGCCGCGCGTGATCTCATTGTTGTTAATTTTGACGTAAATGACAAGCAAATGAGAAGCATGTCATGTTATTGATATCCTGGCCTTTCAGTCGTGATAGTCGGGCATTCGTAGCGTGCCATACCAATTTTCGTACACGGCTGGTGGACAAGACAATCTCGTATGACGTCATCCGATTCTTGGAACCATTCATGTGCGCGCCGACACCAGTCGCCTTTACCGTTTGACGAGGCATATGAAATCTTCGGCTTAATAGACTGCTCCGTATGTACCAAAAGTTTCGTGTCTGTGTACCGTCTGACCAGACAACAAACGCCAGCGACACACCCCTATTAAGGCAGCTCGCACCCCGTCTCAAACACTACAGACAGCACTTTCAGGAGACCAGGATGCACTAAGAAACGACTCGGAAACGCGCGCAAATAGTCCTTCTTTGAATGCCACTACACGACTCCCTCATCGATTCATTGTCGCATCTGATCCCGTGTAAAAGGTGATCGATATATATTCTTATCCTCATCCACTCCCTCCTCCTCATCCATCCCCATTTCCTGTTGTGCCCATTTCTGCATTCACTTCTTCCTTACTCGTTTCCACAGAGTGGCACATCCGTCGCACCCCTTGCTTCGGCGATATATTCGCGCCGTCTCTAAATGTCCGCTTAACTTGACAGCACTTATCTCGGTGTCGATTTGCGCAGGACACATTTCCGACACGCTTAGCAGTTTCACCATGTTTCTTTCTGTAATGGATGACCCATCAGCTCAACAGCTACGCGTGTGCGTTCCTTTCCCATTCTTGTTCTTTGCGTGTCTTGCTATTGTGTACTTGGCCATCACGTTCTTACAAATGCAACCTGCGCCTTTTCTTCCCCGCTTATTTTACAGCGAAGCTGTATACCTCAGCCCCCCAACGGTTTCGCCTCCGTGGGCAAAAATGTGGTCCGATCATGGAGGCAGCGCAGTCAGACAGTCAACTCTGCCAAGTTAAGCTTAGTTGAGCTTGGCGAAGTCCACTTAAGCATGGTCGAGACTAGTCAAGCTCAGTTTAGCCTAGACACAGAAGAGGAGGTGGAAAAAGGAAGTGATGGGGAGGAGGAGGGAAAGGGGGATGAGGCAGAGTAACGCGTAGCACAGCCTTTTATAGTGTATATAGTCCAGGAGAGAGAAACGAGGAGAGGGCAGAGTAAACCATACCATAGCCTTGTATAGTTTAGCATAGCAAGGGGGGTGGGTATAGGAATAGGGCACAGAGTAAAGGATAGCATAGCCCTGTATGGTATAGCATGTGGTGGGGCAGGGAAGGGAGGCTCAGGAGGAAGGAAAGGAGAAGGTTAGCTGTAGAAGCACATCATATCTCCATACAGTATTGTACAACAACGGTTGAGAAAGCTAAGTGAGGGTGAGGGGAAGGGGAACGCCACCAGCTCCACCGCTTTCCCAATATGTTCGCACAGCTAGTGCGTAGCTACCCCGCTTCACTTTTTGTAGGTGCGCGAAGTAGCGGTGCAAGCCAAGTCCCACTCTGTTGAAGCGCATGTTAAATTCAAGCGAAGTCGCAATGGATAATCGTTCTGGGTGTCGTTTACAGCGTCGCTGTCCAACCACCTTCACAGCTTGGGTTGGTGCAATATTTTTTTTTTTTTTTACCTTTAGGTAAGCGACGCTTCTCAACCCTTCCCGGCAAAGCCTCGGTTATGAAGATACGACACAAAAAGAACGAGAAATTAAGCATGGTGTAACGACGTCTCGCAACGATTTTCAGCGGGTGACTTTTGCACGATCAAGACGAAAGTGCCGTCTCAAAGTAATCCTGCGCCTATGCCCCTTATTTTCCTCTGTTTGTCTTTTTCTTAAACCATAAGTGAACCGCGACTCCGGTTGACACAATAGCAGGTGCACTCTGAGCGCAGACTAGCGCTTTTCATTATTGGCCTAGATAACGAGCGGAGCTCAACATTTATTGAACAACGAAATACAAACGTCGCGTTTTATAGATCTCTGTCTCTCTTTCTCTATTTGAAGAATACGCGCTGCGGTTTTATGACTGACGAAAAGACGAAAGACAATGCAATCTTTCCTAGAAGCCACCTTTGCTGTGGTCTCATTCCCGATGGAGGCGGGAATGCTAGGGGCTCGCGTAGTGTTCGATATCGTCTGCACGTTAAAGAACCCCAGGTGATCGAAAATGTCCGGAGCCCTCCACTACTGCGACCTTCATAATCGTACTACGGTTCTGCTATGCAAAACACCAGCATTTATTACTAGAGCGAAGCCGTATTTGCCTGATATGTGCCGTTGTAGCAGTCGGCGTGAAATGCCTTTGGCTGAGCCGGATGGCCACGTAATCTCGGTTTGACCAGTCAGGTGTAAGCACTTGTGTTTCATATCTGACGGCGGATTCACCTCACTGCTGGAGAAAGAAAGAAAGAAAGAAAGAAAGAAAGAAAGAAAGAAAGAAAGAAAGAAAGAAAGAAAGAAAGAAAGAAAGAAAGAAAGAAAGAAAGAAAGAAAGAAAGAAAGAAAGAAAGAAAGAAAGAAATCCTAAAGATCCCAAGAATTATGGGAATCGGTATCATGCGAAGCAGTCAGCGAGGAATTGCCTATGACAAATTGTTCGCATTCAGTGAAGTGTGACGAGTTGTATCAAAGTCTTTGTGCAGAGCGCTTGAGAACCCACTCTTGATTATGCATATAGTGGGCAATGGCATCGCAATGCCCATAGCATTCACAGCGTGCTACGATGCCCCTGACATACATCAAATAAACGAACGCGCCACACGATCACCGCATTTCTACTTAAGCATTCGCTATGCTCTTGTCGACTACACACATTGTTGTGTTTTGCAATGAGTGTAATTTTTTGTGCGTTAGCTTAGATGAAGCGCGCACTGCTCGCGTATTACCTCGCGCACTGGCAAGAGCGGTGGCGCTGCAGTAGGGAGCAAGCTAAGAGTAGGCCGTTCTTGCCGGATTGCGGGCTTGCGCAAATGCATTGAACAGGTGCATGTGTTCTTTACAAACTCTCGCACACTTTAAACAATACCTGAAGTAACATTGCAGATTAGTTTCAAACCTTCTTGTATTTCGAATAGCCAAACTCAAGCCTGCAGCTACTGCGCAAAAGATGGCACACTCGAAAAAGAGCCAGGCCTGCGCGGAACCGCAGGACAGTGGCAGAGTAAACTGGAGAAGCGACCTTCTTAGATGCCATTTTAAACGCTTGAGGAAACTAGTGCAAGTAGAGGCGGTAGGTATCCCTTGCTCCATAACTCTTATCATTGCGCCAAGTAGGGAAGTACCCACTACGTCATAATTACTGCGGCATTGTAACGTTCACATCTGTATAACTGCACATCTTAGACAGTCTCTTGGCATCGTTTTCCTGAAAAGGAACCGAACTCTCGGCTCGGCGTCGACGGTGAGCTGCGGTTTGGGCTTCTCTCTGCACAGCTGTCTGCTGTGCCCGACGTTGCCTTGCTGCAGCCGCGCGCGTGGCTCAGTGGTGGAATGCTCGACTGTCACGCAGAGGGTGTTGGTTCGAATCCACCCAGAGGACGTGGTTTGAATCCTCCTCAGTCCTTGTTATTTTTTTTTTCTAAAATTTGCGCGAAAGCGGTTACGGACACCGGCGGCGGCAGCAGCGGCGGACAACTAAGGCGCAAAAACAACCCTTGTTGTGATCTCATAACAACTTACGCTGTAAAACGTCGCAATCGGGATGATCTGCGTTCGTCCAGAGCGCTAACTCCTGGGTTGCATGACGTTCGAAACACCAACAATGGGTGAGACGATGACGCACGGGAAAGCATGTTTCAGCTCAACGCGTCCGGCACTATTAGTGCTGCAGCAGCTCTAATAACAATAATTTCAGCAATCTTGTTTCGCGAAACCACGATACGACTATGAGAGAAGCCGTAGTAGAGGGGCTCCGGAAATTTCGACCATCTGTGGTTCCTTAACGTGCACGGACATCGTACAGCACACGGGCTTCAACGTTTGGCCTCCATCGAAATGCACCAGCCGTGGCCACAATTCGATCTCGCCACCTTCGAATCAGCACCCCAGTTCCATAGCCACTACACCACTGTGGCGGGGCTGCAGTAGCTCTATCTGGGGAGTATAGCGCGCGACATGGGATAATACGGGTTGTCCCAAGCCTGCCTGTTTCCTGTGGCCCGATCTCCCGCCATATCCGTCTGCCAAGGCACTCAATGTAGTCATAGCGGTCAATGTGGTACGAAGCAGCGAACGCACACGAGTGCCATGGCTACGAGTGACTCTGGCTGGCATTCCCGCGTTTATAGACACAGAAATGCATATCGCAAGTGGACGTGCAAACGAGCGCCGAAGTGACGCAACCGGTCGTGCAACGCGCGCTCATGTCGAAGTATTGGGGTTACATTCTCATCGACCGGTAGTTTTGTCGACATTTACAGCGTAAGCAGTTATGAGATCACAACAAGGGCCGTTTCTGGCGCCGTAGTCGTCCACCGCCGCCGCCGCCGGTGTCCGTAACCACTATCGCGAAAATTTTAAACAAAATAACCTGCAACGAGGAGGATTCGAACCCGCGTCCTCTGCGTGGATTCGAACCCACACCGACTGCGAGGCAGTCGAGTATTCTACCACTGAGCTACGCCTGTGCTCGAAAAATTTTCGCCAAACTACCTAAACATATATAACGTCTGCCGAGGGATCGCATTAACAAATGTAATGCTACGTGGCAGAATAATAATACGCCACTACACGTCGCGGAAAGTGGATTACATAACGAGTTCGAGGAACCATTTGAAAGAACACAGGGGTGCATGCTTTGTAGCTCTGCACCCATTACAGAGGCATCATCAACATCATCATTATGAAACAACCTTCTTCAACTTTTCCGTCATCATTATTACGAAGTGCTGCACTCTGAAGCAGCTTAGTCGTATCGTGCCATGCGTGATGCGGCAGGCGACGTGCGCAGCCGCGCCAGAAACCTGACTTGGCTCTTCGATATACCTGATGGCGCCTCCTCGTAAGTTGCGGGCCGCTGCTGAAGAAGCGAATCGCAGAGCTACGCGCGCGGCTGCAGCAAGGCAACGTCGGCCACAACAGACAGCTGTGCAGAGAGAAGCCCAAACCGCAGCTCGCCATCGACGCCGGGCCGAGAGTTCGGTTCGTTCTCGGGACAACGGACGCCAAGAGACTCTCTAAGATGTGCAGTTATACAGACTTGCACGTTATGCTAGGAAAGCGCTACTAGGAGGGCGCGTGTGGGAACGCGCTACTAGCTACTAGGAGGGCGCGTGTGGGAGACGCGCCCTCGGCGGGTGCCTCCCGGCGCGCGAGCTCTCTCACTCTTCCATTTGCTGTCTTGTGAGAGAGAGAGAGAGAGAGAGAGAGAGAGAGAGAGAGAGAGAGCGAAAGGCGCGCGTTGAGTATGGAAACGCTCTTTCTTCGATGAACGCGCTACCAGCCAACGCCACCTTCTAGGTGGCGTTGTACCAGCTCGCAAAGAAGGAGAACGCGCCCTCACCCGCGAGAGACAAGCTTGACGCAGGCAGCGTCTTCTAACGAGTTTCTTGATTGAAAAATACCGACTGCTCGCGCTGGAGAACCGTTCACCGGCCACCCATATATATAGGCACTGGATCTTGCAATGAAGTGCCGGTGGGAGATTTCACTTGTGCGTAGTTGAACCATAAGGATTCGTAGCGTGCGCGTTAACTAAATTAATCCGGAACTCGGCACGATCTACGATGAACCTCCGGAGCTTCGCCCACTCATCATCATTCACTCCGTGGATATGCAGTGAATTTTTTCCATCTCCCCTTACCTCAGCCTTAAGTTCAGTACAAAATGCAAAAACAAGCCCCTGCGATTTCCTTGGTGGCGTAATCATTGGTCTCAGGCATTTGATCAATTCTTTTACGGGGGTTTAACGTCCCAAAACCAGCTGTGATTATGAGAGACGCCGTAGTGGAGGGCTCCGGAAATTTTTGATCACCCGGGGTTCTTTAACGTGCGCTAACATCGCACAGTACACGGGCGTCAACACTTCGCCTTCATTGAAACCCAGCCGCCACGGCCGGGACTCAGTCCCGCTACCTTCGGATCAGCAGCCGAGTGCCATATATAGGCACTAGACCACCGCGGCGCGGCGGTCTCACAGATAGATAGATAGATAGATAGATAGATAGATAGATAGATAGATAGATAGATAGATAGATAGATAGATAGATAGATAGATAGATAGATAGATAGATAGATAGATAGATTAAAAAAGTATGACGCAGGCCATTAATGTACAGTCATGAGCAAAAGTTTGCGGGATGGGACAATTTCGGAAAACCCATATTACCGCTTAGCCTGGCAACGCGGCTTCGAATTAAGCGTTTCAATGGGTGGAGGTTTTTGCAATGTCCAGGCCGTAATATTTAATTCAAGGCTATATTTAGAGGCTAAGCAGTAATATAGATTTTCCCACAGTTTCGTGTGCGTAAACTCTTGCTTTTGACTGTACAGGGAAGATTTTCGGATACGTTTGTCTCACCGTCATCCATCCCAGCTTCATCTCCTGTTTTATAACCCCACTTCCAATTGCCCATTACAAACCAAGATAAGACAGCGATAGACCAAGATGATTGGAGCAGGGCAGGGCTAATGTAGACAAGAAAGCCGCGGGGTCTCCAAGTGCCTTCAAATACAAGCACAGGGCGACCTGCAGCGAGTGTCGTACTCTCGGAGAGCAGTTCTCGCTAGACTCCAAGACATTCGCTCGAGCGTTCTCGCCCGGGCCACGCAGTCACCGGAGGAACCGCCTAATGGACTCGAACAGCGCAAACTCCCGAAGGGAAGAGTCTGCCCGTTTACGACCAACTTGAGCCGCGGCGCGCACTTGAGCTAGTATATAGGCGAACCCAGCGCCACCGTCGACGCCCTTGCGAAAGTACACTGAAGGCACGAGCGATCGTGCAACGCGCCAATGATTCTCACTGCCTGCGTCAAGTTTTCTGCTGTTCTTGTTGTGGCCAGTATACCGCAATTAAACAGAGCACCGCACGTTTCTTTCTCTTTCATACAATCACTCGCTCGTGCGAACACCCCTATCGGCACCGAAATTTCCGCAACGAGACGACTGTTCTTCTAAGTGGTTTTCTGTGTTATCCGCCCACCATTGCTGCAGCGCCATCCGCGTGCAGCGACGTTCAACAATGAATAAATCGCGCATACTGAACACTTTGTCACTTGAAATTATCCTGAATGAAAAGCCTCCCCTCCTCCCCTCTATTTCTTGCTATTTCTACCTTTAAACGGATAATTAATTCAAGTTTCAAATATAGGGGAAAAGGAAAGCAATAAAATTACGGAAGAAACAAGATAACACTGATGGTTGCAATCAATGCCTTTTGGTTCCAAAGGGTTATTCCAGCATATCCTCTGCGCCCACCTTTGGTTGAGTGCCGGATTGGCAATACTTATATGCGTCAGTTATGGAGTTATTTATGCAGTACAAGTTTATTTTTCGCTCAAAATCAATCACGTTGTGCTCTAGGGTGGTCACGGACTTGACCCATCCAGTTTCGCCAAATTTCATTGAGCCAACGGGGCCGAAATACGAGGAAAAATAATTTGAAATCCCTGACGTCATGCTTACGTTCGGATGCCTAGGTTTCGGCGCAAAATTTAAAAATGAAACTAACTTCAGTTTTCTCTTCTAATACTGAACCTATGGTGTCTAAGTCAACGACAATAGAGTTCCCAAATAATAATTTATTGGTCTCTAACTCCTTCATTGTTTCTATTTGTTGTCCCTTTAAAGACGATGTCGTCGTACAGCTAGTCTAACCCATGGTGCACTTTCTTACACCGTGGTCCAATCACTTTCTCTAACGAAAACGATTTATGAACTTCTTAGAGAAGTTAATAAATCGTTTAGGACTAGCATGGGATTTTGCTGCTATTGTTTCTACAATAAGCCGGCGAAGCGCATTTCAGACCAGTGTATAGTACCAATAGACAACTTTTTATGCCGCCATAATTTACATCCAAACCAGGAACTTGCCTAACCCTGTTGTGGCTTTGTGAGAAGCGATGCGCGCGGAGCACTCGACATTTCTGAAGTCATTGCATCTCGAATATTTCAGTTCGTGACGTGTGCAGCCTGCCCCTACGAACCCCTCTCGCGTCCTTCATTATACGTGCCGCCGGGTAGGCTAAGTGCCTCTTTTGATTCGTCCTTCTGGTCGAATGACTCAGAGCTGGTCTTTCACGTAAGCTCGAACAACAGCAATTCGCCTTCCCATCCACGTCATTTTGCTGCTGGGCAAATGTCATGAACTTCGCTCTCGTTATGAATTTAACTACCCCTGTTAACAGCTGAGCTGTTTAGGGCCGGCGTACATTCCCATGACAACAGCAAAGCTGTAACGCAGAAGGGAAAAGCTCTTCCCGTTGACCCACTGCCGATATTGTTACATGATATTGACTATGCGAAGGACAGTATAGAAAGAAAGAAAGAAAGAAGGAAAGAAAGAGAAAAAAAGAAAGAAAGAAAGAAAGAAAGAAAGAAAGAAAGAAAGAAAGAAAGAAAGAAAGAAAGAAAGAAAGAAAGAAAGAAAGAAAGAAAGACCTCGGGTTGCGCAGATCCGAAAAGAGTAGCACCTTTTGCCTTCTACACACCACCTAGATCCTTTCCCTCAGCCTACTGATTAATTTCTTGAATGTTTGCGCCCCAAAACTAGATATAATTATGAGAGACGCCGTAGTGGAGGGCTCCGGAAATTTCGAGTACCTTGGGTTCTTTAACGTGCGTGCACTGACATCGCACAGCACACGGGCCTGAACATTTCGCCGCCATCGAAACGCACCCGGCGCGGCCGGTATCCTCAGCATCCTGCTGGAGGATAGCGATACCGGTAGTGATGGTGTTATATGACAGTGATAGTGAACCTGACACCCTTGCCTCAACTCTACTGTTCAACCATTCTTCGCGAAGTTAAGTTGGTGAAGCTGCTTCAATTTTTAGTTAACCCTCAGCGCTTCGCGCGTCCTTACCGCGTATTTCGTAGGCACTCACGTTTGTTATTGGTGAACGGCAAAATTTGAGGCTACATGTCTTTCATTTACCTGCTCCACGGTGATGGAGTTGCATCACCGTGCATATACGGCCTTTGCTTGCATAGATAACCTTAAGAGCTGCGTTAATGACACAACGGTGGCTTTACCCCTCCCTCTGATTCCTACAGTGCTCTAAGCTCTTTCCAGTTCTGCCTCGTGGAGCGTGATAACGGCATCCTTTTTGCCTGGCTATCTCCGCGACTGCGGGTGGCGTCTGCGATCGGGAGTACTTCCGAAATGTGACAGGTTGGACCAGTTGGGCATGGTCCCACCTTAGCTGTGTCCAAGCTGCCGCCCTGAAGAGTCCAACGGAACTGCGTTGCGCCAACGTGTAATTGCCAGGACCTTCAGAAGGACTGTCTACGCTGCTTTCCATTAGATAGCTGTTCATCGCTTTCTTTTTTCCGCGTCTGGTCGTGGTTTTTGCACGGCTCCTAATTGTCCCGGTAGCCTGTTGTCTGTGTCGTAATCTTGGAAAGGAAGTTTCCTCAAGACACTATCGCCACGCCGTTTGCGGTTGTACTCTTCTTGGGGAGAGGAATTTCAGCGTCAGTGAGAGCGCCATTTTCCGTCCATGACCGACGGATCCGTATCGATTATTGATCAACTATTCTGGTTACTGTAATAAGTTCATGCATATCGTACTTTTATGATCTCTGCGTGCGCGTGCAATTGCATGTGTGTGAACTCTTCATGCAATACCTACGTCGAACTTCTACTCTACATGATCAACCGCACATGTAATTTCCGTATGTTTCACAAGTGTTTAACGCGACAGTCGATATGTGAACTGTGCTATCCTAGTTCTGCTTTTAGGAGTTACATATGATCCTGCACACTTTGCCATCAATCTGAAGTTGTGTCCCATGCTTAGTCTAGTGAAACACGACCACGATCGGGAATAATTGCTAGTTCCGTCTTGTTTTAGAATAAACTTCTAAAAAGCACGACAACTTGACGTAGGAATGGAAGTGCTGAGTCATTCTATAGTTTTATTACATTCTACTGATTCAAACTAGACAATTTTACAGCTCGTCGGAATAGCGCTGTAGCATAAATCACGCCGCAGAATATAGACTGCAGCAATACAGAAGTTAATGCCGTTCCCGCACGAAGGCCAAGTCTATTGCCTGTCTCAATGAAATAGTCCTAGTTAACTCTCTTGAACTCAAATAACAGAAATATGCATGAAAGTGTACTAATATAGCCCACACGTGAAGAACCTATTAGTGACAACATACGGTTGTCCAACCCCAAGTTTACTCACATGCGACACTTCTGCGCCGATTCAGCTTATCGGTTACGCAACCTTAAGCCAAGCACACCAAATGAGCAATCAAGACCTACTTCGAACTGCGTACAAGAGAGAGAGAGAGAGAAACAAAAGAAGGGGAAGGCAGGGATGTTAACCAGATGCGCGTCCGGTTTGCTACCCTACACTTGGGGAAGGGGGAATAGGGATACAAAGAGGTAGAGCTGCGTACAGTCTTCATGAATACTAGAGGGGCTATGCAGCACATCTTTAACATAGGCAACGGTGCCTATCAGTCGTGGAGGCTCCGGTGGTCATGTGGGCAAACCATTATCGCATTGAACGAACAGGCAATCTGTAATTTAGTTTCAAACACAGCTTGAAATCTACTGCATTTTTAGCAAATTACGTTACAAAAAAAAAAAGGGGGGGGGGGGGCGACTTCATAGCTCGGGGCAGAGATAGCATTGACCGATTTCGTTGTTGGGTTAACATGATCAGTAACGCGTTATTTGTGCGTTTTCAGTTCAACAAACAAGAAAGTTCGTATCTATCATGAAATACGATATTTCCATCAGAAGGGCAAATCAATACATGCGATAGCAACGCATAGATTATTATGCAGTGTAAAACCAGCACCGCTAGGAGCGACGTGCTCCCACTTCGTTGCAAGGAACTGGGCTATCCTGTCCGGCGTTCAGGCTGCAGCTGCCTAACGCGCAGCTGCGGGTTGTCCCTGCTTGAGGAGTGTCGATACGCGCTTTTCGATCGTTAATCGCGATTAGCCTTTCGCCGAAGCTTTCGGACGGCGGTTCATGTCGAGATTCTGATATGTTGCCAGCTTCGAGCGGCTCATTTGATTACTTCTGCGCTCGCATTGTAGCAAGATATAGATATAACGATAGTGAAGGGGCCAAGGGCTCGTTTACTTGTTAGAAACAACTTAATGAACGGAGCATGACGTTGACGGTGATATCCCCGTTCAAGTGTCCATATATTTAATATTGCAATAAGAACATCGAAAAAATGTCGAGAGGGGCGTACACGGTGCTCCTTGTCACGTAATTTGTTAGAAATACAGCAGGCGATTAGCAAATGTATTTGAAACCAAAGATGAAATTCCCTGTTCTGTGCAGCGCAATAAGAGCGCTCGCATGTGCACGAATGCTCGGCGCCATGGCCTCACTGTCTTCGAAAATCCTTGCAAGGTCTCTTTAACGTCTCCCGGCTTTTGTATAAGCTTACAATCATGATTCCATTGATGTCTCAGACGGACTACATATACACAGTACTGCCATTACCGTCGTTAGGTTGCATTGAACTACGCAAACTATATGTTTGCTCCTATCAGCGCCATTACGATAAGGTTCCAGCGCGCCTTTAGGGCGAGAAGCAAGCGTTGCTTCAAAGGGTCCACAGCAGGTTTTCTGGTAACAGCTGCACGTATTACTCTACCGAGGCAGAGGTGGTCAAGGCTTTCGATCCGCGCTTCAACTTCGCTTGAAACAACGCGGCAATCTTCAGCGAGACGTTCGTTCAATACATGACTTGTCTTTCTCTTACTTTTGCTATTCTCTCACTGTCTCTCTGCTAAGCTGACACATGATGTTGTCGTTTTAAGCTTGGAAAGTAGTACTTTTACGTAGACATTCGGTTGCCCATCACTCTCAGCTTAGCATGACATGACATTCGGTAGCAGCGCTAGCGAAGAACGGCCGCTATATGACGTGGATGGTATTATCTTCAGTACAGTACATAAAGGAACAGCCCACATCCATTAAGGCGCTCATAGAAGCTCTATAACCAGTATGAATACAGGGAGTTACTGTACTTTATTTTTAAAAATAAACTCACGTGGTGCAACCGTCGTAAAAGTCACCATTATTTCACTTGAGTCTGAGGAACCTATGCAAATACGTTATGTTATATACCTTCGAGGCTTGTTGTATAGAAGCGCGCAGCGTTGGAATATTACCACAACTCATAAACCTATTTAAATAAAAGAACCGTGTACAAAAAGTGCGCTGGAGTATGTCCAGAATGACACCACCTTTCCATGACTCGGTCGCCGCCTGGAATATTGTCTTGGCTCTGTAACTATAAAATATTTTAGACTTATCTAAGCAGGAATACAGAACTAACAGTGATTTCATGTACAGCGATTTATATCATTTGTATATGCAGGAATATAGAATGAATAGCGATTTCATTTATAGTGATTTCACGTTCTGGTCTTTAAAATTTGTTTTACATTTGCTCTCTATAAATTCTTCAGTTTTTGTGTCCTTGCTGTACTTTGTTAGCGCATGTTTGATAATATGTATTTTCTGACAGGAGGTCCAGCTTCAGCTAGGTGTTCTGAGACCTCCTTATGTATACATTTCACTACGTCAATTTTGCGCAAGAATATAGAAAAACGAAACTTAAACCGCAATAAAATTCAACAGTGCCAGTTCCAGCACCACTTACCCAAGGAGACTTCATCCTAACTTTCTCTACTAGGCTAGTGATACACAAAAAAATAATAATTGCGGCTGTTTTACTGTCAAAACACATCATGATGAGGCAGGCCGTAGTAGAGGGCTCCGGAAATTTCGCCCGCCCGGGGACCGCTAACGCGCACTGACAAAGCAGAGTTCACGGCCTCTAGCACTTTCGCGTCCATAGAAATTACGACTGTCCCATCTGGGTCGAACCCACGTCTTTCGGTTGAGCAGTCAAGCCCTATAAGCAATTTACCACCGCAGCAGGCGATACATAGCAGCCCAGGCTGTTTTCTCTTGAGCAACATATCCCAACGTTCTGCAGTGAAACGTTAGTGGGATAGCGAATGGCGATGATGATGATTGTAGTACGGTTCGGAAAGGACGCTAATTTCTGCAGCCCATGTAGGGAGCACGGCTAAGCGTCCGTGGGATGAGAGGGAAAGGGAGTGGAAGAGATAGAGAGGAGAGAAAAGGCCGTAGTGGAGGGCTCTGGAAATTTAGGCCACCTGGGGTTCTTTAACGTGCACTGACAACGCACAGTACACGGGCCTCTGGCATTTTCGTCTCCATCGAAAATGCGACCGCCGTGGCCGGGATCGAACCCGCGTATTTTGGGTGGCAGCCGAGTACCGTAACCACTACACCACCGCGGCGGACGAAGACGATGTTCTAAAAACACGAAAAACCTTTCTTGTCAATCTCTCACTCGATCCAACCAGCCGACCAATACCAGGCGAGCTACTAGCCCTGGCGGCACAGGGTCACACGCGTCAACTATATACAGCGCGAAGGAAGCCTCGGGCCTATTTGAGGCAGAATATATGTACATAACTGTGATCTGCACCGTTGTTTAATTAAGAATACACATTAGACTGCTTTTCACGTAGGCTGAATGAAAAATCAACGCGTTGAGAATGGTGTCGAAGAGACTCTACGCAATAAAAACAAACCGACAGAAGCCGCGGCTCTGTAGCCGGCTTTAACGCAACAGTAATAAAAGCTTCCAGAAGATGGCGTGAGAGCAGGGCGAACGCGGGAAATTTTAATTGAATTCAGCAAATCCTCCATTACATCCATCGTGTGAACAGTGAGAAAGAGGGGGGGGGGGGGAGAAGAGAGGGTGTTACGTATCAGGGACGGGAGAAGACTATTGTCTTTCGACGTCATCTGCAGCGAAGCAAGCAGATATGGGGTAATTCTTTTGTCATCGAGACTTGTATTGATTGTCACGAGCCTGACAGCCCCGTATTATGGAAGTAGAAATAGTCTGGAAAAAAGGAGCTGCCACCACAGAACTAAAACGACATAAAAAAAAAGAAAGTGAATTGGCCTTTCCGCGAGTCCTCAGAAAACCAGTGGCCGAGGTTGACGCCCACTTATCGAAACAATTATAGAAGAATAAGTCCTACATATCAGGGTTCAACGAGGCTGTTTCTGACTAGGACAGATAGTGTGTCAGTTTCGTGGAACCTTGTCATCACAGGTAGTCTCTGCGGAGAGCATTGAATTGTTTGTAAGACACAACTTCGCTCTTCTCCCCTGCTATCTGAGCAATAAAGCTTTCTGACAACTTGCCACCCCCCCAGACGCTTAGCTGTGCTCCCGACATGGGCTGCAGAAATTAGCGTGATTTCGTTAAGCGAACCACAATCATCATCATCATCATCATCATAGATAAATGTCACGTACAGCTGTGCGTAGGTTACGGCGTTCCAGAACAGTCTGCGTCTTCTTCGATCAAATATAGGATCATGCAAGTTGATGATGTAATGTGATTCGCTTAGCCAGAAAAGAAAGAATTCTACGATCTTTCATTACGCATAGGATTTTCTTTGTGACTTCCAAATATACTGTCCTTTTTTCCGCTCCATTGCCTCTGCAGCTTTCCCAGATTTCTTCTTTTTTTCCCCTGTCTTTTTTTTTTTTTTTTGGAACTGGGAAGTCTCAATTTGCATGAAACATTTTCCTGCTATTTCTGCGCCCTCGTTGTTATGCGCCCATTTTGGCCACCAAAGCCTCATTAGGATGGGCTTAGAGAAAAAGGAGCAACGTAGCTCCCTTTCTCTGTGGGACGGGGGCGAAGTGCAAAAAGACGCCCGTGTACTTATATCTAGGTTCACGTTAAATAGCCCCGCGTATTCAAAATTACTGCCGAGTTCTTCACCACGGGACATGCATCATGATCACATCGTGGGTTCGGCACGTCAAAGCTCATCAACTAACTACTAACGCTTTTACATTTGACGTGTTGTAATTACGAAGCATATTTATTTGCTCGTGTGATTTCGTGCTCCGTTCGGTGCGGTCCTTAGTGAGTCAGGGTGTTCCGTGTCTCGAGCCCGATCCCGCTAGAGAGAATTGGCGGGGTCTGGCTCACCATGCTCACCTTGCTCACCAAGCAGGCCTTGCTCACCATGTAGGCCTCGCTCGGCTGTCACCGCCCTCGTCCGTTGAGAGCCGCCCGTTGTCGCTCCCTCACTTACTTTGCACCTTTTTTCCATCAAGAAAGCAAAATTACAGAAATACAATACCCAGGTATTTTCGAACATCTAAGCATTCATCGTGATATAGGAGACTACAGAAACCATGTCAAACAGTAGGTAGAAAATGAAAAAATGCCATATGTAAGGACACGTGGCCCAAAAGCGCTGACTTTTATAAGAACGGAACAAAGCTATACCGGACTGGGCACAGTAAGAATTTTGGTCCGTTTCCATATAACGTGCACTGACATCGCACAGCACACGGGCCTCGACATTTCGCCTCCATCGAAATGCAGCCGCCGATAAATCATCCACTTATTGAGTGCTATAGCTGAAAGTAATGACGCGCTGCAAAGATGCACAGAGGCGGACAATAAATATAAAATGCATATACACATATTTTATTTGCCGTCTGTGTGTATCTTTGCAGCGCATCTCTGCCCTCAGCATGCCATATCAAATAGTCGAAGTTGAAACACTTATAATTGTAGGCTGTTTTGAACGTAATAAATCCGGCGATCCAACACAGCGAAAACTGATGTCATGCGAAGCATTGATTCCTGCTTCTACCGCGGGATAGGTTGCTTCCGGTCATGACATGTGGCACTATTGTCTGCGTCTATTTACGTTTCAATTTCGCGAGCTACCAGAAACGGTATAGGGCTCCCTCCTGTTTGGAAGACAATGCACAATTTGGTTGTCCCATGACATACATATTTGGTATTCATACATATAAGCACAACGACATGACGGAAACAAAGAGAGAAGGCTGACAACTGGCACCGGGTGGGGCACTACGCCTGCCTATACTGTTTTTGGAGAAGGGAATAGAGGAAAGAAAGGCAGCTGCAATGTTCGCTCAGCCCCGCCACGGTGGCCTAGTGGTTATGGCGCTCGACTGCTGATCCGAGGGTCGCGGGATCGAATCCCGGCCGCGGCGGCTGCATTTCGATGGAGGCGAGATGCTGAAGCCCGTTAGCTGTGCGATGTCAGTGCACGCTAAAGAACCCCAGGTGGTCGAAATTTCTGGAGACCTCCACTACGGCGTGTCCAATAATCAGAGCTGGTTCTGGGACCTTAAACCCCCCGAATCAATCAATGTTAATTTAGCCACCTGCGGCGCATTACCACATACCTCGAACCGATCACAGCGGGTATGAGCCACCGGCCGTGTTGTTTTTTAATAGCGGCGAACATAACGAGTATATCACAATAGTTGTGTCGAGATCAATCATTCATGTTCATTGTACATTCGTGCCCGACCATTCGGCGCATAACATTTGAACGGAGCGACCAGGAAAGCACGCCAGCGTCTATAGATAACTAGCTAGAAATACACAGTCAAAGTGGCTTGCCAAGGATTCTTGGTACGCTTGAAGTTTCGGAGGACGCAACGGACAATATCGCAGTGGGAGAGGAGGTTCTACGCACTGAATGCAAGAAAGAAATTGTTCCTAAGACATCGGCTTTCGAGCGTGAGACGTATCCTGATGTCGTCGTGTATAAAGCACAGAGCACCTTCTCCGGTCCCATGGATGCTTTTCTTGGCCTTCGTTTCTTGTATGCACACGCGCGAGAAATACAAAAGAAGCCAAGGCCTCGTGATCCACCGACGCATAATAATAATAATAATAATAATAATAATAATAATAATAATAATAAGGTCATCTAGTAAAAGGCACTCCTAGAGTTACGCATACCTACATTGACCACGGGAAGTCAAAGTCAAGCTGCGCTTGCTTAAAGCAGACTGCAATATTCTTTCGCGGCAGGCACATTGCACGCCTCACGAGGTTTTAGGCACCTGTCAAAAAGTTCATGCAACGTGCACTTATAAAGCCTGACATTAATTACAGGCGAGCGCTGGAAAAGAAGTTATCGTGGGTACCATACATGTCCCGTGGTCGTTTTAAGTTCTGTTGATGCAGCCGAAAGCTCTATTGGAGCTACCTGTACTCGAGGCCCTCGACGCTCTGTCCTCACAATTTCCTTCTGTGTCTGGCTCCCTATAGAACTGCCGGAGATGTACTTATTCGCTTTTCTTTGTGTTCCTCCTAAAGGAACACGCATTGAGCCGTACATTAGGCTGACTAATTAACCTCGAAGCGTTTACTTAAGCTTCTCGACATAGATATCACAGTCGTCCGACTTAAGCCTTAACCTCGCAATATATACTTCCGGTTACAGGGTCTGCCTTTCCTCCGGCGCTTCTTGCAAGGCTCTTGCGTTACTGAACTGAAGACAACGACCGTCAAAGGCTCTTTAGGTCCTTAACCAATCGGAGGTGGGATGAAAACATAAATAAAAATCAGGCGTACCTCTGTTGTCGCGAACACCAATGACCAGCGGAGCTGTGGAGCTTAGCAAAGCATTGCAAAGTTAAGCAAAAGGGAAGCGATCTTTTAGGAAAACTACGCCTAACTTTTTCTTGCACTATACAAACCCCCTCTTTTTTTCCTTTGCTCTCTCTCTCTCTCTCTCTCTCTCTATCTCTCGCTCTCTCTGTATCTCTTCCTTTCCCTCTCCGTCCAAATTCTTTTTTTGCTCTCGGCCATAGCGTAGTGTCGATACACGGCACGGCGTGCGTTGCAGTGTATCGTGTCTCAAAGTCGTTTTAGCATTCTTTGCTCACTTCTTCGGATTCTATGTCGCGCTCTCCCTATACGATCACTATTACTCATGATATCACTTTCGTGATGTCACGATGTCGCTATCATGCTGCAATCATCTAGCAATGGGCTGAGGGCAATGTTGCGGGGTAGTAAGTCGAGGGCAAGCGCGGGTCCACTTTTCCCCCTGCGCGACCCAAAACTTTTCTTTGTTTCTTTCTTTCCTAACTTCTTTCTTTCTCTGTTTCCTTGCTGCAATGAAAATACGAAGGAGAACCGGACCTGACCGTCTAGCCTCTTCTAAGTTAAGGGCCGAACTGCAGCGTGAGCCCGCCCGTTGCCGCTGCTTGCGCTAGCCGCCCCTTCGTCTTCTTTATTTTGTAACACTTCATTCTCTCTTTCTTTCTCTCGTTCCTTCCTTCCCTCTTTCTTTCTCTCTACCTGTCTTTCTCTTCTTCTATCTCTTTCCTTCCTTCATTTTGTATTTCCCTCTCTTTCCTTCTTTATTTCCTTCTTTCCATCTTTTACCCTTTCTTTCTCTCTTTCATCCTTCTTTCTTTCTTTTTCTCTTGGTTTCTTTCTCTCGTTCTCTCGCTCATTCCTTCTTTCTTTCCTCTTCCTTTCTCTCTTCCTTCCTTCTTTCTTTCTGGCAGTGCGTCGAGGGGAAGTGCGGGTGCACTCGTCCCTTCTGAGCGCGACGGAATGATCGTCATAGCGATGTATTACAGCTACGCTTTAGAATGAAACGCACAAATCTATAGAATCCGTACAAGTAAACTAAGAGCTAAAAGAGATGTAACCGTAGCGAAAGCACGACAAGTAAGATGTTAATATTTCTCACTCATCTAGTCTACTTTCCCACCCGTCTCGGTGGTCTAGTGGCCTATGGCACTTAACTGACTGGTGATCGAAGGCCGCGGCGTTCGTATTTCGAAACGCAAGAGACCCATGCACTGCGCAGTGACAGTGCGCAGTCAAGAAATCCATGTGGGGGAGATTTTCGGAGCCTTCCACTACGGCATCTTTCATAATGATATCGTGGTTTTGGTGCTTGAAACCCAGAAATTATTATTATTTATTAGTCTACTTCCCCGTCGTTTAATTGCACTGGTCGGTTTTTTTTTATAGGAGAGGGGAGAGGGGGGGGGGGACAGTCGTTCCAGTTTTGTCACCTCAGTTTTATCAAAGTGAGTAATTCTACAGAGAATTCAGGCTGAGGGGATGGCAACACAGGTCCTGCAAATGATTGCATTCATGGGACTGCTCAGTCAACGTAATCAAGTATTATACCATGTAGTGTGTGCAAAAATGTAACATGCCAGCACATTCTCCACGTCAAGTAACTATACACACCTTGCATTAGAGCATTTGTTTTGTTACCCTATGGATTTACGAAGGATGTTGACAGGCGTCCCGGTCTCACTCGCTTACCAGTGCCTAACTACGACCAGGGCATGTCCGCCAGTGCTGGCTACTGACGACTCGTGCTGCCTGATGTTGCCCACATGATGTCCGATCGAATTCAGGCAGCGGTGGCTGCATTTGGATGGAGGCGGAATGTTGGGGATCGTGTACTATGCCATATAAGCGAACGTTAAAGAAACCTAGGTGGCCGTAGTTAGTGGAGCGCTCCACTACGGCGTCTCTCATAATCTTGTCGTGGTTTTGGGACGTAAAACCTCAGACATCAACCACTCGGTACCAACGCAAACAAAAATCTACGGACATTAACGCAATAGCCACACGACTCATCGCTACAAGAAGCACGCGGCGCACTGGCGCTCGGCGCTGACGCCCCCTCGCAGGGCAAAAACAGACCTATCAGCGCTCCATTTCGCGCTCCGGCAGCAAGCCGAGTATCGAGCCATTGCCGCGGCGCTCGCGCTGCTTGGTGGGTGTAAACCTTAACACACTTCAAGGGCAGAGAGCAGCGGAGTCGACGTGCACAGTGCACACATGACGACAGATTCTGTCATCGCGCCATTCAAGGCAAAATTAATGTTGAAGGACTTCCTTACGGAGTAGGGGGTGTCGGTACACAGCTGTTTTTATCGCTCTATCAGGGGCATGACTTTGATGCAGAAAGGAGAGCGATGTCGTCAGTGCTTCTGTAGGATGAAGACACGTGCTCTTGCGGCATCGCGTAATTGACTCGCTTCGACAGATGAGCGCATCACCTGCTCTTCAGCTTACGTGCAACCAGGTTCTTGCAAGGCCGTAGCAGGTGCTTCCAAATGCCGCCACTGTGGTCTAGTGCAGGCCGCAGCGGCTGCATTTCGATGGAGGTGAAATGTCGAGGACCGTGTACTGTGCGATGTCATTGCACACACGTTAAAGAAACCCAGGTGGTCGAGATTTCCCGAGACCTCAACTACGGCGTGTGTCATAATCATGTCGACGATGAACAGATCGCAAAATACGATTTAGAACAGGGAATGTCGCAGGAGCCAACGTTTCGACAAGCGGACTTGTCTTCGTCAGGGCGGCAATTTGCGATCTGTTCATCGATTCAAGCATCCATCTTCCCCTGAGCTTCTCTTCTAGTTTCGATAATCATGTCGTGTTTCCCGGACGTAAAACCCCGGAAATCAAAGCAGGTGCTTACACGGGTGCTTTTCACTCATTGTTTATTCATTCTAACAGCGGTTGAAGGTCGAGGATGTGCCGTGCGTCAGGTCTCGTTTGTCGTCACGAGTAAGGGAAAAAGCTCTTGCTCTCGACCCACTTACTACCCGCTGACGCACTGGACCCACTCTTGCCCTTAGCCCTTTGCTACGTGACAGTGATTATGCGACAAAGAGCAGAAAATGTAAATGGTTTGGCTGGAAGTTGCGAGTTTGATCCCCTGCCGCGACTGCATTTCTATAGCGCATAATGCGAAGAAAGAAAGAAGCAAAACAAGAAGCATGGGTGTACGGCGAAGGGTCACCATGCACACAATGAAGGGTGGTGTGATTGACATAACTGATTCATCGTGAATCATTAAGACACCCGCTTAACGATAAAAGAACAGCTTCGCTGTTGTGGTGGTTTTCACGAGATGGGTCTGGTTTAAATTTCGTCACGCGGTAATAGCAGCCAGTGGCGTGGTTCCCGTCGGTAGCCCGCCCTATCGCGTACATGTAATCGTTGCGTAGCAGAAAATCCCGTTAATCGGTGTAAATAAAGCACACCTACGATACCCTATGGCTTCCCATGCACTGTTAGAGTAATAGCAAGTGACCTCGGTATTGTAATTGCCGGGCGTAGTATATCATAGTAGCAGTGACAGCAGCAGTACATGGCAGCAGCATAGCCCAGCATATAGTGTTGTAACTATGATAAATAATACGTTGCATAGTGCTAAAGAATTAACTAAATGGCAACGTACATTTCTCTTCGTTCAAAACACAACAATGCGCTGTGCTCACACCTTTACTACATATAAGCGTCCACGTTGCTGAGTGCGTTGGAAGCATGGGAAGATACCTTGCAATTTTATTTTGACAATCCCTTTAGGCATCCCGAACTCGATAACGTTTATGAAGGAATAATTTTGCAGCTTTTCGGTTTTACGCACCGATTTAACCGACCATGATCAAGGAACTAAGATGTGGTCGGTACCAGATATGGGCACAAGCTGAGCCTCAGATAGATAGATAGATAGATAGATAGATAGATAGATAGATAGATAGATAGATAGATAGATAGATAGATAGATAGATAGATAGATAGATAGATAGATAGATAGATAGATAGATAGATAGATAGCCACGGTATGCAGCGTGCTTTCGTTTTTATTAAACCTCGCATGGAAGCCAGCAAATGCTGGTCATGTCCTTGCTACGGCTCCAAGTACGACAAATTTACAGTGACGCTGAATATCTTAACGGTCGAATTCGCATCGCGCACGCCGTTCCTGGTTCCGAGTACTCACTCGAAGGCCAACAGAAAGCGTTCTTTGCGACATCACATGAAGGTCACGTAGGGAGAATCAACAGTTAAAAAAAATAAGATTTCGCAGTCAGCCACTGTCTGAAAATGCTAGGTGCATTTTTAATAACCTGGATTCGTGCTAAGGTATTTCAGCGTGCTTTTCTCCTTTCTAGACAGACTCAACCTGATGGCAGGATTTACTCCCGCAAGATAGTAAGATACCACCGCTGAAAGATGCTGCCATAGAATATGGCTTGAGATGTCTGTGTGACTTTTAGGCGTTTTTTGCCATGCACATAAATTGACACATGTTCAAGCATCTAATTATTGGGCGATATAATGCTTGAGACTTTCCACCCGTTTTTCTGCTTTGAGCTCTCTATTTTACAAAAGAATGTGAAAGCACAGAGTTCACAGAATGTGATGGAGTACAAACGGTGATTCGATATACTACCTTTCTGAAGTTCCTAACGCAATCCTGACCTGCGCATTCTTAAAATTTGCAAAGGGGACTTCATATGGCAGCTGCTATGCAACAAAAATACAAAGTATTCGTTTACTTTCAGCTACGACGGCACCGAATAAGATGTGATTGATTGTATGTTAAACAGTAGATAAGTGAGTGAGTGAGTGAGTGAGTGAGTGAGTGAGTAAAATCTGTCAATTTCAAGGCAGTAGATATGCAGTATGGTGATCAATTATTGAAAACAGTTCATATAATATTGCAAAATAAATTTGTGTTCTAATTGTTTCAACCTCCTTAATAAAAAAATATGAGAGAGCCGCTAAATCTGCCTTCCAGGGAATGTAAGGAGACTAAGTTGACGCACTAAGTGCCACATCAAACAGTATTTAACTAATTTATAACAAAGATTGATGCAGAAGCCAGTAAATGATCCCAGAAGTTTTCTTATTTCTTATTTTTGTTCGTAGTCATGCGCTTTCCCTGTATTCGTGCTACCGTGTTAGTGCACCAACTAAATTGCGCAACCAACTAAATGTCAGCAAATGGGTGATTCTTCTCTCCCACTCATCAAACCTGCCCTGCCAACTGCCGCCAACAGAACCTACGTTGCAGTGGCGTTACAATGTCACTGAAAGAAAATTGTTTTGTTACATCTGCATGTGTAAAGGATTTATTCAAGCATAATTTCTAGGGGAAAAAAATTCTCGCCATGTGAGGGCGCTTCGAACTTAGCGCTAAACGCGTAAGTGTCGCGCAAGTAAATTTAAACAACATTATTCCCTTGCGTCATTGCTATTTCACAAATTTTTGCTCATTCTTTAGGTGTCGGTCTTCCATTACTACCATAGTCTGGTCATATTATCGCGATAGCAATTATATGAACAGTCTCGGCTGGTTTTTGCCGTCCCCGTCGCCGCCGCCGTCATACACAGCATATGTATAAGTATGTACAGGGTCGTCCACTCTTAGGGTGAACACGACGCAACGTGGCTCCCTTTTTGGAACGCCAGTGCTTGCGACGTGGGCACGCATCGAAGCTAATAATATGCAGGCGCACAGAGTGATCCAAGCCCATCTACGCCTGCACTAGATTAGCGTCGACGCGCAGTCCCATCGCGAGCGCTGGCGTTCTAAAGAAGGAAGCCACGCTGCGCCGTGTTCACCCTAAGAGTGGACGACCCTGTACATATATATAAATGTCCCAAAGAAAAATAATTCAGATAAATGCTTCCGAAGCGCGGAATCGAACCAGGAACCTCTCGCTCCGCAGTACGTGGCGCTAACCACTACGCCACAAAGAGCAGATCCTTCAGGGGGCTAACGGCGAGCCTTATATACACACCCTTTACCGCTGGCAGGACTCGGAGACGGCAGGCGCTTATAAGCGTTTCTTCATTACCAGCGAGATGGCGCGAAAGGCGCAACGGGCGCATTTAAAAGTCGTCGGCCAGCTCGCTCGCTTCTTGTAATATTTGTGCAGAAATAACCTAGCCCTTCCGCTGTCTGCTCGCGCGGTTGTCTCGTGGTGACAGGAAGAGGGATGTTTCGATCTTTCACCGTGATGTTCGCGCTGATGTTACGGGAGCGTACGAATCGATGAACAAATCGCAAGGTACGATTTAAAACAGGGAATGTCGCGGGAGCCAACGTTTCGACAAGCGGACATGTCTTCGTCAGGGCGCCCTGACGAAGACAAGTCCGCTTGTCGAAACGTTGGCTCCCGCGACATTCCCTGTTTTAAATCGTACTTGCGATTTGTTCATCGATTCAAGCATCCATCTTCCCCTGAGCTTCTCTTCTAGTTTGGAGCGTACGAAAGTCACTCGAGCTCAAGGCACGCCGCTAAACGAACAAACAGAAGATGAGCGCGAACTATCAAGTGTCACAGCTCGACACTTGAAGCACGCTAGTTTCCTTCGCTGCTTCGGCCGCCTTTGCAACAGGAGCGCTGTTCAAACGGAGAGTATCCATTGTGACAGCTTATTCGCGCTCGTTCGGTGTACATCTGTGCGTTCGTTTCGTGTGTGCTTCATTTGATAGTTCGCGCTCATCTTCTGTTTGTTCATTTAACGGCCTCCCCTAGCTTTGTATGCGTAGCTTTGTGACACACAACGTATAAAGCGCTTCGTACGAGCACGTGCTGCCCACGGGAAGCGCTCACTTAGCAAGTGCATGTTTGCTATAATTAATATTGCTCCTGAAGCTGCGAGCCTCACTTCATATAGCATTACAGTTTCTTGCTATCGCATTCATTGCTTCGCCCTTGCGGCGAAACTATGACTTTTTTTATATCATTTTCGCTCTTGACGCAACACTACAAAATGTTACATTTATAGCAATTTTTAGTAGAAATGCCGGCTAGATTATGATAAATATAATGACAGTTCAGAGTTCCCTGCATTCGATACTAAGCGATAAAAATAATGCGGGATCTTGTGAAGCCAATAACTTGTGGTTACATAGCGACCAGAATTGGAAAAAGTCACATTTTACCGCATTAAGCCATCATTTTGCAATGTAGCGCTCGAGGTAAAAATGTGGCCTATAACTTGTTGCGTGGCACTCTTTGCGGTTAATTCACACAAAAAGCTTTAAAAGAAGGATTTTTCTTTTAAGTGAGAAAAAAAATTTTGAACTTATCAACCACATGGCTGTGGAAAGACTCTGTTTCGCCTTCACTGCACAACACGTCAGTGAGAGATTCATGTAGGCACCCTTTCGCTGTCATCCAAAGCACCTTGCTGTGGTTACTCCAAGCCATACGACCTTTTGTCACAGATTTGAGTAATCTAGCTTCAAACAACGTCGTCGGTCTGGCAGGAATTGACCAAAGCTGTCTATCAGAGTCCCATTAGCAGTGACTAACCTGCCAGACCTTCAGAACACTCACTGTTCAAGCACACCCGTTAGCCAACAGAACGGGGCACGAAAATCCCTGCGCTTCTCCTCTCGTCCTACTTCTTACTGTAGGCCCCGTCGCATGGGTTGTGGCTGCCGTCAGGTTATTGGATTAGGTTCCCCGGAGGACCAACGCTCGAATGGAGGCGACGCCCCTTCCGTCCAGAGTGTCAGTGCAGTTGTCAACGCGGAAATGACAGTAGGAGTGACAGGGTTGTTAGGGAGTGTGGCCAGCTTGTGGACGCGCCGCTGACAGATGCGACTCGGAAAAGGACGGCTTCATCAGGCCGCTCGTGTTGACTAACTTGTGCGCAGAAGACACAGCAAGCATCAACTCGCGGTTCACATATACAAAGTATACCAGCTAAAGGCTGTTAAGTTGTTCCTTGAATAACGTTTAAATTATCATTTTTTATTACTGCATAAAAAATTCGCTTCGTGAGATGAGGGCAAATGGCAGAACGCTGCATAGGTATTTTCTGTTTTCGAGTATTTTCTTCCTTTAGCTACCACGCAAGTGCCCCAACACTGTATCGCACTAGTTTTTCCTCTTTGAGCTTGGCTAGCGTTACCTGGAATATCACGCAAACTGTGTGTTTGGCGTGGTATGAGCTACGACCATCACGAGTGGCCCGATATGCCCAATCGCTGAAGTGGCCACAAAAGAATATGGGGCTAGGTATGTCCCGTGTTACTGTCATATCGCCTCAATTCGTGATACAGGTGCACAGATCAATTCTTTATAGCCCTTCTATTGTTATATGTGACTCTGTCACGAAGTGGGCAAATCAGTCCAATCAGGAACAGTGGCCACATATACAGCCTGATATTCCCTACTGCAGATATGGCTATATATAAGATTCTTTGCAAGGAAGTCACTTTACACTAGATATGTTCGGATCTCGCGACTGTTGTTGAGAGGGGCGTTCGGCGCCGTTAATGCATTGAAAGCTTTGCGGTGGCTAAAAGTACACAGCACCGCCACATACTTCCGCATTCATCGCTAGTTTCCTCTGGAAAATAGAAGCACAGTCGCCTAGATAGAGTGTGAAAATAACGGAAATTGCACTCACTGAGGCCTAGCGATGTAGAGGCCCAAACCGTGCCACGGAATACGGAACACTGTAAAGATATTTCTACTTACAGCTACTGGGTAAAGAAGTAAGACTTACAGTTACAAGTTCCTCTAAATTAGCTACAACTACAATTAGCTACAATTAGCTACAGCTACAACACACTGAAAAAAAAACAGTTAGTTACCGCTAACGTGTCACTAGTAATTATGTGAGTATTTTGTGACGAGTGCAGAATACAAAAACGACAGCAATACAGTTTCTCGTACTACACTAAAAGAATACAGTCTTGCAAACTCTGTATCTTTTCTCCCCGTGACATCAAAGGAAGTAATACAGCTAATCAACGCGATTAAGAATAACGTAGCAGCTGGTTTTGACGAGATAAAGGCAATTCCGTTAAAATACGTAGCTGATATTATAGCTCCAGTCATCGTTCATATAATAAACCGAATGTTCACCACTGGCATTTTTCTAGACCAACTACAGGCCAATATCCATTCTACCTGTTCTATCAAAAGTTTTTGAGAATGCAATAAACATCCGTTTGTATAAATTCTTTAGCAAGTACAATGTAATTAGTGAGGCTCAATATGGTTTTCAAAAAATAAATCTTGCGAAGCAGCTTTGCTTAACATTAAGCATGAATTAAAAACATCGAACATAGACTGTACTCACTTGGTTTATTCATAGATTTCAGGAAGGCATTTGATTCGGTATGCCATGAAGTGCGAACATGTAAACTCAGCAAGTATGGCGTACGTGGTGTGGTTCTCGATTTAATGAAGGACTATTTAACAAACCGCCATCAATATGTTTGCATAAATAATAATACATCCACTTACGCAAATATAACAAGAGGAGTACCGCAAGGCTCAATACTTGGCCCCTTACTGTTCATAATTTATATAAGCGACTAATGTGACATCCCATGTTCTCCCAAGTTAATAATGTACGCAGATGACCCTAACATATTTTTCTGTGGCACTTCCATCCTCGACCTTGAACGCCAGGTTAATAGCTACCTACATCACTTGTCTGGTTATCTTAGCTTAAATAAATTGCAATTAATTGTTAGTAAAACGAAATACATAGTGTTTGCCCCGCCTAATAAGCCCCGTAACTATAGTCCGACTGTTCTATTTGAAGGCAGAGAGATAGAGCAGGTCACCAGTCAGAAGTTTCTAGGTGTATGGTTTACTGAAGGCCTGACATAGAATACACATGTAGACAAATTAACGAGAGAACTCAGTAAAACCGTTGGGTGTTTATATAAGCTATGCCCTGTTTTACCAAAATGGTTACAAGTAGAATTATACTATGCACATTTCTATTCTAAAATGACGTACTGTATCTTGATATGGGGAACTACCACGCAAACAAATTATCAAAAATTACTGGTTCTCCAAAAAAGAGTTCTGCGAGCAATCGAGCAATACCATGGCATTATCAGGGACTTGAGAACTAGACCACTCTTTGAAAAATATTCAATGTTAAAGGTAACACAACTGTATTATTTCGAACTTTTGCAATGGGTTAAACAAAACAGGCCCCAATATCTTCAGAACACACCTGAAAATCCTAATTATCGCATGCGCCAGCTACGCAGGAAAATTCCAGCATTGAGGACAAATTATCGGAAGCAACATATTGAATTCCAAATACCTACCATGCTAAATCGTTTACACGGTCTCGTAGATTTCAGTTCCATGCCTTCTAACATCATTATCAAATCCATCCTAATGCACCATGATATTGAGTATGCTTGCTAAAGTCTCCTCCTTTGAATTATTACATATGGTTCATCAATTTTGCATTATGTGACAGTTATTTGCTAATGTCTTATTTGTTATTATGTTACAGTGAAGTTCTCCTGAAATAATTCAAGTTGTTGTGATTTTCTTTTTATGTTTATTTCACATTGTGTAACAAGACTACGCTAATTTTTGTTGCTTTTGTGTAATATCTGTGAATATATTTCTTTTGGATGCCCAGCGGCCTGCGTGCCAAACTGTATATAGGAGCAGAGGCCACTTGTCAGGCTGTATAGCCTTTAGCCTCTGCTCCCGCTCCTGTAAGATTTTTCAGGACAAATAAACTTCAATTCAATTCAATTCAATTCAATTAAGTTACTGCCCAGGAATGGCTTTTCTATAATCTTCAATTCGTTTGGACAATGGTGGAAACGTCACGCGCGTACAATACTCGCGAAGATTTCCACATCGGACAAGTGCTGGAACCATGGATTTCTGAAAGTCGGCCCGGGGACTGCGGAGGTTCAAGAGGCAGTCCCCTTCCTGCAGGCGCGCTGCCCCTCTAAGCCTGACATAAGCCTGTGCTCCTGGCTCATACTTTATAATGGAGCTGCAGAAATTAGCGCCCTTGCCCCAATCCAACCACAATCACCGATGCGCACGGCCTCTCATCGTTAGCCGAGTCATCACCTTCCATTTCGACCCCGAGATGTGAAGAGGTGATGCGAGGGATACGAACACGGCAGCCTCTTTGGACAGCCTTTACCTCGGCAGTGTCCTCCGAAACTGTCGTCGCTGTAGACCGTGGTCTCGGGGGAGAGCACCAGCGGTGTAGTATGAGTAAGCACGACGTCCAAGCAGGGCAAACAACAGTGGGGAGGCCATCTCCACAGCGCCTGCACGGGCGATTGCATCCGTTGCTTGCATGGCCATGTATACGACGCACCGACAATAAAACGGTGCCGTCCGCTATAGGCTCGCAGGTTGCCACTTGAACTACGTTTTCGGCATACAAGCAGGAGGCCACGACAGTCGAATGCGTCCACATATATATGGCCCGATATTCACTAGGATTGGCAGCGTTCACCTTCATGCGAATGAATTAAGCACGGTCCTGCGAGTACTCGCCGTGCGCCCATCAGACCGCTGGCCATGGTGTGAACACTTTCCCGCACGAGGGCTTCGTTTAGAGACAAAGGATCGCAGAAGACAGGCAGGTGACCGTTGGTCACTTGTGGGCCTGCGGGGAAGACCTGAACAAGCTGGCCATCACTTACCAGGTAGCCAGCGCCGACGATGAGAGACATGGAACCCATGCTCTTAAAGGGCAACTGCGGCGGTTTTTTCGCCATGTTCTGATATCAGTGTTTTCCAATGCTACTGATAGTCCCGTAACCGCCAGGGTGGTTCAGTTTGCTCAGAAACGCAGCAATAATTTTAAATAAGCAACTGAAAGTCGTCTTCAAATCGAAACCGAAAGAGGTATATGCTTTGTGGAGCGTGTGCGTTGACCTCACAACATTCCCGTTACCAGAAATATAGAACTGGTGCCAAAGAAATGACAGTGGCGAGGTCGTCCGACGATATATTGAGTTATTCCAGTTTTTGTGACCTTGACAGCGACGATTTGAGCGCTGAAGTATCGCCGTTTTGCTTTTGAAGGCCCGCTAGTTCGGGTAGGTTGCGCGGAGGTGATGACGTCATAAACACAGGTTGGCCCTCTCGAGAATCCGCTAAAAAATGTTTAAAATTCCTTTACACGAAAACTAAACGACCTACATCCGCCTGACTTGGCATATATCATTACACTGTACCGAGGAGAATATATATAGAAAATTTTATTGAGCTCAGTGGACACTGAAAAATCGCCGGAATTGCCCTTTAACATGTGACTTGGAAGTTTTAGGTTCCCCGATGTTGTACGCAGTACACATCTAAGAGGCGAGGCTGTCGTGTCGACGGCGGTATCAGGACTAGTCCCGATACACTAGTGAGCCGTACCGAGAGGGGGAAGGAAGGAAGGAAATAGTAGAGAAGGAAAGGCAGGGATGTTAACCAGTGTATGACAACCGGTATGCTACCCTGCACGAGGGGAAGGGGACAGGGGAGATTGAAAGGTGAAAGGAAAGAAAAAGAGAGAGAGAAAGTGGGCGAACATATAGCACATTCTCACAGTCAGTGGCAGCTGCATGGCACACGACATCACACATCGCTGTTACAGTCGCTACAGTCGTTACAGTCGTTACAGTGGCAGTAATAAGCTATACCTAGCGACGTCGTGCCACTGCTGCATGGACCTGTACGTTTAATGTGACGATGGTTGCAGAGGCAAGAACAACAACGATGGTTTCAAACAATGCTAGCTTCAGGAGCGCTCAGGAGCGCTCAGTTATTCCTTCAGCGAAACGCGAGCATGTCATTGTGTGTCGTTGAATTTTTCGGTCATCATGCATGCGCACGCGTTCTTTCTGGAACCTCGAAAAATTTCTCAACAACGCCGTTCGAGCAACGTTCGTTCTGATGGTCCAGATGAAGTTCATTTAGCAATACAGGAGCGCGGTTTCACGTCAATGAGCGCACGCTTCGTCACTTTAAGCAGCAACCGTGTAATGTACACCAAATTTACTCAAAAGATTTTGAACTACACGACGCACCGTGTTTACGCGATTGTAAGTAGACCGATTTTGTTGAAATTTAAAAAATTGGCAGATCCCACTTGCAGTGGGAATCAAGGAAATGCGAAGCACGCATAAGGAGTTTGGTACATATGAAGTTAACGAAACGGCCGCAAGAGCACCAAGACTGTGGCATGAAAACCATGTCGCTCATACACGTATGTCATTATTCTAACGTTATGACTTGTCATTTACGTTCGTCATGCAGTCGTGTTGTGCCATAGCAATTCTGGTATACATCACGCTTCAATTAATCAAGTGGCATGTATATCATGCCGCTAATGACATGCATGCCACGATTGTCATGTTATGAACTGACATTTATGATCGCCATGCAGTCGTGTTGTGCCACACAAATTTTCGTATAGGTTCTGTGCAGTCGAGTTTTCCATGTGCGACATCTGCGCCAGAAGGCACTGCCGGGCGGAGAGAAGCAAAATTGGGCAGACTACGACAGGAAAATACGCGAACGCGATGCGCGTCTCCAACTCTATAGCAGATGCGACCGCCCGTCCCACCTTCTTTCGTTTTATTTCCTTTGACACACGTTTTATTTCCTTTGACAGCGTTCGTGTGGTTCTCAGCACGCCCGGAAAGCAGCCAAGAAACGCACGCGTCGCTGTCGCCTCGGTTTCCACCGTGCGCGCGCGTCTCATGCGTGCGACCCAAGCGGCCCATGTCAGCGATACTGAGCCGTCCGACAAGAGCTACGTAGCGCCCTCTGGTCAGTAGACGGAGCCCATGCATCCCATTAACGAAACGGCAGTATAGCGCCAGGGGCATGGCATGTAAATCATGCCGGTCATGACACGCGTGTCATGATTCTAGTGTTATGACCTGTCATTTACATTCGTCATGCTGTCGTGCTATGCCATAGCAATTTTGGTATACATCCCATTAACGAAATGCCTGGCATGTAAATCATGCCGCCCATGACATGCATGTTATGCTTTTCATGTTATGACCTGTCGTTTATGTTCGTCATGCAGTCATATTGATGCATACCAATTATCCTACACATCCCACTAACGAAACGGCCAAGAGAGCACCAAGACCGCGGCATGTAAATCATGTCACTCATGACATGCATGTCATGATTTTCACGTTATGACCTGTCATTTACGTTCGCGATGGAGTCATCTAGTGGCATGCCAATTTTCGTATACATCCCGTTAACGAAAAGCGTGGCATGTAAATCATGTCGACCATGGCATGCATATCATGATTTTCATGTTGTGACCTGTCAGTCATGTTCGCCATGCACTCATGTTGTGGCATACCAATTTTCGTATATATCCTATTAACCAAACGGCCAGGAGAGCACCAAGACCGTCGTATATAAATCATGTCACTCATGGCATGCATATCATGATTTCCGTGTTATGACCTGTCATTTATGTTTGTGATGCAGTCATGTTGTGGCATGCCAATTTGAGTATACGTCCCATTAACGAAACGCGTGGCATGTAAATCATGTCACTCATGACATGCATGGCATGATTTTCATGTTATGACCTGTCATTTATGTTCGCCATGGAGTCATATTGTGGCATACCAATTTTTGTATACATCCCATTAACGAGACGACCAGGAGAGCACTAAGACCATGGCATGTAAATCATGCCACTCATGACATGCATATCATGATTTTCATGTTATGACCTGCCATTTATGTTCGTCAGGCAGTCATGTTGTGGCATACCAATTTTCGCATACATACCATTAGCGAAACGGCCAGGAGAGCACCAAGACCGTGGCATGTAAATCATGCCGCTCATGACATGCATATCATGATGTTCATGTTATGACCTGTCATTTATTTTTGTCATGTAGTCATGATGTGGCTTACCAATTTTCGTAAACATCCGATTAGCGAAACGGCCGCGAGAGCACAAAATCGTAGGCGGCTAGATAGATAGATAGATAGATAGATAGATAGATAGATAGATAGATAGATAGATAGATAGATAGATAGATAGATAGATAGATAGATAGATAGATAGATACGCTCAAACTCGCCGAAGTTCGCTAAGAAATGCTTCGCATTTAAAACCCAAAGCGGCGGGATTGACTTGCAATCAAAACCGAAACTATACCGCCAGTCTCTTTTTCTTCTTTTGACACGCTATTTTTTAGAGGGTAGACCTACAATCGTGTAAATACGGCAACCTAATGCATTGCATAAACTCGAATGTGCGCTGCTTACACCGTGCCAGCAGAGACGAACTTTGTCGTATTTTTTCACCGCTGTTCTGTTTATCTTGGTGCTGTCAACATTTAGAAATTTCGTAAACTATTCGAACAGTGTTCGGGTTTACTAATAACGGCTATTCGATTCGAAGGCCATATCGAATAGGCCACTGTTCGATTCGATATTCGAAGGTTTCGAGTACTCGCACACCCCATAGATGTTGAAGACAGTATGGCGCACTGTCGCGTCGATCACGTGGCTCGTGCGAGATGGGCGCTTTCGTGCCTTGATGATTTGCGGGTAAAAGCCCACAAGCGGAGCACTCTTATTTTGGCGATAGCAGTTAGCGACAATTATTTCTTGGTCAGCGCCTGCGACCCACTTCCGGTTGGCGGCTGTCACGTAACCTCTTATTTTTTTTAATCGGCAAATGATAAGAATGAAATAAAAACATCAAGCTTACAGTATCATGATGTAGATGCGATATCAGCGCATACGTTTAGTGGCGAAAATCTTTTTCTACATACCGGTAATTAATGAATATGATTTAAATAGAGCTGCGTGGGCAACGCATTGCATATGCTGGTATAAGCCAGTTATTCAGGAATGAGCTACGCGATAGAAAGAAAGAAAGAAAGAAAGAAAGAAAGAAAGAAAGAAAGAAAGAAAGAAAGAAAGAAAGAAAGAAAGAAAGAAAGAAAGAAATCATATGATGCTCATACCCGGTTTGGATATGTGAGTATGAGACAGACTACCTAATGTTAACCTAAAGTCTACAAAGTGAACCAAAAGTTCACCGAACGCTAGGAGCTGCGCACTTAAGAGGCGGTTGAGGTCTCCTTGGGAGCCTTAAAGGGGCCCCCTAACACTTCTCTCGCGCCCGTTTTCATGTGCATGCTGCGTAGGCTGGAAGGCGGACAGACAAATGTTATAAGAATGAAAGCAATAGGAGCAGCCGGTGCGTAGTTATTTATAAGACAAAGTTCTAAATACAAGCAACCCGGACCCTCAGTGCGGACCTTCAACTCGAGCTTTGCAGGGTCAAGTGACCGCATTTCACTCTCCACGTGCGATATAGCGTGCAACCAATGGAACTGGCTTGGAGCTCTAAAGTAGGGGAAGTTCGTACGCCATGGTTGCCTGTTCGCTCCAGTTTAGTGACGACGCCGTTGCCATGTCAACAAACAACGTCGGACGGGAGCGTGCCTCACTGTCAGTTTTGACCTTTCGTCGCGTGAGCTACGCTGGCCGAGGTCGAACAGTTTCGCGTGGCTGTTGGAGAGCCGTCCTGCGCAGGCGCGAGGAGCAGTGACGTCACATGGCGCAGACCTGGCGCGCCGGGCGCGCCGGAGCCGCCGCCGCCCCGCGCGCCTCGCCGGTCTGCGCATTGCCGAGCGGTGACGTCATAGCCGCGACATACGCACTGTCGCCGGCGCGTGTCCAGCTCTGCGTCTCCGTTGCGCAGTAGCCAAGTCTGACGCTGCGCCGGAGCCGCTTGATAACTCATCGGATCCCGAAGTAGTTGCCTGGCAATTAGCCGTTGAGCGTAGAAAGAACGAACAGAAGGCTAAACGTGCTGCAGAGACACCGGAACAAAGGGAGGCACGTCTAGCAAAGCGGCGTCGCCAGGAGGCTCAGCGACGTGCCCGACCATCTCAGCAGCAGCAACAACAAGATGCCGTCGATGACGTCAAGGCTCGCTCACGCTACGTATATCGTGGCATAGCCGAGCTAAGCCACTGCTAAATTTTTCTGACCGCTTCGACTTGTCAGAGTTGGGGCGGGCGCTTCTGCTTCGAACCGAGGCTTTACACGTCGTTCCGTGTGACGACACTCCAAGGCAAGTGTCATCGTCTCTGTACTCGCCGTCACGACCACTGAGAGAGGCCGGCGACCCTACGGCATACGACCATACTGCGCAACGTTTCTTCACGGGTTGTTCAGCTAAATGCGCAGACATGGAAGCGTAGAAGTGGGAACAGGAAATTCTAGCGTGTCCAGTCAGTGCCTCCTAAAAACAGAATTCCACGCGCTCTGGGAATCGGTGCCCTGTGAAGCAGTTAGAGAAGAAATTGCCTGTGACAAATCGTCTCGCATACAGCATAGTGTTACGAGTTATAGGATGAACGTCTTTGTGCAAAGTGCATGAGCAGGAGCGTGCTCAACAGGGGCTATCTAGGAAACTCGACAGCACCGTAGCGACTAAACGGCAGCTCATCTTAGCACGTAACACTGGCACACGCATTGGCGCACAGAACAGACACCTGTTTTATTTAAGATAAATGCAGGCTACCGTGCGATGTGCGTATAATGAGCGTCCTTCGCTGAAGTACTCCTACAGAATGAAGTAAAGCTGAATAAGAGCATTCAGAGGGCTACTAGAACGTATGTATCGTTTATTACATCAATCTGACAGTGTTTAACGCGCACTACACACGCAGTTGACCTTACACAAGAACCGCCATCACAAATGCTGATGCATTAGGTGTATAACTATACACCTTGTGGGAACAACCGCCCTAGCCTAGCCGTAGCATGCTTGTTACGGCTAAGCCTACCGCTTCGCTAGGTATGTGTGCTTGTTCTACCTACATTTCAATCTCATGCTTTGACAAAGGGTATGCCTTTGTTATTTTCAAGTTAAATGTCTATTTTAGTTGGCCCGAGATTGACAAGGGGCTGTCAATTGAAACACCTGTGGCGCGTACCCGAATACCGCGGCTTGAACATTACAGGCATGAGCCACACGTGAATACAGCGTCGTTAATTGTGACGTACTTGAGGTCGACCCTCCTCCGGGCAGCCATCTTGGATCACCCAGTGCGCCCCTATAGTCCGTGGGCATTGCGATAAGTCCCTAGATCGCTTTTTTTTTAAGTAGCGACAACTACCTCCTCTCCCGGCGCCCTTTCACACGCAGCGCGAGCCGGCCTCCATGTTCTTCTTTTCCCCCCGGAGCGGAGTATGCGCATAGACAGCGTGCGGGCGTAAACGGTCGCTGCTGCGCAGCACGACTGGAGTATTAAGTTTCAGGTATGGGGTAACACGATCTAATACAAAGCAAGACTGGGTTAGAACTGCACTGTGGAGGCCCAACACAGAATTTCTCGCCGTATTTATGAAATCTAATGATCTACGGTGTCCGTTTTCAACTAATTTTTTCCGGCGTCCCCAGCCTCATTGTACTAAAACCGGGCTGCAAAAACTGGCACCTTGTTAGCAACTTTCTTAAGACGTTTGGGTCATATGCCATCCGTGCCTTTGCATGTAACAGGAACGAGTGTTCCATGGGCATTCGTTTCTTAGGAAGATATAAAGACCAACGCGTGTGTATTGCGAAAACGCATGAGCTGCGCATTCGCGTGCAATATACGGGTAAGAGCAGTAGCGCTTACAGAAATATGCTAATTAGGTGAGCACGTGCTTTTTCCTTCTAAATCGTTTGCGGCTCATAAATGTTTAGACCAATATAGTCGTTGTTCCGCGCGAATTTCTGCTGCTTTCAGTCAGATAAAAGTTGCGAAAAGCTTCTCACGCTCACTTAAAAATGCTTGCTCCGTGCACAAACCTTACGCAAATATCTGATGTCTCGCTTATACTTATATCATGATTTACATAGTGAAAAAACAGTGCTATAATGAGTACATTATATTGTGTGTTATTATGCACATATTTTATGAACTAACTTATTTTAAATCCTAATGAAATCTTTTATATATTTTTCTTTCTTTTCTCTAATCAGTTTTCTTTGAATGATGTTTGAGTTCTTATACAAATGGTTGTGCTTATATATTTTCTTCAGTTAGACATCCTGTGTGTGTGTGAGTGGCTACACTTAATAAAATAACAGTGAAGAGAAAAGTGTTGCTCCGTAACTGTCTCTTTGGCAGGACACCTCAACAGAGCAACACAGGGAAAAGGAGGGGGAATTAACGAGATAGAAGAAATGTGGTAAATACTACTGTCTTATTGCTATTGGACTAACCAGTGTTCTGAATTTTCATGAGCTGTACCACGAACGAGTCCCACTTTCAAACCTATTTCTTTTCTAATCTAGTGTTGATGGCAAGGTTATCGTACTGAATTGCACGCATCTTATAATGCTACTATTATTTTTACATGGAAGTGGGCGCCACGGAATTGGTAACAAGTAACAGGCCTTTACGAGCATTCAATGGACATTTCAGGCGACATGATTTTCCAATAATATAAATAATTTTGTATAATAGCTGCACTTCTGTCATTAATATTTTACCGAATCCCATTTTTTGAACACGGGACAGATATAGTTAGGGCATTGACCGAACCTCATTCAAGTTTCTTCTTCCATCCATCCAACCACTGGCATCAGTGATGCTGAGGTAACACAACAAATCAACCAAACGCTTCAGCATTGAAGAAAGTTTATTCGCTATACCAGCGCCTCGTGGGTGTGGTGCTTTTCTATGGGCGGCACAGGTAGGCGGCACAGCTGTGGATTTCAATTTCTTTATGCCGAAGTTCTTTCAGATGGCAGGCTCAAACTGGTCCTCAGTGAAATGATGCTGCAAAATACAGCACTGTCAGAGCACAAATCGATATCTTTGACAGCGTGCACAATATTAGAAGTACAAACAACGCATTCGTGACACAACATAGGTAACTTTCTCCTGCTTGTATTTTCCAATATATAAACAGCTTCAAATGTTTAGGCGACACGCCTCTTTATAAAAAAGAAATTCACAGAGCCACAAGGCGAGCAGCGTTATTACAGAATTTCTTTGACGTTAAGTCCACATAGGACACGAAAACAGACCCTCGCTATTCCGCTCATATCACGCCATGCTTATTTCTTAAGCAAATGCTTGCAATAACCGGATGCAATCCTTTAGAACCGGTAAAGTGTGCGAAAAAGCGTAAGGTCACTAAATGCGGGTATGTTTGTTTTTCTGTCAAACCAGCCGCGAAGTACACCGAAGCAGGGAGACTATGCGACTGAGCAATATCGTACAAAGCGACGCATGCGCGTTGGATGTAGAGAACTGTAGTGGTGTATTAAATCAGGCCACAAAGGATCCTCCGGGTGTATGTGCATAAATCAAGGCACAATACTTTTTATTCCTCCACTTGAGCTCCTACCAACACGCTGGCACCGCGGCATGAGTCGAGTACGCGCGAGTTGTGAACGTAAAATACGCACTGTAAGCAGACTATGGTTCGCGTAAATACAGTATGTGCTAAAAAGCGGGCGGACAGATGTGCGTAATTAAAAAGTCATGAACTCGTCAAGATAGAAGCGCTTACTCGAACTACGGAACTGCCGAAAGCGTGGGGCGCTCTCATGCGCCTCACCAGGTTAAAAAGAAATAACAATAAATCTACTAGCATTTTTCACGATTCTGTGTACAAGGAAAATACAACATACCTTGCACAGCTTGCTGGACTTCGTGGGCTTGAAATGCTTTCTGCCTATTTTGTGCAGCCACATTCCACGCCTTGTTTTGTCGTGCATTCCGAGGGGCACAGAAAAAAGCGCCAACCCTTTTCTCGACTGGACGGGGCACCCCAAGGCGCTACACGCCGGCATTGTTGAGCGTGCTCACGGGTCGCCGACTGCAGGAAACACTTCGCACAAGCATGCAGAAGAAGGCAGATACGTACGAAAACACTCAACTACTCGCGACTGCTTCCGAGTGAATGCAGATGCTGCCGGTGTAGCGAGCAGCCGTCACGGGCGCACGGCATCGTCGGGGAGTAGGAATAACATGGCGACCGGAAGCCGCCGCCAACCGGATATGAGCGTTGACCAGTGAAATTCGTCAGCGGCACATCAAAGCTTGCCGCTACTTAAAAAGAAGGAAAAATCTAGGGACTTTAGCCGGGACATACGCACTGTCGCCGGCGCGCGCCCAGCTGTGCGTCTCCGTTGCGCAGTAGCCAAGTCTGACGCTGCGCCGGAGCCGCTTGATAACTCATCGGATCCCGAAGTAGTCGCCTGGCAATTAGCCGTTGAGCGTAGAAAGAACGAACAGAAGGCTAAACGTGCTGCAGAGACACCGGAACAAAGGGAGGCACGTATAGCAAAGCGGCGTCGCCAGTAGGCTAATCGACGTGCCCGACCATCTCAGCAGCAGCAACAACAAGATGCCGTCGATGACGTCAAGGCTCGCCCACGCTATGTATGTCCTGGCATAGCCGAGCTAAGCCACTGCTAAATTTTTCTGACCGCTTCGACTTGTCAGAGTTGGTGCGGGCGCTTCGGCTTCGAACCGAGGCTTTACACGTCGTTCCGTGTGACGACACTCCAAGGCAAGTGTCATCGTCTCTGTACTCGCCGTCATGACCACCGAGAGAGCCCGGCCACCCTACGGCGCACGACCATACTGCGCAACGTTTCTTCGCGGGTTGTTCAGCTAAATGCGCAGACATGGAAGCGTAGAAGTGGGAACAGGAAATTTTAGCGTGTCCGGTCAGTGCCTGCTAAAAACAGAATTCCACGCACTCTGGGAATCGGTGCCATGTGAAGCAGTCAGAGAAGAAATTGCCTGTGACAAATCGTCTCGCATACAGCATAGTGTTACGAGTTATAGGATGAACGTCTTTGTGCAAAGTGCATGAGCAGGAGCGTGCTCAACAAGGGCTATCTGGGAAACTCGACAGCACCGTGGCGACTAAATGGCAGCTCATCTTAGGACGTAACACTGGCACACGTATTGGCGAACAGAAGAGACATCCGTTTTATTTAAGAGAAATGCAGGCTACCGTGTGTTGATGTGCGTATAATGAGCGTACTTCGCTGAAGTGTTCCTACAGCATGGAGTAAAGTTGAACAAAAGCGTGCAGAGGGCTACTAGAACATATGTATCGTTTATTACATCGCTCTGACAGTGTTTAACGCGCACTACACGCGCAATTGATGTTACACAAGAACCGCCATCACAAATGCTGATGCATTAGGTGTATAACTATACACCTTGTGGGAACAAGCGCCCTAGCCTATGCTTGCTACGGCTAAGCCTACCGCTTCGCTAGGTATGTGACTTCGGATACTACAGCGCGTTCGTGGTTATCTGTGTGCTTGTTCTATCTATATTTCAATCCCATGCTTCGACAAAGGGTATGCTTTTGCTATTTTCAAGTTAAACGTGTATTTTATTTGGCCCGAGATTGATAAGGGGGCTGTATAAAATTGAAACATCTGTGGCGCGTACCCGAATACCGCGGATTGAACATTACAGGTATGAGCCACACGTGAATACAGCGTCGTTAATTGTGACGTACATGACAACCATGCGATGTTATTAGTGGAAAGAACAATCACTTATGTTCCTCATACATTCGTACCCTCCGTCCATATCAGTTGGTGCGTACCAGTTGAACGAGAAGGCCAGGAAAGCACCGAGATGTAGGCGGATAGATAGATAGATAGATAGATAGATAGATAGATAGATAGATAGATAGATAGATAGATAGATAGATAGATAGATAGATAGATAGATAGATAGATAGATAGATAGATATTGTCGAAGTTGATCAATTTCGCCAAGAAATGCTTCGCATTTAATTTGTCCGGTAAACCGCAACGCGCAAAGCACTTTGCGTAGAGCGGAATATGCGCAAGCATGGCCAACAACCCGGGGCGCGTGCCGTCCGCTTCGAATCTTACGAGTGGTCGTCACGCGCTCTGTATCCCTCGAGTGGCTGATTGACCGGTGACAGTTGCATTTACTTTAGATTTGTATCACGAAGCTTCGACAGTAAAGCATCCTCGACAATTCGACAACGTTTCTGAGCGCAACACTCAAGTTGTCAAGGCTGTAGGTTGTGCGAGTCCTGCCAAAATCTCGCAGAACATAGATAGCCTATCAGAGGAAATAGATAGAAGAGATTGTGGCAATCTCTTTCTCAATGGGTAACGTAGTGGAACTTATTTTCCCCCTAAAACAATATAGCCGACGTTGAAACAAACAATAGATAAGGTATCCGAAGGCGCCCCTTCGTCGGGAAACAGATAGGGACTTGTGGACCTGCACCCTGAGAGATTTGGTTTATCACCGCGGCAGCAAAAATTGGTCTCTGTCGCAATCCTCCTGCGCTTTATAAAGGACTCATTCGCAGCTTTTAAGCTCGCTCTTGACATCCTTCGCAATAACTTCGGCACAGTTACAAAGACTCTGAGCGTCGCTCGGAGCTCACAACTTAACTGCAAGCACGTGAGACAACAGTGACGGTCGCACCGCGCATTGCCATATACACCGAAAAACAACGAGTACCGGCTCTGGACTGAAGTGCAAGGAACGCAACCGGGAACAGCATCAGGAGGCCTACTTCTGCGTAAGGACTCTTCAGCGGCTGCAGCGGCTTCTGAGCGTCCGTACAGTATAAAAGGGGTCAAGGGACATCTAGTGATCATCGGCTGATATCCAAGGACACGAGGTAGGGCGTTCGTGCGTAGTTGCCACCTATATTACAGAGAGAGAAAACCACGACGCAGACGATAAGTAAAAAGTGGCCTAGAGTGATTACCATTACGAACAGCACACGGCACTTTCGCAGTCGTCAAAACCACTCACCCAACTGTTCTGGCGATCACGTTTTGGTGTCTCATATCATCACGGGGACAGCGAGACGAGCGACAACCGTAGACCAGCCTGACGCATTCGCAGCCATCGGACCGCACGCCTGCACGAAGAGAGCTTGGCCAGATTCCTTGCACAGCCCAGTCAACAGTGATCGTGACATATTAGAAAGATGGCGTCGTCAACGTCGTTTGCGTTCCTTCTCCTCCTCCTGCGTTTGGTCACCAAGTCGTATCCGCAACCGAACATGCAAGCGCTGCTGATGCCAAAGGCAACGAATCTCAGAGAAAGTGCGTGCCCCAGCCGAGCGGCGAGACCGTCGGAGAGAGGTCCACCTGCCCGTACACGGTGATCGAGGACAATCAACCATCTCAGGGTTCCCCCTATAATTTACCACTTCAACTGCCACTGTCCCACGACTAGATGCAGCGAACTCGGCGACTATAGCTGCAACCAGGTGACAAAATTGCTCAAGGTGTCGGTTAACTCATGGAACGCGAAGGCGCCGACTACGAAGGTGGTACGCGGTAAACACTTCCTGCGTCTGTGCTACCGCTAGAAGCATGATACCTGTCAACCTTGAGAGAGGTCTTGACGAGACCAAGAAGAAGAGGGTACCCCAGCAAATCAAAGGCGTCACCGAAATACGCGCCAATGAATCAGCTGACCCGTTCGAGTGATAAGATCTCTGAAGATAAGTTCGACAGGCACGCACTGTAGGTTTAGCAGAATAAATAAGCTTTTCTTTTTCTTCTTCTGAAAATGACGTTTTTTTTTTTTTTTTCGTTCAACGTTTGCATCAACGGAGGGGTAAATGAGCAACTGAAGTTCTGAGTTTGTGTTTCTTTAGAGTATCAAGTTTAGAAATTTTTAGAAAAGAGTAGCCTAATTTTTCGAAAATATCTTGAGTACCCAAACCCTACGTAAAGCTCTTTTCCGTTGATCACGTGATGATCCGACCGCAATTCTCTTGTGTTAACGTTCGGGGAGACAAACCCTATCTGAAAACACGTGTGGCGCCCCCCTGCGGTGGCTTAATCGCTATAGCACTCGGTTGCAGGTCCGAAGGTTTCGGGAGCGAATCCCAGCCGCGGCGGCTGCATTCCGATGGAGGCGAAATGTTGAGGCCTGTGTACTGTGCGACATCAACGAACATCATTCATCATCACCAGTTTATTTGAACATCAAAGGGGACATTTCCAAATGTCACAGTAGTGATGCTCTCAGGTGAAAGCAAAAAACCACTAAAGCTTTACGAAGGCTTTCCGCCCATGTAACACATCGCAAACAGAAGTATGAAATTATTAGTTTTTGTGTTGTGTTGTGTTGGGTTTTATGGCGCATAAGCATCTCAGGCTATCATGCAGTTTTTATGCATTATCAAAACATATTGGAGAAACATATCGACTGTATTCCTTAAAAACGCATATAAAAATGTTTACAGAAAGGAACGGTATAAATGATCTATTCCATGAAACTGTTTAATGTTTGTTGCAGTATAAGTGCATCACTTGGCGTCCATAGTTAGTACGTGTGCGAGCGATTTTCCAGCCATCAGTGGCTCGTGTGCTATAGGGGCAGGTGTAAGGCTTTAAATGTGCTAAACCTCTAAGAAAAGAACCCTGTTTCCCCGGCAAGTATGGTATTGGTTCAGCAGAACCGAATTCTAGATCTCAGACAATGGTTGTAAATTAAAGGCCTCGAAAATGGGTTTGGAGTGTGCGTCACGTGCAACAATGTAATTATGCGCACAGTTTTCTTCTGCAGTTTCTATATTCCACCTAAATTCTTTTCCGCGGTTGTACCCCATACCAGATAGCAATAACCTAACGTATGTAAACATTGAGGATTATGTAATACGAGTTTAATTGTTTGTGGCAAGAGAAAACGCAAGCGTAAGAGGACAGCTACGTCACGGGAAAGTTCGATATGTAGCAGCTCAGCCTGATTGTTCCTTAACATGTTTTGATGGAAAATTGCTCCCAAATTTTTCAAAAAATGTTCAATTCCAATAGATTCTGAGAGGAGGGAGGGGGGGGGGGGGAGTTGGGTGGCAGGTGTTAGCGTGACTAATGTAAATGGAAAGAACGAAAGCATGCAAAGAATCCGCTCGTGGTACATATCTTGGAAATACACTGTTTGTGCAGGGCTAGAAAGCAGGATGAAGAAAGAAACGCATTCGCTAAGTACAGGCGTTGCACCTATCGCATGTGTTCCCCTCCAGCCACGCACCACCCGCGCCGCACCCGCAGGGCATTTCACCGAAAGCTTGTTGCTGATAAAAGTGACTACACTGTTTAACGCCGTTGCTGAAAATAGACTTTCGGGAAGAAATATACAAGGGAAATACCTTAACCTTTTGTCGTCTTTGTTAACCCCCCACCGACACTCTTCTCCTCCTCTCCTTCTGTGGACGGGGGAGAGCGTGCAATGGCGTAGAGAAACGAACGCTCGAGAAGGCAGTCGCCGTCCTGACGAAGATAAGTCCACTTGTCGAAACGTTGGCTCGTGCGACATTCCCTGTTCTACATCGTTTTTAGCTATCTGTTCATCAAATATGATTTTATGACATGTAGAAAGTTACCCCAGAAACTAAAAAGTTCCTGAGCAACATTTCACAGTCAAGAGTTACCCCAAAAGGCTACCCCAGAAACTAAAAAAGTTCCTGAGCAACATTTCACAGTCAAGATCCCATAATAATCAGTAAACATGGAAACGGCCTCAACTTTTTCGCACTCAAACTTATCACAACACCTAACTTAGTACTGAGGTTTAAGAAGTAGGTAGTGTAACTATAGGTATACGTAGAACTTTACACTCGTGGCGGCAGCACCGTTTAAGTAACCACAATTACGTCGAAAGGAGATTCAAACAATTCAAGCAGTATCGCTACCTCGTCTGCAGTGTTTCTGGCTGATTGTGCATTTCTACGAAAGTAAGAAACGTGACGTGCTTTTTTTTTTTTTTGATAGTGATAGACTCATGTGGCGTAAAAAAAATAGCAGTGAATCTGACTTTTCCATGTCCTTTAAGCCTTTTTTTCTTTTTTTTTTTGGAAAATTAAAGCTCATCAAGATTACACGATCTTTTTTCCAGATTGCGTTTTACCTGAAGCACCGCCGACTTCTCATCTTCTCGCGCAATAAATTTGCCGCCTTTCGTCCATGCATATCCCTGTTCGGCTTCCTTCTTTCATGCCACGAACTGTTCAAGAATCTTATTTAAATGCGAGCACAACTGCCCATTTACAAGGACATCCCCTTCGTGGACAACCAATAACAGCTGTCGTTAAAAACACCTTCCTTTCCTTTTCTAGCACTGAGAGCAAGAGTCATCCTTAGCAGCCACACAATGGTAAATTTCTATGTCTTATTTCACGGATTCACCGTCAGCCTCACTAATATTCTGAATGCCCATAGTCAGCTGTTCGCCCTCCGCGACAGGAACGTTTTCACTTCGCTATTTTGATTTCGAGAATACTGCCCTAGGGCGGTAGCTCTACGTTCATTGTTGAGAACGAGTTTCTTCAACTGACTGCACTCAGTTTTCAGAGCGTCGTCTTGAGCCTTTACCTCACCTTTTTCTGTGCCAAGCCTTGAGCACTGGACAGACGTTTATTCGAACTTAAACCTTGAAGAACCCCACGTGGTCGTTCCGGGCCCCCCACTACCGCGTCTCACACCAGGTCGTGGTTTTTGGACGTTAAACTCCAGACAACAATCAATCATCAAAACGTGTGAAAACCTTACGCCCCCAACGAATCCAGCGTACCCTATTCCGAATGTGCCAAATGTTGCCAAGTACAGGTGTCGCTTGTGTGTGCAAACACAGTATGTCTAGCAGTATAAAATCCAGTGCGTTTGAGCGGACAATGCGGCAGTCTGTCACATCACACCGTCCAGACCTGTGGGACCTGTGGAGCACGACCATATAAACTCACAAACACCATGTATAGCGCCGCTCTTCTCCCTTTACCAGGAGCCCATACAGCCCGTGAGAAGTTTTACTTTAGGCTTGTTCCTCAATCATTGACTGAGGAGGTCCTATTTCGACGTGATTCCCGTCGTCAGCCTGATAGCCTCAAAGATTCGCAACAAATTTTTGCATGAGAGCAGACTGGGCTAAAGATTTCGAACAGTCTTGAGCCACGCAAGACTGTCTCCACCACTGTCTTTATATTTGTAATCAATGTCATGTATTTCTACAGGCCCCGCCACGGTGGTCTAGTGGCTATGGTACTCGGCTGCTGATCCGAGGATCGCGGGATCGAATCCCGGCCGCGGCGGCTGCATTTCGATGGAGGCGAAATGTTCAGGCCCGTCTGCTGTGCGATGTCAGTGCACGTTAAAGAACCACAGGTGGTCGAAATTTCCGGAGCCCTCCACTACGGCGTCTCTCATAATCAGAGCTGGCTTTGGGGCGTTAAACCCCACAAATCAATCAATCAATCAATCAATCAATCAATCAATCAATCAATCAATCATGTATTTCTACAGCTCCTTCCATCGCCCAACGCCAAGTAGCAGGTCAGAACATTGATTCAGGCCGCCCTCTCAGCATTTCTGTCGTAATAAATATATATATCTCTCTCTCTCTCTCTTATATGATTGTATAAAACTTGGCTGCAGGTCGGTGTCCCCTTCTTTAAGCATTCCGTTCGCTGGTAAAGAAAATCGCTGCTGAATATTCCTCTTGCGTGTCGAGCTCGCTATACCTCGCCAGGCGCAACAGCTGTGGGGTGTTCATGCTAATCACGATTTCGCCTGTTCGACTCCCGCACATCGTGGTCGCTGTAGAGGATTCATACCGCAGAATAGTTCGCCTATAGAATCCTGTGTAGAGGATTCATACCGCAGAATAGTTCGCCTATAGAATCCTTTACGCTCATGCATAGGAATTACACTAAGAACTCCAGGGAAGTTGGAAATGTTGATTTGATATTTGGAGTTTTACGTCCCAAAGCCTGCTGCGATTATGAGCGACGCCGTAGTGGAGGGCTCCGGAAATTTTGACCACCTGCGGTTCTTTAACGTGCATTGACATCGCGCAGTACGCGGGATTCAACATTTCGCCTCCATCGACATGCAGCCGCCGCGGCCGGGATTCGATCCCGCGACCCTCGGATCCGCAGCCGAGTACCATAGCCACTAGACTACCGAATATACGAACATACGAACGTACGACCGTTCATTCCGATTGATTGATTGATTGATTGATTGATTGATTGATTGATTGATTGATTGATTGATTGATTGATTGATTGACTTCTGGAGTTTTATGTCCCAAAACCACAATATGATTATGAGAGACACTGCAATGGAGCGCCGCGGAAATTTCGACCGCCTTAACGAGCACTGACATCGCACAACGGGCCTCAACATTTCGCCTTCATTGAGATGCAGCCGGCGCTGCCGGGATTTGATGGCACGATCTTCGGATCAGCAGCCGAGTATCATAGCCACTAGACCACCACGGTGGGGCACCGTTCATACTTAAGCCATTCGAATCGAGTTTACACGTGAGAAAGACACAGTACATGTATATTATAACGCCAGCTAGGTCATTCCACGCAACGTCATAGTATGGGGCACTGAAATTCCAGGCGTCTTCTACACCTAAGGCTTCCTCCGGGACAATAGGCCTTCTACAATACTTTTGTTTTGTCGAAACATGCCGCTTTCGGTAAGCAGTTCCAATATGACTGAAAGCCAGGTATCACTTCGAAATCCTCAGCACGTTGCTGAGCAGTTCGTATGTTATTCCATTCTTGCACAGCATGGGCTTTGAGTAGTTTTTGTGACGACTACGTGATCTTGTCTCATGCTCTAGCCCAAACCACATCGACCCAAACAGACCACCACTAACTCGTACGACGAACCGCCGATGGATATCAGTGTACACGAAATATCTGAGCGTACGCAGTCTCTGAACAACCCTTCTCCGAGTACTTCGGTCGCCCTACACCTTCTTGCATTTCGCCTATATTGGGGAACAGAGCATAAGTCTCGGCTGTACCGTCTCATCGAGCGCTCGAAGGCTGCGCAAACCCAACGCCTCGATCGGAATGTCTCTAAACAAGAGTCGGCGGCAAGAGGAACGTGCATGTTTTGCTTCACGACGACGCGCCTGCCAGAGTCGGGCTTCCCTCAGTACATTATTGAACGTCAGTGGAAAGGCAGACAGCCGTGCCAGCTGCTATGCTCCAGTCTGGCCCGGCATTTCGACCGGCCACACGCGGTGGCCAAGGTGTGGCGGAAATAACTCGTTCGGAAGGATCGCGGCCCTCTGCTATCTACCGGAATTTTCTTCGATCACACGGTGCTCGGATGTGACCCGTAAGACGAAGTTCCACGCCTTCCCAATATATGTCTGGGCATCAGCCTTATTGGAATCGACACGAGTATCACGTCGGGAAAGCCACGACCTACTTTAGTTTGTCGGCCAACGTGTAATGGCAAAGGTTGGACTGCGGAGCCGAAGCTATAACTCCGTGGTGTGTAGTGTATGTTGCTGTGTAACGGTGTGCCTATACGTGGAGACCCGTGGAGCGTTAATTGCTTTCGTGTTTTATGCCATTTATTTTTTTTTTCGCTGGGGAAGAAAACTAATAAACTGGAGTCGTCTGTGGCACTTTTGCAAAAGAAGTAAATGTCATGTTGTATTACTTTATACAAACATTAACGTCAGATTTGTTAACTAATGCTAATTAGTAAACCCGCTAATTAACGTGCGTGCAGCCATGTAAAATTAGTATTCTTTATCCGATATCTGTATGTTTGTATAATCTCCATTTGTAACTTTCTTATTATGCACAATAAAAGAACTCTGAAGTCACACGACCCTATATGTGTGACAGCGTAATGGGACAAGCCATTCCTGATCTTTTCAAGGGCTACCAAGTACAAAAAAATAACAAGCGCACGTGTAAATTAACTACTGTCCTAAAGGCTCTCTTCTCAGGTCTTCGAGAAATGATCGTTCTCTGCATTGTCACGGAGGAGCAAGCTCCCACTGGCATGTCTTCCTCGCAAATCCAACGCGATCACGTTCGCGACATTCGCCTGTTGCTGTCGCTACACAACGGGAGCAGCAGGCGTTGTGTAAACACTACTGGTATGGTAAGACGGCACACTGGTGTCAGTTAAAGGGAGTGTTTACCGTCCTTCGTCGCTTTCCCTGTTTTTTTTTTTTTTTTGGCTCTATAGAAAGCGCACCTTTCGGAGTGTCCCAGCGCGCAGTGGTTTCTCCAGAAACTGAGTAGAAAATATTAAAACACAATTTTTTATCCAAGAAGTCGCCTCTTTTCTACGTGTACAGAAGCGGGCAACAATGGTTACCGCGCACGATGCGTCGTCGTCCCCCTGGCAACCCTTTCAGGCCTCGGGAGGCTTCTTTTCAACAAGAACCGGATCCAAGGTCGACACTCCAGAGGTGACAAGGAGGAGAGGCGAGGGAAAGTCGGCGCGCCGGGTTGCGCCTCGGACATGCAGCGCCGCATGCACGACAAGCGCAGTATTCGAAGGCAGCGCCACCTGCGCCACCCCGAAAGCAGCGAAAAAAAGAACGAACTACATAGCTCCTCAGGATTAATTAAAGTTCATTGTCTGTCTGTCTGTCTGTCTGTCTGTCTGTCTGTCTGTCTGTCTGTCTGTCTGTCTGTCTGCTCTTGCACGCTATGAAAAGGTGTCTCATAGGGTGAAGTACGCTTGTAAGACATACATAATTGTTTTTTCAGCAGAGTATGTATGCCTGCGTGGGCTGGTTCTCGTACACTTGGAAATTGACAAACACGTTGTTGGGTGTCGCTAGCGGCGTTTTTTGCACCAATTTAAGAGCAAACTTAAAAACATAATTCTTTTTTTTGTGCAGTGAAAGCGTCCTCGTCTACGTAAATGTTACGCACGATCTGCCCATTTTTACCACAATCTTAAAAAATTTTTCCGAGTGGTAGACAGTCCCTTTAAGCGTAAATGCATACTCAGTGGCAGCAAACTCGAAGAATGGCGTACCCGAATGTTCGGGTCTCACATTCTAAAAAATCTCTGCGTCAAACACGGCCACTTTCTAATTGCTCACGTCACGTGTTCCTCCTTTGGCACTGTAACTTGTCAAACTAATGTGACGTTTGCCCGTCGCTGTAGTTGCACAAGGGGAGCAACAGGCGTCGTGTAAACACTACTGGTACAGTAAGACGGCGCACTGCAGTGTGTCAGATAAGCGTTTACTGCATGCGCAGTGGCATCAAACCCAATGAATAGCGTAATAACTATGGTATCGTGTTCTCGAATGTAATGCTACGGAGTCTTCTACTGTTCTAGTCTCGAGTAGTATTTCCTTTGTCGAAAGCTACACAATTCATTGCTGTTTACCATTAAAGGAATACTGACACGATTTTTCGACGTTCTCGTATTGTTGCTGTAAATGAAAGCACTGGCGTGGAGAACCCCAAAAAGAGCATCACGGTGTCTCGCAACGCAAGTAATATATCTTTAATACGGCTCCGGCTTCCTAGTGACGTGTCAACATAGTCGGACGTGCGTCTAAGTCACGTAGGGGCAGCAAATCGTGATAGCGTCGCTGTAGCTCTGTCGTCTGTGGTCAATTACACGTGGGGCACGCCAAACAACGACAATTTCACGGTCGTCCAGCAATCCTGCCAGCGATTTCGGCGATTTTTATGAGACCGTGTTCTTACGTCATCGTGGTGTCCATTGCGCTGCGGCTGACTTGTAGTGCTGGGCGACGAAAGCTTTCAAACCAAACTAAAATATTTTGTACGTGTTTCCTGGCTTCCATGTGCGGAGGGTGTTAACAATACATTGCTAGAAAACGAAAAATGTACATTTTGCGCCGCCGCAAAATCGTGTCAGTACTCCTTTAAGTTCGTCTTGTCGCAGAAGCACATATTATTATTATTATTATTATTATTATTATTATTATTATTATTATTATTATTATTATTATTATTTGTAGCGTTCCTACAAGGAACTGAGACATAAAACACATGGTCTCAATAGACGGGTGTCGTCCGCCCCTTTATTCCTACTTCTTCTTCCTCCCTTCCCTTGCACTCCACTTCGTCTTCTTTCATGCATTGAGTGCAGACCGCTTCACTCTTCCCGACTTCTTTTATTACACCTCCTGGTGTAATATTTGAATACGTTTCCGATGGAGGCACTTTCGATTTGACCCCGGGCTCCAGTATACCAAACGTTCTTCAATATTCCGTGCTCCGATGCTGTCCTTACAACTTGGAAGGGTCCATAGTATTGAGTATTTGAAGGTGCAACGCCTTTCTTGACAAGGACGTATTCCCCAGGGTGAATGTGTGATATCTTGCTGTTGTGCCGCTTATCAAAATTTCTTTTCATCCGGCGTCGGTAGACTTGTTGTTCTTCTACCGTTTTCTTCCTTTCTGTAAGTTTAAGATTTCCTAGCAGTCCTAGTTCACGGTCTGCAGGAAGTATGGGCGCTGTCCCGGACGTAAAGAAGTGAGGACTGCAGCCTAAAGCAATGGTGTGGGACCGGTTACGGTGCTTTACAGTGGCTTCAAGGCAGCACTTCCAGCCGCCTGCAAAATCCGGATACATCTTTAGGAACTGCTTAATGTCCCGTATAGCCCGTTCTGCTAATCCGTTTCCTGCAGGGTGATAAGGAGAAGAATATTTAATAGCTATGTCTCGTTCCTTAGCCCATTTCGCTAGCTTGGAACTCCGGAACGCAGGACCGTTGTCACAAACTATCGTCTTGGTGTGCTTGAAACATTCATCTTTAAGTAGATTAATAACGCTGTTTGCATCCTCCTTTCCTGCTTTAGCGGTAACCGTCCTTGTGCATTCGTCAATCGAGAGTAGAAAAGCTTGCGTACGTCTGACTCCCTCCCCCTTCTTTTTGACCTCTGCAAAGTCCAAATGAATAACTTCGAAAGGTACTCGTGAGTACTCAGGGTTTGCCATAACGTCAGTCGACTGCTTGAACTTTACTTTGTTCACCTGGCAAAGATGACACGTCCGGATATAGTTGCTGATGTCGTTTTTCATGCCAGGCCATGTGAACCTCATGAGCAATTTCTTATACGTGCGCCAGAAGCCATCATGTCCGCCTGATCCAGGAGTGTCATGGTACAAGTGAAGAATCTTTTGAACAAGAGTGGGTGGGACATAGTACTTTCCATCAATAAACTTGAGATCTTGTGTACCTTCCCATAGCTTGACATGATTGATTCTTTCTGAGTTATCAGCTGACTCCTGAACAAGCAACCTGGAGAGGGCGTCGGCATCTGTGAGAAGTGGGCCAGGACGGTGTGAAACTAGGAAATCGAATTGTTGGAGATAGTTCACCCATCTTGCAATGCGTCCTCTTGGTTGTGCCATATTTAAAAGGTGAGTCAAGGCTTGGTGGTCCGTGAAAAGCGTGAATTTAGCGCCTTCAAGGTATGTTCGAAAATACTGAATGGCTTTTAAGACGGCCAGCGCTTCCTTTTCTGTAGTCGAATAATTTATTTCATCTTGTTTCAGCGTATAGCTGTAGTATCCCACAACGTAAGGTTTCGTCTGATCAGCTTGCTTGGAAGGTTTTTGGTACAGAACAGCCCCAGTTGCGTAGTGTGATGCGTCCGTATTCAGTACGAATGGCAAAGAAAAATCTGGTATTCGCAGGATGGGATCCGACGATATTAGCTTGACGAGCTCACAATAGGCAGATTCGCACTCCTGGTTCCATTCAAAAGGTGTGTCTTTTTGAGTTAAACGCACAAGGCACCTGGTTTTCAGCGCATAGTCCTTGATAAACGCCCGGAAGTGTCCTGCTAGTCCAAGAAAAACACGCAGAGAGTGCACATCATAAGGCTTTGTTAGCTTAGAAATTCGTTCTACCGATTCTTGTTTTGTGCTCTTAGTGTGTCCGTCGAACACCCTTCCTAGAAACACAACCTTCTCTTGAAAGAAAGCGCTTTTCTTGAAATTTACCTTGAGTTGAGAAAGGCTCAGGGCGTGAAGCACTTTAGATAGGTGACAACGGTGTTCCTCTTTTGTCTTCGAGTATACAATGATGTCATCGATGTACACGCTGCAGAATATGCCCAAGTAGGGTTTCAGAATGTCAGTCATAATTTTCTGAAACCACGCCGGAGAATTTTTCCAGCCAAATAGTAAGCAATTGTACTCAAACAAGTCAAAAGGCGTTATAAAGGCGGTGTACTTTTTCGTTTCTTCACTCAGTGGAATCTCCCAAAATCCTTTGCAGAGGTCTATCCTTGAAAAACAATGACAGCCACCAGTTTCGTCAATAATATCGTCGATCCTCGGCATTGGGTAGGGTATCAATTCTGTTTGATTATTAAGAGCTCGATAATCTGTACAAAGCCGAAATGTTCCGTCCTCTTTTGGAGCAATAGTTATGGGAGAAGCAAATGGAGATACAGAAGGGCGGATAATGTCTGCATCCAACATTTCTTGCAGCTCCTTTTTCAACCACACCTTTTTATCCCTGGACATGTTGTAAGGAGATTTGCGAACCACAGTTTTGTCAGCGAGCTCGAAAGGAACCACGTGAGACTTCATAGCCGGAGGGTAGCTGCCCATACACGTAAGTTCCGGGTACTTGATTTTAATGTCCTCCTGGTCGGAAATCATCCTGGGTGCGCTGGGTGTATTAGGAAGGTACTGCGGCTCTACGTTGTCGCCAACCGTTAGTTTGTCATCCCAGCAGATGTTTATTTTGAGCCTCTTCATGTCTGGGCGTGAAAGAAGAAAATCATATGTGACACCAGGAAGCGCCAATACGTCACTGGTAATTGAGTGCCCTTGAAATTCGATTCTTAGGGTTATCCAGTCGCTATGCGTGCTGACAGACCCATCGTAGGCTTGCACGCGCAATTCTCTACCAGCATGCAGACGACTGGCATCCACTATAGTCTTATTGATGATGGAGACAGTAGCCCCACTGTCTACAAGAGCTTTCACTTCAATGCCGTCTACCTTAATAGGGACATAAAGTAAGGTTGATGATATCAGATAAACTGTCTCGGTCTGGGGCTTATCGTTGAAGGTAGTGAGGTTTTGCGGATTCGCTCCGTCGTTTGACGCGGCAGTAGGTCCCGCCTCATAATTCCACTGTTGTACAGTTCCTAGAGACTCGTCCTTACATTTAGATGATGGAATTGACTCTGGATGCTCTATATGCTTGTGGCGACCATGTGCTTCTATAAGAGGTTGCGGTGCTCGCGAAATACATGCTGGTACTATGGTGTGCACACACCGAAGAAGGTCATCAAATGTTCTTGGATTATTAAGTTGTATTTGACTGCGAACATCTATGCAGAGGCCTTGCGTTACCAAAGCTACCACTGCAGATGACGGGAGCTTTGGTTCTGCATAATACAGAAGGCGGCGCTTCTCAAGACAGTACTCCAGCAAAGAACCATTCGTATATGTAAAGCGTAGCGCCTTGTCCCATATTTCTACAGCGTTGCCTTGGAAAGTCCCCAGAAAGCTTTTTTTCCACAGTTCCCAACACGTTGGTGTTTTATCCATAAGTTGAACATCGTACCATTCTCTGGCGATGGGACCTAGATAACGGCGCATGTGCAAAATCTTTGTGTCGTCATTGTCCCACATGTTCTGGTCACATGCGTACTCAAAAAAACCTCATCCAATAGTCCGCACTCTGCGAGTCGCCTTCAAAAAGATCCGGCTGTATAATATTTCGTGCTGTCCTTTCTTGACTAATCGACTTGGCCAACCCTCGCATTAGCTCAGTTTGTTGCAGCATGCATCGCTGTTGTTGCTGAATGTTTGCTAGAACCAAGCTCACCTTCTCGGACGGCGTTTCCTGGTTGAGGGAACCGCGGCGAATAGGTTCCAGAACGAGTTCGCTCAGTTTCTGGAGCCGCAGATTCACGTTGACAAATCCTGTTTTCACTAGAGCTTGACGGCTCATCGAAGCTTCTTGCAGCACAAAGTCGATAAGGTCGGTAGAGCTAACTTCGCGAGGAATGTCCATCGCTGGCTCACCGTGCACTTGGTACCGGGTGAAGGCAAGGCACTCCGATGACGCTTCGTCTCTGAAGAAGGTAACCCACATGGTTGCTCTTCAAATCCTGTCGGCTGCGCCAAAATGTAGCGTTCCTACAAGGAACTGAGACATAAAGCACATGTTCTCAATAGACGGGTGTCGTCCGCCCCTTTATTCCTACTTCTTCTTCCTCCCTTCCCCTGCACTCCACTTCGTCTTCTTTCATGCATTCAGTGCAGACCGCTTCATTATTATTATTATTATTATTGCTGCTGCTGTCCGCATTCACTGCGGATGTCACCCTTTACCATTAGTTTCACAATCTACAGTGAAAAAGGGGGAACAGGTGATGTGGGAAATTAGAAAGTGGGCGCGTTTCACTTGTTTTTAGAGAGCTTTATAATTTGGTGCCCAAACCTCTGCCGCTATTCTTTGCTTTTGCGGCCCCTGCGCATGCAGTTCACTGTAACTCTCTTAATGAAGTGTCCGGGTGCCGACAGTTGCGCTGTGAATGTGCATCCTGATGCATCAGAGAAGCACTTCGCACGATCCGAAGTGCTTCGATTCTCCGGGAACACACAAAGCAGTGATTGCACAAAAAATGTCGTGAAACTTCGCTTCGCAATAACGCGTCGTCTCTTTAGTCATGGAAGAAGCGAATAGACCATTTTACCGGCTGTAAGTGTCAGCACGCGCATTTTATTTAGATCATTCTTTTTTTTTATTGGCTACCTATGGTCGGAAGCCCGCACCACTCGGTCTCAGAAAATGAAAGGTGTAAGAGGACCGATTCCCACAAAGTAGACCTAGCCGGAAAACGGCGACAAAAGTGCAGCTTTTTTTTTTTCAGGCGCTTACTTCGGCAGTCTCTTTAATGGGACCCTGAAATGGTTTTGACGATTTTGTGAAAACATGGCGATCCGGTAGAGCGAGTCATTAGGGTCATTAGAGGACAGATTTCAGAGCTCTGCGTAACGTGTGTAATTTACAATAAGGCTTTGAACACGCGCATCGCAAAATATCGCAGCGGCTCGTCGAAATGCGTTTTCAAACGCCCCAGCCTATCGAACGATGGAATGGGAGGCCGCTGATTGGCCCCCTACAAGTGCTCCTTCGTTTCAGCCAACGGTATCGTCGCGGCATCTGGCGGCGTACACACGAGTCGCCGGCGCTCTATTCAGAGGCTAGCACTGCCGAGGCCGGGGAGCTCAGTAAAGATATCGGGGCGCTATGTCGCTGCGGAGGGCTCCGCAGGGCGGCTCACGAGGGAGGCGCTAGCGTGCACTCCGCAGCTGATGAGCTGAGGAGGAACAGCAGTGGTAAGGAGGAAGGCGACAGAAACAAGCTCATAGCTGCCTTAGCGCATGGCGCTTCGCTTTATTTATGGCGTGAATGATTTCACAATTGTGTTGCCTAATCAGTGACGCAATGTCAAAAAAAGCTTAAGATACCTGATCTTTCGATTTACTGCTCACATAAATTCTCGAATATCTCGCAAGACAATGCTTTTGGCTGTGGCAGGAATGCTTGCTGGAGTAAAATATTAGGAAAGAGTACTAAGTACACATAGAGAATAAGTTTGTGTGTGTGTGTGCGTGTGCGTGTGTGCGTGCGCGCGTGTGTGTGCGTGCGTGTGTGTGTGTGTGTGTGTGTGTGTGTGTGTGTGTGTGTGTGTGTGTGTGTGTGTGTGTGTGTGTGTGTGTGTGTGTGTGTGTGTGTGTGTGTGTGTGTGTGTGTGTGTGTGTGTGTGTGTTGTCCTGGCGAGCCGGGGGTCCTTGTATGCGTTGTTCAACTCCGAAATCGATGCGCAGAAAAAAACAGAACCGCCAAGGCAAGACGAGCAACCGGGCAAAGCCATGGTTTCGGGAAATCTATGTCATGGCCAAGTGGTACAGCGGTATGCAAACGAGTCACGTCTGCCGCTGTCTCGTAAAACAACATTCGCGAAAGGGAGTCAGATAAAGAAATCTTCTACCGGCAAATGCACGGGCTCAGCGGGCCATCTCTCCTCTATCACATCTCCTCAAAAGGTCATCCATCAGGATTGCCCACCTTCTCCGCCTCACCCCTGCCCGTGTATGTGCCTGTTTTTCCCCTGTCGCATCCCTGTTTTCAATGAAATGGGGAAAAGCGAGAAAGTTCAAGGTTACTCGACATAGCGATAGCTATTCCGTGGAATGAGCATCTTTACCGGGCAGCTTGTTTTCGGTTCCCTCTTGCACAGCTGAGTTGAAGTGCTTGCACAACGCTGCTTTCCCAGCCTCATTAGAGGAGAATTGCATTCTCATGCAAAGTCCGCGCGCGGCGCAATATTTCCTCGCGGGATACGGTTGAGAAATCGGGAATGCGAGAGAAAGAGGGCGAGTTTGTCCTGCTTGCTGGATAAAGCCGTGTGATTGCAAGAATATAACCGAAAACATGGCTATTCGCGGAGCGCCTACTATACTCTTCTGAAGAGCACTTAGTGATTTACTTTCACTACAATCACGTGAAAAACCATTGAGTGGCCAAGATTGCGATACTATTGTTTTCGTGAAATTTACGCTAAACTTAAGCAAACTCTCAACCACACGTTGCTTCAGCGAAGTGCCTCGTGCTTATTACCCGTAACGTCTGTCAAACGCGGTTCGGCCGAAAAAAGCTCGGCTGACACGAAAAATAGTTTTTTTTTTTATGGTCATGCAACTAATGCGCGAAAAATGGGGACAGGTGTGGGGTACGATCTTACAGAGTCACTTAACTCTCGTCCCAGGTACTCAGCCCGAAAGCACGGTGTGTACGGATGGGGTGACTACAATATCGACGTCGATGTCAGGTGACATTTTCACAAGACGTCATCACTTATCCACGTGAGTTTCCTCGCCACCATACGGTAATTTCGATGCCCACTGGTCGGACGCCGAATTTTTGCCTTGATAAGGTATATATAAAGCAATTTCTTTACTAGGGAAAGGGTGCTCATTTCTGCAGCTCTTTTAGAAAGCAGGGCAGAGCCTCCGTGGGGGTATAGGGCTTAGGAATGGACGAGTGATAACGAGTCACAGCGTAGTGGAGGACTCCGGAAAATTTGACTATTTGGGTTTCTTTAACTGCGCTTCAATCTGCGTACAATAGGCATACGATGCCCTCGCATTAAAATCAAGTGTCTACATTTTGTGTGAGATAGATGTTTTAATATTTCATAGAGTGCACGGTAGGTCATCGGCATGGTCGAGGAAATGCCAACTGTAACAGTTATCACCAGCGGTGTAGCAGGCCTGCCACATCGATGGTGCATTCACAAAATGAAACGAGCTGCAAACCTGCGCCGTTACGAAATTGTACCAAGCGCCTGAACGCATTTGCTTGCACCAAAGAACAGTCGGCGCGGTAGAAAAAAGCACCGCGTGCCAGCCCGCTCGCTCGCACGCGGCACATTAACAAACGTGTTCTATTCCGCCTGTGGTGTAGTCACGCCTATACGCTTCCTTATACCAAATCCTACTGTAGCTTTAGACGTTTAAAAAAACCGCACGTAACACGTTGTTTTTTAAATCAGAAGACGTGACTGCAATACCATGCAAAGGTTCCTTTACAAATACATGAAAGGCGCCTAGTCAGCGAGCCACTGTGCGCGCTTCGACCGACATGAATTAAGCAAACTGAAAAAAAATTTTAGCCACCTCCTAACTTTAACCGATCATTGTTCTCCTGGCGTATATACTTATACTCTATTTGAAAGAACGTCGAATGCCCTGTGTTGGAGCACTTGAATTATACAAACCGGAAGACAATTGTGCTTTTCCCCGGAAGGAATGAAGGAATCCTCCAGCAGTCCATTTCTTGATATTTCCTTGCATTCAGTTGAAATAGGCTTTAATGTTTGAAATGGACAAACGTCCTGTTGCTGCCAATTTTTGAAGGTAGCAGCTCGAGTCAACTTAATGGCCGTCTTGAAACCATCGGTACAGTGGCCGGTGGGCAAACCTTGATGAAGAGACCTAATCTTCAGCTCACTGCACGCAACAAGGCGTCTGTATTCCGGTCAAAAAGGCGGAACTGCTTGGTGGGTATAAAAAGTCGCCATATGCATACCCAGTTCACTGTTGGATTTACGTATCGTAAAAATATATCTAACCGCTATGCTATGTGAGCGCGCAGTCAGATACACATGAACTCAGTGAACTCGCAGACGATTGTGTCATCTACCGTACAATCTCTAACAATGCTGATCACGCTTCTTTGCAACATGACCTTAACAATGTTCAAGATTGGTGCAACGAATGGTTGATGTCCCTCAACGCCAACAAATGCAAGGTAATATGTTTCACTCGCCGTCTTCAGCCATTACACACATCCTACGCAATTGGAAACACTTCATTAGAAAGAGTCGACACATTTAAGTACCTTGGTGTTACCCTTTCACATAACTTAAATTGGTCGCCTCATATAACACGCGTTACTGCCTCCGCGAACCAAACACTTGGATTCCTAAAACGCCATCTGCGTCATGCACCACGTCACGTAAAACTTCTAGCATATAAGTCACTCGTGCTCCCGAAGCTAGAATACGCTTCTCCCATCTGGTCACCTCATCAAACATGCCTTATCAGTGCCCTAGAAGCTATTCAGAATCGCGCAGCAAGGTTCATTCAATCATCATATTCTTATAACAAAAGCGTATCACTGCTAAAAGCACAGATTGGTTTAAACACGCTATCATCCCGTCGTCGCATTGATTCATTAATCCTTTTTCATAAGTTTTTCTACAGCTCGCTTCATCATGCCCCATATATATTGGCCCCGCCTCCGCGCACATCACTGCGCACAGGCCACCACTTGCAAGTGACTCGACCACGTAGCCGCACTACCACTTTTTCTGCATCTTTCTTTTGTCGATCATCAGCGGACTGGAACGGCCTCCCCCGCCATATCGTCGAAACCACCTGCTCATCATCATTTTCTGATAAACTAAAATCTGCCATGATTCAATGAATGTATGTAGCCATTATTTGATGTAAAATTGTGTAAAACCCCACCCCCTATGTAATACCTCCAGTGTGAGGTCTTTAAGGAAAATAAAATGAAGTGAAGAAGTGAAGTGTATAGAAAAAACTTTCTCAAAACACACACACACACACACACACACACACACACACACACACGCACACTCACACACGCACGCACTCAAACGTGCGGGCGCACGCACGGAGAGACAGAGACAAGCTGCACACAGAGGCTGCGCGGTATTCCTAGTCAAAAGGTATGCACAAAGTAGTAGTAGTAGTAGTAGTGGTGGTGTTGTGGCTACAGGCGGTGTTAGCCTGGCAGATCTGGCCGGCAATTGCTCCGCCCGAGCGTCTCTGTCCATGTCGCATTGTTCACCACGTGTCACTTCCGCATGAGAGCACTGGAGAAATTATATATCCGGAAGGGACACGGTCGGTTCGCAAGGAGGTGTCAGCTCTGCTTGTAGCGTTTCTTCAAGAAAGGTATGCACAAAGGTAACGTTAAGTGTGCACTATATATGGCGCAGAGTTGCAGCTACAATAGTAATTTAAATAGCTGATGCACATTCAAATCCTTGAGCGACCGACGAGGTGCCTGCGAAAATAGTTCACTGTTCTCTCAACTGAGTTGTCTCTCCAAATCCGAGCGCGAGATGACTTGGCGAGGACATCAGATACCAATCGTAATCTATGGACGAAAATCGCATTGGCCTGGCCGGCGTGCTGCTATCATTCGTTTAACACGTCACCACAGAAGTTCGTGGCGTTGAGCAATACACACTGAGACACGGAAGTCATCCGTGGTCACGACTTCTCCCCGAATACTCACTTTGCGTACATGAGTGGCCGTGATCATTCAACCACTCGCCCTTAGTTTATCTGCGTACTGGCCTGCAGCGGTATGCCTTCGTGAGCTCACGTCGAGGATTAATTCTTCTCCTCTTTGAAAGTGCCGTGAGAGAGACGCACAAACAACGCAAGGACAGCAAGGTGTACCTGACATGCAGAAAGAATAAGTGTTACGGAAATTTTTGTAGAAAATATTAATGTGCAAGACACAAAATCCACTCTAAAAGAGTTTTCTAAATGTAAACATAAGGTTCGGGGGAAATAACAAGGCCGGCCTTTTGCATAGAAACAATGTATCAATGTCATGATGGTCATCATAAGCATAGTGTCGTGCTTCATATTTTGTCTCGATAAAGGCTAATAGCTAACTTTACCATTTATAAAGAGACGGTACATGCAGTTTTATTGACATCGTTTTAAAACGGTTGCCTTGGATCATAAACGCATACTTTGGTTGCTTGCAAAAAAAAACAAAAATAAAGAACAAAAATGAAATGTGCAGGAGGTGCGCTGGCAAGGAAGAACGTAGACTTTACGAAGGAGCAAAAATGAAAGCGCCGGCTCCTCTTGTTTCAAGTTGTGACATTGTCTTCCCTTTGACACACCTGATCTTTCGATTCTCATTTTCAGCGAGGCTCATGGTCCATCCGTCTGCCGGAACGCTGTGGAAACACGATACTGACACTAACCCTGAACCGCCAGTCCAAGATAAAAACAAACGGTCTGTCACCCGCTCTTCGGGAACCAAGGATCCCCGCACCGCTGGCGCATCTCGGAATGCGAGCTGCAAACGAAAAGACAAAAGCTGAAGCAAGGCAATCGGAGCCGACGCCTTGGAAGCACCAAGTCATGGGCTGGCGGTAGAAGTATGCAAACACGCTGCGCCTGCCGCTATTCCTTGAAACTACTGGTGGGCACAAAAAGAAGCTGATAGGGAAATCCTCTGTCGACAAACAAGCGAGAGAGAGAGACAGACAGGAAGAGAGAAATGGGGTTCTTCAGAAAGGGAAATGACACCCCTTTCTGCAGCCTATGTCAGCGCTATGGAAGATTCGAAATGGGGGGGACAGATGAGGATAGATGAGGAACAGAGAAAAGAAGCGAGCTCGGCGAGCCAGCTGTCTTCACTCGCATCTCCTCGAAGCGAGCGTCCAGAAAGATTGTTCACCACAATTCTCTCCCAAACCTTTGCCCCATTCTTGCCACAAGTAAAGAAGTGTCACTTCTATTCCATCTCATTTTCTCGCGAAATTGGGAAAAACAAGTAAAAATCTGCATGGAGAGCTATTCCACGAAGCCAGCACTTTAGCAGGCAGCTTGTTTTCGGGAGCCTTCCGCTCAGTTCAGCTGGAGCACATCTTGCCCAACGCTGCATTCCCTACCTCATTACCGGAGAATTGCATTCACATGCAAAGCTTGCGCTTGCGCAACAGCTACTTCCATGGTACGGTCAAGCAGCACGGGAACAAAAGAAAGGAAAGTGACTGCTGGTAACCGAATGGGGTCTTGTAAGAAGAAGAGTAGGTGCTAGTGGAAGCGAACAGGCGTATGCTATATTATTACGAGGGTGCAACTCGCTAATTATTTATCTACAACGGAAGCTGATGGGAAGATGCAGCCTTGAATTGATAAAGACATAGTTGAAAACGATAAAGAACAGGGTGTGGGTGCGGGTGCGGATGCGGGAAATCTGTGGGTGCGGAAACTAAAAACAATTGTAAATTCAGCGCTGTCTGTGTGCCGTTGTATGTGGTCCGTGTGCCTTTGCACTACGGAACTTCGAATAGCGAGAGAAATGCCAGATGTAAGTTCACAGATACACTTGGGTTTAGTCCCAAGGAACCACTGCGTACGCTTCAAGCGACACGACAATAAGCCCATTGCAAACACATTCGGCGCATGTCGAAAATCTTGTACTGCAGACCACAGCGTGGCCACCGATCTACTGGCGTATTAAACGCGCATATATATCTGCGTTGTAGACGTACGCGCTACCTATGTCTGAAAATGCGTTCAAAAACCGTGGTGGTTAAGATAAGCCGCCCTACGTAAGCGTAGAGAGATAGTCTCAGCAAGCGCGCCGTATACCGCGCATATCACCGATGTGATGAAGTGGTGAACGCTGCCGCCAAGCTGACCGACTTAGCGTGAGAATTAGTGCCGCCACAATATGGAGCGCGATATGGAGCTACCCGTTAACGGGATGCTTCACTTCACATTTGGCATAACGACTAGCGAGAGGCCTAAAATTTTCATGAAGGAAGTAGTTGGTGTTCAAGCGGTAAGAGAATAAAATGCGTGTGCTTGAGTAGAATAAACCCCTTCGAGACGGAGACCAAGACGTTAAGGAGACGTCGCGGATACCTAACGACGCGTAACCCTTGTGCTTCGAGCAATTTCACGAGCAGCGGACGGTGGCAGTTTTCCAAGAGCTTAAGAAACTACGGTAGAAGAACGTTGTTCCAAATGGTAGTTACAGTGAAGACCAGTAAACGTATTTCGCTTCTTATTGCTGTTTCCTTGTTTTGTTTCGTTTTTGCTTGTTTTTTCAGTCCATTCACGCAACTTCTTGCGCGCACCTAGTATTTACTCTTTCTTTTGAAACTCTTTTGTGCGCCCTAATTAAGCCACCTAAACCAACCAGACCAGAAAACGTTCGCGGATTGCCGGAAGACTCCGGGAAAAGACCTCTGACAATTAATTTTCTACAGCTTTTTCTCGATTCTATTAAAACTGGTATTAACCATGGGAACGAGTGGGTGCCGGCTTCATTCCACATTTTAAATGTTCAATAGCTGAAACCCTCTTAAAGCCGCCCTGAAATCATCCGTGCGGAGGTCTCTCGAAAATCTTTGTGAAGAGTGCTAAGTTAAAACTCAGTGCGCCCTATAAGTAGCCAACACTTTGGTCAGAAAGGTGGTGCGGCTTGGCACCCATAAAATGTCGCCATATTTTCTTCTAGCTCCCTGCAGTTGCGACGTAGTGCAGCAAAACGCCTACACCCGTGAAACGAGGTGCGCCAGCCGCCCAGACACAAATCTAACTCGGCGAAATGTAATAAAAACTACTTACTCTAACTTGCAGCTGTACGCAAACATCACGCGAGATCTCCCGTCGAGAAGCGTACAACAAACCAGCGTTAAGCATGCTCTAAGGGACTGCAATAAACTGACGCATGGAACAACTTTAGTAGCTCGCCTGCATTCATTCCTCAATGCGAAGTAGCAGGGGCCTCTCCGCGAATAATTTGGTGTTGGTTCAACTGAGCTGTCTCGCCTCGTGTACAGTAAATGACGTCTGGGCGTGTGCGGTGGCTTAGCGAGAACATGAAACAGGCACAAAGAGTAAGCCGTGAATGAAAATTGTAATGGCTGGGCCGCCGCGCGTCTCTCATTCGCTTAAAATGCTTCCGCGGGAAGCTCGCGGTGATGAGCAATGTTCCTGAGGCCAGTGCATGCTCGTCATGACCGTGGAGCGCGTGCAACTGCTCCCCGAACACTCATTCCGGTACGTCGGTGGCTTGGATAATTTAATTTCACGCACTTCGCTAATATGCGCACTGACCTCTGCCCGTGGCACAACGAAACCGCGGTCCTGCATGCACGTGGACCTCAGTGCTTTATTTCTGCGCTGTGCTTAAAACGCCTTCTCATATGAAGCTCGGCATTATTTACCTTGAAAGCACGATCACATGTCAGTATCCAGTGAGTGAGTTCACTTATTCGAATGAAATTTCTGTGTGCGCATGTATGTATGTATGTATGTATGTATGTATGTATGTATGTATGTATGTATGTATGTATGTATGTATGTATGTATGTATGTATGTATGTATGTATGTATGTGTGTATGTATGTATGTAACGGCGAAATGTACAAGGCTATTGCACTAGTATTTTGGTTATTTTGATACCTTCCACATGGCGCGAGCTACCGCCTACTTCACGGCTGTGCCGCCGTCGCAGACATGTTAACTCTTGTTCCGGATTACCTACCCACTCCGACTAAGCACTGTTACAACGGAGTTGCGCTTCGATCGGACGTACTACATTCGGGGGAAAAATTGTGCGGGCAAAACGATGTTACGCGAACCGCCGCTGTGCGACAGTGCAGCAGTGAAGAGTATTTTTCGCGTACACTGTTCAGCCATGCGAAGGCAAGCCGAAGGCACGAAAGTAGGAATTGCCGGACCTTTCGTCTCGAGGTACGTTGTCAACCTTGACTCAGAACAATGCGACTGTCAGTTCAGATTTACCGTGGACGACAGTGCTCCGTACGTGTTGCTAGGTGAGAACGAGCATTACGTGAAGTGGCTGAGTGTGTTCCCGGCTCCTTCAACTGGGGACTTCGCCTCACTGGCCCAGCGAAAGCGGCTATTTTCTTTTCGCGCGGTCGTCATCAACAAAAATTTGCCTGCTTCTTTTCATTGACGCGTAGCTGGGTAGTAAGCTGAGCGGGACCGTTTATATAACGGCGAGTAAAGCGCATCGCCCTCGATCGTGACCTCCACGGCACTGCATCGATCGGTGACAGAGGGTGTAGCGACCTGATTTAAAGTGCGTGTATCAGAGCTAGAGAGGGAATGATGAACTGACAATGCAATAAACCGTGCCCCCAAAAGCATCATCCATTCAGCGGCGTCGTATGCGGCCTAAATGAACAAAATGGTGCTCTTGCTAGCAAATTCGTCACCCGTGCAAGGCTTGTGCGAATCCGTCGCTTGATCTAGTCGCACGCAACTGGCTGGTGTTGAAGGGACCCGCTCACATCAAAGTACCCTGTTTCCTGATGGCAACAGATAATTACGCCGCCACCACGTGTGACGGCTCTTAAAAGCGGTTTATCAAGTTTAAAGGAATGAACATTGTGCTAACTCCCAGAATAAAACACAGAAAGTGACCTCATAAGGAAGAGCCACATATTCGCTACCTTACTTCTCTTTTGATATAAGCTCCTTCTTGAACAATTCCAGTCACATTAATTCCGCAAATATAACGTAAAGAATTATCAACAATCATTATTATCATTGGAATTTTTTCAACAATCTCTAAGCAGTTCTTTTAAAGGCAATATCATGCGCGTCACGTGGCGTGTCCATACGCCACTCGCGGAGAGAATGGCGTCCTACGCTTTGCGGGTCAAGTGGTCCATGTAGATGGCGCGTTCGTCATAGTACAGTTATCAGATGAGGGTTTGAATGTCTGAAAGTCCCGTCGCCTAAGACTGTGACGCCCCTTACATGTTCCCAATCCTCAAGCCCGACAACCCTTAAACCACGATTTCGCGACTCTTGACATAACAGCTGCCTATCAATCCTGTTTCTTCTTTTTTAATAGCGAAATTGTACTTTCTCGCCGTAAAATAGACCGCGTATCACAAGTCCATCAAACACACGTCATCGTTAAGCACACGGCATGCAGGCAGCGGTAGCCTTAATCTTCTTTTATGTTCCAATGTGTACGGCGAAAGATTAATTCAATTTTCAGGTGCTAAGCTGTGAAAAGATTTACCTGTCGAAATAAAAGTCGCAAGAAATTTTGATCTTCCATGCAAACGCCACTTGCTATCTTACCAAGCGCTTTCCTGACGTTTTTGTATTAAAAAAAGAAATCCACGCATATCCACGGAGTGAATGATGATGAGTGGGCGAAGCTCCGAAGGTTCATCGGTAAAAACCGTGAATCTTCCGTGAATCTTGCCCAGTACATGATCAAAGACGTGACAAACACTGTGTGTCGCCATCTAGCTCTCTCCTATCACGATAGATAGATAGATAGATAGATAGATAGATAGATAGATAGATAGATAGATAGATAGATAGATAGATAGATAGATAGATAGATAGATAGATAGATAGATAGATAGATAGATAGATAGATAGATAGATAGATAGATAGATAGATAATGTGGCCAAAGTACACTTTGCAACGGGTGGACTAACTAAGAGTGTCCTGGATGGATGGATGGATGGATGCTATGAGCGTCCCCTTTGTAGCGGGGCGGTGACATGTGCGCCACCAGGCTCGTAAGAAGATTTAAGCACTTTTTTTTTCTCTCTCTCTCTTTAAATTTTCCTCATGCCTTTTAAATTTACTTCAATCAAATCGATCATAATATAGCAAAAACGGACATTCATAGCCCACTTCCCTGCCCCTTATGGCAGAAGGTCCTTATTTTTCTCTATAATTATTTTTGTCCGTTCTCTCTAGTTTTCTGCCACCAGTATTCTAACCGTCTCTTACTTATTTCAGTCGCGGCTATGTTCAGCTTCCCGTTGTTCGCCCTAAAACCCAAGGCTTCCTGTAGGGTGGTGCCCAAACGTACACCTGGGCGAGTATTTCCGCATTCAATCAGAACATGCTCCGTCGTTTCCCTATCTTCCTCACAGCATGTGCATTTTTCTTCTTCTTTACTGAATTTCGCTTTATAAATACGCGTTCTAAGGCAGCCCGATCTCGCTTCAAACAATAAAGCGCTTCCTCTTGAATTATCATAAAATGCCTCCCTCTTTATTTCGTTTTTGCCCTCTCGGTAGTTATTCAGAGTCGGCTTTTTTTCCATCGCTGCTCTCCAGTAAATCTTCTCCGCCTCTCTGACTTTTCCCTTTACGCTCTTTGTTGTCAGTTCTCTTACAGCCGTATATTTACTGGTGAGCCTCCTAGTTCTCTTTCTCCACTGCGTGTCAACGCTCTTTTTATATAAATAGCGGAACACCTTCACTGCCCACCTACTCTCTTTCATATTCCTTAGCCTTTCTTCAAACCTTATTTTGCTCTGCGCTTCCCTTGCCTCAAAACTCGCCCATCCCATATCGCCCTTTACAGCCTCGTTTGTCGTTTTCCCGTGAGCACCCAACGCGAGGCGTCCCACAGTTCTTTGACTCACCTCCATTCCTGATTGTATCTCTGGCCTCATGCACACCACTGAGTTCCCAAATGTAAGCCCCGGTCATTACCCCTTTCCACAGACCCCTAAGCACCTCGTACCTATTGTGTCCCCATAACGCTCTGTGCTTCATTATTGCTGCTTTCCTTTTTCCCTTTGCTGCCAAGGCTTTTTCGTGTACCTTCATGTATATATCACCCTCATTAACCCATACGCCAAGGTACTTGTATTCGCTTAGTCTCGGTATTTCTTGGCCCTGTATGGATACCGCCTGGTCGTTGGGATCATTGAATACCATCAATCCGCATTTTGTTACACTAAATCCTAGTCCTAGAGCCTCGCCTTCCTTCCCGCATATATTCACCAGCCGTTGTATATCATCTCGACTGTCCGCGAATAAGACAATATCATCAGCATAAAATAAACCCGGAAGCATCTGCTCAATCATCACGCCGCCCTGTTTGTGTGACAGATTAAAACCAATGTTGCTATCTCCTAGCGCTTTTTGTTGTTGTTGTTTTGTGGGGTTTTACGTCCCAAAACCAGTTCTGATTATGAGAGACGCCGTAGTGGAGGGCTCCGGAAATTTCGACCACCTGTGGTTCTTTAACGTGCGCTGACATCGCACAGCACACGGGCCTCAACATTTCGCCTCCATCGAAATGCAGCCGCCGCGGCCGGGATTCAATCCCGCGATCCTCGGATCAGCAGCCGAGTACCTTAGCCACTAGACCACCGTGGCGGGGCCGCTTTTTCCATTCTAACCATGTACAGCATGAATAACAGGGGCGACAAAGGGCATCCCTGTCTCAGCCCCTTGCTAATATCAACGTTCTTTCTGCTACTGATTCCTTCCCATTCTATGCAAACTGTATTTTCTCGATATATTTCCCTCAAAAGCTGTATACAATCGTCGCCTATGCCCATTCCTTCCAAAATTTCCCACAATATTTCCTGATTAACATTGTCATACGCTCCAGTGATGTCTAGAAAAGCCACATACAACGGCCTCCTTTCTATTTTAGATATTTCTATACACTGAGCCTTCGTGGAAGTCCAGTCGCCTTGTCCCTCTGCTCAAAACAGGTAAATCTCCTCTTGACTTGGCCTCCTATCGCCCCATTGCGCTGGCTAGCTGCTTAGGAAAGGTGATGGAGAGGATGGTGCTGACTCGCCTTGAGTGGTATCTGGAGCACTATGACATATACCCTGATGCTATGGCTGGTTTTCGGCGCGGACGGTCTTCTATTGACAACGTTGTAGACCTTATCTCATCTGTACAGCAGGAAAAAGCCTTAAGAGATTATCCGCAGCAATATTTTTGGACGTAAAAGGCGCATACGACAATGTATTGCATGGAGCCATACTGGATGTTCTGGGCAATGTTGGACTAGGTGGCCGCGTCTACACATGGATCTACAGCTATTTAAAGGACAGAACCTTCTTCGTACAAACAGAGGATGGTACCACAACGCACCATTGTACCGGTCGCGGCGTGCCACAGGGCGGAGTCCTGAGCCCCACACTTTTCAACCTAGCACTCCTCGGCCTCGTCGACGCACTTCCACGGTCTGTCCATCTTTCTATATATGCAGACGACATTTGCATCTGGGCGTCTGGGGTGACACGTATGCACGTACGGGCCCGGCTACAGAGAGCGACCACAATAACCTCGAATTACCTTCATGAAAGGGGGCTCGAACTGTCATCCGAGAAGTGCTCGTTAGTTGCTTTCACACGCAAGGAAATGGGGCACTACGTAATTAGAATTAACGGACAGGCTGTCAAGTGTGAGAAGACCCACCGATTCCTGGGAGTAATAATCGACCGCGACCTGTCTTGGAGCCCTCACATCTCCTATATGAAAAGGAAGCTAACCAATATCACCCATGTGCTCAGGTTCCTTGCGGGAAAATCGTGGGGTGCATCTGTACGAGCGATGCTCCAGCTTTACACGGCGTTGTTCCTTGGATGCATGCGCTATAGCCTACCAGTGCTGGGCGGAACACGTAAAACTAACGTGCGCGTTCTCCAGTCGCTTCAAGCCCAAGCTTTGAGAATATGTCTTGGACTGCCGAAATGTGCATCAACAGCAGCGACTGTAGTCGTCGCACGTGATCACCCAATCATGACATACCTTCGTGTGGATGCCCTACGAGTACACATAAGGCATCTTGCTCGAATTCCATCGCACCACCTAGCGTCTCTTTCCGTTTCAAGGCCAGACTCCGAATTCAGCGCCATTATTGCTGCTCATCGTGCTGTCCTGCCATCGAGTTTCACGCCTCCAGCAAGGCCATCATTACCATTGTGGTGTCTTCATCCCCTCGAAGCGCTCCTGACCATTCCCGGAATCAAAAAGAAAAGCCACTTGTCATCTATAGCTTTACAACAAGCCACCCTAATGTTCCTGCATGAGAAACACAGAGGACGCCTTCACGTTTACACGGATGGGTCAGTTTCCTCTGTAAGCTCCACAGGAGCAGTGGTCATTCCAGCAAAATCCGTCACCATACGATTCAAGACGTCCCATTTTACAACTTCGACGGCTGCAGAACTCGCCGCCATTCATGCTGCGGTAGAGGTCATAATTGCAGAACCTTCCCATGCATGGTCAATATTCACCGACTCCAAAGCAGCTCTTCAGTCCCTTATATCACCATTTCGTCATGGACCTCACGAGCAATTAGTTGCTGAGATAAGAATTCTTCATCACCATGCAGTCGAGCAAGGACACGACATCACGTACCAGTGGATACCGGGTCACTGTGGGATCAGCGGCAATGACCTCGCTGATGAATGCGCCCGATCTGCCCACGATGATAACCACTGTAGAGGAATACCGTTCTCCAGGACCGACGCATCCGCAAGGCTTCAATCCCTAGCACGTGAACTTACACGTGCACAGTGGAATTCATCAGAATTCACCAATGCTCGTGTCCACAGTTTGCACCCGGACCTTCAGTTCCACCTTCCGTCAGGAATACCTCGCGCTGAGGAGACGCTTTTGTGTCGCCTGTGGCTTGGGGTTGCCTTCACGAAGGCCTACTCATTTCTCATTGGAATGACGAACGACCCTAAGTGTGAGAACTGCGGCTGCGACGAAACGATACGTCATCTTCTTTGTGAGTGTCCCCGTTACAGTGGCCCTAGGAAAGAACTTACCGCTGCTCTAGACAGACTTGACAGCCGCCCTTTGTCCGAGCAACGAGTTTTGGGACACTGGCCAGGACCATCGTCAGCACGGAAAGCGCTGAACGCGCTGTTACGATTCTTAAGGACGAGCGGTCTAAAGGACAGACTCTAAGCAGTGTCGCGTTTCCTTTCTTTTTCTGTGCGGGTTTTTTTTTCTCTATCCTTTTCTTTTCTCTTGTCGTGTCTCCTTTCTATTGTCTTTCATTCCCCTCACCCCACTTCCCCTGCACAGGGTAGCCAGCCGGTCTCAGCACTGGCTAACCTCCCTGTCTTTCCTCCCTCCTTTCTCCTCCTCCTCCTCTATACACTGAGTAAGAACAAATAGGTTATCGTCTAAACGCCTGTCTACTCGAAATCCATTCTGAAATTCTCCCAAAATATTGTTACGTTCTGCCCATGCTTCTATTTTTAATTTTACTGCTTGCATAGCCATCCTGTATAGTACCGATGTAATGGTTAGCGGTCTATACGAGCGAATGTTATTCTTTTCCCCCTTGCCTTTATAGATTAAGTTCATTCTGCTTTTTCGCCAACTGTCCGGTATTTGCCTCTTCTGTAAGCATTTTTCTACGGCTTTCAATAGTGCTTCTTTAGTGTTCTGTCCTAATTCGTTAATGAGGCTAACGGGGACACCATCTAAACCCAGGGCAGTGCGCTTTGGAATTTTTCCTTCGGCCTTTTTCCAGTTGAAATTCTCAAGTTCTAGCTCTTCCTTAGTTTCGTTATCCGTCATGGTTTTATCCACTGGGGGAACCTCTTGGACGATCTTTTTAAACGAACCGGCTGTTACCTTCTGTATGTAACCCAACGCTTCCTACAGCGAGTGCCTCCACGCCATCTATTGATCAATTCACGTACTAGCTAAGCAGCACCGCAGCGCTCGGACAGACAGACAGACAGACAGACACCCATGCTACGCGTTCCCACACATCTGAATGAAGCGAGCACCGCGGCGCCATCACGCCATCTAGTGAGCACTTCATAAAACTGCAGGTGGCTAGTTACTATGTACGGAGGAGAGAACGACCCACACCCTAAGGAACTTCGCCCCTAAAAACAATTTTATCATGTACGTCAATGTGTGCGTTTCTCTAGTTCAGTTCTGTGATTATGTTAGTACTTATTATGTACGATACTTTCGTTATTTTTTGTATAATACTGCTAAATATTACAGCACTTTCTGTATTGGACCCACCGCTAGCCGCTTAAGGCTATCGGACCAAATATTTTTGTATGAATTTTTTATAATATTGTGTAATAAAATTCTCTTTGATTGATTGAAAGATTGATTGACCATTATTTCTGGTTTCTGCGCGTACACTTCTGTGCAATGCCCAATGTGCGTCGATCGCACGCGCGCTTCTTTCTTTTGCGCTCATGCCCTCAGCCCACTACTACATTGGCAAAAGTGCGGCTGGAGAGCGCATGTTTTCAAGCCGAATTCCACCACATCCACGAAGTGAATGATGTTAGAGGAGCTTGCTCGGAAATGATCGGGAAACCCGTGAATCCTGCGTACAAGTCCTCTACTGGCATATAAGGACGTGACACGTTGGTAAAGTTGTATACACATCATGTACACAATGTTTATTAATTTACATTTTGATGCACTGTATACACAATTTACAATTCCACCATATGGCGCCGCCAATGACGTTGTCGTCCTTCTTGTTCAAAGTGGCATCATCGTCAATCGACATCGTATGACTCGTGACGTTGGGCGCGATGACAGCCTGCGGAGGATCGTCGAGGTCGGTGACTTCAGGCGCCGGCTAGATCTCGTCATCGTCGAACTTTCCATCACATTCTTCTTGTTCAACCAGGTGGCTCCAGACGATCTTGATTTTGAGATATTTGTACAACGGGGAATGTTCTAGATGACAGGAGTGTACGTGGCGTTTCTTAACGAGACCTTTCTTGTAGGAAGGCCTATTAACGGGCCGGCGCTTGATGTGGATGTCAAAGGCGGCGTCGTCGGGGACGTTCCGCGGCAGGCACTGCACGGTTGTGGGCACGTCGATCGGAACGTTGACCACCTGCCCCTTAACGCCGTACTGGCCACTGCCGTGCGTCAAACGCCTCATGCTCATGAATGGTAGACGAGGAGCAATCGGGCGTTCTTCTACGACGTTGAGTGCGGGCAGGTGGTTGGGCTTCGGAAGGTAGCGATACCCGTGCGTTCCGCTCATAGTGGGAACATTTCCGGCAATTAGAGAGTCTTTGCAAGTTGAGCAAACTCTGTACTCACTGTAGTCGGTTGATGGCACGGCAGGTAACTCCCGCCGCAGAACGGCAATGGGGTTGGCGCGGGATTGCTCGTTGCGGATGGTGGACATTGTAGTTAGGTTATTGTCGAACCACAACCACAAGCATACGCGCGTACAGTATCGTATAACAAAGGGTGGCAAAGGGAAATGGGAGTGTGGAAGCGGGAAAGAGGGAGGGAAACAGCACCAGCTACGCTGTATCCTCAACTTCAAATCAACCATGTTCGCTGAGCTTGCGCGACTTAGCACAAGCTCCGCCATTTTTTTCTACTTCAAATTAAGTCGTAAACGACGTCCTTCAGTTCATTTTATTGTCATATTCCTGCAATTTACACCCCGCGAATCTTATCCTTCTACACACGTCGAGGAAGATGTCACAATGAAACAGGTCCTCCCAGAGGCTAATTACAAAGCTATTATTACAAAGCAACAAGCAAGTGCCGTCTCATGCATTCAAAAACGCAAGCATGTTTGATACTTTGATCGAATCAAATCTCCATTTATGAGCTGTATACACAGCACGTGATACACGCTACGCGCCCCTTCTTGGGTTACGAAGCCGACACATCTATTCTGGCGCAATACATCAATAAATCTTCTTTACTCACGCTTTAAACGTCTATAGTTTCGTTACAGCAAAATACTACTCGCAATATGCCCCGAGGAACAAGGACAGCTAGTTGGCCCTGTTTATCCTGCGCGCTGACAGGACAAGCCTTATAAGCTGAATCACGGTGCGACATACCGGCTTACGAGCTTATGCGTCGGTGTAGACCATTAGGCGCTTCACGTCAGAGACGAACACTTTGAGCGACGCTATAATCCACCGACACTTCCGCGGAATGCGACAAGGAAGCTCGGTTTGCTGTTCAAGGTACGCGAGAGACATCGAGGATTGCCGTCTGAGGAGATAACGCTAGACACAGCTTTTATCTATGCTGGACACTCGTGCGCACACTGAAGCCACTGCTCCGAAAATTCAGTCTAAGTCAAATCATTAGAGACGGAGCCTAAGAAAGTGTCCCCTGCAATTACATGAGCCGTCACTCCGGTAGTGAGGTTCAGCAGCGTCTCTGGTTCTTTTATACTCACCATCGCGGACGACTAACGTACCATGAAATGATGGCCACTGGCTTATTTGACTAAATTATGTAGTATGTTGTTAAAGACAATGGTAAAAATCTCCGAGTGATGTGCCTTTTCTTTTTGGCGAAGTGTGTTTATCCAAAGGGCCCTTGGAATGTTCATCTCTAGAGAGACAAGATAAGGCTTGCGTACGAAATCTTGAGTCGTCGTAGAAGTAAATCGACGCCTATTTTTGCTACCTTCGCGTCAGCAGCGCGCATAAAAATCCCACAACGTGTAGGAAGGGGCACCTCAAACACTGAGTTCGACAAGGCCAATGCGGCTGCAGTCATCCGGTGCTTTGTTCTGAGGCCTCATGTGCTACTTTCGATGTGAATCGCTATTGCATGAATGGATATGAATGGCACGACAGGGGAAAATTGAAGAGTATAGGAGTACACGACAATGCGACCTTGTCGGCCTAAACTAGTGTATTACTTTCATTCTGATACTTTGCCTCTTTATGAATGTTACCTGCACAAAAAAGAAAAAAAGAGAGAAGAAGGAAAGACAGAAGAACACCTGACACTGTGACCATCAGATTCGACGTCCAGAGGAGGTGGCGATGGCCATCGAACCTTGATATAGGCAAGAAAGCCAGCATAGCGCGGTGTCAGTGCACGTTATATGAAACATACAGCGGAGCCCCTGATGACGCACTGTTTACTTTTGAGACACTATCTTAAAGACTGACTTAGCCTTTTGCGTTGCTGTTTCGGAGCCTTGCCTGTAGGGGAAAACAGTTGATGCGTAGTTTCCATGGCGCCTCGCAGCGCACTACAATTTACTGCGTGCTCCCTTCATACCCCGCTCATCCTTCGAGATTGTTTATACCTTGGTGCGTCGCGTTCGCTGTGCATGATCCTTCTTTCTGCGGATTCGTTCCTTCAACGCGCTCAATTATTTTGCTTTGAACGCACGCAGGACATGCTATGTCCCATAAAGCCTACGCTTCCTTTTCCCACGGTCCTCCTTGCAAATCCCTACAAGCCGCCTGGAGCAGCCGGTGGACCAATATCTCGGGAATTGAACTGAGGGGATCATGACGCTTCAATCTTAGTCACAGAAGAATCCGATGCACGGGAGAGTGCGCCTACACTGGTGACACATTACTGCCGTCCTTTTTCTAAAGCGAAACTTTTCTTGAAACTACTGAAGACACTGGATTTGAGCTCAGTGAAGCTGCTGGATTTGGTACGTAAGTCTGCAAAGCTTTGTCCACAGAGAGAGAGGCGAGGAATGGCAGGGAGATTGACCAAACTCATGTCCTGTTTGCTACCCAGCGCTGGGGAAAGGGATAAATGGATGAAATAGAATGAAAAATAGAATGGACCACTGAGAATGTGCGCTTACTTGATACGCCAAACAGCAAGAGTTTACGAGACACGGTTTCTAGAAAGCTTCATTACTGCTCAGCCTTGGAGCGCAGCCTCCAATTCGAGATTGAAGCCTGTAGTAGTTCTTGCGACCTATACAGCTACCCGCTAGATCTATAAGTGCCAGGCAGTGACAGAGCTGGAATTCATATTTGCAGTGGCACCTACATCGCGTAAAATCTTGCCACCGGGGGTATACGTCACCAATGTGCGTACTTCGCGCATATCATTTATCAGGCTCGCAGTCATCTCTGTCCACATACACAAAATAAAGGGCTTCACGAAAGCCTTAAATGTGTTAAGGTACGTGTCACGTCCACATCTTCGCATGTATCTATTACCTGGCAATCATCCGTCGACAAGCAAGGCGATGCGATAGTGCTATAATCACCCACTACTCTTGCTACGCATCGCTGTTTCAAGCGAACATTGTGTCATTTCAACAGCGAGGTGTCTTCTATATGCCGAGTCAGAAACTCCCGAAACCCGTCATCACCAAAGAGTTCGAAGCGTGTGGGCTTTGTCCGTGTGCGGGATCTTACTCTAGCCTTTAGCAAGAACCAGATACACGAATATAACAAACGACAAATTGCTATACCCTGTAAGCTCGCAATGGCGTCCTTTTCAGTCTGATATAACATTCTTAGGAACCAGCGCTTTAGCTGTCAAAGCGTCGTGCACAATTCGTATGTCAACATTTCATTACAGTCTCCACACTCGGGGACATAAGGATTGCATAAGTGAACTGTGCAACCCGCACTCTGCGTTCGTGAAATGATGATGCTCTAAAAGAACATTCTTGGAACGAACTTGGAAGTCTCACAAACGTCAACGAAACACATCATATAGGAAGTGTGCATGGAAGCCTAGAGGAGAGCACTATAGTGATGTAAAAACGAAGTTTAATGCCTGCTAGAAGAAATACGTAAACTAACACCACAAGCTGAGGCTTGAGCACGCGTAATTCCTTATCGTCATGCAGCGTATTATTAGATACCACACACACACACACACACACACACACACACACACACACACACACACACACACACACACACACACACACACACACACCCTCGCGGGAAGAGGCGATAAACACCAGGCAAATTTGTCATCGCTGTCCCCGCCAGAAGCGTTGAACGTTGCTTCCTGTTTGAGCGGCGAGTTGCAAAATGCCACGTCAAAGGCTTACAATAAAGCTGTCCGACGCCGGATTGCCTTCAAAAACTGCCGGGGGCAAACATACTGGCGCAAGTCCGGCGTGATTCATTGTGCGACGACATGGATGGCGTTAGGACCTCATCTATTATACACAACATCCGTTGCGGAAGGCGCTAAAAAGCGCCTTCCGCAAAAAAAATACTGGCTTTTGCTTCACAAACCGCCACCAATGTTCGGTCAATGCGTCTTTGTCCCGCCTTGAAACACCACGCCATCACTCGCCGCCTTTAACGACTACTTACGGCTTGCAACATGCAAACAGGCAAGCAAACGAGCTTTTGATTAATCAATACTGCCCATCAATCCAAGCTGTCGGATACGCGATACGAGTCTTGTTCGTGTAACCCTCCTTATGCGTCGCCCGTAGAAGAGAGGGATGATTGCTTAGATTTCCATGAAGTTGGCCTCGCGTTGCAATCTTTTCGCATAAGATGATGTCCCAACCGGCTTGTCAGAGTGGCGGCTACCATCGACACAGAGTCAACGTAGCGGAGCCGAAGTGTGTACTTATGCGACGGAGAGAACATGGGCTATACGGCATAAACGGGAGATTTCTCCGGGTTATTAGTGTCACGTCCAGCAGCCCCTCAATGCGAGATTCTTACTCGGTGACACAAAATAGCGTTGATCGCTTCCAGGCAACCAGCGATTATTTTTCGTTTGTTTAGATAACTGGTAGCACTGACACACAGACTAAAAAAAGAAGTTTATTTCACGTAGAACGCATATATACGAGAAATCATCGTCGCAAGTTTTCTGCGTGGTCGTAAAAACAGTGCTTTTTATTGAATAGAGAGAGAGAGAGAGAACGTTTGTGTGCATGCGTGCGTAGGGGACGGGGGGAGAGAATATAAAGAAGCAAAAAGGTATTTTCATGGCATTTAAGCGACTGTCACGAGTTACGATGTGACATCTGAATTGCACGTGATACGGTTAAAACTCACTTCCGAATGCAAAGATGTCATGGCTCGCCCGAGCTCAACGGTGCATATAATAATAACTCCGCATTTGAATGACATATCTTCACGCCAGCCTTTGTCCATCTTAGCCATATACACTTGCCATGTTGGACTTTTGAACAGGAAGGAAGGAAAAGGGAAAAACAGAAAGGCGGGGAGATTAACCAGAAAGGTGTCCAGTTGGCTACCCGACACTGGGGGAATGGGAAAGGGGAATAGAAAAATGGGAGAGAGAGGAAGAAGTGGAACAACGAAAGAGACGTTTTAGAATGATTCCATCAGACAGAGGCGTTCGCGCAAACCCGTCGTCTTCACGAAGCGCAAAAGTGTTTTCAGTGCCTTGTGGGCCGACGAGCGATGAGGGCGGTGTTCAAGCAGCATCTGCACGAAAAGTGGCCTATCGTCGAGCTGGCGTAGCATCTGAACAAGTGTTTTCCTTTCCGCGTCGAATGGCGGACAGTGGCACAGCATATGGTCGAGGGTTTCGACCATTTGCTGTGGCATTTGAGCAGGTGTCACGGCACGGTTATGCCGTACCCAGCTCTCGTTTTCCGTTATTCTTATCAAACACGAAGTGGAAATGTTCGCTTAACAAAACACGTTGCTGGGCTAGTCGGTCACACATGTTGCTTGAAATATTCAGCGCTACTTTTTAGACGCAGACACTACAGTTGCTACAGGAGCGCCCGTCCTGTGTGTTTACTGTAGTGTCTGCGTCTAAAAAGTAGCGCTGAATATTTCAAGCAACAAGTGGAAATGATTACTCCAGTTTTGATTCGTAAACTATGGCTATTATTGCTGTTATACATGTAGCCACCATTGTCTCTTTTATTTGTGCGCGGATGACTTGCATGACGACGTTCATTGATATTAAGAATAAAAGTCACAGTTTCGCCTGAAGGGCGAAGTAATGAATGCGACAGCGACGCATGGAGATTATTATACTGAGCAAGACTGTCAGCTTAAGGGGCGACGTGCTTCCGCTTTGCGCAGCCGATCTGCGGGGTCCTATCCGGCGTTTATATGCAGTGAGCCTGACGCGCAGCGGCACGTTAGACCTGCTTGTGGAGCATGGATACGCATGTAAGTGCGCTTTGCATTTAGCGCGACTAGCCTTTCGACGAAGCTCTTCGTCCGATTTACCGTATAGAAACACCGCCGGCGACCCAAGCAAACAACACGGCGAAAGCACGGCGCCATCTCGGGAGCTACGTGCATACACGGGCCTCCTCGGCGCAATGCAGCTCATAGATTGTGGCACGTTGCCAGCTTCAAGCTCTTCCCATAAGTACCTCTCCGTTTGTGCTGTAGCAAGAGCCGTGTCTGTGGCATCTTTGTCTGGGGAACACGTCCGGGAACCAAGAGGTCATGCGTTCGATTTCCAGTTCGGGCGCCATGCAAAAAAAAATTGTCCTTAGGTTGTTTTTCTTGGAAATTTCGATTTATATATTATGTATACACACACTTATGTGTACACGCAGCTTGACGGCAACGGTTGACGCCGACGGCGAAAACCCGGTTCAAGTGTTCATACAGTTGACATCGCAATAAAAGAAACAACTAATTCTGCGAAATTAACGCTAACGTGGTGTTCGCCACAAAATATTGTTGAATGTGAGGAAGTCCTCTTGGATGCGTGGTCGCAAACAAGAGAGGATTGGTCGCGGCAGGCAGCCGATTAACGCCCTAAAGTGAGATCCCATGCTACTTTGGCAGCGGTCGAGCTACAGTACTGCCGCTGCAAACTCGGGAATCATACAATGATTGTGCTAGCGATGTGTTATGTGTTTCAATGCGGCTTCAAGTGCTCAATTTCTTTGGCGCTGTTGTTTCTTCCACTCATCAAGTCGCTCCCACAGTCCGATCAGATGATGATGAATCAGTTTTAAAGGGCGTCATGTGAAACTTTGAAACGAGATGCACGGTGATGAAAACTGAGGACGTCAAAATGAATCGATGTTTCTCCGTAGCTCACCCTCCTATCTATATAGTGTCGTGTTTTTCTCAAGCCACAGCCTAACTCATCTAGCATGATGATCTTTTCATTCGTTGTGCAACGATGACTTACCCGATTTCGAGCAGGCTAGTTGATGAAATTAAAGCAAAGCGCAGTAATGCACAGCTCGCATAGTGTCCTATTTGCGGAGATTGCTTTCACCCACAAGGAAATACGCCAACGATAGCCTTTACATTTGCAGCAGCCTATTTGAGCCCGTGTAGCAGCGCAAGGCGGTGCCGTTGCTGCCGTTGATTAGTGAGCCATTTAAGTCATTGCTATAGCTTGGATGCACTAGCAGAGATGGCTAGCACATATGGCAATACAAGATCCTAAGAATAACCCCCACAGGTAATCACCCCCTGCGGAAGTGACAATTACACTCCGATCGTAAGCACACTGCTTCATCTTTCAAAAGATATATGTGGCCATGGCAGTAACGCCCTCCACAAAAGTGGAGGATGAGAATTACGTTTGCAGTCGAGTGTTCACTGCTAATTGAAAGGTACGGCGTACACTGCTGTCTTCGACAACACACGACCAATTATTTACTTCCGGGTTGCTTAGTCCAACGTTCGGCAACATCTGTATTCAAGCCATTCCCGATGCCTTGGAGGAAGCTTTCTGGCCATAATGGGTACCATGTAATTACCTTTTGCCGACATGGTATCTCGAGATTCGGTTGCTATGCACGGATCTCAGGCACGTCGAAGCGGCCAGACACGAAAAGGATTTGATTCAAGGCTCTTCGACGAGTACGGTGTTGCACGCTTACAAAGTTCCGGGCATGTATAAGATCTATTTCCTTGCCTTCTGTCCTCCGGTGTAACATGTGTTCTAGGGCTCGTTCCTAAAGAAACGTGCAGTTTAATTTGTACGCTTCTTACAACAAGATCATCAGCCTCACGTTAACATGTTAAGTTCACCTGTATGTCCACTGTGAGGCTTAGTGATGCAAGGTTGGGCAGAGAAAGAAAAAAAAAAAGCCCGGAATTAAGTGGTTGTTATGAGGAAACGAGTCATGGCCTCTGCTGGACACCATACACCAGCATGGGTCAGTGGCATGGGTCAGTGTCAATATTCGTAAAAGATCCGGAAAATATTCGGGCTCACGAATAATGGCTATTCTTTTCGAAGATGGCATCGAATAGGACAAGACAACATTCGATTCTATGTATTCGACATATTCAAATATTCTCGTGCCCTTAAAATAGAAAGAAAATCAAGAGTGGACGTAATGAAAGAATTGGGTAATCAATAAATTTATTGAAGCGTGTGGGACTGCAGCGCTAGCCAAAAAAAATGCCGTATGAGCAGGGCATCTCGGGGCACACAACACAGGTTTCACTCCTCTAATAACGGGTCACATTATCGACTCCTCAGGGAGCTTGTTAAAATTGTAGCATGCTTCTCAGTGTGAAGATAGAACACATAAATTGCAAAACTCTGGAAAATACTCTCGACAGTGGTAATACGATATATCCAGGAAGAAATACCTCGGGAATTATTCGGGATCTGAGAGGCGCAGGGATCTACGAAGTGAGCGCAAGGGAAGGAGGCGTTTTAGGGAATTTAGGGAGTGTATGGGAAAGCCTGACTGTTTCAACGAGAAGAGAATAAAACTTTGGACCTCCTGGCGTTGGGGGGCGTCTTTCTTGGGACCGGTGGAGGCGGGGCTTCACCGTGGCCGAAAACTCGCATCCCAAAGAAATTGACTTGGCTGCGCTGTACTTGGCTGGAAGGTGAGTTCATCTGTACGACATGTTCATAATAAAAGTCGAGCTCATCTCTGTCTGCAGATACCTGTCGCGAAGCCATCATACTTACCTGTTGCATTAAAGAAACACAGCTTTGCAGCGCTTTAACGTGATAGCGTTAAGGAAATTGCGTCGCAACAAATATGTCGGTGACGTTCATCGAGAGCAGAAAAGGATGGCCGCACTGCAAGGAACAAAAACAGGTCCGCGAAACGAAGCGCGCAGAGCTGAGAAGTTTGTGTGAATTAGAGTCGGGATAGGAATCCAACTTCACGCCCTCTGGCTGCGAGGCAAGCGCGCTCACGAGGCGCCACAGTCTTTTCGTAATTCTATAATAAACAGGGCGTACAGTCACCGGGCGCGCTCTGACCTGTAGCCGAAGTGAAAAACCCCGTAAGTAAAAACAACTTAAATGAAAGACGAGGAAGCCCGCACCACCCGTAGGTATAACGGGCTTGCGCCATTCATAAAATAAATGTAAAGGAGACAAGTCCCAAAGGGTGGTTGGTAAGTGAACCAACTGTATATAAAAGATTCATTGGCAGGCAAACAGGAAGCGTGCTTACGACGGGCACGTGTGAACCAGTGGTTGCAGCCTGTACCAATTTGCCCTGCAACCGTGATCATGGCAAGCCAGAAGCTTTTATTTTTAACATGAAAGTGTTTATGCCGGGATCTACCAACATATCCGTGACGCACTGCAACGGAAGTGGATCTTTGAAAAAATTAACTTGCATTCACACTGAACAAGTTCCACCCAGGCGGACTCGAACCCACCTTCAACCGGCATTTGACGACAGGAGCTGGATGCTCTACCTATACACCACCGCAACAGCGCTCACACAGGGAACAGATGGGCCTTATATGTTCACTATAGCGCTTTAGAAGTTATATTTAGTTGTCGTATGGTTAAAACAAATGGTGTTTAGTACAGTAAACTATGGTGTTTAACAAGCAAAATTACTCCTAAATTAACATCGCTTCCCTTATACGGCACTCTTAGTTCGCTTAGGTTCGCTGCGGTGGTACCGCCATCTGGGAACGATGGATAGAGCGAAGCAAATTGTCGTGCTGATTCGCGCAGGCAGTCAGCGCTTCGGTAGTGTTCGCGCCTCGACTGCCGAGGAAGTTAGGGCCGTGGCGGCGTCGTGAAGGCGCTTTCCGGGAACAAAGTATGAATGAACGCGGCCGCTACAAAATTTTAACACTCCGTTCCCCAATGCAGCTTTGTAAGTTCCGCAACAACTCCGAGGGCACACTGGGAGATTGATTGATCGATGGGGTGTTACGTCCCAAAACCCGATGTGATTATGAGAGACGCCGTAGTGGAGGGCTCTGGAAATTTCGAACACCTAGGGTTCTTTAACGTTCACTGACATCGGACAGCATACGGGCATTAACACTTCGCCTCCATCGAAATGCAGCCGCCGTGGCCGGGATTCGATGCCACAACCCTTGGATCAGCAGCCGAGTACCATAAGCACTAGACCGCCATAGCGGGGCGGGCACAGTGGAAGAAATAAGCAATCGGGGAGCATTGCATCAACACGTAATGAATCTCTACGAGGAAACCCTTCTCTTCATCTTACGCTTCGCAGTGTTGGCTTGACACGTCACTTCTGATACTCGGGACATTGGCCGAGAATATTTGCTTCCCGGTAATTAAAGGTATAGCAGAAGATTTCTACTCTGAACTATACTGCTCTCAGACAGACCATGCAACCTTAAGAAATGGAATCAGAGGAGGACACTGAAATTCCACGTATAACCAGTGACGAAGTAAAAAAGCTGTCAAAGGCATGTCCCGAGGTACAGCAGCGGGTGAAGATGGCTTAACAGTCGACTTGATCAATGACGGAGGAGACGTTATGTTTGAAAAACATGCATCGCTCTTCACGAAATTTATCAAGACATCTAGTGTACCACTCAGCTGGAAAAACACTAATATAAGCTTAATCCACAAGAAAGGTGACATAAAGGAGTTAAAGAATTAAATACCCATTACCTACTTCCAGTATTATACAAGCTATTTACCTAAGTAATTTCTGCTAGGATAAGAGAAACACTCGACTTTAACCAACCAAGAGAACAAGCTGGTTTTAGGAAAGGTTACTCAAAAATAAACCACAACCATGCTATCAACCTAGCGATTGAGAAGTACGCTGAACATAACAAACCTCTTTATATGGTGTTTATCGACTACGAGAAAGAATTTGACTCCATAGAAATACAAGCAGTTATACAAGCTTTACATCGACAAGGGGTGCCTGACTTATACGTGCAAACCATAAATAACATCTACGAAGATTGCACAGCCACACTGCTCCTATGTGAGAAAAGCAGAAAAATACCAAGCAAGAGAGGTGCCAGACAAAGAGATACGATTTCCAGATGCTATTCACCGCATGTTTAGGGGAAGGGTTTGTGTAGACTGGGAAGGAAAGGGGATTAGAGTCGGAGAATATCTCCGCAATTTAAGGTTCGCAGACGACATTGTGCTCTTTAGCAATGATGGTGGCGAACTACAAAACAGGATTGATGACCTAAACGGGGAAAGTATTAAAATTGGATTAAAAATGAATAGGCAGAAGACCAAAATTATGCTCGGTAGCCTAGCTAAAGAACAGGAATCTAACATTAGCAATGAACCCTTAGAATGTATAAACGAATACGTATACGTGGAGCGTTACTAACAGGACACCTACCCATGAAAAATAAATTCTCTGTAGAATAAGGATGGGCTGGAGCCCATTCGGAAGGCATTCCGAAATCATGACTGAAAACTTGTCGCGGTCATTGAAGCGAAAAGTATTTAATCCCTGCATTCTCCCAGTACTAACATACGGTGCAGAAACGTGGAGGATAACGAAAAAACTAGAGATGATATTAAGGAGCACGCAACGTGCAATGGAAAGAAAAATGATAGGTGTAACGCTAAGAGATAAAAAACGAGCGGAATAGATCAGCAAACATACAGGAGTAGTGACATTATTATATCAATTAAAAGAAAGAAGTGGACCTGGGCAGCTTTCGATATATCTTTTTCAGCGATTGCAAACAGCGCGCGTGTAATTTTCTATTGTACTCACGTTACAAATTTTGTATGGCTTCCAGTACGATGAGATGGGCCTTAGAGAAGAACCGTTTGGATCAGTTAACCGGTGTGCGTGCGCGCGTTACGCATTCTCGCATCGTCTTAACGACCATCGGTTCAACTATAGGGCTCACGTTGACTCCATATCAAATATGTAGCTTGATCTGTCATGTAAACACGTAGAGCCAGTCTCTCGTATAGCAGTTTTCAATCTCGAGGCAGCACTAACCCAAGGTTGTCGGTGCAGAATAGGAATTAAAATTAATTTTAAATTAGAGCGTCCTGTTGTTTGCATCCTCTTTTCACTGTCTCAAAAGTTAACCGCGCCAGAGTGCATCGCATTCGCACTCCTGATCTACCTCGGTGGGCAAGCTTTTAGGGCCCTGTGCCAGCAGTAGGCTGAGGGCAAGTGCTGGTTCACTCTTCTCTTCTGTGCAACCCCATATCTATCTATCTATCTATCTATCTATCTATCTATCTATCTATCTATCTATCTATCTATCTATCTATCTATCTATCTATCTATCTATCTATCTGGTCGTTCGCATAATCACTATCATGTAGCAGCATGGTAGTGGGTCAAGGCAAGAGCTTCTCCCCGTCCTACGTGACAACTCCGCTGTTATCTGTAGGGATTAACGTCTACACCAAGCAGCTCAGCTGTTAAAGGAACGCGTTTAGTTAAGGTGTACGCGGAATCAGTGTTGAAGCGCCCCCGCGTACCGCACGCCCATAACGCTACAGTTTGCGAGTCTAGCTCTGCATTTTCGCCTCGCTGTCGCTAACATTGTCCATCTTTCCGCCCTAATCTCAACCGCAGAGCTCAACAGGGCATAGCGTTCCGTTGCACTGCACTTAAGGTAAACGGTATGGAGTAGGCAAAATTCCAGCAGTTTCCACACATTGGGGTAATCAACGTCAGGCGAAGCAGTCATTTACGAACTGTCTTGTCTCGTATTGTTCGGCATTGAAGTAACTGAGTCAAACGATAATATCGGCGTCATTGCAGAAATCTGACAGTTGTGTGCGCAGCATGGGCTTACCAGGAACGGCCGACACCACTGTGGCGCCTCGATGGTGGATCACGTACAACATGAAGACGGCGCTCATCATAGAGCACTGACGTAAGTTTCAGAGGAGAGAGATTCACGTGACAGTGCGTTGATATGCAAATCAAAGCGAGGTTCGGTGGCATATATGAGCTTGAAAAAAATTAGGAGTCCTTCCCCTAGCGGCGAAATGAGGGAAGGCGAAGCTTTGCTCGCGCATGCCCCCCCCCTTTTTTTTTTGATTCTTGCTTCCCCGCCTTATCTCCTTTCTTTCTTTCTTTCTTTCTTTCTTTCTTTCTTTCTTTCTTTCTTTCTTTCTTTCTTTCTTTTTGTTTGTTTTTCCTTTATTTCCCCTTCTTTCTTAATTTCTTTCTTGTTTGTTTCTTCCTTTCCTTCTTTCTTCTGCAGAAAACTTAAGGGCTTTATATGGCTCAGCTATGTTCCCAGCGTCATCGTCTGACGAGTTCGCATTTGTTAAGGGCGCACCCCTTGCGCTACTTCTCCATGCATATAAAACCTCGCGTTAAAGCGTGCGTATGATAAATCGACACTGGCTGAATCAGTTAGCGTGCCATTCTCGGGCTGGGTCGAATCCGCAGACGGAACAGCAACTGTTATTTTCAAGCGGCAAGGAGGGCTGTCTTTCTTCTCTTATTTTTTTTTTTTTTTCGCATGCCATCAACAGCGGCTTCACAAGTCAGCCAATACAAGCTTCGGTTGGAGATTACGGACGGTCGAAGGCAAAGAAAAGAAACAAATGCAAGTGATGCTCATAATGAGCTTTCCTAGGTGAATGTATCAGTAGCACGTTTATTGCACGAAACAAACTCTATGGTCTATTACAGTTATTGCCGGAGCGGCTCGGGAGGGTCTCTATACCGGCACTCTGTTGCACCAAGTTGCCGCCCGCTCCCGTTCCGCATTCCCGCGCCGAGAACTGGCCCTACATCGGCCACCTCTCTCACAGCTTCCCTTTGTCAGGAACGCGACAAGCATATGGCCGCGCATTCCTCCGGGTTCTCCCTTTTGCGACCGAAAAGAAAGAAGAAAAAAAACTCGGAGCTCGCGACTCGGCCCTGGCCTGAAAACAATTCCCGGGTGCTAATTTGAATGCCTGCCTCGCCGCCTGGTGTTCCGGGATTCGTGGGCCGCATTACAAGAGAAGCGACGACAGAGAGAGAGCATTCGTATGGCGTCGCTGCTCGAGCCTCAGAGAACGACCACGTGTGGGCGAACAAGAATCGCTATGGTGGCACGCCTTCGACAAACGTCGAACTTTTGTGTCTCAATCGATCGTAACGTGTGGAATGCCGTGGAAGGGATAGATCCGGCCTCATTGTCTTGAATGAATGAATGAATGAATGAATGAATGAATGAGGACAACCATGATGAACGGCTCAATATAACCAAAAATTCGCCTTTCTCTCTCTCTCTCTCTATCGACCAATCCACAGTATGATACGTTCATACTGTGGACGCCATCTGCTCTGCATCGATCAATAAGCCAAACAAGCAGCACGTCAAAAGGCTTTCATACCTTGTTCCGTTTAGTTTCTTTGTTTATATACCTTAGAACTGCTGTATGCGCTAGTTGGAACGAGATCGGAGATCGTTTTCTGCGAACGAGGGTGGTTCTGTTCGCTTTTCACTGCATGTCATTGGCCGTGGTCAGGCGTGCCTAGTAAGCAGCGAGGCGCAGCCACGTTATTACGTGACCGCGTTTTCTCTGCACGTCACGCACATACGCTCACGAAAAAAAAAAATTCATCCCATTCATAAAACAGTCCTACTCATTTGAAGTCGAAAAACATTTAGCTTTGTATTATACCATCTAAAAGAAGACACCAATATCTGCTCGTCACCTTTTTGGGATGTGCGCCGCTTGCCTGTTGGTTGCTCTCACCCTCCCCTTCTTGAGTCACCCTATTTTACGAGTCACCCGATCATAAAACTGCGTGTAATTGCTCAAACAAAGGAGGGTGACCAATCCTGGAAGCCCGCGCTGCACTCAGTCGCGCAAATCCGCAGCGCGCACAGCGATAGCTGCGCCCTCACTTAATGACGTTGCAGCAAACGAAAGCGATGTGTTCCGAACAAAGATCTCCGATCGCACCCTTGGTATTTAGACATGGAAATCACCGGGAATCGGCGCAACAAGACGACACACAAGTAAAGAGACAAGGCAACACCGGCCGAAAAGTGTCGTCTTATTGCGCTGATTCCCAATGGCTTCTGTGTTCACGTGCTACTTTCCTTTATATATCTTTCCTTGTCTCCCTCTATCACACTCGTTCGCATTTTTTTTAATATGCTGCCCTAATGCTCTTGTGCCTCCTTCGTCGTTCATCCCTTGAGGTGCGACTATTTCGGGTGCGCTGTCACGATTTCCAAGCGGCGCATTCATCACGACACACAGGTGCGCCCTGGAAAAAATGAGGCGTAATAAAAAATGTTCTTTTCTTTTTCGCCACTTCGTTTATTTCTTGAGATAGTCGCCAGAACGGCGCGCTGCAAATCTTTCTTAACGTTGGTGGCTTGGATGCATCTGCTTATATTCTTTTCCGTTTGTTATCTCTCCAAGAGCGTGCCACGTACCAACGGAAGTAGGATTACTATATACCGTGAAGCACCGGAAATATGGAAATCGCGCTCTTGATGAAGACGGATTATCAATTTGTACTTCGAGCAAGAATTTTATCCTTTCGTACGCGTGTAAACAAATGGCAAACTTATAATCGGGGACGCATTAGTAATGCTCTAAAATGAACTTATTTGGCAAATCTTTTCCTTTTCGTTTTTCTTCTGCTCTATTCTAACGATTTAGATAAGGAACGTCGTGAGATAAGTACTTCAGCCGAATATGACGCGCGATTCAGTGGACGTATTGCCTCATGTGTGTCTTGCTAAACGTTCAGAAATTCATGAGACGCTCGATCAACGCGAATTAACTTGACTGGATTCCTTATTCTGAATCGTCGTTTTCATTTTTCCTCTTTTTTTCAGACTTTTTGCTGTAAACTCCTTCGTAAATCCCAGTCGACATAATTCGGCGTCAGCTGTCAAAGACCACCTCGAATTCTCCCTGGTTTTCCATGCAAGGGATGGAAACCCGTTCGTTACGCATTAACGGAATAATAAATGAAAGAAAGGACGCTGCTTACATTAGTCGGGTGTGCCGTGTTGTTCTCCGATGTCTGCATAATTAATGAATTAGCTTCCCGAAGACGCCCTTTGTTTTCCATTAGTTTCCCCTCATTGCGCGAAGCCACCGGTGCACGCCCGCGCATCTATAGAATCCTCGCAAGTGCTGGAGGCATCTATTAGGGAGGGAATCGCGGCAGCTTTGTTTTCAATAACATTGCCTAATGAACGCCATACTCTCAAAGCTTGCAATTAGCGCTACGTTCTCGTTTTGGCGTACCGAGTGTAATCACTTCCCGTAAAGCTCGTAATCCTTGAGCCGTTATGCAACTCGGCCTCCAACGCTGCTCATTCTGTGTAAATATCCGAACGCGTACTATATATGCAAATGTGATAGTGTAACTGAGTACTGGATGCACAAAAATCTTAACGAAACACAACCTGTTGCGAGCTTTGTTAAGCCGTAGCTCTCCGATAGAAATCTGCGAGTGTGGACTCATTGCTCGCGCACGCGCGCGGGCGTCTATTGGCGAGTCTGTGCCTATACGTTTACAAAGCTATGCAAGTACAGATATATGACTAAATATGCACAAGCTTACAAGCGTTTACGTTCAAGGTTCGAGAAAAAAAAAAAAGAACGCCCGAGAAAGAAAATGTTGCGCGTAATTAGACCTTCTGACTTATCAATAAACTTAGTGATGTCATATAAATAAATAAATAAATAAATAAATAAATAAATAAATAAATAAATAAGGTGTGTATATAAGCTATTGGACATTTCTGTCCCTAAAGGAGTGTGCTAAAAATATACATGTAGTAAACGTCTCTAGATTTAGGCACTAAAAGGAGATCCATGTACCAGACACCTGCAGATATACATTGCGAATCTCACAGTCTCAGATAGATTACTCGTCACATTGAATATACTACGAACCATTTATTTATTGCTTCTCATTATGTGTATGGGTGGTGTCATGACACTATCGGAAGCATTAGAAGATTGGTGCTTTACCTGCTGAAGTTCTGCAGACAACGTTGATTGCGAGAAGCAGAATTCCTGCATATTACAGGCTGCAACGAAAGTGGACAGCTTTACCGTTCCAGCCTTATAAACGCGACGAGGTTCATTGCATTCTGCGCATCCGCACCGGGATCACGCGGGAGATTTGCATACGCGGACGTGTTCAGTGCACGTCAAAATAAACTGGTGACATCGTCAACCTTTGGCACTGCAATCGTCGTCAACTGCTGTCGTGAAGCTTGAACTGCTGCAAAGCTGAGCTAGTAGGATTTATTAGAGCAGTGTGGAATTTGCATGGGAGAGGTGCCAGCGGCGAGTTCCTAAGTCGCCGAATTGAAGGAATAAACTCGCTCGACTTAACTATCCGTCCTATCTGTGCAGGCCATCGTGCGTTATTTCCCCGCGTGTGTCAGCAAAAGCTCAGCCCAGGTGATGTTCCGTCGACAGACATCGAAGTTGTTTAATAGCAAATGTTCTGAACAGCCGGAAAATTCCGAGAGTGAGCAGTGTTTTTCTTTTTTTATTGAAGGTGGTGAATAGGAGAGGTTGGTGCCTTTAGACATACACATTAGTAACACTAAAAGAGTCGGCGCTATATACAGTTCGACAGTGCATGGGCCAGAGTTCCGTGCCGACGTTCACATAGGAAGCGTGTGCACATGTGCTTAGAATAGTTCATATGAACGTCTATGCGAAACAAACACACACAACACAAGTAATTAGACATAATCTGAAACATGTGAGAACAACAAAGAACACTGTTGAATATATAGGGGTTACGTTATTCGTTGGGTCTTTGGAATGAAGCCGAAGTTAATATTTCCAGAGGATATTGGTGTATTCTAAGATCTTTTTCAGTGCATAAAGTGCTCTTTTCTGAAGGACCGTTGTTGGCCACGGCCCAAGGATCTTTTTTTAGGTTAAATGGTATTCTATCTAAAAGCGACAAGTGGCTCGCAGCACACTCCGTGGCGAATCGTACTTTGTGCACTCGAGCAGATGATGTATATCCTCGTCTGGGTAGCCACATGAGCACTGCGGGCTAGACACCCGTTGGATCCTGTAGCATAAGTGCCTCGCAAATGCTGTACCAAGCCGCAGGCGGTGCACCAATATTTCAAACTTTCTATTTTCGTTCAGACTTGTTCAGACTGGGTCAACAGAAAAAAAGTCTGATCTCTTTCACTTTTCGTCAAACTAACCCTCTTTGCTGTGCTCAAAGGACATTTTTCTCAGGAGTAGACGGGTTTCACTGCGCGAAAGAGCAAGACCAACTGTCTCTGCATTACTGTGTGCACGACCTGCTGCTGCATCCGCTGCTGTGTTACCGGGAATATTGCAATGTCCTGGTATCCACTGAAGCGCAATTGTGTGGTTCATAGCACTTCGTTTGCGTGCTCTTTGAGCGTTTCGTACAGCAATATACCATGTAAAGTTCTTTTCTCATTGCTTTTTAGCGATGCAAGGACTGCTTGCGAGTCGCTAAAAATAAGCCATTTTTGCGTCTTTTTTACTGTTGTAATGAAGCGCAATGCACAGAGGATTGCAAAAAGCTCTGCAACAGTGGAGGATGTCACACGAGAGATTTTAAATGTTTGCTCTATCGACAACTGCGGTACAACAAATGCAGAAGTAGATGAGTTGTTATTACACGAACCATCTGTATAAACGTGGGCGTACTGGGGATATGATGAGTAAATTTGGAATAGCGCCAGTTGCTGAGCAGCTACCATGAACATGTATTTTTTAGACATTATTCCCTCGACTGACAATTCTACTATAGGCTTTGTTAACATCCAAGGAGTGTAGCTAATGTCTACCTCAGATATTTCGAAACACGGCAGTATAGCTTTGTGTTGGCGGACAGTATCTTGAATTCTGCTTTTGTTTCTTTCGCTTAGTGCGTAGCTTAAGGCATGAGCCTCATGTGTTGAAATGCAGTAAACGTGTCTGCAAGTTTCAACCGTTCGCAAGACTGAAAATGGCGGGTAGCGAGCTTCAGCGACTACAAGTGAACTCGAGGTCGCCTGCGGGACACTAAGACAAATCCTCAGCCCCCTTACGGGTAAGCGTTGAAGACGTTCCTCGGAACTTTGCGATAAGCCATGGAGAATAGGCGCGATATAAGCAATTTTTTGCTTTGTGAGGGCGTTATGCACTTGTAATAGAGAAGAGACTGATCCTCTCCATGTGGTGCCAGCGAGTCGGCGAAGTACATTTACTACCGTGTTCGCCTGCTTCTCAATACCACGGATATGTGATGCCTACGACAACTGTCTGTTAAGAATAATGCCAAGGAATGTATGTTCTTTCGCGAACATCAAAGACTGTCCTTCAAGTGTAAGATCGAAGTCCTTCAGATGTCGCCTAGTGAAAGGGAGTACTGCGGTTTTCGCGAGCGAGAGACTCATACCTCTTTCTTTCAAAAGGTTATCTATAATATCAAGCTCCTTTTGCAGCGTTGATTGTATTTCTCGTACGTGCAGCCCAGATGCCCTTATGCAGATGTCGTTGTTGTTGTTATGTGGGGTTTAACGTCCCAAAACCAGCTCTGATTATGAGAGACGCCGTAGTGGAGGGCTCCGGAAATTTTGACCACCTGGGGTTCTTTAACGTGCACTGACATCGCACAGCACACGGGCCTCAACATTTCGCCTCCATCGAAATGCAGCCGCCGCGGCCGGGATTCGATCCCGCGACCCTCGGATCAGCAGCCGAGTACCTTAGCCACTAGACCACCGTGGCGGGGCTTTATGCAGATGTCATCTGCGTACAGTGAATAGTGCAGGCCTGGCGGTAGCTGTCGTGGTAAGGCAGCCATTACACAATTGAATAGAAACGGACTAAGAACACTGCCCTGTGGAACGCCCTGTGTGACGGTGTGACAGTTGCTTTTACCGTCAGTTGTCTCCATAAAGGTTTTTCTCTCGCTTAAAAAATTGGATATTCATCTTCGACCGCTTATTCCAAGCTCCAACATGCTAGCAAGCACGTGTATTTAATTTACTGTGTGGAATGCTCTCTGAATATCCAAGAGTACTGCAACTGTCAAATGACCACACATGCATTCGTGTTCAACGCACGTGAACACATCTATCACAGCATCCATGGCACTCCGCTTTTGTCGAAAGCCTGTCACGTAGTTCGAAAGCACATTAGTGTGTTCGCACCACCATTGCAGTCGACTGTCTGCCATCTTCTCCATTAACTTACAAAGACAGCTTGTGAGGCTGACGGGTCCGCAAAGGCCAACATTTTCGAACGTGTCGGTGTGCCAAGCCAATAGGTTCGGGTATATGTCGCTTTGAAGCATTTTTATTGGCTGTGTGCATGAGCGCACGATCTCGTTTATTGTTCGTCCATGCCTTTATGTAGTTGTTCACCCGAATACGTAACTGAGAAGTGCAATTAGCATGGTAACTGCATGATATAATTAGCGATTATTAATAAGTGCAACAGGGCAATGTCGTACCGTTTTTACTATTAAATGCGAAGCATTTCTTAGCGAACTTCGGCGAGCTTGAGCGTATCTATCTATCTATCTATCTATCTATCTATCTATCTATCTATCTATCTATCTATCTATCTATCTATCTAGCCACCTACGATTTTGTGCTCTCCTGGCCGTTTCGCTAATGGGATGTTTACGAAAATTGGTATGCCACAACATGACTACATGACGAACATAAATGACGGGTCATCACATGAAAATCATGATATGCATGTCATGAGTGGCATGATTTACATGCCACGGTCTTAGTGCTCTCCTGGCCGTTTCGCTAATGGGATGTATGCGAAAATTGGTATGGCACAACATGACTGCATGGCGAACACAAATGACAGGTCATAACATGAAAAGCATGACATGCATGTCATGGGCGGCATGATTTACACGCCACGCGTTTCGTTAATGGGATGTATACTAAAATTGCTACGGCGCAACACGACAGCATGACGAACGTAAATGACAGGTCATAACATTATAATCATGACACGCGTGTCATGAGCAGCATGCTTTACATGCCACAGTCTTGGTGCTCTTGCGGCCGTTTCGTTAATGGAATATATATGAAAATTGCTGTGGCACAACACGACTACATGACTATCATAAATGACAGGTCATAACATGAAAATCATGACATGCATGTCATAATTTTCATGTTATATGTCATGACCGGCATGATTTACATGCCATGGTCCTGGCGCTATACTGCCGTTTTATTAATGGGATGTATACGAAAATTGGTTTGGCACAACATGACTGCATGACGATCATATATGACAGGTCATAACACGAAAATCGTGTCATGCATGTCATGAGAGGCATGATCTACATGCCAGTCGTTTCGTTAATGGGATGTGTACCAAAATTGCTGTGGCACAACACGACTGCATGACGAACGTAAATGACAGGTCATAACGTTAGAATCATGACATGCGTGTATGAGCGGCATGGTTTACATGCCACAGTCATGGTGGTCTTGCGGCCGTTTCGTTAACTTCATATGTACCAAACTCGGTATATCGAGACAACAATGCAAATCCATTTTACGTTCCTGATACGTGCTTCGCATTTCCTTGATTCCCAATGCACTGGGGATCTGCCAATTTTTTTTTTATTTTGTGCTATTCGAATCGAATGAACTCGATGAGGCAGTGCAAACAGCACACATCAACCAAATGGTCATACGCCTATTTGGTTGCATTTAGTAAAGGTAACGTATGTAAAAATCTAGTTATTGTTGGAAACCGTAAGGAAGTAACATTTCCCAAGCGCTGTTAGCAACGGCAATGGTAGTAATCATTGCTACCATTGCGGTTAGTAAGTGTCGTTACTAACAGGGTAGTACCATATGTGACAAACTGTTACTATCCAACAGCAGCAAGTGCTACTAGTACCTTTTTTTAAGAGTTTACACTTGTTAGGATCTGTGTAGCGTGCTGGGTCGCTACGGGTCGGTATAGAATCTTCGTCTCTGTGCATCACGATCGCCAACAGTAAAGGCGTATACATTTTGCGCTGAATGCTGGTGGCCCGGGTACTGTGTCATATCAGTGCACGTTAAACAAAACACGTGGTCGAAAATTTTGCAGCCCTTACGGTATGTGTCGTATGAAATCGCGGTTTTGGCACGTGAAGCCCAAGCAATAATTACAATCTTTCTTGTTTAATCCAAGCAAAGGTATTCTCTCCTTCTAGACTGGTAAGTCCAAATAGTTGTTTCTGTTAATTATCGCAAGTTATTAGGACGCAGTGGAACCACATCCTTACGTTTACTTCGCCAGCTCCCGTTTGGCCACAGTGTGGTTGTCCACATTCGCTTCTAACGCGATAGCGTTAACGAGCTCGTGTCGAAGAATATTCGGTGTCGGCGTACGCGTCCACGGAGATACGATCACCTCGAGCTAACAGTGTTTCTCGAAGCACCCCACCACGCAAGTCCACCGCCATAACTTTCTTGCACAGGCTCGTGAGTGAAATAATATCTTCTAGGGTTTAACGTTCCAAAACCACCATAAGATTACGAGAGACGTGGTAGTGGAGGGCTCCGGAAATTTGGACCACCTGGGGTTCTTTAACGTGCACTGACATCGCACAGCACACGGGCCTCAACGTTTCGCCTCCATCGAAATGCAGACGTCACGGCCGGGATTCGATCCCGCGACCTCCGGGTCAGCAGCCGAGTGACAGAGTCAGTAGACCACCCTGGCGCGGCTTTGCGTCGTTGTGGCTCTCGAGTTATTCTAATGGCACGATTACCTCTCGACATACACCGGACTTTCCGAAACAAACAGAAAATGTTGGCGTCGCGTCACGTTCTTTTATCGCCAAGCTGTTCTTTTATCGACAACACCGTATACCGATAAGAGAACCCGATAGAAACACCGTATACCAATAAAAAAAAAACACCGATATAAGAACAGCCAAGCAAGCTGTTCTTTTATCGTTAATCGTGTCGCGACTGGAAATGGTGTCAAGTTACTGATATCATGACGCATCAGTGATGTTAGCTATACCGCTCTTCATCATCACCTTCTGATCTTACGCGACCCTGCATCCCACAATCATGCGCTCCTTTCTTTCGCTGTTTCTTTCTTTCTTCGCATTTCGCGCTATGAAAAAGTGGCGGGATCGAATCCGCCACTTCGAGCCAAACATTTTCTACACTTCATCGCACATTGGCCTTCGCATAATCCCAATCATTTAGCTGTCAGCTGAGGACAAGAGGTCGAGAGCCAGCGAATTTTTCTTTTTTTTTCTCTCGTGTGACAGTTAGATCACCCGACACACGGCACAGCCGTAACTACGAACAGCTCCGCTATTAAAGAAAGCAGAAAACCAAGACGACGAAGCAGTTCAGTCAGGGCTCTCCGAGAAGTAATTACGTCTCGCGCCAGCTTATTTCGGCATTCTGATGGAAGCGCACACTTCCATACACATCGTCATCAGAACTTCCCTTTCAGCCATTTCCATGCGCATTCAGAGGAAAGGAAAAGGAACTTAACGAAGCACATTCAAGACTGATGCCAAACAGGTCACTTGGTACATCTATGTACTGCGTGAAGCAGCGTGCAAGGACGTTGCCCATTCTCGCACTATTCTCTCGATGTTGCACGCTGTTTCACATTCAGAGAAGCGCATTTTTTTCTTTCTTCTCGCTCAACGCCAGCTTTCGAGTGACGCGCAAAACAACAGCCTGTATGAGAAAGTGCTAACAGACGTTGACTGGACCGCCACACATTCATAAGCGAAAATTGGCTTCATTCAATGTTGTGAGAAATGTGTTTACCACAACGCACCGGCCACATGAATAATGGCTTAATGAATCCCTAACAAACCCCATTAATACTGAAAGAAAGGATAATTTAGCACGATTTGTGACCGGCGTGTTCCCAATTCCCGTCTAATCTGCGTGCAAAAAAATAACAGAGACCATGATTGCGTGGGAACGCTTCGTGGAGGCTGCGGCTACTGTACTTTTCCCAAGTTCTTATTGCTTTATTTACTTAAGAAGACTGAAATGAACAAATTGTCATTTCTTAAGGGGGAGCTGGAGTGGACCTCTGTTAAAATTTGTTTCAAGAATTGCACGCACCTTTAAAGAAACAAAATAAAATATTCTAAGAAATAAAATGACAGTGGTGAACGAAATTACTATAGAAGGATGCGAATGATATTACGGTTAAGGAATGAATACCGCGAGATATACGGTTTTCAAAAACGAGTGCTATTAGCGAGGAAATTGTTACGTATGTCATTACAAGCTTCAAATTTTTTAAGCGACGTTGAAAACTGCTGGCCCGAGTTCTATAGGAGGAGCTAAGTGCTTTTTCTAGGCTGTCACGAAATAATCAAGTAATTTTAATTCAGCAAGTAATTAAATTACTTTTACTTACTTTATTTTTCACTTTAAGTCATTTTTACTGCAACTCTTCGTTCAATTTTCCAATTCTGACATGCATGTAAACGCTTCGAAGGTCACGAAACAACATAAAGAAGCCTAGACGGCGGCGTAGCTAGGACACGGCGTGACTTGAAATGTGAGTCTTTCAAGACGATGCCAAGATGGTGGTACAAGCGATCGATATATGTAATTTCCGGCGGAAGGTCACCCATTTCCAGTAATGTGTGCTTGGAGTTAATGAATAACGATATAACCTTTCGTGTTTGCAAATCGATCCTCGGTTCCGTGACTCAGTCCTGTCAGTAGCAAGGCCCTCTGGTGACTGAAAAATAAATTAACAGCGTGCTCTGGCGCTAGCACGAAGATAATTAGGCGAAACAGCGTTGACACTGCCTGGGGAACCGCTGACATAGAAGCCGCTGTAATGCATGAAGTCGATAAGTTAGGTAGCTGTGTGCCAGATCTACTTTCGCAATGTTAGAAGCTGCGCCTGTATGCCTCGTAAACGGAATGTGCGACACTTAAACTAACCTAATGGCATTATGCATGCCAGAATGCATGCCGTGTAGCACGAATGCATGTCGCGCGGTATTCAAAATTTGTGAATTTTACAGAAATGTCCTGGCCACAGAGTAATCATTCGCCTGCCATCATGACTCGTTAATCTTCGCTAGCACTACGTAAGTTATGGTTAATGGACGGTCTTGTTGGCTAGCATCAGCTAAATGGTGTCTAATGTCAGCTAGCCTTGTGTAAACGAAGTATGGGCGACATGACGGGTAATTAGGCCAGTGCGGCAAGTGCTGGTTAAATAACGGTATCTTAATGCTTACGCGGTATATGAGAATACTTCATTGTGTAATTTCTTCGTTTCTTCCTTCAAATAATTTATACTTGCTCCGCATACGGGGAAAGCACGCTTATACATACCTACTTCCTCTATAATAAAACATGATATTCTGTTGGTTCGTTCACTATATAGCAACGGATATTGGGGCTTACATACAGTTCAGCCGAGACGCTAATTTGAGAGGGTAGGCAAGAAAAATTCACTTCATAAAAGTGCAAAGACGAGTACAAGAAACGAAGCATAATGGCATTTCCACTGCCTGCTGTAAGCACGTGACGCGTTAGCTGCCCCGCGACCCGTCGCGGTGGTTTCTTGGTTATGACGCTTGACTGCGGATGCGAAGGTCGAGGGATCGAACACCGGCAGCTGCCCCCGCATTTCGACGAAGGCGAAATGTAGGGACCCAATTAGCGTGCGATGTCAGTGCACGTTGAAGAACCGCAGTTGGCTGAAAGTTCCGTAGGACTCCACTACGGCGTCTCTCGTAACCATATCGTGGTTTCGGTACGTAGAGCCCCAAATATTATTATTAATATTAGTGGTAGCTGCCACATGCAGGAAAGACCGCGCACGATGGGCCACCATTCAAGAGCTAAAGAGTAGCCGGCATTTTGTGTGCCAACCTCTCTTTCTCACGCATCGATAAGTAAAACGACCACCACGAAACGGTGTCGGGCAGGGAAGACTGGACAAGACCGGCGCCAAGACGTCTTGCGCACGGCTTTCGGATGTGTGCTTACGCTTGCCGAAAATTTAGGTTCTTCGATTTGCGGCCAACCTTGCCGCTGTATACACAACACAACACGCTTGGCAGGTTCATCCCTTCCTGCGGCACACTGAAGGACCACATCTTGCCGCACAGCATGTTTGTTTCTTCATTATTTCAGTGTGTTAAATCAGCGAGTTACGTTAAACGCGTCAAGTCTGCACGATACCAAATGTTTAAAATGAAAGAAACACTGCCGTAACTATCGTAAATAATAAGCTATAAGCTGGCTACAGAAAGACCCAGGGGCCCTGAAACATTTTTCAACATGGTCAAAAATTGTGCTGATCATGCTGTATCAGTCACCCGTCTTGTGGACACGCGAGTGAAATTTTATAGCAGAGATCTCAGTGAAGAATTCGCAGTTCTGTACCAAATATAGCTGGAAACCGCATGCTCCCCATTCTATAAATGACGTCACAACGAGCACCGACTACGTCTCTTGAGGCAGAAATAGCATTGGTTGACTCCATCCCTGCAGTAAGACCCTCAGTATTCCTTTATTTCTTTCGTTTCAATTTCAACATATAATCATATTATATGTGCCTCTAAGAACACAAAAAAAAAAGAAATCGAGGGACGCAGTCGATTATTATTGTGACGTCACTTGCTGAAAGGAGATCAGGCAGTTTCCAGTTATTTCTGAAATAAAAATGCAAATTCCCTGCTGCGTTCAGTGCAATAATACTTGTCTGACTAGTCCGCAGGAGCCCCCGCGAATGATGGGAACCGTCTTCTGAACATCTTCGAAAAGTGTTGCATGGCGCCATTCAATGGAATAAAACGTTAGTAGTTGATGTGATGTTTTGTTAAGTAATGTTATTACGTATGACTTGGTATTCGGCCCGGACCACCGAGTTGTGCCCGTTCTTAACAAACATTACAGAATAAGTGCCAGCCACTTTACTGCATGATACTCCTTTAATCCTTATCGTTTAGTGCATGACACACCTTTAATCCTAATCCATGATACACCTTTATTCCAGGTTACCCATAAACGTTATTCCCCCCCTCCCCTTTTTTTTATGTAACCTTTATGTCTCCGTTTTCCATGTTCTTTAAAGGCGTACAGCTCCTATCCGTTGCATTTACTAGGTAATACTTAAAAAATGTACAAATACAGAATGGTTTGATGAACTAGAAAGTGCTTATTTTTTGAAGCTGGCACGACAAAACAAGGTCAAGAAAACAAAAGGATGACCAGACATAGCGTTTTATTTTCTTCGATACATTGCATTAAGCTTTTGCGGCTCTACTTAATACAGGAATGTCGCACTGGATGCCCTGGCTCAAACGACAAATCATGCAAACGTAAGTGCGACTAATGACGGTCTAAGTGAAAATGGAATCGCGCTTTCATTTTACAAGTCTCCGAGTGGCACACTACAGGCAGTACTCGTTCGCTTTGAAGTCCCTAAGAACGCAGAGCAATGTTTGTCACATCCTTTTTGTGACTTTCGGGTTACGAAAATTTCGACTTTGACTTTATATAGCATGGTTGTATTGCGCGATACGTTCGCGCAATACAACCATGCTATATAAACCATGCGAATATGTGACAGCGAACTAATGTTCTCCTCCGTGCGCCGGGCCAAGTTATCGCGATCTAACGGCGCCCGAACGCATGCCCGCAACCACGCGCGCACACTATACCACAGCCACAGGCGCTCACACATCAAATATGCACTCGAGCACCGTTGAAATCTCAACGCCCCTGAAACTGCCGAAGGAGCTGCCGCTTTCGAAAGCACTCTTCACCCATAAAAGCAGCGACATAAAAAAAAAGATAGAAATTCACAACACGATTTTCGCATATCGGCTGCTCCTCCCGAAGAGAAAGCCGCGCGGCAAACACTCAGACAGCGGACTGCCGTTGCGCAGCAACTGATATTTACTCTTTCGACGGACTCGCCCCTCTGAGCATGATGATTTTACTTTCTCTCTTGAAAGACGGCAGCATGGAAGCTCACTTTGGTACCACGAAGCGAGTGACTTCGACGGCGAAAAAAGGATCATATATATATATATATATATATATATATATATGACCCTTTTGATGGACGTCGGTCTTCGTCAATAAATCACTTCAAAAGCAGTCTGCTCCTTCTACTTTGTGTATTTGATGACCGTGCGAGAATTTAGGAACCCTTTGAGTCGATATAGCAAGGGGTGCGTAGGGTTGGCAGGTTTGTAGGGAGGCGCTCCATACAGTGGCGCCAAAAAGGCGTGCCAAACTTGATTATCATCTCAAAAGGCCCCGAGATGTCTTTAATGAAGAAGACGCCGTGCCATCTCGTCGCTAGCAGTTTCCCCGAGAAAAAAAAAAATTCGTCAGAAAAAAGATGTAGCGTGGGATGCGCATAAAGCGTTCCTCACAAAGCCTTACAGCAGAACGGAGCATCGCCCTTGATGTTTTGTCGATGAGTCCTGCGGTTTTGGTTTACAGGGCAAAAGAAAAGACAGAAAAAGGAGACATCGAAGCGCTCGAAGAAGACATCGGAATTCGGATGACCAGATCACATCTGGAGTTTTGTTTTTGATGGGTCACGAGGATGCTGCGAAGCGGGACAGAGCGTGGTGAAGCGCGGCTACGAATTCCAGCGAAAGCTGTTGACAACCAGCATATTTTCCTCCTTTTATTTCTTCTCTTGCAAGTTCAGTGCAAAAAGATAAACCCGTGCTCGGTGACAGGAATTAGGCTCGTTACCACCTCATATATACAAATTTCATTTATTTTTTATCGTGTATTTCACATTAAGCACGTTTAAAACGTTCCAGGAAAATGTCTAACCCATCGTTTACGAAACATAAGGGCGTTATTCCTAGCTGCTAGAATAATTAAATAGTTCTAGCGCTTTATTACAGAATTCATGCATTACGTCACGAAATGGCGGTAGTTACTTGTTGTAAGTCGATGCGCTGGTTAAAGTCGAGCTCGGTTATTGTAAAGGACGCCTATTTTAGTGGCCATGCGGAGCTACACGACGAAAAACCTGCTAGCGCACCTTTTAGACATGCAGTTAGACTTCGCCGCGCTAAAAGCATATGGTTTCGGCTAGTAGAAGTAGCGCTCACATGCAACGCCTTGTTCGGGAACCTATCGTATCCTCACTGATCGGAAAGTTAGCTGCGCCTCCATGTAAAGACATCGCGACTGACGCAACTGCGTAACCTCCCCAGCCACTTGCCTGACTTACAGCTGGCGGCTATAATAACTCGACCACCGCAGTATATCCTCTGGACATTGTGTGTGTGTGTGTGTGTGTGTGTGTGTGTGTGTGTGTGTGTGTGTGTGTGCGCGCGTGTGTGTGCGCGTGTGTGTGTGTGTGTGTGTGTGTGTGTGTGTGTGTGTGTGTGTGTGTGTGCGTGCGTGTGTGTGTGTGTGTGTGTGTGTGTGTGTGTGTGTGTGTGTGTGTGTGTGTGTGTGTGTGTGTGTGTGTGTGTGTGTGTGTGTGTGTGTGTGTGTGTGCGCGCGCGTAAGAACCGTTCCGCCATGCTCTCCGCAGCATCGTTATCCTGTTTTTTGCTCACTTCAATACTATCCCACTGCTTCAATGCATAAGCCAATATTCGTGCCGCCGGTTCAAGTCATCACTCATTCAGTGTAATCTTTCCCGCAGCTTACCTCGCATAGCAGAAGTTCCACCGTCACCTTAGTATATACATGCCTAAGTAAGAAAAGTTTTACCATATTACATCATAAATCGGCCAGAATGTTGTCGCCCCTATACCCTGCTGCAGTATAGACACATGCACAACGCGCAACCGCCGAACAGAACTGCCTCACAGAAGTGTACAGACCCTCATACAAGCACACTTTCTTTCCTCGACCGCTTTCTTCACGCAGTATGCTACCACCAGAAGTGTTTCGCTAACACATGTCAGCGTCTTTTGACTGCAATCCCTTTCATCAAACAAAGGGGTGTAGCGTTTGAACTTGCGTGTACCGTACAACATAAGCAGATTTCCCCGCAGTGCGCAAAGCGTGTTCAGCCGGGGAGATAGATGACATGTTCGCCACACAGGGCTAATCTATAAGCCCTGGAAAGGATACATGCGCGGCAATTGCAATAGGGGTGACTGCCGATACATTATCTCTCACGTTACAACCTTTCGTTGCGTGTCTTTTCGGTTGTTTTTATCGTCGGAGAAGGGGGAAACGCCTTGCACAAGCAAGGGCCCATCGCCCGAACTAGACAATGGCGCAAACAGCGTCGTTATCTCTGGTGTCACTGTGCCTCAGTTCACGTGGGACTACTCAGAGGGATGCCTCCCGTGGCGCAATTCGCAAAGTGCGCTGAAAGAGCTCGTCTGTCGCTCCTCCCCCCCCCCCCGTCGGAGGTCTTTGCCTCCGGACACCTGGCTGCGTATATGAGACGCACCCGCATTTGTACTGATTGCTAGTGGGCATGAAAAGGAAGAGAAGGAAAGAAGCTGGGAACGTAGTAAAAGAATGTTCGAGTTGTTAGTGAGACACCAGGAGAGGAGAGATGTGTGTGTGTGTGTCTGTGCGGGGGAGGAGGGGGGGGGGGTTCATCGTGGTACCCTTATGTGGTCATATGGCTAGGCTCATCTCAAATCCATTTTCGTTTCCTTACCTTTACTTTTGATAATCAATATCGCTACGTCTCTTCTTATTTCGCATTAGCAAACTATATCACGGAGAAATACTTGATAAAAAGTGCGTTGGTCTTGTTAACTAGTTAACAGTATCTCCGTTTAATAATTATGAGATAGAACGTGCGTTTTTTTAGCAGTGCGGCTTTAACAGCGAAGCTTGGAATCAATTTTAGTTTCCTTCATGACATCCCTAAGAGCTTTAAGCTTTGTCGGCAGGTTTAGCATTCTTCAACAGTTACAGTTAAATAAGTATAACCTAAAACGCTGCTATAGGGAGACGATTTACAGGATATTGCGATAACATCGAGAAACTAGCACCCTTGAGGTTTCAAATTTCATTGCTGACTACAAGGCAGGCGAGTACGAATGTCTTCAAGACGAACTTCACGTACTGTGTTCTACGACTGACGCGAAGCATCCATTGCCTCGGGCATCGAGCTACCCTGGCGTCAAAATACGTGTGCTTCATATGAGAGAACGCCACTTATTGCGCGCGGTGATGATTCGAAGTTCTAGAGTTGGCAAGTTTTCAAATATTTCACGTCAATACTTCAGAAAACCTAATAATGACCTCAACAAAATCAGACGTACGAAAATGGTTTAATTAGCTCGAGATAACGTAAATTAAACCACATGTATCTCTTAAATTTTAAATCCCATCGCAGGAAAGTATGATGAGGTTCAAAACATGGAAGTCACAACTCCGGATCACCAGATAGAATCATTAGTTTCATTTTTTTAATAGAAAGCTCGCCGTTACGTGCTTTCCTTTTCCAGGTTCCAAGTTACATAAAAATAAAAACTGGTAATTTATCGATTACCATAGATATGAAATGACCGCGATGAGAAAGCCTTGGTTTGCTAGCTAAGCAAGTACATCCGTAGAAAGATCACACTAATAAAGAAAAGGGACATATAATAAAGGATTAAAGCCTCCGCACGAAATGGAAATAGTTGAGACTATTGAGAATAGACATTCATCAGTAGCGGTGCACTCAAATGGAGCAACAATCGAGCAAGTGCTAGCGCTCACCGCTGCTGCTGTAAACGTTGTGTTTTCGCCGCCAGTTTGCATCAAATCGTTGCACACAAACATGTTTTCATTTTACACACGCTATGCAGTCCAAAGCACACCGACGCTTGAAAACTCTAAAAACGTGAATCGTAAAGACGAGCGCTTTAGCTGGTACATGAGGACGGGAATGTGAAAATCGTGTTTACCGTCCAGCGTAAACACACCGGCCTTGGCACCAATATGATAGTACTGAAACCTCTAATGTGCGTATCGTTCACTTGGTACACGTACAATGCTCAGCGAACGAGATGCGATACATGGAGCCCACGGCTATAGCCATGCTTTCTGCATCCCCGCTTCGCGCTGGGACACCTAGCTGGTTCGTTGTGATAGTCAATGAAGAGGGAGGCTTTCTGAAGCGTTGTGATTCAGTTTGGTCCCTCTGTGATCGCCAGCGCACTCCAGTAGCACAAAATGCGCCGACCGCCACGCGATCCAAGTATCGCGTTTCAGTCGCTGAGCTCTGTACGTTAAGATTTACATAGACAGATACTAATGTACGTCTAGCAAGACTGATTGGTCATGGGATCAATAGCTGGACATGCTTTCCAGTTACGTCACACTCAACGATAATGCCTATTATTATAAAACAAGACAAACCACGAACCATATGTGCTGGCACCACACAATGTCTCAAAGCGACTGGGTGCGCTAGTTGAAGGTCAGATAGTTGTCTTGTGTGAATTACATATTCCGTTATTTCGTTTTTGTTTGAACTGTTCGAGAGTAGAATAGTTTTCGATCGAGCATTGTAAATATGATTTCAAATGATGTTTCTTTTTTTTTGTGTGTGTGCATTGAAACGATTTCTTGATGCGTTTAGTTAAGAATGTAACCTCCCTGTTGCGATCCCCATGGATCGATGCAGTTAAAAAATAAATAAATAAATAAATAAATAAATAACATCGCGTGTGACTGGCCAGGGATGTTCTGGTGTGAGTCACATGTGATTGGAGGTTAACAGTTACATCCCAAAACGAGAAACGGCCAAAATAAATCTCGCAAAAAGAATGTTGCAACAAACGGCAATGCCAATCGACGTAAATGAATGACAAAGGAAAACTTCAAGGGATCTTTATAACATAGTGGAATAACAAAGTAGTTGCCGTCGTCTCAGGACATCACAAGGGAGGGACGAATTTTTTTGCGCGTTGGTTCCATTAAATACGAATGAGTAAACAGTTGCCCGTCATATGGAAAAACGCCCTTCCTCTCGCATTTTTTTTTTTTTTCATAAAACGAGCGCTCGTAATGCACCACGACGCGTTGTTCAAATGCATCTTGCCACTGTACAGTGTGCACGTATATACAAGCTGGACAGCCCTGTAAGCGGGCACGAAAGATCATACGGACGACCTGCACTCACACAGAAACTGCACCAAACATCGCGCGAAGATGCGAGTCGAAAAACAGTCCCTGGCGGGAACTTTGTCAGCTCCGTAATACCGATAAGCTCACTCACACCAACACGATGCGTCTAATAAAGTCTCCTATACATGGCAAACTCGCAGCAGCCCTCTCCGAGTCTTAACTTCCTGTACCTCGCCGTCATCACAGGCGTAGCGTGAACCCCATTTGGGCGTTGTATAGCAATCACGGTAAACACTAGGCTCTGCGGTGAACGACACTACCCTGGAAATGTCGTTAACGAGACATGACGTTGATATGAGAAACTCACGGCGCATTTTTGCTGTTCCGGGGCTTCCCCGCTCCTGTCGCCACTTTTATTACCCTTCTTTCATTCCCCAATCTCTCTCACGTATACTTTTTCCCTCTTCCAGCAGCCTTCCCCACACACGCTGTCACGTTTTATTATCTTTTTTTCCTGACATCTCTCGGGCACTTGTTTGCTTGTTTTTCTTCTCGCGCATCACAAGATGTACGCCGCTCATTAGAGACGTTTGCCGGAGTGCTGTGACACCCACGTCCTTAAGCTTTGCACATCGTTCTCTGCACCATCGCCTCACATCGTGCCTCCTGGATGTTGCTGATATTTCCGCCGCCCATCTGCTTCCGCTATCTATCTATCTATCTATCTATCTATCTATCTATCTATATCTATCTATCTATCTATCTATCTATCTATCTATCTATCTAGCCGCCTACGATTTTGTGCTCTCCTGGCCGTTTCGCTAATGGGATGTTTACGAAAATTGGTATGCCACAACATGACTACATGACGAACATAACTGACAGGTCATAACATGAAAATCGTGAAATGCATGTCATGAGCGGCATGATTTACATGCCACGCGTTTCTTTAACGGGATGTGTACGAAAATTGGCATGCCACAACATGACTGCATGACGATCATATATGACAGGTCATAACATGAAAATCGTGACATGCATGTCATGAGCGGCATGATATACATGCCACTCGTTTCGTTAATGGGATGTATATCAAGATTGCTATGGCACAACACGACTGCATGACGAACGTAAATGACAGGTCATAACGTTAGAATCATGACATCCGTGTATGAGCTGCATGGTTTACATGCCACAGTCATGGTGCTCTTAACGGCCGTTTCGTTAACTTCATATGTACCAAACTCGGTATAACGAGACAACAATGCAAATCCCTTTTACGTTCCCGATGCGTGATTCGCATTTCCTTGATTCCTACTGCACGTGGGATCTGCCAATTCTTTCTTTCGTGCACTGAAACGATTTCTTGATGTGTTTAGTTAATAATGTAACCTCCGTGTTGCAATCCCCATGGATCGATGCAGTTAATAATAAATAAATAAATAAATAAATAAATAAATAAATAAATAAATAAATAAATAACGTCGCGTGTGACTGGCCAGGGATATTCGGGTGTGAGCCACGTGTGATTGGAGGTTAACAGTTACATCCCAAAACGAGAAATGGCGAAAATAAATGTCGCAAAAAGAATGTAGCAACGAACGGCAATGCCAATCGACGTAAATGAATGACAAAGGAAAACTTCAAGAGATCTTTATAACATAGTGAGATGGCTGTTGCCGTCAAGTCGTCTTAGGACGTCACAAGGGAGGGACGAATTTTTTTGCGCGTTGGTTCCATTAAATACATACGAGTAAACAGTTGCTGGCCATACAGAAAAACGCCCTTCTTCTCGCATTTTTAGTTCATAAAACGAGCGCTTGTAATGCACCAAGACGATGACTTCAACTGCACCTTTCCGCTGTACAGTGTGCACATACACAGCCCTGTAAGCGGGCACGAAAGATCATACGGACGACCTGCACTCACACCAAACATCGCGCGATGGTGCGAGTCGAAAAACAGTCCCTGGTGGGGACTTTGTTACCTCCGTAATACGGATATACTCACTCACACAACACGGTGCGTCTAATAAAGTCTCCTATACATGACAAACTCGCAGCAGTCCTCTCTGAGTCTTAACTTCCTGTACCTCGCCATCATAACAGGCGTAGCGTGAACCCCATTTGGGCGTTGTATAGCAATCACGGTAACACTAGGCTCTGCGGTGAACGACACTACCCTGGAAATGTCGGTTAACGAGACATGGACGTTGATATGAGAAACTCACGGCGCATTTTTGCTGTTCCGGGGCTTCCCCGCTCCTGTCGCCACTTTTATTACCCTTCTTTCATTCCCCAATCTCTCTCACGTATACTTTTTCCCTCTTTCAGCAGCCTTCCCCACACACGCTGTCACGTTTTATTATCTTTTTTTCCTGACATCTCTCGGGCACTTGTTTGCTTGTTTTTCTTCTCGCGCATCACAAGATGTACGCCGCTCATTAGAGACGTTTGCCGGAGTGCTGTGACACCCACGTCCTTAAGCTTTGCACATCGTTCTCTGCACCATCGCCTCACATCGTGCCTCCTGGATGTTGCTGATATTTCCGCCGCCCATCTGCTTCCGCGAAAGTCCATTGAGCCTAGGAACCCCAAACAAAACGATCGCCTGACATGCATGCCTTCGATCGGCGGGCACCGTAGTGCAGTAGCCAGGACACTATGGGAACCTTTATCACTCTCCGCGTCTTTAGCAGTGTTTGTGACCGCACCGCTTAGTCGTCGTTATCAAATTTTGGAGCACCACCTTCGAGCAACAAATAATAATAATAATAAGAAGAACAAGAAGACGTACCGACAGATCTTACGCATTGCTGCAATCGATCTAATGCGAAGCAGTGAGACCGAGGAAGTTTGCCTTTGTCGAGTTGTTTGGCATTCAGGCAAGCATTGTGAGTAACATCAACGTCTTCGCGCAAATTTTGCAGTTGTGCGCCTAAAGTGGCCATGCGAGGATCGTGGTGCACAGTGGTGCACTATGGTGTCTGTGCAAGTTACTGCACAGACACCATACGTGCACAGATGTCTGTTTCGTCGAGGGGAAATGCACGCTACGGCATCATGAGAGTCATTCGTTGGAGCACTGGTATACGACGTCGGGCAAAGCTGGACAATAGCCTGCTGAGTGAGAGCAATACGTATGAATTTTTTAGCACGTTGCTATAAGAATGGTTAACACGCACCAAAACCGCATGGAAGCAGCCTGTACAGTGAACGACTGGTAGCGTGCTTGCTAGCGCCGCATGGGGAACGCGTTCGTATCCTACCCCTACAACGCGGTATATGTTGCCTGCGGTCACTACACAGACAAACGTGCTGTATGTTTGCAAGTGCAAACGGCATCTTTTGCTTAAGCCACGGAAAGCGCGTTGTCATCAACTTTTCGGTGTCTCTTTTTGTTGGCCCTTGATTGACATAGGCTGTAATGTTTAACTTTCAATCTCCTGTGGTGGTTACCCGAATTCACAGGACCATGTCTGACCGCCACGTCTGATCGTGTTGTCGTTAATCGTGAGGTGTGTGGAAGTCGATAGTGTCAGTGACGTCAAGATAAATAATTCATCTTCGTCGTACATTAATACCCCAATTTTCGTCCGTGCCGAGAAAACGAGACGACCAGGAGAGCACAGACAGACAGACAGACAGACAGACAGACAGACAGACAGACAGACAGACAGACAGACAGACAGACAGACAGACAGACAGACAGATAGATAGATAGATAGATAGATAGATAGATAGATAGATAGATAGATAGATAGATAGATAGATAGATAGATAGATAGATAGATAGATAGATAGATGCGGCGAGAGTTGCTGAATTTCGCAAAGAAATGCTTCGCACTTGAAAACGGAAAAGAAAGGAGGAAATCACGCGTACCTCAAACCCACACAGGATATGCGTTGAATATGGCAACCCAAGTTCCGACGCGTGCACTTTCTCAATGAGGCACATTAAGGGGACACTAAAGTGAAAGGCCATTTTCTCTCGTATAAGTAAATTACCACTTCACTTTGCCAAAGGCGCCGCTGTCGCACGGACAAAAGGCTTGGTAGGCAGAAAAAGGAGCGGAAAGAAAAGCACGTGGCGACGCCGCTGGAAGGTTTCAGTACCACTATGCATGACCCCACCCTTCTTAGACGACGTGTATAGTAGTAAGGAATAAATAATTATGTACTGTCAGAAGAGACATACATTGCGCTCTAAGGGAGCCAGAGACCTAACGTGCCGTTTTTCAGACAATTTGACTGGGCGAATCTTTGCGAAAGTATGAAAAAAGAAAAATGGAATAAGATTCGTGACGTCATCTTCTCAATATATCGCCGCGCAATTCAAATATATAACCTGTGGTATCTTCCTCTTCATATTGAACATAAGATGACAAAATTAGCAACAGTACGGTTCCCGAAGAATGATCTATCAGTTTAAACCACTTCACTGTTTCACTTTTGTTTCTTTTTAGTCTTTGCAGACGTAGTCAGTCAAAGGGCACGTTCCAAAACTACGACTTGGCCTGTAACGACGTAACCAAATCTGCAGCAGGTATTCACTTTCAAGTGTCACCATAGGCGTAACACAAAGCGAAATTTTCAGCAGAGGCATGCGTAGAACGCACGAAAATGTGAAATAAATCGTGGGGCGATTGCATTGCACCATCCAGTGCAACACAACATCGCTGCATCACGTTACTGGGCGCCTCTTTAACGCGCCGCCTAATCTTTATTCATTCGCACTTCGCGAGCGCGACTGGCAGACTTGAGCGTCGCGAGGGGATGTCTCAAGGACACAAGCAAAGGAATCCAGAGCACGTACGGCATACGCTAGGCAGTGGTGCATTACGCAATTGACGGATTGCACCTTTGAGTATATGTGTTTCTGTTATGCCCTTCGGATTGCGCGTTTTTCTTGTCAACTTCAGCAAATTCCCAGCGTTATTTTATATTTCTATCAGTCTAAACTTCTTTTGTAGCGTTAGCTACACTGGCCTAGCCATGCCCGTTTCGCGCGGCACATCAAGAGCCGTGCTGCGCATGCGCAAGGATCAGTGATGTCACACAGCTTGCGCACCGGAGCCACCGGAGCCGGCACCTCTCGCGCACTCCGCCGCCGCCGCGCGCGACTCACCGCCGCCGGTCTGCGCATTCCAGAGGAGTGACGTCGTAGCCGTGGTAGACGCACTGGCGCCGGCGCGCGCTCGCTGTGCAGTCGCCGTCTGACAGTGCGCTGGAGCCGCTGCGCTTCTGACTGGCGTTTGCCAGTGTGGTATAGCCATGGAGAAGGAGAGCGCAAATGCTGCTCAACAGCGCAGAAGAGCGGAGAAGCTTGACTCATCGGATCCCGAAGTAGTTGCCTGGCAATTAGCGGTTGAGCGTAGGAGGAATGAACAGAAGAAGGCTAAACGTGCTGCGGAGACACTGGAGCAAAGGGACGAACGTCTAGCAAAGCGGCGTCGCCAGGAGGCTGAGCGACGTGCTCGACCACCCCTGCATCAACAACAAAAATCAGCTGAACCTTTGCTAACGCTACGTATATCCTGGCATAGCCGAGCTAAGCCACTGCAACATTTTTTTTTTAAGAACACACGTAAGGCTCGCAGTGAAAGTTTTTTTCTTTTCTCTCGATTTTCGAGGAAAAATCCTCATTACCTGCATGCACCGGTGCCTGCAAAAAAGGGGCAATGTGAAAGCGTCATGTTAGGCCGTAAGTAGATAGCGTGCCACTGGACCATTCATTCTAGAAATCTAATTGGCTGCATGACGTATTGGCCGTTTCGTAAAATCCTGCAATGATTTTCTTGAAGCGCAATCTGCTCTTCGCAGGAAATAGAAGTTGTGGGTGTCCGTAACGCTCACTTAAGCGATGTTTCGGCCCTATAGCCTGTGAGACTTAAGCCCTCCGGCTATGTCGACGTGGGCAAACAGCGTCGTCGTAGATCAGCCGATGGTGATGGCCTCGACTTCCTCTAGGTCGCGGCTTCGATTTATAACAAATTCAAGAAAGTGCTTTCTAAACCGCGATCTCCTACGTCGTTTTGCATTTTTTAAGGAGGGCTATACCAATATTTTCACGCCATTTCCCCACCGCCCCTATATCTAGGGAGGTTGCGTGTTCCAGTCCAACGTACCGGTGGTGAAACTGTGAAACTGGACATGTAAACGCAGTATTTACTTGAATATGAACCAGCATGTTTACATATGTATTTTGCTGCGGCGCAACGGCCACTTTTGTGGCCACTTTTTTTTACAGTTCCAGAATGCAGCTGGTATTTTAAACAAATTGATATAATTATTACCGTCGATAACTAAGGTTTTTAAGCTCCACTCGATTACCTAAATTACATACAACAGTCAACTAGAACCAAATTCCACTATATTATAGGTCTTTACATATTTCTGTATCTTTCTCGTTTTAGCATCACGGTTCAGAGAGACCAACCTTCGCACGACGCGCTTATGCCTAGCACCATAATAATTTTCTTTGATGACGCACTAAAACTCGTCTCTCCCTAGCTAACCTATAGGAACTTAATAAAGGCGTTTATTTTGGCGTAGCTGTTGAAGCAGCACGAACGTTATTTATTTATCAGTTGAGTAAAGAAGCTAATACTAGCACTAGTGTCTTCACGAAACGAATTAGCTGTTGTTCTATTGAGGACACGCTTCATTACCACTTCGATTTAGTTTGAATGTAAATGCCCCCTCCCCCCCCGCCAGCAAATTCTATTTTCAGGATCATGGCAGATCGTCCACTAGAGAGGTTAACCTCTACATTTTGTCAAATAATAACAAGGCCCCGACACCAGTAGAGAATAAATTTGTGAATAAGATAAGGAAGCACTGAACAATAATTTTGATAAGTTCACGTTATAAGACAAAACACGGATTTTAAAGGAAACGGGGACTTAGCTTGGGACATAACCCTCATTACGTTTTTTTTATTAGAGGCATTGGTGTGTCTTTGCTTCGGCAAAATTTCCCTAGAAAAAGACACTCGTCCCCAAGGGTTCAGTTTATGTCAGCTCTCTTTCTATGCGCCTTCTTGCTGTAAGAGACACAATCAATATTAAACAGATAGAAAGCGAGAAGACTTTCAGGGATAATGAGAGGGGGGTGATGGGGGCTTGTTTCTTTCTGTATGAGACGAAACGGTGGTAGTGATCCTTACCTATATACGGCAACGCTCGTAAACGATGTTCTCGCCTTGGATTAAGCTGATTAGATTATATCGGGCGGGAAGTGACAAGGGCACACTTACCCGTAATCCGCCATGCCTCCTCGCGTACGGGCAGCGTCCAAAGCTTCGCCGAGGGAGAGAGAGGCCGGTGCTTGACCTTGCACTCGCGAAGAATAAGCAAGCTGTCGCGGCGGTCAAGATGGAAGCCTAAGAAAAGACAGCGTTCGATGAACAATATCCCGTTTGCGTGTCTTTCTCTCTATATATATTTTTACGGTGTTATCGTCTAGGTCTTGTCGCAGCTCGCGGTGTCTCGCGCAATGCGAAACAAACTGAAGTCGGACAGTTCACCACCGCGTGGAAACAGCTGACACGGAACACAAGGCTGTAGACGTCACGGCAGCAGCAACCCAAACATACGAACCAAGGGCGCACAACGCTGCATCAGCTAAGAGTGATGCCTTCTTCATCGATTTCATCCGAGGAGGGTATACACCAACAGTGGTGGCGAGTTCAAGTATAACACGTGGAGCGACACAGAATGACAAAGAAAGCAATCCACGATCCGGAATACGTGTCTGTCGGACGGTAGCACGCACAATGTCCAGTCGATGCAAACTCGCGCCACTGCGAGATGAGAAGGCTGCGACGAAGTTGGAGCTTTCGAGATATTAAAATTCTTGACGAGGACCGCTCGACGGTTGAGAGTCAGCTGGAGCCGAGCCGGGCCTTGAAACCGACCCAATGCGCGGCGGGAGTTCACAAGCGCAACTGCTGTGACAGCGCGCGCTCCAAATCCTTGTTTCTTTCCCTCCCTCATACCCTCTTGCATTCTCCTCCCCAATCTTCCTTTCTCTCCTGCGGCGATCTCCGCGAGAGCGCTTCCTTTCTCACCTCTCTCATCTCCCTCCGCCCCAATGCCCTCCCACTCGCTTTGGCTGTACACCCTCGCGCTACTGTTTTCCTCGGCGTGTTTTCCTCGGCGTGTCGCTGCCAACCGTTAGATGTCCATCCCAAATCCCTACGCAGTCCTGTGAAGGACATCCCGCACACTTGCCCGTTCTTGCAGTCGCGTTCTCTCCCGTTATCGTGAAACCCTTCCCGTTCCTCTACGCGACGCGCTCGGGTTCACTTCTCTCCCCAACCACCCTCCGTTCCATTCCCACCGCCGCTAACCCTCATCCCACGCAGTTCTCGCCCAGAGCGGAGCAAGCGGCGCGCTTTGCTCTGGGCGCACTTTCGGGAAACTCAGCCGGGCGGGGCAGTTCACTGGCCGCCGGTCATGTTACGAGAGCGCTCGGAGGTTAGAGCTTCGTGTCTGTTGTACGCAAAAATAGAGAAGGCTAACCGGGGTTCGAGTTGCTCGCTAGGCTGCCAGGAAGTTCCCAAAACATAAAAAATATGGAGCGCTGATGGCGAGTCTCGCTCGCTCCTGAAGGAAGGGCCAATAACCAGCAAAGTCTGACAGAGCACACGCGCGTCCCTAAGGGAGAGAACGGGAAACCTTTACGGGAATAAAGGCTGCCAGCTTGTTTCTGAGAAAGCGCCACAAAAAAAGGAAAAAGAAAGGAAACATCGAGAATGCAAGAGCCGCAAAGCCTGTCCATCATATATACCATCATCCTCAAACAACGTATGCGATTGCGTCGTCGTTTCATGTCCGGCTTTATTATGTTGCTATGCTGGTTTCATCAAGCCTTAGTCTTTTGTTTTCAATACAGCTGTTACGCTCAGGACCAATTTGGCTTTCTTGGCTCCGTCGCTGGTGGGTCGGTGGAGAGATTCGGTGCTCTCTACGTTGGAATATCGTTTTCCCAAAACGTGCCAATCGAAGAAAGTAGCCCAACGGTGTGTTTAGCCTTTTTTGTTCTGCGCCCCCTAGAATGTACTGTATAAGTAAAAAAACCTCATGAAATCTTCCATGGATGATGCTGCATCTTGGCTAAACCTATAAGGCCTTTCCCTTCGGAACTTCGGCATAGTACTGCATCCTGTCTGGCGCCGTACTCTATACACCTACTCTACCAATTTCTTGGGGCCGTATGTTACAGTACACTCTCTTATTGCGTGCGCGGCTGACCACAAGAAATTGCGTGGTAGTGCTACATTCTGCGTGTATCGGGGTGCTTTGAGGGCGTGTGGTCTTCTGAGGCAAGCAAAAGCATCAGGGGAAGGCCACACAATTTCACTAAGCGTGTAAGAGGAGACCATGCCCTGCGTTGCAACACTTGGTGAACATTTTAAATGCGAAGCATTTCTTAGCGAACTTCGGCGAGTTTGAGCGTATCTATCTATCTAGCCGCCTACGATTTTGTGCTCTCCTGGCCGTTTCGCTAATGGGATGTTTACGAAAATTGGTATGTCACATCATGACTACATGACAAACATAAATGACAGGTCACAACATGACAATCATGACATGCATGTCATGAGCGGCATGATTTACATGCCACGGTCTTGGTGCTCTCCTGGCCGTTTCGCTAATGGGATACTTACGAAAATTGGTATGGCACAACATGACTGCCTGGCAAACATAAGTGGCAGGTGATAACATGAAAATCATGATATGCATGTCATGAGTGGCATGATTTAAGTGTCACGGTCTTGCTGCTCTCCTCGTCGTCTCGTTAATGGGATGTATACAAAAATTGGTATGCCACAATGTGACTGCATGGCGAACATAAGTGACAGGTGATAACATGAAAATCGTGACATGCATGTCATGAGCGACATGATTTACATGCCACGCGTTTCGTTAACGGGATGTATACGAAAATTGGCATGCCACAAGATGACTGCATCACGAACGTAAATGACAGGCCATAACATGAAGGTCGTGACATGCATGTCATGAGCGACATGATTTACATGCCACGGTCTTGGTGCTTGGCCGTTTCGTTAGTGGGATGTATAGGGAAATTGGTATGCCACAACATGACTGCATGACGAACATAAATGACAGGTCATAACATGAAAAGCATAACATGCATGTCATGGGCGGCATGATTTACATGCCAGGCGTTTCGTTAATGGGATGTATACCAAAATTGCTATGGCACAACACGACAGCATGACGAACGTAAATGACAGGTCATAACATTATAATCTTGACACGCGTTGTATGACCGGCATGATTTACATGCCATAGTCATGGTGCTCTTGCGGCCGTTTCGTTGAGTTCATATGTACCAAACTCGGTATAGCGAGACAACAATGCAAATCCTTTTTAGGTTCGTGATGCGTGCTTCGCATTTCCTTGATTCCCACTGCACGTGGGATCTGCCCATTTTTTTCTTTACTTTTTTGCGTCGCATTGGCCGTATCGCAGTCGCTCATGGCCTGAAATGAAGATATTGATGCTTGAATAAAATGAAATTGTGATTGCTTCACGGATTTGTTTTCGGCTAGGGCATTCTGAAGAGCATGACAACTGAAATGGATTGACGCCGAAAGAAATGATATTCAGCTACAGTAGATGTTATGTCTCATGACCCCAACAAGAGGAGGAAATCTACTCGATCGAATCCGCTCATGCGATTCAAGAAAATATTAAAAGCGAACCTCTATTGACACATTCTATGAAATATATCTACAAGTGAGACATGGTACTGGAAATTTTGTTGAGTGCTATTTTATACGAAAGCCTTTTGTATTTTATTGGCCTGACCCTGTCGCGCTATGTGCACACACAATAGGTGTCCGTGTGACAGTACTTCATGCGAAGTTTCGTGCGTGCTATTTGCTTCTGTATTTTCACTTAAGTGCTATTTATGCCTAATTATTTTACCTAAGCGATATTGTTCCATTGCATCTTTTACTGATGTGCTCTTTCTCTTACTGCTGCACCTTTGCGATCGGAACATTTGTTCAATTGTGACAGGGTTTCCTGCTTCAGTTTTCTATTTTTCTTATGACCTCACAGGGTTAAACATAAGCGAGATGCATTTAGCGCGAGATTATATAATTATATCTGTCACCTTCACAATTACCAATCTTTTGCGAAAAGCTGTAGATGGCACCACAAGAAGCTGCCAGCAGCTTCTGAAAATCGTATTATACAAGAAGAAAATATTCGTGTTATCGGAGCAAAACGTACTGTGATGCGTCAGCTTTAATAATTAATGATTTCTGGGGCAATTAAGCTCCGAAACGACGATATTACTACGAAAGAAGCCGTAGTGTATGGCTACGGGAATTTCGAACACCTGGCGTCCCTTGTCGTGCGCAGGCATTGCACAGTAGACGAGCCTGTAGCATTTCGCTTACATCGAAATTCCGTCTACGAGGCCAGGATGATAAGCCAATGATTGGTCACTTGTGCCTGTCTATACAGGACTGAACAATCGAGGATTCGGGATAAGAGCGGCATGTTTACATGACGTATAAGTGCTGGCAGCCGAGTGCGGTCAACACTGCGTCGCTGCGTAGAGGCCAGTGATGCAGGTGGGCCGCAGCTACTTCCAACAGTAAATTTCGCGGGCTTCACGGAAACTTTCTCTCGGCAGGTGGACTGCGCCGAAACACCTCCTGCTAGGCAAGTTGCTTGTTTGGCCTGCTGTACTAGTCCTTGCCGTGTTATCTTTTAAAGACGATAGTCTTTCTTGGGATACCTGAAAGCAGAAATTTTGTCTGTGTTTCTGTTTTTCTGTTTATCACTCGATTCAGCCACCCGGCCAAAGTTTAAGCACTTGCCTAACGCCCAGCCATCTTGAACTGGTAGCTGCGATCATACTTGTGAACATTGTCGATCAAAAAGCAAATATTACGCATATCTGAGGCGCTACATCAATACGTAAGTATTAGGTAGTGTGTTCCTTTACTACAAAATAATAGATACGTAATTCTAAAGACCCTAGTTTCTGTTAGACTGCGCTAGAAATTCAACACTATGCACGAAAAAGGCCTCTGCCGACGATTTGGTGCTGCCACCTGGCAGTTGCCCAAGGATCCTGCACAAGCTCATGCTCCCCGACGGCGCTGCCAGATGGCGTCCATATCTCACGCAGCGTAGTGCGGCCGGCAGAAGACTATCGTCTTTCGACGACATTTGCAGCGAAGCACGCAGATACGCGGCCAATTTCTTCTTGACATTGTTTTGTTTGTGCGTTATTTGGGATGAGAGGCGTGTAGCTATATCAGTGTAAAGGAAACTGCCCTCGACAGCAATTTATTAATTGCATTACGGTTCCACCAATTACACTGCCCGAGTGAGAAGCAAGGTGATGGTCACAATGCCTATCGAATCCCAAGCAGGTTGGTGGCGATTCGTCAATTTGCTACATTAAGGCAGTGCTAACGGTTATTAAGATCGGTCCCCGCCGTTTTATTGATTGTCCAGAACCTGTTCAACGTGCTACGCACTCCTGGCTATGCCGAAGTAGGGTCGCCCTAAGTCGCCCTAAATGGTTCAGATTCAAGTGCCTTGTGAACGCGTGAGTTAACCAACTGTACTTATTTCATGTAAGTATTGTGAATACAAGTTTTCTGCTGTTTACCAGTCTTCCATTCTCGTCTCTCGCCTTAAGTTCCCCGGCGAATATGTCGCCGCTAGTTATAGTGGCAGTCAACTCGCGCACTTAGTTTAAACCGTTTCGAACGGTGCATCTCTGCTAAACGCCGAGGGGGAAAGTACATTAGGAAAGAACTTAATGTTTACTGATCATTAAAGAGTCCAGAAGAAAATCAATATGTGCAAGTGTTGCTGGGGGCCGACATCCCAAGAAGGATGTTGGGATACCGGAGATGGCGCGACGAGCAGCTGTTCATTTTAGGGGCGAAGCTCCTTAAGCTGTGGCTGTGGGCAAGGAGGTTTTAAAAAAATGCTGGAGTGGCAGCGGCCGCTGAACCTCACCGCGACAAGTGAAGCCGGCGTTTGCCCTTAGTTCAGCCCTAAAACCTTGCCTAAGTGTCCAGAAACCAGTATCAGTTCAAGCGTTCTTGACCTGCTAATGTAAACCCTAGACTAATTGTAATGTAAAAGCGCGTTGTTTTGATTTAATAGACCGCCATTGAACAACTATCAATGCCGCGATATTGCACACAAATTTTCTCGTTGTGTTCATCTTTCTTTCAAAAACCCGTGGCACAAACGGGCACAAAAGGGATTGTCTGCCTAGCAAAGTTGACCGCTTTAAAGGTGTTAGAAGCGTGAGGAAAACGCTTTTACTTTTGTGCTACTTGAATGCTGTTAATCGATGCCCTGAGTAAGATGGCGGCCGCCGGCTTCACCTTTAGCACAAAATCGCCACTCCAGAATTTTTTTTTTTTAAACCTCCTTGGCTGTGGGTCGGTTGTCACGCGTCGTATCGTGTAACCTACACCACTCACAATACCATGCAACGCCATGCAACGCCGGGAGGCTCGCGCTCGCCCTCGGCGCGTGCCTCCCGGCGCACGAGCTCTCTCACTCGACACGAGGCGGTTCCACGAATATGCGTTTGAGGCGATCACTTTGAGTAAGAATGTTATGATGTTTTTTTAAGAATAGCTGACACCTTTGGCAGCGATGCAGAGTAAGTAAGTATTAAGTTAGTCTTGTGTTCCCTGCATGATGAGTGATTTTTGAGAATTTCAGCGCGGTCAAGCATGTCGACGCGAGTTATAGCATCGTCAATTATTTTTTCCGGGTATTTCTTTGAGGAGGACCTTTTTCATTTGTGCACAGTTATGATGGAAATCTTTTTTTGAACATATGCGTTTAAATCGATGTGCTTGACTGTACGGGATGCCCGTCTTGCAGTGCCGCACATGACTACTGTGAAAATGTAAGTATTGATTAGTATCCGTTGGTTTCCTATAAAGGTTGCAAACCAACTTGCTTTTCGAAAGCGACACGGTCACATCCAAGAAGTTTATGCTCTAGAGTATTGATGAGAAAAAGAAATAGTCGGATGAGCAGAATTGAAGTCGGTGATGAATTGTAATAGATCGGTTTCTCCGTGATGCCAAATTAAAAAGATATCATCTATGTAACGTTTATAGTACAGTGGCTTTAAGTTGCGAGAACTCAGAAATTCTTCTTCGAGTATTGCCATAAAGATAATGGCATAATTAGGGCCAATTCTCGTTCCCATTGACGTTCCGCTCACTTGCACGTAGTGAGCGCCATCGAACTCAAAGTTGTTGAATTCGAGAATCAACTTCAGAAGTGTGCGGAGGGTATAACAGCCAACATATTTATCAACCTGCGACTCTTCATAAGCTTTTAAAACCGCTCTGATTCCATCATCATGGGGAATGAAGAAAACATTTAGATCTCTAGCTTCGTCGGCACTCGGAATATCTAATCGAACACTGTCCTATTCGACTAGCCGTTATTCGTGAGCCCGAATATTTTCAGAGTAGTGTGCAGATATTTGGAAATACTAAGTTCACAGAGGGAAAGCACACAATTGGTGCATAAGTACTATAAACGTAATCTGCGATGCCACATTGTAGGAAGCAAAACGCGAGATCTTGTGTAGAGCAGCAGGCGACTTCGCTCGGGGAGCTTGACTTGATCGGCTACACAACGGTCATTCGGCCTTTCTGAAGAGTCATGCGAGTGCTCGCGGTACGCTCATTTCCGCCAAATGCTGCCCTTGCGCTTTTGGTGCTAAAGTAGCGAATACGAGGGCGTGATCACCGATTTTCGTTGCGGCTGCTCAGTCTTCGAGAACCATTCCCAAGGGATTCGATTTTCGATTCCATTCGCTTCTACCACCGTTCCATTCGCATCCGATTCAGTATCAAACATCTCTATCGGCCTATTGGCCCACTCCTTGAGATGCATTTTTTTTTATTATTATACTTCCGTTGCCCGTCCACGTGCCGACGTTTGCCGAGTACTTTCATCCGGTGGATTGAGCTTTTCGTTGAAATGGCCTCCAGTGCTCAGGCTTTTCCAAGTATCGATCGAACGCTGTCCCTAGCAATGAGCGGATGGCTGACCGTGAGAGCACTCAATGGTCGATCCTCTTAGGTAGCATGATCCAAGCTTACTCGAATCGTTATAGGAACGGTTGATCTTACATAAAGGAAGAAAGCAGAGGAAAAAGAGTGTGCTCTCTTAAGAAACAGGCGACAGCACAACGACATCGCAATTCAAGGGCATGCTCTACGCCTGTACCTATAGTTCGTAGCAGGGAAACGTATTTACCCGAGCACGCTCGAAAAAGCACCGAAAATGAACCGAATGCTTGAGCGTTCGGGACGACGTGAAAGCGTTATGCGACCTTATGGATTTCGAACGGGAAAGCCGCTTTTACTGAAGATCCGTATAGGGCATCATAAGTCACATGCGTAAGCACATGAAGTCCGAGCATGGTATAAACCCAGGCATTGCAAACAAAGGTAACTAAATGGCAAAATGCGTGAAATGCCAAACGTAATTCGGAAAGAAAATTGTAGAAGAAAGAATGGGAGGCTATCTAGGTCGTGCCTTGTTTGCTATCACGCAGCAGGTTTCTTTAACGTGCACTGACATAGCGTCCGTGGAGGAAAAGAGGAATGGCGGAAAGGAGAGAAACGCAGTAGTGGAATGCTCCGTAAATTTTGACCAGCTGGGGTTCTTCAACCTGCACTGACAACGCGTAATACGGGCATCTAACATCCTCGCTTTCATCGAAGGTGAGATCGCCACGGCAAGGTTTGAACCTCAGCGTCCTTTGGGCGCACAGCCAAGCACCATGTCTATAATAATTGGACCACCACCGCGGACGATATGGCCAATCAGTCCTGCGGAATCCTGCGAGGTCTAATGATGGTTATGAAACGAAAAACTGACATACGGCTCTTTGCAGCGCGAAGCTGTGCGCAATTCGAAGCAGATTTCTCGCCAGAAATGAAAGCGCCACAGTTGAAAATTTCGCCTTGTTCCGCGGTTCGAACCCTAAATTACTGCCTGTCCGAGGCGGTCGCGCTTCCGATCAAGCTAACCAGGAGCCTAGCAATAAGCAGCGCTAGCCTCTTCGTTATTTAATAAAAATTAAATCGGGCTAGTTCACAAGGGGTCATCTTCTTGGGAAGCGCAAAACTAAACGACCGACAGACACGAGATAGATGAAGCACTTTAAATGTTAAGGAGCCCCCAGATATGCAACTTAACAGACAGTTAATTCATGCTAGTTGGTAAGGATCCATCTTCTTAGGAAGCGCAAGACTAAATGACCTACATTAGCTCACTCTTCATTAGCTCACTAAGATCAGCGAGCGCCCCGGACAAATGTGAAACGGAACGAAGTTTTCATCAATTCTGAAACTTTAATTCCTAAGAAATTTGCAATGAATTGTCTTGTAGCATATGAGCCACAAACAGGCGGGTGTCATTTCTTTTTATTCCATAGCCCTTATTGCGACTTGTAACGATTCTGCAGGGCCGATTGGCCACATCATAGCCAAACTTATGAGAGACGCTATGGGCTCGCTGGCGCATAGCGTCTCCGTTTAGAGTGTTGGTGTCATATTCATTGCGTAAGTGTGAGTCAGAGGCAAATATGGTCCAAGAAAGGATGAAGGTACCGAGTGCCATGGCGTCGCCTTCGTTCATTCCTTTCCGCTCGCGCCTCCCACATAGCGTATAGCATTCTCGTGGCGACAAAGTCAGAGACAGAGAGAGAAAGAAAAAAAAAAACCACTCGTTGAAGGCAGGACACCGCTCATACTTGGTTGATTCGCAAAGAAAAATTCACTCAGAAATTTACCGGCCTGTCAGAGTCCAGCAATAACGTCGTCTTATGATAAACTTAAACACGTTGCACGGGCACCTTACAGCAGTTTCTTCGTATACACACAAAGACGTACTGAAGCCTGCTTTCAGAGCACAATGACATGCAGCGCATTGCGGTTGTGATCTCAATGAGCGCATTTCTGAAATTAAAATACAGGTGCGCCAACGAAGTCGCGAAAGTTCAGAAGGAAGTTATTTCCTAATACCTTCAGATTCAGACCCGCCTGTAGCATCCGTCATCTTTCCTGGCAGGCCAAGCAAGGTTCCAAATATACACCCAATTTATTCGTCCGCGTGTCCATCTGTCTGTATGTCTTTTTAGTGTAGCATCATACTATGACTGTCCCAGTCATCATTATGGAATCAACTAAAAGAACTCTGCTCTTAGTTGCATTGAACGTATGCTCTGCGTTTGATGCGACATGTCGCGATGGTCCGCTGCATATTATTCCCCCTTCCAATATTTCCATTTTCCTCTTCCCCCTTGCTAACACCGGAGATGTTTAGAAACTCACCATGCCAGTCCCGGTCCGGGATCAAGCAAGAGGGAAAAGCCGACCCACTGTTGCTCTGGGCCCACTGCCCATACATTCCCAAAGGACCTGAAACTGTGACATTGCGCGGGGCTTGGGTGTATGCGCAAGTGTGCCGAAGTGTCGGCAATACAATAAAGAAAGGCGCTCAAAAATGATGTAAATAAATGTCCATACATCGCGATACCATGCATATTTGTGCGATTGTAATTAGTTAATAAATAAAACAAAAGCGAGATAATCACTAGAAAAAAATTGGCAGTCATTGTCATGCAGTCATGCTGTATATCAATTTTCCTATACATCCCACTAACGAAACGGCCAAAAGAGCACCAAGACCGTGGCATGTAAATCATTTCACTCATGACATGCATGTCATGATTTTTGTGTTATGACCTGTCATTTATGTTAGTCACGCAGTCATGTTGTGGCATGCCAATTTCCGTATACGTCCCTTTAACGAAACGCGGGGCATGTAAATCATGCCACTTATGACATGCATGTCATGATTTTTGTGTTATGACCTGTCATTTATGTTAGTCACGCAGTCATGTTGTGGCATGCCAATTTTTGCATACATCCCATTAACGAAACGACCAGGAGAGCACCAAGACCATGACATGTAAATCATGCCGCTCATGACATGCATGTCATGCTTTTAATGTTGCGACCTGCCATTTATGTTCGTCAGGCAGTCATGTTGTGCCATACCAATTTTCGCATACATCCCATTAGCGAAACGGCCAGGAGAGCACCAAGATTGTGTCATGTAAATCATGCCGCTCATGACATGCATGTCACGATTTTCATGTTATGACCTGTCATTTATCTACGTCATGTAGTCATGTTGTGGCATGCCAATTTTCGTAAACATTCCGTTAGCGAAACGGCCAGGAGAGCACAAAATCGTAGGCGGAGATAGATAGATAGATAGATAGATAGATAGATAGATAGATAGATAGATAGATAGATAGATAGATAGATAGATAGATAGATAGATAGATAGATAGATAGATACGCTCAAAGTCGCCGAAGTTCGCTAAGAAATGCTTCGCATTTGAAATGGATAACACAAGGTAAACTGAAGGGAAAAACAGGAGGGCCCCAGCTCCGCCGTTTATAATATTTCACAAGCGTAAAGCTGCGAACTGCCTTCAGTTTTCTTTTTCATTTTTTTATAAGCTGGTTCCCACGGTGGTCTTCTGGAGAAAATTTCTAGCGCGGCGAATACGCATTCTTTGTCGTGTTTTATATGTTTACACGAATACTCATGAAATCAGCTATGTAGAATGCATGAATGCGGCTTCAGATTTCTGTATGCACTCTCTTTTTTCTCGCACGGCCTGCAATGTAAACCGGCGGTTTTCTCATAATGCTAACTGCAGTTACGCAATGTGCGGAATAATTAAAGAACGCATCTGGAACCGCTATCGCTAAGAAGCCGATACGAACCGCACGTTTCCTGCCCCCCATAAACTAAAAAGCTGGGCAAGCATCGCAAAAGCCCAAAGAAACTGCCCGTCCGCCACTGCTGAAATAAAGGGTATAGTGCGACTAAGTACTCATGCGGCATCCCGGCGATGCAAGAGACCGAAGAGGCCACTCTGCCGTCGTTGCACAATTTGCGGGGAGCACGGTTACGCGCAACGCATCCTCATTCTTAGCGGCGGTATAGTTGCGTAACATAGATACTAGCTGCCCTTTTTAAGATTGCGCTCTTGTGGGGGGATTCGAAGAGGTGACGGGGGAACGGGCGGAGGGAAGGAGGGGGTAGTCTTGAGTATTAAGCAAGCGCTCCGGAACAGACCACTGAGCGTTATTTGAACAGAGCGCGTAAATCCCGAAAAAAGAAATTAGACCTTCGCGAAACCATTATCTCCACTTATGTAAGATTTCAAAGCGGTGCACAGGGAAGGGTATTATCTGCAGAGAGAGATGACCTCAAGAACGGCGGTCCATTACTTTTGCTGTAGAACCCGCCTTTCAGAAAAGCCTAAGGAACGCATAGAATTCACGGGCAGTTGGTTGCACATACATTTGTCAAATGCTGAGCCCCGTGTGCTGTGCGATGTCAGTGGTTGAATAAACCCGGGTAGTCGAAATTTCCGGAGCCCTACACTACGGTGTCTCTGACAACCATGTCGTGGTTTTTTGACGCAGAGCCCCAGGATTTGTTATTATTAGGTACATATTGATATTTAAAAGTCTTTCTGTCTCTTTTTATATATACGAGAGATGTTAGAAAAGTAAGTGTCCTGTGCTCATGTTCAAACATTCCAGAGTCAGAACAAGATGTAGAATGTGCAGCGCTATATAGTGAGTGCTTCCAAAGCCACTGACTCTGTCGTTTTGATCCAGTAATTGTTTGCTAGAAGGAAAACGCCGACAACAATGTCCGCAAAAATTGTCACTGTCGCCACTCTCGCAGTGAGTTGTGGCATTTTTCTATGCATGGAAAAATGCCACCACTCATTTTTCTGTGTATGGTGCCTGTGTTCACTGCGGCAGCGAGGAAACGATTGTGCACGTCCTCTGCGACTGCCCTGGGTACTGCTCCCAGCGACAGTCTCTCGCCGCAGAATTGTCACGCCTTGATGGTCGACCGCTGTATGAGCAAACCATATAGGAATGCCGGAACGATAGAGTCTCGCAGCAGAAAGCCACGAAGGCTGTGCTCAAGTTTTTGCGCGGAACAGGCCTCGTGAACCTTCTCTGACACATGCCGTGCTTGTGTGTGTGCGCGATTCGACCTCTCTCTTTCTCCCTTTATTCTTTTCTTCCATCCCTTTCTGTCTCCCTTCACCCCTTCCCCAGTGCAGGGTAGCAAACTGGATATTTTCCTTCCGGTTAACCTCCCTGCCTTCCGCCCATCATCTCTCTCTCTCTCTCTGTGCATGGAATTCAGGAGGGTTGTGTCTACCTTATGGCCTCGCAGTATTGCGTAAAAGGAGAGGCTAGACAATGACTTGCGCACTGCGAATAATAGAGGCTAAAATGCATCTGATAAACAGCGGGCTTTCATAGGCCCATTGTGCAGACCGACGAACTCGTTTAGGCGAGCCAAGAACTGTGAGTTCATTGACGATTGGATAGATAAATTTACTCTTAAAAGAGACTACTCAATGCATCAACGTGATTCTTCTGCCCCGATGCACTAAAATCGAGACCGTCGCTGTGAGCTTGCATTGTTGTGAACTGGCGATTCGCAGGCGGCGACCCAGATCCCAGGTTATTACAGGTTTGCTGAACATATGGACCAAGCAAACCGATTCCGCCTTATAACGGGTGCTCGGAAATTACCGCGATCAGACAGGGAACTAATTGATTGATTGATTGATTGATTGATTGATTGATTGATTGATTGATTGATTGGTTGATTGATTGATTTGTGGGGTTTAACGTCCCAAAACCAGCTGTAATTATGCGAGACGCCGTAGTGGAGGGCTCCGGAAATTGCGACCACCTGGAGTTCTTTAACAGCACTGACATCGCACAGCACACGGGCCTCAACATTTCGCCTCGATCGAAATGCAGCCGCCGCATCCGGGATTGATGAGACAGGGAAGTGAAGAAGGGTTGTACGAAACTAAATCTGCAACAAAGGACACCAGCTATAAGAAATATTTCTTTTTGCGAGCGCAGACGGCCCTAACTCCTTAAACCATCGTGTGCGTGTTCATATCTATATATATATATATATATATATATATATATATATATATATATATATATATATATATATGTGTGTGTGTGTGTGTGTGTGTGTGTGTGTGTGTGTGTGTGTGTGTGTGTGTGTGTGTTTGTGTGTGTGTGTGTGTGTGTTCTTGCTTTCCTAATTCCTTTAAATGTATTTGCTTCTTTATATACTTATCCTGATGCTATCGCATGTCAGCTGTCTTACGCTTATTGATTACTGACCTAAACAGGCAATGTATAACAGTGGGCCTGAAGATTAATATGCAGAAACTAATGTTCAATAGCCTTCGGCGAGCACCAGCGATTTGAGATAGCTGGCGAGGCATTGTAAGTAGTAAGTGAATATGCCTACTTAGGCCAGGTAGTGACCCCTGATCCGGATCATGAGGCTGAGATAATTAGGAGGATTAGAATGGGGTGGAGTGCACTCGGCAAGCACTGTCAGATAATGAGTGGTAGCTTGTCATTGTCTCTGAAGAGGAATGTGTGTAACAGCTGCATCTTACCGGTACTCACCTACGGGGCAGAAACTCGGAGGCTAACTAAGAGGGTACAATTGAGGACGACGCAGCTTACTATGGAACAGAAAATGGTAGGTGTAACCTAAGGGACAACAAGAGAGCGGAGTGGGTTAGGGAACAAACGCGTGTTAGGGACATATTAATAGAAATGAAGAAGGAGAAATTGGCGTGGGCGGGCCACGTAATGCGAAGACAAGAGAACCGTTGGTCATTAAGGGTAACAGAGTGGAGTCCTAGAGAAGGCAAGCGTGGCAGGGGGCGGCAAAAGGTTAGATGGGCAGATGAGATCAGGACGTTTGCGGGTTGGGGGGATAAATAGCGCCCAGTGAGCACAGGACAGGGATAATTGGAGATCTATGGAAGAGTCCTTTGCCCAGCAGTGGGCGTAGACAGGCTGCTGCTGATGATGATGATACGTATCCTGAATACGATACGGTAACATAGCGGCGAGTGATAGTAGAGGTCATGGTGACACACTCCCAGGACGGCGAAGAGGAAGCATCACACTAGCACCATAAGCTGGACTTTTCTGTGAGCTCTCTTCTCTCTCAGCCTTATTCTCTTCCCACTAGCATGGCGTGGCAAGAATAATGCTTAGTGTTGTACGCTTCATTATCTCTCTTGTACACAGATGTCACACGTGTGGCTGGTATGGTGGGGGCACTATCAAGAGTTGACTGGCGGTAAGAAGACATGAAACACAGCTGGAAGATCTACTTTGAGGCGAAATGCTAATTAGAAAACAGGTCTTAGGCTAGCGTCTTGTCTAGAAGTAGGAAGAATACTGCGAACGAATTTTTTGACGCCATAATTCTATAGCCGTGCAACAATGTTTTAATAAGTGCGATCTGAAAGTTCCGCAATGGTTTCGTATATGTTTTTCTTGATTCTTCTTTCTGCTATCTGTTTGGTTGTTGTGCCATTAGTTGTTTTTTGTTTGGTTGGTTGGATGGTTGCTGTTGTTTTCTTCTATATATATACATATCGTTTGTAGCTGTTTCGCTGTTGAATCCTTCGGTAAAGTGGATCCAAACTATATACTTGTGAAATTTCTCACAGATGCCTTTTGATAAGGGCGTCTACATCTGAAATCTACTAAATTATTTCAGCATGTGCGCTCGTATCAATGCGTCCTGGTTTATTCTGCCATGGCAGTCTTCGTTTCAAACATTCAACGCTTGCTTCTTCCTGATAGGTCCATGACAAACCCCTCACTGAATAAATGAAAAAAAAAATATAGACAGATGCAAGCTTCAAGACGCCACTTTCGACATTCAATGGGATTGTCTCCGGCGTCAGCTCGCTGTTTCATTTATATTTCATTTATAATAAGCCGAGAAAAGGCGATCACACGACGCCCACGCAAGGACGATCGCGCAGAACTTCTATACAGTGTAGACATCGAGCGCGAGCCGCGGTTTATCTTCATTTATAAAAATCCACCAACGACTCACGGGAGTTAGTGGGATAATGGATACACTGGGAGGTCCTCTCCAGCGCGCTCAGTGCAGACAGGGGTTATTTTTCGCGTGAATCTTTACAATCGCCAACGAAATGGTCTGCTGCCCACAGCGCCTCGATCTGCAGTTCTGTGTCGGAATGGCTGAAACTGCGTACAGAGCCCGAAATGCAAGCTTCACTTGCTTCCATTTACACGCTCACGCTAACCTCTCCAGCTACCATCAAAAGTTCTGCTTCTTTTTTTTTTTCTCTACATTACATAACACTCTGTACTAGTTTCAACGAGCACGAACACACTAGGTCAAGCGTGTCCACGTTTTTCTTCCTCCTTGCACCACCTTTTTCATGTGCCCTCTCACTCATCCACTCATTTATCTTGTTGATGTCTTTCTTTTTTCTTGAAATCTTATTTTCTCTCTCTCTCTGTTAAGTGAAGCGTCGTGCATTGTTTTGTTTTTTTTTTCAGGCGAATTCTGGCACCATGCCCACACATTAATCTCCTCAGAGTTATTTGGTGGCGGTACTTGCAGAGCTTCCTTTGAATTCGTTCCTTTTGCAGCGGCAGCGAGACGACTTCAAAAAGAAAACAGGTAGCCGCCTCTCGCCCTCGCCGTGTCACGTGCAAGTCATATCCGGAGTTCAAGCGTCTAAAGGAGCAAGTGGTGGATAGTATGGTCTCACATAAATGCGCGCCCTAGTGAAAACGAGCGCGGTCATTCACATTCAAATGTCTACGCACAAGCTCCTTATTTGCTTTAAAAAAAGGAAAGCTGCTGCACGAGTAGCGAAGTGTAAGATCGAACGCGGCCCCCGCGGCATGCAATCGCATTTCAGTTTCAGTGCATGCTCGCACTTTGTAAAGACGTGCGAGGCATGTCTTCTTCGTTCCCTTGAGCCCCGAGCTCCTTGATGCGTTGAACTCTAGGTCGATGAGCCCACATCTTTCGTAAAACCACAGGCACAGAATACCTCTTATGAAGAAAGGTCCACAGAATACGGTTCAAAGGAGACCTCACAGAAGTGAGGGAAAAGAAACGCAAATGTATTACAGCAGAAGAGCAGCCTGTGCTTAGTTGTAGAACACGAGGGTCAAAAGAGATACTCATGCTAAGGACACCTGAAAAATATAATCACGAAAAAAAAATAGTTTAATAAACGCGCCAAAATAAGAATCAACTTATAGCAATACAGAGTAGATACACGTGAATACAGAGTAAAGGACAAATGAAAGAAAAAAAATACTCGTTTGTGTTTACCAGGGCCACCAATAACAATTGAGTCTTTACGTGCCAAAATTACGATGATTATGAGGCACGCCATAGTCGAGGGCTCCGGCAAATTTGACCACCCGTGGCTCCTTAACGTGCACTGGCAACGCACAGTACATGGGCCTATACCATTTTCGCCCCCTTCAAAAGAGTAACCATCGCGTATTTCGGCTCAGTGGACAAGCACCATAAACACTAAACCATCGTGGCGAACGACTGCCAGGACTAGGCTAGTTGCAACCGCGCATGACTTCCTGGACTGAGGTTGCCACCCACGAAGGGACGCTCAACTCCCGTGTGCTCATTCATTCATTCAATAACAAATACGGCTAAAGAAGACAGACGTTTAGTATGCAATGGGTAGTTTCATCCAAAACTCAACGATCACAAAACTAGGAGTGTGTTTGCGACAGTTAGTGCGTACGAGTGGTAGCAAACTACCCGGTGTTCTTTAATGTGCATTGACATGGCATAGTACACCGGGCTCAACATTTCGCCCCCATCAAAATGCAGCCGCGATTCGGACCCGCGGCTTTCGTATAAGCAGCCGAGTGCCGTAGACACTAGACCACCGTGATCGCGTTTCAAGATATTCAATAGCGGCCAACGTCCACGAATCATTCGAATCGTCGACAGTCCAAGGACTCTCTCTCTCTCTCTCTCTCTCTCTCTCTATATATATATATATATATATATATATATATATATATATATATATATATATATATAACACCGGCGCCGAAACGTTCGAAAGTAAAACGTTCTTGCATGTTCGTCCGTTCCTTCACTGCTTATATATCAGGGTTATTCATATAGTTTGGGCGGATTGCTTGCATTTAACAACCGTCTGCTTACATTTCGCAACAGTTCTCCGTATGCAGCGCTATCTAATGAATGTTCCTAAAGCCACTGCAGTCGTCGTTTAAATCCGAGAGCTGGTTGATTAAACAAAATCGCAGATAGCACTGTCCGCAAAACTTGTCACTCCCGCGGCCCATGATATGTGTCGCGGGATTCGATCTTGGTGTCCACAAAGGTCATGATGTGGCGGAATGCATGGAGGGTTGTGTACTGGCCTCGAGATCGAACACAGTCGGCGCTTAGCGGCAAGTGGACGAAGCTCGCAAGTGTGGATAGCTCCTTACGTCGTCTGCTAGGCGCTGCGCTTTTACATGCGCGCGTATGTCAGACATATCCTCTAATGTGTTTATTCCCTGAGCCGGTGCAGTGTTGAACGCTTTCATGTATTCTTATCCAAGCATATATGTATTAGTTATAATATTATTTGGCATTGCGCTGCAGTCTTTGCTCTTTCTTAAAATCACTGAGCGCCTGTGCCGTGAGCGTGCTATCATCGTCGCACCTCCGGTTAGGCACAGCTATTTCATTTTGGATGCTGCTGTGCATTTCAAGTATACGACAAAGTGCACTTAGTGTCCTTCTGAATAAGTCAAGCGGAAACATCAACGTGTAAATGCAGTGCTTCAGCGATAACGTCTCGCGATATGTGATTGTGAGCATGACGGAAAGTAGCAAACATTTTGCGCTTGAAGAACGCATTTTTATGTGTATAAGAAATAAACCTTTTCTCGTCACGGTCACGCAAGTAACCATGCGAAGAAAGCGATGCGTTTGAGTATTAAAACGTCTAGTTAATATAGGCGTGCGTCAAATATCGTGATAGTCCTCAAGCGCTGTACACAGTCACGTAGCTTGACTACCGGAGCCATTTGACTGCCTTGCATGCGTTTTATGAAACATGCCGTGCAAGGCATTTAAACGCAAGTATGCGTGTAAGTGATACTGCGGAATACAGAGCTGGCACTTCAACTCACGGCGCAGTAACGGCCCTTTTTTGTTGCTGTAGCCAATAGCGAAAAATGAGCGAGAACTTAATACTAACTCGCTCAGTCGCGTAAGAGCAATGCCATCATTGTAGACAGCAGAGAACTTCAGTACCATGAAAGAAAAATAGACGGAGGAAACCGCAGCCAAACTGTGACCGCAGTCAAACTGTGAGGGTGGGTGATGTCAGTGCCCCGAAGAATGGCATATCATGGTTCCTTCACGTGCAGTGAAAACGTTTTCCGTTATTACTGCACTGACGTGAGATTGAAGGACGCATGTATTACCGTTTGACTGCGATTAATGGTTCTATTCAGCTAACAACTACCTCAAACCGCTCGCAACAGAGCGCCGCCGTGTAGATCTCAATGCGCACCGGCGAACGCCTATCCACACTCACGCGGTGATAGTGCTGCCATCTACATGTCGATCTCGAGGCCAATACAACACCCTCGCCACACATCCCTGACGCGATTGCGTCTACGAGTGCCGAAAGGAACGTGCTCGCTTGATGCTGCTGTGCTGGGCCAAGTTGAGGCGAAATTCGCGCCGCTTAGCGCGGTCGCGCAATGGTGAAGCGCGGGCCAGAAGACGCCAAAACAACATGAATTAGCTCGCACTTCTGCTGGGCCGTTCCCTCTGCCACTCGACCGTCACATGGTACTTTACGCAACTGCGTGCTTACTTAATAAGCCCAAGTTAAGGACCAATTCAGTTTGCCCCTAAAGATGCTACTCTTACTTCGTATACCATACCATGCATTGCTATCGCATTCATTGATTCGCCCTTCGCGCGAAATTGTGATTTTTTGCTTGTTTGTGACTAAAGTGTACTATGCTTGTTTTTCTATTTTTGATACATGTATGTCATTTCTATCTTTCATACGTATTACTGCTGTCTGTACCACACAAAGGTAGCTGCGGGCTTTTGTCATGACACTGTGACGGCACCTTTCATCGTCACGGCAGCCGCTGTCGGTAGTAATAACCCGCCATGATTCTGCGGCACAACTGGCAAGCAACACCATTAGAGCAGTGGCTAAGTTTCGAAGAGCTATGGGCTGGCTACGGAAGTTACCGCAATCTTTCAGCCACCACCGACCATTTGGCCGGCAATAGAAGGGCTGAAACCTGGCACGCCTTTTCAAGGTCACGAGACCGCGGTCGCACGTAGCAACAATCGAACAGACCACGGCTTCAAGTTTCTCTCGCTCTATCTATATCGCTCTTTCGTTGCCGCATCCATGCCAGGGTAGTAAATTAGTGCCTGACGGGGGGATGCGCAATAGGGCGTGACTGCTTTTAGGGTAAATGCGGCGCGAATGCGCTAACAGGTGGGACAGCGGCGGCGGCGATAGACGCAGAAATGGGCGGGGCGGTGGGCACGTACGAGGCGCGGGAAAGATTGATAGCGTGAGAGTAAGCGTACGCATCAAAGAAGCACACAGTACTGCATTCGTAAAACGACGCCAAGCGCGCGCCTTTATTTATTTATTTATTTATTTATTTATTTATTTATTTATTTATTTATTTGTTTGTTTGTTTGTTTGTTTGTTTGTTTGTTTGTTTGTTTGTTTGTTTGTTTACTCACTTTCGCTCCGAATAACGGAAATGCAGCCGTGGTCGATTTACTGTACTTATACGGTACAGATTGCAAATGGTTCCTGTCTTTTGCTCTCGCAGGCCGCTAGTCATCATCCAAACGGTGTTGTGCGCTCGACGCCAGTAATTCAAACGAATGCTGCAACTTCCCGCTACCTTCATAATTCACTCCCCATATTACCATACTTTATATCAATCCACTACGGTAATGAAACTAGGTTGATTAACAACAAAGACTCACTACGAAGTCATTGTTCATCCTGTTTCTTTCACTTCTCTGTCTCTCGCGATTACACGTTTGCGCAAGGCCATGATGGAACGCTCTAAGTAGCATTCCAGTGCGGCCTTGTTTAGTGACAGAGCATCATCCATCCCTTGTTTACCTCCCTTCTACTCACTTCCTTTACAGAGCGTCACGGCCTTCTGTTTTCATTCATCAGTACATGCGCTGCAGCCTCCGTGGCTGTCACGTTAATTGCGCTTTCTTCTAAGCGACGCGGGAGAAGAAAAAAGTATCATAGCAGGAATACATACTGTACTGACGAAACCGCCTATAAATTATGACACACGACGTAAACTTTATTACACGAACACCGCATTATATACTACAGTAGCACACGCTTCGAAGCCCGCAAACAAGCACGTTCGTATTCGTCGCGAAATTAGACTTATTTTCTATACCCTTCGATCTTTAAACGGCGATGACCTCAATAAGCGGGCTAATGTCACAATATGCAAGCTTGTCAATTTGAACCCGCTGTTATAGACCCTATTCCCAATCCCATTTCCTAGCAAGGCGTCCTCTCGTAACGGTGACCCTGACAGGCTGCAATGACACGTCGGGGGTCGCAGCCTGGCGGCGGAGGCAAACCTGAGGCCGAACAGACCAGGCAGGTCCATCCCTTCCTACTCGTAAAATGTTCATGACAAACAAAAATGTGTTCGATCAATTATGCCGTGAAAGAGGACAAGGACAGTGTCCCAGGGACTTCTGGGTGCACCGCCTTGTTGCCGTCGTCCCCGTTAGAGGTTTATGAACAAGCGTTAAATATGGATGCGCAAATGACTTCCGCACAGGTATGTGCTTAACCTCGCTGTTTGACAAAAACGATAGCATAATTAAAGTACTCGTAATGTTTGCTTCGGGTTTGCTTGTGGTGCTTGTGGCGCTTTGGGATAATTAGCGTCGTGTGCAGGTGTTGACATCATTTTCAATACAAATAATAACTTTCATAAAACACTGACAATGAAATAAATGTTTCGCTGCGACCTGTACTCAGATTATTGTTGCAAGGCGGACCTTTCCGAAATAAGCAGGCTTCCGTAACGCAACTATTCCCCTCAGTGTTCTGGGATGTATAGTGCACGGAATAAAATACCTGAAGTGTACAAAAAAAAAAAAAGCCCCACTTAACGTATAAAATCATCGCAAACGCACCAGCACGCTTTGGATGCGTGAGGCTCAATTAACAAACGCGTTCATACTGATCAACTCTTCCGCATTTTTTTGTAAAAGGCACAAATATTAAAGTGCCTTGCGATTCTACAAACCTTGACGCATCTTTTTTTTTTAACAATAAAACTGATTTTCGTCGCGAGAACATCTTGAAACCACTGTTGAAGCCACACTGCTGCTTCGTCGCAGTACAACGATATTATGCAGTGAAGCGTAATAAGAGTGGGAAGGGGTCACTGATCCTCACGGGACCCACCCCACTTTGTACCTACATTACAAGCATGCGCGGCATAATACTAGTGCCAACTTTATTGTGCAGATAATATGGATTTGCATATGCCGCTGCTGCAGCCCTGGGAAATAAGGAATAAAAACACAGGAACGTTTTCTTTGATCACTCACCCCCCCCCCCCCCTCGCGTTTGTGAGTCTAATTTGGATGTGTCCTGGTAGGCAAGGACCCATATTGTTGACTCAGCTATACTTTCTGTGCAGCAAGAAAATATTTATTTTCTAGGTCCACAAATTATAGAGAGAGACAGAGACAAGAGTTGAGCGGAAAGCAGCGAGGTTAGCCTGAATGACACTTCCAGTTTGCTACCCTGCATTGGCAGCGGTAACCAAGCATCAAGCGTACCAACCAAGCGAGCAAAGTATTCGGCAGCGATATACGGCGATATCGTTTGTTCGTGTTCGTTACGTAGATCGTCTCTGTTTGCCCGAGTATTGCACCTCGGAACGAGGACTTTCAGTTGCCTCATTCTACGAGCGGGTCGCCTAATTCTTTGCATGGGCTCTTTGGCAATTTTCTGTCACTTTGTGCGCGGGAAAACTTCAACTTCTGCCTTTCCTTTTTATTTTTAAACGTAAAACGCAGCGGCAGCCACTGCGGAGCCTCTTCTTGCGGAGAGTTTCGACATGTGAAGGAGTGCTTCGAGCCTATTTACAGTTGTGGACAGACACGGATGAGCACCGCACATGACCCGCACACAATAAGGGACTCATATTTGTATTTTTGATGACTCGCTGTTTTGCTCGACCAGACTGCTCTGCGACCCGTCTCAACTCAAACTTCGTCACTGAATTTCTTACGAAACGTACAGTCACATGCAACACAGCGGCGGCCTTTCCCGCATGTCCGGTTTGCCCGGTTTCAATATCGCCTGAATATTCAACAAAGCCTGGATCAGGGTCCTGAAAGTCGGTTATTAATATCGCAAACTACCTGCGAATTTTTAACAGCGGAGCTGCTTAAGGTTGATGTAAATCCGCGAGGAGCTTGGCAGGTAACAGCGGGGCTGTCACAGAGAAGGGAAAGGCTCTTGCCCTTGACCCACTACCCGCACTAATACGTTATAGCATAGTCCCTCAATTTACTGGTCACGAAACTTCTCCGTCACTCTATGGAAGAGCTTTGTGTGCTGCCGACCTTGACCGTGGGGCGGCGCCACCGGTGCTAAGAAGGCGCTCGTTGAGGCCTTCGAGGCGATGGCGTGTTGTTACAGTGGCTAGAAGATGTAGTGTTGTGTTGGCTCCGTTGGCGTCGTGTTTTATCGCGAATTTGCAGTGCTGTCTGTGCCTTTACCGTTTTAGAATATTATGAATTGTTAGCGGCAGCTTTGGGCTGCGACACTGATGAGCCGGTGTCACAAGCGCCGCTCAACCCTCTCCCGGAAGCTATATAACGCGCTCTGCCGTCCGCCTGGGGCAGACCGCGAAACGGAGGGAAAGAGTCCGCCGCGAGTCTCCGAGGAACTCTCAGCGCCTCCCCGCATCCCGAGACAACGCACCTGCAGCCCCGGAAGAGATCATCTTCGAGGCCGCGCTCTTCGGCCGTCGTCTTCGTGGATGGAGGGTCGCCGCATTCCCCGGTCAACTGTATGTTCCTTCAGACTATGAACTCTTATTCCGCCTGCCAATCCTTGGACTCTCGTCATAATCTGTGTAAGCGAGCGTTTTGGCTCCCATCCGTAACTTCTCTAAATATGTTCCGTTGCTTCGCTGTCTATTAATTTGTAACTTAAACTCTTTCCAAGTGTTCTCATTCTTTTGTACTGTTTGTCGTGTTGATCTTATAAATTTTTGTTTCGTTCCGTTGACGTGCCTCCGTCTCAGTCACTGCGTTTGCTTACCGGCTCTGCCGGGCATCAATCGACCTCACCCCCCATTGCCACGCCTCGGTGATTGCCTCGCGCAATCGTGGAGACTGTGACACCCGCACACAATAAGGGACTCATACTTGTATTTTTGATGACTCGCTGTTTTGCTCGACCAGACTGCTCTGCGACCCGTCTCAACTCAAACTTCGTCACTGAATTCCTTACGAAACGTTACAGTCACATGCAACACAGCGGCGGCCTTTCCCGAATGTCCGGTTTGCCCGGTTTCAATATCGCCTGGATATTCAATATCGCCTGGATCAGGGCCCTGAAAGTCGGTTATTAATATCGCAAGCTACCTGCGAATTTTTAAAAGCGGAGCTTCTTAAGGTTGATTTAAATCCGCGAGGAGCTTGGCAGGTAACAGCGGGGCTGTCACAGAGAAGGGAAAAGCTCTTGCCCTTGACCCACTCACTACCCGCACTGATACGTTATAGTGACCATGTGAAGGACAAGAAAGCCTGGGCTTGTGCAGAAGAGAAAAGTGGACCAGCACTTGCCCTCGACTTACTACCCACATCCTCGCCCTCAGCCTGCTGCTACGTGATAATGATAGCCCTAGTGTTACACGATAGTGATTGTGAAATCCTTGCCCCTGTTCGGCCGCTCACTGAGATTTCGCATGCGTGGAAGTGGCTTTACTTTTCATTTAAAGGTGTGTGTGCCATAAATTCTGATGTCCTACTAGTTTCACACCTAAGGGGCTGCCCTCAAGTTGATGATCGAGTGTTAAATAAAAGTCTACATATACTGCACCGAAGCAAACACGGACACGAAGACAGACACCAAACTAGCCCTATCGCCCACTCTGATTAGTTAAATAAGGGGACTGACAGTGCCCATAACGCCTGTTCTCGTTAGTGCAATGGCAGCCTTACCAGTCAGAACACCACGTTAGTGAGCGATAGGGTGTGCACGCACTGTGCAAGCAATGCTGTTGACAAGCAGCCGCAGGGACCACGTTATCATCGACTACCGCATACTATATAGCTACTCCACACTCTTGGGAATCCATTCAATGCAAGGAGGAATGAAATATTATAAATATATATACTGTGTCGTCAGAGCGACATTAGCCCCGAGGCCCAACCGTCGCGGCCTGCGAAACTCATGTCCGGCTGCAGCTTTGTAAAGTCGGAAGCAATCAATCAATGTTTTTAACAGTGCGGTATTGAAAGCAGGCACGTTCACCTCACTGCGCAACTTCCATCGTTCCACGAGCAATGCGGAGCGTACTTCCCGGATGCACGCTTGTACCAGCGGCAGCCTTCGTACCACGTCGAAATAAGGCACTATTCGAGATGATTTATAGCGCTTCAAGTAATCGCATCCGAAGAGTATAATTTCTCAAAAGACAAGAAATGAGGCGTATGAAAAGCCCTATAATGTTCTCGTGGTTTTTTTTTCTTTTTATTGATCAGTTCTGAGCGCGAAAAGTGTATTGTTAACCTTGAGGCGAATGATGCTAAAAAAAAAAACAATAATACAAATGGGTGATGAAAGTGCGTTATTTTCCTTGCCTGCAGACGATGTTCGCGTAGCGCTTTACATCTAACCGCGCGCTTGACAGCTGCCATGCGATGATCAAACTTTTTATCAACCCACCTCTCTCTTTTCTACATGGCAAAAGAAGTTTAAATTAGGAGGATGGGGCTATGAACTTAGGGCAAGAAACGCAATTCACAGAAACAAAAGCAATCAACGCACTTTGCTCGGTACACGACGATGCATAATGAACGTGCACAGGTCGGCGTAATTGAGGGTCTAGTAAATTGATAACAAGGGCTTAGAACTTGGCGAGTGCAGCCACGGTTAAAGTTCGAAGCTGGACAGAAATGCCGCTTAATCATTTCTCCCCAACGGGCGTTTTTCTTTGAAGCGCGCTTGATTAATGCCAACACTCGATAATGCCGTGACATTGGACGCTCGTGCAATAATTTCTGGAGGTTTACGTCCCGAAACCCCGATATGATTATGAGAGACGCTCTAGCGGAGGACTCCGGAAATTTTGACCGCCTGGGATTCTTTAGCGCGAATTGACATCGCGCAGTATACGGGTCACAACATTTCGCTTCCAACGAAATGCGGCCTAACAAAGTTAAGTTTGTTTAACAGCACATGTGTCACTTGGGGCCTATGTGAACGACTTTGTTCGACATCTCCTCTGGCCAGGAGGAAGCGTAGACGGACAGTTGTTGCCCAGGCTTCTGGCGGAGCTTACTTTGCTGTGTTGGAGTATTGGCCGCGAGGCCCACCACTGCTGTGGTCGGCGCTGCGATCGTTTTGACGTCATAGGTAGGACACCCCTTCCTACCTTGCTCCTTGCGTTGCGTAGCTCCCTTGTAAAACGTGACGTGCGGGTCAAATCGCGCCTTCTAAATCTTTTGTTGTCGCCTTAATGATCAGCATGGAACGTTCGCTTCTGGGAAGATCAAGTTCACTATCGGTATGCAGATCAGTATTCGACCATCGCTCGCCATGTGGTAGCATAAAAAAATATTGTGTAAAGCCTAAAATTTCATGACGTACCTGTTTTCATTCGTGATTTTCTTATCCCTACGTCTGAAAAGTTCTGTGGTTATATGAAGAACGTAATCTTTTCATATACATTCGCTTTCCAACAAATTAACATGCCGTTCTCATTGTTTACTTAATTCTGGCTCCGCCATTTTTTTCATCAAAACTAAGTAATATTTCTGCCTGTGCGAATCTGGCGTGCCCTAATCGGCATGTACAGAAAGAGCTCGTGCAAATCCTTGCTGGTGATAGCTGAAGCTTTTAGAAGTGCTGCCAAATTAGCCTCCTCGTGTTAATTGTCGCTTTGTTTTACGCCAAACTAATTGACGTGCTTCGGCACGTAAACAAAACTTCCTTCGGAAAGCAGCCGCGAATTCTCGGACTGTGTCAATAAAGCTCTTGATGCTGGATAATGGCAGGCTAACTGTAAGCGAACAAAAGAAGAAAATAATAGGCCAGGTTTGCGTTGAGACGCGCGTGGCTTAACACACCGCAGCTCGTCGATTTGAAGTTGGACATGGTTCTTACATGGCCTTGCTAGGTCTCACGTCGCAAGCAATTTAGCCGTAGCTTAGTCAGGCTTGCCTCAATCAGTTATAACCTAATTAATTCAGCATTAATTAGCATTGGCTTAATCACGCCAGTCAACTTGATAATACATATCTTAATTAGTATTAGCCTCAGTATTGGTCTAAATAGGCATGACCTAACCAGTCAGCTAGGTTCGGCTTAGTTTTATTTGAAGTAGGCTTGTGTAATTAGTAAAAAATTAATTAGGTTTTGTTTAATTATTCTTGGTGTTGTTTATTTATTCTTCGTTTAATTATTCTTAATTATTGGTCTTAAGTTTATTAGGCTTGTGCTAATTAGAATTACCTTATATAGATATGACTTAATATTAGGTTAATTAGGCTTTACTTAGTTTAATAAGACCGGTATAATTAGCTTTAGCTTAATTGCGCTAGTTTGAGTAGCATTAGCTTTAGTGGGCTTGGCTTCATTACTTTAATGAGGCTAGTCCTAATCAATCTTAGCTTAATTAGCCCCAAATATGCTAGTTTATTTGGCTACACGACGAGCTGATGCAAAAAGTAAACCTATCTACCGTAAAGAAAACGGCGACGATTGCTAAGCCAGCACTCCTAAGGATGCTTGATAACGGGCCAGTCTGCCGATCATTCCCATATGCTGTCGACAGTGCAAGCGGGCCGCTTGCGCGGTGGTATTCTGCCATATCCTGATTCAGTGGCGCATTTTGTTCGCTATTTCACGATCACTTGCATTCGTTCAACACAGGACATGTGAAATGTGACGTCAAAAATATTTCACAATGAATCATCAGCGTGTCTAGCAATTGCATAGTCTCATATGGCGTTGGCTATGGCTCATGATCGTAACTGGTATTGTCACCAGGGGCACGGAATCGTCGTATATTTGCCCCGATTATCGGTTCACTAAAATGCTTTTTTTGGAGGACGGTCATCAGGCAGGGGGGAAGCGCTCGCGGTGCCCACGGCAAAAAGACCCGCGGTGGCATACACGCAGGAAACGTGGAGTTGTAGCAGACGACAAAACCCGGCATCCTATGAGTGACGTCAGAGCGTAGGTGGCGCGACAGTATGTCCTCGAGGCCAATAGGGTCCCTGCACCCACACCCTGCAATCTGCTTTCCTCTAAGCGAATGGTAAGAGAGATATGTAAAGATTTATTTTGTCGAAACAGTATGCCCCGAGCGATGCGCGGTACTACCGCGAGATGGGAGGACTCCTAAGTCCAGGAACCCTCTGTAGCATCCGCTGCCCGGTTGTCCCTTTCGACGAGTTGTCGCTGGTCTTTAACGTCGTCGAACGCGAGCATGTCCTCCCACGTTTTGTAATGATGATGATGATGATTGTGGTTCGGTTAGGAAAGGACGCTAATTTCTGCAGCCCATGTAGGGAGCACGGCTAAGCGTCCGTGGGGGAGGGGGAAAGGGAGTGAAAGAGATAAAGGCTGTAGTGGAGGTCTCCGGAAATTTAGACCACCTGGGGTGCACTGACAACGCACAGTACACGGGCCTCTGGCATTTTCGCCTCCATCGAAAATGCGACCGCCGCGGCCGGGATCGAACCCGCGTTTTTTGGGTGGCAGCCGAGTACCGTAACCACTACACCACCGCGGCGGACCCGTTTTGTAATGGGTGTTCATCGTTTATTTGTGATGCTTGGTTCGGAAAAGAGGAGGGAACTTTGCATGATGTCATATACTTTATATGGAAACCAAGCTTTCGCGCGTTTCAGATTCTTTTCTCTCTCACATTCTTGCTTGTCTGAACAGAAGCTCAGGGGAAGATGGAGGTTCAAGTTCGTGAAGAGACCGCTAAAAAAATATATGAAGCACAGACAATGTTGTTAGGAGCCCACGTTTGCTGCCTTGACGAATACAACACTTGTCGGAATGTTGGCTATAGCGACATTCCCTGTTCTCTGTCATCTTCACCGATCTCTTCTTGCTTGCTGGCGTATCATTACTATAAATGAGGAGAAAATGTCCTCTGCCCTGAGTCTGCCCTACTTGCCCGTTTCCTGGATTGGGGCCGGATTATATTTGCAGTGCGCTGTTCGGGCTAACAAAGGAGCATGATTGACGTAGCGCTAAAGACGAAGACGTAAGAAAACACAGAGTGCACAGGACGAGCGCTCGTCCTGTGCACTCTGTGTTTTCTTACGTCTTCGTCTTTAGCGCTACGTCAATCATGCATACTTTCCAACTAGCCCAGCTTTCTATTCTAACAAAGGAGGTAGTATCACTCACCACAAATGCTGCCAACTTACCCTACGCAAACATTTCACTGAAAAGAGAGAAGAGCGATTGATGGCACTGGCATGACTTCTAATTCTACGGTCCATAATTTTGCCACACTGATTTAAATGTTCCAACTGAGATTTCGCTCTTTCTATCACTACAGAAGTCCAAAGGTACGAATCCAAAGCCTTCAGAAAAAATATATGTTCATCCAGCGATACCACTGCGGAACCATGAAGTAGCCCTCGTTCTGATCATGCACTTTAAACCGGATGAAACGCTGGGGTCCGGAAATCCATTGTCCCGGAAGAAACGCGTTGGTGTTTATTTTATTACTATTTTCTGGGCTGGCGTGAGGTTGAAACGGGAAAGAACAGAAGCTATATGGTAATCAGTTTGTTTCGTCTATTTTATTGCATATTACCGCGGGTTCTGGGTAAAAAGAAAAAGAAAATGTTAGAAGAACGCATTTCACCCTTTCAAAGTGCATCTATTGTCCAAGTTCGCTCGAAGATAACTCACCGCGCTGTGAGTAAAGTTAAACGAAGGAACACTTCCCGACAGTATACAGAGAACAAGTGAAAGATGTGTTGGTAATGGAGGCCGCTATTCAAGGAGATAAGTATTATGGGACTGTGCTGAGTGAAAGACGGAACACCAAGAAGACAAGTGAAAGGTACGAGTCCGTAGGGAACGTAACGGTATTCTGAAGTTGGTCTCAACTCTATTCAGTGCTTTGGAAAGCAAGGACACGAAAGGCCGTGCTCACCGAAAAGGATGTGACTCGCGATGCGAGTGAGAATGCTGTACCTAACTTTAAAGAAAGTTTATTTTCCCGTTTTAAGTCCTTTCTGTGTCGCACAATATGTAGGAGAACAAAAAAAAAACGTACACCATTATTTCTTTCCCTCAAGTAAATAACCATTTGCTTCAAAGCAGTCATGTAGTCAGTGACGTGGTTCTCTGAACGACGGCTGACCTTCCCTTTTCAGTGTGCCGGAAATGACTGCTTCTGTAGTATCTGCACCAAATAGTAGTCAACATTGGGCTCACTAAGTCACGCCTGTCGCTTACGTCTGATCGTAAACCAGGGTCGCACCAATGGTCTTAATTTGGGCGGCTTCCGGCCCCTCGGTATGTACCTACGTGTTTGTATGTCTTTTGTATACGCGTGTATACATACATACAAACTGAAAATTTGGTCGGAGGGCAACTTAAAGGGCCACTAATCAGGCTCCTACTTTTTTCCAAAGCCGCCCAAACAGGCTAACTCAATCATAGAGAAGGTTGCGGCGATCACATTCTGCGAATATGACAGCGCTGCGCGCCACACAGACGCCGTATTTCAAAAAACAATTCCCGCGCTTCTTTCCGGCGACTGACCAGTCGCGCTCGCATCCTAGGTGTCGTCATGTTCTACCGCGAACAACTTTGCGTAGTTGTATCTCGTTGATTGGTCGAAACGTCTATTGTCAGATCCCCTGGCCATCCCACCGGCGTGAGCGCAGGAGCAACCCAACGTTTCTAGAACGGGAGCAACCGGTTCCGCAGCGCAAGCGTCAATGACGTCAAATGATCACGTCAGGTCACGTGTCAAAAGTGGGCGGAGTCTCGACGGCGCGCCGCCCCTACCCTCTCCTCAGCAGAGAAGGGTGGGGAGGCCGACCGAGAAAACGAAACCGACGCAAGCGGTCACTTAAACCCGTGTAACTTCTTTATTATTGCACCTATTCGCAAACTTCTTGCGGGAGCATGTTCACATCGCACAGGAGCGCAGTTATATCTTTAAAACAAATTTTACACCTCGGGGTTGTTTAGGGGCCCTTTAAGACTCGCCACCCAATCTGTCGCTACACCAATATATCGTACAAGGGAGTGTTCAATGCTCTTACTCCTTATCCTGTGCGTCCCGCAGTTATAACGGCGGCACGTGGAAGTGGTGGCCAGTTATTGCGCCCTTTGCAGTTTCCTCTATGGTTTATGCAGTATCGTAATCCAATAACGAGTACTAAGGACACAAAGAAAGCGCAATTCAAGTAGCCTGTCCTCCGAGCTTCGCCGCAATAACCAACAATAACTGCCTTCCGTGCTGCCAGTGACATGATCCGCACTTTACAGCAACCGGGAAACAGAAACAAAAACGGTGGCTTCGGCTGCGTGAAACAAGCGTCTTCCAATGGAAGCTCACGTCTCTCCCATCTATTCAATATACGACCTGCCAACCCGTGTAGAAACGGATACTGTCCTCCGCCTGCACTACAGCTCTGCTCTTCATTCTCCGCCGATATAGCGTACGTCAGCCCGTGCTCCCTTTTACGGCTCGTACTCACTCCTCACTTTCTCCATTTGCACTGTCACATACGTTTTTCCCCGTCTTCACCACAGCAGTAAATACTGGCAGTCTCTAAAATGAGATAACAAGTACACGAACTTAAAAACCAGCGCTGCATTCCTATATATTCTTCCTCTTCTGCGCTGGTTAACCCGTATCATGTCAGCCCAACTTTCCCAAACCGCAGCACTTATCCAAAGGTCAGCTTAACTTGACAGCGTTTCTCGGAGAGGCGATTTAAGAGCGACACATTCTAGGCGGCCCGCTTGTAAGTTCAGCTTTGTCTATAAGGAATCACTCGTCAGCTAAGGACCTCCACGTCAAACAGCTTGTTCTTTTTCCTCTCTCTCTCTCTCTTCCTCCCTCTTGACGTAAGCTGCTGCAAGCGCGGATGTGCCTCTAGTTTTTTATTTCTCTGGAAGCAACGCTTCATATGGCGTTCGCAGAATCCTCATAAGAAGAAGAAATAATGGCGATAGCTTGGAAGAAGCAGAAGAACGAAGCAAACTGTACAGATGGTCCGCAAGGAAGTTCGGTTGGTGCCTTGTGTGAGAGAAAAATCAAAGAGAGGGGAGTCGTCTCCCAGACAACCAGAGCCTCCTTCACGTCTTTCATCTCTTTTGCCTTTGTATCTTTGTTCCTTCCTTCTTCTCTCGCTTCATTCCGCAATTTGTGAAACGCGACTCCACCCGAAAGAAAACATGAGACAGAGAACCGCGGACGTGTCGTTTCATTAACGAGCGACATGCACGAATTGCTCTGGATTTCTTTTTTTGATGAATTAGGAGCAACCGGGCGGCTTATATATTGCTTTATTTTTTATCGCATTACTCATTGCTGTTCGTAACGGACCCAATAGTGAAGACAATAATATCCTAACGGATATTGCCAACTAGCCTCCTTACGATGTTGTTCTCATTTTCTTTCATCCTCTTTCCACGGTTTAGACTTTACCGAACCATACATGGAGGCTCTTTAGACTTAGCTAGATGGCGCTCAGTCAAAGAAGAGCGTCCCGAGTATGATAGCATCCAGCCTCGCTCTGGCGCTGTATATTGATTTGCTTATCTATCGTCATATTTACAGCGTATAAGCTAGACTTCTGCCTTAAGAAGCGTGGAAAATAAACTGTCTTTCGCCTTAACACTTTATTAACAGTTATCTAAGGCGAAGCTATCCCGGCCGCGGCGGCTGCATTTCGATGGAGGCGAAATGTTGAGGCCCGTGTGCTGTGTGATGTCAGTGCACGTGAAAGAACCCCAGGTGGTCTAAATTTCCGGAGCCCTCCACTAATGCGTCTCTCATAATCAGAACTGCTTCAAGTTGGGGCGTTAAACCCCACAAATCAATCAATCTAAGGCGAAACATTCATAAATTCTGCAAAGCAGTGGCCAGAGTGTGCTTACCCAGGCCGACCTCCCTGCCTTCCAATAAATTCTCTGTCTCTCTCGCTCTGTCATGGATAAATTAAGAGTTATCTGAGGAGAAAGTCTGAGAACTCGACGAGCGGTGACCTTAAAAAATACAACAGCAGCCCTTCTTCTGTCGAGATAATGGGGAAAAGAGACGCTTGGTGTACCCGTGGCTGATCTAATACTTTCTTTTTCTTCCGCGGTGCTGTTTCCTTGTTGCTCTTCGAAATTCCTAAGTGTGACAATGGTGGTAAATTGGCGTCTCTCATAATTAGGGCTGGTTTGGGGACGTTAAACCCCACAAATTCAAGGCATTCATGCGACTCAGATATACGTTCGCATCTAAAGAAGCGCCCATGTATAGGCAAGTGGTTATGACACCTGCCTTCGGAAGGTGTTAGTCCCGGGTGCAAACCCTAGCACCTGCAACATTTTTCTCTCTCCATGTTCCACTTTTCTGGGAGTAACTGGTTGTGGCGTGACGACCACAAAAACGCCCAACATATGCTAGGCAACGCAAACTTCGCTTGAAAGCACCCTGAGCTATTTGGGTGAAGAAGAAGTCCAATGGAAATATACACATCTGACCGTGCTTGGCGCGTGGCTCATAACCAAGATAAGCGTGTGTCCGACACACGTGGGTTGACACTAATCCAAATCACGCTGCACATTTGGTAATGTATTGAAGAGGCCCAAGGTTCTCGCACATGTCGCTGAGGATGTGGACGTTAGTGTCAACACGTGTACTTTCTCATTCAGATTCACTAAGTCTCGCTCACGTATTGTCCCAGAATTAGGTTGCAAAGATATGACTTAATGTGTAACTTAATGGGTTGCCATATGTACAGAATTCCTTTGCCCTCAAGTGCTACAGAACCTTTCATAGTTTTGTAGCACTTGAAATCTGAAGGTTAACCTTTCGGATTTCTGCTAAAAACTGCCTATTATTTTATGTTCATAGGCTGACTTACGAAATAAATTCATAAAGCAAGGCCTGATAATGCTTTGCTTAACAACTTCTGATGCACAAAATGAAAGGGGGGAGTTGGCATGCACCTTTAGTAACATGTGATCCAAAAACATTCTGACTTGCCTTATTAAGGTGAAAACCTTTCTTATGCAAAGATAACCTCGAAAAAAATGGTGGCAGAAAAATTAGGTACAACAAATCCGAAACTTCCCAGGGCTGGCTCCTCAAGACTTTCACTGTCTGTCTGTCTGTCTGTCTGTCTGTCTGTCTGTCTGTCTGTCTGTCTGTCTGTCTGTCTGTCTGTCTGTCTGTCACATCTCGTTCACTTGCCGTGCACCAAAGTTGGCATGGAAGGGCCCGAATGTATACCACTAACGTGAGTGACAGCTCATGACTTCGATAACGTGATGCGATCGTCAGTTACGCCACCGTTAACGACACCAAAACCACGTGGTTTACACCCACGCTCAATGTGCGGGTATGAACCAGGGATGGGCAAGTATGAGCCACGCGTTATTAAACGTTAACCTTTACAGCGTACGCTAAATTGCATTCACGCTATGCTTGACTACACAATGTTCCGGGTTCCAACCCCTAGGTCCCGGGCTTGAACCACCTAAGGTCTCTGACTTTCGTTGCCGCTTAATCAATAGCCGAGGACTCCAACGAATGTTTAGCGAGTCTCTCAGAATGGCGATCAAAATTTTGCAGTAATGGACAAAGGAATTCGGGCCGTTTCCATAGCACTTGCAAGGAAAAGCTTCACAATGCTCGCGTTTCTCACGACAGGCATTCTGCCACGTCGCGGTATCGACACGCTTTCATCCGGGCCACTTTCCTTTTCTTCTTTTCCGTTGCTAAAAGTACACGTGGCTTTCTGAAAATATGCCTTTCCTCGCACAATCTCGAGGAAGACAAGTGCCGATGACTCCTTCGTTTCTGTAACTTAAGTTTCCCATTTCTTGTTCCCTCTTTCTCTCCCTCACTCTCACCGAGATACATCTGGGTTCCTTCGCTTTACCTCCTCCATCCCACTTCAACCACTTACACGACTGCAAACGAGACAAAAACAGCGAGAATTCAAGATAGTTAGGTGGAGACGAGCTATAGGTGTGTATGTAGGAACGGAAGCAATCAGAGAACACGAAGTTTCTCCGAGTTCAAGCAGTGGACGGAGAGAGCGCGTTTTCTCGACTCCGTGGCATTCCTCGAGTGTCATAGAGTGCGCACGTGCGGCGACAAAGAAACCGTCTAATGGATGCGAACAGCGTAAACATCCTCAGGCAAGAGTGGTTCAGCCGTTGACGAGCCAACCTCGCAGAAGTGCACTTAACCCGCGAAGACGAGGCCGTTAACCAGAGTCAGTCGTTAATGTTCTTTGCCCGACTATGTACTTGCGGCGCATGTGGCCGTAAAAACCCATCGATTCTCGCTGCCCGAGTCTAGACTCGCGCAGCAATATTAAACGGGGCACCTTCGTGTTTCAGTCTCTTTTAATCCGTTCGCTCGCGTTCAGTCGCCGTCCGAGCTGAAACATCCGTCAACCGGACGCAGGAGTGCCTTATACCCCTGACACAGGAGCACGCTAAAGTACTTTAGGTAAGGGGACATCTACCGGAAAGGCGTTCATGCCTAGTGACACACGACAAAGGAGTATCTCCTTCCCGGTAAAGTTCCTTTGCAGAAAGGTAGATCAGCGATCTACTTTTCAAGCGTAAAGGGCGTACTCTCGCCGACAGCGTACACCACCCGTAAACGGGACAGAACTTTTCACAAAATTACAACACCCCGCAAGTATTTTCTTGCCTTGCGTATAAGCTTTAGCTTTAGCCGTAATGAGATTTGTCGGGCTGCAAAGATTTATTTTTACCGCACTCTGGAACGCTCACGTCGCCGCCATGCGGGATTCCGGCAGTGTCATTTGCTTCTTCGTCGTGGCAGGGATCGCGCGTGAAACGCACAATGAGCATTATAAGCCATCAGCACTAAAAACGATATTTTTACGTTCCGCAATCGCTAACGGTACTTAAACGGAGAACTTTTTAAAAGTGTTCACTATCTTCCTGCTTTAACAAGTAGCGCCGTTTTCTTGCGGTGTTCGTCTTAGGAACAACCTAAAGAAGTTCACGTGCTGCCGTGTGTCATCGACGCAACTACCTTCTGCAGAGGGTCCTTGAGAGTAGAAAAGGGGGTTCGCTACAAAGGACTTTACTTTTGCCCGTCTGTCAGGGGTATTACTAGCTGATTTTGGTAGAACTGTAACATATACGTGGCGACAGGGTACTCCTTGTAGACCTCAGGTAGAGGGACTCCGCAACCGTTTTCGAACAAAGCCAAAAAACGGCGCCGGTCAAATATTACTGCAGTAGTCAAGAGTTCGACGGAATACCGTCTGGTCAGGTAAAGGCATTGTTAGAGGTAAAGGTCACTGACCAGTGTCAAAAATATAAAATGACGTTTCGGGGTCCGTACGGATCCCTTGTTCACAATGGAATGAAGGCAGAGCACCAGGTTCTTAAGTAGCGTTGAGCGCATGACGCAAAGTCCGGGAGTACACGTGGTTTAAGGTGCCAGATGATCTATTGATTGTGCTTCTTGTTGTCTGAATTATCAGTGATTCGAGATTGAGCCTTGTTGACCAATTTCTCTCCGTGGCGATGATGTGCGCATTGTTCCAGTTTATCTCGTGGCCCGTCTTCTCGGAATGCTCTGCGAGTGCATTGGTCACTGTGTGGCCTTTGGCGACGTCATTCTTGTGCTGTTTTAAACGCTTGCAAAAATTTCCGCTTTCACCAATATATACAGAGTCACAGTCGGCGCACGGGATTTTGTATACCACACCAGGGAAACGTTGCCGGGGGAGAGGATCCTTCACATTTAGCAAGTCACCCTTGAGCTTGCTTGTTGGCACATGCGCCATCTGAACACCGCGTTTTCTAAATGTGCGAGCTAGGGCCTCGCTTATACCTTGAATGTATGGAATCGCTGCGCGCTTGTGTGCTGACGCAACGCCATCAATGGTTTGACTGTTTTGCTGCTGGTTACGCATGATGAACTTTATTGTCTTCTTAATAAAATGTTTGGGATATCCATTCCTGATGAGGTCATCTTCAATGGTCTTGAGCTCTTCCTGCAGGCTTCTTGCATCAGAACAGGTTCGAATGGCACCTTGCACTAAAGAACGGACCACTGAGCGTTTGTGGGCTACCGGATGGACTGACTCGTAGTCGAGGTATCTACCGGAGTGAGTTGGCTTTCGGTACACGGCGAAGGCGAGGCCCGTTGACGTACGTTTCACAATCGCGTCCAAGAACGGAAGGCATCCATCTTTTTCTTCTTCCACAGTGAACTTGATGGAAGGCTCGATGCCATTTAGGCAGTCAAGGAAAGGTTGCACGTCCTTCTTCTTTATGACGCAAAAGCAGTCGTCAACGTATCTCAGAAAAACCTTGGGTTTCGGCTGAAATGACTCCAATGCCTTGTTTTCAATTGCTTCCATTGTTACATTTGCAGTCGTGACTGAAATGGATGCTCCCATAGCGGTACCGAAAACTTGCCTGTAGAATTCGCCCTTGTACGAGAAGTAAGTGTTGGACAGGCAGAATCGTAACAAGTTGCAGAGCTCAGTGACGTCGAATGGTGTGCGGTCTGCCAACGTCGTGTCCTTGTGAAGTAACTGTCTGGAAGTTTCCACAGCAAGGTCGACGGGCACACTTGTGAAGAGGGAGCAGACGTCAAAAGAAACCAGTACTTCGTCTGGGTCCACAGTGATGCTCTTCATCTTGTTTATGAAGTCATTAGTATTCCGGATATGAGTTTCAGTCTTGCCTGCCAGGGGAGCCAAGATGCCATGAAGATACCTTGAGAGGTTATACAGTGGTGACCTTGTGAAATCTACTATGGGCCTGAGAGGCGTCCCGCTTTTGTGAATCTTCGGTAGGCCATAGATCGCTGGAGCAGAACCATTGGTGCACAGCAGTTGGTAGTAAAGCCTTTTGTTTGATGCAGGGAGCGTTTGGAAAATAACAGAGAGCATCTTTTGCAAGCGTGTTTGAACCTTCAAGGTCGGATCCCTGTCGATCTTGGCGTACGTCGCGCAGTCTCCCACTATCTCCTCCATCTTTGACTGATACGCGGAACGGTCAAGCACTACTGTCACGTTGCCCTTGTCGGCAGGCAGGACGGCAATCTTCTTGTTTTCGTGTAAAGATTTCACCGCTTTTCGCTCGACTTCTGAGAGGACTTGTTGGCAGCCAGACTTGCGGATCCTAGATAGTATGCCAACCGCTTTTGTGCGGACTTCGTCTCGTTCATCTTCTTCAAGTAGGCCAATAGCGTTTTCAACAGCACACACGACTTTGCGGGTGTCCGGTTGCTTTCCTTGGTTGAAATTGAGACCTCGGCTCAAAACTTGGCATTCCGCAGCAGTTAGCGCGTAGGAAGACATGTTCCTGACCTCGAACTTTGGACCTGTAGGTTTCATGCCTTTTTCCAGCAAGGCGTTCAGTTTGCGCTCTTGTGACGTTTCCTGATTTTCCTTTCTCCGTCGGGATGCTTGATTAGCAACCAGATGTATTTCAGGGAGGACTTCAGGCATGATGAATTCCAACTGTCGTGCGGCGAAGAAAATCTTGGTCTCGAGACTCTTCACAGTTCGTCTGCAGTCTTCTATCCGAGCTTGAAGAAGCTGCCTTTCTGCTCTCGAAATCACTTGATGACCGAACGCCGATTTCACAGGGTGCTTAAGCTGCAATGATTTTGGAATGAGCTGCTTCGACTTACATGTTAGGTTGAATCGCAGATGCGTCTTGAAGGCTGCCAGTCGCGTAGATGCGCTCAAGAACTGTCGAATCCCAGTGATAGCCGGTTGTCCATACTTGTTGCGGATGCTAACGTAGTCAAGAGTTCGACGGAATACCGTCTGGTCAGGTAAAGGCATTGTTAGAGGTAAAGGTCACTGACCAGTGTCAAAAATATAAAATTACGTTTCTTTGCGGCACGACAGTTGGAATTCATCATGCCTGAAGTCCTCCCTGAAATACATCTGGTTGCTAATCAAGCATCCCGACGGAGAAAGGAAAATCAGGAAACGTCACAAGAGCGCAAACTGAACGCCTTGCTGGAAAAAGGCATGAAACCTACAGGTCCAAAGTTCGAGGTCAGGAACATGTCTTCCTACGCGCTAACTGCTGCGGAATGCCAAGTTTTGAGCCGAGGTCTCAATTTCAACCAAGGAAAGCAACCGGACACCCGCAAAGTCGTGTGTGCTGTTGAAAACGCTATTGGCCTACTTGAAGAAGATGAACGAGACGAAGTCCGCACAAAAGCGGTTGGCATACTATCTAGGATCCGCAAGTCTGGCTGCCAACAAGTCCTCTCAGAAGTCGAGCGAAAAGCGGTGAAATCTTTACACGAAAACAAGAAGATTGCCGTCCTGCCTGCCGACAAGGGCAACGTGACAGTAGTGCTTGACCGTTCCGCGTATCAGTCAAAGATGGAGGAGATAGTGGGAGACTGCGCGACGTACGCCAAGATCGACAGGGATCCGACCTTGAAGGTTCAAACACGCTTGCAAAAGATGCTCTCTGTTATTTTCCAAACGCTCCCTGCATCAAACAAAAGGCTTTACTACCAACTGCTGTGCACCAATGGTTCTGCTCCAGCGATCTATGGCCTACCGAAGATTCACAAAAGCGGGACGCCTCTCAGGCCCATAGTAGATTTCACAAGGTCACCACTGTATAACCTCTCAAGGTATCTTCATGGCATCTTGGCTCCCCTGGCAGGCAAGACTGAAACTCATATCCGGAATACTAATGACTTCATAAACAAGATGAAGAGCATCACTGTGGACCCAGACGAAGTACTGGTTTCTTTTGACGTCTGCTCCCTCTTCACAAGTGTGCCCGTCGACCTTGCTGTGGAAACTTCCAGACAGTTACTTCACAAGGACACGACGTTGGCAGACCGCACACCATTCGACGTCACTGAGCTCTGCAACTTGTTACGATTCTGCCTGTCCAACACTTACTTCTCGTACAAGGGCGAATTCTACAGGCAAGCTTTCGGTACCGCTATGGGAGCATCCATTTCAGTCACGACTGCAAATGTAACAATGGAAGCAATTGAAAACAAGGCATTGGAGTCATTTCAGCCGAAACCCAAGGTTTTTCTGAGATACGTTGACGACTGCTTTTGCGTCATAAAGAAGAAGGACGTGCAACCTTTCCTTGACTGCCTAAATGGCATCGAGCCTTCTATCAAGTTCACTGTGGAAGAAGAAAAAGATGGATGCCTTCCGTTCTTGGACGCGATTGTGAAACGTACGTCAACGGGCCTCGCCTTCGCCGTGTACCGAAAGCCAACTCACTCCGGTAGATACCTCGACTACGAGTCAGTCCATCCGGTAGCCCACAAACGCTCAGTGGTCCGTTCTTTAGTGCAAGGTGCCATTCGAACCTGTTCTGATGCAAGAAGCCTGCAGGAAGAGCTCAAGACCATTGAAGATGACCTCATCAGGAATGGATATCCCAAACATTTTATTAAGAAGACAATAAAGTTCATCATGCGTAACCAGCAGCAAAACAGTCAAACCATTGATGGCGTTGCGTCAGCACACAAGCGCGCAGCGATTCCATACATTCAAGGTATAAGCGAGGCCCTAGCTCGCACATTTAGAAAACGCGGTGTTCAGATGGCGCATGTGCCAACAAGCAAGCTCAAGGGTGACTTGCTAAATGTGAAGGATCCTCTCCCCCGGCAACGTTTCCCTGGTGTGGTATACAAAATCCCGTGCGCCGACTGTGACTCTGTATATATTGGTGAAAGCGGAAATTTTTGCAAGCGTTTAAAACAGCACAAGAATGACGTCGCCAAAGGCCACACAGTGACCAATGCACTCGCAGAGCATTCCGAGAAGACGGGCCACGAGATAAACTGGAACAATGCGCACATCATCGCCACGGAGAGAAATTGGTCAACAAGGCTCAATCTCGAATCACTGATAATTCAGACAACAAGAAGCACAATCAATAGATCATCTGGCACCTTAAACCACGTGTACTCCCGGACTTTGCGTCATGCGCTCAACGCTACTTAAGAACCTGGTGCTCTGCCTTCATTCCATTGTGAACAAGGGATCCGTACGGACCCCGAAACGTCATTTTATATTTTTGACACTGGTCAGTGACCTTTACCTCTAACAATATTACTGCAGTGTGCGCACCGGGACATTGGCAATTCGTTTCCAAACACAGCTCTGGCGCGCAGCCGGGCGTGCATATGTATGTATGTATGTATGTATGTATGTATGTATGTATGTATGTATGTATGTACGTATGTATGTATGTATGTATGTATGTATGTACGTATGTATGTATGTATGTATGTATGTATGTATGTACGTACGTACGTACGTACGTACGTATGTATGTATGTATGTAAGAGAGGGAGAGAGAGAGACCACTCAAGGCGTAAGAGTTTGCTATAAAATGGAACTGTTTCAACAGTTAACACGTAAATCGTGTAACGATATATACTGCTACCTTGCACACGCCCAGACATATAGAAATACAATGTACAACAGTGTTCACTGAAACTCCAATGACATCATAATGTAAATTTTCAATCCACATTTTCCTCCAGACGGGTCCGCTTTTATATAAATACACAATATTTAACACACAATCACGCTCTGATGACCGATTCACCTAATTCAGCGACAGTGCGTTTCTATTGGGAATTACTGTAAACACGAATTGACAATAAATCATTAAGTAATGCGTTGGCTCTCCAAAGCTCGGTGCCGACCACAGGCACAATGTAAACAATAAAAAAGCCTCGGGAGATTTTAGTGTTCAATTTAATTGTCTTTGATGTTGCTCGCCTGCTGAGTTGGGTGTACATGTCGAGTTGGGTAGGCGAAATCAATCCCATGTAGCTCATGTCCAAAGCGGATATGAGCCCGCTTTAGATTACCTGCGGTGCCGTGCAAGCGCGGCTGGAGTGTAGCATCCCCACCAAGCTTTTGAACTCAAGGTGGCGTACCTTAATTGGCGCAACTCTGCTCCCAGCGGGAGCGCGTGCAGGGACGTTAATAGCGCCACTATCACAGCGTTCAAGACGGCTGATCAAAAGCCTGTCTCTGCAGCTTAGTCGTGCGCACAGAGCGGGTGGAGGTGAAGGCGCGTCGCGCTTCAACGTGACGTAGCTTAAAGAAATCATTCACTTCGCCTATGGAATGAAGCCCGGACATATGAGGCAACAACAAGAACGCAAAGAAGGAAAGCTCGAGCGTGGTAAATGCTGATCTCAGAACTGTTTATTCCAGAAAGGAAATGCAATGACCATGCTCTTCTTTTCTCCCGCAAACGCATCTTACTAGCAATAGTTCTTGGCGCGTATTTTGCGGCCACCGCAAGCACCAAATGTGTCCTGGGCAGCACTGCTGAGACAAGCGCATCTTGTTTCCTGATTGATTGTCTGGAAGCGCTGAATTAGTGGCGCTATCACGGCGTTGATTTTGTATTTCGCTAGCTTTCTTTAAGGACGAACAAGAATATTTATTAGTTTCACATTATCCGTCTGTCCATCCGTCATCCGGGTTCTTGTATGAATGGACGGACGGATGCATGGATGGGCTGTTGAATGGATGGATCCTGTAATTCCTTCTTCTGCACAGAACGTGCATCATGAGCGTGTCCTGCAGATGTATGAACCGAACCCGCGGTATATTTATGGTATTTTCTTTTTCCACGCATTTTGTACAGAATAGAGTGGCAAATCGGAATATAGATTCATAGGTACCAAGAAATAATCGTAATATCCACGGCGCGCAATAACATAACCCGAAATTCCCACAGTACAGAACTGCATATTGGCGCCGTATGAACGGTGCTGGCCTATTTCATTTTTGCAAGTTATCCGTGGATGTCTTCCAAGCATCGAGCTGTGATTACAATCCTATTAAGAATATGCGCGTTTATACGGCTCATTTCTTTATATTTACCATTCTTGGTTTGCAGTGTAACAGCCTGGTGATTTGTCACCTGACATAGGCCTTACTTGTGCGGGTTAGAATTTTTTCCCTGATTTATCAACGTAATTTAGCGCGATTGTCTTCGTCTTGAACCGTATACCTACCTGCTGCCTGTGTGGCGAAACGGGGACTGAATAAATGAGTGAATTTCATTCCGCGCACTCGGCCCATTATGAGTTAACAAACGCGGCTTGGTACATTCATTTCATCAATAATCCAGCTCGCCCTCCGGACATGAGCTCCCAAAAGGAGGAATGTGTAGAGCATGGGTTCTCAAAGCGGGTTCCGCGGGTCCCTCTTCAGGGTTCCGCGACCAGCTGATGTATTTTTCTCGGTTTAGTGTTCGATAACTGGCAAAGAGTGTGGACAAAAGGTACGCGATCTAAACTCCATTCATTGCGTGCACGAAAGTTTTAACAAAAAGTATTCACGGTGCATAGAAGCTCACCAGCCGACCTGAGGCTGGCCCTCGTGTAACCGAGCCAAGCATCGATTTGCTGGTGCAGAAAAGCGGCCTTAGATGCATACTTCAAGTGCGTGTATATCGCATTTAAATAAATTCCTTTTTTATACCCTTGCTTTTTTGTACAAACCATCACTCGCCGCAGATGACTTGAATGCGGCTTGCGTGGAGGAAAAGAAATGAGCAATTGGGGGGCGGGGAGAGCACTAAAAACTGCGGTGGTTCGCATGGTTGCCCTGTCAAGTATACCAGCCAAGTATTACCAATCTGCTTTTAAGAGGGCAACGGCTTGAAGGTTATTTGTTGTTCCGTGTTTGCTTTTTCCTAATACCGCGCGGGCGCTGCGCGCAGGACATGATAGCGTCTAATATTCTCGAAAAGCAACGAGATTAACGAGTAACTGCACGATGCGCAAGAAAACAGAGCGCACTCAACTGCTAGCGCCATCGCCTACGTTTTTACACTGTCTAGTTCAGCTTATCTTTAGGTAAACAGCCCCGCGTGCAAGGGAGCACATCAGCTAAATGGTCAAGATTTGCGCATGCGCGTTATGCGCAGCCCAGTGCAAGTGTCCGCGGCAGTGCTAGGTGGATTGGCTTTCTTAAAGAAAACAGCGCAGCAAACGACGCTCGCAGTTGCGTGTGCGCATCTTGCAGCAGATCTCGTTATAGCCTTCGAGAATATTATGTCCCGCGCTCGCACGATATTAACAAATTGCAAGGCTGTACGTTATGCGGCCCCTTCGTCATCTGCTACAATCATCGCATCTCCGCCTGCCCTTGAAGAGACAGCCGAATAAGGAGATGGGGTGCCATTAATGATAGACATCATGACATACTTCTTTCAAACTTTCGCGGCTCCTTTAATAACTGTGGCCTCCCCAACTGTGCACTCACTCACTCACTCACCGAGGTGCGATGGCTGCCCATTGAGCGTCCACTTCGCCTTCCTCTCCCTCCTGGCCGAGAAATTGCCGAGCAGTAGCAGCATCCACCGGCGTAGCCGCGGTGTCATTCATCGTATCCTCCACCGTATCCGTCAGCATGGTCATGTTCACATTGCGCACAGTGTACACTACGATGACATCCCCATTCCACACTCACACAACAGCAGTCGCAGCAAATACACCGACACAAACCAGCACAGCCACGTACACTACACGCGAAAGCCACTCGACTCGTCGCCATAAGAAGCACGGGCTTGCACACAACGCTAACATCCTGGCGGGGGTCAAAACACAAACGTCGGCGCACACTCCGTCGTTCCGGGCACATGCACGATTGTCGCGGCGCTCGCGCTGCTGGGGCGGGTAAAGATTAACACACTTCAAGCCGTAGAGTCTCCAGCTATGAAGAGCAGAACGACACATGGGGGGCACTACGACACACGGATGCTACACTCGCGCGAATAAGATTGAAGTCGCCAATCCGCCGCCGAAGGGCAAACGAGAGCGGGGCAAGCCCCATTTGGTAACAGGGTGGTGCGCAACGGGTTCCTTTTTTATTATTATTTTATTTTTTCAGTCGAAGCGTGGCGTTGCTGGGAGGAAGAAGGATCGAGATATCGGTAATGCTCGCGTTGAATTGTGATACGGGCAGTTGCGGCGTCGTGTAATTGACCCGCTTCGACTGATAAGCGCCGAGTGGCTTGCCTCCGCAATGGCTCACGTGCGAGCCGGTTTCTTGTGCGCGGTAGCAGCAGGTGGGGGCCTCCAGGCGGTCGTTCCCTCTCTTTCTTTTTTTTTTTTTTGCCTTCTATAAAAGCCGGACAATGGCGCTTTCTCTTTTATGCGGTCTTTGAGCTGCGTAATAAGGAACTCCGTTTAACGGCCCCAATTAGGAGAGCAATACGTGATGCAGCAGCGTATTAGTGCAACTTGATTTTAGCATTCGTTTCTCTACGCAAGCTTGATTACGTCAAGGAAAATTTCAGTCTCGTTCGTCTACTAGGACGTGCAGGCAACAGCAAAAGTTTGCGGGATCCGAAACTTCGTTAAAACATCTACTACCGCTTAGCCTCGCAACGTATAGCTTCTAATTAAAAGTTTCAGTGGGTATAGTAGTTTTTTCGATGTACAGGCGGTAACATTTAGTTCGAGGATATATGTTGTAAGGCTAAGCGGTAATATACCTGTAGGTTTTTACGAAGATTCGGATCCCGCAAACTTTTGCTGTTGACTGTACGTTCACGGAGCCAAGCTTAGTCGTTGGTTTCTTGTAATAAGCATTATCTTCTCGTGCAGTCTCGTCACTACTACCAGCGTCTACTCGAATGTTCATCACACAGAAACTGCGAAGCGACGGGTGATCGAAAAGTTTCTGAAGCAACGAAACCTGCCGGTTCACGTGACTAACAGCCTCAACCACGAAGCGTGGCCTATGGCACGGGCCACCTGCTGTAGAACAGTGGTATGGACACTGGATTAACTTGCGTTCCTAAACGGATGCGCTTAAATCAAGAACTAGGGCTGTTTGAAATTGAGATTATTTTTTGTTTTTCTATTCAGCACGTTAAAGCGCGATCAGCATGGAACACGCCGCCTCAAGCTCAGCACGCAAAACGTCATAGCCGCTATCGGCGCAGGCATCATCATCATCACTACCAGCACCTTGTCTACGCTCACTGAAGGGCAAAGGCATCTCCCACATTTCTCCAGTTAACTGGGTTCTCCACTTAACTGGGTCCAGTTAACTGGGCCTGCATTACCCTCTTTATCATACCTATATAATCAAGCGATGCCTTGGCTATAGGCACCAACGTTCAAACTTGCTTCGCATTCGCTGGGACACTCGGTATATTGTCCAAACACGGGCAACACGCAGACCGAAGGCACGAATACACAGATCCCTTTCTATGACCTGCGGTGGTGTGAGCGCCGATTTGAAGCGGCATCACAAAATTCACGTACCTTATGTCCTTGAGGACGAAATATTCTTCTTTTTCTTTCCTACCTCTCTCTTATTACGTGCGATACATTAGCGGTGCAAGTCGAGGCATCTCCCCTTTATGCTTCTCTCTCACTATCGGTTTCGCTCTCTCTCACTATCTTCCATCAAACCAAGCGGAAGCTACAGGCACGTTTTCTAGAGATGCACTTGGCGCAGAGGCAACTTCTCCATAATGAGATCCGGGAGTCACACGTTGAATTGTAACAACAATTCGAAGCTGCGGACGGTGATTTAAAAAAAAAAAAGGAAGTCGTGAGCGTTTCAGAATATGTTCCAGCCATTTGGTCTCCACATGAAGCGTGCTTATTGACGAGACGCGACAAGAAAAATCAACGGTTTACGGGACGCAGATGTTAACTGAGTGTGGAGCGACAAATGCTACCTGGCGCGCGATCGCAATCTTTGTTCGGAACGCAACCCGTTCGCTCGCTGCAACGTCACGAAGTTTGTGCAGGCTGCGGATTTGGCGCGACTGAGTGCGCCGCGGGCTTCCAGGATTGGCCACTCTCCCTTGCTTGAGCAGGTGCTGTGTTGCCCCAGCTTTACGCGTAAAAAAGTGGGGGACCCTTAAGCTTCGCCTTTAAGAGTTGAACGCGATAGCGAAATCCGGCCCCTAGTGTGCACTTCAGCCACTCAGTACATACTTATTAATGTGTGTTGTTACACACACACGCACGCACAAACACAGACACGCGCGCGCGCGACGTATCTATCGTAATGGTAGAGGTTTTTGATCTATTTAACAACACTTTTATCAACTTCATGAAAATTTTGTACAGTGATGTAGTCACATGGTCCTGTATTATGAACTGCGCGTAGGCGTGACACTTTTATTCGTAAATGGTCACATTCTGTCGTCCTTCATGTGTTAACTATCTGGCAGCTGTTCGATTTGTTCTTCTGGAGACCTCTTCCGGCCAACCGCAACAAGCATCGCATTATGGTCGGTCAAATGGCAATTGCAGTACTTCACTTCTTTAATGGTGTCGTGATAATGAAATACTAAAGAAGTGGATTCAGAGCATCCGACGAGACCGCATATAGGCTCTGCTGTAGTCGCATGGCCTCCGAGATGGCGGGCGCGCTCGCCGTCTCGGAGGTCATGGTAGTCGAGACATTGCTTGATATGTCTTCGGCTACATGGACATAGTTGTCCATTTTTGGAGCTGTTATTTTTCGCTCACGGACGATTTTTCGCTCACAAGAGACGCGTGGAGACGCCGACACCGACGGCGGTATTTCTGCGGAACGAGCTCTCTAACGCTATCGCGTTAAAATATGCTAGAACAGGAGGGCGAAAGCAACCAATAGGCAAGCGGTGAACATCCCGAAAAATTGACGAGAACGTCTTGCTGTCTTCTTTTAGACAATATACTACAAGTAGAAATATTTTTCGTTTTCAAGTGAATAAAAAAAAAATACTGCTTTATGAAAACGAAGAATTGCTTTTCGTAAGCTTAAACGCGTGATGTCTAGAGAAAATGTGGCGATGAAAAAACATGTCCACGCCCTGCTGCTTACGATGTAAGCATGACCACGGCCAATGACATGCAGTGAAAAGCGAACAGAGCCTCCCGCGTTCGGAAACAACGATCGCCGATCTCGCCCCTGGAAGGGTAAACTTCGGCGCTATTCGCAAATGTCCGGTTTTTCATCTATCTATCTATCTATCTATCTATCTATCTATCTATCTATCTATCTATCTATCTATCTATCTATCTATCTATCCGCCTACACCTCTCGCAGTCGCCTCGTTCACTTGTTGTACACTGAAATTAGGTGCTGAAACAATCACATGCCACTTATGCCCGTACTGCTCTGCCTGTAGTATGCGCCGCGGGTGATTATTTGTAAGCATTACAGCCTATGTCGATCAACGACCAGTAGAAATAGGCATTGAAAATTTGCAGTAGCCTTACGATTGGTGTTTCCTGTTTACATTTGTCCGTTTGTTTGCGTTTGTTTGTTTGCTTGCTTGCTTGCTTGCTTGCTTGCTTCATTTTCGAGAGAAATTTTGCAAATACCCAGCAGGTCAGTAGCCTGTGTTGCAGTTCCATGCTAATTTGTAGAGACGCCGAAGATCTTGACGGTGGTAGCCGCTTCAAGTTCGTCTGTGATGGGCTCTGAATAATAACTTCAAGGCCGATTGAACACGTCGTCCTATAGGTGACAACGCCGCTCTAAAGGCACTTAGTGGATGCCGAGAATCAAAGGAAAAACTTCCACCGCCAGTCTCCTATGAACACTGACTGCATCTTCAATTATTTGTATTCGTGCCAAGGCATTTCTGCATGCGTGTCTTATGTGTACACATGCGAATGGGCTCAAGCAAGAAAAGCGAGCAATGATTACAGGGTTTACAGGTACGAAATAACGAGACATTCACTGTATTCACAAACGCCGTGTGTCACAGGGCTCAGAACATCTCCTGACCATCCGAGACTACAACTAGAAACGCACCTACACCCGGCGACAACTTTCTTTGGCAGCATGGCCAAGGCTACGTAGGCGGAGCCTATTCGCCTGGTGTGCGACCGATGGCGGCGCTGCGAACGGCGCCTGTATGACGTCAGAGCAAGGATTCGCGCGCTTTCGTCTGCTACGTAGGCCCAGCGCCGTGTTGAAGCCACCGTTGCGGTAAATCTCAACAAAAAAAGCAGTTCAGTTGGTTATCTCGCGTATGGTGGCTACTGACGCTGTTCGAACAACCGTGGGTCTGCTTTTAACGTTCATTTAGAACTACGGTTCTTTGTTTTTTTAGAACTGCGGCCGCTTGTCTCCGCGGCGAGTGCTGCGCAATGGTGAAGTACTGCTCTGTGCTTCAGTGTACTTCGTCCGCTCGTGAAAGAGGTGTTAGCTTTCACAACTATCCTAAGGACCCAAAGCTGAAGAAGAAGTGGATGGTCAAGCTCAGAATGGGAAAGCGCCCCACGCCTTCATCGACCGTGTGCAGCAAACACTTCGCGGACAGTGACTTCTGCTACCCACCGTACGCGCCACTCTTCGGTAATACTTAAGCCGTTTATTGCACGCAGGCTATAAGCATAGGCGACTTACACCAGGTGCGGTGCCGTCCCACAACCTGCCGCGAAGGCCCCTAGACAAGGAGCCGACGACGCGGCCTCCGAATCGCCTCGCGGGTAAGCGCGCCTCGTGAGCTCAGCTGAGCGGCGCAGGATATATGAGACTACGGCTGCGTCTGGATGGTGTACATACGTATTTTACCTACGAAGCCAAGCGCGCGCCTAGAGGACTGCTAATCATAAATTCATAACCTGTTGCCGCTGTTCAGTGCACATTCTCTAAAATTTTCACCTGAGGCAGCATGCAGACACTTTTTTTAAAGCGGAGCTCTTTAAGCTTTTCGTTAGGCTGCGTGGCGTGAAACTCGACCCAGCTTGCCTTTGCCACGTTAATCTCTGTGGCCTTGTGAGTGGCATAATCAGCGTTGTGCGGTGGGTTGTTGAGTCCACTTGTTTGGAGGACGAGAGCGGCGACGGTGATGCGACCTCCGTTGACGGCCTCGACCGAGCATTCAACAACGTGGCCTGCGTCGTACACCGCCTCGCCCTCGATGAGACACCGCGACGTTTCGCAAGCTTTATCTACATACTTGTAGATGCTCGAGAACGGCACGCTTACTGTAATATCGAAAGAAACACCCAAACTAATTAGTATCGTACGGCAGAAACAAGATAACGAGCGCGAACACTCACACATAGTTTCACTTTCTTACCAGCAATGCGGTCGGTGGCATCGGCGCACTTGTCGGCCATCCGGGGGATTTCTTGGCCCTGTCGATTGGGCCGCAACTAAAACAAGTTCAAGATTACACTCGAAAACAATCGTTGCAGGCGTTAGTTGACCGTCGCGAGGCTGTTCGTTCGACAAAGTTCTCACCTGAAGCAGACGATACGCGTACAGGAGCAGCGGCTGCTGCAGCGCGGTTGAAATCGGAGTCCCCGCTCTGACGTCACACGCGAGAGGGCGCCACTCCAAGATCTCGAGGCTAATATACAGGGTGTTTTTTTTTTAGCTGCAACACATTTTTTAAATTAGAAAAACATAAATCGCGGGAATGTCTTGTGTACCATTCGAGTGTACGGGTTGGCGGCCTCTAGATACAGAACAATTACCACACTTGTATGCATAATTAGCGAAATTACGCTAATTAACGTTTTAATTATCAGCAATTGGTGGCTATAGTAAATGAGTACTTTGGAGCCCGTCCTCGACACTACCTATCCCAACGATCAAATTTTGAATAGCGGAGTGCATGTCGGAGCTACGCGAACAATTAGTTCCCCGTGGCAGGCTCCTTGAAACCGAAATCGGCCGGGAAAAGAGCGCCTGTGACGTCGATGTCGCCGCCCCCACGGCTTTCGTCACTCGCCTCTCGCCCGTGGTCACCGCCGCTCCGGCCACGCAAGCAGCTTGCGTTATCTCCTTCTTATCTGCGGCGTTGGTCGCCGCGGGCAAGTGACGAAAGCCGTGGGGGCGGCGACATCGACGTCACAGACGCTCTTTTCCCGGCCGATTTCGGTTTCAAGGAGCCTGCCACGGGGAACTAATTGTTCGCGTAGCTCCGACATGCACTCCGCTATTCAAAATTTGATCGTTGGGATAGGTAGTGCCGAAAACCGGCTCCAAAGTACTCATTTACTATAGCCACCAATTGCTGATAATTAAAAAGCTAATTAGCGTAATTGCTCTAATTATGCATACAAGTGCGGTAATTGTTCTGTATCTAGAGGCCGCCAACCCGTACACTCGAATGGTACACAAGACATTCCCGCGATTTATGTTTTTCTAATTTAAAAAATGTGCTGCAGCTAAAAAAAAAACACCCTGTATATGCACATGTGCTACTCCGCCAAGTAGTCCGACCGCTTCGACGGGTGTTTTGCTTTCGATTTCACCAGCGCAGGTCGCTTTTCCTTACTTGCGCGTAAACGTTGTGCACCACCTTCTTGGCCTGTACGGGCAGATTTTAGTTTGACAACGCCTGGTACGGCTGCGAGGCTAGTGGACTCGCGGCACGCGGCGGTGTTTCCTCCGTAAGCGACGTTGACGAGCTGCAACTGGAGGACGCCATCTTTGACGGTGAGGAATGTGGTGAGGTAAAAAAGCGACGGAAGCCTAAAAAAAAAAAAACCACAATACCTGAGAGAGCATGAAACGAAATTTTTTCTTCTGCGCAACGTTCTTATTCTCAAATTAAAAAATAAATCCGCGATAAATGTAAGTGGTGAATGGTAAAATCTTAGTTACCCTGAACAGTATACAAATGTTTTCGTTGGGGGACTATATGCTGTGGCGCAGTAAGAGAAGTGTGCTTCGGCTCCGTAGCCTTGGCTGTGCTGCCACAGAAAGTTGTCCCCAGGTATAGCCTATAGGCATTTTCATGCCGTGCCGTTTACTTATTAAGTCATTTGTTGCTTGCGAGAGTTCGCCTGTTTCCTTCTTCACACTGGCGCCCTCTGAAATTCCTATGGACAAACACAACATGGCGAAGTACTCTTGCTCAACATCCCCAGGGCTGGATTTATGGAGATTAGTTGAACTTATATACATAAATAAAGGTTAAAATATATCTACTTTAGGAAACAGATTTGTAGTTATTATCACCGATTGTTTTAGTAAAATTATCGAATATGGGAAAGTGATGAACAAATTCAAGTATCAGGCTTCGCAACGCATCAGCACAAAAATTAAAAAAAAAAGAAAACTAATGCCCAAGTATAGTAAATGCACGCATATGCACACCGCTAAGGAGCGTACCACTAACGTGTGGCCAGGACTTGCGAAAAAGCATTTCGTAAATGTAACATTTCTACGTAACCTATAATGTCGCATATGTAATATGTAATATCTGGTCGCATGCGATGCGAGACGCTCCAACAGAGGCACTTCCCGCGACTGTGTTATCTGAAGAGAAAACGCGTCTGATTCCTTCAAGTATTCTTTTTTTCAACCATTATTTTATTCAACGCAGCTTAATTAAGTGTTTCATAAACGACATGGTAAAATATTCTACATCTGCTTCAATTGGTCATTCCTTTTTAACACCAATGGCAGTATTTGCACACATGTAGGTGATAATCATACAAAATGCACAGGCAACTTGTAAAAGCGTAAGGAAATCTCTGCGTTTCTAACATAAGACTACTCGACATTTCGTGCACCGGTAATATTAGCGAGCGCTCAAAGGAGAACGTGGCGGAGTGAGATACTTAGCATGTATTACATCTGAATACCGTATACGCGTATCATATCGTGTATTCATAGAAAATGGACGAATGTTAAGAACTTTTACATGCAAAGCAGTCTTGACGTAATTAAAACACAAAATGTTAGTAGGAAATAAGACGGCGCGTGCGAACTTAGGAATATCAACTGCCTTGACAAGAACAAAAGTCTAGTGGCTAAGGTACTCGGCTGCTGATCAGAGGGTCGCGGGATCGAATCCCGGCCGCGGCGGCTGCATTTCGATGGAGGCGAAATGTTGAGGCCCGTGCGCTGTGCGATGTCAGTGCACGTTAAAGAACCCCAGGTGGTCGAAATTTCCGGAGCCCTCCACTACGGCGTCTCTCATAATCAGAACTGGTTTTGGGACGTAAAACTCCACAAAAACAACAAGAACAAAAGGTGTTATGCGCACGGTCCCCGCAACGTCGGTGATGATATTATAAAATCAGTTGCGGGATTGTATGTCGAGCCTAACAGAGGCGCTAGCGGGGGCCGTTGGTGCTGTTGCAGAGAAAAAGAGTAACACATGTGTTACATCATTAACGTCGTTGCCACTTTCCTTTAAAATAAAAATTATTTCACTAATATTCAAACTAATCGAAGTTTGTGATAATACCTCAGCGAATTCCCGATAACTACTTACGCAGCTCTGACCGTTTCTTGCTTGCGCAAGTGTCAGACTCTTGGCCGTCTTCGTTGAGAATACATATAATGTCAATCTCAAAACCATGGTGCCTCTAAACTTCTTATCTAGTGGCAGTTCTTTCTCTGGAACAGTTAAGTCTACTATAGCATGGATTCGTTACTGCTTATTCAGTCGGTCAGGCTGTCATTTAATTTATTTTTCAGCTCACATAGGATGTAAGAACATAAACTAAACGCCAGTTGTATTTTCATATTTGGTAACCTATATTCATTATTTCGTCTTGTAGCAGTCGCAAATCCTGCACGATTCGAATTGTACCCAACTGCTATGAATTAGGTGTACTTGCCCTTGTCAATCAAAAGGCGCCTTTGTTGCGATCCTTTACAAGATTGTTTCTCCAATATATGGTTGCACTGACTGCTTCATCATTTGTCTGCAGCCAATAGGTTTCAATATGGAGCTCCTCAGTCTTTACAATTCGAGCCAGTAGGAATGTATGCAGGTTGATTTGTACTCTGTCCTTTTGTCATCCAGTAATTCGCAGAGACCCACGCAGACGTTCTTGTGGCCACAGTTAAAGGAAGTAGCCCTGAAATTAAACACTTACATTTTGGGTATTAAGTTGTATTTCTAAATTCTTAAATAGAGTTTCGAAATATCTTTTCCTTTGATTTATGAATCGACTGCTGGCTATAGTAAGACATTATCAAAGGCTTCAGGCTAAAGCTCCTAATATAGAGCTTTGCTTCATTTTGCTCTTTACTTTCTTTAGAGCACACTTCATCATGGAAATCTACATTCCATCGTTTCATTTTACACCGTGTGTTTTTCAAACCTCACGATCCCGTTCTTTGCCCCGGCACGGTGGTATATGGCACTCGGCTGCTGATCCAGATTGGTTGCAGGATCGAATCCCGGCCTCAGCGGCTGCATTTCGAAGGACATTTAATGTTGAGGCCCGTGTGCTGTGCGATGTCACAGATGGTCGAAATTTCCTGAGTCCTCTACTATGGCGTCTCTCATAAACATGTCGTAGTTTTGGACGCAAAAGCACAGGAATCAGTCAATCGATCAATCAAGCGACGACCCCGTTTCTTTAAGTCTTCTTCGAAGGCATACTTATATATGCTTTCCTCAGAAATATACTTTGGGAGGCAAGCTGTCGAAGGTCCGGTTGTTCTAAAATTTTGAATACGCTATACAAAGCCAGAAAATACGAATAAAGTGAGGCGACAAGAAATCGCTCTGAGTCTCGTGCACAAGTGTGAGCAGTGATAAGCGAGGGTTTCCTTCATCTTTCCTGAAATGTACTTTAACTTCTACGTATAGCTCAACCCAGTTCGTTCAATACGAGGCCCAGTCCCAGTTTCCTTGCCTTAAGTTTCATCTCTGCACTCGACTGCGTAGAGTGCCGATTTACTCGAATTCCTGTGGTCACTTTGCTCACATCCTTCTATTCAGGGTAGCTGCACGGTGCAACGCTTACCCATATATTCTGCGACATTGACGAGGGAAGTCTACCTAGACGAACGGGCAGTGCTGCGGCGTTTCAAGTTGTGTGTCTGGGCACATACCCACTCCTACGTGAGGGCTGCTCAATTTATTTATTATTTATTAGGGGCGAAGCTCCTTAAGGCGTGGGTCGTGCGTCCCCGATGTATGTAGTAGTAGTAGTAGTAGTAGTAGTAGTAGTAGTAGTAGTAGGTAGCCACCGGCGCGTGCCTGCCGGGAGGCACGCACGCGCCGAGGGCGAGCGCGTGGCTCCCGGCACGCGCTCGCCCGCGAGAGACAACGTTGGCGCAGGCAGCGTCTCCTAGCGAGTTTCTTGATTGAGAAATACCGACTGCTCGCGTTGGAGAAGCGTTCACCGGCAACCCATATATATATATATATATATATATATATATATATATATATATATATATATATATATATATATATATATATATATATATATATATATATATTATATATATATAGGCACTGCATCTTGACTTGCAATGAAGTGCCGGTGGGAGATTTCACTTGTGCATTGTGCATAGTTGAACCGTGAGGATTCGTAGCATGCGCGAGATCTTATAAAACTAGATGGCGGTACTTGTAGTTGATGATGAAAGATGCGAGTTGTTATAATAGTTTGATGACATTTACTCAAGTGTTTCACTTTTAATTGTGGGGCGAATTGCACGGAAGAGTTTCACGGTTTACCGATGATTCCTTCCGGAGCTTCGCCCCACTCATCATCATTCACCCCGTGAATATGCTGTGATTTATTTATTTATTTATTTATTCTCTGGCTGCTGCTTTATAATAACAACTTTTTTCAGTTCTTGACTCGTTCTATTTCGCCAATGCCCCACGTTGCAGTGACACGTACTACGTGACCCTATTTGCACTGTACATTCGACCACATTCGACCACCAAGTCGCAAATAAAGTTGCACAATGGCCAAAACAGCACAGCGACTAGACAGCGAGAATGCCGGCGTCCAAGCAGTGGGATGGAGAAGCAAAGAAACGTCTCTGCTTTAACACCCCCTGTATACATACGCAACTTTGCACGCTCATTCCTCGTAGAGTAAATGAAGCGCCGACATGGACATCCTCAACAAATAATCTCGCGTTGTAACGTGTGATTCTATTGCGGCAAACGGAAACGCACGCGACTCAACGTCGTTATTAGGCTCCGGCGACCTCACGTAAACACACGCACACAAAGCCCCGTCGCTCCGCGAACATGTTTTCGCACTCAGTCGCCTCGAAGCAGACGAAGCCCAATTTGTACCTCCATCCGGCGGATGTTTCGTAACACGCCGTTGTGGGCAGTTAAGGATATGGGGGACCCGATGGCAACGACTTCACTCCCCAGTGTCGATGTGTCCCTAGTAGGGGAGTATTACCATTAAAGATGGTGGCTGAAAAACACTGGACGAGAAACCGAAAACTCGCGTCTCGTTCACATGGTATACACCGAAATTGGCATGAAATGGTGCGAATGTATGAATAACGCACATTCGCACCAAGACATGCACACCGTATATATATACTCATATATCCGCGACAACATAACATCAGTACCATAACATGCTCGTCAGTTACGTTACGACTAACGATATTAAAATCATTTGTGCCTCATACCTGCATTATATCCGCATCCCTGGCTCATACCTGTGTGGCAGCGAGCCAGGGATACGCGTGTACGAGCCACCACACGTGATTGAAGGTTGACCTCCACAGCCTGTGCCCGATTACATTAACGATATGTTCGGCTGTCAAGGGTCATTGGTTTTTTTCGCCTTTACGAATCCAAAGCGATAGCTGTTAAGGACTCCTATGTATTTTTTTTTTTGTAGAGACTAAGCGTCTAGCCGTAAATAAAACACTGATTCAAGTTATCATCGGATACGATCGTGTTGTGCGGGACACACAGAGGCATTACATCTGAGAAACAAGGCAGTATAATTTCTTTGCCGAATACCAATGAAACATTTTTGCCGTCTAATTTCCTCTTTTCTCGGCTCGGCCCCATTGCAATTGTTGTCGTCCTGAGTGCCAAAGAATCTACACTGTATTGAATCTCTGCGCTATCCCGGCTAGACAATTACCTGACATTTCCTTAATTAAAGGAGTATCGACACGATTTCGCGGCGGCGCAAAATATACATTTTTCGTTTTCTAGCCATGTATTGTCAGCGCCCTCCGCACGCGGACGCCAGGAAACACGTACAAAATATTTTAGTTTGGTTTTAAAGTTTTCGTCGCCAAGCACTGCACGTCAGCCCCAGTGCAATTGACACTACGATGACGTATGGACACAGTCTCTTAAAAATCGCCGAACTCCCTGTCAGAGTCGCTGGACGACCGTGAAATTGCCGTTGTTTGCGTGCCCCACGTGTAACTGGCCACATACGGCAGAGTTGCAGCGACGCTATCACGAATTGCTGTCCCTACGCAACTTAGACGTACAGGGTCGTCCACTCTTAGGGTGAACACGACGCAACGTGGCTCCCTTTTTGGAACGCCAGTGCTTGCGACGTGGGCACGCATCGAAGCTAATAATGTGCAGGCGCACAGAGTGATCCAAGCCCCTCTACGCCTGCACTAGATTAGCGTCGACGCGCAGTCCCATCGCGAGCGCTGGCGTTCTAAAGAAGGCAGCCACGCTGCGCCGTGTTCACCCTAAGAGTGGACGACCCTGTACGTCCGACCGTGTTGACACGTCACTAGGAAACCGCTCCCTCGAAACTGAAACCGAAAGTGGGTTTTTAAGGGAGCCGTATTAAAATTATATTCATTGTGTTGCGAAGCGCCATGACACTCTTTCTGGGGTTGTCCACGTCAGTGCTTTGATTTACAGCAACCATAAGAGAATGTCAAAAATTCGTGTCAGTACTCCTTTAATTTCAACTACGAGGAGCTGTCGCGCCCTCGACATTTCAACGTATCTTGCCCGCAGTGCGTTTCAATGCAGTTTCGTCCCTGTAACTTTGAAGCTTACAAGTACATACCACGTCGCATCCGTTCATAACCATAGAGCATGATCTTGAAAAATTATGCATAAATGCCCTTGTGTCTTCCCTTTCATTAAAGGGCCACTAAACAGGCTCCTACTTTTTTTCAAAGCCGCCCAAACAAGCTAACTCAATCATAGAGAAGGTTGCGGCGATCACATTCTGCGAATATGACAGCGCTGCGCGCCACACAGACGCCGTATTTCAAAAAACAATTCGCGCGCTTCTTTCCGGCGACTGACCAGTCGCGCTCGCATCCTAGGTGTCGTCATGTCGTACCGCGAACAACTTTGCGTAGTCGTATCTCGTTGATTGGTCGAAACGTCTATTGTCAGATCCCCTGGCCATCCCACCGGCGTGAGCGCAGGAGCAACCCAACGTTTCTAGACACGGCCGGTCTGGACGCGCGCGCTCGCTCCCTCTTTTACGGCCTGAGCAGCTGCCACGACTGCAATGGATCTGTTTCATACAGGACGACGGTGCATTCCGCGCGAGGGCGTCGCGAGCCAACCCCCCAAAGCGCGTTGCTCTGCATGCGCTTCGTATGGTAAACCATCTGTCCGCCATTTACCATGCTAATGATTTTTTCCGCATGTAGAAATCGGTGCGTTCTAAGAACATGAAAATCGTGACATGCATGTCATGAGTGGCATGATTTACATGCCACGCGTTTCGTTAACGGGTTGTATACGATAATTGGTATGCCACAACATGACTGCATGACGAACATAAATGACAGGTCATAACATGAAAATCATGGCATGCATGTCATGAGCGGCATTATTTACATGCCACGGTCTTGGTGCTCTTGCGGCCGATTAACTTCATATGTACCAAAATCGGTATAGCGAGACAGTGCAGATCCATTTTACGTTCCTGATGCGTGCTTCGCATTTCCTCGATTCCCACTGCATGTGGGATCTGCCATTTATTTATTTATTTATTTATTTATTTATTTATTTATTTATTTATTTATTTATCCTCTGGATGCTGCTTTATAATAACAACTTTTTCAGTTCTTGACTCGTTCTATTTCGCCAATGCCGCCCATTCCAGTGACACGTACTTCGTGGCCCTATTTGCACTGTGCATTCGACCGCACTCGACCACCAAGTTGTAAGTGAAATTGCAAATGAAGTTGCACGATGGCCAAAACAGCACAGCGACCACACAGCGAGAATGCCAGCGTCCAAGCAGTGGGATAGGAAACCAAAGAAAAGTCACTGCTTTAACACCGCCTGTATACATAGGCAACTCTGCACGCTTATTCCTCGTAGAGTAAATGAAGCGCCGACATGGACATCCCCAACAAATAATCTCGCTTTGTAACGTGTGATTCTATTGCGGCAAACGGAAATGCACGCGACCCAACGTCGTTATTAGGCTCCGGCGACCTTACGTAAACACAGGCACACAAAGCCCCGTCGCTCCGCGAACATGTTTTCGCACTCAGTCGCCTCAAAGCAGAGGAAGCCCAATTTGTACCTCCATCCGGCGGATGTTTCGTAACACGCCGTTGTGGGCAGTTAAGGATATGTGGGACCCGATGGCAACGACTTCACTCGGTGATATACGCAATCCCCAGCGTCGATGTGTCCCTAGTAGAGGAATATTGCCATTAAAAATGGTGGCTGAAAAACATAGTGGACGAGAAACCGAAAACTCGCGTCTCGTTCACATGGTATACACCGAATTTGCATGAAATGGTGCGAATGTATGACTAAGACACCAAGACATGCGCACCATATATATATTCTCATATATTCGCGACAACATAACATCAGTACCATAACATGCTCGTCAGTTACGTTACGGCTAACGATAATAAAGTCATTTGTGCCTCATACCTGCATTATATCCGCATCCCTGGCTCATACCTGTGTGGCTGTGAGCCAGGGATACGCGTGCACGAGCCACCACACGTTATTGAAGGTTGACCTCCACAGCCTGTGCCCGATTACATTAACGATATGTTCGGCTGCCAAGGGTCATTGGTTTTTTTCGCCTTTACGAATCCAAAGCGATAGCTGTCAAGGACTCCTAGGTATTTTTTTGTAGAGACTAAGCGTCTAGCCGTTAATAAAACACTGATTCAAGTTATCATCGGATACGATCGTGTTGTGCGGGACACACAGAGGCATTACACCTGAGAAACAAGGCAGTGTAATTTTCTTTGCCGAATACCAATGAAACATTTTTGCCATCTAATTTCCTCTTTTCTCGGCTCGGCCCCATTGCAATTGTTGTCGTCCTGAGTGTCAAAGAATCTACACTGTATTGAATCTCTGCGCCATCCCGGCTAGACAATTACCTGACATTTCCTTAAAGAAGTATCGACACGATTTTGCGGCGGCGCAAAATATACATTTTTCGTTTTCTAGCCACGTATTGTCAGCGCCCTCCGTACGCGGACACAAGGAAACACGTACAAAATATTTTAGTTTGGTTTTAAAGTTTTCGTCGCCCAGCACTGCAAGCCAGCCACAGTGCAATTGACACTAAGATGACGTATGAACACAGTCTCTTAAAAATCGCCGAACTCCCTGTCAGAGTCGCTGGACGACCATGAAATTGCCGTTGTTTGCGTGCCCCACGTGTAACTGGCCACATACGGCAGAGTTGCAGCGACGCTATCACGAATTGCTGTCCCTACGTGATTGAGACGTACGTCCTACCGTGTTGACACGTCACTAGGAAACCGCTCCCTCGAAACTGAAACCAAAAGTGGGTTTTTAAGGAAGCTGTATTAAAATTATATTCATTGCGTTGCGAAGCGCCATGACACTCTTTCTGAGGTTGTCCACGTCAGTGCTTTCATTTACAGCAACCATAAGAGAATGTCAAAAATTCGTGTCAGTACTCCTTTAATTTCAACTACGAGGAGCTGTCGCGCCCTCGAAATTTCAACGTATCTTGCCCGCAGTGCGTTTCAATGCAGTTTCGTCCCTGTAACTATTGAAGCTTACAAGTACATACCACGTCGCATCCGTTCATAACCATAGAGCATGATCTTGAAAAATTATGCATAAATGCCCTTGTGTCTTCCCTTTCATTACAAAGCCTTCAACGCGCGTTGCAGTCAGGTGCATTGCTGCGATTTCTTCGAGAAACCGAACTTCGTGAATGTGCTACGCAAGTGACATTGATATTGATATGTTGCCAAAGTCTCTTCTCTCCTCGTTTCATTCCGCCATCCCCAGTACAGGGTAGACAACCGGAAATCTCGTCTGGTTAACCTCCCTGTCTTTCATTTACCTTTTTCTCTCTCTCTTCTTCCCTCTTTTGTATTTCTTTCCACTCCTGCAACTACCTCGTTGCGGTTGCAATTCCGACGGGAAGGTGAATAAACATTATTGTATCAGATTGGAAATATCAGTTACCCTATTTTTTACGGTTCCCTAGTTCTTTTATTTTTCCAAGTTCATTCAGTATAACATATTCCACAGAGGGTACACTCTTTCTGATCCATTCGCATGTTCCAGACTGATTTGTTAAATGAATAAACGATCGCTGTGTGAAGTAATACGACAGACCAGATGGCACACTGCTATTGATGGAGTCGCACGTTCCAGACTTATTTGCTAAATGAATAAACGATCGATCGGTGTGTGAAGTGATACGAGTACGTGCCAAAGAAAAGCAGTTTTCGCGAACGGATGTCATCAGCTAAATAAATAACTGCAGTCATCCTTCACGTTCGCCTAAGCGACGTTTCGGCTCTAGCCTATGAGACTTAAGGTCCCCGGCTATGTCAACATTTTCGCTGTATGCGGTGAAAGGCGATAGGTTCGACTTCCGCTAGGTTGCGGCATCCGTTTCTGTCAACTTCAAGATCCTACCTTCAAACGGCGGTATCCTAGCTTGTTTGAAAGAGGAGAGCTATGGTAATATTTCACTGTCTCAAAAAGATCCGCCCCTTCCCCTACATCGGGGGAAAATCGTGGGTTCCAGTGCAACTGGACAAGGAAGTGAACATAAAAATGTAGGACCTACATGAATCCCAAACGGCATCACTCTATCTCTGTTTGCAGTGGAGGTACTATACGGCCACTCACTGCACCACAGTGGTCTATTGGTTATGGCACTCGGCTCCCGATCCGAAGGTCGCGGAATCGAATCCTGGCCGCGGTGATTGCACTTCGATAGAAGCAAAATGTTAAGGCTCGTGTAATGTGCGAATTCAGCGCATTTTGAAGAACCCCGGGAGGTCGAAATTTTCGGAAACCTCCAGTATGCGGCGTCGCACATAATCATATGGTTTTGGGGACCCGAGAAACCCGAGAAACCAATCAGTTACATGCCACTCAATGGGAACATCCCCTTTTCTTTATTTTTGGGAGGTCGCGGGTTTGAGTCCAAACACTGTGAAACCAGACGTCTAGATCTACTGGAATCCTAAACTGCGTATTTCTACCTCGCTTTATAGCGTAGCTGTACGGTCATTTTGGTGGTCTTTCAGCGGGCATTTGATCTTTCAATTAATTTTAGTCATTCATTACCGTCGGTAACTAAACTTTTTCAACTCCTGTTCTATCACCTCAAGTCACGCACAATCATCAACTAGAACCAAACTCCGCTATTTATAATGGTCATATTTAGTTCTAGACATTTTTGATATCCGTGCCACGGCTGAGAGGCCAGCCTTGGCGCAGTGCACTCGTGGCTAGCGCGAGCAAAACAGAAAGCGACAATACGAAGTCTATAGAGGTCTACGCAAGTCAATATACACAAAACATGCAGCATCAAAAGCCACTAACTACATACTCATACGCCAAATAAATAGAAATGAAACGCATGCACATACATACATACATACATACATGTTGTTTTGTGGGGTTTTACGTCCCAAAACCAGTTCTGATTATGAAAGACGCCGTAGTGGAGGGCTCCGGAAATTTCGACCACCTGGGGTTCTTTAACGTGCACTGACATCGCACAGCACACGGGCCTCAACATTTCGCCTCCATCGAAATGCAGCCGCCGCGGCCGGGATTCGATCCCGCGACCCTCGGATCAGCAGCCGAGTACCTTAGCCACTAGACCACCGTGGCGGGGCATACATACATACATACATACATACATACATACATACATACATACATACATACAACATGCATACAAACATACAGTTGAATTATTGTTCTTTTTCTGAGGCTTTCGAGCGTTCTTCTTTTTTTAATGTTTGCACTGTTCGCCCTTGGCCCCTTGCACAGTACAGTACACGCACGCGATTGCACTCATATTTTGTGAAGTAAACTTGAAACATGAAAACACTATTTGGCTTCGCATTTACGAGTAAACTTATGGTATCATTATCATCAGTACTTCTTGATTTACCTGCATTGTGTGCGTTTTTTGCTGCTGCTTTTCTTTTTTTTTTTTTTACATTCGTGCTCGGGCACTCGCCTGCTGTGGGTATGTGCCTTATGTTCTATACCACCGGAAGAAAAAGAAGCGTGCTTGTCTGCCGGGATGGTTAGCCACTGTTCAGCAATATAGGTAAGTACATGCTGTACCAATTAGCCTACTCCCAAAGTGTTTTCTACGAGGATAACAGAAACATTCGCCTTTAACCAACCAAGAGAACAATCTGGTTTTAGGAAAGGTTACTCAACAATGGACCACAGCCACGCTATCAACCTAGTAATTGAGAAGTACGCGGAATATAACAAACCTCTTTATATGGCGTTTATCGACTACGAGAAAGCATTTGACTCCATCGAAATACAAGCCGTTCTAGACGCTCTACGTCGACAAGGGGCACCTGACGTGTACTTGAAAACCATAAACAACAAACATATACAAAGATTGCACAGCCACACTACTCCTACATGAGAGAAGCCGAGAAATCCCGATCGGTAGAGGTGTCAGACAAGGAGACACGATTTCCCCGATGCTATTCACTGCATCATCAGCAGCCGACACACGGCTGCTGATCCGAAGGTCGCGGGATCGAATCCCGGCCGGATCGGCTGCATTTCGATGGAGGCGAAATGTTGAGGCCCGTGTGCTGTGCGATGTCAGTGCACGTCAAAGAACCGCAGGTGGTCGTAATTTCCGGAGCCCTCCATTACGGCTCCTCCAGTAATCATATTGTCGTTTTTGGACGTAAAGCGTCAGAAATTAGTATTATGAATAATTGGCATGTGTAATTCTCCGAGAAGGACGCGCATGTGATGTGTATACAGTACGGCTAACTTACTGCAATGATGCTTTACAGAACGCTCACTTTCTTATCATGCAGTGACTTTGATACGCAGCTCTATCGTGACTGCTGTGCGTATTTATTTATTTATTTATTTATTTATTTATTTATTTATTTATTTATTTTTGTCGGTACGGTGACGTGAGGGAAGGCTAATAAGATGATGCCATGGCACGCTTTCAATTAATCAGCGCTATTAGTATATATACGTACGTGCTGTTCTGTTTCTGTGCGAAGCCGCAGTGACGGGAGGCATATGCACGGACACAAAGTTTCCTATATATACTATTATAATAGTAAGTAACTATGTGTACGGCTATCATATGACTGCTCGAGAACAGGAAACATAACAAAAAAAATCGTACGGCTTATAACTGAATGCGAAGTTGAAGTGTATTGCGTGCTTCTGTGTGTAAGCAATATAGGTTAGATTCCTGGACGAAGCCGAAACTCGAAGGGAGCAATATACAGCTAGCTGTCGTTCAATCAGGTTTTAGGGCACAGGGTTCGATTAACCGCGGTTTTTTGTAGCAACGATTAGAACCCCGGCAAATTACAATTGCAGAACGAGCGACGAACAGTACATCTCGCAATTATGATTTGTCATTCCAGAAATGAAGAAGAATATGTGTGTCGGCAAGATTATTTTTTTTTAATCACAGCTGGTTTTGGGACGTAAAACCCTAAGAATCAGTCAATCAAGATTGTTTTTCTTGTTCAAGGATATTGGGCGTGTCGAAAATGCCACTTCAGTATAAGTTGATGCTTGTGCTACATACACATCCCTAAAGAAACCATAGTGAGACACCAGGGGTAAACTGTCACGTGCTCAGACAACTCCCAATCAAACAAAACAAAATGGCAGATGCGTTGCCGAAATGTTACAAAGAACACCCGAAATCTCCTATTGGAAGAGGGTTTATTAGCGTTAGGTAGCAGACGGAAAGACGGTAGGGCGATCACAGCAACGACAGTCTTGGCCAGCGTCGACAACTCGAGATGAGAGGTCGTACCACCTGCTAAGGCCTGGCTCACTTTATTCCATACGTTCCTGGTTCCCCACTACGCAATGATTAAGTTTTAAGTATACAAAGGAGTTGATTGATTTGTGGGGATTTACATCCCAAAACCAGCTGTTAATATAAGAGACGCCGTAGTGGAGGTTTCCGGAAATTTCGACCACCCGGGGTTCTTTAACATGCACTGACATCGCGCAGCGCACAGGCCTCAACATATGTGTCCTCCATGGAAATACAGCCGCCACGGCCGGGATTCGATCCCGCGACCTTCGGATCACGCAGTCGAGTAGGGATGGCAAAATCGATGAACGATTAATCGATTAAATGTAAACAGTTAATCGATTAATCGTAATCGATTTCCCACTTTTAATTAATCGAATTAATCAGTTAAAGCTCTTCGATTAATCGATTAAGGCACCCCCCCTCAGCACCGCCCCTTGGCAGGAGCGCATGATTGCGAGGCGCGCGACGCCGGGACGCAGATGTCGAGCGCATGTTTCTGCGAAAGTAGAAGGAGCCCGGAGCCACAGACGGCCATACCCCATAGAGATAGAAATGAACTCGACCCGAAATGAACTCCGTCGTCTACACCGTTTTATTTAACTCGCAGATTTTACTTTCTTCTTGTGTAAGTGCCACATTGTAATATGCGCTGCTTATTTCTTGACTGGTTCAGTTCTTATTGCCGTTGTATTTTACTCCTTAGCGAATTAAAGATTATTTGTCACCAATGAAAGAAAGAGAGATAATCTATTTGAAGGTAGAGAGGGTGGCCTGATCTAGTACGCCCCGGCCTTCTACTCTACTCTGGAGACAACGCAACAGGGGAAAAGAGCGATGCAGCATGATGATGGGGATAAGAATGAGTGATCCGTATATACATAATAAGCCATGGCTGTTTGTGCAGAGGGGACAAGGACGCTAGTAATCATATTTCCCTAGCCCAACTGTCCGCCTTAACGCCTATATACCCTTTGATAACAGTAAGGCTAGCTTCCCTGCAACGCAGTTAGCCCAACTTATGGCAGCTATTCACTTCTGCAAAACAGCGTGCTGCGACGCCGAAACTGTCGACTCAGCTCTCTTGACATAAACACTCATAATAGTCAAACCCCAGCACGTGTACCTGGTACCTCGCCTCCACTTGAAACGTGACAGGGGCCGCCATTAGTTGGGCGAATATGCTGTGCAGGCAAACGAACTCGAGGATTATGAAAAAGGTCTAACAGTCCCATAATGGAAAGAAAGCACTTTAACTTTATTTAAGTTTAATAGTCGCTTTTCATAATCCGCAACTTTGCGCATTGGTATACCGAACGTCTTGCATCCAGTCCATTTCTATTGAAAAAATGACCTTGTAGCATTTGGTAACTCTGTATGGTCGCCTATTTCGGGTGAAATACAGCTTTCATCTATTGCTTGCACTCCCACGTCAGCCAGCCTAGAGGCCGCCGTCTACTGCTGTGCCACGAATGGAGGACAGTCGCGAAATACTGTATTCTAATCTCTGATACATTAGACAGCGTTCACAGTTCGAGCTGTACGCGCGATTGGAAAGGTGCGCGTAGCGCCGAGTTAAGTCAGCGACCAGGTGAAACCTTTGCACTGGCACAGCTGCCGTTTATTCTAGCTGGGAGGGAAAACTTGTGTCACTCTATTTCCCGCAGATGCCTGCACTGATGGCCTGTTTGAGACAGTATATTGCTGTGCAATCTCGCATGAGTGCCCTCAAGGAAGAGATCACGTCTGTTCATAGTTATAGTATATGACCGAGGGCTTCCACAACACATAAAGGACAAACCGAGAAATGTTGCCGTCCCTACAAAAGCAATCTTTAACACTTTCCTTTCGTCCTCGTCTCTCTCTCTCTTTTACCTTTCTCGGAATTTCCTCACCCTTGGCCACACTGCATGTTTGCGGTGCGACTTTCCAACCAGTTTGGTCGCCGAAAGCGCCTCCGATTTCGGTTCGCTCTAGTAGGCAGACTTCGAGGAAATACGACCTGTTGCCGAATTGTCCGTGGATCATGGCCACGCACGGAATTTTCGATCCTTGACATCATCCAGAGACGACGGCCTCCCTGTGTTCAGTGGGCGAAAGTGCGAATTTTCACGCAGCCGCTAATGCGCACATGCGATCTCTAGCGCGTCGGATAAATACTTGTGACGATATCAAACACAAGGAACGCTTCTCAAACAGCAAGGCATCATTTTTCAAGTACCTGTAAAAAATGTCGATTAATCGATTAAAACATAACAACGAAAGCGATTAATCGATGAAAGGCTCAATCGACGAACGATTAATCGATTAAAAAATTTAATCGACCATCCCTACAGTCGAGTCAACTCCAGAAAAAGTGGTTCATCTGGCAACATTGCTGAGAAAAACAAAGATGGCTTCTATATCCAGGGCGATCCAGGGACTGTCCAGGGTCACGGCCGCGCTTCCGCTTAGCGCTGTGCTAAAGTTTCTTGACTGCGGCACTGCGGTTTGGAATCATGATACTTCGTCGAATGCGAAAGGGTTCTTGCTGCCGAACATCTGATATTAATCGGTCTAAAAGATTTCAGCAGCGAAACAGCGGAAATAATTGCGCTGTGCTTTCAAACGTCGCACTTGTTCGGAGCTCGCCTTTCCAGCGAGCCTGAAGTTGAAGAGGGCAGGTGTACGTGTTCATGCGTAGCAGGCCTTTCCGAAAGATGCAAGCACTTGTGCGCGGCGTGGCTCCATTGAGTACAAATGCGTCACTTATAAGCGTGTTAAGAGAGTGCAGTTCTATGCGCGGTGCCGGAAGACAAACTTAGAGGTGCGGTGAAAAGGTCGAGGGCTCAAAAGTCGGAACGAGCGCAATAAATCCTGAATTGTCACCAGATGAACTCGAAATGCAAACGCGCTAGGTTAAACGATCACACATTACGTCCATAACCACCAAACAAATTACGAGGCGCAGCGCGCGCATGGGACGAAGGCGGCGAACGAAGGCAAGCGCTCGCTTTGTATCTTTTTACTACAATGCATGCGGACAAAAGTACATACGTCAGAATTAATGTTACCGCGGTTCAAGTTGAGCATAGGCACACCCAGAAAACGTTACACGTACACATGTATACACGTATAAACGTTGTAGCTATTTTGTTCACGCGCTTGCCTAAACTAAACTACACTCCGGCTCTTCGAAAAGCGCGCATGATAATAAACGCGCGCACACACAATCTGTGTACTCACCGGGGAGGAAGAAATCGTCGCGAGTGAAGTGCCTGGACCAAACTAGCATAGTTCCCGTCACCTTCTTGCCGATGCGTAAGTTCCTAATCCCTGTTGCCCTGCGCGAAGCGTCGTCTGCTTCTTTGGGGAACAGATGAAACGACGTGTTGCTGTCTTTGCATCGCGATGACACGCACTGAGGCACACAACAAAAGTCTTTTGATGAGGATTCTTTCTGTTTCGGAATGCTTCGAGGCGGCATGGCGTCAATTAAGGAACTACAGAGCTGTTTTACAGCGCGCGGTAATGCGATGCCATGCCGCGTTTCGTGGTCGACCTTGGATCGGCTGGTTCCAGGAACGTCCGCTAGGTGGCGAGCATTTAGATGGAGTCGCGAATAGAGCACCGTGGCGGGGCTACACAACTGAGTCCTCCCAAGTTGTCCTTGTTCGCATTACGCTTGGCAACCGTGATAGACAAATAAATCTTTCTTCTCGTTTCGCAAACGCTATTATACGCGTTACCATGCGCCTACGTAGGTGAGAGTCAAGCAGCTGATTCAGCAGGGGATATCTTGCTTCCTGTCGGCTTCTTACAGTTGGGAAAGCACCCCACTTGTCCTTATCACCTGCTGCTCCTATCGCGACACTTAGATGGAATTCTTGACAAGCACCAAGTTATACTGTGCCCATTGTTTCTGAAGAACAACATTATATGCGCCCCCCCAAATATACCTACGAAGTTTTCATCACACTTCCCTAAATTTCCATAATTTTATGCAAGCGTATTCACCATGAACACGTGTGCAGGCACACGTTCCCACGCAATTAACAATACTGTTAAAGCACGAACACATGCACACGTCTGCGTATTGTACGGTCCATGTTATCTTTGGAGCAATTTCAAGCAAGGTATGTAAAATCAGCTTGTCTGACAGTGGGTTATAGAAGAGTGTGCAAGCTTCTGCTTTCGTATGACTATGTAGTCGTGCAAGTAGCGAATTTTCCGATTTTGGGAGTCCAAGTGTGCAGTGCATGCATAAAGGATGAGAACGGAGGAAAGTTCTCGTCACAGTCAGTTGACTAAACGCGGGTCTTGTACTTCGGCACCGTGTATAATCCCGATTTGAAGTCATGTTGAGGGAACTCATTGCTGACTTTTTCTCACATACGCTGGTGGCATGGGACACACGTGAACAGACAAAAGCGAAACAAGCCTGCGTCCCGAGCGTCCGCTTGCGGAGAGTGTCATTAGAATGTGCATATATTCTAAATCATAAGATGTGCAATTCAAGCAGAACCTTTGTTCGATTTCAACGACGCTCTTTAAATTTTTGATCGCGACGCCTACATAATGGCACGGCTGACTGCTAAAAAAATGTTACTCCCTGAAATAGATGGTTGTCATGCGTAGTCTGTGACGTCGTGAAAGTCGGCAGCATAAAATCAGAAATTTCATGAACACTAATTCCCCGCACTAGCGGCGACATCGGCAAGTATATGTTGAAAGCTTCGACGCTGCCCACCTATACTCGGCTGCCACCAAAGAAACGCGGGTTCTATCCCGGCCGCGGCGGGCGCATTTTCGATAGAGGTGAAAAGGCCAGAGGACCGTGTTCTGTGCGTTGTCAGTGCACGTTAAAGAACCCCAGGTGGTCTAAATTTCCGGAGCCCTCCACTACGGCTTTTCTCTCCCGTCTATATATCCCTTTCCCTCCCTTTCCCCCACCCTTACGGACGCTTAGCCGTGCTCACATGGGCTGCAGAAATTAGCGTCCTTAATTTCCTAACTGAACCACAATCACGAGCTGCCCACCCAAATGACGAAGGCAACATTTACGTTGGGAGCATTGCAGTCCTCGACGGACAAGCGCTAACAGCGTGTCTCAAACAATGTCCAGCGCGTGCTTGACTTAACGATCAGGCGAATATTTGCCGTTTAAGGAACACGTCGCTCAGGCAATATGCAAGTTAATTGCTGCCGCTAATCAGCCGATGTCATCAGCTACGGCGAATAGAGTCTGTCACTTCACGCGACATCTCAAAGGTGTTATCGCAAGCCACAAGATAGCACATAGCGCATGTTTGTAACAAGGCGCAGTTGTTGCAATTATAGTATTTAATTTGTATAGCTTAGACACCAATGTAACGATATCGATTGGGCAAACGGGGGCAAGATTTCTTCGTTAAACTGAAAAGTTCACTTAATCGAGGACGCCTATAGACCTATTCCACCGGCCTACGTCACGAAGAACCCTCACACAGTATGTAACCGGACACCGTGCTACTGCAGTATTATCAATAATCACTGGTTTCTCCACGCGTGCATAAACTTTCGAACGGCATTATCGAAGAAGTCTCTCATTTATCCAAGTGGAGAGTAAAGGGAAAATTCACTTCGCTTGCATCAGGTATACACTTTCCCACAAAGCCAAAAATTCCCCTCTCGAACAGATACTTAGCGAGCCAGAGAAGTACACCAAAAGGAAAGATGTAGGCACGTGGCGACGCCTAGCTCTGAAGTTTAAGCAGCAGCTCGCCATCAATATTGGCAATAAACGTGGATTACGTTGTTCGTGTGGAGCGTGGTACGCTTCGCATCATGGAATATAGAAGGGTGCCGCCCCTTCACATAACTGAAGTCCCTCGATTTCCCGCCTCGAAGAAAAGATATGTAGGAACTTTAGCTACACCGAGCGGAAAAGCTTCTGGTTTCGGAGGCAGCTGCTAGCCCACTCTGATCTATCAGCTTCAACTAACGGTGTGCCTTTGGGCGTCAAGGCGCCAAAAGAGAGCCTCACATACCTCCAATATCTCCTATCCCTAAAGCCCCTAAATACTGTCCCCTCCCACCCCCTTTCGAATAATCCCAGCTACACCCGTGCCAGACGGCCAGATACGTATATGCAGTGGTGCGACATTATAACCTCGCAACTGACCTCTACTTAATTTTTTTTAAAATTGCAATGACAATTATATGGACACATAAATGGGGTTTTCGCCATCATGTCCCGAGCGCGCGCGCGCGCGCGCGCGCGCACACACACACACACACACACACACACACACACACACACACACACACACCAGCACCGCCACCTCTACTACTACTACTATTTCTGAGACCTTGAATTCCTTCCAAGACTACTGCCCTGCTACTACCAAATGCAGTCCTAATGTATAGGCTGCCGGGTTTGGGTTCGAACCCGGCAGCCATTGCATGGAATGGAATGGGTACATATTCGGGCGATTTTGTCAAATGAAAACAATCATTTGCATTGCAGTATGAAAGCATTGAGGACGCCACAGATGGGCCGATTTGCTTCCGATGTGTATGCGTAGCACACATTTCTCGTTACTGCCTAACTACTTGGCTTTCAACGTCCCAAATAGGCTTCTTCAGCGTCTACCCACCAGCCCGATATCAGCACCAAGCAGCTCCATCTCAGGATGACCGCAAATTACGCAATGTCAGTCCTAGGCACTTCAGCTTGTCATGTCTGTGAGCGTAAATGCCGAGCCAAAGGTGTGCACAAGGGAGGGGGCCAGTGGGGGCCGCCACCACCGGGTCTGCACTGTGCTTGGCACTAAGGGGAGTTGGGAGGACGGCGCGACACTGGGAGAACGTTCCAGAGAGTATTAGTAGGTGGACATTAAGCTGGAGAGAGACCCAAGCGAGATGCCAGCATGTGCATTGAAACTGAGGCAAGCTGGCGTTGTCGTGCAATTAAGCTACATGTGTTCTCCAAAAGTACACTGTGGCTTAGCCTGTTCCTAGTATAGTCCTCTGCATAACGTCATGTCTACAGAATTTGGGATCTGCCGAAATCTTTTTAACTTGCAACGCTATTTGAATGCACGATAAAATCAAGGCGAACCCATGTACCTCCCGGAATTCTCATTCTAGTCTGCACTAGAAATTCATATTTACTCAACCATGTCAGTATAGTATTTTGTGTAAAAGTGTGTAAAAGTGTACACATATAGGGACGCAATTTTACTTTCGGTCTGCAGCACGTAAGTTCCATTGACTAATGTTTGTAGGAAGTCTTATGTTCAAGTTCTGGAATACTATGGGAGTGCATGAATAGTGAATATATTCAAGGAAATCAAATACGAGTAGTACCAGAGAAAACAATGGTGTCCAAAAAAAGAATACTTCATATTTCTGAGGCGATAGGTTTAAGGAAATTGCTTAGAACCCATTCGATGCAAGAGGATAGCTGGTCGACACATTATTTGACAAGTATATAACTTTATACACACGAGCACAGCTCATGGATGATAATGTGTCGTCTAAACTAACTATATGAACTGGTACATGCAACTGCTCAAGACAACCACGTCGTGTTGTTAGGAGCATGGCCACTGAAGTGTTGTTTGCACTGATGTAAGTGTACAAGCCAATGTTACACTGATGTGACAGAAACTAAAGACTGGGGAAAAAAAAAATATGTGCATTTCTTTACCCTCAACTTCATTCAGTGCGTGCTTCACAAGATGTGCTCATAGTGATTCCTATCCTAAAGTATAAGAATTCAAAATGGTCCTCGTGTCCAATCTTGTAATGGTTCTCTCATTCTTAAGATTCCTATAGATACATATGAAGAAAAACACAGGACCCTGTATACCACAAGACAACACACGTAATTTTTATTGGTCTTACTGTACATTTCTCCTGTACACTTGTTCCAGAGCAGTGATGTGAGTATGACCGTTCCACGTCTCCACACACATGTACAATCCTCCCCCTGTGGTAACAACGTGCCATCACACATTCACATGAATGTACGCTATGATCACAAGATCAAATTGATTCCTCTTAATCGTGCTTTTTTTTTTTTTTCTGTCCCTCTCTTCTGAAATGCATGTTTGCCACAGGCAGTTTCATAGAAGGCAGCCAGGTTAAAGAGAGGACAAAGCCTTAATGCCCACAATTATCAACAATTTCGCAAAATGAAAAAAGGAAAAAAAAAAACATAAGAGAGTGAAGCATTAAGACAGTAAGAACAGGGGCCGTGTGGACCTTCACTACTTGCTTCGGTCAGTGAGCATTGGTAAAATGGGAAAACTGTTTTATAAATAGTAGTCAGACAATGTTCATCACAATACAATGTTGAAACCGCGTTTGAAGACTTCCCTTTTGCAACCACCAAAAAGGCACAGGATAGAAGAAAAGCCAGTATCTCTCCACTTAACAATGGGAAACTCATTTCTTCCAAGCACCATGGATTGTTGCAGTCAGAAAGCGCTCTACGTGTAATCCGCAAGTTTGTGGGAAGTGCTGTACCAATTCTGATTTCAATTCGCTGTATTAAGTTCGATATAAATAGACACAAATGCTCCATTTCCAATCCACTTAGTAACAAAAAAAAGTAACATTAAAGAGGAAGAAAGACTAGAATGCTTCAACTACAGATGACACCACTCAGCAAAAGACAATGCTCAGACAATACACACATCTGTGGGTCTGGTCACCGTGGAAAGTGGTTTTTTTTTTTTTTTGATCATACACGAAAAACAAGGAAGGGGCCCACAAAGACACATCCCTTCTTGCTCGTGAGAAAGAAACAAAGAAAGAACAGTGCACGACCAAGTGAAAAAAGCTAGTAAGACAGTGCAGATACAGTATTTGCAGACGCACTTCAGACATTCACCCTTAACACTTGCAAGCACATGTCAACTCGCCGCTCTCGTCAGACTCTGCCAAATGGAGGCCAGTGCCACCGTGCAATTGCTGTGGTCAAAACGCTTCGACAATGCTCCTCTAAAACTCCCCATAGTCGAAATTTCACAGCCAGATAGCTCCTGTATTTGCTCCGAGGGTGCCACAGAGAAAAGGGGGTCACCCAAACAACTGTTTTTCATTTGCAAATTTCGTGGAGGGGGATGACAAGGTTTTCAAGGAAACACAGAGGTCTGCCTGGAACAGACTTGAGTAAGCACACCACAGTCAATGAGGGCTCGTTATCACATTTGACCTGAGAAAAACGAGATCAGAGGGTTGAGCAGCTTTTGCAAGCTTAGGAGGTACACTCGCCCCGGTCTTAAATGACACAAATACTCGAGTAAAAAGAAATGGCTGGGCCTTAGCCTCCTACAACAGTTTCAGAGGTTTGGCCCATCATTCATGCGTAACACGAGTGCACATTTTAAGTCATCGAGCCACGCATTTCACACATGCGAGGGAAACGTCTAAAGCCAATGTGGAATGTACAAAAACATAAGTGCAAGGAGATTGTGCAGACTAAAAAAATAAAATAGAGAGACTGACAGTTCATGCACAATTGTGAACCTCCAATGCTCCTTCATATACAACTCTATAAAACGACAATGGCGTTCATCGATAAAAATGACCAAGAAAGCAAGGCCATTACAGGTTGGCTTGTAGTTCCGCGCAGTGCACCACGGAGTGAGTCTTTGCTTACAACAACAAACTAAGCAAAGCAAAGCCTTAACGAGAGAGCAATGCAGAGTTTAGCCACAGAGTAGTTGTACGCGAGATTAGATGGTACAAACCCTGCGCCTGTGCATTGCTGTATAACACCTCTCAGAATCTCAGTGAAAGAGCACTCCCCACTTGCCATCTCAATTTGGAACATTTGTTTAAAAAAAGTCTATAATAGACAAGTACTGAACAAGGGTGGCTGCATCAAAATGTTGCCACAAGTAAAAATGACAAAACAAAGAAAAAACACACAAGAGGACACCCATACTTCATTAATGTAATGTCAAGATTGATTTGATAAATGAATACACATGCATGTCGTGTTTCACTTAGAGATATTCACTGCATGTCCCTGTCAATGGTTCGCACTATACTGTGAGGTCCCCAGTGATGCATAAGCTGTTAATACAAGCAAAACAAGAACGCAATGGGACAAACTTACACATGCAGCAAGAGTGGCGATACTGATCCTAGAGCCACGGAAAGGGCTGGCATCTTTTTTGCCTTTTTGTTTTCAATGCTATAACACGTTCATCAGCACAGCAGGCTCGCCTGCAACACACAGGACTGCAAGAGCAGCAACACAACATACCGACGTGTAAACCATAGGGAAAGGATAAGAGGAGTGCTCTAACCATACTTAAGTGTGCATCTTGGATGCTCTTTAGCGCTTCCAAAGTCGCTGTGCAGTTCTCACACCACACACATACACACACACACACACTCACACACACAAAATCACACATGCGCACACATACACATTGACAATCAGATTGTTTAGACAAATGTTGCATCACCAGAGGCAACTCTGCTTCACCTAATCTCGCAGAGCGAGAACGAGAGAAGGTAGCAATGAGGCCTTGCCCAAAGGGGACTGTATCACATGTACATAGTATTGAAGGAAACAAAAGGTGGGGTATAAAAGAAAAAAAATAAACAGAGAAGAGGAAAGGAACCACGTGCAAGCCCTGTAACAGCCATATTTGGAAGTGCTGTCGTCATGCCGCGTCGAAATGAGAGGAGACGACTCCGCAGGACAACTTGCTTCGTGGCCAAGAGCACTCGGACACAAGCTGGTCAGGGCTGATGCTGCTTGTTGTCGCCTTTCTGCTTCTCTTTGCAATGCAGGTTTTGCACCCTGTGACACAAATGACACTCAATGTGAGAACATGCCACCAGGTTTTCAAAGTGATGGTCATTCAAAGGACCCTCAGAGTTTCTTTCTTACAGGTGAGGTCTTTCAATGAACAGCGCAGGACATTCATTCGAAGCATATTCCTTTAAATGATACAAGTGGTCCCTGAAGTGGGTAACATTTTCCACAGCATGCTGTGAACTATGTTGAGTGCTTTGGCACCAGCTTTTGATATTGTTCTATATGGCAGCACTAAACAGTATACTAGTTGTGGAACTTAATAGTTAAAAAATATTACTTCTACACATGTTTAGTGTCATTTCATTAGCAGCAGAAAAAAACTTTGTCAGAGCATGGTAGTGTGCAATGCAAGGGCTGTTTCATCAAACAAATGGAAAAAGTATAAGACAAATACAGCAGAACGTTAGGATGTCCAACCTATCTGATGATAAGAAAAACTTGGTTACACAATTAAAGAGTCCCATGACTTAGTTATGATCTTTATGCAAATTAATTTGCAATTTAACTTTCTTTTTCTGTTTACAGATCTTTGCTGGCATGTAGACCAGGTATTTCTTACAGCTCTACAGAAAATTCCAGTTTACCAAACTCTTTGTTCATCATGCATGCAAGTGTGTGCACATGTGAGAACAACTGAGGTAGACTACAGCAGCGCACAGTTTTTTGTTTTGCATTCAACCCTTGTTGCAACGAAGTTGCATCTCACATGAGAGTAGCTATGTTATCACTAAGAATTCATCATGGATGTAGATTCACAATACTATACTAATGACTCTAATTAGGTGCTTTATTATTACCAATAATTTGTTACCTACTAATATTCCTGATGTAGAGGTTCCTGATGTAGATTAGCCTAAAAGAAGTAGGCTAATGACCACTAACCTAACTGCACTTCTGTGACATCCGTTGCCTACAGCAATGAAGACTTGCACATTTGGCTCATCTTGTACTCATTATATTGTATTACATAGTCAACATATAAGACAAGAATTTGCAGGAAGTATTATGCCACATCTTTAAGTTAATAGTCAAGGGAATTAGATCCTTCCCAGTCTTTCCTGTCTACAAGAAAGAGCCTTGCCTTAACTAGTGCACTAAACTGAACTCCATGGTTGGATAAACCAAAAGCAATGCTATCCGATTTAAATATGACAGGAAATCCTCAAAGTAGGACATCTCATGTTGCTATGGATGTGGTCACTAAAGGCGATGCCAGGCTCAGGTACAGGCCAAAAATACAACAGTGCCACAGGGAGTGTTGATGGAGCAGATTTAGGCAATTTGATATACCGCACTTGCCTGCGTAATGAACCTCCCCCCTTTTTTATATCCATGTCAAAAAACTTCTTATGCCTGTAATTCTGTTCTTTTTATTTTGGTAGGACTGCTATGTCGTCAATGGTCACGTTGTTGTAAAAAAAAGGAGTCTAGAAACAGTTTAACAACCATCCTAAACAGACGCCGGTCATGCGAGTGCAAGTTGCGACATAAAAATTGACTGTGCAAAAGTAATGCGCATGTGCGACTACACGCCAAAGCTGCAACGATCCATGAGTTAGCCGCTGCCTGTTCTGTGGCTTTGTTTTTGGTTGTCTCGCAAACTTCATTGGACACTTGCTGCATCGATTACAGAGGGTTGGTACACTAGCTCTAGGGCCCGCTTTGAGTGCAGAGTTGTTGGATATGTGCTGGAGCAGGGGAACAGTGTGGCTAAATGGGACTTCAGCATCAACTGAGTGCACGTACCACGTTACTGGTAATCGTGAGGATGCTCTTTGCATAAGGAATAAAAGAAAAAAAAAGAGAACACTGCGCATCTTGTGGATTAAAACGAGGCAATTTCCTTTTTGTGAAGAGTGAAATTCCTGGTTGTCAAGCGGCTCCAGAGTGAAGGCTGTGCAGTGTGCCACGCAAACCAATTCCAGAACCATGCACAGGCCACAGCCAGAATAATGGACGGTGTATAAAAACCGTTTCTTGAAATTTTAAAGCAAGTAGCATTTGCACAACAAAGTTCACGCACCATTGCGTAACAAAATTCAGGTCTTATAACTCTTCCGCTACCTTTTTATTCTTTTTCGCCCAAGTAATTGAAATCTCCCCCCAAATCGACATAAACTTTCCTGGAAAGAAAAGTGGGTTCACTGCACAGGTAAGTAAGGTAACGTGACTGCTTTCATTTGCTGAGCACTGTACATGAAAGCCTAAACAGATGGTGACCTGTGAAGGTAATAAATGTGGTGCAGATATGTCATCTTCAATGTCATCTTTATCAGCTATACACAGATCAAGACAATTATTAAAAGCACAGTCCTTCTTTTGGCAAACTTGCAGTATATCTAAATAAATAAAATAAAACGATCTCAATATAGGTAGTACAGCTATGCTTCCGAATCGCATGTGTCCTTGCTTATGATTAGGCGAGTTTGCTGCTCTAAAACATTCGTATGTACTTAACGACTCTGGAAAGTTACAACAATGCTTGAAGTGAAAGAGCTACATTTCTTTTCAAGCAATGCAGCTACAAAAAATAAAATACATGTCAGTGGACACAACAAAGTGAATGATCATTTTCGCTTGCCGTTATTGGTTATACAGTCACTGTCAGAGCACAAAGGGATGTGTATACTGGCTTCTGCAGTCACCGGAATTCCCGGAACCATGCCACTGTGGTAAGCTTGGTATACTAGTTCAGCATCGAGTACTACAGTCCGTACATTCAAATTCGCCTAACTGCCAATACTATGGCAGGCAGTATCTTGCAAGGAGATCGCATCCTTGAAAGTGATTCTATCAAATGCAAGTATAGCCTCAGGTTCCGGAGAACAATGCTGAGATCAACTCTCAAGTATGCAAGGCAAGTGCGCAAGTTATAATAAGAAGGACAATCTATGGGAATCAGCATCTCGTGTAATGCCGAGTATTGAACGAGAGCACGAAATGTGTATTGCTAGCAAAGGCTTTTAACACGACAATGACCAAAACGGCATCAAAACTGCTTTATTGAAGCAAAGGTAAGAAAGACCAGAAAATGCGTATTGGAAGAGGCCGAACAGGGCACTTACATTTTAAATATGCAGCTAGAGCTTCATTACGCGCTCACATCCTTTGGAGTATACTTGTCGCTCTTGGACCTCGTTATTGTGGGAGTCACCGTCGCCATTTCGTGTAGCTGAATGTGCTCTATCAGCTTGTCCTTGTTTACAGGGGGACCTGCACAGGAACAATGAAAATGTAAAAGAGGCGCAGACTCTGTCCACAGAAGACAGTACACACATAAGAAGCCATACGTGACACAAATGTGCACAATGCACTTCAAGCCCTCTGCAATAGCTTTGTAGAGACAGCTTCCACTCGTTTCATATCAATTACGCACAGCAGCTGATCTGCATGACAATGTAGGCACAATATTTCTCTCATCACTCACAAAGCACAGAAACAGTAATATTTGAAGAGGCATATCTACAAAACAAAAAAAAGTTCGGGAGGGTACGGCTTTGACACTAAAGGATCCCTCAATTTCCACCAGCCAGTGTTTTCAAAAGTTCCCGAGTGCCGAGGATTTCCACTCTTGTCCAATTCTCATTGTCAACTATAATCAGAGCTAACATCGCTCTCAAATTTACACTGCTGTCTTCATCGTACAATAACAGGTACCACACCGGCATTGCAATTCATCATTACCTAGGCCCCATCCGTTGCAGTATCATCATCATCCTCATCCTCTTTTATGACCACTGTCGAAGCAAAGGTTCCGACCAGTGACCTCCTTTTACTCCCATCATCTACTCACTCGCACCATGGCGACCAGGAAACATGGCAACTAGTTACCAGTTATATCTGCTATAGGCGACTCTGCTTACACCTCTTTATGTTGCCTAGGGTAGCAGCTAACCTTGAATGATCAGACTCCTCTGGCTTCATGTATAATCTATAATGGACACCTTCCTGTTGCTACTAATCCACCACAATCATCATCCTATCTATGTGGCTACAGTAGAAATAAGGTGCTGTCCACTGATGTCTAATTATTCTAGTCTTGTGCTTTATGTACAAGCCATTAATTCCCTTTAATGGCAAGAATATTGGCCACAGTAGTAAGGCCTTGTCATTCGTCACAGTCACAGTCATCGTCATTCCATTTATCCTACTATAAGGCAAGAGCCCCTCCCACTATCAATCTCCAAAAGTCTTACCGACATAGACATTTACTGCCCTCAATATCAACTGAAATGGGCACCTGGCTGGTATTTATAATTGATGATGATATTCATCCTATTTATGTTCACTCCACAGAAAAGGTTGTGCCTGTTCATCTCTAATTACTACTGTTGGCTTGTGCATGATGGACTATCCAGTTATTAATCTTAATGCCAAGTGTGGCTACAGTAACTGGTACTGGCCTGGAACTTGTAATTCATTATCATCATCAATTTCTCTGATCACTACAAAGGCCTTTAGCTTTAAACTACAAATACCCTTTTCTTTTGTGTTTCTTGGTACTGACACTCCGTTCATTGCCTCTATTGTCTCCTAGAATATCGACAGCAGTAACTGGTGCTTTCCTGGCATTTTCAATTCATGATGATGATGATGATGATGATCATATTTATGTCCGCTGCAAAACGAAGAATGTGCTCTTCAATTTCCAGTTAGTCCCACCTTGTGCATGTATACTGCTTAATCTCAACCAGAATAATGAGTGGGTTGCAGTCATTAGCATGCTAATCCTCAATGTCCCCTCATCTTTTACATGTTACTATTAACATTTATTGTTGTGTCGTTCACTGCCTGATCCTTAATGTATGAATTCCATTTGCTGGCCTGAGAGTTTGTGTCCCATGAATAATTAAAGGGAGAATACAATGAATAAGTAACAGACAATAACATAAGCTGCTGGCCTATGTAGCTTGGTAATGACTGCTGTATGTGCATCAACCCCCTTTATACTAGTCTCCTCTAAATTTGCTTATGATCAGAACCCACTGCGAGCAACTGGTCTAAACATTTTTTTGCACAAATTTGGCATTTGCACTTCTTTTTTTTTTTCTTTTGTGATTGTATACGTTTGTATTTATTTAGTTATTTTGTAAGGTACTAAAAAGAGGACAATTCAAACTTGCAGTTCACAGTGAATGCCCCAGAGTGGGCATGAGCCATCAACTTTTGGTTCATCACATCACCAATTTTCAGGTTCACTAAATCCTTCCACTGTCTTTTTCTGTACTTAGCTAAGGGCTTTAAACATTCATTGGAAGCATTTTCACCACTGCTGAACAGCATAACGTCATTTGCAAACTACAGGTTGCTACAATATCCACCATTTATCCAGGCTTTTAATCCTTTCCAGTAAAATTACTTGAATACTACTTCTAAGCGTGCAGTGAATATAACTGGACACACTGCAGCCCTCTGCTGGATACCCTTCTTGATCAACTTTTACTTCGTTTCCTGCAAAATAGTAATGCAGCTCTGTAACCTTCATAAATATTTGCCAAGGTATTCCCCAACTTGATTTCACAATTTAGGCTTACAATTGCTGATATTAAATACGAAGTTTTCAAACAAGTGCAACTACATAAAATTAGAGGTCTTTAAAGGCCAAATATCATGTAAATATCAACACCTAGCTTACATACTGTAATGAATGAAGGATCATTATCATCATCAGCCTGCCTATGCCTACTGGTGGTGGTGGTGGTGTTGAATCGGATGGTTTGGGCAAAGCCCTCTCCTGTAGATCTCACCCTATCCCAGCCCTGTGCTAACAGCGACCACATTATCCCCACAAGCTTGTTGATCTCATCAGCCTATCTGACCTCCTGCCACCCCCTGAGTGTAGGATATATATCAAAATTATCTTCGTGCACCGCGATTATGCAGATAAAAGTAAACAAGACTTGTACTCAGTTACTCTGAAATCTCGTTACCTAGACCACCATCTGATTTCTCACACCTTGTTTGGCACAGTAAAGACACCTGTAACTCTGAAACTCTGGCAAATTACATTCCTATACAAGAGGAGCTAGATAGTGCACCCAGTAATGTGGCTCTCTTGCCATGTGACAAGCTGTGAATTGGACAAAGTGGTGCCAGCATATGACACTTTAAGACGAAGCGGTGGAATGTGCACCACTGCCACCACTGCTAGCAAAAGCATCATGGTTGCAGCAGGAAAGCTTAACAGTTCTTTATTGCATTTTCTGTCGGTCATGTGCTGGACACCTTCAGGATGTTAAGTTCTTTCGTGTTCATTCACTTCGACACGTGTGTTCTTCTGGTTCCCCGTGGATGGAATTATCCGGAGAGGCACAATGGTGTGGCTGCAACAATCTTTGCCTTGTTGTTTTGGTGCCTTCGTCGAGCTGTGGGGCTTGGTGAAATCCTCGCCGCTCTGGAGATGTATCATGCCTGTTCCCAACTACTGTTGAGTTTTTCAGCCTCTAATTACACGCCGCCTTCAGGTTTTGCACCCACACATGCGGCAGCTTCCTTGCTAGATGCTACTCTTTCGGGCACTAGGGCCTGGTGCAGGTTTAACGTTGTCCTCAGGTTTAACATTGTCTGCTCTTGGAACAACTCCATGGACAGGAACATCATGCGAGGCACTCGACTTGCAAGCGTGCAGATCTTGGACCGTGATCATGCTTGTCAGGGCGGTGTCTCTTTCGCGTAGCGGACTTGCTGTGGTCCTTATCACCCTGCACAAGCTTTGCGACTGTTTCAGTGTCCGGTTTTTCAGTCTCCAAGTTAACATTGTCCTCCAACATGACCTTGTCCCCCCTTGAGACAAGTTCTTGTACATGACCATCGCAGGAAACACTTGGTTGTTGCGCAAGTTTTTGGCCGAGATCTTGCTTGTGCTGGTGATGATGGCGGTGCTTTTGTCGCATGGTAGACTTGGTTTGTGCCTTACCACCCTGAAGATGTTTCTCGTCTTCCACACTGTCTAGCTTTTGAGCCTCCGATTTAACGTTGTCGACTCCAGTGACAACCATGACACTGTCTAGCTTTTGAGCCTCCGATTTAACGTTGTCGACTCCAGTGACAACCATGTTGGAAACAATAGGAGAACTTTCAGTTGTAGATACCACGTTGTACGCTCCTGCAACCTCTTCTTCATTGTTGATTGGATGGCTTTTGACTGGGTTGGGATTGCTGTGTGTAGCCTCCAATGCGGTTGTCGAAGTGCCGTGGAACCGGGGACTGCACGGCTCTTCGGTTATGGTACTGCCGTCTGCGATTGCACCCTGCCGTGTGAATGCATGCTTGCTGTCAAGCGACCCTTTCTCTCTGTGCAATGACATTCGTTGTGTGAATATGCTTGCTGATGGCTCACCCATGCTATGTTGTCATAGTAAGAAAAAGTAATGCCCTGTTGATCATGCACAGTTTCTGAATCCATAAATATGCTAAAGAATACAGTATTTCATTGTAGATTATGTAATAATTTAGGAGTGTGCAAATATTTAAACTTTTGAGTACTTTTCTAGTAGTGCTTGTTATTTGGCTGAGAAGCAAACACAAAAAGACCTCAAACACAAGCTCACAGAATAACCATATGCTATATGTAGAGATAAAAAGCAAACAGAAGTTTATGACCATGCCCTAGCATCCCCAATTTCTTGTCTGTCTTGTTGCTGGTGGAACATGTTCCAGATACAACTGCAAGCAGACTCACCCACTTCACATTTTTAAACTTAAATAAAATTGGTCTACTTGCAATTGCGGAAATATACCTTTTGCAATGCAAATCTATGGCAATTTAATCTGGAAGTGTTTGAAAAATGTTCTATTCAATATGCATGCGAACGTTCATATTTGGAATTGCTTTCCATCCAAAATCTTGCTATTTACACAGCCCTATTGATAATTTGCTTTAGTTATTGCCCAGAAATGCTTTTTTTCAGTAGGAGCTTTCTATGTGGACATGAGGATAGCTAAAAGCATCACTTCGCAATTTTGCTGCTTAGAAATTTTCCTTGCATTTTGATGGCAGACCACAATCAGTCATACATTTTCACTAAAGAACTGAGAAAACGGCAATCTCGCTCAAGTCTGAAACAGTGAGTGTGAGTGTTTATTTACAGTGCTAAAGTATCATTATGAAAACAATTTAACTTCACTTCACAACCAACAGTCTTCGCCTTGCACGTGCTGAAACAGGGAATGCTGTAAAAGACGAACATAACAAAACATTATACCTAGCCTAACACGTTACATGCCCTGAATGCACAGTAGCTCATGTTTCCTCACACAACTTAAGCATTCAAGAAATTTTCACATGCCAGAGCTAGTATATGATTTTGGCATGTGAAACCCTAGAAATGAATGTGTATATTTTCAGCACAATCCCTGTTACTGTACCAGTGGGGACCAACTGGGACCGTTTGAGCTGGGAATTGTTCCATAACCCAGTTGAACTGGGACCAGTTCCATTCCCAGTCACAAGTTTTCACGTGGGGTGATATGACTGTGAGGCACAACATTGGCAAATAAATCTACATCCTTGCGCATAGCAGTACATTACCCTAGTGAGTAAAGGCAGTGAACTGCTCTGCTTGTGGAGGTAATGCAACAAATAAGCTTGTAATCATGACTTAAGGCATCTCAAGAGGCACAATATGTTGCAAGTTACCCCCCATGGTGGTTCAGTTGCATAAACCAGTCAATTTGAACAAGACGAGCACAGCTTATGTGAACACAAACTACCTATTTTAATCTACACCACCTGTCTCATGTCAAAGAGCTGGAGGCATCAGGTTTTGCTGACCCCTATAACTTGTTGTCACTTGTTTAAGCTGCCTCATCTGATGGAAAAACTAGGCACACTTTCTTAAACTTGAGCCAAAACGACTCTCGTCATGCAAGGTTCTCATGCAAATCAGGAGTCGCAAAATGGAATCGGGATGCACATGTAGCAGTGGTTTCTAAGTGCACTAACTAGGTCCATGGGTATCGTATTTGCGTAATTGTAAGTCTATGTGAATGTAAGTAACACCTCCACCCACCCAAATTGCATGTCAGGAGCCAAAACTGACTAGTGGAACATGGTTTCAATTGTAAGTCGACCCCAAACTTGGGATTTCAAATTTTAACAAAATGGGTCATAACAAATGTAAATACAGTAGTTAGCAAACACCATGAACAGCCTTTGTGCCACAGAGGGAACAGTGTTCGAGCAGTGTCATGACACACTGAAGGGACAATAGTGAAAAACACAACACCAATTCTCATCAATTTTGCAATAATACATAAGTTACTGAAAGGCGAAAGAAAAGAGGAGGTTCCATCTTCTGATCTTCATACAGATAATCAAGCACTGGTATGGCAGTGGGGTGCCAGAAATTTTTTTTCTGTATATGAGACATAGCATATAAGTAAAGTCTTTGAAACCTGAAGGTTGGGAAACACAATGCAGTCTGCATTTGCCAACAAAGATTTAATGAGACAGCATTGCAATGCTAGCATGAGAATGTCTAAGGCGATGGCACAACCTGCATCCCCTTTCGATTGCTTTATAGTAGAGGTGTGAAAATATTCGAAATTTCGGATAATTTCCGAATAGCGCTTGCTATTCGATTCTATTTGCACTTACTTTTACTATTCGAAGGAATAGTTCGAATAGTAAGTCGGTAAGCAAGTTCGAAATTATGGGGAAAAAATATGCTGCGTCTCATAACAAGTGGCCCATTCCCGCAAGCAGTGTGCTTCGCCGTATAACACCGGTGTAATGCGGCGAAACTAACACTCGCGTACTGCGGCGAAGCTAACACCCGTGTGCTGCGGTGAAGTTAACACTCGCATACTCTGGCGAAGTTACCACAGCTTTCTGTTGCACAGTTCTGTGTTTGACTGTTCTTCGCGACTTTGGAATGACACTGCGGAAATTTATACCTCACTCAACAGTTGTTTTGGCCATGTTTAACAGTACATTTCTCCGTAATTATATATTGTATTATTCACAAATATTCTAAAAATATTCGATTCGAATTGTACCTAGACATAAATGTTCGAATTCGCTTCGCACTCAAAATTTTGCTATTCGCACAGCTCTACTTTATAGACTTGGTCACTTCTCAAGGTAAGACTGGCATCTATGTTACAGTACATCAGGGTTTCTTAAAGTTACCTAGAGGGAAATGTGGTTCTGAAAAATGTATGCAGATAAATGCTGATATTGGATGCATATGGCTGGCGATATTCTGCCCATCACAATGATTCATTTTGCAACAAAAGCACATGCACTGAGGTTTTTGTCCTCATTGTTACATAAAACAAGTTGTACTCAGCTTTGGGAGCACTTGCCTGGATGTAAGACTATGAAATGCAAAACATGCCCGAGTGGCCTCAGCAGTTGCTGGGCAGATGAGAAAGCCGGCACTCGCTCTTTCACAGTTTATCATTCATTTCTTCCTTTTACCATACCACTACACATCACTGGAGGTTTTAAACGTGTAACATAAAGTGTAATACGGGCAGATAAGATTCGTGCAGCTGTGTCCATATTTTTTCGTCACACTAGTGCCTGATGCCAGCCAACGCAAGCCTCACAGACACAAACACTGTCATTACTACAATGATACAGCGCCAGGGAGGAAATTCGCATAGGCTGTGGTGCAACATTTCCCTCCAGGTAGTTCGGCAAGAAAAACTATGGTACATCACAAGGGTGATTTGCTGAAACAGCTCAAGATGTATTTCTCAATAGTGTCCCTTTAGCAAACAGCATGCACACTCAAAAGTTATGCGTACAGAACATCCACATCCCACTTCTCTGTGCTGGCACCGAAGGCAGGGGCAGGCAGGTGGGAACGACGAACAGTAGTTATAGTACTGACCTAGTATGCTGAGGAACACGGGCAGGAATATGAGGCTGTGCAGGGTGCCAAACGCGATGATCCCCAGGTACATGCGGAAGTAGAACACCTGGAATATCTGAGACTTGGCAAACGCCAGCACCAGGATCCCGCAGTCTGTCAGCGTGATGCCTGACAGAATCTGCAGTGGCACAATTACCAATTAGCACGTTATAACTACTAAAGGTACACCAATAAGTGCGGGACAATTGGCAGGTGTGCACACAGCGAATAGCAGGTTAGGTGCCAAAGCTACTGACCGAGCTCCCCATCTTGGTAAGGGCATCCTGGGCTCGCTTGACCCTTGTAGGAGCACCGCTAAAGGCAAACACCCGCACCAGGTGGGAGCAAAACTCAACGGAGATGCCCACGCCCTAAATTAAGAAGCAGAAATTAATGGTACAATAAAGAGGTGAAGAGAACGAGATATAGACAGCTGACATTGTAAAGCTTCGGTAAAATTAAAAAATAATGAAATTAAAAAGAATTTCAATGAAGCTGACACAAGCTTATGAAGTGTGTTATATGAAAATAAACATCATAAGATGGTGGTTATTGCATAGATAAACATGGCAGGAGAAAGAGCACATTATTAACACAATGCAGAAATGCAAGGATAGGAGGCTTAAGGAGCTATCCCTGGCCTGCTTTGAAGGTGATCCACAAATCATCCACAGTGGACAAGTTGCCTCAAGCTGTCTATGGATATCCACCATAATATGTTCAGTGAAGAAATGACAACAAAAGCAAGGAAGCAAGAAATAGTCACGTTAAATACATAAAGATGGTTGTAATCACAGGACATCTTATTAATGCATGTAATACAATGGGTGAGAAAGGGAGATAAAAAAAAAAATTGGGAGCCGTTCTGCTCTGTGAAGGCGGACGGCCATCAAAGCTGTTTAGCAATTAACACAGAGGTGACACAGTCGAGGGCAATAGTATGAACAGCCAGACTGTGAATGTGACCGTCAAATTTTTGCATGTACAGAGTATACCCCGACACTCCAGTAACAACACCACCATAGGCTATGTCAAGACTGCTTACAAATCTGCATTTCCCACTTCCCAACATGTGCAGACAACTTCTTTCTTTATGAGCAGGCTTCACTGCAACACACATGCAAAAGCCACCTAGCAATGATATTGTTGAAGAGATTTCCCCAGGAGCAACATAAGCAGCCTTTCATCAAATATTATGGCCTTAGGACCTTTTCTTTCATTTTGTTATTGTCTACTGTTGACATGAGATGCGTGTCCTGGTGGAAAGAGGACGGACACTGCCATCTAGGGGAGCCTGAGCACACGAGGCCTCTTGCACGCACACGCCAAGAAGTCCTAAACCTTATACAGCTTTGTTGTATAAACCGGTGCACAATGTCCCCAGCACTTACCACCACCAGGTTGACGAGCGACACAGCGTTGAGGGAGATGTCCCACCAGTACATGAGGCCCATCAGATTGACGATAATCATGACAATAGTGAAGGTGACAACCAGGGCAGACACAAAGTCCAGACCCAGCAGCACAAATGTCACCGCAAAGATGGCGCCCAGAGAGAGCGCCAGGTTCTTGAATGTGTCCGGCCACATAGTGAGATACTGCTCGTAGAACACGTGCACCAGACTGCGCAATGTTGACACACAAAAGGAACAGGAAGCAATGTCAGGGAATACAGGTACAAATAAAGGAATGCAGCAGTCATTTCTAGGCAATATTTTCCCCCTTAAAGTCATGGAACACACGTGAAACCCCATAGTACTATTTTATTAGATGCCTGCATATCTTTGGTACAAGTAGCCATCCAAAAAATGTGCGCTCGGAGAATTAGAATATGCAGCAAATTTTCAAAAGCCAAGAGGCAGTAATCTGAATTTTCCTAAGAGCACATATTTATATTTACTAATTACCATGGTATCACTAGTGTATATGAACTGATTGTACCTCATTGGGTGCTTGCATTTTTTTGGTATAGGTAGTCGTCCGTAAACTACGAGTGCTTAGAGAAATGGGCCCATACAGGTTGGTTTCTAGCGTTTTACGTCCCAAAACCGTAGCGGAGGTCTCAGAAAATTTTGACCACCTGGGGTTCTTTTAACGTGCACTGACATCACACAGTACAATGGCCTCAATATTCCGCCTCCATCAAAATGCAGCCGCCGCGGCCGGGATTCGATGCCTCAACCTTGTGGGTCCATACAGGATATACAGCAAATTTTCAAAGGTAAAGGTCGTTATGGGTGGGACCTTCAGCGACATAGAAACTATATAAACAATGCACAACGAAAACTGCAGTGTGCCGCTTGTTCATTTTTTTGTTGTTGACCATTTGACAGCGCCGCCATTTTCTGATTTTGCGGCATCGTGGGCGAACTACGTGTTAAATGGAAGCGAAAGGCCATCGCAATGGAACAAAATGCAGCCACCACAAAGGCTGTCGCAGTGGGTGCAAGATTTGCTAGTACCGATGCCATATAGCCCTTTTGTTTTACTATTTTTAAATAAAATTTCACTGCACGCATGGCCTTAAGCATTACCACTGGTTGCAACACCATCGTTCTTGCCCGTTAAAATGCTCTGTTCAGGCAAAGAAGCTTTCGTAAAATTTATCCCGCATAATAAACGCACCCCCCAACCTTTCTTCTGTTTTTTGGGAAAAGAAAAGTGCATTATTACGCGAGTAAATAAGGTAAACACTTCTAACGCACACTGGACACACATCAGAGAATCTTGAAGAGTTTGCTACTGACCTGTAAGGAATCACTTCAGTTTCAGGCTGGACTTCCTTGATCATCTGTGTTAAGTTGTGGGATATTAGCCGTGCCCACTCTAAGGCCGTATAGAAATCCTTCGACGTCTTCAGCACAGGGTGATAGGCTGAGTAGTAGGCAGCTGAAATGCAAAGCAAGAGTTACAGGTGTTCAGAAAGGCAACCATAAATTCTTCAAGAAAATTCCTATTATCAAGACTAAAGCTTTGCCCTGGACATTTTGGAGCCCGTGGGACATGCGACGCATTTTTCTTGCTTTTTACGACCTGTTAGTGGACAAATGCATTTCCTCAAACATTCATTATGAGTGCCTTGAAAAAGCGAACATAGTTCCAAGGGTACTGAATCATTTTTGACAGGCAGTGTTTATTTTTTTGTATGCTGACACCCCAGCAGGAGCAGCAGCCCCTTTGCATTCGACACCAACTAAACATAAATGCAATGAATGATATCAACGCTATTAAACCTCGCACTTAGTGTAGAAATGCTGATAACAGTGAACCAACATGCAAAGTCAGCTGCACAGCAAATTAACTCCTTGGTTAAGGTACAAAAGCAGAGCCTTAATGTTCTAGTATGGCACACAATCCAAAAGTGAGCCTCAGACAGGGGAAGTTGACGGTACAGAGCAGTTATATATTAGGCACAATGGGAGTGCTTCAAAACGCTCCTACAAATGGTATAGCATGATTCTACTCCATAAGCTGTGACCACCAGGAGGCCATAGGGCACTGCAAAGTGTGGCAAGATAGCATAAAGCTACCCTGATGATTTAAATTCGGTAAGATCCTTGAACATGCAATTTCCCGATTGGAACTGTGTAGGCTGGTTTATGGACTCCAAACGACAAATAGCAAAGAGGGAATGCAGTGAACACTGCCTAACCAGCTGTCATGTGGTCCACGATGACAAGCATCACTAACTAACTGGATGTGTTTATCACTATGGCCTGCTTGTATTGGCAAAGTCCAACTACTACCAGACTGCCACTAAAACCACCATTCAACATTAATGTGCAGAAGATGAGAACCACATCTCTAAGGCCCATCACATTCTAGTGCCAGTACCAAATACAGCAAAACCTCGTTATAACGAAGTCGAAGGGGAGAGGTATTTACTTTGTTATAACGGTTAGTTCGTTATAGCCAATATCAATTTCATCTATGGGAATTTCAAGGGGAATTGCGATTACTTCGTTATATCCGATAATTCGTTATATCCGGGTTCGTTATAACGAGGTTCTACTGTATGCACAAAGAAAAACACCTTTATGACAATCTTTGAAAGCAGACAGATATAGCTTTATTATTGAATTCATATCCAACATCCAATTGATTCAAGAACACTTACCTTGAATGGTCCCATTTATATGGTCGATCGCACTTCCATGCTCTGCACGACCGCTGAATTAGAAAATAAAAAGAAACAAGACATCAATCAAACTGTCCTTCCAGAAGAATGAAGAAAAGAAAGCATAGAGACGTTACCAGAGTGACACTCATTCGGTTCACCAATAATTAACACCATAATATGGCTGCACAAGGTACTCTCTAGACTGTGAATTCAATTAGGTGATATGTTTTAATTACTGTAGCTTGATTTCATAGTTTAAACCAGCATTATCATATACAAATTACTCACGCTGAAGAGCACTTCAGGTTAGGCACATCAGCCAGGAACCAGGAAAGGCGGTGTTTAAATTCTTCACCGGCAAAGGGTTCAGTTCTTGGCACACTGCAGGACTGGCATGAACCATTTGCTAAAGGAAAAAGAAAACTCAATTAACGATGAAAATAAAATGTCACCACCTCAAGAATTCCAGTTTCCAGCAATGCGTACTCCACAAATTTGAGAAAAATATCTATGGTCACATTTTCTGAAAATGAGAAGAATCCTGACAAAGTGGCTTATTAAATTAATGTAAATCTTAAACACCATTAAAAATCCCACCTCAAACTACGTCAGCACAGAGAAAGATTCAACAGACTTCAAATTTTTTTTTTTTGTCAGCCTTGTACACAGCCAAAGTGGTACAGTGCTTACCGTAATCTAATGTGGACGGCTTTTCTTCTTTTTTTGTAAAACGAGGCCCTAAAATTGCCTGCAAGCTAGGCTAAAGTACGAAAGTCAAACCATGTTCGCGGCATTTGCAATAGCATCCCATTAGATCGGTTATGTGCAAAGTCAGTGACATCGCAAAATGGTGAAGGAGCACATGTCAAAGGAAAGGTTTAGGGGTGTGCGAATATTCGAAATTGCAAATAATTTTTGAATAGCGTTTGCTATTTGATTCGATTCACGCTTAAATATTACTATTAAAACTATTCAAGGTTGGTAATTAAGAGGAAAAAAATATGCTACGTCGCGTGTCGTGGGTCATTCCCGCATGTAGGCCACTTCGCCGCATAACACCCGTGTACTACGGCGAAGCTAACCCCCATGTACTGTGGCTAAGTTAGCTCGGCTTTCTGTTGCTCAATTCTCTGTTAGACTGTTCCTCAGGACCTTCCAATGACACTGTGGCAGTACACTAGCCATGCAATAAATCTTTTTCCCCATGTTTAGTAGAACGTTTCTCCATAATCTGCCATGGTATTAGTAAAGAAATATTAGAAAATTATTCAAAAAATATTCTATTCGATTCGCACTTGAACATAAATATTCTAATTCGCTTTGCACTCAATATTTTACTATTCGCACAGCTCTAGAAAGGTTATTTTTCATGCTGAAGACAGTCATGTTGCCTCATTTTTGTGTTGCCAAGGCCTGCAACAGTGAGTCACATAAAAAAAGGAAATATCGCCAGTCAACAAAAAAAAAGTTTCTACAGGCCAAAAAGTTAAAAATTAGCCAGACCTCAAGGAGAAGCTTGCAGGCTTTCTCAAGCAACTCCCTGCACGCTGAGCTCGTCAACTATTTAAATGATGTGCAATCAGTGTGCACATAAACTGGATCACAGAAGGAAAGGAACTGCTGGAAGAATAAGCTTTCTATTCTGTCAGGGCAAGCAGTACTTGTCTCTAATCTTTTTTCTGACTGTCAACATAGGGACATAAAAATGTTTTATTTCAATACATCCACGTGCATTCTTATTTCTGAAATAAAAATAACTTGGGTTCACGTTAAATTCCGGTAAATATGGCAATTACTTATTCACCTAGCCTGCTACAAGTAAACTAAAAATGTCTTTACCAGTGCCATATTCGGAGTAGCAAAAGCCATGATCTTTGATGGTTTCAAAGCAGCAATCCGAAGACCGCATGTACAGGATGTACTGGTCCAGCCAGTACGACCGCAGTCTTGTCACATACGTCCTGAAAGAACAAAGAGAAAAATGCCCACTTGCTGATGAAAAGCACAGACGCAAACCTGCCTTCAGTTGCTGCATCTTGAACCGAGCAATAACTTGTCAGCACTGCTGGCAACTGCTGGCAAGTTATTGCTTGGTGAACAATGCACTGCACATGAATACATATGTATGCATGTTCACAAAACATCTAAACAGTTACAAGCAGTGCACAAACGGTAGTAATGCATATAAGTTAAATGCTAGCAGACTTAGGTCTCTGGCTTCTTTAACACACAGTGCAATTCGGTATTTTTCATTCTTTATTTACAAAATAAAGTGTCCTGTAGGACCTTGTAGATGCCGCTGATATCTTTTGTGTCATCATGGGAGAGTGTGAAGACTTCAATGAAGCATCACCTTACAAGTCCTTTTTTTGTGTGTGTGTGCGTTTCCTGGCTTACTAACCATCTTCTCATGGCAGGAGCAGTGCTTTTGGTATTGTGAAAGGGTTACCTACTTGCTAATAGGAAAAAAATGTTTGTAGAAGTAGGGGTGTACTCTGGGAGTACATCCTCCCCACGAGAGATCATATCCACGGGAAGCATAAAGCGTTTCTCAGGGTATGTACTGCTTTTATGACTGACAGGGAGAAGTGCTCTGACCTGTTGCTTAGCAATGTCAGCTGCTTGAGCTTGGCTCCAACAGAGTCCTGGTCGCAGACTTGTTCGTTTATGCACAGCCTTGCCTGTTTCTTGACGTCTGTATAGTCATAGCCGTTGGTGACCACAAAGTACACAGGAGGCCCCACTTGAAGATACTTTTTTGAGGTAGTCAAAGTATTGCTGCAGATAGGAGTCCTGAAAGAATGCAATGAAGATTCAGTACTCCGACCGGGCATGCACACCTACCGCAGAAAGGGCTGCAGCGGTCTAGTCTTTCAGAAACATAGGAAGTGGCATTACAGGTGAATGCATATGCAATAAATGGGCAATTAATTCAGATTTTAATCCCTAACAGCTGAAATACATACAAATAATAGTTCCTCTATGAACAATGCCAAGCAATGCAAAATTTCGACTTACCACCCATTGTTACCAAGTAGATTTCCCCGTCAAAGTTATTCATGTTTGGCAAATGAAAGTTTCACCTTGCCATTGGCACATCTTTTGATGAGAACCCTTCCAAGGGTTAGTCACATGTACCAATGGACACTGCTTGGTAAGTATGCACTACGCTACATAGTAGCTGCAGATTACTATACTCGTGGACAACATTCTGTGGCAATGAAGGGAAGGCTACGGTGCCGGAGCGCTTGCATGCTTGCGCTGCTGTGTATAGTGCCAAACTTACGCTGATGTTTTGTGAAAAAGTGAACGGCTTTTGGCACTTAAGAGGCATATGAAGGCCTACATTCTTAATCGTAAAACACTGTGTGCATACTTATCAACTAACGAACTCGCACAGAACTTTCCGAAGCAGCCATAGCAAACGTCGATCCAAGAACACAGTCGGCACCTCTCGGCAAATGGACCAAACAGCAAAGCGCGGAACTAGCCTCCGGGACCTGCGCGCACAATGCCTGTTTCTGTCGTGTGATAGCTACTATACGATGCTACATTTTGATATGAGCGCCTGCGTTGTGCATATCCTACAGGACGTTTGCTCTTTTGTGTTAGAGCAATCTTAGATGATTCAGTGTATGGTTATCCCACTTGTAGACACAAGCATTTGGCGTTGTGGATCTGTGTGTGCACTTTCTCCAGATCATGGTATGCAGGCGCCGGACTACATGCGCACGAACACAAGAGTGATAGCTCCGCCCCCGTAGCCTTGCCTTCATTCCCACAGAAAGTTGTCCGCGAGTATACAAGTATACGCGAGTATATGCAAGAATCACAGTGGAAGCTATATATCAAAAGATGCAAGAGACTTAAAGTTAAGGGGCCCGAGCAGGAATTTTAAAGGACTGAAAAGGTGCTTTTTTGGAGACCCGGCTTTTATGGCACAATGAAGAGGCCATCCTCTGAAGTGTCTATGCATGGAGTATTTGATTCCAAAAGATTATGCAGGAATCAGAATTTTTTAATAGGAGCGATCTCTGAAATACAAGCACTCTTAGAGCAGCAACACCAAGAGGTGAGAGCAATTCTGACTGCCCAGCTCCCAAAGTGGGAAGGAGAACAATAGGTAGCTTTCATTAACCACTCAAGTTCTTGCCCTGTAGTAGACACCTACACTAATGGAAGACCACAGGATAAGGTATATCCTACTCTTGTTCATGTTAGTGCAGTGTGGGGCACAAAATGTCAGTTTTTATTACTATAGTTAAAAACATAAACCCTTGTTTATGAGGTACATACTATGAACTGTTTCAGTCAACACAAGACAATCTTTACATTGGTAAGGCCATCTCTATATATTGGTCCTACGCAGTTGCTCACCTCCCTAAGCAAATGAAAATGTGTAGGCATCTTGCGCTTTGCAGTGAATAGCCTTGGCAATTCACTTCAGCAAGTTTCAGTTTTGCAAAATAGTGTATACACTATTTACAATTTCCAAATTTCTTTCATCAAAAAGTCATTCTGGAAGTTCTGAATTGTGTCAGTAAAAAGAAGTCAATATTTGGAGACATAGCTAAGCAGAGAAATATCATGTCGATTTAAAAAAAAAAAAAAGCAAGGGATCTGATCCAAATGGATTTTGCATTAAATCAGCTGTGGGTGGTGACACTTTCATCGTGCCTTTCACGCATCTTCTTATGTAATGTTGTCACTTGCCGATTCATTGGTGCCCATTACTACATTTTCTCCAACCTTTTATCTATCATACCTGCCTCTTCTCACCAACAGCAAAAATTTTTAGATATCCTGATGACACCATAACTACTGACCACTGCACCTGAGCCAATCAGGTGCCATAAACAATGCTTAAAGACCATTACAGCAAGCCAAGTGTATGCAGAAGAGTTGTCTCTGCAGTAACAAAGACTGACTAATAAACACAGAACCAAAACTTGGTAAGCTTGAACAAAGTCCAGCACTAACAGGAAGATTTTGGCCAGCTGGTAGATGTACACTGTGAAATAAAGTGTAAAAACATGACTACAGCTAGAGAGGAATGAAACACGCACTGTGCTGTTTTATTTGTTCCTCTCTAGCTGTTGTTGCGTTTGCACACCTCATTTCAAAAGAAAGTTAAGGATTAAAATGTTCCAATTCCCAAATGTTTGATCCCTGCTGTGCCGAAATGCAAGGACGAGCACTCCTCCTCGACAATGCTTACCTGAGGCATAGCAAGCTCCTGGTCAAGGCCAATTTCAATCTTGCTTATGACGGCGATGGACGAGCACAGCCAACCAATAAAGGCCACCATCTGAGGAAAGATTCGCAAGGGCAACATTAATTGCAAGCGGATTATCATGCTCATAATTTAAGTAGGCAAAGTGTGTCCCCTAGTGTACAAAAGCAGATATGTTTACACCCTAAGAAGACAATACTATACGGGAAGTATTTCTGCCTACAACAACAATCGTAATCTGACTTGCTCACATTTGCTTTCTCGATAACTCCACATGTGCCGCTTAATTGTCGAGAATGATGTGTCGTGCTTAGAGCTACTGGAAAATACTTGACACAAGGATACAAGAGGACGCAAGGCAATAATGCAAGGAAAGCATGTGAGATTATTGCTGTGGGACAAGTATAATCAGGTGCAAGACGCAAAAGCAACATCTGCTTCACGATCTCACGACAAGCAATAGTAGGTAAAAGTATTTAGTGTTGTTTATGTAATGTAAGGCAATGTAACAAAATCACTAAAAGAAGTGAGGGATAACAAGAAACAGTAGCAGTAACACTGTGCACAAAAGTGCCCAATGAAACCATCTAATAAAAAATGAGACCTCTCTGGCAATTCTTGCTAAGCAATACATGATCAATAACATAATTCTCCTAGATAGAGGCTGAGAAAACACTGCAGGGCAGCCAACACTGCTGGCATCTCACAAAAGAAATGTGTAGCCTCCTTCATCAAGCAAGAGCAAGGCTGCGAAGAATTTTCTTTTCTTGCTTGGAAAGCTCTTGCCACTTTACTGTACATGTGAAAGCTTGTCCAACATCAAAATGAATTTGATGTCTATTACATAGCTGCAATACACGACGACGCACAAGATTACAAAACTTACCACAACAACTCGCACGGAGTCGCTGAGCAGGAAAGGTGCATAGACGGTCTTGAAGAACTTGTAAAGAAGACTAGTGTTTTCAGAGGGTTTGCTCTTCTTCGAAGCTTTTATACAGAAGCAGAGATCTAGGCGGTTGCTCTGTGAAAAAATAAAACAAGGCAGGAGTGAAGGCTGTCTAGTTAACAACATAAAAGTACAGCAACTGAATTCTCGAGAATTCCAGTGCTTCAGTGAAATATTGCTTATATGATCTTACTCAACAGGTTTCTTTGGAATAATACGCAATTTTCCATGGCAGACACCCCAGAGGCATAACATGGTTTCGTACGGCTGATACAGTTTTCAGATATGTTTTATTTTCTGGTTCCTGCGAAGAGAATCAATTGCTCACCTCCTGACGTAGTGTGTCCATAGTGAAGAGTGCAAGGAAACAAGTCATTTGCAAAAAGAAATTGATAAGCAGCGCGACACCAGCATAGAGTGCAAAGATCCGCACTGCGGGAGTTTCTGTCAAGGCACCTGCAAAAGGAAACACAAAAGACGGTCAGCCATCTTGGTAGTTGGAGAAGGCAAACACATACCACATGTACATTCCATACCCCCCAACAAGACAGGAAGGCAAATCATGTGCTTTGCTATCTGACCTGCCTCCAGGACATTCAAACTCTTCAGTGATTGCTATGCAATCCTGAATCCAGTCCAATCCAGTCCAATACAACAGGGAAGCTGGGTAAGATTTTTCGTTTGTGACGTTGCTGTATTTCGTTCATACAACCAACCCTGTCGTTCTCATATCAACATAACTTACTTAGAAATGTATAATTTACTTAAGAGATACATAAAATTCCCATTATCCCTTCCTACCCATAAGTAATGGGAGATATACAGCGAAACAGCAGGCACTGCACGAAGGAAGAATGTTGGGCGCACCGATAAAGAAGCAAGCCGACATGGAGACGCTGGATAGCATCATGCTGGGTGCCACCTCTCCGACCAGACGGCCCACTTGCTCCACCGTTGTCTCTCCTTCGCGACGTTCATCGCGCTGCAGCAACAAAAACAGGTAATAAGGAACAATGCGTCTCGTTAGGTGAAACATGAAAATCGCAGGAGGTCAGTAAAGGGCAATGCTTGTCATGACAATAACTTCGCAACTGAAAAACGGGCAGGCCACTGCAGTTGTAGCAACAATCTGTGTTACACACATCACCTCAGATGTTCCTCCGCAGAGCAACATGAAATTTGCATAAGTCCAATTCTTGTAGTGGTGCCTCCGTTGAGGACCAACCAAATTGCCCAGCCTAAACAAGATCTTTCTACCTTATCTAGACTACACCAAGTGGCAGCGAATACTACCTAGTGAAGAGAGTAATCACTTCACTGCAGTAATACCATATAATGATTTCAGAACTGAACAACTGAACAAGTACCCTCAAGTAGCATATTCCTCAAGTAAGTCCTCAACCTAGGAACCATCAAGATCGAGGGGGCATATCTTTGGCTCACTGCCTTCAACAGATGCAGAGGCTTCAAGACAAAACCTTAGTGATAATTTATTGCTAACTGCACACTTCACATCACTAACCAAACAAGCCAGCTGGCTGCTTTCCAAGCAAAAGTACATATAAATAATTGTGACCCTGCATTCTATCACTTCATAAATTATTACAGTGTCAGCAAATCTGCAAGGCTTCTCTTAGTTCTTTCTTCATGGCATATTCCCATTCAGTTTTTAAATCTAATTTTAATTGCACAAAAGTTAATCTCATGTTGCCCATGGGTTATATGTTACTACCATCACCAAACACACTGACTGGTGCTTGTGTTGCAGCTACCTTGAAAATTTTCACGAGTCTCAACCTGTTCGAGCAACTGCCATGCGTAATTGCCACTTTCCATGAATTTTGCGACAGCATTGTTTTTCATCACATGCCATGTGTCGCACGCAGGAAGGTCGAGTGAAGCCCACCTGAAACTGCTGCACCAGGATGAAGATGTTGTCAACACCGACAGCAAGCACGAGGAAGGGTATCACTTCGACGATGATGAGCGTTGCGGCAACATTGAAGAAGCTGAAGATGCCAAGCGAGGCCACTACCGAGAGTAGCACGATGAGCACACCCACCAGGCCAAGGGAAATCTTTGAGTCAATCTGCAAGACGAAACGATGCAGCATACAGTGTATGCCCAATCAGGGATCAGAAATTACATACGATCCCAGTAGCACAATTTAAAATTTTTAAGGGCATGCAGAGTTACTCCATCATTAAGTTCTTGAATGTAATAGAACTAAGCAGAGCTAGAAATGGGCCTTACTGGCATAGCTTCATTCTCACAGCATATAGCAACTGAATTCCCGAGAATTCCACTGCTGCAGTGAAATCTTGCTTATACGATCTTACTCAATAGGTTTCTTTGGAATAATATGCAATTTTCCATGGCAGACACTCCAGAGGCATAACATGGTTTCGTACGGCTGATAAAGTTTTCAGATATGTTTTATTGTCTGGTTCCTGTTAAGAGAATCAATTGCTCACCTCCTGACGTAGCGTGTCCATAGTGAAGAGTGCAAGGAAACAAGTCATTTGCAAAAAGAAATTGATAAGCAGTGCGACACCAGCATAGAGTGCAAAGATCCGCACTGCGGGAGTTTCTGTCAAGGCACCTGCAAAAGGAGACACAAAAGACCGTCAGCCATCTTGGTAGTTGGAGAAGGCAAACATTTACTAAGTGCACATTCCATCACCCCCCTAACAGGACAAGAAGGCAAACCATGTGCTTTGCTATCTGAAACTGCCTCCAGGGCATTCAAACTTTTCAGTGATTGCAATGGTCCAATACGACGGAGAAGCTAGGGGAGATTTTTCGTTTGCGAAGTCACTGCATTTCGTCCGCACAACCAACACTGTCGTTCCCGTATCAACATAACTCACATGGAGATGTATAATTTGCTTAGAGATGCATAATACTCCCATTGTCCATCCCTATACAGAAGTAATAGAAGATACACAGCGAAACAGCAGGCACTGCAGGAAGGAAGAATGTTGGGCGCACCGATAAAGAAGCAAGCCGACATGGAGACACTGGACAGCATCATGCTGGGTGCCACCTCTCCGACCAGACGGCCCACTTGCTCCACCGTTGTCTCTCCTTCGCGACGTTCATCGCGCTGCAGCAACAAAAAACAGGTAATAATGAACAATGCGTCTCAATAGGGGAAACGTGAAAAATCGCAGCAGGTCAGTAAAGGGCAATGCTTGCCATGACAATAAATTCGAAACTGAAAAACGGGCAGGCCGCTACAGTTGTAGCAACAATCTGTTTACACACGTCACCTCAGATGTTCCTCCACAGAGCAACATGAAATTTGTGTAAGTCCAATTCTTGTAGTGGTGCCTCCGTCGAGGACCAACCAAACTGCCCAGCCTAAACAAGATCTTTCCACTTGATCTAGACTACACCAAGTGACTACCTCCTGAAGAGAGTGATCACTGCGCTGCAGTAATACCAATAATGATTTCAGAACTGAACAACTAAACAAGTACCCTCAAGCAGCACATTTCTCAAGTAAGTCCTCAACCTCGGAACCATCAAGATCGTGGGGACATATCTTTGGCTCACTGCCTTCAACAGATGCAGGGGCTTCAAGACAGAACCTTAGTGACAATTTATTGCTAATTACACACTTCACATCACTAACCAAACAAGCTAGCTGGCTGCTCTCCAAGCAAAAGTACATATAAATTGTACATATAAATTATTGCAGTGTCAGAAAATCTGCAAAGCTTCTCTTAGTTCTTTCTTCAAGGTTGATTCACATTCAGTCTTTTTCTATCTAAGCTTAGTTGCACAAAAGTTAATTTCATGTTGTCCATGGGTCATATGTTACTACCACCACCAAACACACTGATTGGTGCTTGTTTTGCAGCTACCTTGAAAATTTTCATGAGTCTCAACCTGTTCGAGCAACTGCCATGCGTAATTGCCACTTTCCATGAATTTTGCAACAGCATTGTTTTTCACCACAAGCCATGTGTCGCACGCGGGAAGGTCAGGTGAAGCCCACCTGAAACTGCTGCACCAGGATGAAGATGTTGTCAACACCGACAGCAAGCACGAGGAAGGGTATCACTTCGACGATGATGAGCGTTGCGGCAACATTGAAGAAGCTGAAGATGCCAAGCGAGGCCACTACCGAGAGTAGCACGATGAGAACACCCACCAGGCCAAGGGAAATCTTTGAGTCAATCTGCGAGATGAAATGGTCAACAATTTACTTAAAATAACACCAATTTACTTAAATTTAAGTCATGTGGTTAAAGCCAATCTGGGCTTTGCCACCACAGTGTACCTCACAACCACATGTTGGTTTGGCATGACAATCCCAGATTGATTTTTTTTTACCTTTCTTGATGAAATTATCTGCAGCAGTTATAGGAGCTTCACCATCAGTTATACGTTAAATCTCAGTAAACTCTGCCGTATGTGACACCTGTGCTCGTCCGCGACACGGGCAAAAGTACTCAAGTATTTAACTCAGAGTGGTGAGAGGGAGATGCTTACCAAAAGTCTACTGCAACTGTTGATGTCACCCAGTGCGATTGCGATGTATGCAAACATGATGACATAGCTGATCCCAACTGTGACAACGTCCGAATGGCTTCCCCGCTCGAGTTCATCTTCGATGGATCGCTGAAAGATAATTGCAATTGGACCACAAAGATCACTTGAAATCTCTACCCCTACACAGTGATCAACACACGTGTTGCAGGTACAACATCGCCTTGTAGTTATTTTTGGTGAAGCCACCTTCCAAGACACGCTATATAAAAATAAATGCATGTTTCATTTTTTTTTTTCGTGGCCCTACTGTATAGAACAGGATAAACTTCACTTTTGTTTTTAAACTACAGCATTGGTCTTCATAAGGTCCCATTATTAATGAATTATTTTTGTGTGGTTATGGAATTTATTCGTTGCATTATATTCACTCTCGCATTACACAGACGCAAACTCGTTTTTCACCAGAACAGCACAATATTTTCTGCTTCCTGCTGCAATTTTATGTCTGTATTATCAAAGACATTGTTACTTCATAGTATTACCAATTGATGTAACTTCTGTTGGGCTTCTGTTCATCATTATACTTCTGTTCATCGTTATATGATGAATTTAGTGCTTGACATTTATTATTCACTATGGTACATACTTCTGCATACAAAATCATTGAAGATCATGCAGTGTCTTACCCCTTCACTCTGTAATGCCCTATTGGCACCGAGGGTACTGTGAAAAATTGAAAATGCAATAGATAAGCCGTTTCATTACCTCAGCCATGAAGGCCACAGTCATGAGTTCCGTGTCATTGTAGCGCTTCATAAGCTTGATGAACCTGAAAAAAAAAAAGCCAAACCACTCATTGTCTAAAACATGCACAACTTGCTAATGTGACAGCATTGCCAAATAATTTAAAAGCTGACTGAATGCTAAAATATACATGAATACTGCAACATTAAATGTGCACTACTCACTCTTTCTCCCAGGCAAGAGCTGGGTACTTCTTGACATCGTCATTGTAGTTGTTCACAGGAATGGTAATCACCAGAGCAGTGGCCATATGGAAATCAGTACCATTGAATCCACCCAACACTAGAGAGATGTCGTCGATTGGTCCACCGTATTTTGCAAAGCAGCCCACATTTGCAACACTCCTGAAGTGGCACAAAAATGAGCATGAAGATGAGCCTACAGAAGCGTGCTGTTAAATTTGGCAATTAGTACGCTGCTGTACTTAATACTAGACACGTAGATTAATAAACCAGAAAACGAAGTGCTAAGGGCATGCAGATTATGAACTACAAAGACCTCAGGTGCTTATGCTGGCCAGCAGCAAATAAAGCAATGCAATCTACCAAAAGGAAGGGTAAACCTTCAGTTAAAATGCAACAGATGTTGTGCCTATTCTTCAAACTAAAGCCCCTGTGGTAAAACAGTAAATGTAATAACTAAATTTAATGGGAAGTGCGCAACACATGCTTCTAGTGTTCAGGACATGACACCACTAGTCTTTGGTATGCGTGCATTCTTTGCTGTTCAGGACCTCAACTGTAATACCACTTTGGATTATAGTTTTGTACAATCACTGTTCATAGCAAGTATACCGTGGTACTGAATTAAACTATGATAATGGCAGTACTGAAGAGCATACAGCAGATCCTCCTTATTCAGGTTATTCTACATCGAAGTGCGAGTCAAAATACATCCCGCATGGCTACCACATCACATGTGAAAGATGTGGACAACCTAACATGACACGTTTACTGCAATTTCCCAGTTCTACATGGTCTTAACCAATGAAATGCACAATAAAGTAAGGCCTCTCTCTCTCTATTACATAAGCGATCCATGCAGTCATAGATGAAATGTAAACCACGGTTTTGTCCCCACTAGACATTGCAATTTTTCTACAAAGGTTACGTGACTGCAATGCTCCAATTAAGATATTCTGGATTCTACCAATTCACTATCATCCCAATGAAAATTTCCGTGCCACATCTACCCAAAAGATACCTTAAATTCAAGGGCACAGAGTCAAACCTGAACATGGTAAATTAATACTCTTGGCTATTATTACAGTGTTAAGATCATAAGTTCATAACAGATTTATAACAGATTTATAACAAGACCATAAAAACAAGTCCTTAGATATAGTAAACCTATTTTGTCATGAGATGCCACTTCATTTGTTCGTCAGCCATGAGTTGTCTAGATTTCACTGATTCTAATCGGATCTACAAAGTTTTAGATAAAAGGGCAAACTGCTTTCATGAAGCCTTCACAGTTAACAGCTCCCAAGTATAAGTCATACATACCTGCTGCAGTTGTCGAAGTGGTGAAGGTAGGAGAACGGATCAATGCCATCTGTCATGTTCAGCTTGTCGAGGTTGTCTTGGAAGTAGGCAAACACGCTCTGCATCGAGCAGTTCCTGTTCAGCGGTGCCAGCGGTGACAGACAGACGTCGTAGATGGTCACGTTCTTCAGGTCCTCCGGCCTGTACTTCTCCTCATCACCCTCATGAAGAAGCATACCATCAGGGCTCAGCTTCCCAATCACCGCCTCGACAGCCAACTGCAGCTTGAGTGCCTGCATTGAACGAGATGAAAAAAGAATGAAAAGATGCATTTAGATGGGGCAATGAAGTGATTGAGCAATTGATTTCTCGGGCTCTACATCCCAAAACCACACTATGATTATGATGGTGAGACGCCGTAGTGGAGTACTCCTGATACTTTGGCTACCCAGGCTTCTTTGACGTGCACTGACATCAACGAGTACAAGGGCCTGAACATTTCGCTTCTTATCAAAATGGAGCCACTGCGGCCGGAATTCGATCATGCAACCTTCGGATCTGCAGCCGAGTACCATAGGCACTAGACCACCGTGGCGGAGCGACATTAAAGTGAAGCAGCAAATGAGCTTAGCACATTAACTTCTTATTTAAGAACTCTGCCATCGTTCATTTCCAGATTATAGGCTCATTACTATAAGAGCTAACAAAGGTTGTAGTTTCATTCTTGAAGCTTATGCAGGAAACAAAACCTGAATGGTGGCCCACTGTGGACTTTGAAGTATTTTTCCACAACTTCGGTCCCTACTGCCCCAATAAAATTTCCTGAACGTTGCTCCGTTAAGTCTCTGGCTTAAATGGCTTGGGTTGCAAATGCAGCTAGCTAATTTTAACCGAAAAAGAACTACGAATGTCATGGGAGCTGCCATCAAAATCTCGGAAGTAACGGAAAGTTGGTGAGCAAATTTCAAGGCGGCTTTGTCACCTGTTCTATATTTTCTCACGTTTTCTGGCTTACGAGGCAGTTTCTCCAGGCAAGGGAGTGGTACTTTTAGTATCAAAAAAGAAATGATATTTCTCTATAGTGTCCTTATATGGTCTTCCCATCTACAAGTGCATTCCACCGTAGCATTTAATCAAGCTGCTTTCCAAGGCTAGCCTGAAGCTTTTTCAAGGCAGCAACAGCATGAGGCCAACAGACAATGAGTACAGAAAAACGAAGATTTTTTACTGTTATCCTCCACAGAAATGCAGAAACATGCCTAAACCAAATGTGAAAGTAGATGAAATAATAAAAAAAAGAAAACCTTACAGTTTGAAGGACAACCCGAACCTTGTGCATTACAAGTGCATGCTCCACCATTGATCTAACACAGCTAAACCAACAACTTTTGACTGGGCATTTGCACAGACAAGCCAGATTTAGCTGTGGGAGTGCTAGCCTACCCCCATCGTGCCGATGGCAGTAAATGCAAAACGTTTTTTTTTTCAACAGCAGTGTTACGTGTATGGTTAAAAAGATATCAGACATCCACCGCCTTAGCTGCTTTGCACTGACAACAACAAATTCTTAGGCAATGGCACATGCATGCTCACACAAACAGTCATGCTGTCAAGCTATTAGGTGCAGCCCCCTATTGTTTCAATCTTGCCCTGTACCTTTGCCGACAAGCTTACAGTGTCTTTTTGTAAAGCTACAGAGGAATGTGCCTTCCAACTACAAGTCATCACAATAAAGGTATAGGTATGAACATGAAACAGCACCTCCAGCATGAAGTTCTTTTCAAAAGCTGGGCCGAAGGTCTTGTTCACACCAGCTTTCTCCACAACAAAGAAGTCTTGAGCTTTTGGACGCAGGATGATTTGCTCCACACGGTAGAAAGGACTGCAAAATAAATCCACACATTTGTGTGTCAATCAATACACTGACATCCACTGATACGCATGTCATATGTATACCAATGATCCTCATACTATGTTATTGGTGGTTACTGAGTGCGATGCTTTACACCTTCACCACTCATGGCACATTTCACTTATGCGAGCTGTGAACCAAACAGCATAATATACATAATTTTGTACAATGCACAAGCCTATCCAGATAAAGACGACAACAACTGCTGTTGGCCTGTTCGTGCGAACAGGAAACCCGGAAATTCACCCTTACATGTGCATAAAGATGAAGTTAAAGTTCTTTTATAGCATGGTAACTGCTTCTTTCAATAATTTTGCTATGTGACATATGGATAAATAACATGGGTGCAATGTTTTACCAATCTTTCTCATTATGGTCGAGATTGCAGCTCAGTGGGAACATCTATGCATGCGGGCATGCGAACTCAAGCTTCACAAAAATGCATCAAGCACAACAACGAACGCAGGGGCGGGAGGGTAATTGCAAATATCCAATTTTAAAGTTTGCCCTCAGCAATAAACTGTTTATGATATGCACTTTACTGACGATGTTTACTTTTAGATGGTGCAGAAAATCGGCACCAAGACTTCAAACAGCAGAGACTGGCAAGCAACACATTATTTCCAAAGCAACTTTCTCAGAAACGCTGCTGTTACCATTATATCCTGCTTCAGAAACTTCTGAATAAACTGTTCCTTTGCCAAAAGAACACTTTAGCGTGTATGTTTAAAGACGAATTAACTACATTTTTCCTTTTTTATTTTTCACAGGTAATATGATGAAACATTTGTAAAACTGCGGAAAAGCTCAGACATAACTAATCTCATAGAAAATTTGGGACAGATGGCAAGCATGGATTATCATGCCTGCTGTTTATTTATTTATTTTATTTATTTTCAATACTGTGAGCCCTTTCGGGCTGTTACAGGGTGGGAAGGTTTTCAACACTGGAAGAGTATATGCAAACAGCATAGAAAATATACAAACAGCATAGTACAAACAGCACAATGCGAATTCAAAAACAAATATATAAACAGCGCATAAGAATATACAAAACAGCAGCATAGGAATGATGTGCAATTATACATAACAATAAGAATCTCAAAATTAGACACCGAGTGACTGAAGCTTTTCTTCGAAACTCGTGAGCGAATTTACACCTTCAAACATTTCAGGGCTTAGTTTATTCCATTCAATTGTTTTGACCAGCAGAGAATGCTTGTAAATATCGACTCTAGACATAATAGGTCTAACAACGTATGGGTGGGAGGACCGGGGTGACACTAGGCCGCAGGTAGAGCCCGGGATCAATGTTTAGCATACCATTATACAATTGATAAAAAAATTTTAGTCTAGCTACCTTAGCTGCTATACACTCATAACATTCTGAAGCACTGGCACTTGCATGCTCACATAAACAGTCATGCTGTCAAGCTATTAGGTGTAGCCCCCTATTGTTTCAATCTTGCCCTGTACCTTTGCCGACAAGATTACAATGTCTTTTTGTAAAGCTACAGAGGAACGTGCCTTCCAACTACAAGTCATCACAATAAAGGTATAGGTATGAACATGAAACAGCACCTCCAGCATGAAGTTCTTTTCAAAAGCTGGGCCGAAGGTCTTGTTCACACCAGCTTTCTCCACAACAAAGAAGTCTTGAGCTTTTGGACGCAGGATGATTTGCTCCACACGGTAGAAAGGACTGCAAAATAAATCCACACATTTGTGTCTCAATCAATACACTGACATCCACTGACACACATGTCATATGTATACCAATGATCCTCATACTCTGTTATTGGTGGTTACTGAGTGCGACGCTTTACACCTTCACCACTCGTGGCACATTTCACTTATGCGAGCTGTGAACCAAACAGCATAAATACACATAATTTCGTACAATGCACAAGCTTATCCAGATAAAGACAAGAACAACTGCTGTTGGCCTGTTCGTGTGAACAGGAAGCCCACCCTTACATGTGCATAAAGATGAAGTTAAAGTTGTTCTTTAGTATGGTAACTGCTTCTTTCAATAATTTTGCTATGCCACATATGGATAAATAACATGGGTGCAATGTTTTACTAATCTTTCTAATTATGGTAGAGATTGCAACTCAGTGGGAACATCTATATTTGCTGGCATGCGAACTCAATATTCACAAAAATGCATCAAGCACAACGCTGAATGCAGGGGCGGGAGGGTAATAGCAAATATCCAATTTTAAAGTTTGCCCTCAGCATTAAACTGTTTATGATATGCACTTTACTGATGATGTTTACTTTTAGATGGTGCAGAAAATCGTCATCAAGACTTCGAACAGCAAAGACTGGCAAGCAGCACGTTATTTTCCAAATCCCAGCAACTTTCTCAGAAACGCCGCTATTATGTACCATTAAGGCCTGTTTTTTTCATTTTTCACAGGTAATATGATGAAACATTTGTAAAACTACAGAAAACCTCAGACATAGCTAATCTCACAGAAAATTTGGGACAGCTGGCAAGCATGGATTATCATGCTTGCTGTTCCATCCTAATATGCAGTCATTAGAGCATGATTAAAATGACAAGCTTTTAACTGCAGATTTACACCTACAGGCATGACCCAAAGGTTTCAAACTGTGCTGCCAGATGCTGCTGTTCGAGTGGTTTCTTTACACGTTTTACAATATGGTTCTGCCAATCCAGATCACAATTCACCTGTAGAATGATCAGATTCGGTTCAACGCATAGATGAACCTTGACTGGGTTTATGGTGCATATGGATTTCAACAGGAAGTGACCACTCCAGGTCTAAACTACTACTCTTAAACAGTAAGTAGGTTATGTTTTAATCAAATCACAAAATTCCTTGCCTTATAGTATTAAATAAGCTGTTTCTAAATTGTCCTTTAAATATCAGCATCGCAATTTTATTGTTAACTAGGCCAATAACCCAATTTCACTGGCACACATGACACAAACTATCTCTATAGTCTACAAACTGTGGGTTCACACTAATCTTTTTACCAAAGCACAATTAGTGTATATTATTTCTACATATACAAAAATTATCAATATTTTTACAGTAACAATTTTTGTCACTATTAGTACTGCTATTATTTATGTTTTTGTACGCTTCAGTAATTCAGAATGCCACACATGCAAGCCCACCAAAAATTCTTTACAAAGGTGTTCAGAGGGTTATTCGTCATAAAGAGGTGGCTCACCCAAAGTGAGTGTTGAAGTAGTTCATGTGCTTGCGGGCCAGACTGCTGTGGGACACCCAGAGGTCGACTGGGTTGGTAGTCACAGTGAACTTGAGAAGACCCAACGACAGGAGGGCGCTGACCGCCAGGGCGGCGACCAGCACAAGGAAGGGGTTGCGCGCCACAAACAGGCCCCAGCGGTGGAAGCCCGCCTGCAGCAGCCGCTCCATGGTTGCCCCGAACGACGAGAGCGTGCGCACTTGGGGTTCCACGCCGATGCCGCCACCGGCAACCACCTTGGACACTGCAGCATCACCGTTGGCCACGCCGTTGCCATGCCCGTTAATGACGCCATTGATGGTGCCATCCGCGGCATCACCAGAAAGAGGCGCAGGGCGCAGGGCGATTGGAGAGCCCGGAGGCGAGTGGCTCGGAGAGTAGGGATAGTTTTGACCACTCACTGCAAGCGATTGATGGAGGCAGTGTCGTCCTCACGGTCAGTGAAACTGCGGGGCCTAATTTTTGAGGCATTCAGCTGAAGGCTGTTACAACAGTCACACGCCTGAACTGACTCGTTTTTTCAACAAAAGCACGCTATTGGGCAAATTTGGAGAACAGTGGCTCGTAGTAGCAATCGTTTGTTCATAATACAAAGTTTACATATATGGAGTCATCAAATGCTGAAGATTGCTTTTTACATAAGACAATACTTTGCTGAAGAAGATGTACGGTATCTTAAACAGGATTTGTAAGGGCATCCTCATCTCTTGCATTTAGTGGGGACTAAAGTAGCCCTAAGTACGCAACATTTGCAATGAGCACATAATGTTATGTGTTGGTTCATCACGTGTCAATATCAGTCACGAGTGGTTGTATTTACTTTGTTATATGACAACATATTAAATTCAAATTCAGCTACATTGTACTGGCTTGTGCAAAGGCATTCTCTACATTGTTGGTGATGCAGATCTAGCAAAACGGATAGAGCATGCAACAGTCAACAAGTGCTTCAGCCACCTACCTACCTGAGGTTATTACAATGTTCTAACCAAAGCACTGCCAGTTTAGAGGGACACTAAAGTAAAATATAACTTGCTGTGTATTGTTAAAACACCATTTCAGAAACTGCACAGCACCAATCCTTAATTTTTGTTCACCATATTGCTTCCAAACAAGACGCACTGAATGGGGAAAAGGTGGATTTCAAATAGGGCGTATGATACTTTTGATGAGAAATGTAAGGACAGCCAGTGCAGTGCGATTGCATTTATATACGATTTAAGAAGTTTGGTACTTTAAACCACGTAAATAATTATTTTAAAAGCTATTAATTTTAAGCACTGACAGCACAGTTTGTATAGGATCTAGCATCCTTACAGTTTGATCCTTAAGTCATTTAATTTTGTCTATGTTTCATGTCTGTTTGTTTCTTCCATTAGCTACAGGGTCTCACTTTGTTGCCATCGCGCTACCACCTATCTTTCACTCAGTGTTGCTAAGACCTCTATTCAGTGGCAAGATTTAATTGGCTGCTCTCATAAGCAAGTAAGAATGAGAAAATTCTCTTTGGTCGTTTTCTGCTCTCGTAGCCGACAAGCATGCACACAGTCTTGCCAAGTGCTGCTTTCATCCATGTTATGTTATGCACACTAATTTTTCCACACGTTTTAACCGTGGAACCGCAGTCTAAAATTGAGCTCTATCAAAATGATGCTTGAGAAAAAAGATTCAAACCTCATGAGAAGTTAGTGCAACTCAGAGAAAAAAAAAGGAAGAAGAAAAAAACAGTACTGACCTTGCTCTGAAATGGAGAACTATTCTAGGCTCAAGAAACTATCCTAATCTTACTCCACAACATGGTGAGATGCTCTATGTCAACGCACATGACAACAAAAAAGTAAACCGATAAATTCACATTTAAGTGCACAGCATGACTGACAATTTATGCTACGTTTAATATTGGGGGCATTCTTGGTCTATTAGGTTCATCATGCCCAGACCCCGCAACATGCAAAATTACATAATGCGTAAATAACTAGGGTGGAAACACATCAACAGACATGAACATGTAATATCGTGGCAAAACTGATAAGCCTTCCACAGCTTTATTTGAATGACCTGAACAACTAACGTGGTACAGGAGAATTATCATCAAACAAACCAAGTTCCTGTCGTATAGCAGAATACCCGTGAATTTTCGATGACAGGCTTTGGTGTATCAAGCGCATTAGCTAGGCCTTCAAGTACTTTGGCAGTATAAAGATTATGGTGATAAAGCAGCAAGAATTAGCTAAGCAGCTGTGGACATATCATAATGAATAAACATTTCAAACAGAAAACACGTACATTATATGCAGGCTAAAGAACAACAGTGCATTGAATTACCTTCAAACGACACTGTGTGGCAAAGAGTTAACAGAATTTGCAGCAAACAGAATTCTCAGCAACTGCATGAAGTATTTTCAATTGCTTTAACTTAGAGATTTAGGCCTCATATTAAAATTTCTTTACGAAACTTACCTCTTCACCTCTTCAAGTTATGGTGCTCAGATCACTCAGTTCCAATTTTACGCAAACTTCCTTTCCCTCATACCTCAAAGAACTTTATAGACAAGCTATTTCTCGTATTTCATGACAGGGAGTATCAACGACTTTTTCATAAATCCAGGAATCAAACAGAAACCACCTTACTGATATATCTACCTCTAAAAAAAGAGAAATGAATTCAGAGACTTCAAAGAACTACTGCACTCCTTTCGCTCATCTAAGAAGTAAGGCACTGTTAAGAGAAAAGGGTGCAAATAGTAGTAGTATCACTAGTGTGTAGAATGGCCCTACTCCATAATCCTGAAGGAGGCAAAGTAACATAAGTGTGAATAAACACATTCTCAAAAGGTCATGAAAGGTGTGAATTAAGGTAATACACACCTTGGACTCACTTACTCACAGAGCTGGTAAGAGCATAAACAATTAACTTTTGTTGCTTTGTGTTTGTAGAAACTACTTTTGTTTTGCATCATGTTCACTACTGTGCTACAAAACCATTTAAGCTCTGTTGGTTGTGAAACTTTTTGACTTGGCATACGCATCAGTGCTCATTTTACAAGAAAAACAATAGAGCCCTTGCACTGGTGCTTCAAAATTTGATCATACATCAGCCTTACTGTCACAATACTACTCAGGTACGAACTGTTCCTAGAAATATCTAAGGAACTACAAAACAGCAGCAAAAGGTGCTGTTCGTATATCCATGAATACATAGCATATGTTTGCTACACTCTAAAGCATATCGTTGATGCTGAACAGGCGTCTAGTACTCACCCACACAAGCACAATATGCTTGAATGCAGTATTGAGTTACTTAAGAACAGGGTGCAAGGCACATTGCAGGTAACTATCATTATGATACTCCTGCACTCTGACTCCTCAGGATTTTGTACTAAGCAACTTATACAACCGAAGAAAAAAAAAAAAAGAACTGTGCACATTGTAAATGTTATTGTCATGACACATGCTAGTTTTCTTTTTCTTCTGAAGGAGTTAACTGCGGGAAAACTGACAGCGTAGAATGACTTGTCACTGTGGGAATGGTTAGTTTTCAAATCTTTTCTGATCTTGGCTCCCACTACAATGGCCAGCCAAGCGTTAGTGAACAAGCTTCAAGCACACGGAAGCAGACACAAAACAGTGCACATAAAACTCAACACAAAATGACACATGCACGCTCACACAAAAAGCAAAACAGTTAATTCCTTTCTTTGTTAAGCAGCATGCACAAACGCCTCCTCAGTGTTAGCAAATGAACTCTGATGTCATCATGATTTGACAACTGCAGCACTTTGCATCTTCTCAGTAGCACAGCATGTCTCATGCACAAGGATTTGAGATTGTTTCAGAAACCAAGATGCCACAAAGTGTTACGACACCTCAATTCCTGAACAAATTTAATCTGGACAACTTACACTACAGGAACTCTGCAAGATGTGCAACTACAGGTTCAGTGCCTATTTTCACAGCTTACTGCACTGCCTACACCTGCACAGCTACAGGGCATGCATGAATATATTCCTGTTCCAGATGAGGCATCATGAAGACATTCCTTCATTAGTCAATTTTTATATTTGTGTGGGAACATTACAAGTGCAGGATTTAGCTGCATTTATGAAAACTGTATGACAGCATACAATGGCACATAGAATATACTATTGTAATCAGCCACTGATTTCGAAGACGAAAAGGAAGGGGACATGATGTTTTATTGGTCTGCATATTTGTTGTGCTGCTCTATCAATCAGTGTGTATGCTGTATATAAACCAATTATCCAACATCTCACCATAATAACATTTTCACAATAACAAAGTTTACCATGATAGATTTTCAATGTCTTCAATAGGCATAAATTTTTGTGAAGTAACATCGCAGAGCACAGATGTTACCAGGTTTGCCACACTAAAATCTGCCATATAGTGTTAACATGTTCAGGTGTGCCCAACAAATCGCGTTCCAAAACAACACACCCCACTACATTAGCATGCCAACCTATACAAACAGGCTCTGCTTCAGTTTGTAGACAACACCTAACAAACACTATGCTGAAGGTATATAAAATAAACTAGCTAGATAATGCCGCAGAAAGGAACTTGACAGTGCACCGGTGTGAGTGATAGAGATAACTAGTACCTTTTCAATAGGCGTATCTTTCGTGTTTCTTATAAGCAGTCTTCAGTGCAATAAGATTTTAAGTTGGTATTCAGTGAAGAGTTCTGTGTCCTTCATCCAGCGCTGGCATTACTCAATTGAGAAACCGGCTAACACTAGGTAGTCACATCGTTATTGTGAACGAGGGGTGTTGTGATGAAATGCATGCATCCCTTTAAGCTACTGCAAGCACGGGAAATGCATTACTACAAGCTCACACAAGGCAAGCACATTAAAGCAAAAGCAACATAATGAAACACAAGAAGGAAACAAACAAAGCATAGTAGCATGAGTTAAATAGCAGCAAGGAAGCAGGAATGCAAGTGCATTGGTCTACTGACTAGGGACATACATAATGCTGTATTTCACTAAGAGGGTGTAGGCAAGCTGAAGAGAACTCTGTGAGTGACAACTAATAGTACAGAAAATAGGTTACTTGAGAAGCAAACTTCAGGCCACACCATGCAAAGTTTAAAGGACAAGAGTTGGAAAAGACCAAAAGTACCTACAGTAAGACAGAAAGTGGGTATGTTTGGAATGAATGCTTACAATTAACTTAAAGGCAATGATGCTGCTTCTCCTGTGTCCATCTCTTTGTATTGCATTATCTTACACTCTCATTTAAAGCCGCTTGCTTGACATAAGAATAATTCGACACGGTGAAGGGTTTCATGTAGCTAAAGGTACTGAAAAGTTTATTGTGGGTATTTTGTCCCTGCCATGTCACAACATGCAGTCAAATGCTTATTATATATTAAAGACACACAAAAACAAAAACTAAGTCAGATTAAAGTAATTGATTATTCTTTAGCAACTGTACCACCATTTCTTTCTTGATCAAAAGTTTCTTGTCAGAATGGAAATGAAGGATGAAATCAAATTTTTAAATTCTATGCTGAAATCATTGTCACATCGCTTGAATGTCAGTGTGTTTCTCAGATCACTTGTCCCTGGCAATCCAGGACTGCCCAAGGCAGTGTGATGCGTCGAGTCAGTAGCTCAGGCATTCTAAGGCTGTCACAGACGGACAATATAGAGAGACCAACATGACGCCACAGATTTCAAAGTCTTCATTTTGTTTTATATCTTGACCACATTGCCCCAACAGAGCTTTCTGAAACATGCCATGTTATGCCTCTAGCTTTCCGAGCACACTGCAATCTATTTTTACCGTTTAAGAATTGAATAGGGCCCAGCAGACGCAGTCAAAATCTGCAACATTACGTTGCAGAGACTTCAGGGTGGTGCTACTACCTGTGTTTTATTTTTGGACGTTCATTGGGCTACCAAACATCTCTTGGAAAGTGGTGTTTTTGGTACTATGGAAATAAATGGGAAGGAAGACAGCAGCAAGCAACAGCATCTACCAAGGAAACAGACAAGCATTTTGTCCATGCTTGTTAGTAAATGTAAGTATCTGGCAAATCAGGCCCACATATGACAAACAGGTCGAGCAACAAGACAATTACAATGCAAGTGCCACCAGGACGCACAAAGACAGAGCAACATTCATTTTTGTACCAGGTTATTGCATGCCTACAGGAACTCAGCAGTTAAAAGAATGCTGGTCAGTTATGCACCCACAATGGCCCAACTATAATGTACTTTAATGAAATAAGAATACTTTAAAAAGAGGCAAATAAAACTGTGGTATATGCTAACATTGCTTTTCCTTGGTCATCCTTTCAAGCCCTTCTCCTACCAGCTAAGGGCTCAGACATTAATAAATGTGCTTTGTATGTAGTAAATAAACTTTGGCTACATGAATTTCTTCATGTAACGGTCCAGTCAATGACAGATATCACCTTTTTTTACCCCCTTTATCCTCTCTTATTCCATTCCTTTCCTTATTTCCATTTCCCCACTCTCTCTTAACGAGGTTGTCAACATGCACTATGTGATTCTGTTACCTCGATTCATACAACTATCCCCATTGCCTAGGACTTGTAGAGTGAGAAGCAAGTACAAGATTTAATATGAAGGTCGAAAGAAGAACACACTGCACAGGTCTTGCAGTAGTATTTGTAGCGGAGATATGCAAACAAGAACAACCATGTCAGGAATTAGAGTTGGGACTTAAGCTGTGCTGCCTTTTGTAGTTCACAATTTTTGACTAGTTAGTATTTTTTCTGACTCTTGCCACTTATTCAAGCAATAACAGATCACAATCCCTGCTGGGAGCAGTTACTAAGCTTGTCGAATATATGCTTCTGCACCAGTAACAATACCTTGATTGTGCGAGTTAGTTCACCTTGAGAGTGTTCATAAAAAGAAAAAAAAAAGTGTTCATAAACAATGTTAATAAAAGCAAAAAGGAACACGTGACAGGACTGGCCACTAAGCTTCCAGCTGAAATGATCACATATTTATGCTCTGCACACGACACAAACAATTCTACAAGTGAATCAGTTTGCTAAATAAGTTTGCTAGGCGGCTACTCTATAGTATTGTGTTATGGTAAGCACCTGGAGGAACATAGAAAAACATGTACGAGCTCTCATATATTTAGTATATAACAGAATGTTGCTGAGAAAAAAAAAGATAGAAACAGGATGAGAAACAGCCGAGGCATATTCCACAAGGAAAGCAGATGATACTAATTCCCTTCTAGGTAGGACTGTCAAATCAATGGATTCATTATACAATCTCTCTGAACTGACTGACATGTACAATCATTTTTATGATTATGCGTGCACATGCGCACCTGATGTGAAAGACTAATATATGATCATTTCAAATAAATGCCACCCGGAAGCTGAGCACGAGCTCTGTCATATGTACTCCTTTTGTCTTGCTCTTTTACCGGTTTTATGTACACTGTCAAATACTACATCAGAACCTTAAAAAGAAAGCAATCACTGTTCTAGTCTTGCACGAGTTAATGTTCTCTGCTCACAACCAACATGGCTGCAAGAAGCATGAGATTAAATATCAAGAAGCCAGCCATACAAGGTGATTCTTGTTGTTTTGCATGTGCACATTAGCCAAGCTGCCATTCAGGTTCAAATGGCACACCAACAGAGTGCTCAAGACCGGCAGAAAGAACACACCACATGCACGAATCACACTGTGCACTGAAAAAACGGGGAGCAGAGCTCAACCCACACCAAAGCACCACACAGGCACATAAAAATACACCGGATACACAAAGAAAACTGTATGAAAACACACACACACACACATGGGGCAGCCTGGGCACAAGACAAAGACAGTGCTGTCCCCAGATTAAGCACAGACAGGACAGTGAAAGAAAAGGATATGCACGAATCTGAAGGAAATCACGAGGGGCATAGACCTTTTATTAAGACCGACTGTGGCAATCACTGAAAGCAAATTGCCTTTGTGGAAAGTAATGCGATGCTCTGACAATGTGCCTGATGAAATGCACTCTATGTAGTCTAACATGTGTCGATGTGTCACCTGTATTTATTTTAAATGATGTACAAGATTTGAGTGTCATCTTATATGAGAGGAGTGGCTTCGCTACTTTATTACTGAGGAGACATCTTTGAACATGGTGACAACCTGCAACTGATCTCTACACTTTCAGTCAAGAAAAGAAACATGGCTAACTTTCAGCGCATTTACTAGCAGATTTTAAACAGCGATAAGTTCAGTGCAGCTTTCCATGCATGGAACTTCATGCAATGAGTAGAATGTTCTTTACATTGTTTATGTGAGTGAACAATGGCATAGGTAGGCTGTGCCAGATGCAATTGAGCATCTGGCACATGTCACTAGGTGAGGATGGCATGATACACAACAAAGACTGTGCTTATCTTTGTTGCATACTGTGTTATGCTCAGCATAGTATATCATGCTCCCATCGTGTTGTGTTCTGCACGAGATGCTCATACGGAATGCCAACATGCCCAAACTTTAATGTAGCTTTTGCAACCTATGATGACATGCACCCCTAGGCTGGGGGACAATTTTGGCACAGCTAAAATCAGCGAGAAAACAGACAGGCAGCAACTAAGAACCCTCTTGCATGACATGCTTCTACCGTCTTGTGAAACATATATGATTTGATTTAGAAAATGTGTGCGGTACACAAGTGCAGTAGAAACTCCACTAAGTTTTGAAAGCTGCGACGTCACAGTAGCTTGGCTCCAGCAATACCACTAGCAGGTTCAGTGGACTTGCGATGCATGTTTGCCAAGCTCATGAGGTCTATTCTGATGGAACCCTGAGCAAATGGTACTCTACCTGGAAGACTGACTGGTTGGGTTGGAAGGGTAGTAACCAACTAAACTGTTAAGTTTGGTGAATGCAACACGTTGGCTACGAAAAATACTTTAAGAAAGAGGTTCAGACCAATGTTCTTTAGTAAGATGCACCCACAGCTCACTAAACCAATTCTTTTTACAACTAGGCACCACCAGAACAATGCTGCTGCAGTTATCTCTCGTAACCATGATTTCGGAAGCAGGAAAACCTTCACCACAGGAGCACCATGGCATGTCTACTGCATTCCAAAACCCCCAAAATTGGAAGATGCTTAAGTTTTGCTTTTAAAAGTGGAACATAATAACGCTGCCATGCTCTGTTTACAGATGATCACAAGACTCATAAGACTACCAGTAATTTAGTGAATGTCACATGGCCCAGTACGCATTGTGTACTCAGCTGGAATGGACCCGGGAAGCACAGGGTGACAACCTGCTGCCATTTAGTTGCTGTTGGTGGTATGTGTGCTCCAGGTTGGCAACAATGCCGTTTTTATTCGTTCCATTCATCAGGATTTTCTGCTCATGATCAATGGTGCTGCCATTTTTCATTATAGACAGTGCCGCTGACAAAAGGCTCTCCTGCGGCACCGATTCCTTCACGATGTCGTGTGGAAGGCTTGCATGACCAGCAGCTGGTAACATCTGTGCAATTCGGCCTTGCCTACCTATCTGTCAACTACACCGTTATGTGCTGTGCCAAGCTTACTTGCAAGACTGCCACTGTATTACAAAAGCTTCTGTGCCGAATTAATGCGGAGCCGCAACAGGTAAGCAATTTCCTTCAGATTGTGAATAAAGAAGGAGCCACAGCAGCCCAGCCACAAGAGAGCTAGAGCTGATGGTAAGGTGGGAGAGGAAGAAGATAGGTGTGAGAGGGAGGCAAGCATGGAAAGGGAGGAGGAGGAGAGAACACAGAGGGATAGGAGGGTGGTTGCATTTTTTTTTTGTCGAGCCGATAACATACTTGAGCGCTTTGATCTCAGAGGTTCCACCTCCTCAAGGGAGCCAAGATCCACGGCTGCCAACAAAATCGAGCGCGCTGGCTTTGAGGGCCTGTGCAGGGGGGTCCTGATTGTGTCATTGCTGTTGCTGCTCGTGTCCGACACACTGGACTCCGACGAGTTTGACACTGTGATGATGATGGTGGTAGGGGAAGGTGGCGGGGCAACCACGGGTTCAGAAGTTTCAGGGGGGTCAAGGCAAGATGGCGGCGTCGAGGTGGGCAGGTCAAGGAAGGGGGGAATGGAAAAGAGCATGAGGCGTTTCAAATCTGAAAAGTTACTTGTCACGATTTGCAGGCTCAGCACTACACTACCTACTGCACTTAGAATAGGAAGAGCATGCTTTTTTTTTTCATTTAGTTTTTTTTTTTTTATGAAGCTGTTAGGCGTGAGTCAAAAAAAAGAAACAATGATATTTTATGCTTCTTCAATCTTTCACTCCTGAGATCTGAGAAGAAGACTGTGGCTCAGGTCGAGCAAATGTGTGCAACTGTTACCAAGCTACAGAATTTGATGCAATTGGCTTGAGGGATTAACAACATGTGACAAAACTGCAGGGGAACTGCTGTCAAGGCTGTCAATGTTGGTGCTGGCTATAGAGTTGCTAATATTCGCTTGAAAGGGCTTTTAACATTTGTGGGCAAGCAGTTTCTGAGTTCACGGATGAAAAAGCCTAGTGATAGTATTCAGTTACAGCTGCGGTTCTGCGTTTCATTTACAGGTGCGGTTCTGTGTTTGCACATGAAATCTTGCAGGGTTGCATTTATGCACCAACACTAAGCTCTAATGCTCCTCATGTAAACACGTGCAGACAGTGTCTTGCTGGTATGAAAGCATCATGTCAATTCTGTCTTCGCTTTTCATGAGTGAACGTTTTGTATTACAGATTGTTTGTATCCAGGAAAAAAAAGAAAAAGGAAGAAAGATTGGCTGCTTGCTTTACAGCTCTCCATGGATGCTGCACATACTATTTCCCTACTATAATATGCATGATGACTGTAGTTCTTATAGCACAACAATAACAGAATACCTACACCATTGTTTCGACACTTAAGGACTGTGATGGCTAAAAGCTGAAAATGCTGAATTTCTCTACACCACAAGAGAAATAAGGTATGTGCAATAATCCATAACTGTAGGCCTTACTGATATACTATGATGTACTATCACAAATTCTTTCAAAATATAGCCTGCCAAAAGAAAAAAAAGTAAAAAAAAAAACAGGACTGTATTTCCTCTACACACCTGAGAACAAGTAATTCAAACAAACATCAGACATTTACAGTTTAACGTGCACAACAATATAAAAAGCTTCACTTTCACCAAATACAGCAACAACACAAACAGTATGTTAATTGCCGCATTTTCTGGACAGCATGTAGCCTACACAAATTGTATCATAGGGCCGCCCAAAGATGTGCCCCCCCACCCCCTCTCCTTTGTCCCCATCCTGCTCCCTGGGCAAGAGGTAATTCAAGAAAGTAAGGAAGAAGGCCCCTGCTTGTTCACGAACCAAAATTCAAGACAGTGGCGGAACTGGCACTGAGGAACAAAAAGAATGCAGTGCCGGTGTTTTAGTTAGTATTTGTGGAATAAGTGCAATAAGTGATTTTCTATTACGTCACTCCTGAAGTCATGAAATAGCTTCTGGAGTTGTACGTAAGGCCTGCGCAGCATCAAACACCAAATTCACATTAGCAGTGGCCGATACAGTACATCTCCGTTTGTTTGATGAAAATGGCAATACGTAGTGCTCATCACCTCGTGCCTGCCACAGTTCTGCTATGCAGAGAGGCACACCAGAGAAGTACGGCCACTTCATGCAATCTTGCGCATGTGCACGTTCCAACGGCCACGGGTAGAGCAAAAGTGCAAGCAAAATTTTTATCCTTCCCTAATTACATAATTTCTTTACATTATTATGCAACTTCGTTAAAAATAATTGAAGAATAAATGACTTTCCAGGCGTGGCGATAGCGTGCAACATGGCAACCAAGGGGAAAAAGAAAGGTGGGGGCGCTTGCTCGGTCATTGGCGCCGATTACAAATCTTTTGGAAAAGAAAGGGCGGGGGGCTTACACAGGTCAGGGCACTTGTTCGGGGGTTTTACAGCATATATACATGCTGGCTGTGTGCACTGTCTAGATTAGCCATGGATTAGGAAAGAATGGGGCTTCCTCTGTTGCTACCATTGTACTGAGCATTATTAGCTCTACTGGTGACTAGCATGCATGAGGCTGGTTCTCATTCTTTTATTTGTTTCTTTCTGTACAAAGGACAGAAAATGGAGCAAAAGCAAAAGGCTTGTAGCCTGACAAAGGCCTTTGCTCCAATACAGTGTCGCAATGCAGGCCATAATATATAGGCAGTTCTGGTGCTCCTACTTTCAACGGAAGTGCTCCTGCCATGTAGTGCCTGAAAGGCTTAAAAGTAAAGAAAGGAACAGGCAAATAATCCTTGTATGAGTACCACACGTCTGTGTGCGTAGCTTTGCTGATAGCACCAATGGTCATCGCAACATACTGTTGTATATTTAGTTGTCTATGCCTTGCATGCAAGCATTGCAATACAGCCATCAAATGTGCATTAGCTAATGAAAAACAAAGCTTTTAGCTGAATTTAGTCTGTACAAACTAACAGTGGGTGCACATTACTGTCCAGAAATTGCAGCAACTGAAGATTATTGCAAAAGTGCAGAATAAAAAACAAAGCACGCACCACAAAAGTAAACACAAACACACAGGTCCACTTTACAAGCATACAGGGGACACGAAATTTAGGGTGGCACTTTGCTCTATAAATATAACTATCCATCAAAACAAATGGAGCTATCATGGCTATGAGTGCTTCTAGAGTGCTTGTTGTGATGTGTTGGCACCAGCGGTACTTCTAAACTTCTCATGTATTCTGGGTGCAATGAGAGGCTGGCTAAATATTCTGGAGCTTGCTATACTGATGAGAGGCTGGCTAAATATTCTGGAGCTTGCTATACTGATGTACGTAGCGGTCTCGTTCCCCTTTCTACAAAGTATGTTTCATAAATGCATCTCATACATTGCCATAGGATGCATATTTATCTTGGCTGTTATTCATTCGCACCTCTCAGAAAGGTCTGCCATGTGTGACTGAAGCTTGGTATTATTTTGTGACCCTTCTCAGTGAACCCTTCTCAGTGCGCAAGTTCTTCTGTTGCTTCAGTACAGCTCTAGACCCACAAGGACCATGCAATGACTTCTTAAAGGCCATGATTAAGTCATGACAAGACTATACAGGGTATCTTAATGCTTGTATTGGAATGTGGCCCTTCCGGTCACTAACACTAATGTGCTTATTACAAACAAGCAAATTAGAATAAAAGAAACACTTAACATGCTAGTCTAGCCCAATTCACATAGAGCCCAGTGTCCCTTCCCCTCTAAGCATAAGATCGAGCTCACATTCTCTCCATGCGACTTGGCAAACCGTGGTGCACTACCTTGGAATGACGTTTTCCTTTTGTGACTCTTGAGGAAGAACGTGCTCAGCACTGTGGTGCTCAGAAGAACAAAGAGCAGCATGGACACCACCAACATGCCGTCATAGTGACCCACGGTGAACGGCTCCGGCGCGGGCGGCAACAGTGGTGCTTCCAATGGAATGCACACCTCCGGGCAATCGCTGCAACTGCACTTCTGCTGGCTGGGACCGTATGGCTCGGAACACCTGCACCAAACCATTAGAAAGGCAGTGGTGTCTACTTCCAAAGTCGTACAAAGCTTTGCTGTGTGCTTCTCCTGCTTAAAAGAATTATTGGCGTGCCAGTGTTAGAATTTTCAAATAGCTTTAGGATAGCACTTTCTATCTGATATAACTCTCTTCTAACTTGTACTATTCAAACAATTTAAAGTTCACAATTAAAGGGCAAAATGTCTAACGACAAGTGGTCCATTTCTGCACATAGTACACTTTGCCGCCTAACTCTGACGTAATGCAGTGGAGCTAATACATATGTACTACAGTGAGGCTAACACACATACTGCAGGAAAGCTAACACCCGCAGAATGTGCCAAAGTTAACGGTTGTGTACCATGGCAAACTAAACAGTTGTGTACTGCGAAAAAATTAACAGATGTGTACTGTGGCAGAATGAACTCTTGCATCTGCTCAGTTCTCTGTTGGACTGTTCTTCAGGGCTCTACTGTTCTTTATACAGGAAAGACGTTGTAGGAGCACACTAGTCATGCAATAAATACGTGTTTGCTTTTGCCGTTGTTTAGCATTACATTACTTTGTGATTTAGCATGACATTATGCAAAAGATATTCCATCATTATTCTAAAAAATATCTGACTCAGTTCGCACTCAAGCATTAATATTTGAATTCACACTCGAAATTTTGCGATTTGTCCTGCTCTGAAGAGAATCATTTTTGGCAGATATAAAGGCTAGAAGGCAGTTATGTTCCGAGCAAAGAACTTTCCCTTTTTTTGACGGCATTTTTAACCAATTTTAGTAGCGAGGAAAAAAAGGAAATTTTTGTGGGTATGCAGGGAACTTCACACTCGTGATGCCAATATTGCAAATTAAGCCAATGAAAAATACTTTCTGCCAGTGATTCGCAACATGTTACAGTCAGGACATGGTCTACAAGGTGGCGGTATCCAATGCCTGATGTCTACGACACGCTTGTGTCTCCCAAAACAGCTTTCGTTGCATGCAGCCAGTGGCACAATGGCCTTTATGATTTGACTTTTATTTAGAGAGCATCCTTTAATTAAAGACAAGATGTTCAAAAAATGCGCAGAACACAAGTTCCCCAGTGCACAGTGATGAACTGAAGCCATTAAGTGCCCTCATGATAAAGTACACTTCTCTTGTTACTGAACTTTGCTCCAAAGAACATCACCACCTCAGCTGGACCCTTTTAGAAAAGTCTTTAAATATGCAAATTCCTGTATGTTTTCTTGCAGAGAATTTTTCCGAGATTTTTTGAGAAATGTGGAAAAAAGTCCCTAATATAGAAAATTTTTACTTCAGCTATGGGAATCTTTCTAAGGTCTGGTCTTTCTCCTCTACCACAATGACAGCCGCACAACATGAATTCAGTTCATAATTTAGTGCACACTTGCATGTCAACTAATTTGTATTATCACAAATAAATACTTGTTCGTTTATTGCTCCTTAAACCTGCAAATAAAGCTACCTGTCTCCACGTGCACCTTTCCATTCTCTTACAGAGAATAGTAGAAAAAGAATTTTCTTGATGGATCGCATTTTTCCTGTCCTGTCAATTGATAAGTGAAAAGACATGCAAATGCATGTTCCCAATCATCAGGTGCCATTGCAGAAGAAAAGCACCAGGCCTGCGCGGAATCGCAGGACAGTGACAGCGTAAGCTGGAGGAGCGACCTTCTCAGTGGCAATTGTAAATGCTTGGGGATCTGGCCAAGTAATCGGGCCATCAGGCATACCGAAGAGTCAAGTCAGGTTGCTGTCGGGGCTGCGCACGTCGCCTGCCGCGTGACGCATGGCTCGATATGACAAAACTGCTTAAAAGGCAGCGCTTCGTAATAATAATGATGGAAAAGTTGAAGAAGATTGTTTCATAATGATGATGCCTCTGTAATGGGTGCAGAGCTACAAAGCATGCACGCCTTGCACTCATTATGCAATCCACTTTCCCCGACACGTAGTGGCGTATTACCATTTTGCCACGTAACATTACACTTGTTAATGCGATTCCTCGTCAGGCTTTATACCTGGTTAGGTATTTCAGCAATGATTTTTCAAGCACAGGCGTAGCTCAGTGGTAGAATGCTCAACTGCCATGCAGAGGGACATGGGTTCGAATACTTCTTAGTCCTGGTTATCTTTTTCTAAAATTGGCGTGATAGTGGTTACGGACACCAGCGGTGGTGGACAACTATGGTGCCAAAAACAGCCCTTGTTGTGATCTCACAACAGCTTACGCTGTAAAAGGGGAAGTGCCTAGTGGAAAAGGAAAGTTACAGTAAGTGTCTCATGCACAATGGACACCTCAGTGATGAAGGTAATGTCAAAGCAAGCATGTTTTCAATATGCCTCCCCCACCCCTACCACCCCACCAGCTTCCTCTTCTTTAGAAGCACCGAAGTTGAAGTAAGTGGAGCAAAATTATGATGCACTTTGGCATTTTCCACATACAAATAATGAAAGACAACCGCATCACAATCATGCCACGTACCTGTGAAAGGCTGGGTTGTAAGGCTTTAGAGTGGCACCGCTGCTCACGACACTTTCTTTTGAGGTGATGATGTAGTTGAACTTGAAAGGCGAAAACCCGCCTTCGTCTGACGTGGCTCCCAAGAAGTCGAGCCAATACTGGGGTTGACAATCACCAGCATGGGCACCACACATGAGCTGCATCACTGTTGTGTCTGTTATCACTGACTTGACGTTGGCGCAGGAGTTGAAAGCTCCCTGAACAAATCTAAAAAAAAAAAATCAGGAGTGATGAGCTTGATTACCACTTTCAACGGTCCTTCACCACAGCATAGGCTGCAATGACATGGCTACAAGGGGTATAATGGAAAAACAAAGCATAACAAGTTGAATGAAGAAGTCCCCCCATTTTTGGCCCTTTGTGCAAAGTCACTGCAACTTTAGTTTTCTAGCCACTTAGCTTGGAGCCTACATCATGCTCTACGACTGGGTAACTTGTGAAGTACGATTTCAGACTGGCATGATCACTTGAAACAGAATTAGTCAAATTTTAGCTTTGGCTCAGTTACAGCCAGCACACCCAGCTATAAGTGTTCATGCCGCTCAAGAAGCAAGCTGTCCTTTTTTCTCATGCAATCTGAATAGCAAGAAGGCTTTTGCAAAAGTCAAATATGCGAGTGCGCCCATCTGAAGCCAATAATGCCACTTCCTCCAGATGCCTGTGCAATGACACAGGCATCTGGTCGCAACGCAGACGACATAACTAAGATGGTTACCTTTAAATTCTGTTTAGAACACCAAACCACTTCAACTGTAACATGCACCAATCTTTAAAAGCCAGAGATGTAAAGTACAGTGCCCTAGAATGCAATACACACCTTAATTTCTTATTTAAGAAATGCAAAATAATATGGCTTGCTTTCTTTCACTACATTTTCATGATACAAAGGCAAATATCAATTTGCTCCCACTTGGAAAGAGATAAAATAAAATTTTAAGCCTTTGAGATTGTTAGAGGTGCAATTAAGTCACAATCATGGTCTCCACTAATGAAAAGCTTAGGGCACATCACATCAAAGCCCAGCTTTTGAGATTAGAAAGAATAGATTAAGGAGCAGGCAATAAGACAATGATACAACCTATTAATTTCATTGATATACTTGGTTCCAGTGCGTGCAAAACATTAAATATTGTGAGAGAGGAAAAAAAAAGCACTTTACAATGGTGTGAGCACAGGTACGTCATTGAATGTTTACACCTGTTATGCATGGTTACACTAGCAAAAGAATAGTTTTTTAATGGAATTGCCATGACTAAACATTAAAAGGTGAAATGAAATGGAGGCCCACTTGAAGATAGACAAGAAATTAACAGCAAATCTATTCTTTTTCATGATACCATGGCAGCCCCAACAACAACAGGAACCAGTTATCAAAACATTCAGGGCAACAGTTCGGGGCTCCCTTCATCTGACCATTACGGATCACAAGTGCTTTACTAGTGGTTAAACGATTGGGAATCACTGCTTTGTCATTTCAGAAAAATAAGAGGCTCCAGAACAAGTAGGACACGCCTGCCTTGTGCAATGATGAGATGGATGCCTGTACCACAAGCTGTGCCTAGTTTGTAGTGCCCCTTAGTACTGAAGACGTAAACCACTAACTGCTCATGAATAAAAAAGCTGAAGTCTGTAGAAACTGATAAAAATGAGAAAAGGATGCTTACTCTTCACTGATGGCATAGTCAACGACGGTCGCCTTGAGTTGGCCTTCGATGTCTTCGCTGGGCTCAGTTGCATTGACGGCTATGAACTCACCCTGGTTCGGGTCGCAGAAGCCGCAAAATATCCTCGCGAAATTGCTGTAACAAGTTGGGCACTTGCCCATGCCTAAGCTCACAGGCTGTTTTAGCTCTTCATGCATTTTCTCTAGTTGTGGCAGATCACAGCAAAACTTTGGTTGATCACCTAGTAGAGAAGGAGAAGCCAGGAAGGATAATGACACAAGCGTTACTGAATGACTGAAAGCCAAAGGCAATGGAAGTTCCCTTTAATAGAACTGGCTACATGCATATAGTACATATACAGGGTGTCCCAGTTAACTCGGACCAAAATTTATAGAAAAACCAAGATCACTACAGAAGTCGTACCTACTGCATGTTAACAACAGTCGTGTGTACTTACAGCCAGTACTTTTTTCATAATGAAACGTTAATTAACTGCTCTTAATTTGTAAACTTCTTAATTATTGCTTTAATCACAAAAATGTCAATTACAAAGTTGTAGGGCGCCTCAAATAACCCCCCAATCAAGTATTTTTATCGTGCTAAGTTATGTGTTATAGTTTATTCCGAAAGAAAACAAAAGCGCGCGAAACACTGGAAATATGAAATTGACGCGCATCTGCCCGCCGCTGCTCGAGCGCTCCCAAGCGACTTGCCAAGGATACACGGCGTTGCTTCCAGCGGTGTCTGCTTGCATGTGATGGCCACGGCAACAGCACACGGCGATGGCGCGTTGATAAGCGTAGCGCAGACGCGGGGAGGGGAGTGCCCGGATTTCACAGTTGAAGCCATAATGGCGCACTTACGACTGTCCATTTACGCACTCATGGTGATTTGTACGCGAAGATGACACCTATCTTAGTGCTGCATTATCAAGCAAACATCTTAGCGCCAGCAGAAGCAGACTATTATCGGTACGCGCCAGTCAGGTCGTGAAAGCTATCGCAACACCCTACACAACGAAGCCCTGTACGAACACGCCATAAACTAGAGCAGCGTTGTTTACATCAAACTTCGCTTGGGAGCGCTCGGGCAGCGGCGCGTGGACACGCGTCAATTTCATATTTCCAGTGTTTCGCGCGCTTTTGTTTTCTTTCGGAAAAAACTATAACGCATAACTTCGCACGATAAAGATGCTTGTTTCGGGGGTTATTTGAGGCGCCCTACAACCTTGTAATTGACATTTTTGCAATTAAAGCAATAATTAAAAAGTTCACAAATTAAAAGCAATTAATTTAGTAACATTTCATTATGAAAAAATACTGGCTGTTAAGTACACATGACTGTCGTTAACATGCAGTAAGTACGACTTCTCTAGTATTCTTGGTTTTTTTATAAATCATGGTCCAAGTTAACTGGGACACCCTGTATACATAAATAACACCCGCTGCATGGCAAATACCCTGGGGTTTCATGTTAGCCCTCTATAAATCCAATATCTTCTTCACCACAAGCAATGATTCCCGAAGCTTCCAGTAATACACTAGTATATTTCAAATAATTAATACAACAGCCATCATGAGCATCATGAGTCATGTTAGTGCACAGCAAAAGCTCGTCATCATAACAAAGTTAAATGCAACAAGAAAATACTTTTTGTCATGTTAAAAAGTGATGCATGCCTTCATTATGCATTGATATCGGTGAGATGAATCTCATATTTGTGTCATTAAAGCCAATCCATTGTTTTATTCCTGTTTGCTGCACTGCACTTCCTTTATGTTACTAGCATGAGGGGTGAAAAAAACAAACCAAACCATTCATATTCTAACCCACAATCATGATATATAGCCAAACCACAATATATAACAAATGTGAATATACCAAGTGGGCCAAGAAATAGTGCTGCCACCAAAACAGTCTTGCAGATATACATTTGTAACGAATTACTGGATCTAACAAAAGTTATTTCCATGTCATATTCAATACGTTATGAAGTTTCACAATGAATGAATACATCACTAGTTTAAACCACTTTAGTGGTCCTCCTAAAGGGACCGAAAAGTGGCCAGAAAGTGAGAACAGACCTTTGTGGATTCAGAAAGACCCTAAATTATAGCGATGGAATCAAGCACCCTTTCATGATTCATGTAGGATTTGTATCTTTAAACTGAGTATGATAATTGTGGCAGCCACAATGTCACGTCACCTGTTGGTGCAGCCTTGTTACCGAGCTTTGCTGTACATCACTTGGTGCTGTTCAGGTGACCATAACTCCCCCAGCTTAAACTTAGTCTGTATATAAAAAAACACATCCCTGTCTTGTTCACTGCCTATTACAAATTAAAGGAGTTGATATTGAGAAGTGGTACTGTCTTCGCGGTAACCAAAAACCTGTTCAATTGGGGTGCATGTGCACGGCATCCACCTAGCATCATATGCATGCACACTGTCTCAGCAGAACCTGGCGCAAACACACCCGATGACAGCTGGCCACTGTTTGCAATATGTGTTGCGTATAGGACCCCATCACCAATAAATTCCAGTAAGAAATGTTTCATGCCATTTTTCCCACTGCCACTGCATGACTGGCCACTGGGTTTTCTGTTACAATAAAAAATTTGTACCTTAAAAACTTGTCACTCCCCTTAAACATGTGGGAACCAGCGCAAAGAGACAACCACATAAAGGGAGACATGAACACAGCGCGAAAAGGCGACCTTGGTGTGGCTATATCTTTGCGGTGGTTTCTGCATGTTTCAAGGTGAACCAACTAGCCCTAAAAGGAAATACTGAGGACAGTCCTTTTAAGCTACACGGTTGATTGTTGAACCATATTTCCCACCAGAGAGGTAGGTATGTGCAAGGCAGGCTACCAAATCCAAGCCCCTTTCATTGCAGAGATGAAGCTGCAATGCAGTAAACCGCAAACTCACCTTGTATTAGATGGGGGCATATTTCCTTGATAATGTCTAAACCATCTTTATCCAGGGGCTGCCCTTCCCCACTGTATACACAAGGGATGTCCTTCTCTGTGTCTTCGTTTATACCACATTTCCCCCGGAATGCACATTTACTTTCTACAGGAAGGCTGTGTGCCTGCAAAAGGAACAAAAAAGAAGAAAAGAGCATTGTCAGTGAGAGGGCTGAATAAGGACAAGGGCATTCACATTACTTCCATGTAAACTCCCCCAGATAAGAGAGCACAAATACAGAAACAGCAAACTGTCAAAAACGGTAATGCTATATTACATAGGTGGCCCTACAGGCCACATGGCTACAATTTCGGTCACGTGCTGGAAGTTCCGAAGTGCTTAATGGGGACTTAAGATTCCTGCGTTGTACAGCACTTGTTGAATTCTACCTGCAACAAGAATTTTTCAAATATATGGTTCATTGTCAGCAGAAATAAAAATGTTCACAGTGGTGCAAAACCATGATTTGTCAATGCCGTCGTGCGAAATGCATGCTGTTGTGATCACAGCAACTCAGACCCCAGAGGCGGCAGGACTGGTTTGGACAAGTCACTACACACTCTTGACAAGTGTCACGTATCACTATATACAAGTGAGATCACGTACCAGTGGTATCAGAGCACACATCCCATTTATCTTCGGGTGGGCAGCCAGAGAAGAATGCTCAACAACTGAAGTTTGAACTCTTTAGGCGGCGCGCAGCGATGTAATTCTTGGCAGATATTATTGTGAGCACACACTATACGCACTTCGTTGGCCGGCTAAAGAAATGCAGACCTGCTAAGGGGCCCTTTCATCGCAAATGGAATTAACATGCGCCGTCAGCAGTTAGGCCGGGCCACCCTTGACCACGATAGTGGCTATTGCTCTTCTTGAATTTTATGAGACTATAACAGTGATGTCACATACCATGCAGGAGCCACTGGCTCTGACAATGTGCAATATTGCTTCCTTTCTCTCCCTCTCCACACTTTTCTCTCAAATTTCAATCTCCCCCATCCCCTTCTCCTTGTGCAGTGTTGCATACCGGTTGTCCTACACTGGCTAACCTCCCTACCTTTCCTTCTCGACTGTTTCGTTCCTTCCTTGAATTGTGTCGCTGCGCAAAGCCGAAAATACTACTCGCGCGTTTAGGATGGCGTCGTGCGTACATCCAGAGAGCAATTGTACTTATACTGATGTATGCAATAGCCCCACTACAACAGGACGCGATTTACGAAAATTGTGCAAGACAGGTAGCTTGAAACTAAAGCTTTGTTACATCAGGCATCGATTACCAAGCTAACACTAGAAAGAGTGTTGCCGAAAGCTACTCTTGCATATACCTGCACAAGCGTGTGAAATATTCCTTTTACCAGAAAGGAAAACCTCTTTTGAGAGAAAATCTAGCTGTGCTCTTGAAGTTATGCAAAACGATGCTGGTTCTGTTTATGCGCCACAGTAATATGGAAGGGGCAAAAATATGGCTGGGAGGTGGTGTCATGCAGCTTTGCTACCTCAGTAACCATGGCACAGAAAGTTGGAAAGCCAACCTGCTTCAAGGCCTTGTACCCAGTGCCTCGTAAGGAAGATAAGGCTGTCTGGTACGTGCAGACCTTCGGTGGTGCTAGAGCATACATGAATCTACCACTGAACTGTCAGGTGAACAGGACCTATTTCCCACTGCATATTCTCCACCTCAATACCCACGTCATGTGAAACTTCTTGTATCTTCTCATTCTTTTTTAAGTCCCACGGCAACAGTCTACCATGTAGGAGCCTAGCAATGAGACATGGACAATCAACTGCCATGGGAAAGTGGTATATATATATGCACACAGCACAACGACGACATGAGAGATACTGCACAGACCATCATCACCAATCACGTGGCACAGCCTGGGGTGTCGTCTTTGTGCAAAGTGCAGCCGACGAGCAGCTGAGCGTTGCGAAACGCGGGGTTGCATATGAATGACGCCACCAAACGCTTCGGCGGAAAGAGCACGCTCCAGTGCGTGCGGCCACGGTGTGTGCCGCTAACACAAAGCAATTGATGCGCCTGATTAGGTGCTGCTAAGTGGTACGAACGCATGAGCAGCTTACGCTGTGACCTGCGAGAGATGCATTCAATGTGTTCTTTCCAGGCTCTATGCGGTATATTTTTCTCGACAAACGTGATGTATATCACATGACTCCATGCTGAGGGGGAGCGCACATAGTGTGCACATCGATGCATCCTATACCGCGCGTTTCGACCATGAGTCGTCATGCTAGCAAGCCTAAACCAAAGCCCATAAGATATTTCAGAGTTACACTTCAGGTAAAATTCACTTCGCTCATTACCCATTGCAATTTCAGCTAACCCTCATACTGAGGTTGAATTAAAACAGTTTCTGATAAGCAAGGTGAATTTAACCTTAAGCAGAACACAGATTTGTTTCAAAGGCTTGACCACTGAGAATTAAGCTAGGCTTTGGCGCAGCTCTGTGAACAGGTTGGTGCACAGTCGAAACTGAGGCACAGCTACAGCGCTACCAGTACGAGCTCACACAGTCAAATAAAATGATGAACTATATGCCAGCAAACAGCTGTTTGACACACAAACATGCATATCCGCACTTTATATTTCAAGTTGAGATACTGAAGAAATTTCATACGTGTACTAATGGCTGATAATTACTAATTCCTAAACCACAACTAAACAACACACTTTCAAAAATGAAAATCATGGAAGCACTAGAAATGATTACATACACAAGCCTTTCAGCACTTCAGTATGTCATCGTCATCTATATTGTCTCTGTCCGTGTTTCTTTTTTTCTTTTAAGCGTGCTCTTAATCAGAAGTCTGGTCCATAACATAAAACTTCCAAATTTGACAAGAATTGCAAAATCACAAAACTGAAGTAGTTTACATTGAGGAATTACATTTTACAAATTTTACTGTTGCCAATTTTGCCAATGTATGTTCAATATTAGAAGAGGAAGTGGGTGCCTAAAGTTTCACTATTTAATTTCTCGCCAAAACTTGGACCTGACCATGTCAGAAGGCCCATTTCCTTTTTTTTTTTTTTCGTATTCTCGTGAAATTCGCCCAATAAAGCTTTACAAAACACGCAGTGTCCAGTCTCTGGCTTTCTTAAAACACAGTCCATATCTTACCAATACATTATTATGCAAGCCTTAGCACACACCATCAAAGATCAATGACATCATCTAAGTGTGGAAACCTGTAGAGCTGGTGTCGCCACATGTACTTTCTTCGTGCACGTTTTCTATAATATATATACCAAGCGTCTACTCGCAGCAAGAGTGGCGCTTTTGGCTTTGTGAAAAAGTTACGAGAAATTATAAAAATAGTTTTTCACTTTTGGTGCCCCTTTAAGCGTGTGTTCCCACGGGAGTCTTGTTCATTAATTTGAGGGGTTTAAGGTCCCAAAACCAGATGTGAATATGAGAGACGCCGTAGTGGAGGTCTCCGGAAATTTCGACCACCTGGGGTTCTTTAACGTGCACTGGCATCGCACAGCACACAAGGCCTCAACATTTCGCCTCCATCGAAATGCAGCCGCCGCGGCCGGGATTCGATCCGGCGACCTTCGGTTCAACAGCCGAGTGCCATAACCACTAGACCACCGTGGCGGGGCGAGCCTTGTCCATTACGAACAGGGGCCCGAAGCGTTAACTAAGCTGCTCAAACATGCTTTACATGCGGTCGGCAGGACGCTCACTACTACACTCGCCGGTCCGTAAACATCGTTCGACAAACCACCTACGACGTTAATGACGGTCTAAAGCTATTTCCAAGGTCATCCCGCCCAGCTGCGCAGTTTAAATTATAGAGCGGGCGGCCGCGCACACCCAAATGACGGTGTGCGCGCGACATGGAGTAAAAAAAGGAAAAAAAATTAACACCATCTTCCCAAAGGGAACCCTGATGGGATGCGAAGCAGCAGCGTTGCGCACGGGTGGCGTCACGGGTTGAACGGCGCTAACGCGGGTGCTTCGCATCCCATCAGGATTCCCTTTGGGAAGATAATTTTTTGCGCGTGAACCGACGAGTCGGCGGTGTAGCGAGCGGCGGTAGCGGCAGGTGTTGCGGGCGAACGAACGAGGCGGCAGCTGCGGGCGCTGCGGCGAGCGCGCGGCAGGTGAGGGAGAGAGTGACGTCAGCGCGCACTGCGAGGGGAGCGTGACGTCAACGCGCAGCTGAGGCGTGACCTACTTGGCACCGCTCCAACACCTGCGGCGAGTGGAGCGCGTTGCGGCGCGTTCGTACGGACGGAGGGACAGCGTTACACAGGCTAGTCAAACAGCTGCTTCGCATCTAAAAAAAGAACTAGAAGGTGGTGTCACGTGGTTCCTCTAGCCCTGCCAAGCCAGCCTCCTATGACGAGGGAGCCTACACGGACTCTCCCTACCTATGACGCCTTGTGCGCGGTGCCTCTCGGGTAGGAGCAGGCCCCACATCGTTTGTTGGACATCGCGAGGTTGTTCCGGACGCGGTAACCTTTAGTGGCGCTTGAACGTGCATTAATCGTTGCCCAGCACGTGACCGGAGCCCATTTCCCATGATTCTCTCATTCTGATTTTTTTTATGGCTATAGGCTTCAGGATCATAACGTGACGCCTTCTCCTAGCTTGTTTTTTTCCTTCTTCCATTGGGTACGAGGTGAAAGGGGAACGTTGCGGGAGAACGCACACGATCGGACATATGTACCCGTCGTTTTCTTTCATCGTGGTGCCGAGCACGACACCCGAAATCGAGAGAGCGCACGCAATCCCTGCGGTCCTGTGTCGAACGTACATATAAAATAACTAACAAAAATCGAACGAGAGTACTACCTCGATGCCGTTTATTCGGCTCAGCCGCACTGATATTTCCAATTATGGCGTGTGCATATGCTCATTATGAATGGATGTTCTGCGCGCGGTAAACGCGTCATAATATTCCTAACCGCTCCAAGAGGGATTATAGTGGAACCCGGGCCAACTCGCAAGGCGTTTCGTCCGCAACTGCTTATTGCAATTAGTGTAAAAGCGGAATATAAATTCGTAAGTCCTTACTGTGTAAGTGCTTAAGCTTCGCTTCGCCCGGCAACACGAGTGGCTGAAAAATTCTATTACGAACAACTCTACCATAGCGTAAAACATTCGCTTGCGCGCTTTTATGGCTATTTAAAGCTATATCGTATAGAGCGCATAACATCAGCTATATACAATACAGCTAGCATTCGAAAGAAAGCGCGCTCCCGAGGGAGAGAAAGTAGCGCTTTCTGCATGAGTGAGTCCGCGCGAACGCGACGACCTATCCAAATATGCTCACGGAGAGAAAATGAAATTCGCCGCGTTTTCGTCCGCGCCCGCAGAATTTCACATTCGATCGTCGAACGAAGTCGACGTCGCTGAGCTTTCAACAGTACCAGCCCATATGGTAATTGCCGCAGTGGATGTTAAACATTTCTTGTCTTCGTAATTAATGCCTCAAACGTGTCATGACTGTTCTGACTCATCTCCCCCCCTCCCCTAATTATCTGAGAGGGGGCGCCAAGTCCGCCCCAAACATTCACACTGCACTATATGGTGATGATGATGTTATGGCGGTGCACTATGTATGCTACAGGCGGTGCACTATGTTCTAGCCGTAATATCGGGCGAGCAGTCACACTTATATGCTCCTCTTAATGGAGTAGGACCTTGGAGAACCTAATGGAGACTGCGTACTACTGGAACGCGCCCCCACGGGTCTGGAATCACCAGCAAAACACTTGACCAGCACCGCATAGTGAGGTGCCCGATTAAAGGTTCGTTCACTCGCCAAGGCACGCGTCGCAAACGGCCAGCCGCTACGCGATTGCATGGGTCGCTACGGTAACCGAGGTAAACGAGCTCGGCAGGAACGAAAAACAAAATGCCGAGAACAAAAGAGGCAGCAATGGACGCGACAGATTAGAGCGGGAATGCGGAAAAAAAAAAAAAGAAAGAGAAGGACAGGCAGAATAGAGACAATGAACTCCCAGTAACGACCGGCGTATGTCAAAGCCCGCCGCCACAGCTAACCGGTCAAGCGCCTATGGGTCCGCTTCACCGTGAAGCACAGAAACAAAACCTGAGCTTTATCTCCTGCATTATCGGCGAATGTTGTTGAAACACGTATAGCACTGTCAACGACTCCTCTTATATGCCCTATACACTCCAACTCGTGCCAGATCAAGAAGTACGCTAAGCGGTTGAGTATTATAGAACGCATAACCAGCGACTACTTGCTCATTTAATCACCCCTGTCGCTAGATGCACGTACGTCCACATACATAAACAGGTAGTCGGACAGTGTGAGGCTTATTGTAGCATTTCATTTTAGCGTGCAATCAGTGGACGAATGCTATCCGCACGCTCGCTTTAGCAGTGGACAACGGTGAACGTTTACATAAGCTGTCTACAGTGAACGTAGACCAGGCAGCGGATAGGGTAGCTCGAGGGTATGCGAGCCGAGCACCTTCTAACTCCGCTTCTGAGGAACCCGTTCCCGTCCCCCGCGACTACTCGGCCATCCTAAACCACTACAGAGGACTCAGGCAAACTTACACCCTACCACATCGAACATTAAATGAAGAATCGGTCAGCTGGAGAAAAATTCAAACCGGCACGTTTCCAAATTTGCACACCCTCAGTAAAATACATCCTACTGCATACTCTTCTCGCTGCCCATGGTGCCCAGCAAAAGCTACCCTGTACCACGTCACGTGGGCATGCCAGGCCATTACAGCCTTACCCCCAATACAAAATCCCACAGCGGAGCGATGGGAACAGCTGTTGGCCAGCGAGAACCTGGAAGATCAGCTTAGTCTGATTGACCGGGCCCGTAGAGCGGCTGCTGCAAGCGGAGCCCTGGACTGGTCAAAAGGACCCACGGCGCTATGTATTGTCTTTTATATTTCCGCGCACCTTGGGATGTTGGCTGCAGTAATCCATGCTCTATACCAAGCTCGTTTCCTTTGGACAGATACGCGTTGGTAATGGCTTTCTAATAAGCGATTTTAGGAATCCTGGGCACATTACAGCGATTACACAGCGATAAGGACGGGACAAAGTGGCCCATGGCGGTGCTGTGTCCCGTCACGTAAGCACACGAGGCAATCAATGCCATTTCGCATGCGTCAGGCATGCCGGGCCAACCGATAAGTCTGCTCCTAATGTCTGCCGCAACCGCTTATCGAAGTTACGACGCCCATTTGCCGCATGCGGAATGCCGTATAGTCTGCGAATCCTGGTGTGTACGTCGAGGGTCTGGACGTGTTTACGAAAAGTGGGGCGGATGCCTGCATCTGGCAGCCGCGGTATGTATGTACACGCTCGACCTACCGACGAAGCAACTAGGCAACAAAATTTGCGCTATCAAAGCAACCCACGGCGGCCGGGCGAAGAGGGAAACCAGAGAGAGGCGGGATCTCCAGACATATGGCCGGATTCCGAAGCATTCCAGGAGGGGAGGGGGGGGGGGGGGGAGAGAGATTTCGGAGAGCCGGATAAGAAATACTGACCCAGGGTGAGAGAAAGAAAGAAAGAGAGAGAGAGAAGCGTGGTGCATTACGTCGGACTGCCATGTATGACGGCGCTTGCTTGCCGCCCCGTTGCCAGACAAGGCTGGCGGGACCTCTCCGGCTTCAACCGCCGAGATCCGGGCGCTAACGCCCAGAACCAACGCCCCCTAGACTTGCCTTGTCAGAACGAGCGCAGAGGAGATGAGAGTGACGGGCGTTATCCTTCTGTAGCTGACTGAGATACGAAAGGACATGTTGTTGAGCTAGTTGGTTCATTTCTTGAAGGAATAGTTATGGCGCTAAATCGACGGGACACACAGAGAGGACAACACACACTGGCGCCATGTTGAGCTATAGTTGGTTCATTTCTTGAAGATTCGAGAGCCTACTCGGCTCAAGGAAAAGAAAACGAACAACGCAAATGATAGACCTGACAGAAAGTGATGCAAAAACGGAACACAAGAACTGAAAGGTAAATTGTTCGAAAGCATTATTTCCCTTCTTTTGCTTTCCATCAACGTGGGACACATGCACAAGGAAATAATTTGCCCTGTGTATATATATGCGAACAGTTCTGCTCTGTCATCTCCTCGTCTACCTGCCCTTTACTCGTCCCTCATTAACTGTTCAAAGCAGTTCAGGTGTCAGCCGACGAAGCCAGGCGGAGGTTGTAGTCTCCATAAACATTTCCTTTTTTTCTTCCCGCATTAAGCGAATAATTCCGCAAAGAAATATCAAACTACTACTACCACACTTTAGGGGAGAAAAAGAACGTCCATTCCGAATTGAAGAGCTCAAAGTAGAGATTATGCGCATCATGAAAATCGGGCAATCTGTTTCACATTACTGTCATTATATTATCATTAGGCATCATGTAACACACTTCCGCCGTGAAATATATTAGAGGCACACAATCGTGAACGCTCACGCGGCATTTAGCCTAAACTCGAACGACTTCGCACGTTACGGCGGTGAAACTTGCGAAGTGAACGAATCGAATGTCGCCACAGTATCATTAGATAGATTCACCCTTCGAGTCACCGCGCTCAAATACGATTTTTTTTTTTTTCGTGTACTGCGATCCAACAAACGAGCGATGCGCTTCATTCTGACATAGCCGGTTTTATGTCTACTTCCTCGGTTTTACGTTTACCTTACAGCAGACACAAAAACCGGAGAAGTTACCTGAGAAGCACGCTGCGCGTCAGTCAGGAAGGCTCTGTCCACCTCCCCCCTCCCACCCCCCTTTTGTTTTTTTGAAAAGCAAGGGAACAAAAGCGACAATTAGCAGCTTCGCTTCTCGGTCGTCTTCGAAATGATCGAAAGTCATCCGACCAGAACAGCAGCACGTACATATATATTCCGCGCGCTGAGAAGGAAGCAAGTCGGGCTGAACGACGTATAGCGTGTCGTGTGCAGCGCGAAAACACTCCGATCGAAGCCGAAATTGACGGAGCAGACCACGCGACCTTTTTCACGACGCTTCTTAAGTCGCAGAAAAAAAAAATTGCATAGAAGAAAAAGACTTCGTAAGACCGACAGGTGCGCCACGACTACAACACAATTGCCATGGAGGCAAATTAAGAAGACGCATATACAGTAGAAGATTGATGCCAACTGAGAAGTTAGGCGATATAATACGACCAGGGGAATTCCATACGCAACATCACGAGAGATGGAAACATACTACTTAGAGGGCTGCCGAGTCATCATGGTCGTGACGAAGGGAATGTCATATAGGCCTCAAAATTACGGCGGGGTAAACACGCTATTATTATAGTTAAACGATCTGCAGCGTGTGGCTGCAAATACACCGATATGAGCGAGATATGCAAGACAGGCGCATAATAAAGCAAGGCTATACATACAGCAGCCTTTTCTTTCCGCTTACATATTTGAACGAAACTTCCTCATGCCTCCTCACACCCCTTCCATTACCTGGTAAGACAATTCTCGAGTGAACTTGAGAAATACACCTTGAAGAAATCTCTCGACGTCACTGAGACGTAAGAAACACGACCTTCGCGGCGCATCAAATGCCTAACTCTACGCACACTATATGTTCTCTTGAGACCACCCTATATAAAAGCACAGGACATCCATAACTGGGCACGTTTTAACGTGCTATAATCCCGATATAATTATTATGAGGCGCGTCGTAGTGGAGTGCTCGGGAATTTTCGACCACCTGCAGGTTTCTTTTTTTTTTCTTTGATTTTTTTCCCCGTTAATTTTCACTGACTTAAAACAGTACACGGGGCATCTACCATTCATACTCCGTCGAAGTGCAATCGCCGCGGCGGCGATCGAACCCGTTACTTTGTGGGCACGAATTATATATATATATATACTGTCCACTTCTATATACGCATTAAGCTGTGTAATCGACGACGTAATAATACTTCCGGACAACTAATGACGCGTGCCTTCACGATCACAGACTCATTAGCACAGCCACGCCATCACAGCCGTTAGCGTGCGGTACGCCTCGAATACGCCTCGAGTTGAGATGAATATTCAAGTCCATGGCAGGATGCATGCATAATGAACTTGGCAACGCGCCACATACGAAGAATACACTCTATGACAATTTGAGTTTAAGTAAACGCAAGGTATCCATGCCGAAACACGAGAAGACAGTGGCTTTATTCAAGTATATGCAGATGCCGATTCCGATAGACCGCTATAGACTCATACGAATCATGAACAGATGATCTCAGGGGTTTCACGCCCCAAAACCACGATATGATTATGAGAGACGCCGTAGTGGAGGGCTCGGGAAATTTCGACCACCCGGGGTTCTTTAACGCGCCCCGACATCGATCGCACAGCGCACGGGCCTCAACGTTTCGCCTCCATACGAAATGCAGCCGCCGCTGCGGGGATTCGATCCCGCGACCTTCGGATCAGCAGCCGAGTGCCATTGTAACCAGACCACCGTGGCGGGGCTATACGAATCCTTAACAGAAGAGCCCACTTGAAAAGAGAGTATTCGCCCCTGAGCTGTCTTCGGCTCTCGATGTCTCGATAGATGGGGAAGAATATCGAGCCTGCGTCAACAAACCGTATTTATACCTGTCGCCACCTCTCACAAGGTCGCGATCTGAAACAACCCGCTTCAGCAAAAGCGAAGCAGAGGCATTCCGGTATATGTACTCAGCACTTGGAGCTTGTGCCAAGTGTATGTGAGCAGCCGCTCGCTTGGTGCGAGTGGCGTCGGAAGTGAGCTATCATCAAGACAGCCTGTACAATCAAGGACGGCACTTTGAGGCAAGATATATCTTCACTTTATTTCCTCGCCGGCGCAGGAGCTGCGCCATATGACATATACTGCGTACCCGCTGTTTCCAGATTGAGCAATATGCCTATTCGGCGAAGCGAGACAATTAACCGACAAAACAACTTTCTGTATTTGCGTCGTTCGGCGTATACGGTGAAAACGAAGAGGAGAAAAACAACAGGGGAGTGAGTGTCTCCGTTTGAATGGCCACTTAATGAAGGTCCGTCAACAAGCACGTGATTATTTAACTTATTGCATTCGTTTCTTTTATTTATCACTGCAGCCCTTGAAGACTCGTACAAGTGTATGCAGATAGGAGGAAGACGGTAAACAAAAGAGGCAATATCATACTTGAACGAATAAATATCGCGGACCGAGAAGCTACCCCACAAAGTCGTCACCTTGGTCTTTCTAGCGATCTTCGTCTTCCTTCCTTTCGTAGCACCGTGGCAACATAAAACTATATATAAAAAGCTCTCACTACCCATTAGTAGATAAAACAGTAATTTGAACGGAAAATAACGAGCAGAACGAGGCAGAGAGTTGCAGTTCTCGACTACGAGAGGGGGAAATAAATGCATTTAGATATAGGTAGATGGTGTTAGGTAAGTGGTGCCAAGTAGACAAACCGAGAGGTGACGACAGATCGTGATGGAGCTGTCGATAAAGAAAGAAAGCGCCATGCGGCATAGATGAAGGTTATGAAAACGCGCGCATGCGCGATAGATCAGCCCTCGATCGAAGCCAAGCATAAACAGAACCGTATAGTAGTAGTAATAATATAGCAGCAGCAGCGAGAGGTTCAAGGCCACACACGATAAAGAGATCGGGAGGAGAGAGAGAGAGAGAGAGAGAGAGAGAGAGAGAAAGGGGGAAAGAGAGGGGGAGGGGAGTCGGCAAAGGAGGAAAGCTTCAGTGAAACCTCGGGCAGGCAGACGCGTTGGAGGGCGGGTGTGGAACCTCGAGTCAGGGGGGCACCATCGACTAAGGGCGGGGTGCCAACACGCACGCGAGAACCGCCTAAATCGCCGCCGCCGGAGTGGTGACGCATGAATCGTGTACGGGTGTCATAAACGCGTTGCAGCGGTACATACACCAAACCGCGAGCCGTCTCCTTTCCGACTGTTTTTTTGGCGCAGCTCCTCTAAATCGACGAAAAGGGGTGTGGCGCACGACCATCGCGAGACGACGACGAAGAAAGGAGACGCAGGTGCCAACGGCGCCACGAATCCAGCCCGGCCGGGGCCGAGCCCGACCTTCGTTCGCTATTATAATCGGTTCGAGCAAATGGAGGGGTGCGCTTCTACATGTAACCAGCCGTCGACGACGTCTTGCGGGGAGGACCGATGGAACTCCTGACATTGAAAGAAGTATATCGAACGTCGGCGCGGCTCGTTTGCTATATTTGTCCACGTCCGCCATGGAGGGAGCGCATGGTATTATCGATCGCAAAGCAGAACGCCCTTGAAGGTGTCACGTGCACATGCAGCGGCTGAGACGAAACGGCGGCCGATGGAGCACACAGGGAGGCGAAGAAAGACATGCCGAGGCGGTTAGTCGGTTCATTTTCTTAACGGGATTAGCTAATCCTGTTAGCTATGAAGCGGTCTACGCCGGAAACGTCATAGAACGGAGATCAGCAAAGAAGAGGAAGAAGAAGCTCTCTTTCGATCGGGGCATAATAAATGGCGGACGACACCCGTCTCGCTCTCGATATGTGTCTCGGTATATCTGCTTAAGGGAACGCTACATTTTGGCGCAGCCGACAAGCGAACATGTGGGTGACCTTCTTCGTTGACCAAACGTCATCAAATGGCATAACCTTCACCAGTTACCAAGTGCAAGGTGAGCCAGTGAAGGACCTTGCCCGCGATGTCACGACCGACAGCCTCGTCGAGCTGGTGCTGGAAGGAGCTTCAATGAGTCGCGAGGCACTCCTGGAGACCGGATCCGCCAGTGTGGCCCTGCAGCTGGAGGAGCTTGCGGACTTTGTCTTGGAGCCTTCGCGCCGATGCACTGTCCGGCAGAACTCGTCGGTGGAGGTGAGCTCTATCTTGAATGTCATCGAGCGTCAACAACGACAGATGACGCATCAGACAGAACTTTTGACAAATGTACTGAGATTGTATGGCCTTCAACAAAACATTGTGGAACCGCATAATTTCGAAGATAGCCACTCAAGCCCCAACTACTGGCTGTGGTTTTATGAATACGCATGCGAAAAAAATGGGTGGGTTTCTGACGAACAAAAGATTCGCAACATGCGCCGCTACCTTGGCGGTATAGCTAAAGCGTGGTACGAGATGCAGCTTTTGGATGAACCACGAGCATGCTGGGAGCACTGGAAAACAAGTTTTCTGGCTGCTTTTCATCACAATGCGGTGGAAAGTTGGGAGGCGGCTCTGCGCTATACATTTGAGCGTGGATCATTACTCAAGTACTTTCTTGAGAAACGTCGCCTGTTGTATGAAGCGGAGCCTAAACTCTCACCACAGGTTACTGTTGCGTTAATAATACAGGGACTATGCCTCGATATACGAAGCCAGATCCAGATAAGAGCTCCTACTACATTTCAAGATCTTCTACACTGCCTACAATATGTATTACCAGGAGCTGATCTGGACGCACCAGATGAAGAGAGCGCAAGTGAAGAGATAGTCCATTTGCCTAGCCCATCAAATGGTGTTAAGGGAAGCGCAGATGAGCGTACGGATTGTAAACATAACAGCGGTCTACACAGCACAATTGCAGCACCTCATTCGACAGATCTAAGAAATTTTGATGTCCATGAGAAGACAAAGAATGTATACTTGTATGATACAGTGCACGTCGTGTCTAATTGCTTGCTTCACGTCCCTGTTAAGATCAATGATGTTGAAATGAAAGCGCTCGTGGACAGCGGAGCGTCTGTGTCGATCATAAATAAGGACCTAGTGGACGTCAGCCACCTACACGTGGGAAAAACCCTGCGAGTTCAGGGATACGATGGCTCTGTGAGTTCCCGTAACGAGTGGGCATCTGTAATTCTTGAATGCCAAGGACGCAGAATTAGGACGGAAGTATTAGTGCTACCTGATGTCACTTATGAGTTTCTGTTATCCCGGCCTGATATGAAGAGATTAAGAATGAACGTTTACTGGAACGACAAGGTTTTAATTGAAAACCATACAACAGCAAATGACGAGATAGAGTCGCCTGCACACGTAAGACAGCTCGCCTGCGAAGAAGATATACAGTCTCAATACCCAGAGCTCGTTTGCATAGGGAACTACCCTCCAGCAATTAAATCTCACGAGGTTCCTTTTGATCTTGCAGACAAAACAGTTGTTCAAAAAAGACCGTACAATATGTCGAGAGAGAAGAAGGTATGGTTGAAAGCAGAATTACAGGCGATGCTAGACGCTGGCGTTATTAGACCTTCAGTGTCTCCATTTGCATCGCCAATAACTATCGCTCCGAAAGAAGACGGTACTTTTCGTCTGTGCACAGATTACAGGGCTCTTAATCACCAAACTGAGCTCATACCATACCCAATGCCAAGAATCGACGACATAATTGATGAGACTGGTGGTTGCCGCTGGTTCTCAAGACTGGACCTCTGCAAGGGCTTCTGGCAAATCCCGCTGACAGAGGAAACCAAGAAGTACACCGCGTTCATTACTCCATTTGATTTGTACGAATACAACCGATTACCTTTTGGATGGAAGAACTCCCCAGCGTGGTTTCAAAAGATCATGAACGAAACCCTAAAGTCGTATTTGGGAATCTTCTGTAATGTGTATATTGACGATATAATTGTTTATTCAAAAACAAGAGAGGAACATAAGAAACACCTGTCTCTCGTTCTGAACGCTTTGAGCACTGCATGTCTCAAAGTGAACTTCAAGAAAAGCGCCTTCTTCCAAGAGAAAGTAGTGTTTCTCGGAAGAGTTTTTGACGGATACACGAAAAGCACGAAGCAAGAATCAGTTGACAGAATTTCACAATTGGTGAAGCCCTATGACGTGCATTCACTGCGTGTCTTCCTTGGCCTAGCCGGACATTTTCGATCCTTTATTAAAGACTATGCCATTAAAACGAGATGTCTGACACGCCTGACTCAGAAAGGCGTACCCTACCAGTGGGACAACGACTGCGAAAATGCTTACTCCGATCTGGTGAAATTAATATCGTCGGACCCTATCCTACGCATACCTGACTTTTCCTTACCATTTGTTCTCAATACGGATGCATCATTTTATGCCACTGGTGCGGTTCTCTACCAGAAGCCATCAGATTTAAATCGCCAAACGCATCATGTTGTGGGATATTATAGCTATACATTAAAACCAGCTGAAGTGAATTACTCGACAACAGAAAAGGAAGCACTGGCTGTACTGAAAGCAGTTCAGTATTTTCGAACGTACTTAGAAGGTTCAAAATTTACTTTATTCACAGACCACCAGGCTCTCACTCACCTACTTGGAATGACACAACCAAGAGGCCGCATCGCTAGATGGGTAAATTACCTGCAACAATTTGACTTTGTTATTTCACATCGCCCAGGCCCTCTACTCACTGACGCTGACGCAATGTCCAGGCTGCTGGTGCCCAACACTCTTGACAGCCCTATGCAAGTGAACCACGCAAAGCTGTGGGAGGGTACCGAAGATATGAAGTTCATCAACGGAAGATATTATGTCCCACCAACAATGATTTCTAAGATTCTTCACCTTTACCACGATACACCGGAATCAGGAGGACACGACGGATTCTGGCGCACGTACAACAAGCTGGTGAAACGATTTAAGTGGCCAGGCATGAAAGATGATGTTAGGAGTTACATACGATCTTGCCATCTCTGCCAAACGAACAAAGTTAAGTTCAAGCAGCCCACGGACATAATGATAACCACAGAGCATTCGAATGTCCCGTTTGAAGTTATTCACTTGGACTTCGCGGAGCTCAAAAAGAAGGGGGAAGGGGTCAAGAAGACACAGGCATTTTTGCTGGCTATTGATGAGTGCACCAGAATGGTCACGGCCAGGGCCGGAAGGGAAGACGCCAACAGCGTCATGACTCTTCTGAAGGCTGATTGTTTCAAGCATACAAAGGTATTAGTGTGTGACAATGGACCTGCCTTTCGGAGCACGAAGCTTTCAAAGTGGGCGGAGGATCAAGGGATAACCATAAAGTTTTGTTCCCCCTACCATCCAGCTGCTAACGGCCTTGCTGAGCGGGCAATAAGGGACACAAAACAGTACATAAAAATGTACCCGAACTTCCAAGGAGGTTGGAAGTGCTGCCTCGAAGCCGCTGTGAGGCATCACAATCGATCGAGCACAAGTGCACTTGGATGCAGCCCCCTTTTTGCGGCTTCTGGGACAGTACCGGTACTTCCAGCAGACATTGAACTAGGCCTTCTTGATCGTCTCACGCTTTCGGAGACCAAGAAAACTGGGAAAGAGCAAGAAGTGTATAAAAACCGAATGAAGAAAAACTTCGATAGAAGACACAGTAATCACATACCGGACATACAACCCGGAGATTACGTTCTTGTACGGAAAGGGATAGGAAGTTCCAATGACAAGTTTTATGGACCATTTCAAGTGATCAAGACCGCTTCGCAGCATGGTATCTTGAAGACTATCTGGTACCTGGGAGTCTCCAAACAGACAGAATGCGCCTCCATCAGCAATGTCTTTAAGTATTACACCAGGAGGTGTAAACAACGAAGTCCGGGAGAGTGAAGCGGTCTACGCCGGAAACGTCATAGAACGGAGATCAGCAAAGAAGAGGAAGAAGAAGCTCTCTTTCGATCGGGGCATAATAAATGGCGGACGACACCCGTCTCGCTCTCGATATGTGTCTCGGTATATCTGCTTAAGGGAACGCTACAAGCTATACTTGTAAATAAGCCGCGGTGCTGAGACGTGCGCTTTTTTGTTTATTTGTTTTTTACTGCCGTTTCTCCGTTGCGTCGGTGCTCGGAGGTGGTTGGTCGTTATACTTGCGCACACGTGAACTCGAAGCCACCGGATCCAGCCGGAAGTCGGGTTGAGCCAAACCGACACGATGCTGTGGCGAGCACATGGCAGCTTCACAACGCAACAGCGCAGTGCAATGCGTATTAAAACGAAATAATCCGGTGTATAGCGAAGGTTGGGGAGAGGGAGGCCACGGACACGGACACGACGCATTCCTAGGCATCAACCGCCAATGGATGGAGAACAATCGGAATATAAACAAACAAAAAACAAAAAGATGCTGCGATCTTTATTTCACAATAGCAGCAAGCTCGCACTGCACGAACGTTCAAAGAGCAAAATTAATTTATAAGCTATAAGGGGGCGGAGATACAATGCCTGCTATCACTGAAGTCAACTGCTATTCGACAAGCCCGGAAAAAAAAACGAAGAAAAGAAGCAGAAGAACGATGAGGGGTTACAATGGCCGCGCTGAACTTTCTGTCAGCCTTTATTTCTTCGTGATCGTGACACAGCCGACACTAAATCGAGGTTGTATATCACACTGCGACATCTGCTGACCTCGCCCGACCTTTCGTTGAATGCAAACGAGGAGCGAAAAAAAAAAAAGAACAGAAGAAGGAGAAAGAACGCGTGATGGAACGACGGGAGGAACGTGTTTCAGTCGGTGGTGGGCTGTGCCTGCAATTATATTTAACTACCGCACATATACCGGGAACCGCAAACGACAAGCGACCCGCGATTCCTGTTACGCCATACACGCTCACTCTGCCAAAGGTACCTCTCCCCTAATGCGTAGAAACAGATGGAACAAAAATAGAGGCGATACGTGTTTCTTCGAATTCCATGCAACCCTTCATGATTGCATCGTGCAGATAGATACACGAACAGAACGCCACCTCTATCAATAGCGTCGGGAGGAAAATACGCGAACGTGACGCACATTCAGAACAACTACACATGGCGTGCAAGAAATAGAGCGAGAGAGAACAAACTTTCCAGCGGGTGGCAGCAAACACGGGGAGGGCGCAGCCTCCCGATCAGCAGATAGCAGATGTGCGGGAAAAAAAAAATCTCTCTCGTGCCACCGTGGCAAAAACACGAAAGAAAACTGAAATCAGCTACACGTCACACCGACATGCTTGGACATGAAGCGTCGATCTGCGCGTAGTTCAATAACAAATCGTACACTTAGCCCCCCCCCCCCCCCTTTCCCGGCGGAAAACGCATGGAGAGGCCTTAGGTGGACTAGCGGCAATAGAGCTCATGTATGAGTTTGCGAACTAGGCTCCCAAGTAGCGGCCGATGCGCCATCTTTACCTATATGTTTTTATTTTTCATGATTATTATTACTGTTATTTTTTACACTGGTCGGCGACGACATTTCCGCTTTTTTTTTTTGTCTGCGTGGTCTACCGTATCAGCCAAACCTGACTCAACAGTTTTCAATAGGGAGATCCCTGAACAGCTGGTCTCCCTTGAACCTCTATATACTCACTTTTCTCTCCACTCTTCCCCCAGTTATCTTACCCTCGGGCGCACTCTACGGCGTAAAAGACGGCGCGCACACTTCACAACAACGGGGAGACAAGAAGGAACAAAGACGACGTAGACGCCAGTGAGCACTGCGCGTGTACCATGGGATCTCGCACAAGGAGCGCACAGTGCCAAGAAAGTTACACCAAAACAACGGTCGTTCGCACACAGCAGTCGACTCACGAGCGCGAAAGCGATGCTGCTATGTTTAGACACGACGATCCGTCGACGCTGTGCGGCCGTCGCAGTCCCGGAGACTGCTGATGAAGCTCAACGAAAAAAAAAGAGGAAGTAAAAAGGAAAAAGGCTTAAAGGGCAGGATGGAAACAGCGGACCTATAATGAAAGGAACAAGTATACGTGGAAACGAAACGAACGGCAAAACACGCTTGGCGCGGCAGTGCGTAAGAACACATGCCTTAATCCCCCCATTGACAACCGCGCTTCATGTTAGCTGTCACAACCTTTAATAAAATAAATTGGCAGGGTTTTCACGCGCTAAACCCTCGGCACGATTATAAGGAACGTCGTATAGTGGAGGTCTCCAGAAATTTTGAACACCTACGAAGTGCGCAGACACCGCACACTATATATATATATATGCGGCATTTTTGTCCCCATCGGAAATGCGACCGCCGCGGCCAGGCTAGCCACAACTGATACAAATGAATCACACTGTTACTACTATACCACCGCTGTTAATTATATTAATAAAGACTGCGTATGAGTCGGGCATTAGACGGAATATTAAACCATGCTCGCACATTAGGCCAGGTCGGTGTTAAAAAAATAAAATAAAAGAAGCAAAGCTTCACGAAAATAACAAGTGTACTTGAGAAGGCTATACAGCTGACAGTATTGACCCCGTGATGAACTAATGACAATGTACTCAACGAAGCGTTCTTATCAGACAAGCCTAACATAGCGCTTCACTTTATAGCGTCCCCTTAAAGGGTGCCCTGCAACACTCCTTGAACAAAGTCAGAGCACAGTGCCGATCAGTCGCGGAGGCACCTGTAAGCACGCGAGCCAAGTATTATTGCACCGTACGCACAAGGGAATTCGCAATTTGCTTTCAAACACAGCTGGAAAAGCGCCCGCTCTTCTTTCAACAAATGACGTCATTGGGGGCACCGACTATGTCGCTTGAGTCAGAAAATAGCATCGGCTGATTTTCATGATCGCAGAAAGATCAACTGGCTACGCTTTATTTGTTCGTTTGGATTCAACAAACAAAGAAAATATGCGCACCTCTGTTAAAAAGCAAAGAAAAAAAAAGTCAAGGGGCGTAGTGGGTGTCCCAGTGACGTCACCTGTTGAAAGAAGAGCCGCCGCTTTTCAGCTGGCTTTGAAACCAACTTGCGAATTCCCTTGCGCGGTCGGTGCAATAACACTTGGCTCACGTGTTCTTCACAAAAGCCTCCACGACTGAACGGCACTGTGCATTGACTTAGTTCAAAAAGTGCTGCATAGGAACACTTAAATGAGAACGCCAGAATGCCGAAACAACGTAACGAACACGAGAACGTACAGGGGCACATCAGAGGTCTTTCGACAGTTCCAAGTAACGCTGGAACAGCATGCGGCTTTGCTTCGCACAGACAGGCGAGGGTCGCGCTCACGCTCACTGCGACACCATCCTACTTGGAACTTATCCAGAAAGCCCTGGCCGCGTTATACACTGCCTCCGCTGTCTCTCACTCCCAAGCGAATCGGGAAGTGTATAAGGCGAGTCGTCCGATGCCGCACGATGCAAAACACGGCGGCAGCAGTCACTCGCGCCATTTCCTCGTGCGATAACTAGACGCAGGAAAAAGAGGGAAGCAAGAGAAAAAGACAAACGCAGGCGTGCGCAGAGTTCTAGCAGTGAGACGTCCCGGCCCGTATTCCAGTGGTTCCTTATGTCTCCGCGTATACGAAGTCCCTCTATGGATTGTATACGTCTGTCCTATACGTGTATATCTCCACATGAATCTTACGGAAACGCATATAATTATAGCAATGGACATACGGAACGTTTCCGCAGAGCACTAAGGGAAGCGAAGATTCGCTTCAGCGCCCCCCCCCCCTCTCTCTCTCTCTCTCTTCCTCCTTCCTATCACCTCTCCTCATCCAGATGCTCCCATTGAGGTGCGGCTCCTTACGGTCAAAACAAAGAGGAATGTGAGGGTACGGAAGACTTCCAGCGACCCCTGCATCATTATGTGGGGAAGGCGATGGGCGCTATTTAAAAGATTGCCGGCTATCTGATGGCTCCCAAGTAAGGCGCACCGACACATGGAGCCCTTTACATCCTTGTCCAGAGTGAACAAAACAGGGGAGGTGTTAATTGAACTTGGGAAATACTGTGCGTGTCAAAATATTCGGTCTGACTATAGACCTTTTCACGGGAGGAATGGAGCACCACCATACTGGGCTGTGCACAGCAGTAAAAAGGTTCGTGTTGTCTGTTTCGTTCCGTTTGTCTTCTCCTATGTGCGCTGTTTGATAATAGAGATCTTCCAACTCGCCAAAATTGCTGCTACAAACCCTCGGCAGTGCTTTTGGGGGGTCACGCATATGTTGCACAGTCCAGCGGTGGTTATGGCGGCGCCCAGGGAGCCTTTTCTGAAAAGGTGTATAAGGCCCGCCGTACGGCGGAGGCTGGGAGGGCGGGGGGCACTCGTAATTATTACTTCGACCACGTGGGGTTCTTTAAAGTACTAACTGTAAACTAAATGTAACTATATAAGCTAACTATAAATCGAACCTCCGTAGCGCTGAAGCCGGACGCGACATCCACCTCGTGATTTTAACTATACACGTGCTAGCATCGGCGAACCGTCGTACGCTTCCACCCCCAACGGCACCGCGAAGCCGAGCAAAGCCAGAGGACACCCATATTTCGTTTCTGCACGCATCGCGCCTCAGCCAAAGGCCCGCTCTATGCAAAGGGGAAAAATAAAAATAAAACAAGCAAGAAACCCTTCCAATACACGACGCGACAGTTGCGACGGTAGAAGAGCGACGTCGGGACTGAGCACGTGACGCCACAGACGTCAACCGTAACGCCACGCGTCTCGAGCCTCGTTGCGTGGACTGAAGGGGGTGAGGTCAATGGCGCAAGGAAACCGGAGCACAGCGACAGGCGAGAGTCGTAAGGGCCACCGAAAGCTACTCGCAGGCAGGCAGCTTTATTTCGGGACCAAAGAGCAACCGCAGAAACGAATAAAGAAACGGAACCGTGGAGTTGGGGTTGCACTACCCAGAATATGACGAATAAAAAAAGAACGAGTTAAGAAAGCGGACGTATTAAAAAAAAAAAAAAAGGCACTCCGCCTGTTCCTTTTCTTCATACTCCACCCCCCCTCACCCCCTTTTCCGTCTGCGGGGGCCGGTAACATTAGTCATCAGCCCGGCCTAGCACTACCTGTATACTGCTCACGAACCCACGAACGAACGACACCAGGAACACGTAGACACACAAGGTGAGAAGGCGAGTGCCACGTCCTTCTAATAGCTGGAGGTTACGTGTACAGGCGCACAGATTACAAGCATACACATACAAGGCGGTCGACCCTCGCAGTGTGTAACACATCAAGCACTTCCAGAGGAAGAAACCACCCCAGCACACACTTTCGCCTTCCTGAAAATGAAAAAAGGAGAGAGAGAGAGGGAAGAAGGGGGGGGAGGGGGTGCGCCACCCCTGATCTTTCGGCGCATTTCCAATGCGCCTACATCACCGTGCGACGACCGACGCCGCCTTCCTTCAGCCAAGGCCCCTATGTAGGACGGTCGTTCCCAATAAGGTTGTTCACGTCGCCGCGACGATGCTTCGCACCCTTCCCCCAGAGGAGCACTCAATGTGACCGCATTAATAAGGTTACGTCCTTCTCCAACATACAGTCACCGCTTGCTCTATAGCCAACTCCCTTTCTTGGCAATCCGCGGTGTATCCCAATGATGACATTGGGGCGGGAAGCCTTACAGGACGAATGAAAATAAGGCAACTATAATAACGTATGCGGCCTAGACTGTGGCCTGGCTTACTGTATGCATCGGCACGGGGCCAATAAAACATCGCAGGCCTTGGAGAGAAAGTGCGTTAGTTCTCAAGGTCATGGACACGCGCTGTACACACGTGGCGAAAGCACGTGGACACCGTATAGGAAAGGCGTTTAGCCGCGGATGGTTGAGTGAAATATACAAATTGTTTAGATAGGAGACACCTACCTAACAGAAAAGCTTCACTGACCTAGCTCAACAACTGCATGAGTTACACTTGTTTACTTGTTACCCAGTAGAAAGTGTCTTGTTCAGCCAGGTTCCACAGTTTTTTCTTTTTATTGCACAAATTTCTCACACACAGAAGCACAGTATATATTAGTAAAAAGGGAAAGAAATGGGCTATTGAACCATGTATATATGGACATATTGCGCTCTATGGTTGCAAAAAGAAATGGCAACCCGTCTTGTGCCATAAAACAAAACATACCGACGGACAGCTGATGTAGGTCCGGGCTGATTCTGCACGTCCTCGTCGTCAGAACTAAAATCCGGTGATGCGGGATCATCATCTGAATCACTGCTGCTAGAAGCAGCCAAATGATCGCTTCCAGATGCAACAGAATCACCAGAAAGGCGTCGTTCGCGCGAGGGACAAAGCGTCTGCCATCTTCGTAAACAGACTGAGCGAACCGTATAGGAAAGGCGTTTAGCCGCGGATGGTTGAGGCACGTAAAAAAAATAGAAATAAAGAAGAGAACGACGAAGAATGACCGACAGGCAGCCTCCAGGATGTAGGTGATTTTGCGAGCGCCTTGATAGCGGTTACCATGAAACTTCCGGTCCGCCGATATTGAGATACCTCAACATATGCAGTCTATGATATATTATGTCAAAAAAAGATAAAGAAAGGTGTATGTCCGAAAACAAGTTTCGTTTTCTACTATACAGGAGAGCGTAAACGTAAACTTGTTTCTGCACGCCTATCCTTGAACATAACAAGCGTATCACTTCGCACGACATTCGACGGCACGTGAAAGACGCGAATGATGAAGTCTTGGCAAAGACAATCAAAAGACGAGCGGCAGATACCGACAAGAACCACGGGTCGTGCACCTTGAGAAAAGCACTGCGACGCGGGAAGGAAAGCTACCATAGCGTCTATACCATGCGTAAATCTCGGCCGAGAAAGTAAACGGCCACAAAGCTGCGCTGCTATCACGCTCGCTCAAGTCGAGAGTGTCCCCTGAGTGACGTTAAGCTCCGCCTGTTGTGGGTTCCGCAGTGAGCATGCAGACGCGCCGCCGTCAACCACGCGAGCGCCACGAAAAGCGAGAGGAAGTTGTTGCCCACAACGATATCCTCGAGGATATACAATGGAATGTAGCACTCGTGCGCCGCATATTGCACAAAAACAAGGAAGGAGTGGGGGGTGCACAGCGGCGCTCGCTCGACAGCGACCGCATTTTGCGCGTTACAAAAGTACGGCGCACGAGTGGCGCGCAATTCGACGTAACGCGCTTGCTCAAAGTACGTATATACTTTGCCGTTGCGGCGCCCTGTGGCTACGTAACGCCGCGGGCACCAAGTGAGATCGTGAAGCGCCGCAGGAAGTCTATTATGCAGTTTCCCGGGTTCTTTCCTTCGCCGCTCTACAGCGAAGCCTATTCGCGCGCTTTTCGTCATTTTTGTTTGAAAATGAACGTGTACAACCGCGTGCGGCAGCCTTGCTCACACGGTGGCCGCTGTCGCAACCCACCGCCTCGCATTCTTCATGCATTTAAAACATTTAAATAAATGAGCGCGCAGCAGCCCGGAAGGTATTGAGAGGTAGGCAGCCAACGTTGAAGGCGGCGATATGCACGAAACTGTCAATAAGAAATGACGAAGTTTCACGCGCCAAAACCACGCCATCATAATGAGACACGCCGTAATGGGAGGCTCCGGAAATTTCGACCAACGCACTGTATGCACGGGCCTCTGTCATTTTGGCCTCCATAGAAAATGCGACCGACGGGGCAGGGTCCCCGTGCCTTCCAAGTCAACAGTCAGCCACCATAACCATCGAGACCACCGCAGTGGACTGCCCAAAACTGTTCGCGCAGAAACAAAAACATCCCCTGTTCCTTGATGCCTGCTACAACTTGACGGCGAGAGCCGTTCGGCAACGACTGTTCGACCTTTCCGTGTGCCATTTGTTTCACTACTTTAGCTTGGGCACTTGTCGAGCGACATTCATATCGGCCGCTTTTTGATTGACGTTATAGGCTGTAAAAGTTCACTTTGAATCAAGCGTGGATCGTATACACACATATATGACTCTGACCGAGTAAAGCTGCTGTAAGCCAGACGTGCTTTAATTATGGGTAATCGTGACGAAAATGGCAAGCATGTCGAATTCTTGATGTGGCGACTCTATCAGTCACGTTAGCCATACATTCGTACCCTTCATCCCCACTGGCATATATATATATATATATATATATATATATATATATGCAACATGAGAACATACGTACACTGCAGTAAGATTCTTGCTTTGGGGACCGAGACCTCACCGGCAATGCAAAAATCCTTTGCGCTTTCTGTCTGTACAGATACCGTGGCTAATAACTGTCAGCATTATTTTCCTCCAGACGCCGTGTTCGCGCTTTTAATTGTTGCCAGTTACGAATAAGAGAACGTGAACAACATATACCGCGATTTACATTAACTGTACAAATGGCTGTTCGATGTTCGCGCGAGGATTATTCGAAAATGTGTTCGACATGCGAATCGAAAAAGAGATGAATGAATGTCAATTATTGAACCCTATGTGAACGTATGACCTAGGCTGTAAAGGTTATACATTCACATAGATCGTAAAGGTAAAGATGGCTTGCTTTGTCTCTAATCCATTTGACATCATGCTCCCGTAAGCCATGTCGAGTAGTGTTTATGACAATTCTGAATGGCTTTCGCCCCGTCAAGTTGGCTTAGCGTGCGACAGGGTCCGGTGAGTTTTGCTGTAGCTGTACGGCGGCCAGGCATGCAACTGCCACGTGGCACCGGCGCTGCATACGTAACCAAAAACGAATTATACGCGCAGTTTAACACACGGAAAAACGATGCCGGCAGTAATTTTCTTTCCCGTGCGGCCTTCCTCCAAAAAGGTCGATGCGAGACAGGCAGCCCATCGCGCGCATTGGAGAGGCCGAGCACACGCAATGGAGCTGTAGTACGCTCGCCGCAGGCGTCTCGTTCGTTCCGTCTCAAGGTGATGAAAAAAATTCGCACGTAGGTGTACGCGCTAACCGCTGCTAGCCGAAGCATGAGCCACGCTGCTGTTGCTGCTGCACACACACGCGAGACTTTTCAGAGAGAGAAGGGAAGGATGGTGGGGGAAAAAAAAAAGGAAAAGACATCCAGCACGTGTGATAGCTGCGAACCATTATATAGCCTCCGGGTGGTAAACGTAGACGATCCATTAGAGGCAAGAATTGCGATACACATTCACTTTTTTATTTTTATTCTTTTTCCTCGAGGAAATATCGATGGACAAGATGGAGGAGGCGTCCTCCGTGCGGCAGCATAGTCTTTAAACATTGCGCCGCTAACCTCACATTACTGAGAGGGGGAAAAATAAATAAAAAAGGAAGCGCGTCGCGCACAGCGCCCGAAGACAGCGTGCACGCAGCTGGCGGCCCTCTCGTTGAAAAACTGTGTGCAGTAAACGATTTCGAAAGCGAGCTTCGAAAACGACGTCGTCCACATTGCAGTGGCGCGAGGTGTCGCGGCGACAGTTGCTGCGGGGAGATAAATATACCCTGTGCCGCCAAGCATCCACACATACATACATCCTACATTTGCCACACACACACACACACACACACACACATATATATATATATATATATATATATATATATATATATATATATATATATATATATATATATATATATATAATATAAGGTGTTGGTGTACGTCGATCGACGACATGGCCGACTGGCTAGGACTAATAACGTATTCATAAAGAGACCCCGCTATGGCGAAATTCGCTTTACTTCGATTTCCCGCATCTTCAAAACAACTCCAACTACATACGACGACTTAATGATATACGTACTCCTTCACTGTCAATATTCCAGTATTATTTTTTCTTCCTTCTTCTTGAACAAGTCGTCAGGGCGCTATGTGTTTCGCAAAAGGAGAGAGGAAAACGTTCTAATCCCCTGATAGTAAACGAAACCAAAACCTTTACTGGTTTTATTTGGCACAGTCATGACATATGCATGTCGAAGTGCACCATGTTGTTCCCTATAGCGGCCTCTCTCTCTCTAACCGCGCGACTAGCTCTTTCTAACCGCGTTTTATAGACAGCATACAACGCTACTGTCCGCTCTTCTGACGAAACTACATCTTCGTGTAAAACGGAACGAGGAAAAGCCGAGAACGTACAGAGCCACTTAGCACCCGCGAAAATGTATAATGTCCGACACCTACAAAGCCGTACAGCCTCCATCACAGCCTCAATGGCATTCGTTCACGAAGAGTGTCAAATCAACCGTCACACATTCAGGCAGCAGCAGCTGCTGCTACAAAGCGCATACAATACAAAGGGCACGTCGACCCACGGCTTACACAGGAAGCGACAGAGGGCCCTTGCACGACTTGTCCATCATAAACATTATATATATGCGTTGTGCATACATGAATGGCAGACGCCGAACGAGAAATCGCACGCATAACGTGAGAAAATCAAGGCGGAAGGGTGAAGACACAGATGATGTACGAGGTGAACTGCACTATACGACGCAGGCGGCCTGTCAGAATCCACATCCGCAATGGCACATTCTCGTGCAAATCGGCAAGGCAGAACGGATGCTCTTCCAAGTCAATCGAAGAGCGTGAGTCCGCACCTCTTCCGCATTAAATGCCACGGTTTCGGTATAACAACGATAGCTTCATCAATAGCATATATAGCGACAGCGCCCTAGTAACGCGACTGCAGTATCGCACTCATGCGCCACCTATTATCTCTCTCTCTCTCCCTGAGAAAAAAAGGTGTGTGCATGTGTGTGAGAGAGAGAGACAGAGAACTACGCACACACATATACAGACATTGCTGGGGGGCACAAGCACCACGGTTCATTTCCCGCGCTGTTTCGCACGAACAGAGAAGCCCACCACTGCGCCATGTATAAAGCACGGGATATGCCCCTGCCATGAGATTACAAGTCACACTGTAGAGTACAATCTCTCAATATACATGTTCAACAAGCGGTCACAAGCCAGATAAGGTCTGTATCCCGCGCTTCCTACATATTTCAGCCCCGCCACGGTGGTCTAGTGGCTAAGGTACTCGGCTGCTGATCCGAGGGTCGCGGGATCGAATCCCGGCCGCGGCGGCTGCATTTCGATGGAGGCGAAATGTTGAGGCCCGTGTGATGTGCGATGTCAGTGCACGTTAAAGAACCCCAGGTGGTCGAAATTTCCGGAGCCCTCCACTACGGCGTCTCTCATAATCAGAACTGGTTTTGGGAAGTAAAACCCCACAAAACAACAACATATTTCAGCCAGTCTCATAGTGCTATACGAGTACAAGCGAACATCAGATCGATGAAGATCGCATGTTGTCTATATACGCCGCAAAGAAACGTTCCATGCCGACAATGCACGATGCGTTGGCGTTCATCGCGATCGTACGATTCCTTATCAAGTAACCACCGCAGCGGAATTTCCTCGTACAGGCTAGACTCGCACAATCGGGCGCACTTACAAGGTGCGTATGCAATCGAAAAGATATGCATACACTACGAACCGCTATCCGCTATATATATGCCTACTGCATGTACGCACAAGTGCTCGCGGCGGTATTATTTGCCGATTGAGGAGCGATAGCTTGCGGCGCCATTCTTGGCTAACAACGCTTTCCTTTCTTTCGCAACTCTCTTCGCAGAAGTGCGGTGAACACCTTCTCCACAACAACGTTCGCAAGGTCACTGCCATACCTGTTCTTTTAAGCTACCTACAAAATTCTCTCATCTCGCAGCACCCGACATCAGACTGCGGACGCGGCGCACAGGAAACGTCTTTGGGGTAACGTCCTTGAGGCAAGTTACATCCCGTTAACGAGCTATACCATTCAAACACGCGCAGCGGGCGGGGCATTGCGTAAGAGTATCGCGAGTTCCAAGCCAACCGCGCAGCGGCAGCACGATTCCAAAGAGCGTGGCTGCTGCAGGTCTCAAGAAAATGTGCCCGTGTACTGCGAAATCTGCTTATTACGAAGCTCGGGCGTCGGAAGCCAATCCTGAGCCGCGCAACACGGTGCGCATAAGATTCAGCCTTTCAGGAAAGCACATTATAATTGCAAGGCGTTCAATCGCTGCCTAGACTACGGAACTCAAAAAAAAAAAAAAAAAAACTCATCCGGTCACGCTGTGTCTTTTAAAACATTTCTTTTTAGCCCGTTCATACACACGACCCGGGAAGTGTCACTCAGAGGTGACGTTTGAACGACGCAGCTTCCGCACAGACAGCGTGTGACCGGAAAGACAACTGTACGAAATCTTATGCCGCGTACACGCGTATAGTCGTTGTGCAAGAAACGAAAAAAAAAAATAAAAAAGCAAAGTGAACAACTGGGGGGAACAGAAGTGACAGGGCAAGACATGACTGTCTATATAGGCCCTGTTTCCGTGGGACGAAAAAAAAAAAATCACTGCATATCCACGGGGTGAATGATGATGAGTGGGCGAAGCTACGGAGGGAATCATCGGTAAACCGTGAATCTTCCGTGTAATTCGCCCGGTCGATCATCATGTAAAGACGTCTTACGCAGCCCCTTACACAGGTCGGAACGCGCACCGCGTTTGCCGACGCCATCACATGACTGCTGAGAGAGTATAAGGCGGAGAGGCCACAGCGTCTTACACCAGCTTCTTACACAGGCTGTACGCGTTAGAAACGCGCAGTCTTTCGTTAATGTCGGGTATTTAGTGCCATCGTGGTGCATGTATCTACGTGCGCTTCGTGGCGTAGTGGCTAGCGCCGCGCGTTCGGAAGCGAGGAGCCCCTGGTTCGATTCCGCGCTTCGGACACATCTTTCGGGATTTTTTTAAGATGCACACATCTCTATGGGACAGCGCCATCTAGGAAACTAGAGAAATGGAGATGACGACACAGAATGCGTACAGCGCCATCTCAAAAGGACAGAAAGTTGAGCGAGTTGGTAACAGTCTATAATCAAAAGAAGAGGCGTGCAGGACACGGACACAAGGAGAGCAGTGAACAACACTGCTCTCCTTGTGTCAGTGTCCTGCACGCCTCTTCTTTTGATTCCTCGGCGTTCGTGTTGTTCACTGCTCTCCTTGTGTCCGTGTCCTGCACGCCTCTTCTTTTGATTATGGACAGCGCCATCTAGTGTATCGTCACCCAACTGCAGTTTGCATGCATCTCTATGGGACAGCGCCATCTATTTTATGCTAAGGGAGACGCTACTGGCTACGCAGCATGCATCGACAACCGAGAACCGCCCAGGTGATGCCATAAGGAGCTTCGCCCCTAAAATGCGCGGCGTGTTTGGTAAAGACCGCGTATTTTATTAAGCATGCAGTGCTCCTATATATGCAGCGTATGTACCTTGCGTAGGAAATATGCCCCGAACATGCACAGCCGCTCATGGTCGTCCCTGCGTTCACGGTGGCATTATACAAAGCGTACACGTTATGCGCAAGAAAACGAGTCGTTCGTACAGCGGCTGCAGGTGTTAAGGAGTACGCGTTATGCTTTACGTTAGCTGTTAACTTATTAAAATTAATTATATTTCGTGCTTTAAAAATTAGAAACGTTGCACGCATACCTTATGCAGTGCGGAACCGCGGGTTTATTTTGACCAAACAACGGCGCACAAACTAACGCTGCACGCAGAAACTAAACCGATGAGCTAGCGGATACAACAACAATTAACACCGCAAGCTCATATCGATAGAATATGCAGGTGAACAACACCGACAATGCTGACCGCGCGAAAACGTTCTATATGTTTGCAGTCAAATGCTCCAAAAGTTATAGATAACCTATAGCTGCAGCACATATACACACGCGGTACTCGACTTACGAAGATAAGATATATGCATAAGTAGTAGTATGCAAGGTCGGGGTGCGATAGTAGCCTGCGTCCGTGGATGCGTCTCGTCACAAATGGCGCGCATTTCCTTTAACGTTCACGCATATGCTGTGTTACCCGTACCGCATGCATTGCTAATCATTTCGTGGCCCGTTAAACCCCATCAATTTTTGTTATTGTATTATTAAGTGTTATACCGAATACTGGCTTACGATTAGCGTTTCGCGCCACTACAGGAAACGCAGCACGTGGGAAGAGAAGGAAAGGGCGTAAAGGACACACACACACACACACACACACACACAGAGAGAGAGAGACAGAGAGAAGGGGGGGTAACGAAATTTCCAAGTCTGAATGTTCTGTGTACTAATCAATCCAGTAAAGAACCCGTCCGCCGCGGCGGTGTAGTACGTGGTTACGGTGCTCGGCTGACACTCAAGAAACGCGGGTTCCATCCCGGCCGCGGCGGTCGCATTTTCGATGGAGGCGAAAATGCCAGAGGCCCGTGTACTGTGCGTTGTCAGTGCACGTTAAAGAACCCCAGGTGGTCTAAATTTCCGGAGCCCTCCACTACGACTTTTCTCTCCTTCCTATCTCTTTCAGTCCCTTTCCCTTGCTACCACGGACGCTTAGCCGTGCCCCCGACATGGGTTGCAGAAATTAGCTTCCTTTCCTCAACCGAACCACAATCATCGTCATCATCATTATTACAATAAAGAACACAAGGTCACTGCCCGTTCTGCCACACCTTAGCTCGTGCATTTACCTCACATCCACAAGCACTTATAAATACGCGTGAACTACTGAATTGCAGCGAAAACCACAGCCTAAGTGACTGAGTACATTATCTCAAAACTCTACAGAGGTTGCTGCACGAAAACTATAGATGTACACAACTGCGGTTCGCAGGCAGCTTCGTGGTGCGCGTACCGCGGGTACAACACGAGATAAGTTCGCGCGTACATCTGCTGACAGTGCGATACGGTCGAGTGCCGAAGATAAAATGTCTGTGCCATCCAGTGCAGCTTCGAGAGGTCTCTTCAGGTTAGGCGCGAAAGGCAGCCTCGCATTATTATCACCGCGTGTACTCGTGTATAGTATATATGTACCTCATGACGCCTAAATCAATGTAGATGCATCGTAGGAAGAAAAAAAAAAGAAAGAAAAAGCACGACGCGGAGTCACGGACAAACGGTACAACAGGCAACACAGGTACGCTCGTGTTTGTATATGGGCGCGTTTGATCTCCCTTTTCTCTCATTTCCATGCTTCTGGACGTCTTCCTTTAATATACGATGAATTCTTACCGATTATGTATAAGGCACCTCAATTTTCTGTCGTCCTATGCCTCAGATCCGCGCTACACACACGCACACATTATATATATATATATATATATATATATATATATATATTCGATGAGCTGTAGACTCGGAATTGGCAACAGAAATGCGGAAAGCGTTTATTGAACGTTTAAGCAGGAGACCGGCCCTCATCGGGAAATGTTCTCCGGCTGAAACGTTCAATAAACGCTTTCCCCATTTTTAGTAACCATCGGAATTTCCAGAGTTGCCAATTCCGAGGGTCTACTACTCATCTACTGTCTTCATGCCTTCGGCTAATTCACCATATTCACCACCATGACCCCGATATATATATATATATATATATATATATATATATATATATATATATGTCGGCTATCACGAGCGTCATTCCGGTTTTTATAATGTCAGCAAAAATAAAGAGAAGCTTCGCGAACAATGCGACTGCACCGAAGCCAAAAAGCGATACTTCGTTGCTGGGCATTAAGGCTCGGAAATTCGACAGTATACGATATAACCTTCGAATAATGTTTCGCCAAACTTTCGTGTACACGCTCCATGTAAGCGAACAGCATATGTTTTTCGCATACAGGGGCTGCTCGCACGCTGCAATAACATGCGACTTCCTGTGCATCCTTAAAGCGTGAAGCGCTTTTGCAGTTCCCGCTGTCGGCGACCTTCCAAGTGACCTTGAGCCTAAAGCCGTTAGCCCGAGAACATCCCGGCAACACGGTCAATCGTTTTAAAATATGCGGTCTCTGGTCCCTATCCTTTGCACAGGATCGCATCACGTATGCGCCAGTTACCGCCCAAACAAGTTACCAAAAGCGCTGCTTCGGAGCTTTTTTTTTTTTAATCGCTTGTTCAGGGCATCATCCTTAAAGCCTTAACTTAGGGTGCTAAAGATTTATTTGTCATGTCCAATAGCGATATTCGAGACGAGGTTCACTTTACTTTTGCTTTACCAGCAGCTACTTCAAGGTTGCTTCTACATATAGATTACGGGCGAGCTTGCACTATTTCTGTTTAATTTTCCACGCCAGGTGGCGCCACGTATTGAAGACACCTCCCTCGCAGTTTCATAGATGCAGTGCTTGTAATAAGCTACAAGGTATATATAATTCCTATACAACGCTGCTTGCAGAATTGCCCCCTGTGTTTTTCTCGTAGGGGTCGAGCGTTCTGGAAAAATTGTGTATCAGAAGCTAACATTAAAGAAGCCAATTCAGCTCTACAGCTGCGTTCGCTGCACACACTTATACAACGAAGACCTCCTCAGGACCAACTACCGAAAAAAGAAAAGAAAGAAGAAGGACAGGGAGGGGGACTGACTGACGCAAACTACAGACCTTCCAACGGCTGACCAACCACTTCAATGCATGCCCCTTCGTTGGGAAAGAAGTCCTAACTATGTCGGTCTCAGTCTGCGCGTACATGCTTCGCCTATAAATAAAGCACTGACTCCAAAATTCTCCAACGCGGCCTCCATTAAAGGTATGTACAAAAAAGAGCCAGGCCTGCGCGGAATCGCAGGACAGTGACAGCGTAAGCTGAAGGAGCGACCTTCCTAGAGGCCATTGTAAACGCTTGGGGAAACTAGTGCAAGTACAGGTGGCGGGTATCCCCTGCGCCATAACTCTGCGGTTTGGGCTACTCTCTGCACAGCGGTCTGTTGTGCCGGACGTTGCCTTGCTGCAGCCGCGCGCGTAACTCTGCGATTCACTTCTTCAGCAGCGCTCCGCATCTTGCGAGGAGGCGCCATCAGGTATACCGAAGAGCCATGTCAGGTTGCTGTCGGGGCTGCGCACGTCGCCTGTCGCGTGACACATGGAACGATACGACAAAACTGCTTCACGAGACAGCGCTTCGTAAAAACACATTTCGGAGGCTACGCGGAGGAAATCAGCGCCAACAGATGGCAGCAGATTTCCTGTTCTTCACGAGGAGCTATATTGGTTACGGACACGGGCGGACACCGGCGGCGGCAGCGGCGGACAACTACGGCGCCGTTGTTGTGATCTCATAACAGCTTACGCTGTAAAAAAGAAGTGTGCCGATATCACGCGAAGTCATCGAACGCTTCTCGGTAAAGAAGGATGGCGCCCGAACGTGACGACATCTGCACATAACAGCGTGCTGCGGATGACCCCCAGACTATACACAGTTTATGCAGTGTTATTGGAGATATGCGCGAGAGATAGCTCGTACCGTCTTGGAAAGCATAGCAGAGCGTAGCGAGACGCGTCTGCGCATACGTAAACGAAAAGCAGCAGTGAGAGCACGGTTAATACATAAGCAGAAGTAATAATAATAAAACAAGTAACATCAACTGTAAGAAAACGTGTGCACGAGAAATTAAAGGAACTGACCTTGCATGCACGACATAGCAAAGCCATTAGTCGGGGCTCCTGTTTTTTTCACCAGCGGTAAACATATATATCTTCACTAAGAACAGGCCTCTCCCAAACGAGTGCGCAAGGACCTTGAGCCGTCAACGAGTGGACGACCTTTCTCCTTTCTAATGGTATATACCTGTGCGGGCATATATACCGGCATAATACGTAGAACGCAAACCCACAACTAAATAAAACAAGAAACGAAGAGCGAGAAAGACAGACAGGGTATGTCGGTTCAGTAGTTGAATCGGTCTCTTTACATCTATACTTTCGCTTTTGGAGACGCTAAACCAGACAAGCAAATACGAATACGCAGTGATGCCTTCGTTCTCGAGGTCCAATTACATTTGACTATACATGGACGAGGGTATTGACGCGGACACACAGTCAGGGAGAGGAGAGGTCACACCAATGCCTCTATGGGCGGATGGACAGAAGGTCGCCCATTAAGACTCGCGCACACACAAGGCACGCAGCGAGGGCACATGGGGGATAGAGGTAAAAGAAGCCAAGACGAAGCCGAGCCCCTCTCAAGAGCACGAACGCGCCTTTGCGTTAAGCCCGCCCTCGGCTCACCTCCTTTCCTCATCAGTATATATATATATATATATATATATATATATAGTATATATAGTCAACGTTTCGGCTCCGACCGAAACGTTGACTATATATAAAGGGCCCCTAAACAACCCCGAGGTGTAAAATTTGTTTTAAAGATATAATTGCGCTCCTGTGCGATGTGAACATGCTCCCGCAAGAATTTTTCGAATCGGTGCAATAATAAAGAAGTTACACGGGTTTAAGTGACCGCTTGCGTCGGTTTCGTTTTCTCGGTCGGCCTCCCCACCCTTCTCTGCTGAGGAGAGGGTAGGGGCGGCGCGCCGTCGAGACTCCGCCCACTCTTGACACGTGACCTGACGTGATCATCTGACGTCATTGACGCTTGCGCTGCTGAACCGGTTGCTCCCGTTCTAGAAACGTTGGGTTGCTCCTGCGCTCACGCCGGTGGGATGGCCAGGGAGCTGACAATAGACGTTTCGACAAATCAACGAGATACAACTACGCAAAGTTGTTCGCGGTAGAACATGACGACACCTAGGATGCGAGCGCGACTGGTCAGTCGCCGGAAAGAAGCGCGGGAATTGCTTTTTGAAATACGGCGTCTGTGTGGCGCGCAGCGCTGTCATATTCGCAGAATGTGATAGCCGCAACCTTCTCTATGATTGAGTTAGCTTGTTTGGGCGGCTTTGAAAAAAAAAGTAGGAGCCTGTTTAGTGGCCCTTTAATAAACCGTCGTTCTCTAAGAGGCGCATCGTCAATTGTTATAAACTAGCGGCAACCCAAGCTATTTTTGCATATACAGTATATATATATATATATATATATATATATATATATATATATATATATATATATATATATATATATATATATATATATATATAGCTCAGTCGGTAGAGCATCGGAGGCGACATCCGAAGGTCGTGGGTTCGGTTCCCACCGAAGGCAGGTTTGTCTTTTCATCCACTTTAATTCCTTCCTACTTTCTCTACAATTACAATACCACAAGTAACTTCCCCTATGATTTCCTAGGCTTCATTGTCTGTTTGCTCATTAAGTTGTTTCTAACAAATAAAGAACGAGCCCTTGACCCCTTCCCTTTCGTTTCTATATATATATATATATATATATATATATATATATATATATATATATATATATATATATGACCTTCATTACAGGGAGTTATTAGTTTCGATAACCAGCGTTGCGGGGGCGCATACGGGAGCGAAAAGGCTGCATATGTGGCGGCGCGTAAGGTATAGCCGCATATGTACACAGCGTAATTCTGCGTGTCACCGCGCAATGTGTAAGAACCAACATCAACCTGAGGAAACGATATGCACAACGCACACATATCCAAATGCACGCGGAAAGATTCCATCCAAGCAGCTGCAAGCAATGACGCTCGGGCCCACTCAAGGTAAACGAGCTGCATGTTTGTGTAGGCAACAAGCATCCCCTAAGAAGAGGAGCATTATGAAATGTCCACACCGTAATCACCGACCAGCCGCAAAATAAAGCGTTGCGACTATAGCGACGCCCGCAGAATAAACACGCATGATTTCCACGAGCCGCGAAGGTCACAGCAGAAAGTAAGCGTACCGACAGGAGTCACTCAATAATTAATAGGGTTCCTGTGAAACGAGGTTACGCTACGGGACACGCTTAATCATGCCGATGACAGTGAATCAAGCAGCCTTCGTGACACTGCCCCTCCCATGTTGTTGTGTCGCACTCCAATGCATGGAGGTGACGTGTACACACCCAACTGCGTAAAGGAGCAGAAAGCGCGCTGTACGGAGCGGTAGTACAAGCGTACCGCGCCGAGACACGCCGAGATGCAAAAACGTTATACAAAGGAAAAGCATAGAACGATCCAGGATACGCTACACGCGCCGGCAGGCAGCCCCCCCCCCCCCCTCCCTCATTAAAGCGTACATACGTAGGCGGAAACCGACCGATCAGCTGTGCCAAAGACAAAACGAACCAACCGAGCAAATGGGGCGCGAAATCGTCGCCGATTCTCCCTCTATCAGCTGGAAACAATGGTCTCTATACACATCCGGCCGACGAGAAAAAAAAAGAGTGCTTGCCGTGCATCTACACGCACAGACTGCGCACGCTAATCACAACTAGGAACGAACACACGCACTTCCTCCCACGCGTAGTGCGCAAGAAAAAAGGAAAAAGTCTCCCGTTTGGACAATGACCCTCCAGAAGCGAGCAGAGCAGATGTCAATTCAACGCGCCGTTCGTAGCACAAGCGGGACCTCTGACAGCGAGAAGCTGACGGAACAATGGAGCTATACAGCTCGGCACAGTCAAGCGTGAAGAAACGCCGCCGAAAGGGACCGCACACGACCCCGGCGTCAAGGCCGCAACTTGCAAGGGACGCGCAAGAAACAAACCATGTCAGCTAATATAATAATAGTCGCCCGGGCTTTTACGTGCCAAAACCACGATTATGATAATGAGGCACTCTGTGAGAGAGGGCTCCAGAAATTTTGACCATCGAGGGTTCTTCGAAGGACAACTCCGGCGATTTTATTAGCATGCCAAGGCAATGGCGATTCTACGCTACTTCTGGGGTCACACTCCTGATAGCAGAAATGGTCAGCAGATGCAAAAATAATCGTTAATGAGCTACAAAACAAAACGCGCCATACCGAAACCGCAATCAAACCTAGTAGTGACGTGAAAACATCAATACGCCTTTCGCACGGTGCGACAGAGCATGCGCCCTTCCCCTGGCGGTAATGTAGCGAAGGTTGACGAGCGCGGTCACATCTCGAAGGCCATGGTATGGTACGAGTGTGCTTCTATCGCTTTGAAGATTATGACATTAACACACAGTGTGGCCAATAATAAGCCAGGTGGGCGGTTTGGTGTAATCGGTAAAAAATCGATTTGTAAACAATTATGCGCGTCTATCGAGCCTGCAATCTTGCACAAATGGCAGAAGTGTGCCAAGGAACGTACCATGCGGACTTCATAGAAATCCAATGACCGCGAAAAATCAGCAGAGTTGCCTTGTAACCTGTACTGACACCGCACAGTACACGAGCCTGAAGCTGTCTCGCCTCAATAGGAAACGCGACCGCCGCGTCGGGGATCAAACGCGTCCTCTGGGTTCAGAACCGCAAGACCACCGCGACGGACCGCTCAATAATCTGGAAGGTTAATTCATCAATACATCGAAAATAAAATTTTTCGCTTTACATAGTGTCCCAATAAAAGCGAATGAATAGCCCTGTATAAAACTTCTGAGCTTAATATGAGATATTCGTAGAGCCAGTGCGTGTGGACGAATCCACCGACCAGTCGAATTGACAAACACCATTTCGAAATGAACGTGTTAAAAAAAAAAAAAGAAAAAGAAAACCAACACGAACCGAACCATTTCTTTTTTCTCTCTCTCCTTGCCTGGAATGTCGCCAAACTTGCTTTCATTATGTTTCTTTTTGTCCTTCACGCCACTCTCCTTTTTCCTGCTAAGAAACTTGCCCTTAGCTGATATCCACTATACCTCGACCTCGATTATCATTAATGTGCGATTAATTCCCAAGTACAACCCGCCAAGGTGGTACCGCTGTTAATGGTGCTTGACCTCTGGCCCGAAGGGCGCGGGAAGATTCGATCCCGACCGCAATGATCGCATTTTTCGAGGGAGGAGAAAACGTTATACAGCCCCGCGAACTGAGCATTTTCAGCGGGCGTTAAAAACCCCAGGTGGACAAAATTTCCGCAGCCCTCCACTATATACGGCGTGCTTTCATGGCCATAATGGTGGTTTTGGCACGTTCAGTCCCACCAAACGCCAACTCCGCTGTACTTGGGAAATTAATATATCAACTGTCAAGTACGACGGAACGGGTATAAAAAGGTGAGAAGGCGCGAAAGAAGCGCGCGGAGATACCGTCGAATCGGCTTCATTTATAGACAGGAAAATTCCCACAAAAAAAGAGGCTTTGATATGGACAGGCAGTAAAATGTTTGCTGTCTATGTATGCGGCCAGATGCACACATTCAATGCACGACTGGATGAACAAGATGTGTATTCCCCGCCACAGTGCAGATTACAAAAGCGAAACTTCTCGCTCAAGCGGCCCGAAAAAGCGTATATGCTGCGCCTCGGCGAACGGCGACTTCTCGTATCGAACGCCCGCGGTGAATTCGAAAACAGAAATAAATAAATAAATAAATAAATAAATAAATAAATAAATAAATAAATAAATAAATAAATAAAAGTATCTCAACAAAGATTGATTTGCGGTGTTTTAAGTCCCAAATCCAGGCCTATGATTATGAGAGACGCCGGAGCGGAGGGCTCCGGAAATTTACACCACTGCGCACTGACATCGCACAGTATACACGGGCCCCAACATTTCGCCTCCATCGAAATGCACCCACTGCGGGCGGGATTCGATCCCGCTACCTTCGGATCAGCTTCCGAGTGCCGTACAACCACTAGAGTAAATCAATATATAAAGAACCCCGGCGATAACTACACAACGTGCAACTCCAATGACCAGTCGTTCGTGACGTCACTGACTACAGTCAACGGCAACATGAAAACAAATGCATATACATGAGAGCGGGGAAAGAAACAGTTCGCAATTACGGCAAAGCGCGCTCATGCAAACGCAATGATGATCAATTCTAAGCAGGCAAAATGACGCCGCAGAAAAAAACGAACAACAAAAGAAAGTGATATAGAAGGAAATGTACCTTTCTAGAGACACAAATTACATACGACAGGGATCCCTGCACACGCCACGCATCAGTACTTCAGTACTTCGCGTGGTCCACAAAAACCATACACTCTTTCGTGGTGTCTCAAGACAAAAAAAAAAAAAAAAGTCCCCGCCGATATATTTCACGTCATATACCCTCGGAACGTGATCCCACGGACATGTTTACGCCGTGCGCGCATTTCCGAAAGAAAACAAAGATGGTCAACGCAACCGCTAAGTACGTGTACAGTCGAAAGACTCTACAACGAAATGACCTGTATAACGAAGGCGGCCTTCCCCGCGTCCACATAGGCTACTTTGCGAGCGTTATACGGCGCGTGACATGTGAAACAACACGGTGAACGACGGGCGCTCGTGAAGGTACGCAGGGAAATTGCGTCACTTGCGTAAACCGACAATTTATGTTTCCCTCAAATTTCCCCAGCGGAGCTCAATTCTTAAGACCTATGGTTGATCACGTATGCAAAAGCCAACCTATGAAGGATAATCCTGCTTAACATGTAAAAAAAAAATAAATAAAATACATGGCGCCATCTCTGTGGGCTTTTTTTTTTTTTTTTCTTGGAGCGGTTTCCAAACGCGACCATGCACCCGCTGTTACGAAACCGAGTCCGTAAATTCCGAACCGACAGAAATACGCCGCGCGTTCAAACGTATGTTCTCGGTCTCTCTCTCTCTCAACTATACTGCATAACAGGGTAAAATGTTTTACAGTTCATATACATGAACCGATCCCAAAGGCATGCTATCCAATATAGGGTGTCTCTCACTAAGTCCCATTACTTCAACAATGCATGCGCATACAACCAGCACTCTTAGCTCTGGCTGGTGTTACGGCTCTTACAGCTCTTATGGGCTACAGGCTAAATATAGTGACGTTAGCTACCCGCTCCTACCACGACTACAATGCCTTCATTCAATCTGAATTCAGTAAAATGAGTTCTGTATCAGCTTTGTTTCATATCCGCGGACGTGTGTTAGCAGCCTCCTCCCTTTAGTCATGCTGCCTTTGGAACGCAACTATAGATATACAAGCGCATTATCTCCAACGCTAACCGTTTACTCTCTCTTTTCACGTAGCCGCATGCCCAAAGCACAACAGCAATGTCACAGAGACGAGGCACAGAGACGAGGGTCTTTGGCTGGGCGCATTGGTTTAGGTTTACATGACGGCGAAACAGCGTCAACAATGGGACAGCCGAAAGAAGACGCCCACCGCGATATATAGTATACGCTGCTTGACTGGTTACTCGAAAGTCGTGGGTTCTATACCAACTGCTGCGGTCGCATTTCGATGGAGGCGCAATGCTAGAGGCCCATGTACTTACCATGCGTTATGAATGCACGTTAAAGAACTTCAGATGGTCGCGGTCTCCGGAGCCCTCCACAAACTACGCATGCCTGATAATCACATCGTAGTCTTGGCACGCAAAACCGGAGCAATTATTATTATTAAACAATCATTATTAGTAAGGAACGCGCAACAAGCGCCTAGTTCTATTCGCTGTCTTTTCTGCAGGCAAACCAGCACGCTCATTCTGTTCCAATCTGGCAAGAAGGTTCGACTATAGAACCTCCGCTTGCGCGGGCCGCAACGCCCATTGAAGCGTCACCATAACGATCCCATGCATTACGAAGACGTCGACGCGAGCAAGACGTTCTGAAACGCTGCGCAATACGGCCTCGGTTGATATTATCAACTGAGGCAATGCGGCACATATTTATACAGGTGCCTGATACATTACCGACATAGTATAGTATATTATCTGGCGGCACAAACACGTACGAAGATCATCATTACGCCACACATGCCCGGCCCGATAGTGTATATATAATAAACGGAATACACGGGTACGGACATTATCATTACGCCACCGACTACGCCACAACGGCTGCCTTAGGATTGCGACATCCCGGCGTGACGACGCCGGCTCATGAGACGTCAGGGCTATATAGTGGCGTACAAGACGGTGTCTGGACCAAGCCGCAGACATGGCACGACATTTCAATAAGCGCCTATATACAGGCGCAGGATGTGGTATACATAGCGCCGGATAAGGAAAAGGGGGGAAAAAAAATGGAGGGGGGGGGGGGGGAGCAGCGTTATAGCTACACAACGTTTTCCCCATCCGTCGAGCATAGACCCCGCACAGCTTGATCATCGCCGAAGGCAAGGCGAAAAACAAGAACTGAAAGGGGGAAAAAAAGAAGGAGAAACCGCCGACGGGAATTCCTGATGCCATTCCTCGAATCACTCCCTGCACACGTGCTCATCGTAACCATTCCGTACGACGAAAAGAAGCAGTGCGTTATTTAAGAATGTAAAAATAAAGGAAATAAAGTGGGCGGAGGGAGATAGAAGTGCGTAGGAGGAAAAGTCACTGTTATCACACCCGATCACTGGAAGACCCGGCAAAATTGAAGAACAACCATCTTACAACTAATGGACCTGAGGTTTACAGGAACTAAAACACAAAGTGGGCGATCAAGTGTTCGAGTGTTCGAAGTACAGCCGGTATGTTATCGCACGAAACTTTGTCATACGAACCGGCGGTGATCAAGAACGACTAACGAACCTGGCCGTAGAGTGAGGCTTGTGCCTGTATGAATACGTATATACTGGATCAGTCGTCCACTTCACTGCTTTCTTCAGATACGTCTTTACGAGTCGACGCAGTTATCTGTCCCGAGATCACCCTGAAGTCGAGCAGGTGCACTCTGCAGCACGAATTACGCGCGAGCACTTTCACCACCAAAAACACTCCCCGATAGCTATTTTGCATATAGACGCAAAATGCGACCAATGCCAACGGGTGGGACGCCCACTGCGTCGAAAGCGAAAGTGCCGGGTTTTCCAACGGTTAAACAGCCAGTAACCTTTCTTATTTCATTTCCTTTTTTTTTCTCACCGAATGTGCGTCCCCAAGGCTTCTGCCTACATAGCAGCCCGTCGGCATAACGCGACTCTTATATTACTCTCAGTTATACAGCGTCAAGGCAGCTCGCGCTGTCTCAATGCCGTCGTCCGTGCGATCACGAAAACGAAGCCTTGATCGGAGGCCATCCTACAGCAGCAGCTATACAGCGTCGCCTTCGTGTTTAATGAAGACCGGTCGCAGGATAGGACATGCAGATGAAGGAAAATCGCATTACGTGCGTATAATGTATACCCCGAAAGATGGTTTAATCATGCCCCAGAGGCCAAAACTGTCAAAGCTGCGTGCAACCACGCGCGCGTGCAAATTTAGTACGTGAGCTTCGCAGAGCCGTTCGAGGTTTATACCACGAACACCTTCGGTGCATATTACCGCTTTCGGTAGCACAGGGTTGCCTGTATATGTGGGTTTTTGCGCATAACGCTGCTTACTAGAGCTATAAGAAAATAAGTTTCTTTTTTCCTTCTTTTCTTTTTTCGAACGAGCGTAATTGACCAAATGCGAACGCATGTATCTGTATAGTTATACTCCCATCATGTGGAAGGCAAAACACTGAACCTCCACTTCCTCGGAAGCATGTAAGAGTTCAAGCAGGTCTTTTTCACGTCTTCCTCCTCGCCTACTTCCGTGGGCAGTTAAGCCTCAGAACGCTCCTATTAAAGACTCACTCTGTTCTACACGCGCAACATACTGCTGAAAATAAGGCCGTGTGTAAACAGCGAGCACTGATGAGCACCGAATCGTGCATATTTTAACTCCGCTAATTTCAACGACTGAACGACGTTGCAATGTCATTCAACCATGCACGTTCAACGTCATTGCGAGCCAGAGCGCTGCAAGTATCGTCGCCTCTCGCGGTATAAAGTGCGAATGCACGTGTGCAAGCGCGCGCACGTTGAAACCCTCTGCGCGTCGTCACGCGTTCCGCTCGCGCTGTCAGCAAACGCAGACACGTGATCACGCCTTTGCAAGCGTGCGCGCACCTCAGGCTTAAAACCTGCCCCCAAAAAGCTTCCTTCGCAAAGCCGTTCCTTCTCCGTTCAACGGGTGCACACGCCGAGAGCTGCGTAAGCATCACTGCGCGGACCCCAAACACGAGTTCAAAGTAAACAACAGAGACAAAGGAACAACCGGCAGTCAACAGTGGGAAAGCCGAAAAGTGCCGCAGCGCACTTCCGTACGATACACACCTTCACCACACGGTGCCGACTCGCTCCTGCAAGCTCGAAGCGCACGTTTAAACACACACACACACACACACACACACACACACACACACACACACACACACACACACACACACACACACACACACACACACACACACACACACACACACACACACACACAGAGCACGAGTCTCACGCTATCGCGGCTCTTGGCAAACACCGTCGCTGTCCTGTCCCGCACGCTCCTGTCAAAACTCGGAAGCCCAGTTCGCGTGCACTCGGATCCTGCACTCGCAAAAGAAGTGCAAAAAAATACAACGGCCCCTATCAGGACACACAGACCGCGTGGTTCGAATTATCGGAAGCTTCCAGCGGCGTCAGCTGCCCGTCACTATATACGGTGCCGCCACACGGGAGCACAGGACACATAACACGCATACTTCGATGCGAGAAGTGGCAGGCACAGCCGCCAAGTTGGAACAGATAAGAGACACGCGCATAACGTGCATATTTAAGTCCTCGAACTTTCTCGTGTTATCCCTTTGAAGATTCCGACGTATATGCACTACGGCGGGCGCTATTCCTATGGTAAGAGTTATAGGGCACTCCACAGAGTGCGTGAGGCGTGTGCACGAAAAAATGCCGATCCAAGGCGATCGAACACAACCTCCTTGATGAAGAAATGATGACGAAAGAGATCGTCGAAGAAGCCGGAGGCAACGTATAGACGAGTGGTTCACGTCGCTTCGCGCCAGCTATATCAAAGACGATAGTCTTTTTGGGGATACTTGAACGCAGAAATTTTGGTCTGTCTGTCTGTCTGTCACACAATTCAGCCACCTGGTCAAAGTTTAAGCACTCGCCTAACGCCCAGCCATCTTGAACTGGTAGCTGCGTTCATACTTGTGAACATCGTCGATCAAAAAGCAAATATTACACATATCTGAGGCGCAACATCAATACGTAGGTATTAGGTACTGTGTTCCTTTACTAGAAAATACATAGACACGTAATTCTAAAGACCCCAGTGTTTGTTAGGCTCATAGGTCGGCAGTGTGGGAGAACACTCACTCACTCACCCTAATTTTTCCAGCACCCGCACTCACTCGCACTCGCACTCACTTCCACTCACACTCATTGGCACTCACTCGCACTCGCCCTCACGCCTACGAAATGAGTGCCAGCGAGTGCGAGTGAGTGCACTCATGAGTGAGCGCGCCGACCTATAGGTCGGCAGTGTGGGAGAACACTCACTCACCCTAATTTTTCCAGCCCCCGCACTCACTCGCACTCACTTCCACTCACACTCACTGGCACTCACTCGCACTCGCGCCTACGAAATGAGTGCGAGTGAGTGCGCCGACCTATGGTTAGGCTGCGCTAAGAATGCGACGCTATGCACGAAAAAGGCCTCTGCCGACGATTTGGTGCTGCCACCTGGCAGTTGCCCAGGGATTCTGCGCAAGCTCATGTTTCCCGACGCCGCTGCCACGTGGCGTCCATATCTCACGCAGCGTAGTACGGCCGGCAGAAGACTATAGTCTTTCGTCGACATTTGCAGTGAAGCGCGCAGATACACGGCCATATTTTTTTATGGAGCTGGTTTTCTCCGAAGTCAGCAAACCGAGCAGTCTAGATGTATATAACTTACGCACACTCACAAAGCTCTTGCAACGATCGCCGCTCTAATCTATGCAAGTAAGCAGCGACAAAGAGGTAAGAATACGATTCGGGGAAGCAGGCATATAAAGACTTCACTGCTGCACCAGGGAAGACGAAAACGACTTGCATAAAGGCTCCCAAACGTTTTTTTCGAGTGTCCGACAGCGACAGATATGAAGCACGCTAACCCACGTCAGCCATGCAATTGTCGATTCACCAAACGCGCGCTTAAGAGCGTGGTTTTATATGCGCAAAAAAAGCAGACGCAGCGCATGGCACATGCGCGCAAGATGTACACACTCGGCAAACGAAGATAACATATTTGAGCCATATAAAGACGATTGTATGTAAGAGCCGCCGGCGGCGCCATCTTGGCCTGTCACACGAATGATTTCCCAGTTTTTATGTGCCATGCATTCCAACTACAGCGAAGTCATGACAAGTGGAATGAATAGGTGGAGGTGTGTTCGCGCGTACTGGTATACATAGTAGCATCGCCCATTTAAATTGTATAGATACAGTTTACGTAACACAGTCTACAGTCTACACGTACACTTCGTCGCGAGAACACAAAACGCGGCCCGAGCCGATGCTTCTTTCGCAAAATAAATATTTTGTTTGTGTCTGTCTGTCTGTCTGTCTGTCTATCTATCTATCTATCTATCTATCTATCTATCTATCTATCTATCTATCTATCTATCTATCTATCTATCTATCTAATCTCCCTCCCTTCGGATAAAATCTACACTGCGTATACTGAACTTAGGCTTCTCAATACTGCGCACAGTTACTATACACCCTCCTTGGGTCTTCCCCCCAACTTTACAACTGAAAGGCCCTTAATGCATCAAAATAACAAAAGGAAAACAAGACACATGCCGTTAGTGACAAGGAAGTACTATACTGGTGGTGCAGCGTTAAAAGAAAGGCACGCGAATGAGATTATGATATTGCTTGAGGAAAAAGGTACACGTCCTGAACGGCTCTTGTTTTCTTTTCAAGAGTGAGGCTATCACGGCATGCCACACGATCCGTCCAAGGTCACCCGTGGCCTTCCAGGAATCTTTCTGTGGATGCCACTAGCCACGGTCATCAGCGATGCTCAATATGTGCAAAAAAAAACGAGTGCCGCGACAACGGCGAAATGAGAGAATTCGAGCTGTTGACAAGATCGCCTGGATAATACGCTTTCGCTTGCTATATACGCCACTCTACAGCCGAGTCATCGCAGTAGGGAGCAAAAATAAACACTACAATATAAATACTGGAACGACCGCAAGTTTTACGGCCAACAAACATGTATACGCTGAACATGGTGTATGCTTGACACGGTACCGCGTACAGGGAGTAAACTCATATAGGGCTATGAAGGTTTCAGCGGTGGTGTTGACAGAGAGAAAAAACAAAAAAAAAAAAAAACGAAAGAAGAGCAGGAAGAAAAAGAGCTCGACACCAAAGCCATATGGCAAAGAAATCAGCCACACGTAGCGGAGGCTATTGCGCGTGTGCATGCCAAAGAGACGAATCTAGGAGATCTCCAAGCGATGGCCGTGGGGATGCTTACACAAAATAGTCCAGCTTGTTTGCCCCGGGTGATAGAAACCTAACGCTTTTCGTGCTCTCTCTCTCTCTCTCTCTCTCTCTCTCTGTGTGTGTGTGTGTGTGTGTGTGTGTGTGTGTGTGTGTGTGTGTGTGTGTGTGTGTGTGTGTGTGCGTGCGTGCGTGCGTGCGTGCGTGCGTGCGTGCGTGCGTGCATTTTCGGGCGCACGAAGAAGGAACGCTCGTGAAGTGTGTCGCGGCCTCGGGCACTCGAACTTGGAGACTCTGCCATCACATTCCTGAGGTCCACTTGAAGCGTACTGCATACGCATGACGTTGCCATATATGTTACTGCGTGTTGTACGCATACTGCGATGCCCACCTCTCGCTCTTGCGCAGATATATAATATCATCCCTCCGGCTCGCATTCCACGACTTCCTGTAACCCTTCAGGCAGCGAAAACATACACTACATACTTATACTCCAAGTTAGACCATAAAGGATCTAATTATGAAAGGATGGTACGGCGTGCAAACACGGGCGTAAGACACTGCACACAACAGAAACGCCGTGCCTTTATTGAATATTGAATGATTACTATTTATGTCAACCTTTCTGCCGTTCTACCGCGAAGGGTGGCCACAGTTACACAAAAACAAAGCCTCGATACGAATACTTTATCTTGCCTCTTCTTGCCCGAAAGCGCTCCTTCCATTGTGGGGAAATTTAGCGCGTTCGGAAAACAGCTTCGACTCTTTCAAGTGGTCCTCGCCCGCCCAAGTTACTAAATGCCATAGCTTCTTATCACGAAGCTTCGACAGTAAAATTATTCGTGACAATTCGACACAGTTTCCGAGAGCCACACACAAATTATCGAGGCTGTAGTCATTCATAGCGAGCGGTAGCCAGAATCTCGGAGGACATAGCTTACGCGGTCTCGCTTCAGTTTGTCAGCTGGCGCCACCTGGCAGCGACAAACAACGCTATGCGCTATCCGGTATCCGCTACGTCCTTGCGCAGAGTGCATTACCGGACACGCCAAACTTCCCTAGTACTCGAAAAGAAAGAATAAGGTAATCGAGCGAGAGATAACCCTGTATATCCGTACACGCACCATCAGAGTACTACCAGCTTTCCATTTCATACGACTAGGGCGAATTACAGTCACAAATGATGCCGCATCAGCAACGCCTATGTTTAACCGACAACTAAAAGAATAAAACCACGACGACTCGAAGAATAAACAAAAGCCGCAAGTATCCGTCGAACGGGCCCCCACTCCACCGCGAGGAAATTGCTCGAAGCGGAGACCCGTTATACATGAATAATAGATCCCAACGCAGACAAGTCACACAAACAACGTCCTAACGACGGACTCGTAAAAAGCACGTACAAAGTAATGCTAATGCACTTGCCGGGGAGAAGGCAAGGCGGGCAAAAAAATAAATAAATGTACAAGGAAAAGGAGCAATGGGTGCCTGATTTGCATCCAGCGGGAGGGAAGGAAATGAGAAAAAAGAAACAAAGAAGACAGGAAGACGCCGGCGTACGGGTCTCGGTGCTACCGCGGCAACGCAGCCGGCCAGGTACTGCGTAGGTGGGCAAACGGTCGTGCAGCAACGCAACTCGACCGGGACAACAGTTCGATAAAGGGCGCTCGATGCGCATCTAAAATTCGATTCGACGGAGAAAACAGGGTGGGTAAGGCGTGGCAGAGGAGTAGCAGTAAAATGCATGTCCGCAATAAACGAAGCCGTTCCTTTTTTTCTTTTCTTTGTCCTCCAACATCTGCCTTGCACGCCAAGCGAAAACGATGAAAGTGACGACAAGAAGAGAGAAGGGTATACGGCGTAGAAAGTACGCCAAGGTTCCCGGAACACGTGGTTCGGGGAAGACGGGAGGGGGGGGGGGGGGGCTTTATCGATGTCGACACGCCACATGCCCAGGCGTTCCTCGCGCTGGTACATATATACAGTGCAGCTTTATGCCGATACGTACACGCACACAAAGGGAATGATGGCGACGGGACGAGGTCACGGTATGCACACACACGGAACGTGCATACACGCTCGAGACGATAAGGACCACAGAGGCACGGGGCGCACTTGGTAGGCAGGATCCTCGTTACACCGTCTCCATAGCGTACAGAGCGCGGGGCGACAACGCAATATAGCGGTGAAGGCGGTAAGGCAGTAGGGCCGGATATTAACAAAGAATAGGCCGAAATGGGGCAGAGAGAGAGCGCAAGCAGGAGGGGAGGCTATGCGAGCTATCGGCAAGTGGGGCATATAGAAAAGCAGAGGCGTAAGCGGATACGGCTCTTGCGTGTTATTGAGCACTTTGCGCAACAGAGCTGAGCGTCACCGATCTAAGACGACACCACGAAAGGCCGTCGCAGAAGGGAATACAGGAGAAGAAGGGGAGGGGGGAGTCGTCGTCGAACGAGCAATACTGCAGTTTCACAAAAAGGCACTTCACGGCCGCACTTCTCGTGAAATGGCGCAACGAATTCGCCACCAGAAAAGGGTGGCGCGATGCCGATTGCGCAGGGTACAAGTTTGAGCGCGGAATATGCAAAACCGTGTGTGTGTGTGTGTGTGTGTGTGTGTGTGTGTGTGTGTGTGGTGTGTGTGTGTGTGTGTGTGTGTGTGTGTGTGTGTTGTTGGTGTGTGGTGTGTGTGTGTGTGACATTTGCAAACATAAAACAAAGCCAGGCGGGTTAGTGAGATGCAACTAAAGGATCAAAGAGAACTGACCCGCCAGTACACCACAGCACCTTTGTGACCCTCCTACTCTTCTTGTTATTTTTCATTGTTAATATTATAATTATTATTCTTTTGTTGACAGGACGGACATCTTGAGGATAGAGAAAAAGACATGATTTGATTGATTTGTGGGGTTTAACGTCCCAAAACCAGCTCTGATTATGAGAGACACCGCTGTGGAGGGCTTCGTATATTTCGACCACCTGGGGTTCTTTAACGTGCACTGACATCGCACAGCACACGAGCTTCAACATTTCGCTTTCATCGAAATGCAGCCGCCGCAGCCGGGATTCGATCCCGCGACTTTCGGATCAGAGAGAAAAAAGACAACCATCTGTTCAAGGTCGGACTGTAAGCCGAAACAAAAATACGCGAAAAGGAATCTTCGCGAGCACTTCGCGCTGCAGTTTTATCCATACGCGTATGTCATTTTATACGACAACAGCCCGCGGAGCTCCCGCCCACTCCACTCCCTTTTCTCTCGTCTCAGTCATGGACAGTGGTCTTGTAATTCGCCGCACGGTTAGCCGGCGGCCTTGGAAGCAGCGAGCAAAACACTCGCATCTCACCACGCCTATAGAGCGTTATGCAGATATACGTTCGTACAAAGGAAAGCACGTACAAAGTAATGCTAATGCACTTGCCGGGGAGAAGGCAAGGCGGGCAAAAAAAATAAATAAATGTACAAGGAAAAGGAGCAATGGGTGCCTGATTTGCATCCAGCGGGAGGGAAGGAAATGAGAAAAAAGAAACAAAGAAGACAGGAAGACGCCGGCGTACGGGTCTCGGTGCTACCGCGGCAACGCAGCCGGCCAGGTACTGCGTAGGTGGGCAAACGGTCGTGCAGCAACGCAACTCGACCGGGACAACAGTTCGATAAAGGGCGCTCGATGCGCATCTAAAATTCGATTCGACGGAGAAAACAGGGTGGGTAAGGCGTGGCGGATGAGTAGTAGTAAAATGCATGTCCCCAAGAAACGATGCTTTTTTTTTTTTTTTTTGTCCTCCTACATCTGCCTTGTACGCCAAGCGAAAACGATGAAAGTGACAAGAAGAGAGAAGGGTATACGGCGTAGAAAGTACGCCAAGGTTCCCGGAACACGTGGTTCGGGGAAGACGGGAGGGGGGGGGGGGGGCTTTATCGATGTCGACACGCCACATGCCCAGGCGTTCCTCGCACTGGTACATATATACAGTGCAGCTTTATGCCGATACGTACACGCACACAAAGGAATGATGGCGACGGGACGAGGTCACGGTATGCACACACACGGAACGTGCATACACGCTCGAGACGATAAAGACCACAGAGGCACGGGGCGCACTCGGTAGGAAGGATCCTCGTTACACCGTCTCCATAGCGTACAGAGCGCGGGGCGACGACGCAATATAGCGGTGAAGGCGGTAAGGCAGTATAGATAGGGCCGGATATTAACGAAGAATAGGTCGAAATGGGGCAGAGAGAGAGCGCAAGCAGGAGGGGAGGCTATGTGAGTTATCGGCAAGTGGGGTAGAAGAAAAGCAGAGGCGTAAGCGGATACGGCTCTTGCGTGTTATTGAGCACTTTGCGCAACAGAGCTGAGCGTCACCGATCTAAGATGACACCACGAAAGGCCGTCGCAGAAGGGAAGACAGGAGAAGAAGGGGAGGGGGGGGAATCGTCGTCGAACGAGCAATACTGCAGTTTCACAAAAAGGCACTTCACGGCAGCACTTCTCGTGAAATGGCGCAACGAATTCGCCACCAGAAAAGGGTGGCGCGATGCCGATTGCGCAGGGTACAGGTTTGAGCGCGGAATATGCAAAACGTGTGCGTGCGTGCGTGCGTGTGTGTGTGTGTGTGTGTGTGTGTGTGTGACATTTGCAAACATAAAACAAAGCCAGGCGGGTTAGTGAGATGCAACTAAAGGATCACAGAGAACTGACCCGCCAGCACACCATAGCACCTTTGTGGCCCTCCTACCTCTTCTTGTTATTTTTCATAGTTAATATTATTATTATTATTCTTTTGTTGACAGGACGAACATCTTGAGGATAAAGAAAAGGACATGATTTGATTGATTTGTCGGGTTTAACGTCCCAAAACCAGCTCTGATTATGAGAGACACCGCTGTGGAGGGCTCCGGAAATTTCGACCACCTGGGGTTCTTTAACGTGCACTGACATCGCACAGCACACGAGGACTCAACATTTCGCTTCCATCGAAATGCAGCCGCCGCAGCCGGGATTCGATCCCGCGGCTTTCGGATCAGAGAGAAAAAGACAACCACCTGTTCAAGGTCGGACTGTAAGCCGAAACAAAAATACGCGAAAAGGAATCTTCGCAAGCACTTCGCGCTGAAGTTTTATCCATACGCGTCATCCCATTTTATACGGCAACAGCCGGCGGAGCTCCCGCCCACTCCCCTCCCTTTTCTCTCGTCTCAGTCATGGACAGTGGTTTTGTAATTCGTCGCACGGTTAGCCGGCGGCCTTGGAAGCAGCGAGCAAAACACTCGCATCTCACCACGCCTATAGAGCGTCATCGACACAGCACGCACCCGTGGACCGCAGCAGTAGCAAGAACGCACTTTTCCGTTCCTGTGGCTATGAAGGAAATGTGAACAGGGGGCGCGTGACCCGTGTCGGCCCGGCTACCACGAACGGAAAGCGCCAGTCCGCCAGGCTCTGAGCTTCCATGTACCCAACCTCTTACATGTATCATGAAAACGCTACTCCAACTTGCACGAGTGCAAACTGCAAAATGAGAAAGAATTTATGGCAAATGAGTTCTGCGGAAACCCGCAAGGTGGAGTAACGTTTTATGAAAGGGAAAATTAGCATCCACCCGTTTTGTAACACAAGGCTACAAGGAAATCCATACGGATTTTTCATAAACGTTACTCCACCTTGCGGGTTTCCGCAGAACTCATTTGCCATATATTCACGCCCATGTGCTTCGAGTTGTCGATGGATTCGTCCTCGCGCTGTCAATCGCTAGCCCCCTGGTTAGCTCAATCGGCAGAGCGAGCGCCCCGGACAGGCGTTGGTCCCGAGTTCGAACCCCGGACCAGAACGAAATTGCTCGGCAACTAGGAAGCTTTCATTTCAGAGAAATCCGTATGGATTTCCTTGTAGCCTTGTGCTACAAAACGGGTGGATGCTAATTTTCCCTTTCATGAGAAAGAATTGTATCGACACGGCTACACACACGCGAGCATAATAAGTTTATATATCTGAGATGGCCGGGTTCTTTTGACAATAAAGGCAATTATGCACGCAGCATGAGGAGATCAGGCAGGAGGAGGAGGGGAAGGCCAAGGTGGAGGAGTTAGGAGATGGCGACAAGTGGTGTGGCGCTAGCATTGTAGTAAGGCATGCGGCTTGAGTCTCGACAGAGACCCTGACGACGTCATCTCGTTAGGTACCACAGAATGCACGTGTGCGAATGGCGGTGCTATTCTTCTTGTTCCGTTTTCGTCTTTCGCTAACAAATGTGCTCTTGGTGGCAATAGAAAACTTGTAGTTACAAAATGCCTATAATCTTTCGAGAAACAGCTCTCCTGCTCTCGAGAAACAGCTCTCCTGGACAAACATGACTAGTTTGCTTGGTCTGTTTATGACAGCTGGCGCCACTTTACGGCGACAAACAACGCTGTCCGGTAATTTGCGCTAAAATTCTATATTGCTGCGACTTGCACGTTTTACTTGACTGCTGTTGCAAGGCACCGGCAGTTACATAATCGTTGAACAACGGCGCTATTATTCTCTCTCTCTCTTTCCTTTTTTTTATTTTTTTCGACGTAAACACTAAGTCACTGAAAAAGAATAAATAAAACTTTCAAGCCCAGCGTAGTTAAACGCCGTAAGTTGTCGCTACCAGTTAGGATGCTGCCGTCGAAGCCTCCGGTAACCAGATGAACGAAAGAAAATTTACGGACAAACTAAACTTCTCTAGGGTCTTTTTAAATGCAGCGTGGCAGCGTTAAGCGACGAAGCACATAATAATAAACAAGAGAAGCTGCGCCAAGCACACGGCGGTCCATAAATGAGAATCACCATGCGTGACGATCGCCATGTTATCCGCCTGACACAGAGAGCTCCCATAGCAGAACCGGCCTGCAGCAACCGCACGAAAACAAGGGCACCCCTGACGCGTGAATCCGCTATGCGACCGCACAGGCATGACCGCTCCACGAAGCGCACGTGGTAGAGGTACGCGCGGAATGGCTCCGCCATTGTGTACGAGCAACCGGTGGACTATAACGTACACCACACAGTACGAAGGTCGGTATCACTGACCCACCCACATAGTATGTGTAGACTACAACACCACACAAGCTGTGCAGCAGTGCGCTTGCGACGCCGCGCGCAAAGAAGACAAGCGTGGGCGCGTTTTTGGTAGCCAGGTATGAAAAAAAAAAAACGAGTAAAACAAAAACAAAGAGGAAGGATTTCGTATACCGCATAGCCGGATAGTATACAGGCAGACATGCTGTGGTGTTCGAACGACAAGCGTGCAGAGTGGTCAGAACTCGGTGCCTTAGTAGCTTTTGCGTGCACTGCCGATAAGAAGCAATAGGGAAAGTTAGTGTATAGCCGATAAAGCGCTATACGCAGATAATTTTTTATACAGCGGAATTCTCAGCAGAAGGTCAATTACGCCGTCTTGATCTTGGCGCCAATGTCTTCCAAATCCTGGACACCACGATGGCCGTCTGTTATTACCAACCATCGATCAAGAAAAGCGCTAGAAAAATTACAAGAACCAAGCTGAGACGCAATGCGACCCCAGTCTATGGCCACAGTGAATCGTCACGTAATCACGGCTGTAGCGAAAATCTTCGCCACGAAGGTTCGGCAGAAAAAAAGACAACATCCAAGAGGCGTTATCCGCGTACATATGGCGCGCCCGTGTACAGCGAGTTATCCGGCCTGATTTACGGCAGCGGATCACACACGGTGAAATATAATCCCCGCAAGGCGCCGTCATCTCGCGCTACTTGATATGCCACGTGTGGCGCCGATTCAAGGTAATGGACAAGTACAGCGTTTACAAGGACAGAAAGTTGAGCGAGTTGGTAACATTCCATAATCAAAAGAAGAGGCGTGCAGGACACGGACACAAGAAGAGCAGTGAACACCACGAACACCACGAACGCGTTCGTGGTGTTCACTGCTCTTCTTGTGTCCGTGTCCTGCACGCCTCTTCTTTTGATTATGCAGCGTTTACAGTTTCCCCGATTGCAGACACGACAGAAAGCGATCAGGAGGCTGGACCGCGCCAGCCGCTTACTTCAAAAACGGTCACGCAAGCACCAGCATGGGCCTTTCACGCAAAAACAAGAGACGAGGGTTTTTCTGGGAGCACGCAGCAAACCTCACTTTTCGATCACGTGAGCGAGCGCCTTGGTAACACGTGGATAATACGAACTTCTCCAAAGCTGAAGGCCGCAACCACCTGTCACCTGTGTGTATGTCTCAGGATCAACGTGCCGTCTGCGTCATGTCTCGAGAGCACGGAGAAAAGAAATAACTGAAACAATGCAGCTCTAATAGTTTCGCACGATGGGCGGTTATAACGGAGCGCTAGTTTGACGAGGTAAGCCACGGGCGGTCATATACTATATGACGGTCATATAGAAGGTTCTACCAGTGCAACAGAAGCCGCTGTAGACCACAGGCCTTCAAAAAAAAAAAAAAAGAAAGAAGAAATTAAACTACATGAACATATGTGCGGGGACCCTATTAAGCAAAGCGAAGCAAACAAGAAAAAAAATGGCGTGCTAATCTCCAGCCACATGCAATGGCAATGTTCGAGACAGAAACGACGCAATAACACAAAAAAAAAAAAAGATTACGAACCCCTTCCCCCCCACCCCCTCAACTTCGCTAACCTGTTGGACAAGACAAGCCTATATATCACCCGCCGTGGTAGCTTAACGATTAGGCGTTGGCTTTTTAATTAAAAGTTCGAGGTCACCAGATCGAACCGCATTTAGATGAGACGTTTAAAGAACCCAGGTGGTCTAAATTACTTCGGAGCCCTCCACTTTCTGGCGTGTCTCCTAACCATAGCTGGTTTTGGCGCGTAAAACCCCATCAATCAAGCCTTCCTATCGAGAACACACATGCAGACTCCAACGTGAATACATGTTCCGCCGACGACTACCAAGACTTGCACAACAGACATCACGTATCGCGGCTACAGTATGATCGCGTGAGCGGGTCCTGCAGTTGGCCCGTGCGCGTTTTCGTCGTATACAGTGATCAATCCAAACATGCATCGTTACATTTCCGGTGGAGGCGAAAATGCTACAGCTATCAGAGCAAATTAAAGAACCCCGGGTAGTCGCAAGTTAGCGGAGATCTTGTTGTTGTTATGTGTGGTTTAACGTCCCAAAACCAGCTCTGATTATGAGAGACGCCGTAGTGGAGGGCTCCGGAAATTTTGACCACCTGGGGTTCTTTAACGTGCACTGACATCGCACAGCACACGGGCCTCAACATTTCGCCTCCATCGAAATGCAGCCGCCGCAGCCGGGATTCGATCCCGCGACCCTCGGATCAGCAGCCGAGTACCATAGCCACTAGACCACCGTGGCGGGGCAGCGGAGATCTTGACCACGGCATGAAACCACGGCAATTATACATAAGCGTCCTAGACGTTCCAATCAACTGGGTACATCGTAAACGATATAGCAAGTGTCGGCTGTCTTTCTTCCGCTTGTGACGATCGACACAACGCAGTCTGTAGAATATGGCTCGCTTTTTGTCCTTGCTGTACACCTTTGCGCGGCAGCGCCGAAGTATGCTATCGCCCAATCATGCGATTCCGTAGCTCTGCCTAGAGCTCCGAGATAGCTGCAGCTGCCACTAGCTGGCGTAATTACCTCAGACACTACGTCGTCACGCCGTACTATAAGTTCTCGCGAAAAGAGAAAACAAAAAAAAAAGCAAGACAAGACAGCAATCTACAGAAAACTACTACCAAGGCCACCGTCGACGTGTACCCGAAATACCCTTGACGTGTAATAAACGCGCAGGCGCATTAACCAGCGCGACTGCCGCCGACGGCAGTCAATGGCAAGTTCCCCTTTCGAACGCCATTTCTTTATGTGACGAGCTTTCTCCATTGACGCTGCCTTCCATTCAGCGCGTCATTTCGCCGTATGCAAATAAACCGGCGAATCGCGCCGCGGAGGCTATAGTTATGCGGCAGACGTGCAGAACTCATTATGCAAACACACACACACACACACACACACACACACACACACACACACACACACACACACACACAAAGGAACATTCATTACATGCACGCAGTCCGCGAAAGCTAACAGAAAAAAAAAAGAAAAAGGTATACAGCAGCCTAAAGGTTCATGATATAACCTGCACGACTTTTGCTTATGACTTATTACATACAGCAGGAAAGATACGCGCTTGCCGAGTGAGCTTATCTTCACGAGAACTCGACCGCAAGTATAATACATACATATATACATCCGTTGCACACATCAGCAACCTTGGTTTCTAACGTATTCACCCACGTGTCTCTCGTTACGCGTTCCTCCCTTTTTATTTTTTCCCTCTTTTTCACACTACTTTATTCAACACTAGGCGCCATTTCGCGGTAAGACTAGCTATCGAAGCCCGCGATCGACACAGCCCCAAGTGCCAAGCAGGTCAGTACATTTCTCCAAGGAAGTCTGAACGAAAAAGTAACAGACGGCGTGTGCGTGCATGCATAGAAAGCGTGAGGGAAGACGACGAAAGGTGGAAAAACGCGCCGAATTGTTGGCTATGGCAAGTTCTTACAATTTGCATGATTGCGCCCCTATAGATACTGCCTGCTTACTACGTCGCTCTTCAATTTACGCAATACAGAGAAACGCATGCACGCACGAATGGTAACACATTGAAGTCTGCCTCAACTCGTCCGTGGCGAAGCTGGACTCGCCTGTAGAGAACGCGCAATAAGAAAACAAACAAAAGATAGTGAGAGAGAGCCGCGCTATCATAGCGATAATCAGGGGGTTCTATCGTGCCCAACTGCCAGACCTTTCTACGAGTTCGCCAAGGCAAGAGCCGACTGCCAAAGCGCGACTTGACCTTCTAAGCGTGATACTGATAAAAAGCCCCTGTGAATGGAACCTGCGGGCTGATGCCAAGGCATGAAATACGTGAGAAAAACGAGTCCGGTCTTCTGCTCCTGCAAGTAACACTGGACTGACAGGAGGCTTCCCAAACAATCTTAGAACAACAATCAAAGAAGATTACAAGTCGTTTACCTTTGTATCTCACTCTAGATTTTTTTTTTTTTAGGAAACAACCGAATTACATATGGACAAACGTTGAGGACAGTAATTATTCACTAGATCTATCGGCACTTAAAATCTCGTTAAAGTCAGAAAAGCTCTATAAAGTCAACAGTTACAAGTGGTGGGCTCCAAGAAACTTCCGGTCGAGTGACGCATGTTTCCCACCCACCCACCCTCCCATATCCCCCTCTTTTATTTTTCAATTTTAATGTTTAAATGTAAGAAAAGTCTCTTTTATACGGTTTCAAGTACAACAAAAGTGCACGCTGGCCAAGACTAACACTTATTTCTTTAACTTACAGCTTAGTTAAACGCCTTGTTTGCAATAACAGTGGTTACGCAGAGAGAAAACGCATCTGAAATCTTCAAGCTTCTGTTTTACGTCACCTCTATAGCTTGTCAATGTCGTCTACGCCTGCTAAGTTTAGCAGGCCTACGTCAGTGGTCAGAACAAGAAGCTCTTCAGACCATATACGTATGCTCCGCAAATCAGCAAAAAGAGTACAATTCCTGCCCTTAGAATGCCATTCACCAGAACCCGCTGCAAATTTTGGTTAATTCCTGAACATTTTTTCACTCTAACACATTGAGTAGCGCCTCGTCAAAATAATTTCTAAAATTAGTTCATCACTGAAAAAGTCCGAAGCGATCAGACGGTGCAGTCACAGTACCTTCAGGCGGCCATAGCTACGGTGACAAAGCGGAAACTCTTTCCTTTTGCTTCAGATAGCGCTCGCAAGGAGCGCGGACGAAATTTGGTTAGGAGTGTGCAGTGGTTTTTGAAAACACAAGGTAAAACACGCTTCTTTCTGCCTCCCACGCTGGGAACACGGCTAAGCTCCAAGGGGTGCACGGCCTCAACAGAAACACTCCTAGACGCACCCGTGAATGACTGAGGCGCTACGTCTCTCTCATCGTGAAAACACTGTGTCGCTGATATTGGCCGCGGGGGGCACAAAGACAATGAGGCGCGCAGAGGTTGCGTTTCTTTGTTTTATTGTTCGGGGCCCAAGGCCTAAGGGCACCTAGGTGTATCGCTTCCGAAAGCAAACGACAAACATAAAATACAAACTCGCACGCTTCGGTTGTTTCCCCAGCAATACGAGGATTTTTTTTTTCTTGTCAAGCTGATGACAAATGTATTATGCCTTAGGCTGCGAGCAACCAGCAAAGCATTTATTGTTCCTCGCTCACCGCGAGCAACGCACTTATTGTTCGAGGCCCAAGGCCTAAGGGCACCTAGGTGTATCGCTTCCGAAAGCAAACGACAAACATAAAATACAAACTCGCACGCTTCGGTTGTTTCCCCAGCAATACGAGCATTTTTTTTTTCTTGTCAAGCTGATGACAAATGTATTATGACTTAGGCTGCGAGCAACCAGCAAAGCATTTATTGTTGCTCGCTCACCGCGAGCAACGCACTACACTTTGGTCGCGGAAGTACAAAGCGCAAAAAAGAGCACTAGCTTTAAAATCATTGTACCTGATGTACGAAACGGAGTGTAGAGGAAGGGGAAGAATCTGTGGAAAGGAAATTCGGTTCGGGGCACAGGGTGACTGACTCTCGGCCGAAGACACGAAGCCCCTTTAGGACCGACCCCTCTGTCTCGTGGCTCGTGAGACGCCTCGGATACAAGACGAACAAACGCGCTGACAACGCCGACTCAACCAGAGACGAAATACCTGAAGCGTCGCACACGATGACTCACTCCATGCGGTGTCGTCCGTAGGAACGACAAGGGAATGGGGCGACTTGCGAACACGTCAGCCTATCTAGCACACTTCGCGCAATCCGATAGCACCCAGAGAGAGAGAAAGCGATGTGGGGAAGGGGAGGGCCGGCAACCATCCTTTTCACTTTTATTTTGCCTCAGCTGGATTGTGTGCCAAGTACACACAAGGAACAGAGACAGCCTTGAGCTTTTGCGTACGCCAAAGGCAAAGAATGCGAAGAGCGTTCCGCAAACACGTGGTAGGACGAGCCGGGTTGCTCCATGCCGGCACAATCGAGACCGAAGGCAGGCAGGCAGGCCAATGTACGCGGCTTTCCAACAAGTGCACGCGCACGCGGCTTGTTCGTGCAGGTGAGCAAACACCGTACGTGCCGAAGTACACGAGGACTTCGGTCAATGCAGTCTGCACCCAAAAGCCACAAAACGAAAGTGTTACACGAACATCGCGCTTGCGCGCTCGTTGCTTGATGCCGCGTACACGCAAAATTTCGTGCGATGGACAACACATGAAGGAGATGCAAAGCAGCAGTGTCATCAAGAGGTATCTCGTAAAGCTGAATAGCAACCTCCCTTCCCCTCCCCCCATGACAGGAGAAAACAACTTCATTAAAAATAAAAAAGGAATCAGGGCTGTGCAGTTGATGGCCGCTTGTCCACGGGGACCTCGTTCCGGCCAGGCATTGATAAGTTTTTGTAATTGTTCCTCGGAAGACCGTATTAGCGTCTTACATGCGGTTTCTGAAGGAGCTGGCAGAAGTTCTCTGGGTGGGGGAACGCTCTCGCAATCCCAAAGGATGTGCCTTTGGTTAGCTATGGCATTTTTATCGCAATTTTGGCATATCGGGTCAACCTCTCCGCGTGCGAATGTCATTTCATAAACGACACCCGTTTAGTTTGAAGGAGACACCCCGTTTTCGATTTCTCGCCATTAAAATAAAAGCCCACTCTTGTCTATCGCGTGCTCTGCGGTTCAATGTTTAGTAAGCGGCGATGGCATCGCGACACTCGGCCGCAGAAAAACACGCAGTGACACAGTTCTCGGCAGTCACTTTTGTTCTTTAAATTGCCGCGACAACAAAACACGAGCAGGGAAAAAGGTGGCTTGGCTACCGCTTCGCCGAATGCCGGTCGGCCGACCGGGCCGCAGGCTGAGGCGACATACTTCGGCACTGCCCGGAAGCGAGGACGATTGTAAGTGGATCAGGAAGGGGAGGCCGCCTGCTCTCTCTCTCTCGGAACCATGCCGAGCTGAGGTCCACCTCTGTCAATGCATTCTGTGAAGCCGGCCGAGACAACCAGCCCCACGCAGACGAATAAATGCGGCGATTTCGAACGCCCAGTTTGAGTGAGAGAGAAGGAGAGAGGTTTGTGGCAACCCATTTTCGGAGTGAACGCTGGCTGGCAACAGAGTGGAAAAGGGGGGCGAGAGGAAATAATGCCGGTACGTTGAGCCGGCTGAGCAAAGAGCCGCAGCGACGATACACATGTGCTGCATAGTTGTGCAGTGCAACTGCCCATATGTGCACATGAAGAGGCACGTGGAAGCTCATTTGTTTTTTTTTCTTTAACGCATGACACAAATGTGACATTCGAGTGGTTGCAGGCAGGAGAGCGAGACGTGACAGCTGCTATTTTTCTTTTTTTATGCGCTAGCAAAAATACCATCCCCCGACTTGCGAAACTGCAGATGAAAATCCAGCGCAAGAGAGACGTGCAGTGGCCTGTCGCGAAGCACCGTTTCACCGGAAATATCAGAAAGGAAATAACATTCGCACAGCCGGAAATGAACGCTGGCATGATGCGTGGCCGCGCCACCCGATTCGGTGCTTGCAAACAAAGAAAAAAAAAACAATAAAGAGCAGGGACAATCATTTAGCGAAACCAAGTGTAGCACACGAAAAGGAGCAATCCCGGAACAGGCTGCACCACAAGTGAACGCGAATAGCTAGCTAAACCAGTAGTTATGCGCAACTAAATCTGCGTATGTACAGCGAGACCTCGTTGATACGAAACCGCTTATTCCGCTTTTGGAATAATACGCTCTTTTCTTCTTCAAGGCAGAGAGCCCAGCCGGTAGGCGTAGTCTACACATTTGACAACGACTTTCGAATGGCACGTTTTCTTTTCCTGTTCCCGTGAAGATCGTACTAGCGAGATTACTGCAACAATTCCGCGTGTGTGTCGGCAGGTGTGATTTAGGATGCCGGACACTAGTAAAGCTCTACGAACAAAACAAGGAAAAAAGTACATGAGGCGTGGCAACTTGACCACCGCTGGAACGGAGAAAGCCCCGATGGAGGTGTGACCCGCATACTTGTAATGCCAGCAAGACTACTGCGGTAGGCACGCTGCATGCAGCACACATGCCGACAAAAGCCCGAAGAATTGTGACCAGCAACTTTAAACATAATAACGAAAGCAGTGAAGCCCCTCAATGGCAATTCCTGCATCGCGCTTGCCTGTCTTTCCCTCTCTCTCCCATTTTCTCAAGTTGCGGGAGAATATAATGCGAAACGGGGCCCCACTGAATAAGGCCCACCACCTCACGCGTCTTGTGCAGGCACAGCGCGGCGTGATCTTGAATTGCTAAGCCCCAATTTTTCGTTCCTGCAGCTTGACGGAAACCCGTCCTCCCGGCGCCAGCAAAGAAAAAAAGGCACGTTAGGAAAAACGAAAAAAAAAAAAGTAAAAGCGCACGGTCGAGCTTTAGAACGTAGCAGCGCCTGGCTCGCTTACAGTACTTGCTATGCTTTCGGAACAACATGATGTAACCTTAAAGAAATTACACGTGTGGCGCCCCTCGAGGCCAGCAGTGCTGGCTTCGGCAAAACCAGAGCGTTCAGGTTCCATCTCAAGCATCGGCAGCCGTCTAATTTCCATTAAGGAAGTGTAGACACCAAAACAATGCATGATATTTTAACTATCTGGGACCCTGTACCGTACCACAGAATATATGGGGTAGTATTACACGTTCATCGTTTATGATTAGTCAGTTCTCCCTGTGATGGATGGATCACAGGGAGAACGGCTGCATCTGTAAATGCTGGACGCTGCAGTGGCCTTGGAAAGAGGAGGGGAGAGAGCGGCCCGCTAGTGCGCGTCGGAACAATGACATTTCGTCTCGCATTGAAGCGAGAGGCCTCGAAGCCTTGGCTCTGCTGCACAGAACTAGCGAAACCGAGTACTATATAGTGTGCTCGTACTAAAGGACCATTTCCACTCCGGCGTCCGTCATTTCGCTCATTTCGTCGTACGAGATGTCGCATGCCCGACGAACCAGTCCGTCGACAACTGTCGACTGGTCGTCGACAAAGGCCATTATACGAGGGTACAGGCCGGACGACCGAGAGCAGTGGCTGGCTTTTCAGCCTCTCTTTCAAGCTCAACGCACACCGTCGCTTTTCATTCAGGCCCCATTTACTGGGGAAAGCAGCAAAGGCAGTTATTTCGGTCATTATAGTCATGCCACGTCAAAACCGTCGGGGAAGTGAAAAAGCCAAAGCTCCAAAACAAGGCACGATGCGTCTCGCACACACAAACATGCATCTGGCTGGGATTTCAAGCATGGGCTATACCGACGCATCCAGCGAGCCGTTCCTCTGGAACGTTACCCGACAAGCTGCAGTGGGAGTTGCTCGATGTCGCTCCATCCCTTTCTTTAAACGCAAGTACACTAATACGTTATACTAACACTACTTAAAGTTAACCTAATTCACACTACCCTAACACATTCTTAATCACTAGGTGAATGTTTCACAATAATACACAACATTAACATTTGAGGCATGTAAATGCTTAATCAGCACCGAACTTTTACTTTAACCAGCTCAATTTTTCCCATTTCCGCCCTTCTGATTGCGTTTAGTTCGATGGCCTTCTTTTTTTTTCGATGTTATCTCTAAAATGAACTTTGGGAAAACATTTCTCATATTCATTTATTTTTAATTGGCTAAGCCCGCTGCACCTCACGGTGGTACGGGCTACCCCACGTTATTTTCCGTTTTTTTCTTTCTGGGGAACAAAATAGCGCGCGCGCGCGCGCACGCACGCACGCACGCACGCACGCACGCACGCACGCACGCACGCACACACACACACACACACACACACACACACACACACACACACACACACACACACACACACACACACACACACACACACACAACGTTGCAAATGACTGGCAGCGACGACCACGCGGTTATCGGGGTAGCATCGTGGCAACCCGGAGCCCCAATGGAAAGCCGCGATTAGTTGGGGGATGTCCGTCCTTCAAGATGAAGGAAGGCCGTGAATGGAGCTCGGCACCATCGTACGGGGCACGTGCAAATGCGCTATCACTCTACTGATAGCGCAGCTCGCGTGAGCCTCGTACGTCTCGCTCTCTCCCTCTCCGGCGAAAACAAAGCAATCGCTTATTTGAGCATGGTGCTCACGGACGGCGGCCACTTGAGAAAGCTCCGGGGTTTAACGAGGTGGTGTCGAACCGTCACCGCCATGCCTGTATACGATACACACCCTGGTCACGGTACGCCCCGTATCCCTACCGAACGCAACAATCGGTCATCAGTTTGGTGGTCAATAGACTCGCTACCGCGGGTCACTTAGCGCGGCTTTGGTATTCTGCTGCGGATGCGGGCAGCGAAAAAAAAAAAAAAGCGCCCACGTGACTATCGTTATACGCTTCGGCACGCCTTTATATAAGGGGATTTCAGGCCAATCGACATTAACTCAAAAGCCTTCCACGAAGACCTCAACGGTGGCCACGGGAAACGTTAGGATCCCCCACCAGGACATACGGTATGTACCACGTTCTCTTAGGTGATATTGAAATGTTATTTGGGATTGGCATCGAACGATGTACATCTCAAGCACGCAGTCGTACTTGCGTGTGTCGGGACTAGCGGGTTCCGTTAGAAACGTAACTACTGATGTCGCTGAACTCAAGACTGGCCTTCTTTCTGCGTTACCTTTGGTATAACAACCTAGCGAAAAATGAGTACGCGTCACCAGAAAATGGCGACCACAATCAATCAAGCTACTACTACTACTACTACTACTACTACTACTACTACTACTACACACACACACACACACAAAATGGTGTGTAACGCAGCGGTTTCTGCGGCTGGGTTTTCGTTTTAATAGGTGTTTTCCAATACTCGATCAAGATAGACGGCTAAATAGACAGCTACGTAACAGTGGCCATCTTAAGTGCCATCCCATTTCTCACGCAGACGGCAAAACAGCTTCGCGAAGACGGCATACGAAGACAAAAGCGATGCAAGCTACTTTGCTGTCCAAACAAGATGGCGGCTGAGCGGATTGCTTGGGCAGCGCCTCCACTAAAAAGGAGGCGTTGGCTTGGGATACCCATGGGCCTTGCCGGAATGGTCTTCTGCCCGCAAATAAGCGCTTCCTTACGCGCTTTATGTGAGCTACATTGAGTTTTTCGTAGATTGTAACCACGACCTACTGTACTCCTGACCTGCCCGGCGAGCAGAATGCCAGCGCGCATATGCTAGCTCCTCTTTCTACCGCTAGGGGCCTTTTGGCGGCGGATTTTGGCGCCACCAGTTACCCCACCCACACCACTTCTAGGCGGTCGTCTGCTCGCGTTGCGCCGAGACGCCTGTGCGGGCAGGCACTCTGCGGAGCGAAGAAAACATTTGCAAAACTGCTTCGATTGAGGTAATTCAGCTATGGCAGTAAAGTGTAGTTCCCAGAAACGCGCCCACGTGAGCCATGTACCACGGTAGTCTGTAGAAAAGGTGAGAAATGTCTAATATTGGCATGCGCAAAAATGTTCCTATACACTTAGTAAAGAAATACGTACGTTTGTATGACTAATGAGCTGAATTCGCGACTATGCTTTTGCTTGGTAAGGTTTTACAAGTTATTGACTCACAAATTAAACCAACTGTCGCTTGAGCGACCGAAATAACAGGAAAAGAAAAGCTAGTACCGATTATCTCAGTGGCACAACAGTGCTGTTGGTTCCTTGGTAAATAGACTCTGAAACGTTGGCCGAAGTACCATATGAACATTCCTGCTATTAGATACAGTGCAACAGTTCGCATATATGCTCAAATTCCGAGAACTGCGCACAAGCAAAGTACTCGCACGGTGCTTGTTGTTCTGCATCCATGCACCCGTCGACGCTCAGGTGGGGTAACTCGAGCGCCATCTTAGCGGCGAAGTCTGGAACGAGAGGCGGCGCAGGCGTCTCCGTAGAACGCCGCGAGCTGGTCAGGTCAGGAGTACAGTAGGTCGTGATTGTAACACGAAATTAGCAGAATTAACGACAACCGTGGGCGCTTTATTCAGCTTTCTTTTGTCGACGCGAGGTGGCGTCTCGTCGCGCAAACGTCATCCGGACGCGTTCCATCACACGCACAACAAGGGCTCTAAAACAGCCTTCGAAGCTGTCGACGTTTGCTGTCTAAACACAGCCTATATACGTAGAACGGCCACAAGCGCCGAGGCTCCTCTGAGCCTAAAAAGCGTTATGAGACGTATCTCGCAAACAAAACAAGGCGCCGTTCCCCTTTCCATATGATTGATTTGTGGGGTTTAACGTCCCAAAACCACCTCTGATTATGAGACACGCCGTAGTGGAGGGCTCCGGGAATTTCGACCACCTGGGGTTCTTTAACGTGCACTGACATCGCACAGCACACGGGCCTCAACATTTCGCCTCCATCGAAATGCAGCCGCCGCGGCCGGGATTCGATCCCGCGACCTTCGGATCAGCAGCCGACCACTGACCACCGTGGCGGGGCCCCTTTCCATATGCATACGCTGAACAAAATGCCCCTGAAAGAAGCACTTCATTGTCTCCCTTCAGAAGAGAATGTAAGGGAGAGAGAGAGATAGGGGGAGGGGGCTACAATAACTATATAACTTTGTTTATCCTCCTCCCAGGTGCCCATGCTTCGTTACCTATACTAAAGAGCACGGGCGACCCGAGTGTGCCACTGCAGCACGGGGTCGTGAAACGTTTTCAGAACATTTTGTACTAAGTGCGTATTCGGGATCCTGACCCTCTAATCAACAATATGCATTGTTCCGTTGCACCGTGTGCGTTGATTTAGAGCGATAAAAAACGCGGTTTCGGTTTCACTGCGCGCGTTCCCCTCAACTCTGCAGATGACGTCATCTTAGTAGCCGTCATACCTCCGAGATTGGCGCGCCCTCGGAGGCCATGGGAAAACAAACCGTGCTGCCGCTTTTCTTCCGAATGGTGGCACCGCACGGTTTCCAAGTATTTTCTTCCTTTCTAGCTTTCAAATAAATCGATTCCTTTAGAGCAAACGCGAGTTCACTGTGCCTTTGAACTTAAAAGTGTCTTAACTCAACGTCACCAAATAGTACCACGCCGGCCGGTAGTGTCGCATAGTCGTTTCGGGAGCGCAAGAAAGCTGAGATTTAAAACGGGCGTTGTTAAATGTGCACTGAATATTTCGCCGAAATATTTCGGAATCGGCTTGTCGAATGCGTATTGAAGCAGTGAAAATTACAAACCGGCATCTCCAAATTCTTTTCACGACCCCTTTAAGGACCAGCCATGCGGCAACGCTTCGCAGCGCATTTTGCCCCGAACAATGACAGCGTGTAAAAAGCTAACTCACCGGCACCACTGCATCGTGCAATCGAGATAACGTGGCTGCTGCTAACCGGCTTGGCGCAATGCAGCGGCGATAGCCAAGGAGCCACGTACGAAGAACTCCCGTCTCGCGTTTCTAGTCGCCCGTTGAAAGCCAATGAGAGGCGCTTGTTTTGCGCAGTTGGCCGCTGTTTCTCAACACGACGTCTTTATATAGACGAACGAGACCGTCGAGTTAATTGGTAAATTAGGGCGCTGGCTAATTGCCGACGGTTCGCAAGACGCGACGCGACCGACGACGGCAGACTTAAAACGAACAGGAACGGTGATAACACTTAATGGTAAATAACCTCGCTTCGCCGAGACAGATGTGTAAGTTGTGCCAATGGCTGTGTCTGCCTATCTTTTCTCGTCGCCAGTGACTGGCCAGAGAGCACAGCAAATTAATCATACACACGGTGCCAACATTTAAGGAGTACTGACACCAATTTTCGAAGCTGAGTTTATTCCACCATACAACTCTCCTATATGCGTAGACAGCTCTGAGCAAATGTTAAGTTCAGGAAATTCTGATATTTTAATCTGACGTCAATGTCAATATTACATGGGCGTGCTTACTGGCATCGACACTAGTGTGACGTCAGGCTACAGTACAAATTTTGGTGACTTCACGCATCAGTATGGCAAGTTGTGATGACATCAGGTACAAAAACAAGCAAAATGGCCGCTCGCGTATCACTCTCGGTCGTCTGCTATAGCGTTCAGTCGCCGTAGTCCCTGTAAACTGCGGTCCCTGTAAACAACAACACAGGGACCGCAGCGGTGACACAGTGGCTATAGTAGGGTCCAACCTTAAAAAAACAGCAGTTGACAACAAGACCAGACGGAACAAGCGCGCCTGTGTTACTCCGCCAGCCAATCACAGAAGCAAACAAATTTCGTCGTCAAGCGACCCTTTCAAAATGGCGCCGTGCTTATGCCTTCGGTAGCCGCGGAGCCTCGTCTGCTGTTCCTGAGGCCTTTCATCGGTATAAGGCATGATGTCCTCTAGAAGCGTGGACAAAAATGCGTCGAGTCTCAGCGTTTCCATCTGCAAAAGGCCGCGGTACAGTTAATTGCGCTTCCGAGGCCGTTTTACGCGTGAAACATTAATGGACTGAGTTGAAAAACTCCGGTGGCGGAGCTTGTGGCGCGCCGGGTTTTTGCATTGCAAGCGCTTGATTTGAGCTCAATAATGAATTATCCTTTCCATGTTCCATTCCAATGAACGAATGGACAAAAATTTACGCACGTATCCGTTATTGTTGCCACCTCGTTTAATTTTGGTAACGTGGGAAGTTCAAAGAAGGGACTATTTGAAGCTTCGCGGAGTTACAGTGGCTGACGCTGATAAGGGCGCGGGAGGGGCCTCACTGCAGACTTGAGTTGTATCCGACCGTGGCCTCCGCAATTGGCTGCCGCAGCCGATCGCGGAGGACACGGTCCCACTATAGGGTGCTCGACTGACGCTGGTTCGATCCCGGCCGCCGCGGTCGCATTTCGAAGGAGGCGAAATGCTACAGGCCCTGTGCGTTTTGGTCGAATTTTCCAGAGCCTCCCGCTACAGCGTGCTGCACGACAATATCGTGGCCCTGCCACATTAAAAGCCAGCAATTATTATTTGTAACAAGACGGACTCGTCTGATGGGACGGCGGTGACATTAATTAGCTCTGTATTCATAAGTGGTGGCTTATTATCGAGACCAAATAAAATGAATAAAGAAAAGGGGGGGAACGACTTCGATGGGATCGCACAATTTGATTCGTAGAGATTAGATGAAGAGGTTGGACAACACTCGCGTGATAGGCTTTATGCACATATAACATATAATTTACAACATGACACGCTCACATGACGTTTGATGTGTACGTTATACAACGCGTACATTGAAGTTTACGAATTGTGGTCAGTGACTTTTATACAAGACGAATCTGCTTGGAAATAAATCTCTGGGCATGGCACCGGTCTTGGGATTATATATATATATATATATATATATATATATATATATATATATATATATATATATATATATATATATATATATATATAAAGAACACAGCCTCACATGTGATTCAACAATACTGGAGGCAATATGTTGAGGCCCGTCTGCTGTGCCATGTCAGTGCACGTTGAAGAACCCAGGTGGTCGAAATTCCCGGAGCCCTCCACCACGGCGTCTGACATAAAATCATATGGTGGTTTTGGGAAGTAAAACACTAGAAATAAAATCGATCCGACAAAATGCGGTGTTGTCCGTTGCATCCCGAGAGGCAATCAAACATTTAAAAACATTAATAAATGAAACATTACAGGGGCTTGTACCTGGTCGCGCACTTTGGCAGTTAAGATAGCAAAAGTAGTCCAATCCTGAGAAATCTGTTCAGGCTTCAGAATTCAACGTATATACGTGTAACTCGTAAATAGCTAGTACTCCGTAAAACTGGCCAAGAGGAACTTGCGTAACACCCGCGTTACATGTTTGCAGGCAAGGCGAACAGCAGGGCAATCTGGTGGAGTGATACGTTTGCACAATTGCGGCTCCCAATGTTTGCTTGGAGGAGCCATTGCGTGTTTCATTCTTTGCGCGATTCGCTGTATCTCTACACACTCGACGAACTATCAGCTCCTACACTGAAGTCCTCAAAGCAGCGAGGGGGACCGCTCGCACATTGCCGCCGTTTTTAATCGGAAAATTCTCCCCGAGGATGCGGTTATCGCTGTCTCCGCATTGCGAAATAATCACTCCAGTCCCACAATGTAATTCTCGAAGAGGAACTAACGCTATCTTCAGCTACCCTTGGCCAATCCCGGGAAGAACCAATCACCGGCACACACGGAGGCGTCCAGAGAAAACCGACAGCAGACAAATGGACTCGTAAGGATGCGGTGCGAAACGACCGGATAACACCCCGCGCATTCAAGGAATCACATGCGATTGGCATCGACACAGGCTTGAGTTCATTGCCTTCTTCTAGACGTAGCTGCGACTGATGCGGTTATCAAAAAATAGGTCGCGGAAAATACACGACAATTAAAAAATATATTCAGGCCGATCCATCTGCTCGACATTTCAGGCTATAGTTACAGCTCGCGAGACGACCGACTTGAACCTGTTTGGTATACCAGTATGAGTCGGCTGTGTCATTGGTTGCGCGAGCATCGGAAGTCGACAAATTTGTGAACGTACTCGTTGAGATATATATGCAAATTTTAACTTAACGTGTACCTCGCACGGGGGCTCTCACAAGATAATGTTGTCTTCCGAGCGCACTCAGTAGACGACGTAGTACAACATAGAATAAAAGTGTGCGTTGTTGAAAAAGAAAATGCCAAAAAAAATGCTACATCGTAAAGCGGCTGTGCACAAGCACACACACACACACACACCTTGTGCTACAGTAGTCGTATCGCTGCCGTTTCGGTACGCCATGCATCAAGGGCCGAATTAACGAAGCTACTTTTGAGAGATGATATTTTTTCATTACGGGTGGCAGTCTTCTATCGTATGTCTAACTCTAGGGTATTGGCTTAAGTTTGTCGCTACAGCAGTTTTAGCGTAAAAGGCTGCTCTTCAGGGCCAGTAGCTAGGGATCTGCAAGCAGTCATGTACACGAAACGTATAAGCAGTAAGAAGTCGTGTGCAGAAACATAAGCAGGTACGTACACTACCAGCGACCTTTTTCAAAGCGATCGCTTTGTTATCTCGGCGACAAACATAAAATGCGTGTAAGACGTCCTAAATGTCGGTTTACTGGCTTTACAACCTTAGGTAGCAAGGAAGGGAAAGCATGAGCAAATGCACCACTGCGCGTCAAGTAGTCCGGCACAGCTCGATAGGGTTTTCGTTTCCTGGAACGGCCGCTGAATCAATTTAAGCGTTGCAGCTGTTGTAGCGCTGGTTTTCAAAACTTCCACGCGCCAAGGTCTCGCCTCCGCAAAAAAAAAAGGCAGTACAGCAGAGCCTCACATAATAAACCGTGACAAAATTAACATTCAGCGGCGTATTATATAAACAACACGGCACACTCCCTTTATATTTTCTTTTGGTTGGCCTAAGCTAATGCAAATGAGAGAGTGGTTTTATAACGAACACCAACCTTGCGCCCTTTTTCCTCCTGTGGCTTTCGAACAATTTCAGCAGTAAGTCAACCGAGTCTGAGGGTATGTGTTGTTTTCCATAGCCGCAGGCGCAAGCTCAGGAGACTGACCCCGATATCTTCTTTATTAGTTTTTGTTTTCTATGCCTCAAGAATTTCAGCTGCGCGGTACGTAGGAGAATAATATAAACCTTCCGCAGCCGACATATCGACGCTGGGGGGGGGGGAATCAATCGCCGGCCTTGACTTACAAACCAAACCGGCCCGTTGCAACACAGCGCCACAGATTCGCGTAACCTTTTACGTAAGCCGTTACCGTGGCCAGTGATTGGTCAGATCTATTTCCCGTTTATTGACTTAGTTCGATTTCGTATCGCCGGGCGCATGCGCGTCATCAGATCGCGGGTCACATCGCAAAGGTCTATGAACTCCGCTGCCACAGATAGCACGCTGGTGTTTTATTTATTACGTTCCACTGCTATGCCTCATGGATATCATCATCATCTTCGCCTTGCAATGATCGGCCGCCTCACACATACCATTTGCGAACAGTTCCACCTCCCGTCGTACAAACGTTTCTCCAGCATCGCTCTCCAAAGACGGTATTAATACATTTTACGGGAATTTTGAAAGAAAGAGAGCAACTAAGAACAGAACTAGGAGGTCAAAGAACAGTAAACACGACACAGGAGACTCCTGTTCCTCTTGTGTTTTCTTCGCCCTCCTAGTTTCCTTCTGTTTTCGAAGTCTATATAGTGGCTCTTTTTCTTTCAAAATCATTTAACCAACTGGCTGAGCAACCAGCTCTTACGAATTTTACGCGAACACTGTCCACGTGATTTACGTATGTCAAGACAAGTCGCCTATACGTTAACCAATGCCGAAACGTCCCCCAAGTCTTATTTATCGTACTTGGGTATGTAAGGCTGTGATAGCTGAGAATGTAAAGCTGCGACAGGGTGAGAAGTACCCTTGCTGCAACCGTCAAAATGCCACGCTTTTTTTTTTTCTTTTCTTTTCGCAAGGCGAGCTTGCGGACACAGTTTCAAAGAAAGCAGCGACCCACATTGGATGAATGCCCCCATGACGCCAGCACCAACGATGTGCTTCGAGCGACCAACGCTCGAAATAAGGAAAATCAGGCCAGCGAGTGTTTTCGGCGAGGAAACTTTGGGATTGTATAACGCAGCGTCTGTCCTGGAAAACGTACTCGATGAACGAGACGGCCCAACATAATAATCGACGGCGGAAAATGTGGACGAACATAAGAAAAAAAAGAAGACTCATTAATGCGAAGTGAGCGCAGGAGATGACCTTAACGTCAGAGCGTATACTGCTGACGATGATACGCTCATCCAACAAAACATTATACGGTTCATCAACAACCCAACGCTCGTTCACTGGAAACAAGAAAATACATGAGCTAGGCGATCTGAGGCAATTCCCCCAATGTATAAGCAAGATCAGTGAACACCAACCTTTCCTGTAACGAAAATTTTCCTGTTATTTTCTTCTCCTGTATACAGTTCCAACAGACGAATTACGTTACAAATCGCAGTGAATTAAAGGCAACGGCACAGAGGAACTAATTAAGTCCGTATAGCCACAGGTTAAAAAAAAAAAAAAGCTTGTTCTTGATTTCGACTAGCTGACAGGAAAGCGAATTGAATTCTCGAGGGAAATTAAGAGGGAGGCTGGGGTGCTTTCATTAAGCTGCCCTCCTCGCTTGCGACCAAAACTGACAAAAAGGGTTTCGGGCGACGACCTCACTGCATTGACTACAAAAACAAGTTGCATCAAGTCGCGTCAAGCGCAAACCCATCGATCGTGACTGGATCATCGCTGCAGCTGCAAACCGCATATACGTCTTCACATCTAAGCTGTTCGCGGGATTTAATTTCGCGGTACGTACACTCTTGCTCACGACACTACCAAAATGCATCGTTCAGCTTAATGAACGGCATTTCGGGAATTTTCGAGTTTCTTTCACAAATGGAGAAAAGGAAACACCGATTTACTGCTGCGCTACTAAGCGCCGGCACAGTTCGGAAAGATCAACCACAACGTTCTCGAAGTCAGTGCTAAACTACTGTGAGAAATCGTGTTTACAAAGTGAACCTTGACAGCAGGCACAGACAGTCGACGGCACAACTGTCGCAAGGTAAAAAGAGGCCGGACGCCGCGTCTGACTACGTCGCTTATCGCCAAGGCAGGTCGTGCCGTTTGCTGCGGAAGCAGCGACAGTGCGTCGTGCAGCGCTCATATGACAACTCTCAAGACGGCACACACATCGCTACAAACTCCGAGACGGGAGCAGTCAAACTCGGTCGCGCAACCACAAAGTAGGCCTAGAGCCGAAATCGGGCAAAGCGAAAATGTTTAACCACTCACCAGTAGTAAAAGGAAGCAGGCGAAAATCCTAAGAGGCCTGGAGGCGGCTCGTAAGCTGGCGTTATCCATTCTGTACACAGGAGCGTCACTGCACGACGGCGAGGTGATTTTGCGACTCACAAACGAAACACCGAATAATTTAGAAGCCGTCCGTGGGGGCACCATCCTTCAGAGAGGCGGGGAGTTGGCCGGCGCTAGGCTTGGTTGCTTTTACGGGGGTGCTGGGAAACACTTCCAACGAACGGGTGCAGGCTGGCGGGGATGGAAGCTAAATTTTGAGTTAAAAAATAACAAAGGGTTCGCCGATCTCCTGCTGGTCCGCTAGCGCATGGCTGAAAGTCGCGGCACCCCGAAGCTCGCAGCGTTCGTCACTGACCACGGAGACTCATCGCTTCTCGCAAGCGACGCGACGACGGTGGTGGCACGGCGGCGGCGCTCTGACGATCACGGCAGCAGCCACCTAGCGGCCTTCGGCGGCGATGACGCATGCCGCGAGCTAGCGGAGAGGAGACGGCGGGAAGAGGTACGCGCAGACCACACGACACAACTGCGCGTCGGGTGGAGACAGGCAGTGCAGGCAGGCCGGCGTTACCCTGCGGAGGCTGCAGGCTGGCCTTGAGAAGGCGGGGCCATGAAAACGCGCGTTCTGTTGGAGGCCATTGATACCGTAATTAAAAGAGGAACAAATAAAATGTCATTTGGAGTCAGTACACAGCTGCGATGCGCATAGTCTCTATAATAGCTTTGGTCGTCAGATGCGCTCTGTCAGTACGCGTACTACCGGCTTCAAGAGTGCGCTGAAACGTCACATCATATTTGGTATTAAAAAAAAAGAAGAAACATTCCGTCGCTCCCCGGGACTTTGCGCATAAGCCTGAGTAATAAAAGTGTTTTTCTCTCTCTGCTATTTCCAAGAATAACTTACGTGCAGTAACTGGCTGTGGTAAGTTTCATCGTAGTGGCTCTACGTTTAAAATTTATGCCGGCAATGCGACCACGAGCTCAACCTGCAGAGCAAATAAAGCATGGGTCACCTTTTTCATTATTCCGGGCACACTCCAATTGTGAATTATGTTTTATTCACTTGGACCTCTACAGTATGTTCGAGTACATGTATAATACGCACTTCAATGTAAAATTCTGCTGTAATTCGTTTAAGCACGCTTCTCCGTTTAGCGCGCCAAATAAATGAACCACGAAGTCGAATGTAACCATTTTACTAAGATGCGCATAATGACAATTATTTACACTTAGGCAGTCTCACTTGTGTCAGATACGGTTGTCACACGGTCCACTTTCGACCGCGATCGATTTCTCGAATCGGTCGCGATTAGCGCATTCGCAAGACCTGCGAAAAGGAGATTATCGCAATGGAGAAATATGATCAATATTGCTCGATCGCGATCGAACATGTGGCCACGTGACACACCAAAACGCGGCGAGGTCCATTCAAATCGTACATTTTTTCTCGAGGGCCAAGATGATTTCGTCTTCCTCGCCGTACGCCGGCTCTTCCCTCGAGTCCCATACATCTGCATGTAACAGACTCGTGTCGAAAGCGTGCAGGGCGAGGTCGTTGAACACGTCCGAGTACTTGAAGTCGTTCTCGATCGCGAACTCTCGCACAGCGGGTCGCACGCTCAACAAGAAACCGCACTTCTTCCGAAGAGTAGAGTCGAGTTTGTTCGTCCACATCGTGTCGAAACTGTTTCCGAAGATGATCACCTTACCGAGCGAATCCGCGTCCCAGTTGGCCCACAACACGCTATTGTACAACGGCGTGCCGCAGTGAGGCATGTAGAAAAGTGTCCTTTCCTGAACCGTGCGCTTTCCTTCTTCGTTGCGAACCAGTACGGTGAAACCGATCGACTCAAGTATGCTACGCTCTTTCTCGGTGAAAACAGGATCGTAGATTTCCACCGAAACGGGCTTCAGGTGTCGGTGAATACAGATGAGCAGCACTAGCTGGAACCGCGCATTAGCACACGCGGAGAAGTTTCCGAGGCCATAACACACGACACCGCGGAGTTGAGCGTCATCGGGTGAAACGTTCAGGCACTTCGAAAGCACGCTGAGAAAGTTTTCGAGGTACGCCGACGATTGGAGGTCGCCTTCCGCCTCCGCGATGCGCCGGAGCACCGCGGTTTCTTCGGCACCTTCGTCGTCTTCGTTTGCGTCAACGGCGGGCAACTGCTTACCCGGCTTCGTCCTGGATTTTCCTCGTCGCTTTACGACGGTAAAGCCATCTCGTTCCATCACGCCCGAGTTCATGTTACGAACTAGCAAAATGAGATTCAAGTACGGAAACGCAGCAATGTACACAAGCACTGGGCAGCGCCATTTTCCCCGTGCCGACGGTGTCGATGCTGTTGCACGTTTTAGAGCAGCGCGAGGCAGCTGTTTCGGTTTCGCTTCGTGGTGTAGAAACACTATTTAAAGTTTTCGAGTACTGGTTTAGTGTAGTATATTACGTTTCAAAATATACAGGTTAGAATATTTAACAAAAGCAAGAATCGGTAACCTTGTTTGCGGAGTTGTTCCTGGATGAGAAAAATTGTTGCCTCTGTGATTCCTTTTTGGTTGGCTATCGCGGAGGCCACACAGCAACATAGCGCTGAGGCACGGCCACATACACCGCGTGCTTTTTATGTAGCGGCCGTGGCTGAGCTTTCATCATTGGCTCAGGAGAACGTTAGGAAGAAATAACTTCGAAAGTGCAATGCACTGACACTTTTCCAAATAAAAGCAACGCTTCAAGACATTAGATCTCACAAACAGAGATCGCTTTACCTCGTTCAGACGCTCTCTTGCAAGTTACGATGGGGCATGGCACGCGCTTCGACACAAGGACTATACTCTTCGGTATCGTCAGTCGCAGAAGAGACGAACACAACGCTTGCGTTAGTGTGCATGTTAATGATACTACTACTACTACTACTACTACTACTACTACTACTAATAATAATAATAATAATAATAATAATAATAATAATAATAATAATAATAATAATAACAGTAATAATAACAATAATAATAATAATGGTGATGATGATGGCGGAATGCTATCTAAGCTCGCGCATTATTGTTGGTCCATGTAGCCCGCGTTGTATGACTATACTGTTACGGTGTTACCATTCACGGCGTAAGGGGATTCTTGTATGCGATGTCTTTTTGCTAATCACAAGAGAACAGTCTTTTTTTTTTCGTCACCATTAAAGGCCTCATGCCAGTTAGGGCACCATGTGGTGCCGGATTTCAGTGTATTTATTACCAGGGTATTACTGTGAGCAAATTGACTGTCTAGAGCTTTCTTTCTTTTCTTTTTGTACATGCATACCACGAGCAAGAGGTCTTATGCCGAGGCGGATGTAGGTAGGCAAATCATTACTAAATAGAAATAGTGCAGGGTGTGTGTGTGTGTGTGTGTGTGTGTGTGTGTGTGTGTGTGTGTGTGTGTGTGTGTGTGTGTGTGTGTGTGTGTGTGTGCGTGTGTGTGTGTGCGCGTGCATGCGTGTGTGCGTGCGTGCGAACATAACGCCAATCACGTTCGAATTCTGCTGACAGCTTTCTACGATCGAATAAAGAGAACAGCCTTTGTCGGTGTTATCGAATGAGCGAACATGACTGGTAAGACGAATGGAGTTCCTTGCTACTTACCCGTATCTCGATGTATAGTGATGTATAGTGACGGTAACCTATTTAGACTTCGCCAAATTTGTCTGTAAGTGTTTCGACGCTGAAGACAACAGGAAGTAGAGGCGTATACATTTCTGCTTTTACATCTCAGTGAGTTCGCGTCCGGCGGCGCTGCCTGCGTGGTTAATAATATCAGTATTTTAAAGCTTTTCACCAGTATTCTTCATTCGCTTAGAAGTCAAACGAAAGGGCGCTGAAACTTCGAGGAGTGGTCGGCCGTCCACCACTTCGACGACAGGCTGCGCACCCAGTAACGCGCGTTTACTGGACCCTTTCCAGCCGACCGGCCCTGGAAGACTATGAATAGCATTGGCCGTGTCCGTTGACACTATACTTATAAACACTGGGCGCTCTCAACTAATAGGCGTCAGTTGACTTTCAACCTGCTTTGTGAGCCTCGTAAAAAGGGGCTTAGGCCGCCATCGCGGTTTCAGCTGGCCTCTGTCATGCTTTCAAACCATTATACTTCCTGCACGTGTCGACGGTGATGACTAATCTTAGAGCGTTGCTTTTGCGTAAACACGCCGGGTCAAGGTGCCGGCTTGAATAACATCAGGTGTCTTCTGCATCTGCAGCTCAAGCTGGCCGTCTCTATACCTGAGGCGCGCCCCGGAGCAGACAACAGCGATGGCGCATGTGCGCTCACGCTTGTAGTTAGAACGCACCGACAGGAATGTATGGACGGTGGGCCCCACACTTCACAGCCCTGCAGTGGTGGTCGAGTGGCTATGGCACTCGGCTGCTGATTTCACGGGATCGAATCCCGGCCGCGCAGTGGCTGCATTTCGATGGAGGCGAAACGTTGAGAACTGTGTACCGAGCGATGACAGTGAAAGTTAAAGAACCACGCGTGGTCGAAATTTAACTGAGCCCTCCACTACGGCGTCTATCATAATGATGCCATGGTTTTGCGACGTAAACCCTCAGGCATTACGTTACTGTATACACTTCACAACTATATATATTTCGCAGTATCTATACAAAAAAAAAAAAAAAAACGGCGGGTCCCTGCCTATGTGCAATTATGACGTTAGTCCAGTGTTGCAAAATCGCAGAGCGTAACTTAAAATTAGAATAAAATTCCGAGGATTCCTTGGCTACCGCTCCAGACGCGTAAAGGCAAGAGCATCGGTATATAGTCGAAACCGAGACGTAGGGGTTCGACCCCCGAAGGCATTCCGTGAAGTCGAATGGACCCCGGTATGTGAGTTTGAATCCTCATTAGTGAGACATTTCTTCTGAGTCGTGATGTATGAATTCTATCACCACCCTTCAGCGTTTTTTTTTTAATTAGTACCCGCATTCTAATCCATCTGGGTGGTTTCTAAGTGTTAATGCATTCTCATTTTTACCAGGTCATGTCCATGACCGTGAATCCTGCGGCATGTTCCCGGTTCGAACCCCGCGGCCCCGGACTTGACTATGAAAGGTGACCTTTGCATCTCTTGAGCGATAGTTAAGCACTTCTGGGAATATAAGAAACGAAAGTGCTGTTCAGTTTTTGAAGCCTATTGAATCCATCGACCATCCTTGAGAATGAACAAGGAATACGCCTGCGCAATGCTGGCGGCATCACGGTGATCCTTCGTCTCCTTTCACTCTCGGCTCTCAAACTTTTCCTGTCCTTTCCCAGAGCCGGGTAGTCTACCGGGCTCAGCCCGAGTTAACATCCCTGCCGTTCATTTGTTCTTCTTCCTCTCGCTCTCTCTTTAGTTCTGCATATAATAGAAGAAAAAAAAAACCGCGAAGTCCGCTTAACGCAATTACGTATATAGTTTGGTCAAGTAGATAACCGCACAGGCCAGTTCCGGCTGACTTGGATGTAATTGTAAGACGTGTTCAGAGTTCAGAGAAACAGCGAGTTGCTGTTACTCCGTGCGCTCTAAAAGCTACGCCAGGGGCGGCGATTCCGTGACACAATACCAACCGGGCTGACACGATACCAACAATAACTGAAAAGCTCCTCGTGGTGCTTCGGCAGGCTAATAGGTACTGGGAAAGACCGTGCCCGTGTGCCGGAAGAACCAGCGCGGTTCACACATCATGTTGGTGATTGGCTCGCTTTTTTTTTCTTTTTTTTTCGAATTCAGCTCGCACCTACTAATCTAGTGTCAATGTCGCATTTCTCCTCGTTCAGCTTTACTCTGACGCGCTTCAGCACCGAACTCGTGCAGTTCCCGTAGCGGGCTTTCGCGGATCAAATCAGAGGTCTCTGCTGATATGATCGGTCGCCTACAGTCGCCCATAGATAGCTCATGAAACCCCACCTTTCTGTGTCGCTTGAGATTCACGCTATCAGCTTCTTGGTGCAGAGAAGAATCCAAGCGGATCGGAATGATAGGGAATTTGGTTTTAGTTTTGTTAGTTTTTGTTCGGAGAATTTAGAAAAAGGGAACAACTTTCGGTCAAGCTCGCTGAATTGACACCTGCTAATAATAATTTCTGGGGTTTTGCTTTCAGAAACCACGATATGACAGACGCCGTAGTCGAGGGCTCCGGAAACTCCGACCACCTGGAGTTCTTTAACGTGCGCTGACATCGCACAGTACACACGGGCCTCAACATTCCGCCTCTCCATCGAAATGCAGCAGCCGCAGCCGGGTTCGACCCCTTGACTTTCGGATCAGCAGCCCACTACGACTATACCACCATATAGCGGAGTACAGATCACACGTGTTCCAACAGCGGCGCGAATCTGAGCAAGAACGTAGGGAAAAGGATATTTACTCAATCATACTTTAGTGTAATTGGCGTATTCATGGGAGGTTGTGGCCGTTACTGCACCAGGGTGGCCAATCCTGCTCTGGTGAGGGAGTGCCTTACCGGCTATGGTCGCCGGGATCCGGCCGCCCCCCAAGCCTCCTTATGCAATTCGACCAACACGCGGATTTTTTTTTTTTAATCCGGTGGAGAATTGCCCGGAACCGGGATTCGAACCACGGTCCTTTTGCACACGAGGCGGATGCTCTACCTCTACGCCATCGCTGCATCTCACCTACGGGGCAGAAACTTGGAGGCTGACTAAGAGGGTTCAGCTTAAATTGAGGACGACGCAGCGAGCTATGGAACGGAAAATGGTAGGTGTAACCTTAAGGGACAAGAAGAGAGCGGTGTGGGTTAGGAAACAAACGCGTGTTAGGGACATAATAATAGAAATCAAGAAGAAGAAATGGGCCTGGGCGGGCCATGTAATGCAAAGACAAGACAACCGTTGGTCATTAAGGGTAACAGAGTGGATTCCTAGAGAAGGCAAGCGTAGCAGGGGGCGGCAGAAAGTTAGGTGGGCAGATGAGATCAGGAAGTTTGCGGGGATAAATTGGGCCCAGTTAGCACAGGACAGGGATAATTGGAGATCCATGGGAGAGGCCTTTGCCCTGCAGTGGGCGTAGACAGGCTGATGATGATGACTTTAGTGTAATCATGTCGCGCGTATCCAAGAACGTTCCTTCCTTCCTCTTTCTCCCTCTCTCCCTCTCTCACTCTTTCTCTCTCTTGTTTTGTTTTGATGCCGCCTAATTTTACTGCTTTACCTCGTGAAAGCTTCGGTGCACAGTATAGTTGTTTTCATGTTTGCAAGATCACTTTCGTAAATACTCATCTCCGCTTTATCAGACGAGGAAGTTTTGAGAAGCTTTGAGAACCATATACTCCGAGAATCACTCTCTACTCAGTATATGATCAATACTTTGAAAAGAGAGTCAGGTCCCTTGGAATGCTCAAGAATAATCCACACACACGATACAGGCAAATATCTCTTTGCTCGACATAAGGAGTCTGTAAGGCTGCGTTACACTGAAACTCATCCAGGTTTTGCGTGCACGCGAACTTCACGAGAGAGAGGGAGAAATATATTTATTGCAGGACAAAAGCAGAGTGCTGTAGGCCTGAATCAGTGTTTTGGCCAACTACAGGGCGTTGGGGGAAAGGGTGTAGGAAAAAAAGGGGGTGTAGAAAGGACGTTGAATACAACGATGTAGAAAGTGGTGGAAAAACTTCCATGGTTCAAGACGCTTGGAAGTTTCTTACCCAGTGCGTTCTAATGCAGAAATTGGCTGAGATCTGAGACTATCAGTCTCATGAAACAACCTTGAGAACGCCCGCGCTGCCTTGCTTGTTGGTCAAGCAATGAACCCAACTGCACTAATGCGCCCACACACAGTCATGCACTCATGCGGCCACACACAAAACAAATTGCATCCTCGATACATGCAGACATGTTCATCGCCACGATGGAAAACAAACACAGCGAGATAACGGAAAAGCAGCAAAGCGGTACGTTCCTTTCTCCTTTGGTGAGTCAGCGTTTGTTTACAAATTGTCCCAGCTGCCCATCCGCGTACCTTTGCTAAAACGAGACAAGGGAAGTCACAGCCTCTTTTTCTTGGCCGCCGGTATAGCTGTCAATAGTGATAGTCGAGGACAGATTAATCGATAAACTTATGTATTCTCCCGTGACTGCCTCGATTTCAAGACCGCGAGGTCAGTTAAACCATTGTAGCCTGCAGCGCTAAATGAGTCACTTAGACTGCTGACACCGGTTGCCATTAGGCTATACACCGCCTCTGGTCTGCGAGATTTGCACGTGCGTTAACTTAACTCCGCTTCTGTGACGCCTCACAGGTGCCTCGAATTGATCGATTTCTGGCGTTTTAAGTCCCAAAACCAGCTATGATTATGAGAGACGCCGTAGTGGAGGGCTCCGGAAATTTCGACCACCAGGAGTTCTTTAACGTGCACTGACGTCGCACAGCACACGGGCCTCAACATCTCGCCTCCATCTAAACGCAGCCGCCGCGGCCGGGATTCGATCCCGTGACCCTCGGATAAGCAGCCGAGTACCATAGCCACTAGACCACTGTGGCGGGGATGCCTCACAGGTGCCTCGAACTATAACGCTTTTTAATACAGTGGTATGGGAATGGACTTGGTGTAAGCGGGTATATGCGGTGACAGTAAGAAAGAAACACTCAAGCAAAAGCAGGATGCTTTATGAACAGACTTGTATGCAGAAAGTGTCTTTGCTGGCGGTACATTAAAGTCCAGCAGTCGTGATGGCCTGAGGGACGCGCAAACGTTTCAGTTGCCACAAGTCTTACCTGCCGGCCAATTCCATAGGGTTATAGCGGTTTATCGATGGCCAGCGCCATGTGGTTTTGCAATAATGCGGCGTTGTTCAGATGGCGTGGGTATTTTCCCATCCACATCGCTCTAGCATGCGTCATAGGCTCAAAAGAAAAAAAGAAAAGATAGACACAAGGTAAGATAAGGTACAGGTGAGGATTGCTGCAGTAGCGATAAGGGTGTAGTGAGAGAAGAGGTCGTCGTTCCTATCTGGTGTGATGACGTCAAGAACTAACGGCTGGTGCGACGCCAAGGAATAGGTGCGGCCTTTATTGCCGCTGACGAAGTACACACTAGCAAAATAAGACTATTTTCATTCGGTAACATGACGTAATTTGTGCATGCAGGCTTCATATTCGAATAACCCACATTCCCATTTGATGTGAGGATTTCATAATTCCTTTTAAAAACAACTGACACCGAGCTTTGAGGTCGCGGTGATCGTAATAGTAAAACCTCTCTTTTACATGATATAGTGTAGCTTGAAATAAGGAGTTCTAACATGAGCGCCGTTCTCTTCACATCGACGACGTTGGTGTGTATACAGTGCTATCAACGACACAGTAAACACATTTGTTTAATATGAGCCACCAATTTCTGTTTCTGTTTATGGCTATAGCACCTAACCGCATTATGTTTTTCAAGGAGTGCACCAGAATTGGCGCCCAGCCAATGCGCAGTTCAGGTTTTGGCGCGAATTTTGTGGATGTTATAAAACCCCTATTAAAAAATGAAGAGAAATCGCGCCTTGGTCACTACGTACATACCAAAATTTCCATGGAAGTGCACACATGTATGGCTAACATGACTGATGGATCGTAACGTCAATAACATGAAATGCTTGTCAAATGCCTCGATTAACGGCAGTTAAATCACTTGTGGCCCATACCCGATTTGCATATGCTGGTGAGCCGGAAATATGTGGATATGAGCCACGCACAGACAGACAGACAGACAGACAGACAGACAGACAGACAGACAGACAGACAGACACGTGCTCGTACCCGAAATCGCCTCATACCATCTTTGGATGTGGGTCTTAGCCAAAAATATGAAGGTATGAACCACACGTGATTGAATTCACCTAATGTTTACCCAGGTCAGCGCAAGTTCCACAAGCGCTATAGTGTCTGGCCACACTACAGATGCTTTAATCGAGAACGAAGGTCGCCTAATGTATTTTTTTCTTCTTTCTAACTCTTACGCTTTCAACAAATGAAGACAATGATTCAGCAGGTATATAGTTCAGTTCACGACCGATGGCATTCAGTGACGCGGACCCCCCATTCGGACAAAGAATATCGCTGTTGTTCGGTCGCAACAATTAATCGACGGTCTGTGCTAATTAGCCACATACGAAGGAGCATCGGCCCTCGGGGTATATCGATAGGTATGTCCCGTAGGTCATCGCCTCGTCCATTTTGTCGGTGGCGTGCGCTTATCTCGCGTGATGTCATCCGGCATCGTCGTCGAATTCCTTCCATACTTGGCCGACCGCCAGTAGTCCATTGAGCCCCGTCAAGTGGAGAAATTTCCTTCTTGGGACAGCGCTTCCTTCACGCTGTACGCACGCAAGGCGCAGACGACACTCCGCCCTCTGACGCAGGCAGGCGAACAGCGATGCGTCCGCGCATGCCGACGACGTATATGTTTGCGCGCAGCATTCCGTGTTCAATTATTTATATGGGTAGTTCATCGTCAGGCGTGACACGCTAAACATAATTTTCGAAACGAAAGCTAGCTCATCCCTCGTCTACTTGTTGGGGTATTTTATAGAGTGTACCTTTCCCCTGACGTGCATGTGTGTATCCATACGTATGTGTACTTATATGCCTACAGGGTGTTTCAGCTAACTTACGCCACCCTTTGCAAAAATCCACGTACTCGTTACGGGGATGCAATCAGCTTAGTATTGTCCACTGTCGTTTAGACCACTTAAGACTGTGTTTTAAAACGACATCAGATAATTACGAAACTTCTAAACGCTTGCTTTAAACGCATGTCTCATGGGGAAGTTATAGATCATATTCATTAGTGTACAAGTAACTTGCTTCCATGACAATAAGTGTAATGATTTCAATTTTTGAGGTCTTTTATGAAAGTACACGGAATTTGAAAAAAAAAAAAAGACAGCGTGTGCGTGCGGCAACATTAGCACCCCCAAACGCGCTAAGAACTAACCATCGATGGTGCGTGCAGACCACAGGCCTGACAAGGCGAAAAGTGTGGCCGACCCGTTATCATTTTCTATTGTTACCTATTCAGTACTTAATCCTGTATGCGTCCTTAGAAATGCATGGGGACAATGGTTGCCGCTTCAACAGCGGACACTTGACGTTAACTAACACTACAGTCAATACTAATGAGTGCGACAAGTATGCAACCACGTATACGCTAGACCGCACAGCCTCAAGAATCAACACGTACTTTCTGTAGAGGGATACGAAGAAATGCCAGGATTCGAGACACATAAAACTGATTGACTGATTTTCTGGGGATTTCTTTTAGGTCCCAAAACCACGCTATGATTATTAGAGACGCCCTACTGCAAGGTTCCGGAAATTTCGACCACCTGGGGTTCCTTTAACGTGCACTGACATCGCACGTCACAAGGGCCTTGTGCCGACACAAGGGCCTCATGACATGCATGTCATGAATTTCGCGTTATGACGTGTCATTTATGTTCGTCATCCAGTCATGTTGTGGCATACCAATTTTAGTATACATCCCATTAACGAAACGTCCAGGAGATCACCAAGACCATGGCATGTAAATCATGCCGCTCTTGACATGCATACCATGATTTTCACGTTATGACCTATCATTTGTGTTCGTCATGCAGTCGCGTTGCGGCATACCAATTTTCGTATACATCTCATTAACGAAATGGCCAGGAAAACATAAATCGATCGATTACTGGGGTTTAACGTCCCAAAACCATGATTTTGATTATGAGAGACGCCGTAGTGGAGGGCTCCGGAAATTTCGACCACGTGTGGCTCTTTACCGCGCATTGACACCGCACTGTACACGGGCCTCAACATTCCGCCTCCATCGAAATGCAGCTGCTGAGGCCGGGATCGATCGCGCGACCTTCGAATATGCAGCCGTGTACCGTAGCCACTGGACCACCGTGGAGGGGCAGACACATACAACTGCGCTGTTAACAAGTCGTGTTCCGGCTTGTTGTGCTGAGCGAGACGAAAACGCTGCACTCACTGCGTTTCCCGAAATACTCATGATTGCAGTGCCTCACGCGATACTGCGAGAGAAGCCAGATGGCTGGGCGTGGCTCGGCTGCCCTTTCGCTTCCGTTGAAGCCCCTGTATATATAGTATGCGGCGTCTTCCCTGCACGTCTGTTGTTACTCCTTGTCCTTGTTCAGGAAGTAGTAAGCAGGCTGCTCAACGCCCACAGAATGTTTGTAAGAAAATCGAGTTTGTCTTCCCTATGTGTTTTTGTGTATGACTGACTCAAGCTGTATGGCAAAACTGGTCGGCCCGTTATCGTCGATCTGTTTCTACCGAAAACACGTATTGTGAGACGTATGTAAATCGGGCGTGACACGAAAGCTACAGTCTACCAAGGCTGCGGAAGTCGAATATGCATATCACCCTAATGTTTATGCACTTGCAACAGCAAGCTGGCAAAACTTACTTTGAACTCATTCTATGTTGGACTTTTTGGATGTTTGGTCGAACAGGCGAACCAGAAATCCGTGTTGAGTTGCGGCGAGATGAACTGGCGCTTACGCAAACGACTCCTTCGAATAACAGGGGCTACTCTTGATCATATCCTTGGTTGTCCTTGGATCATGTCCAAGGTCATGTCCTCATGCACTGCAAGGACAGCAAGCAGCAGCAAGAGCTAGGCGAAGTCATGGTAGCCATGCAATGCTTTGTTTCTTTCTTTTTTTTTCAGCCGCGTTTCGGCGGTTTCCTGCTGTATTTATTTCACCACTACGCGAATAGCAGGCACAATCCACTGGTAGCATCCTATAGCTATGCCATTGGGTACAAGAACGTGTGAAGTGACATGTGTGGTATCAAATTGTTTCAAAACAGAAGACACAATGTCGCTCCCTTCTCTCTCTCTCTCTCTCTCTCTCTCTCTCTCTCTCTCTCTCTCTCCCTTCCACATTTTATTTTCACCCTTTGCGTTTTCCTTTCTTGGTGTCTCAGACTGCATGCAAAAATACATCGCGCATGTACTTATTCCATGAACGCAAGGCCACAAACACCCGAGTACTTGTTAACTAAACATTAACGAAACGACACTACCCGATGTTTATAACCGCACTGACATATAATCACGGTTACATTGTACATGACAACGGCTTAAATCCTATTTAGACTGGCGCATTTAAATACACGATGTTGACGCATCGTACTCGACGCGAACTTCACAGCCGACCCGAGAGAAGCGGTTGCGCCGCCTTCTGCAACGATGCAGCAATGTCGGTTCGGGTCGTGACACAAAAAACAACAATATGAAAAAAAGAAGATAAGGAAGATGCGTAGAGACGCCTTCGTACTGTACACGGCACTCACTTCTGACTGCAGCAACGTTTATCCAGAGTCGTCTCAGCCATTTAGCGTTAAAACGACGGTGACCCAGAGAAGGAGCGCCTTTTTGTCGGGCAACACAGTCGAGGTACAGGTGTCAGCAGAGTGATTTGCTGTTAAATGCAGAGCTAGAGCGACAAGCAAGGTATGTCCAGAAGTCACCAAGCGCGAAGGCAAAACTTGGAAATACACTTTTTTTTTTTCTACTGCAAGGGGGACAGTTTTGAACTATGGGACGAAGCATCGCAAATGCATTCGAAAGGCGTGAGCTGGTGCAGCGGAATGCGGGTAACAAAGTAAAAGAAAAAGAAAAAACATAAATGTGGTTTTCAAGGGTTATGTCTGACATGCCCGACGGGTCATTATAAATGCGTGCGTAGCTGTATAGTTTATGGCTAAATGTCGACACAGAGAGAAGAAAAAAAAAAAGAAAAACACTCACGATTGCCAAATTTTAACTGGCTTGATTAGAGCGAAAGGAATTACGTGCAACTGCGCAGCGGCACGGCCGCTGGATGCAAACGTAGACGGCTGCGGCTACGGAAACACCAAAGCTAAAAGTTTGGAAACACCGTCATTACCAAATCAGATTATGCGTCATGCAGAGGCGCTTTTGACGTTCGAATAAGTGAACTCGTCATGTGTAAGGGTCGCACAATTAACAGTGCTTACTCCGTATACTCGACGTTTCGGCGTTTCCGTCGCTTAGCCCATGGGAAGGCGTTATACCTCTGCAAATAAGGTAAGCTGGAAGCCAGCGCTTTTTCAGTCGCGTCACAGTGCCCTGTTTCTTGTATTTGTGCAGCGTCAGCATCGTGTTGTAAATATCTTTACGACAGGAAAACAATGCTCGTAAAATATTCACGCAGGCGTGCCACTGCCGAGGCACGCAAGGAATTGAAATGTACGTGAAAATTTAGGTGTTTAGCTCTGAAACGCCTATGCTAGGCCAAAGTGTCGGTTTCTCTCCACACTGCTTACCGGTAGGTGGGCGGGTGGGCGGATGGATGAATGGATGGATGGATGTATGGTATGAACGTCCTCTTTATGACATGGAGGTCAACTGTGTGCCACTATAACATCAACCTTTGCTTTGACCTAATATACTGTCGATCTGAATGAAAGCCTATCAAAAAAAGAAGAGTTGGCAGCTTTACATGTTACGTTGCAGTAACGTATACGTGTTCGCGCTATTTTGGTTCTCTCCCTTATGACTTGTCTATAAGATGTGTATAATTAGAAAAAAAATCAATATAAGCATGCCTCTACGTGGTAGGCGTTCACAAAGCTGGGTCATCAGGCGGATTCATATCAACAGCAACGTATTATAGCCAGACACAAGCCCTTCCCACGCTCTCATAACAGCCAGCCACTGTTCCTATGCGAGGCTGCGAATAGTTCTCACTTCAAACGTTCTAAATAACCAAAATAATTCGATAACAGCGGAAACCAAATTATAACTGAACACTCTTACATGATCTCGCGCGTTTGTTAGAGTGGAACATGAAAAGCCTTGTTCTTTCCGGAACTGACGCCGATACGAACCACGAGGTCATTTTTGATAGGTCGCATGACGACGATTTTGTTTGTTTCCGCGGCTGGCGCAGTAACGCCGGCCCGAGCGGTCCGTCTGCCTTTGTTGCTAACTGCAGTTTATTTTAGGTTGTTGCAGCTTGTGCACAGAGATTCTTCTGACAGCCGAGCTCTGTGACTGTCCGTGAATATGCAGTAGGCGCTGTTATGTGCGAGAGCACTTTTCTCTTGCGACCGAATGCTGCGGTTTTCTTCGCATTCAGTCAAATACAAAAGGAAATCACCTTAATATACGTTCTGCTTTTAAAAGACCTGCTCAATATCTGTACGCAGTGGCAAATGCTCCTGTAAGAGATTCACGTTCTGAGAAAGAGAGAGAGAGAGAGAGAGAGAGAGTTTTATTGAAAAAGCAGAATGCTCAGCGAGCGTAAAGGTCGCCTACGTGCTATTATGCAAAGAATGCGGCGGTGGTATGAGCGGTGGGGTGGAGGGGGAGGTAAGAAAGGCCCTAGAAGAATGTGGGTAGAAGAAAGCAAAATCTCGTCTTTTAAAAGCGGAGCACACTTATGCGCGCACGCAGTACACATTTATGTGCTGAAAAGTTCAAAGTTCGCACAACAAGCCGATGGACTCGATACAGCTGAACAAATCGGTCAGTGCTTTCCGTTGTTTCGACAGTGAAAGGTGGGGACCCCACATCCGTTTCAACGTGATTAAGCGGCCTTCGTCGAGATTCTGTAAGCTGTCGTGGTATTATCGTCACTCGTCTTTATATGCTGGGCATTCAAGTACAATGTGCTCTACGGACTACGGAAGCAACGTTTAGTCGAAGCCTGTCACAGAGTGTTTCTAGATGGCGCGGCATATATTGTGGCAGCCTTAATCCGAGTTCTGGACCGATTTCCTATAAGGAAGCACAGTTCTCTGGCGCTGAAGACCAGGATCTCTTATGCTCCTGTGACCGGCTTTCACGTCACCGGCTGTCACCTGCCAGCTGTCATCGGCGGTCACGTGTGCGTTTGCATTTCTTTCTCTGTCTTGTGTCCTTCGCCGTCTTTGGGCCTTGCACGTCGAATTCAACAATCAGGCAATAACTTGACTGATTTCTGGGGCCTTACGTCCTAAAACCAGATATAATTATGAGAGACGCCGTGTAGTGGAGGGCTCCGGAAATTTCGACCACCTGGGGTACTTTAACGTGCACTGACGTCGTACAGTGCACAAGCCTCAACATTTCGCTTCCATCGATATGCAGCCACCGCAGCCGGGATTCGATCCCGCTACCTTCGGATCTGCAGCTGAGTGCCACAATATAGACCACCGTGGCAGGGCACTCAGCAATAACTTCGCCATAGCTAATGTCTACCGAGCGAATAATATGTCCCCGGAAAAAACGACCTCTGCTTGCCACCATCAGGCCCTGTTGGTATTACAAATAGAATCCGCGCCTTCGCGGAACTTCCCGGTACCTCTGCGCTTATCCACAAAAAGCATACGGGTAAATAAAAGACTGCGAGAAACGATAACCGAGAAATTTTATCTCTCTGCAGGCGCGGAAGCGTCATTCAACTGAAAAGCAATTCACCCGGCAAATTAACGCAAGCGTCCTCCGGCCACAAAGGACGGAAAGGCCTGCGTGTACTTGAACGCGTCTCGGCGCCACTTAACATCAACGAAGGCCTAGCATAACCAAGCGCATCATAATGCTTCCGGTATGAAAGCGCCTCCACGTCGGCAGCCTTCGCTCAGCGAGGTGAAAGAAAGCATATAAATGGCAGCAAAATTTATTGTCTTCCTTCGTACGAGGACTAAACGACAATACAAAAACAGTATCTCAGCCGCACCTAACCAGGAACAGCCCAGACTATACATACATGGCATCCTGCAGCCTTCGTGCATACACGATCCTTTCCGTTCCGTATAGGTATTTATACAACAACGGTTGATCGCAGAGGTCAGAGGAACGGTTGTGCTGACGGACAAACTGGTTTCCTTCAGGGGCGCGCGTGTGCTCCTCGCCTGCACGAGTCGACGTTCCCCGACAAAACGCACACAGACACACGCAGCAGGCGGAAGTAAACAGGATATCACGGGCCTGTTCATGCAGTTCCGCGAGTGGCCGCCGCCGGAACGTGTCCACGAGGCCGGAACTTATTTAGGCAACGGGAAACGCAACGGTGGGCACGATCCGGTCATGGGCTTCCTGACAAACCACTGCGCCACCATCCGAGATCGCGGACAGACAGCGATTGGCGAGGTCCGTCAAGGCCCAGTTCGAAAGGATGTAAAAATGCGAAAGGTTAAAGAAATTAAGAGACAAAGCTAAAAAAAAAAAGGATTAAAGGTGCCCTTGAGTTTCTTTAAGTGATGTTTTAGCGCTAGCCTGTGATACTTCAGGCCTGCGGTGATGATGACGTACGGAGGCAGCTTCGCTGTAAATCAGCCGGAGGTGACAGGTTCAACTCCCACAAGGTTACGGCTTCGATTTCTATCAATTTCAAGATCCTGCTTTCCAAACGGCGTTCGAACGCCGTTTAGTCAGTGAAAATATGTACAGCTCCTTTTTAAAGAAGATCTTCTTTAAAAAGGAGCTGTACATATTTTCACTGGCTAAAAGCGACTACCTGAAATAATTCTCTAACATGAACAAACTAGCCGCTTCTAAGATTATTCTGTCCCTAACTACCCGATATATACTGAAAGCCGCAGATTGGATTCCAACCGGCCGCATATAAACATTGGATCCACTTGAATCTCAAGCGACATCTTTGTAGCTCTGTTTACAGCTGTGCCAGCCTTCGTGGCACTTGTGTGAGGCAGAGTCTAATTGTTCTTTTTGTTGAGTTTAATTAATTATTACTGTCGGTAAGTAAGTTTCCTGACACTCCACTCGATCATTGCAACCACATACCAGCATCAACTACACCCAGGCTCGACTATGGATAAGGGGTTAGTGTAATTCTGTACTTTTGTGATTTTGGTGTCACGGTTCGCACAGTGCATTGATGGCTGGCACCAGAAAACAGCCCAGCAGTGTTTCCGCAGGAGATGCATGCGTTGTAATACAGCTGCTTATGCGGACTTGAGAGACTTCCAAGAAATAATAAAGAAATAAAGATCGGTAAGCATGCAGCACAAACGAGGGACAAGTAGTGCATCCCATTAGCACTGACTGTCAACAGAACCTTAATTTCAGTCACAATATATATCATCTGGCGCGTGCTCGATAAGCAAGAGTGCTGAGAAATCAGGCGATTCAAAATTCTGTTTCTTTTTGGAGCAGGTACATAGATATCTGGCTGACGCACGAGACAGAGTATATGTGTACGTGATACGCCTTGACGATCTCTGGGCCTGTTCTATTGATAATTCATAAGAGCGCAGTGGTTTTGTAAGAGAGGAGCTCGCATTCGCTGTGTCTATAATATGTGAAGCCATGTTCGAGCTTCTGGAATCGCTAACAGCAACGTGGTGCTCTCAATAACTTACGTTTAAGTAGGAACCAGTCTTTCTGCCTGTGTTACACTTTGGCACGGGTTTCCTTGCTTTTTTTCTTTTATTCGCGTCCGGATTTATTGACTAGATTAGGCAATCTACTTAATTGGTGCCTCGAAGAAAATGCTACTGCTACCCGACATTTATTAGCGATCTCCTTTAGGCCGTACTCTGTCTTGTTTGCGTTCGCTATAACTGCAAACTTCATTGTTGTTTCTTTCTTTTCTTCTTTTGGTGAGGTAGACTACCTCTCTCAGTCTTCTTCGAAGACCTTTATGAGACTGAAAGCAGGTCGGCTTTGGTTAGAAGATTTGCCACCTCGAAGACATACGCTAGATTAATGGCAGTGAACAACAGTGCAGCAGGCGACGCCTACGGGACCGAAGAAACGATCGACTATTTGCTATGCCACCACCCTCGATTTGACTCATGAAGGCAAACACTCGCTCATGCGCTCGAACTAGACAATCGGCCGCTTCCCGTATACAGGTGCTGCTAAAACACCGTCCTCATCGCTCGTCGGCACGCAAGTGAGTACTACAGGCACTTATGCGTTTCGGGGACAATGGAGTTGTGCAAACGCATCTGACTGGTCGCGCGTTAACGTCCGTCTTGGCGAATCCACCACTGATTCCCTTCTTCCCTCTCTTCACTGTCATCTTTCTATTCCCCTTTCACGTTCCCCGAGCGCAGAGTAGCCAACCGGACTCCTTTATGGTCAACCTCCATGCATCTTGCCTTCCTTTCTTTGTGCTTCGACTTATATACCGACGTCCCTTGTTTTAGCTCTCGACACCCGGCTGGTCACGGCCCCTGCGCACAGAAAAAATCAGCAAAATATATTCATGTATACAGCTCGCTATGAAGAAACCTAGTTGGTGAAGCATATACTAGGTGAAGTGAAGCGCAAACCACAGGACAAACAAGGCGAGACGGGCGGGACGGGAGCTGCTAACAACTGTGAAGCGTTTATTGAAGGGACACCGCTGAAGCAAGACAATATTATCATGCGCCGATGACACTAATCAAAAACAAAAACAAGAAAGCAAGTCGTATGGTTCTCGCTTCACTTCACCGATAGTACAAAGTTGACTACTCCGTCAACTGCATGCTTGACGAGACTGTGAACTTACCACCGTAGCGTCGCTATCAGTTCAGCGAATGTCTGTCTGTGAATGTGTCTCTTGCATTTAAATGCGCGAAACTATATCGCTTTTTTAAAAGAAAATATGAACTAAGGAATGCGAGGAATGCATACAAGGCCACATATGATCATTTCCCATTCGACCGACAAGTCTGAGAAAATTGTTTGCTTTGCTTACCGCGAAAAGACCGGTGATTGCAAATGTAACTTGCGTCCGTGGACGAGCACGCACGCAAACAACTTGAAGCAACCGTCGAGGACGTATGAGTAAACAGGGCTGTCGATAATAAGGTATCATTTGTCATATGCAGGGCTATGACTCCTTTGTAGAGCCTTGTAAGCGCCCGCTTTGGCATCGTCGGTAATTAGTAGTTCAAGCGAAATATTGAATGTATACGAATACAGCTATATGCGATCTACCCAGAACGTCCGTGCGAAGCATAGAATACGGCATATACGTGCTCTCCGAGCTCGCCATCTGAAGTACGCTGCAAATGACTCATGCTGCATATCAAGCACCGGCTGACGCGCTCAAGCGACAACATTCCGGTTGCTAGCTACGAAAGCTGATACGAAGGACAGACATTGAGCGGAAAAAAATTACACCATCTCCCGCTAAAGGGAACCATGTGCGGATGCGAAACAGCGGGGAGATGGAGTAATTTTTCGCGGCAGCGGCCCGAGCGCTCATCAACGGCGCTGCACAGGAGAAAGAATGGTTCTCGCTCCCCCTTTCTCTCTTTTAGGAATCCTCTACTCTACGGAGCGGCGCGCACGCCAGGTGGTGCGACAGCTGCATACTCCGCTGGGGGCGCCACGGTAGTTCCGCGGTATGAAAATGACGGAGCGCGCGCCTCATTGGATAGATGGATGGATAGATATTAGGAGCGTCCCCTTTATAATGAAGAGAAAAAGAAGAGAAAAGCACAGGGTAGTAACTCTCTCGTCGAGGAGGACACCTCAACCGTCCTGTGCGGCGGATGGGGGAGGGGGACTGATCCCCCGCACAGGACGGTTGAGGTGTCCTCCTCGACGAGAGACCGTTACTATCCTGTGCTTTTCTCTTCTTTTCAAATAAAGAATATCTCTCTCTCTCTCTCTCGCGGGTGAGGGCGCGCTCTCGTTCCTTGCCAGCTGTTGCGCATGCGCAGTGGGGGTGTGGACGTCGCAGGGACAGAACAGGCTCTACCATAAGCTGCTTCGCATCTAAAAAAGAAGCATTTTTCCAAGGAGTAATAGCGAATTAACTAAATTCTCTCTCAACGAGGCCTAACGGGGAGCATGAAGTGAGGGGCGGCGAGAACCTCTAAAAGAAGACCCGCCACTGTGGTGTAGTGGCTATGGCACCCGGCTGCTGATCCGTAGGTCGCGGTATCGAATCTCGGTCGCGGCGGCTGCATTTTGATGGAGTCGAAATGCTGAGGCCAATGTACTGTGCGATGTGAGTGCACGTTAAAGAACCCCACGCAATCGAAATTTCCGGAGCCCTCCACTACACGGCGTCTCTCAGGATCAAATGGTTGCTTTGGGGCATGAAATGCCCAGAAATTAATCAATCTCTACCAGAAACCCTATCACTGGGGTTAGCAGTATCGTAAATAAATAAATACAAAAAAATAAAAAAATAAAAGAAAGCAAGGTCAACTCCGTTCAGGAAACCACGGCCGCACTGGAGAGGCGCGCACGCGAGACAGGCCGTGATGAAACTCAGCAGTAAGGAATAAATAAATACATACAGCTGCGTATAGAAACGTGTGGACTATATGCCTTCTTCGCACCGAGTTCGTTGATTTTGGTACGCAGGTTATAACAATGGTAGAAGAGAAGGATAATGAAATATGAGGTGACTGCCTGGTATGTGCCACTTAAAGGGGCAACAACAACAACAACAACAACAACAACAACAACAACAACAACAACAACAACAACAACAACAACAACAACAACAACAACAACAACAACAACAACAACAACTGCATGGTGCACAGCCACGTAATGATATTCAGCAAATTATACAGAGCGGCAACGGAGGGCCGACAGATTCAATGATGGCAGTGCTCTGTGTTGATTGAGGTAAAATTTATGCATTGCAGACTCATTCCAAAGACGTCTGAACTGTTGTATTATGCGGCTGTGGTTCGTAACAGAAAAGGTAAAGACGCATAAAAACGTTCGTTGACAATAAATATAGACGCAGATCCGGCGGCGATTCCTACGAGGCGCTTGCGATATAACTCAAGGCTATCGTTTCACTCTTCAGTAATCAAGAGTCTAATTTCTCTCGGCCTCTTTCTTCATTTCTTTATTCGTTTTGTAATATGTCATTTGGTCGCAGACGTTAGAGCTTGTGTTAAAACGCGGAAAATAGCACAAGCGCCCATCTGTGATATACTCACTATATGCTTGCGTCTGGTTTCAGGCCTAGAATACTTATGCCCTACCTCGTAGCATCGTTGCATACGACGGTTGTTGCGGTTCCTGTAACGCCACACACGCGTTGCCTTCGCGGAAGTGTCTTCTGAGTCTGGGGCGTATGAATAGCAATGTAAAAAAAAAAAAAAGTGTTTTCTTCGTATGGTCTGGTAGGCGTGCTTGCATTGTTTACGTTCTGCGCAAAGTTTTCCTGGTTCATTCATACTATCATACTACGGCACAAATCTGTGTGAAGCACTTGTATGTCTGGCAAGAAACCGAAACCTGTGAAGCGCATCGACGCGCTTAGACTTGGAACATTGAAATCTGTTATACATCCTGTGATCATTCTCTCAGGCATAAATCTAGGCGTGTACAGGGTGGTGTCTGTACACAAACGACAGACCAGCTGTCGCCGGCACAAGGCAAGATCTGCAGCTGTGTTCTTCATTTCAAGGACGTGCCGCGACCGTCGGCGTTATAAACACAGCGCTATTGTGCTACAATAAAAGGTTGCTTTACGCCACTTGTGTACTGCGTGAAATAAAAGAACACCAAGCGAATTCAGAGTCATGAGAAAAATGCAAGTAATAATTGTGCTAGAAGGGCATTATGCTCGCACGTGCATTAGTAGTTCTACATAATTGGAAATGTTTATAAAGCTAATGTATCAAGGCCGACATTATGTAAAAGCTGTTGTGATGTGCTAAATAAAAATGTTTGCTTTGAATAGCTTGCGTGGAATGAAAATTACAGCATGAAGTGATATCAGGCTGCGATATCAGGCTGCAATATCAGGCTCCAGCGGAGGCTGAGAAGTTACCTAGCAGTTTTACCTTTACGGAAAAAAAATATAAAACAAAACAAGAAAACTCATGTCGTCAATATACTTCTCAGCCGTCTGCTAGTGAAGACGAAACAATTTCTTTTTGTGGCGAAATATAAGGTACAAACGTAAGACTACGTATCGTTAAAGAAAATGGCACAGAAAAATGCAGCGATGAAAGAAAGGTATTTTTTCACGTGTTATGTGTAGGCGTTTTGATAATGAGGCAATGTTCCTAATTTCCGACATCATAATCTCAGTTACGTCGTAAGTTTATATACGCGCGAATATATTCGCGCGCAATCGTTTACGACATGAGGTGCTGTGAGGCAAGTGCAGAACACACAGGAAAAAAATACGATTCTCCAGCGAACGACCTTCAATGTAGTCGTTGGGCGTAGCAGAGGTGGCTTCACCTCACAACGTTGGACTGAAAAATGGCGGCCCTATACGCAACTCTGGCTCCCTACGGGAGCCCTATACAATAACTCTAACATGCTGCAGAATCGTTGCGCCCTCTACTGCATATATAAAGGCACCGCTCATCCAGCTCGCGGTGGAGGCTGCGGTATCCCAAGGGATCCCCGCCGACCAGCTCTAAGCCAGCGCAGCGAGTCTTCGGTCTGGTCCCCTTGTTCTTTGGGCGTAATAAAGAGATCACCACCACCTCGGAACACGACGAAATGCTGGTGCGCAGCACACAAACAAAGACCTGGCAAGTGCCCACCAGCGTCGCTGCTTCGCCAGCCTTGCGCTACTAGTGCAAGCTTCCCTATATTTTTAATTTTTTTGTGGTATTCAAAGAGGATGCATTTTATTTATTTGTTGCACTAAAATCAAACAAACAACTCATTATTGAGGATTCTTTTGCGGTCATGAAATCACCACTGCTATAGTTATATTTCAAGCGACGCAGTCGGTGCTTCTGTGGCGTCATTTCTTGAAAGGCAGGCAGTTTCCAGCTGTTATTTGAAACAGAATTGCAAGTTGCGTGCAGTGCAATGATATTTCGCTCGCATGCTCACAGTAGCATCAACGTTTTCTGACTGCGTCTAGAAATTGCTGAAGGTCCCTATAAGTAACCCCAGATGGTCAAAATCTCCTGAGTCATCCGTATCGGCGCGCCTCACAATCATATCGTAATTATGACACGTAGAGCCCCGACAATTATTAATTACGCAAACTAAAAACGCTGATAGCTGGTTTTATGGTGTTTGGCAAAGATGAGGCTTGTACCTTTTTTAGCTGACGCGTAATGGATAGACGTTTGTTTTGCTGAAAAAAGACGATTTAGGCATAATTCCTGTCCAAGTGGAATCCAATATCGCGTGTTTGAGGAACTCCTCTAGTTTATCAAGCTTCATCTCAGTCTAAACCAAACGCGCAGCCAGAATGAAGGAAAGAAGTAATGGAAGAACTGTGTTACTCCTTCCCTCTGTCATACGGTGGTGAAATATTTAGTCATCTATTTATCTATAGCCTTGATCCGTTTATTTTTTGGCTGCATGACATAGAGAAATGCGGCCTAGATGAAAGCACATTTACGTCGGCCTCTCCTTAGTAAACCATTTAAGACATAACAAAATGGAACAGAACAGAACGGAGCAGGAGGAATACGACCTCTTCCCCCCCTCCCCCTTCCCCTCCCCTCCAGGTTCACCATACCCACCAAATGGTTTCCAGGTTAACCACAAATAACTCCGTATGCACCACCACTAACCGGGTTCTCGTAACATCATAGGTAACACCCTGTCCCCTCCCAAGTAGGAATTCTGGTTAAAACAGGACGGGATGAGACCGGATGGTACAGAACAGAATACACAGAACAGGGTTGAACAGGACAGGGCAGGACAGGACAGGACTGGACAGCACGGAATAAACCGGAACGGAACGCAACGGAACAGAGCAGACGACCAGGTGTGCATAATGATTCAAGACAGCTACAACGTGCTGTACGGGCGAGAACTAAATTAATATTGCTTCAATGAAATTACTTTCCAGTAAAGTCTCAAATAAATAAAATGATAGTTTTCTTCTGAGTGAACTGCAATTTCTAAACCAAATTCGGGAAGCGGAAACGATAGACAATATTGCATTCGACCTATTAACTCTTGCTAGAAAGGTCTGGGATAGGTCTTTCTAGTAAGAGTGCATTGCATGTCTGTGCACTGTGTATTGGAAGAGTCTGTGCACTGTACTCATGATGTGGGTACATGAGCTCATTATCCATTAGACGTGTGCCGAATATTTAAAACTTTGGGATGTTCCGGATGTTCCGCTATTAAGTTCAATGCTCACATTTTCACTCTTAGAAACAGAATACGTCCTAGACAGGTTTTGAATAGCTCATATGACTGACTTTGCACGGCGAAACGTGAATGTGAAGCACCAATGCAAGCCATGTTTCATATCATGCACAGATCATACAACGAAGAGTAGCACAGTGAGTCATCCACACAGATGCGCTGCTTCAAGTGAACACCGCAATGAAATGCTCATACGACAGGCTATTCCGCGCTCGATGTTTTTAGGCCCCATATCTATAGCTGTGGAACCCGGTTAGTGACATCGGGCTAAATATGAAACGCTTTCATTTCGAAGTCCATAACAGCCGCATAACATGCGCGTCCGTTCAACCAAAATACTGTATTTTCCGCGCTGCCTTGCCTCGCCACGGTGTTCTAGTGGCTATGGCTATACTGTTAGCGCCAAGAAGCACTATGTCTAGCGCCAAGAAGAAGGAAGACCAAAGCACAACACGTGCACGTGCTCTCGTGCTCCCGATCCCGCCTTTCGCTGCCTCGTCTTACGGAGGCCCGCCTATACGGCCACGCACGCGCTGTTACGCGCACCTTTACTCGTCCAGACACGGAAACCCAGCAGTCATTGAGAAAGCGTGCACGTTTAACTCTCCAGGGGCCGGGTTCCATTCCCACTCAGACAGGCAAATTTGGTTTTCAAGATAATTAACAGAATTTCTTTGCAGGAGCCTCCCTGATAAATTTTACGTCAATCCGAGCACTTCTTACGCGAGACACAGCATCATCACCCCTGCGACGTACCATTTGGGCGTATGTCTTCTATTAGATGTCCAGCAGTCGTGTTAACGCAGACTACTACAATGACGACGGATTTTGGGACTTATGAGACATATAAGGGTTTAGGCCTTAACTTTCGTTGATAGGTTATATTGAATTCGGCCTGTTTCCAAGGCTTAGCCGCCGTCTTATAATGGGAGTCAACGCGTCCATGCATCACATGAATAATTGATAAGCTTTAGCCCTTAAGTGCGCTTATCTTGTTCCCTCCTGCCTACTGCGTCGATTGATGCGATCCTGCCCCGTCACGGTGGTCTAGTGGTTATGGCACTCGGCTGCTGATCCGAAGGTCGCGGGTTCGAATCCCGGCCGCGGCGGCTGCATTTCGATGGAGGCGAAATGTTGAGGCCCGTGTGCTGTGCGATGTCAGTGCACGTTAAAGAACCCCAGGTGATCGAAATTTCCGGAGACCTCCACTACGGCGTCTCTCATAATCAGAGCTGATTTCGGGACGCTAAACCTCACAAATCAATCAAGTGATGCGATTTTTCAAGAAGTTCATTTTATGCAGCCTATCTCTTGACAGTACTGAGGCGTGCATTCTAAGGTTATGGGAGATTTCACGGGAAACTGTCTATAGGTATATAGCTTCTCATTAACTATTGTTCCTGCGACACAATTGATATCCGTGATGCTATAGATAGCGACAAACATGTTGATTCAGCCATTGTGCATGATGAGTGTACCAGTGGCTCCTGTCCCAGTCACTTTAAGTGTCGCAAAACGTCTCCTCGTTACCTGGCCATTTCGCCAGGTTGAGCGCGACAAGGCCAGGCCCCAAACGCGAGGCTTTGTCGTATAGCTGATCCCTCGGAAGAAGAGGTAAAGTAATAAACAAAGCAGTAAAATACGAGAGAAGGTTCGTTGTTCATCTTGTGGGCATAATAAAAAGGACCTTCACGTTTCGCTGGGCAAGCGACCTTTGTACACTGTCGACATCGTTCGCCGAGAAAGTCGGGTGGTTTCCGCTGCTCGTTTCTTCGGGGAGAGGTGTCTCCGTGTAGCAGCGATCGAAATACCTCGTTCTGCACTCTTCTGCAATCCGATAAGCATCGTCAAATTTCCGCTCGTTGAACTTCAGTACAGGTGCGCACATCCATTCCGCACGGGGTAGGCAGCTATAGGCTGTTTGGATAGCCGACTGTGTGTCAGAACGAAGGTTAAAACAGCGAGGAAAAACGAATGTTGAAGGCAAGCTGGTTTAGCATTTACGCTTGTAGTACAACATGTAGCTTAAAAAAACATGAACTGCATAGCAATCCAGTTCTGTCTTGATTTCTGGAGTTTTACGTCCAAAACCAGCTATGATTAGAGAGATGCCGTAGTGGAGGGCTCCGCATATTTCGACCCGCTAGGGTTCTTGAGCGTGCACTGACATCGCACAGTACACGGGCATTCGCCTCCATCGAAATGGAGCCGCCGAGGCCGGGATTCGATCCCGCGACCATTGGATCAGCATACCATAGCCACTAGACTACAGTAATGGGGGCTCCAGTTTTGTGTGCCTAGATTTCTTATTTAGTGTTGTGTGGAAAGGACCGGGAAGCGAGGGTATATTTCAATAACGTGTCAATTAGTGATATGGCAAAACTATATAGACGCCTTCACCCTTAGATGTACAACGAAGCTTGCATTTTTATTGTACTTCTTGCCCGCAGTACTGCGAGGGTGCTGAGTTTGATGAAATTGGTAACTTGATCCATGACGCTTGAATATATTGGTCACTAACCTACTTTTTTCGCTCACATTACTCGCGGTGTCTTCATGATGGCGCTCACGTACCGTGTGACGTCTGTAGTCGAAAGGGCAATGCACTTCTGTGGCTTTGAGCGGCACTGGATTTTACGGGCGCAACGGAATTTCCTTTGCCTCCGCGAGTGTGACCGGACTTTGAGAATAACTGCTGATGCTTTAACGAAAGAGACAGAGAGGAGCTTTTATGTCCACAAGGAGCTTATTAAATGTACTGTGGGTAGAGCGAGAACGACGACGATCACCGATGTCTCCTAAATTCGTACTCTTCCCCGTTAATTCCATCCTGATTATTCGATCCTGATTGGCATTTCACACTACTTATGACTTAACTCTTTCAACTTCTCACATCTTGGCCAATCTCCCAGGGTGGGTATGTGCCAGAATTGAGGACAACAACAACAACAACAACAACAACAACAACAACAACAACAACAACAACAACAACAACAACAACAACAACAACAACAACAATAGAAGACAGCGCAGCGTTTCTGAAATCTACCTATATCCGATTTAGCTACCACCGTGGGCACGTGCGATGTCTTAGAGACACATAACAACAGCCATCACAATCACTAGCATCATCATCATCATCATCATCATCATCATCGTCATCGTCACCACCACCACCAACCACCACCACCAACCACCACCACGACCACCAACCCTACCTGGGATATCTGGGACGTCAGGACATAACTTCCCATCATTGACGTGGATGTTGCAATTGACGATATTAAAATCATGTGTGGTTCATACCGGCTTTCGATGTGTGAGTATAAGCCACGCATGATTGAATGTCAACCTTCACGGCCTATGCCAAGTTATATTCGCGTGATTTCCCACCTGCCAATTGTCCTATGTTCGACTTCGAAATGTCTTGAGTTGCACCTTTACGCCTGTTAGGTTATAGCGAGGCTTGACAAGCGGACGCTTTCATTCTGATAAGTTCGCCTTTGCTGTCATTCGCTATTTCTAGAGATACACGGCACCGGACTTGCACATCTCCAAAACGATCGCTGCACTTTTTTTTGAATTTCCGGCCTATACTCCCTCTATGCTTTCGAACTCCCCAGTGTATACGCTGTGAATAGGAAAGAGAGAGAAAAAGAACCAACGATTAATGTTGGTCTGGGCAGGTTAGCGTAACGAGCGACATTGTCTCACGACGACCCACTCCGTTCTAATTGGAAGTACTGACAATGCTGCTGTCTCTGCTGTCTCTGGTTACGACAACAACATCGATTCTACCTTTTATGTGGGTGTCCTCTACTTGACGCGCCGAGACAACTGCTCTGTGTGGCATTAGCACGATTAGGTGGCCGGCCATTGACTATGCGGGAAAAAGTAGATCGCTGACCTCACCGTTAATCGGCAAAGGAGCATCTATGTGGATGCCATCATGTGGAGGCCTCGTCGGCGAAAGCTAGAGGGGTAGATATCGCGTGCGAGCTTTTTGGCGGTGTTTCCTCATTCGGCAACGTCTACTTGGTCGGGGACTCACATTCCCAGGGTTGAAATTACTGATCGCTTCTGAAGAACTTCCAGGCAATGGGACCTGCCGCCGTCGACTAGATTCCGGTAGGCGTGCTGCGAGTCCTCTGGGATACTTGCTTCGGGGTTTCTCACTGCGGCTAACGCAATCGCTTGTGCTGCTTGGGGTAAGGGGGTGGGCTTAACAGTTATGATATGGGCGTAGTTTCGAAGACTGCCTCGACATTCGACGAATGTAACCGCCATGACACTTCGCGCTAACGTCTCATCCTGTGTGTCCGCTAACCTCCTAAGGCCTTCTCCTGTGCCGCCATTGGGTGTTGAGATTGGAGTGCACTGCACACGTCACGAGATCAACCGGTTCTCCATTTTATCGGGGAGCTCACACGGTATGTTCGCTATGTACTCTCATCTGGAGCAGTATGGTATCTATACACGTTCTGTTCTACGTGACATCCTGGAGGACCGGCTGCGCAGAAATTTATGGCGAATACACCCGTTCGCATGTGTTTAACTTGGGGCAGTGAGTCGTGCGCGCCCAGTTACAGAAATTTTGCTCTCTTTGGTGGTGACCACTCGTAAGCAATAGATACGTCACGCTGGAAATTAATGCGCGAGGCGGTCAAAGCATTTCTTGTTCTTTTAAGCCATAGTTTTTCTGATCGCGTTCTCACAATCGCAATGCTTTCCCCGGTTATACTGAAGAACGCTTCATCGTGACCAGCACAGTGAAATGGGCACCACCTATTTGCCCTATTTGCTTGTACAGGATAGAACTAAACACCCGCTTACGTTCAGATTTCGAAGGGGAGGAGAGCGTCGATGTTACGGAAGGCATTCAGTCTGTGCGCGAGACATTGTGGTGAGAAGTTGAGACTCTCTTGCACAATACGCTATAGCATGAAGCGTTTTACTAAACCCCGTGCTTTGCAAGCCCGTGCTAATTTATCGCTTATTAAACGAACGTAAGAAGCAGCAGTCGGCAGACACTTGAGACGTAGCACCAAGCAAAAATTGAAAGGCAGCCAATAGCACCGCTGGGCATGAGCTCTCTCACTTTTCTCAGAAACAAGACGCTCCGACGAGGAAAATGACGTCAAGCGGGACACCGTGATGGACGTTGGCCGTTTAAAAAAAGTGGTTTCTCTCTGATCCTGCCGTACAGAAAGAAACCTGAACCAGGAAAGTACAGGTGGGGCAATTGTGAGTCAGAAGCAACGATAAAGAGATAAGGTGAACAGTGGCAAAGAAGGCAAATACGAAAAAGGAAAAACAAAAAAGAATGACGAGTGGTGGTCGTGGCAGCTTGATTAGGAAAATGTGTTGCACACTTCATGTGTAATCGATACCCGTATCTTTGTTGCTTCGGGGGCAGTTGTTAGGATAGAAAAAAAAAAGCAAGAAACTGAGACCGCAACGAAACATGACACCAAGGAAATACACGAAGAAAGCATTGTCATTTCAAATACTTACATATGGCTCCTTGTGTTCGAGCAAGAAAAGGTCGTTCCACCTTCCAAGAATAACGAGAATTATATCATTGCTGGTGTTTTACGCGCCAAAATTACAATATGATTATGAGGGGAGCTATAATGGAGGGTTCCGGAAATTAGGACACCCTGGGGTTCTTCACCATGCACTAACGCACAGCATACAGGCCTCTAGCATTTGCGCCTCCATCGAAAGTGCGATCGTCGTGGCCCGGATTCGAACCCGCTTTTTTATGGTCAGCAGACGAGCCTCACGACAACGAGAACGACTACGAAGAAAGAACAGCGGCTTGTTATAGGTGAGCACACGTTTTACGTATACCTACAGAGTGGTCTTCAGGATACAGACTCTACATTTTTACAGGCTCCTTGTGCTAATTCTCATTGTCTGTTTCCTCGAGACGCCGATGCTGCAGGTGTCGGCTGAGAACTACGGATGCACGAGAAATCAGACTACGAAAAATAAAATTAAGAATTTTAAAAGAAGTAAGGCTCCTAGTGTGCCTTTGGTGTCTAGCTGTTTGCGTTAATGATTCATAAAGTAAAATTGATTCCTGTCCTAGACATGCCACTTTCGAAGCAAACCGCTTAAGAGCCCGTATTTACTAGCTTCTCGCGTAACAATCTCTTGCTTAAGAAACTGGAGCTTCTATAACAAACGGCCCAGAAAGTCTTGGAGCATCTGGACATAAAAAGATTGCACTTATTTTATCTCCCTCCTCCCCCTTTTCTTTAACGTACTTAAAATCAGGATTCACGTCCGAAAACCTCTACGGGATTACAATTATGGGTATGCTGGGAGACTTCAAAATGACGTTGGCCACTTGAGCATTGTGAGCTTAAGCTTAAGTTAACAATATTACTCGCGTTTCTCGCATCAAAATGCAGCCACGACGGCAAGCTAGCCTGCGACATCGAGCTCAGTAGCCCAAGAAGAGTCAAAGGCAAAACAACGCATCTCGCGGGCCTAGCAATAACCGGCTAACTAACGCTTTAACGCAGCAAGCGCTATAAATGAGATTAAAGCGCCAGGGGCTGACTGAACTCGCTTCGCTTGGCCGACAACACAGAACCTGACCTAAACACGACCAAAGCCAGAAAGAAAATCCTAACACGCGTGACCGTTGCGACATGCCCTGCAGCGAGTGCAACAACAACAGTTGCAACGGTAGAGCAGGGATGACAAAATTGTCGCGTGACGCTCGGCGCCACCCGCAACGTAACGGCGAGCATTTGCGTGGACTGGAGGTTAATGGTGCAAGGTTAACTGGAGTAGAAGCGCGTGCCTTTACATCTGAAGCACAGTATGACGGTGTAGACAAATAGACAGTGTGACTGTGGGGAAATGGTCGTCAGTAACCAGCTCGCTCAACGGGAAGTATTATTGGACGGTATACATATTGTGCGAAACTGAGAGATAGCAGCTATGTCGAAAAACTTGTAGCCGCCAGTACACATACTGACAGCGAGTGACGGAAAACGTCGCCTCGGCTGTAGTGTATAGTTGTTTTGGCTGGACGGTTTAGATCATTCTCGGAAACTCGGCGCATAGTCTCGAGCGCATGCGTAAGCGCACCAAGTACGACGGCTTAAGGAAAAGTCCGCCTCGCAAAAACATTTGATTTTTGGGGTTTTACGTCCAAGAACAACGATGTTATTATGAGAGGCGCCGTAGTGGAGGGCTCCCGAAATTTCGACCACCTGGGGTTCTATAACGCTCCCTGACTTCCAGTACGAGTACACATTACGACGCCTCTTGTGTCTTCAAGCATAACGCCTAAATACAAAACTGAGGCAAGAAAAGACGCAATGATAAAAAAGATACCCGGGATGAATGGAAGTCATTGTGGTTTCTTTAAAGCACACATGAGCCTGCGTATAGGATTAGGCGTTACGCCCAATGGAGGTGCTCTTGGCAGGAGAACCCGCATCATGGCAGGGAGCTCAGCGAGTTGGTGCGCATCATTCTTAACAATAAAAGAAAGAAAAGAAGAAAAAAAGAATGACGCATCGTCTTTCCTTGTCTACGTCGTTCTGCGCTGTTCTTTTTGTAGCTGAAATGAAACCCGTGACTCCAAGCTCATCATCGTAGGCTAAGTCATAGCGCACTGAACCGTCTCGGCAGGTAAGCGCGACCATTCAAATGTGCTCATGTGTTGACTTAAGTTACGTCACAAGTTCTGGCAGGAAGTCGATGGGAAGGCCGCGCCAATACAAACACAACACACTTTGGCTTGTATACAGCATGGTAGCAGTGTCACCGGCACTTTAGGGCTGCCTTGGTGCATTTCCTATTGATGTCTACGCCCAATATCGGCAACGAGCTTGCCGGAAGTGGTGAGCGCTAGAGAAGACAGGAAGTCCGTATAACGTATGCACGCATGTTTGCATTCACGCACGTGTCGTAGAGAACAGAGCTGTCGCAAAGCGTCGGGAAAAAAGAGACGAGGCGAGACTGAGAAGGCCACACGCGATCATCGTCTTCCGACGGCGCCACGTGTACGCGTGACAGCTCGGGAAAGAAGCACACATAGCAAACGCCAGTGACTGGTAATGAGCCTCTCTCGATAGAAAAATAAAACGCCTATCATAGAAGCGAAAAAAGGAAAACCCGCGCCTGCTTGCATCTCAGACACCTCACCTCTGCCAGTTCCACCTCATGGGTCATGCATGAGGTCTTCGCTTATTTATGCGCTTTCCATCGATGTTCGCTAAGGTCCGATTGTTTTTTACAAGCACCCCTTTTAGCCACCGGATGCTGTACGATGCCCTTGGTTGAGCTGCGCAGGACTATACGACGTCGTTGAAGCGACCGATTTCGTGTATACGATCAGAATACAGTTTCAGCAGTCTGTGTAGTGCGCGCGTGGCGTGAAGAGGGCGTTTGAAAGACGAAGTGACGTTTTTTTTTCTCCCTGTTGTGACGTGCACGAAGTCAGAGACCGTAACACGCTTAAAATAGCATGACGTTCATTACAGCCTCAGGATTTTCCCTGTTGTTCTTGAAACCGTTTAAATAGATTTGATTGATTTGTGGTGTTTAAGGTCCCAAAACCAGCTCTGATTATGAGAGACGCCGTAGTGGAAGTCTCCGGATAGTTCGACCAGGTGGGGTTCTTTAACGTGCTCTGACATGGTACAGCACACAGGCCTCCACATTTCGCCTCCACGGAAATGCAGCCGTCGCTGCCGGGATTCGACCCCGCGACCTTCGGATCAGCTGCCGAGTGCCATAGCCACTAGACTACGTGGAGGAGCACCATTTAAATAACTCCACTTTCAAAAATTATGGGACCCTTAAGCTTGGCCTTAAAAGATGAACGCGATAGCGATGCCTGGCCGCACTCTCATAGCACTATCTTTCGTTTGACATGCTCTTCAGTCGCCTAGCCAAGTAATTGCCGTGACACCACTTGGTATAAAGTGTGAGTTACTTGCCTTACTGCGTGGCCTCCCTCGTCGTCTTGGGTCATTTGACATAGATGCGCTATCAAAACTCGCCGATGAAGGAGGCACCATTAAAATTGTGACTTAAGCTAGTTGGTAATGGTTCATCTTGAGGTGGGTGCAGCGAGACACGAAGACGAACCTGTCCTGTGCGTATTCTTCTTGCTACGTGTTTCCTCTAGCGGTGCAACCACCTCAAGATGAAGAAAGCAGGATGATATATGTTCCAGTAGGCGTAAAAAGTTTCCTTTTCAAATTGTACACCAACACACTGGAGGTTAAAACTTACGCGGGAGAAAAGGGCCGTGGCGCACCGACGGGGGGGGGGGGGGGGGGGGGGGTTCGGGTGTTGTAACCCCCCCCCCCCCCTGAGGCCGACCTAACCCCCCTCCCACCCCATAACTGCTTCTATGTCCTAGAAGAATGTGGAGCTAATGTCTGCAAAACACCGAAAAAAATAATAAAAATAATCATCATCATTGATGTCCCTATTATTTGGCATTTTATTTACTTTTTTTTTACGCACGCAACAACTGTGTAATCGCTTGCCCGACCCTTCGTGAAAACATGAACCCCCCCCCCCAGGAATCCTGGGTGCGCTACTGGAAAAGGGAATGTGTTTTTTATTTATTTATCAGATACTGCCGGCTGCCTTTTGATAGCCATGGCAGGAGTGGGTACATCACATTACAGTATTACACAGTGCATCATTTCAGTCGACAAATGAGAACAAAAGCACATATGACCAACGATAACAACACATGCGGTCGAATGTGAACTCAAGACGCGAACATCAAAAACAAGTCCAGCAGCATTTGCACTAATACACTGAGTTAGGACACCTGAGCAATACACGTACATGACCGAGTGATTGAACACCCGAAATACGTATACGAAATATTCCACAAGAGTTCAGAACATGAGTGAAACGGTCAAAGGAACAAAATCAAACAATGTGAACCGAAGGACAGTCCCCGCCCACAGAAGCATACCGCGGAAGAAATGGTTACCCGCATACATTTCTAGCTGTAAAAGAGATAGAATGACAAGAGCTCGTAAAACATCACAGATAATCTTGCACGTCATTTGAGAACGCATGAACTGATGACAGGCCGAATATGTCACATGGAATACCGTGGGACAACCACTGTTTTATTTGCAGGAAACCCGAAACGATTGAACATGTTTTTCTGGACTGCAGGGCAAGGTATTTCTTTTGGGACATTCTCCTTGAACTCTGAAGGAAGACGTGCCCATGGATAGCTACAACGAGGAAGTTGTGCCTTTTGACACGATAATGGTTGTGAGCCTGCATACTATATCGTGTTTTCCAGAATAGCCGTGCGTCATGCTTATGCCCAGCCCACGCAAGGTCAATAAAGAGTTGTGGATTTGTTGTGGATTTTTGTGGATCTGGTTGATTCAATTGTACAAGTAGCAAGAACTAGAACCCGATTGTTTGCCCAGGTTATAAAGCCTAATGCATATCGCGGCCTGGATCGAGGTGCCCCAGGTCCGATTCCCAGGTGATCAAGGTTTCTTTCCTGTTCCTTTATTTGCATCTACATCGAATTTTCGCTCACGGACAACACTGATTTTTCGCTCACAACCAACGATGGCGACATCGACGCCGACGCTGTCACCAAAATTTCAGCAAAACGAGCTCTTTAGCGCTATCGTGTAACACCATAACAAACAAATCGGTTTGCACTGCATGAATTAGCACTGTGGCTACCGTCTCAGCTACGAGATTCTTTCTCCGCAAAATAAATAAATAAATAAATAAATAAATAAATAAATAAATAAATAAATAAATAAATGGAGGCAACAGATATGTGCATTTCTTTTTGCAATGAAACTGCCTAAGTGGGCCGTAAGTGTCCACAGCGACCCGCATATTTTAATGCTGGCCTGAACAAATTCCAGTTTACCTAAACAATCTCTCTCGCATGTCCTTATAGTGAGGCGAATACATGGCAGAAGGCGGGCATAAAGAACACTTCGGGCTAAATAAAGGACCTCGTACAGGGTCGAGTAAGATGTCATTTTAGCGTTGGGTTATGAATAAGTTTGCCAACCAGTTCAACAAGCCACATTCCTTACAAAAGTACCATATATGGCGATATCAGCAATTGGGAATATCTGGCTATATATGGATCGTGTCCGTATGTGGCCGTATTTGTCCAAATCGTGATAGAGGCATATGTGGCAATAAAAGACCTACACACACACACACACACACACACACACACACACACACACACACACACACACACACACACACACACACACACACACACACACACACACACACACACACAAAGTACTGCACACCACAAGCGCCCTTGTGGTGTGCAGTTCCTTCTTTGTGTAAAGGTCCTATTTTGCGCTCTTGCTTTCCTAAAAACAATTCCTTCATTGTCCCCGTCTAAAGTCACTCTGAGCACACTTAGCGATGGGGTTTCGATCGTTAGGTACGCCTTCGCTGTAGCCGAACGAAGCATGTCCAAGGAGAAACTTAATGGCGGCCTCTGCACTGCCGCTACAGCAGCAACTATATACAGCCATATTTATGGAGGGGACAATCGTCGCTGACTCACTGCGGCGATAAATATTTTGCCGCCGTCGAAACGCGGCAATCACTCCTCGTTGTGACTCGTTTTCCTTTGTTCCTATCGTAAGAGACGCATTTAACGGCACGAAGGTTATCTTGCGGCATCGCGTTCTCCCCCACACAGATAGGCTATTTGGGCTATAGATTCCTTATTCGCTTCCTCATGCAGTTTGGTCTTTCAGTGCTGCTTTGTATCAACTACCTAGGCGCTCGACGCCGCGCTGTGCATCTAATAATGGTAAGTGCCTCGAGAGTTGCTATGTAAGTGATCCGCCCAGACGAAAAAGGACGCAGCTTCCGCTAGGTCGGGCAAGGACAGATCACAACAAAGCTGGCTGATAGTTTACTGAAAGAGCTCCGCACGAGATAGTGAGGCGATATCCTTTTGGTGGGAACATGCCACATGATAATCATATGATACCTTTGGTGGAGCATGTCACGTGGTAGTCATGTGAAATTTGGGGGGAACATGCCACGTGATATCATCATCATCACAACCACCATCATCACATCTTGTCCTCCTTCTTTCCCATCCTCATCATCATGCTTATGCAGTCGCACGTCACGTTACGTGATGTAGCATGTTGTCGAAGTCATACAAGGTTATATGCTCGTAGATGTACGTCGCTTGGTTGCTAGGCAAAGTAATTTCAAGGTCATATTTTGTGACAGGACAAAGTTTGACTTGCCTAAACAGCTTATACGCTGTTAAAACACTCGCGAAAGGGACGTGCACACGATCGGGGAATTGCGAGTAAACATTGGACTAATACCGGCTTCACTTCGTGTGCAGTCCCTGTATCGTGTTTTTTACGCCCGGTTTTCCCCAGGTATTAGTCCCAGTGCCAAATGCTTTCTGTAGCGCAGAGGTCCAGGTTGGTTAACATCATTTGCAGTGATGATTTGTACAGAGCCCGATGTGATGACGTCAGAAAAAAAAAAGAAGCGTGGCTACGCTGTTGCAGCTCCGGATTTCCCGATTAGATAGGGTGGAAAGTTTAGAAACCAATGAGTAAGCGGCCCCCACCATTGGCCTCCGCGCGCGTTGACGAGCCGCGCTGCTCAAGTCAGCCCTGGACGATCAAGGCGCCTATACCGCTGTAGCACCTTGTACGAATACTATACGGCACTGGTCCTCCATGATTCGTCAGTACGCAGGACAGACAAATCCCTGAGAAAACCCCATTCCTTGATTGGTTGTTTGTTTTGTGGGGTTTTACGTCCCAAAACCAGTTCTGATTATGAGAGACGCCGTAGTGGAGGGCTCCGGAAATTTCGACCACCTGGGGTTCTTTAACGTGCACTGACATCGCACAGCACACGGGCCTCAACATTTCGCCTCCATCGAAATGCAGCCGCCGCGGCCGGGATTCGATCCCGCGACCCTCGGATCAGCAGCCGAGTACCTTAGCCACTAGACCACCGTGGCGGGGCATTCCTTGATTGGTCAATTATGCTCTGAGGGGGGGGGGGGGGGCAAGGTACCAACGCGGAATGGTATTTCGCATTCTGTGGTACGGTATAATCCCCCGGAGCCACACAGCTAGCTGACGAAGCTCTGCGAGGGAGAGCCCCCGACCGACACCTATTGCCGCAAGTCCCCAAACGCGCCGAATACAAAATGAAGTTTCGTTGTTGTTGTACAGCACTGTACTGTACTGTACTGTACTGTATTGTACTATACTGTACTGTACTGTACTATACTGTACTCTACTCTACTCTACTCTACTCTACTGTACTGGAGATGTTAAATGCCTTTCATTGTGCTAAGCTCGGCTGCTCCCTAGGCTTTAGTGTGCAGACGTCATCGTTCCCAAGTGCCATCGTGAATGACGCGCACGATAAACTTGTCAACGGCGCGATCCGACCCAAGGGCCGAACGACGCGACAGTGGACCTTCGATTGCGTTGACAAAGATGGGAAAACTCGACACCTCATGTCGGAGGCACGCCAAGACTACCTCATTTGTTGCTTGCGTTCGTTAACTTGCATATTTTAGAGTTTTTGTTCCTAGCTCGTGCCATGTGCAGGCACGCCTTATTTTGTTATGCCGATTACAACCAGAAGTGTAACACCATATTCTACTCCTTCGCCTCGCCTTAGGTGATGTGTTTTCGCTTTCATTCATTCATTCATCATCATCATCATCATCATCATAATGTCTACGCCCACTGCAGGGCAAAGGCCTCTCCCATGGATCTCCAATTATCCCTGTCCTGTGCTAACTGGGCCCAATTTATCCACGCAAACTTCCTGATCTCATCTGCCCACCTAATTCTCTGCCATACCCTGCCACGCTTGCCGCGTGCAAGCGTGGCGAGGTTCTCGCTTTCAATGCACACCAACTAGCCCACCTCACAGCAATCTTTTCAGTTGGAACCATGTTATTCCTACGGACTCCGGGACCTCCTTCTGTATATTGAGTTGCAATAACTTGAATTTATGGAAACAATAAAATTTCTGATTCTGATTCTGATTCTGACTGCGGGCGTCAATTCGGCTTAAGCTAAGGCTGTGTCTATTTCAAAAAACAAAAAAATACTCTAAAGGCTTACTGACTGAAAAGTTACAGCTGCGGCTGTTCTGGCTTGTTCGATATCATGGAAGTATGGTCGCTTAGAGGTCGTCACTATAAAGCGATCCTCCACCTCACGTTGGTGCGTTTTGTAACCGAATGTCTAATGTTTATGAAAGCCATCCTTGGCTTAGCCCTTCTAGTACGTGAACCAAAATGAAAAGAAAATAATATCCACGTGTACCTATATTTTAATGGACGTTACAGACAGTCCCCGGTAGGTCAAATTATTCTGGACTCCTATATTTGCATATAACGTTTCTAATGAAATCCGTGTCTCTGACGCGAAAACACCGTGAATGAATCTTACACAACGTCTGTATCATCAAGCAAGCGTACGTGCAGTACAGCGCTGCGTGATTGAAACACAAATTTTGGTGTGCTAGACGCAACGATTTCCTCGTCACCGCGTCGCTCTGTGCGTGCCCGCCGACCTGATTAGTTGTGGTATTAAACGAAAGCCAAAGTACCCTTTCTGACACAGTGCGGTCTAGTTTGGCAACTCGGCGATTACCCAGCGCACTCCAGTATAGCACCACTTGAGCCGGCCATAACGCTAGTCGACTATAGCGTTTCAATCGCTGGGCACTTTATCTCCAGATTCATACGTGGCCCACATTTAAAGCTACACTGTTTACACGTCTCTGCACGGCGACATGCGTGCATGGCTCGGTCGCATAATGCGCGTCACAGCTGTCTAAATATAGCGGACGGTATACGCAAGAAAGTACTACAGCGATGGGCGTGAAGCAACAGGGCTATCAAACGCGCCCCTCGAGAAATGCTAATAGTCAATGCGGACTCGTTTTCCTTTCGTATTCGACTGTACTTCGGCTTATTACTCAGGAGAGGGAGATCTGTGAAGGGGCTGAACTTAAAGTAGATTCAGGGGAAGGCCTAAGGTAGATCGAGACACCTTCGAAAACATTAGGAGCCAGAGATGCTGCGCAGTTTGCGGGATCAGTCTATATAGCGCGACCACTTCCCGGTATTCACACCACCTTCGTGTGCAGAATTCAGCTGATCAATTTCGTCCTCAAAAAAAGAGCTGCGCGACGCTCCTCTTCCCGCATGTACCGTACGATTTCATACACATAGCCTCTGTCGAGGCGCACACTCACGCGATCGAAAAAAGTGCATGCAGCAATTGCTAAACCGGGCCGCCCGTACTCTTTGTAGAGTCAATGCATGCGTGCAGGAAGTGCATTACGGGATAACCGCCGTTGGCGATGCACTAACAGCGAAATCCCGTTGTGCAAGCTTTGACGTCAAAGGAACATGCGCAATGGGTCGTTTTCGTAAACCACTACCTGAATCTTGGCAGCCGTAAAGCCGTACGGAAACTGCACGTCTCGTGGTATATGGCCTTCACGATTTCGTTTAAATACGCCGGATTTCCTTATACTGTTTCTAATTTTGACGAAGAATGGAGGGGAAAGGAGGTGCCCGATTTTCCATACTACACGAAGTGAACAGATAATGAAGCCAAGAAACGAGCAGGAGAAGTTACTTATTTTTGAGGAATATACGTAAACGTCAAGCTAAAACGCAGTGAACAGGGCTTCAAGGCAGGGCCAGAGCTCTACCGTTTGATGAAGCAACTTCTAGCAAGCAGGTACGGAATCAGCACTCTTCTACTGCAGCGAAATCACATGTTCGAAGAGATATGTATAGTTGTAGCTTTCGGGAGCTGCGCGGTTTGTCCTGCCGAGCGATATTGTACAGTTGCAGGGCGGGAGTTACCTCGCTATCAGGTAGCGTATATAAATGTTTCAACCATACTTATACAGCCACCATCTTACAATCTTAATCGACCACGTCGCCTCGGTTGACTGCCCCTCGCCCGCAGGTCTCGGCTCGCGCCAACGTGAGGACTTGTAATACAGCACTCTCATCGATCGGTTTATCAGTTTGTTCTTTCTCACACTACCCGAGCTTCGGCAGCGATGACCGCTTATAGATGGATGCGAAATGTTGAGCCTCGTGTACTGTGCCACATTGGTGCACAATAAAGAACCTCAGTTGGTCGAAGGTTTCCAAGCCTTCTACTGTGGCGTCTCTCATAATCATATCGTTGTTTAAGGACGTAAGACCTCCGAAATCAATCATCAATGAACCGAGCGTAAGGACAATTTTCATGTTACAAACTCCAAGTTAGGGCGATGTATATATGAAGTAAATGTATGAGGAGCTTTCATTTGCTCCCCACTCTCATCTGTCCATCTACCGAAGCACACACTTTGTCCCATTGCTCTTCGGACAGGTCAGTGGAGTAAGCGTTAATTCCGTGTTTGATTTCCCAAAACCTATAAGACTGTGTCAGGGCTCGCTCTCTTTGGCCAAAACCTTTCATCTGCGCCACTTAGTATTTCAGCTTGTGTGTATCCGATGCCAATACGGAAAACGTTCGACGTCCTTTCCCATCCTGTGCCTTGTGCACCTCCTTCGAATATGCGGACAGTGGCTTATCGGATCCCCCCGCTTGCACCTGACGATCACTTCTTGGTCATTCTTGTAGTTGAGAGCCTCCGAGCTCTCTATGGTGAAGTAGTGGTTCATCGCTCGGGTGCTACCTCTGAGGTCGCCGAGTTTGCCCTGTACGCTGTCATCTTGCGCCACGCACGCCACAAATTTTTCTGGGTGACTGTGGCAAGGCTGTTTACAGCGCTAGCACCTAGGGACATTATTTTTCTTGCTAAGCACCGATTACTTACTGCTGGATGAGGGTTTCTACAGAAAAAAAATAAAGACCATATACGAACATCAGGTTTACATTTGTACCTATGTGCCAGCCATTATGGCCATCTTCATGGAAATCTCTCCTTAGTGCCTTCTCTGTGGCGAATTAGCCAGCTTTCATCACATCTTGTGGAGCTTCCTCCGCTTACAAATCAACTCCACGGTCCATCGCATCGACGAGACCGACTTCTACAACTATGTCGCGAGCTCCGACCGTCGGAGCCGGCTAGTGGCGGTCCAGGAGGGCTGCGAGGTGGCAGGAGGTCGTCGACTCCCGGTCACGGCGTGGGTGACGCCTAAGGAAGGCCGCTAGCGGACTCTCCACCCAGGATAAAATAAAGTTCTGTCTGTCTGTCTGTCTGTCTGTCTGTCTGTCTGTCTGTCTGCACGTATATAGAAATCTATAAGGAAGATGCGAAGTCGGAGTCATTGAGCAATCACGGTGATTAATGAAACAAACAAAAGGCGATAGGCGAGCATCGCTTTGGTGGGTACGAGCCACAGAAAAGCAATAAATAAATAAATAAATAAATAAATAAATAAATAAATAAATAAATAAATAAATAAATAAGTTAATAAATAAATAAATAAATAAATAAATAAATAAATAAATAAATAAATAAATAAAATCTTCCATGTATTACCTGCATTGGATATGGGAGCATGAGCCAGACCGCCTGAAGTTATTGTCTACCGTAGCAGGGTAGACAATAACGCTATGGGCTAACGCTCGTCAAGACACTCAAATGAACGTGAGGTCGCCTTGAGAGTTTTAATATACCATGTTCTTGCTGAACTCTTGCAGGCTTACATCACCATCTGTAAGCTCAAATAAGCGCATCTCGCGCAAACAGATAGTCTTAACGAGCGTTTTCTTTGAACCTTACCTGACGTGATTATCACGTACGTTGAGCCGGTCCCATAAACTGAGAGATTAATTTCATCGCGTTTGATTATACCACTGGCGCTCAGCGAACAACAAATCACAGGCCACCTTTTACGCATGTAACAGCAGTGCACAGTGTCCAATCGGGGACACTAACGTTCAAGGGATGTTAGTTGCTTCGTCCGCGGTTGAAGAATCATGTAACGCAATGCCGGGTGACATGTTTCCACCATAATGACATAATGCATTGTCAGGTGGTATTGTATAATGCCTGACAAATTACGGCAAACTTTAACAGATTCTGTGCTAATATATTCGTCCTGCTTGCAACACTTTGCTGAATGTCAAACAATCCGGTATAGGCAATCTGTTCGTTGGGTGCTTCGCGCGGCATCGATTCTCACCAACGCGTGGTATGTGCCGGATTTTCTTTTTCTCAGAATGTACAGGTATTTAATAGGCAACGTGAAGCTCCGGTTCGCTGCAGGTGAACAGAACTTCAGGTTCCCGTGCAAGGAAGATAATGTCGCTAGGTGCTAGCGCTATGAAGGGTAAGAGAGACTCGTTTCTCTAACGAATTGGTTTCATTAATATAACTTTGCACTCACAAGAACGCATTTGCATTGCAGAATCGGAAACTACAGGCGCAGGCTAACTGTCTAAGGGGCTCGTAAAGAGGTTTTCTCGTTTCTTTGTGGCAAATCATCCACAGTTCAAACAGTTGCTTCCTATACCTAACTCTTACATCATGCCTGATTTGCGATGCCAGAAGATATCTTAGGTTTCCCCGAATGCGTACTTGTGCAGAAATGATATGTATGATGCCTGTATGCTCGTATCAAGGAGGTTTTAAAAAAATGCTGGAGTGGCAGCGGCCGCTGAACCTTACCGCGACAAGTGAAGCCGGCGTTTGCCCTTAGTTCAGCCCTAAAACCTTGCCTAAGTGTCCAGAAACCAGTATCAGTTCAAGCGTTCTTGACCTGCTAATGTAAACCCTAGACTAATTGTAATGTAAAAGCGCGTTGTTTTGATTTAATAGACCGCCATTGAACAACTATCAATGCCGCGATATTGCACACAAATTTTCTCGTTGTGTTCATGTTTCTTTCAAAAACCCGTGGCACAAACGGGCACAAAAAGGATTGTCTGCCTAGCAAAGTTGACCGCTTTAAAGGTGTTAGAAGCGTGAGGAAAACGCTTTTACTTTTGTGCTACTTGAATGCTGTTAATCGATGCCCTGAGTAAGATGGCGGCCGCCGGCTTCACCTTTAGCACAAAATCGCCACTCCAGAATTTTTTTTTAAGCCTCCTTGGCTCGTATATGATGGGCTGAAGGCAGGGAGGTTAACCGGAAGGAAAAATCACAGCATATCCACGGAGTGAATGATGATGAGTGGGCGAAGCTCGGGATGTGCATCGCAGATCGTGCCGAGTTCCGGATTAATTTAGTTAACGCGCATGCTACGAATCCTCACGGTTCAACTATGCACAATGCACAAGTGAAATCTCCCACCGGCACTTCATTGCAAGTCAAGATCCAGTGTATATATATATATATATATATATATATATATATATATATATATATATATATATATATATATATATATATATATATATATATATATATGGGTTTTGGCGGTGAACGCTTCTCCAACGCGAGCAGTCGGTATTTCTCAATCAAGAAACTCGCTAGGAGACGCTGCCTGCGCCAACGTTGTCTCTCGCGTTTGCCGGGGAGCGCGTGGCTCCCGGCGCTCGCGGCGAGGGCGAGCGCCAGGTGCCACGCGCTCGCCCTCGGCGCGTGCGTGCGCTCCAGCAGGCACGCGCCGGTGGCTACCTACTACTAACTACTACTACTACTACATACATCGGGGACGCACGAAATGGCTGCTAATGGGGAATGAGAGACAGAAGAATTCGGCTTTTAGTTAACGCGCACGCTGCGAATTTTTTATTGTTCAACAACGCACAGGAGAAATCTCCCACCGGCACCACCTTGGAGGTCAAAGCGTAAGACAGGTTACGCACTACTACGACTACGACGAGGGACGAACGGGTGCCGCTTTAAGGAGCTTCGCCCCTAAAAGAAATGATACGTTGATTCTGGCTCACCACGGAATGCGTGCAGTGGCGAGCTAACCTGACCAGACTTGGGGTGATGCAAGCTAAGGTTTGATAAACAGCAGTCCGGCACCGCAATTGGACAGTTACACTTTGTGTTTTACAAAGTGATCTCGACCAGAGACATAAAAGATGACGACATCCGGTGGAATTAACTAGGTAAAGCATGGTAGAACCGGCCCCCTTCTTGAAGACTCCACTTATAGTCTGTATCTATGACGTCAGCAGCTTCAGTGAGAAAAACTAAAGCCAGTTCCACGACTGTTGAAACTGAGGAAATTGCGGAGCTGCGGCAGAGGCATGTGTCAAGTGCGCTATCACGACCACGTAGCACTGTCATTACCGCTATCAGTATCATATAGCAGTGGGCTGAGGGCAAGTACGGGTCCGCACTTTCTTTCTTTCTTTCTTTCTTTCTTTCTTTCTTTCTTTCTTTCTTTCCCTTTACATAATTACTATGATGTATCAAGGGGCTGAGGGCAAGAGTGGATCGGCTTTTCCCTTCTGCGTGACAGCGGACGTCGGGGACGGAGAACACGGCGGGCCCCCCAACAGCTGAACTGATAAAGCGATACTTGATGGCCAGGCACCTTAACCAAACGGAGTTGTTCTTAAAGTGTGCAGGTAGTAGTGCTCGAAATGTCATCACGAGCGAGTCAGCGCCAGATCTAAACGCGCGTAATGATTTATTGTTTACTAATTTAATGTTCAAAGAACACTTAATATTTAATGATCGGTTGGTGGCATTGGGATAAGCTTAGCGGCTGATGCAGACTCTACATTCGAAGTTGTCACCAATCTACACCAATCGGGCAGGTTGGTTGGCGTACCTACCTTACTCACAATCAAATGAGAACGCATATATCCTGTTTTCTGACTTCTTCTGTTCACTGCAGTGCTGCTTCTAAATAAATCGCGTTGTCATCCTAAGCGATTCACCTTTAAAAAGTTTCAGTAGTATTCAGTGTAACACCCAGTGTACACGTCTGTGATGGTTTAAAGCAGCAGCGCATAGGTGATTTTTTAACAAAAGAAACGGGAATAGTTCGTGCCGGTTACAAAGCCAGATGATGTCCTCGATATCGAACTTTTCTCTCATAGGAATAAGTAGTACACTCACCACAGTAATCTTCCTTTTTCTTATTAATTGTAATGGCTTCTGTCGTCTTTGCCCGGTTTATGTTTACACAATTTCGTCGCGGTTTCCAGGAGTACACACGAGTATGGATTAGCAGCCAGCATCTTTACGCAGTAAACGCGAGTTTGTCGAAACCTGTTCCGCGCCCGCCCTTGACTCGTAAATAACTACCTTTTTGTTTTTATCCCATACACGTCCCTGTCGTTTTACGCCAGAGCACTAAGGTGTCAACAGCCGAACCTTCAGGTAGTTACAGTGCGGCTTGAGGTTTTTTTTTTTCACTGCTTAATTTAATAGAGAGACAACCACAATCCCATACGTTTTCGTTTCATTTAGTCTGGATAGATAAAATATCATGAGTAGAAAAGAGGATAGTTTTACGACAGTGGGACCTGTTTGCTACCGTGCAACGGGAAAGAAGAAAAGGAACTGAAAATGAGGGAGAGGAGGAGAAAGCAGTTACCTCTGGCAACGCATGCGAGGAAGCGTCCGAAACTACAGTTAATCGTAGCTGTCATTGCCCAGGGTCTGAGGTTAATCGTCGACATATGATTGGCTGGTCTTGTTTAGACTATATGCACTGCATAGAGAAACTTCCGACATGCGTGGAGGAGCCCTTCATTCTTTACTCTAAGGCACCCATGTGCTGGCTAAATTTATGATAAACGAGGATTCCACAACTGAAGCAACATGAAGCGAGACTACAGACCTGGTGACGGTCTGGCTTGATGAGGAGAAGCTGTTTATTAGGTCACCCTAATATGACGCGAGCACCTCGTAATTTAATCCTGTGATGCAAGTTGAAACTCCTCCGGGATCGTTTAACCTGCCATAGGCAGCCGTCCGGTAGTGCTGTCTAAGAACGTTGAAGCCTATACGGAAGAGTCACGCGACCTAAGCAACGAATAGCGTGCGGCTATAGCTGTAATGGTGGCCTGTTTGTTTCTTTTAACTTTTTGGAACTCCGATACACCTACCTTCTCGATTATTGTGTGACGGATTTACTCATTTTTGAATGTCAATATCTTGCGTGGAGTCTGGAGCACATCCCAGCTTTGGCTGCTATTTACCAGACCTAATATTTCGTCAGAATACGCATTTAAACTCGCGTGGCTGGTTTTATGAAGGTCCTCTTCCACCTTCCACGTTCGTACCGGAAAGTCGACTTCCCTGTAGCTAAACACAGCTGGCCAATGCGATATCAGCGAGTGACCCAGTAAACTTACAGGAAACTAACTGACGCCGGCTGCGAAACTAAAAGCCCAGTGTGTGCACGGCCGGCGGGCTTGGCGAGAGAAGGTAAAGCCGGATCTTAGCTCTGTACAACCCTTGTACCCCTCCGACCCCCCTTCCCTCACCCCGCCCGACGCCGCCGAAGCCGTGCTTGCATGAGAAGGCAAGCCAACGGCTTGCTCGCGAAGTGATACTTCACGTAAGCGTCCGCGTCACATCCTTCCGCACGCTTCTACTTAAGGAAGGAAAAAAGCATCATCGATTGCGGGTCGACGTACGAAATTCGTAGGTTCGCAGTAAGAGGGACAGTGTTTCCTCGAGCACAAGGCAGGCCGTCTCCTTCTCCCCCCTCCCCTTTCAATCCTCCCACCCCCATTTCTCTAACAAACGCACACACAAAACTTGAAGCCAGTTCGACGCCGTGAAAACCGTTGGAACAGCGAAGCTATTCTTTTATCGTCAATTAATCGAGGCGTAAGTTGCAAGATTGTCAAGTTATTGATGTCATGACCTATCAACTACGTTAGCCATACATTTGTAGTCGGCCAAAACACTTTGGCCTTCATCACCTAGTTTTGCCTCCACACTCCTCGTTTCATAAGAGAGAGAGAGAGAGAGAGAGAGAGAGAGAGAGAGAGAGAGAGAGATCTTTACTGAAAGGCAGAGAATTTAGCCGGCGTTGAAACATCGCTGACATGCTACTCTGCGTGGGAAAGGAGTTTGGGGAGAAAAAGACTGAGAAGAAAGAAGTGAAAAAGATAGCGAAAAAGAAAAGAAAATAAAAGTTGGGCTTTGTGTTTCTGACTATAATGACTAATTGCGTCCAACAATATTATTTAATGTTTCCATCATCCTTCAGCACGCACACCGGGCTGTGGAAATGCATCTGCGGCTGCGGGGATCAGACCTGCAACTTCGGGCAGTACTTTTTGTATACTGCCCTGCCACGGTCGTCTAGTGGCTATGGTACTCGGCTGCTGATCCGAGAGTCGCGGGATCGAATCCCGGCTGCGGCGGCTGCATTTCGATGGAGGCGAAATGTTGAGGCCCGTGTACTGTGCGATGTCATTGCACGTTAAAGAACCCCAGGTGGTCGAAATTTCCGGAGCCCTCCACTGCGGCGTCTATCGTAATCAGAGCTGGTTTTGGGACGTTAAACCCCCCAAAACAACTTCTTGTGCACATTATTGCACATTGGTCTTCGCATAATTACTATCATGTAGCAGCTGGCCAAGCGCAAGCGATGGAAAAAGTGGAAATTCCGCACATTGGGCTTGATATAATCAAGTGGTAGGAGGCAGAGGGAAAGAGCTAGGTCCGCTTTTCCCTTCCATCACATGGCGAAGGGTCGACTTAGAACAGCCTCAAGAAAAGAAGAGAAAGTATTGGAAAATTGGGTAGTGGGCACCCGACGACTTCCACCACAGACCACGGGTGCGAGGCATTCGGAAGACCGGCCGCCATAGAAAAGTCCAATATGCGGGATATGTAATATGCTACCTGGCTGCTCGACACACACACACACACACACACACACACACACACACACACACACACACACACACACACACACACACACACACACACACACACACACACACACACACACACACACACACACACACACACACACACACACACACACACCTCTGTCAAAGCTTCGGCTCGTATATGCTAACACAGAGAGACGCCGTCAGTATTTCATTAACCCTGTAAATTTGTTTAAAGTTTAGATGGAATGTAAATACTCTCAGTAATTCGTTGTTTTGCTTGCATGATTTTTATTTTAGAGGAGCTATATTACAAGCTTGGGAAGTTTCAAACTTAAATCGTGTATTTTCCAGCAGCCACACTTCCAAAATTTAATAAGGCGCCGAAAAGAGCATTTCAAGTGCCCCCTATGAATTTTAAAAGCTTTCTCCAGCACGCCAAAGCCAGCTTGATGACAAGGAAATTTATTTTTGGAATATTGTGGTGGTCAATTAGTAAAACCTGAAATATTTTCGTTTCACGTAAACGCCTGTTAAAAATAGACTTCCTTGTATCTTAACATGATCGAGGAACGGATATGTTTTACTTTATATTTTACCGACCTCATAATAAAATATTATGTTTTCGACTTTGCTCTTCTACCAAAGTTGCCTCATTAAAATGAGACAGCTTTCGGACATAATTCTTCTTTTCAAACGTAATACTGGACAAGACGGGCGCTTTTCAACGGGCCTGATGCTATGCCTCCGTTTCCGTGTTGAAATCTATGCGCTGCTTACGTTCGAAAAGATACGTGACCATGCAACTATAGCCCCGCAACGTGTTCTGCTAAGCTTTCGGGCAGTTCAGTGTGTAGCACCGTTTATTTATGTAAGCCAGCCTTTTTGCATTATACTCGAAGCACCATATTCTAAATGGTAGACTACGTATTCCAATGTCAAATACCTTGGCCAGCCATTACCTTGAAGTTTTACGCCAGTGCGGTGTGATCACCTGTACAACAAAGACCCAATATCCGGCAAACAATAGGACAGCGATACACAAATACTAGGGATATTTGTCAAAGTATGAGCACGTCAATAATTAACGATATAGTTATGTTTTCCTACAGCACGCGCGTGCTCCTTTCGAATTTTCGCACGTACGTTCTTGAAGCGTTGATGGCCTCATGGAGATCTGTCTTGGATATAGGCGTTCGAAACGCCGTTCTTCCTTTCAATTCCGGGAAACTTATCCAAATCAGTACAGCGGCCTCCTAATTTGTGGATTTAATGAGAAATGGTCAGGGAGAAAGTTTCCTCCTTGAGGATTGAGCGACATTGAATCGTTGTGATCAAATGATGTTGATATAACGGTTGTTGGCTGCTTTGAGAAAGGCAATAACAACAACAACAGCAACAAAAATAAAAAAGAAAAAAAGAAGGATGTCAACGCACGCCGCTGTCAAGGCCGCAGCGACGGTACAATTTTTTTCCCGGTTCAATTCTCGCTAGCCACCACCGAGATATCGTGGAGCAAAGGTACGGTAAGTTGTGACAAACAGAAAGCTTTGTGGCTTCCACCCCTTGTTTTGTATCCAGCTTTAAGTGGCTAGCAAACTTTATCTTCGACTTGATGCTTGCAAAACCTAACACGGGTCGTTCGGGCTTTCATACCTTGAGCACCATTGGGAAACGTCAAATACAGGCAAATACTTCACCTAACTATACCAACTAGCAAGACGTAACTATGGGTTAGAAAGCGGCTAGAATTACACAGTACAGAGAGAAAGAGAGAGAGAGAGAGAAAGAGGGGCTCTCTATTAAAAAATAAAAAAAAAACAGATTTTTGCAAATGTGCATATAGGCGCTGGCGTGCTACTCTGTTTATAGGGGCGGGGAAAGGGATTAAGAAGAGAGAGGAGGATTCACGGTATAAGAATTTCGCCAAGTTTTGGTATCAGTTCCGGAATCCGCGATGGCATCGTGCAGTCGACTTCCGTATTAACCAAACTTCCTGTGTCAGGAAACAAGCAATACATGCTGTCGTGACTTTCAATAGTTCACGAAAGAGACACTGAGGAGAAACACTCTTTCTCTCTTGTTAGTAAATTACCCTTTCGCAGTACTTGTGAAGTACCAATAGTGGTACCTCACAGTACCGCTATTGCCGGCAAAGTATGGTAGGCCAGAAAGAGCGCGAATAGAAAGTGCAAGTGGTGACGTTGCCTTTGATTTCCTTGAACGACGGCTTCTAGATTACGAATTAAATTACATTGCTTTTTCTGAAGAAATCAAAGGTTTAACTTATATATATTCGTGAAAGGTAACGTACGTTAGTGAGGCTGTGCGGTCGAACTGCGAAACAAGAAATCCATTGCGCCACATGGACGCTAAAATTTCGGTGCGAAATTCAAGAACGAAATATTAAATTTCATTTGTTCATATAACAGTGCGCTTAAAATGGAAACATTTATGACAATCGCGCTATGAAAGAATAACTTATAGGCCTAAGCTGCGCATAATGTTGAACTTTTAGTGCGTTCTTTAGAAACTCCTCAAATGCATAAACGACGTTCTTTTGTAAGCGCAGGGTAGGCATCGTATTTAAGAGTGTATGCCAACGCTTTCAGATAAACAAACCGTCAGAAAGTGCTTAGCAGCTCGTCGAGAGTAATTTTGTTTGTATATAAACCATGAAATCATTGTGAGGTCTACTTTGTTGCTCTATCTCTTCACGCACGTCTACGCACGTCTGACTGATGCGAATTACTCCACTAGGACATTTAATACACGTCATAGCCTGAAAACTTCCATAGATCAATTGCCGTGTACGTTATTCTATATTATCCATCTACATTCCTGTAGCGGTTGCACTGGAAACCTACTGGTATTGCAAATTTCACATGATCAAATGCATTTCGAATTTTTGATGAAATGTTTTCTTCTGCTTCGACATTTTTTTTTTTTTTTTGTTCAGGAGGACGGGATGTTATTGGAAGTGCACTTATCTTTCCGGTGGGGGAACACATATTGAAACGCCGTGTTAAGGTTTCTCTGTCCCTCTCTCCAAGCCTACCGAGGCTTTTTTGGTCGCGCATAAATTCGTCCCGCGCCAGAAGAATCAACAAGCCGCCTCCATGCATCGAACCGGAGACCTTTCGATGTAACCGGAGGTGACGCCAGATGATGGGTGGCGTTGCCTTATAGCAATCTTAAGCGCTTCGCTGACTTCGGCCGTGACGAACTTCCTCGACGGTTAGAGAGCCTCGATGGATGATATGACGGACAGGAAAGGTGGGCATGCTTATTCGAGCAGTGACTGGGAACACATGTCTCAACTTCATGGTCGCTTCTCAAGTAGCACTTGCAGAGGTGGTAGCGAACGGTATACGTCGTTTCGCTTTACGAAATCGTTTCCGCGCAGCCTATATGAAGTTTCCGAAGCCGGAACTAACAAGGGTTTCGTCCTTGAGTAGCAGGAGAGCTTGCAAAGCGAATATTAAAGTTGTATAACTTGCGAAATTACGTTTTCTCGCAATTCAAACGATTGCGTATCCAGAGGAGGTCGTTCTGTGTGCCATTGTACACCTATTTCATAGACGTGACTATCACTAATGAGGCACACACTAAGGTCGTTCTTCCCGTGCAGCTTGCTCTACTTCAACAAGCGCATGCGTGTATTAATTTCCAGATGATTATGATGTAATTGTACCTAAGAAAGTTAGTGAAGCAAGGACTTGAAGAAAGGAATGAACTTGTGAGGGACCCGATGCGCCTATTTACTTGTACCTTGACTCAGTGAACGAGAATAGTAATAGACTCACACAATCGAAGAGCGGTAGCTCGCGCAGTCTGTGATTAGGCTGACAACATACGCTTGTTTGGAAGGAGTGGAGGGGTGGATAACGCGAACGGTGCTGACACTGGAGCGCAAACTACAGAGAATATGCTAGCTCGGTCCATATATAGCGATCAATTTCGAGTAATAGTTAACGAAATTATTCCTTTGGAATTCTCATTGTGCGTGCATAGATGCTATAGCCTTGGTTTTCCGTGGTTTCCTACAATAAGCGAGAAGCCCTGCTGCATGAGTGCCGATTTTCTTAAACGTTGCATGAACGTTGCGGGCTAATTACTGTAAATAATCGATGACATCACTTACCTACGCGTAATGGATGTTATCGATGACGTAAAGTAGTAGCCAACCATGTCCTTGGATGTTTCAGAAATATCAGCCCTACAGAAGCACCAGACACAACGACCCCAATTTAGGTACTTTAGAGGACACAAAATTGAAGCACTGATGATGGTTTTAGACAAAAAAACATTTTTTTTGAGAAGGAAAACTTTCTCCAATATTGCAGTAACTGTCTCTTTTGTTTTACGGACAATAAAAGCGACACTTGCATTCGTGAATTTCGCGCCGAAACATGAGCATACGGATGTCCGTGAGACGTCAAAGCTTTTAATGGTTCTGCTTTGGGTATGTCTTTAAACGGTGTTAACCTATTTCGTGATACAAGCGATGGAGTCTTATAGCCCAGCTAACGCCGCCAAAGCCCATGACGCCGTAGTGAGTCGGCGAACACAAAAAAATACCCGCATTTCCCCGAAGGGGAGTATGAGGAAGTGCGAAGCACGGGGTGATGCTATGAGGGGGCGCGCGCGACTAAACTGCAGAGCCGAGCGAAGGAGACGGCAGCGAGAGAGCACGCGCCAGCCGACCCACGGAGGTCTGGCCGTTTTTAAGTGCAAATCACTTTTACTGATGATGATGATTAAGTGTAATTAATGATTTAAAGTGTTGTTGTCATGATGCATTTGTACACACACACACACATTTATATATGAAGTATTATTTATTTATTTTACACTTCACGCTTTTCGTATGATGCATTAATGCACCTCGCGAGTGCGTCACACACACACACACATACACACACTACAGGAACGGAACGGAACTGAACTTTATTTGGTCCTGAGAAGAGCGAGACACCCTAAGGGGGCTCGTCCGCGGGCCGCGTCCACGACGGGACCGGGAGGCAGAACTCGGCGGCCAGGTCGTGGGCTCTCTGGACAGCCCGAAGTTGGTCGTCCTCTTGTGGACTGGTGAGGAGAGCGGTCCATTCTTCTTCCGTGGCTGGAGACCCTGCAGCCGCGCGCAGCATGGGGCATTGCCACAGCATATGCTGCAAATTGCATCTCGGGAGCCCACATCGAAGGCAACCCGGCTGTATTTCACTAATAAATCGTGAATAAGAGATGGGCGAAGGATAAGCGCCTGTTTGCAACAGTCGTAAAGTGAGAGTTTGCGGTCTCGTTAGATGAGGGTGAGGTAGAGGAAACTTTCTGCGCTCAAGGCGGTAGTGCTGACAAATTTCGTTGTACGTTAGGAGCGGGTCCGGCCGCCACGGCTCGCCCTTGGGCCTAGGGCCGCCCTCATTCCTGGCGCGGCGAGTAAGGTCTCGCGCCTGGGAGTGAGCTAGCTCGTTGGCGTTAGGGACGAGGGGGTGAGCATCTTGGCCCACGTGGCCGGGAAACCAGATCAAGTGCTTAGTATCGGCCCACGTTGCACGCGAGAGCACGCGGGCGGCCTCTTTACAAACCGAGCCAGCGCGAAAGGCCTGGGCTGCAGCTTTGGAGTCTGTATAGACTGTTGTGCGATCCGTAGTCGCCAGAGCTAATGCTATCGCTACCTGTTCTGCGCGTTCTGCATCCGTGTTGGGGAGTGTTACAGAAGTCAGGTGTTCGCCTTGTAGCGACGTAACGGCTGCGACGAAGTGCTTGAAGTTGACGTATTGAGCGGCGTCTACGAAAGCTACCGAATCTGGCATTGTAGCAGCCGTTTTGAGGAGGGCGGCTGCTCTAGCCTTACGTCGGCCGGGGTTGTATTGCGGGTGCATATTACGTGGGAGCGGGGGAACGATAAGACGTTCTCGAAGCTCTGATGGCAGCGTGCACTCTCTTTGGTTGATGACTGGAGAGCGTATTTTGAGGTAGGCCAGGAGTTGCCGTCCCGCCTCAGTCGAGGAGAGTCGAGCTATCTGGGCTAGCTTCTGGGCCTCGACAATCTCATTAAAAGTGTTATGCAGGCCTAGTGCCATAAGTTTCTTCGTGTTGGTTTGAATGGGGAGCCCAAGTACCTGTTTGATACTCTTTCGAATGATCAGATTAAGCTTGTTCTCATCTCCTTTGGTCCAGGGGTGGGCTACAGCTACGTAATTGATATGGCTCATGAGAAAAGCGTGGAAGAGACGCCGTAGGTTTTCTTCCGATAGTCCGCCTCGTTTGTTGGCGACGCGTTTGATTAGTTTAGACATAGAATCTGCTTTAGTGGCTATTCGCTCTATGCTGAGTGCGTTCCTGCCGTCCTCCTGCAAGATCACTCCTAGTATGCGAACCGAAGTGACTTGTGGTATTTGCATACCGTCTTCAGTGTACACAGAGATTGGCGAGTTTGGAATCCATTTAGGACCTAGTTTCGGTCTGTAGAGTAAAAGTTCAGACTTTTTGGGCGATAGCCGTAAGCCCGTCTGTCGGAGGTACGCCTGTACCTTGTTTACCGCCGTCTGTAGATTGTGTTCGATGTCCCCGTCGCTACCGCCCTCACACCAGATGGTAATATCATCGGCGTAGAAAGCGTGGCCGAGGCCATCGATTGAGCTCAATTCTCTCGAGAGCGCACTCAAAGCTAGGTTAAAGAGAAATGGAGAGAGAACTGCTCCCTGCGGTGTGCCTCTGGGACCCAAGTCGTACGTCTTGGAACCCAAACAGCCTAGTCTGATGGTGGCTTTGCGGTCTTTGAGAAACGACCGCACATATGCATAGAAGCGATTGCCGAGTCCAGCGTCGGCAATCGCTTGTAGTATGTGCGAGTGTTTAACGTTGTCGAAAGCCTTTTCTAGATCTAGTGCGAGCACAGCCCTGGTGTCCCTAGACTGACCCGTTAAGACCTTGTGTTTCAGAATAAGCATGACGTCCTGTGTCGACATGGACGGGCGAAAGCCTAGTTGATTAAAAGGGAGGAGGTGTTTCTCTTCCGCATGTTTCGTGACCCGTTTGAGAATGACGTGCTCAGCCACCTTGCCCACACACGAGGTGAGGGAGATGGGCCTGAGCGAGCCCAGCTCAAGGGGTTTGCCCGGCTTAGGTATGAGCACGACGGCGGCTTCGCGCCACTCGAGCGGGATTTCGCCGGATTCCCATACCTCGTTGATGTGTTTAGTGAGGAGGTCTATGTCCTCGTCTGCTAGATTTTTGAGGAGTTTGTTCGTAATGCCGTCTGGGCCAGGGGCTGATCTACAGTTCAGCTCAGCAAGTACTGCCCGCACCTCCGCACTCGTGAAGGGAGAAGCCAATGGGTCTTCTTCCGTGTGCATTGGAAGTGAGGGGTAATCCCTGTCTGAGCTCAACTCGGTACAGAGGTAGCGCGACGCGAGCTCGTTTGTAATCTGTTCGTCCGTAAAGTTTTCCTTGCGAAGCTTATGAATTAAGTGGTCTATGGTGAGTTGCTGGTTGGATTTCGTGGGTTTGTCGCCCAACAGATGTTTAAGGAGGTTCCATTTGGATCCTTTACTCATCTGGGCATCTACCGAGTTGCATACCTCGTCCCATTGCTGTCTAGCTAAAGTTCGACTGTGCTCTTCGATTTGCTTGTTGAGCTCCGCGATTTTTTTGCGAAGACGGCGGTTGAGCTTTTGCGTTTTCCATTTTGCCTGTAAGGCTTGCTGCGCCTCGATGAGGTGAGCAAGTCGGTTATCCATGCGCTCTACATCCCGAGTGGTTTCTATTTCTTTTGTGACTCTCGTTACGTCCTCTTGTAAACGAGCGAACAGGTCGCGAATAGACGTGTAGGTGTTTTCACCTTGCTTTCTAAGGGTGCGAAAATGATCCCAGTCGACCACCTTGAATTTGCGGGGTGGGGGGCTGGATACGGCTAGGGCAATGCTACAGATGTAGTGATCGCTACCTAGATTGACCTGTGTGTTAATCCACGTAGAGTTGCGGATGTTTCGAACTAGTGCTAAGTCTGGAGAAGTATCTCTTGTTACCGAGTTACCCGTGTGCGTAGGGAACGCGGGGTCTGTGAGTAGTGTGAGAGAGTGGTGTGCTATCTGCGTGGCAAGCGCTTTGCCTTTCGAGTGGAGGTATCCGTAACCCCAATCGGGGTGCGCAGCGTTAAAATCCCCCGCAATCAATATCGGGCTGTCGCCTGCTATCTTGCATGCTTTCTGAAAGAGAGCTATGAAGGTTTGCCTGCTGTCGGCGGGTGAGATACGTTAAGAAGAAAGACCGACTGTTTGAGATGTGCGTTCGGAATGAGTTCTATCAAGATGTGCTCGACCTTAAGGTCAGGGCGAACTTCATGCTTGGTGTACGAAAAAGATTTTGCAATACAAGTGGCAATCCCCCGTTTACCCTTCTGAAATAATGACTCTACACGGTATCCTCGCAATGCGGGGCTATCGGTGAGCGTCTCCTGAAGGAGGAGGACAGATGGGTGCTCAGCACTTGAGCGCAGTAATTGTTGCAAGGCGTCCTTCCGTTTTGGGAAGCTAAGACAATTCCATTGCCAAATGGTGAGATTGTTTGAGCTAGCCATGTTTAATGATGAAGTATTTGCCGGCCCTGCATCTGTTGATGCCGGTCTTCTTCGAGGATTTGTACTCGTGCTGTTATTTCGTTCATTTGAAGTTTAAGCGGGTTGATTTCGGACAATATGTCTGCACGGAACTGTTCTAGCAGCGCTGTCATATGTGCTATTATGCTCGACATCGTTAGAGATTCTTCGGCCTCTAGCGCGGGGCCTGCGCGCTTTTTCGCGCCGCGTGCTGGGTTTGAGGCAGCAAGAGGTTCACTAGCGTTGCTGTCGCGTTGCTCTCGAGGCGGGGGCGTTTTAAGGAGCGCCTTGATCTCAGAAAGCTCTTTGCGAAGAAAAGCATTCTCGCGTTCGAGAGCTTGAATTTTGTCTGTTACGGGCTGTGGCAATGAACACGAGCGCGCGGGGGCACGGGTCTCACCTTTACCGGTGACCTTGTCTACCCAAGTGGGCTTGCAGGCGTCCGGGGCCCGTGAGCTGCCCGGTGTGGCCTGTCCTTGGGGTTGAACGACCCTTGTAGGTGTTGACTGGGTGTACGCTGCCGGCAGGAGGCTTGCAGCGGGCACCGGTGACGAACGGCTCTTGTTGCGACGTCGACGACGCTGACGACGGCGCCGCACGAGGTAGGGTACTTGATAGCGGCTCCGGCAGGTTCGGTCGCCCGTTACGTGCGCGCCTCCACAAAGGGCGCATTTGGGTGCAGAGCATACGTGGTCCGGTCCGGGAGGTCCATGGCCGCACTTGTCACACACCTTCTCGGTGGGGTGCGGGCAGACGTCCTGGCGGTGACCCACTCGGCCGCAGTTGCGGCAAGTGTCTATCTGGCGTTTGTAGAGAGTGCAGCGATACATGATCGGTCCGCAGTAAACATAGTTCGGTACCTTGAGGCCGTTGAACAGGATGACAACCGTGGTAGTGTTTTTGATTCGGCGTGCGCCGAGCACGGTTGGGTTGCGCGGCGTTCGTAGCATGCGTTGCAGGTCGGCGTCGGTGAAGTCGACGTCGACGCCACGTATCACCCCGCGGCAGGAGTGACCCGGCGGGGTAAGATAGGTAGCAACTGGGTGTCGCTGTTCGGTGAGAATAATTTCTTTACGGTGCAATAAGCAAGAGCATTCGTTTCTTGCGGCGTGCTCACCACGAAGATGTTCTGCATCGAGTTCGAGCAGACGATGTCTTCTTCGGTAGCCGATGGCGGCAGGCGTGCGGCCATCGTTAGTGCGTTGAAAACCTTGTGTTGGCTGCAGAGGCGCACGTCGAGACCGCCGCCGGGCGAACGACGACTCTGAAGTGATCCTTGGGCAGATTCGGCAGCTTGCTGGCAGTAGCGAGCCGTTTAAGTGAACTGGGCGGTTTGGCGCCAACTGCGGCGCCCTGTTGCCCGACATGTTGCGGCGCCTTTGCGGCGTCCTGTGCTTTGTTTACGTTACGACGACGATATGCTGGGAGCCAGCCACATCCTGCGGCGGCGGCTTCGGGAGAGATTTCTTCGCCATCGACCACTGATGATAGCGGCATGCTTGCAGCTTGCCGCGTAGTCGTGCTAGGGGAGAGGAGGAGAGCGCGGATGCCGGCGGAGTTTTCGGGGTCGCTTAAAGGGACCCTGAAACGGTTTTGACGATTTTGTGCAAACATGGTGATCCGGTGGAGCGGGTCACTAGGACCATTACAGGACAGATTTAGCGCTGTGCGTAAAGTGTGTAATTTACAATAAGGTTTTGAACACGCGTATCGCAAAAGGTCGCAGCGGCTCGCCAAAAAGCGTTTTCAAACGCCCCCGTCATCGAGCGATCGAATGGGAGGTCGCTGATTGGCCCCGACCCAAGTGACGTGCACGTAATTTTCAAAACCTAGCTGCGAACAACGTGCTTCTACAACGTACTCCTTCGTTTCAGCCAACGGTATCATCGCGGCATCTGGCGGCGTCACACGAGTCGCCGGCGCTCTATTACAGAGGCTAGCACTGCCGAGGCGGGCGACCTCAGTGAGGATATCGGGGCGCTATGTCACTACGGGAGGCTCGGCAGAGCGGCTGACGCGGGAGGCGCTGTCGTCGCTAGCGCGCATTCCGCAGCAGATCGAGTTGAGGAGGAACAGCAGTGGTAAGGAGGAAGGCGACAGAAATAAGCCCTTAGCTGCCTTAGCGCATTGTGCTTCGCTTTATTTATGGTGTGAATGATTTCGCAATTGTGTTGCCTAATCAGTGACGCAATGTCAAAAAAACGTTTCAGGGACCCTTTAAGAAGTGCATTCGCACTTAAAACGAGTGTGGTCACGTACACTCGTCATGAACATGATACAAAACACCGCGTCCATGTTTAAGATTTGAATAAAGGCTATCTGTGCCCATGTGGATTTGACATACTTCATGCAAGAGATGCATTTTACGCTTGAACATTTACCGTTCATTCATGAATACTTTTGTGCAATGTATGCAGCTGCTCATAGCCTTTATGACATCTTAACGGTAATTTCAGCGTTATATTTCATACCACTCATGACTGTACGTTTTTCTTATTGCGCGTTTTACGGTTTGCAAGGATTCTCGCGGAAAGAATAGAGTTTGACATTGGCATTGTGGAAGCTAAATTTACTGCGACATGTGAGTTAATTTTTCACTTTATTTTTGTAGTGTCAGTTCAAACCTGTACGCACGTTCAGCGCCCAATAATAATAATAATAATAATAATAATAATAATAATAATAATAATAATAATAATAATAACGACTGATGATGCTTTACGTGTTAAAAGCACGACATAATCATGAGGCACAACCGGTAGTGGAGAGCTCAGGGGTAATTTTGACCACTGGGGGTTCTTTAACGACAGCCTGAATATAAGTATACCAGTTCCTTTTTTCTTTCCTTTTTTCCTTCTTTTTCTCTTTTTTGTTGCATTAAGCCTCCACCGAAAAGCGGCTGTTGTGGCCGGGATTAAGTTCCGCTACCTCGACCCCGATAAGCTACCTGAACGGGTAGCGGTGGCAAGTACTGAAACTATGAACCACGCTTGCAGCGTCGCGAACTTCCTCTTTGATAAAGCTAGCACAAGAGGCCTCTGATAAAAGGTGATCGACCGCTTCATTCTTAGTATTGAACCTTTCTTCTGACGTGTTTAATTGAAGTGTTCGCGACTGCGTCGCCCGGAGTAGTTTCTACGTGCACTATAGGAAGGCATACGAACTTGTCTAGCCCAGTTACGTTCCCTCAAATGAAGAATGGGATCAAAGACCGATGTTAGAGTACTGCTTTAGCGTAGCGTATCAGAGCGATATGTTATAAACAAGATTGCTAAACGTTGTCTGAAGTGTACGTGGGGTATGGGGAGTTCATTCGGGGTACGTGGAGTGTATGTGGGAACCTTTGTCAGGCTCGCTGCCCTCTTGGCTGCTCGAGAAAATGAAGACATTGAACTGAATCGAATCGAATTGAAATTGAGGGGTTGCCGGCCACATTTGTCACAGTGAGCTTTGTTCGGCAATGTGGACGTAATACAGAAGACTAGGTTAGAATACACAAGTCAGTGTCGCACGCAGGGAGAGCTATGGAGCTAGTCAGGAGCCGGAGTGCTTTTCCTTTTTTTTTTTTTGCGTATACTGTGGTACTGTCGCTCGTTTTAAACGCAGTGGTGGGCAAAAGTCACAAAGTTAGCAAGAAACGTCTGAGTATAAGAACGCTTTGGCGCCTAGCTTACAGAGGTTAGATGAATCGATGACGGCGTGACCTTTGTCTAGCAAGGTTTTCAGCATCGCACCTTGAGCTGCATGTTCTTAGGCCCTTGATCGTCGTTTTTATCTATCTGGTTAGACCACTTTCACTAACCTTATCTTGCGAAGAACGAATTCTCGGAGAATAAAATAAAAATAAAGAATGACGTACTGTTTTTCATTTTGTTTCATTTACGCACAGGATGTCGAACACGTACTATAAGTACATAGGTGTAATAGTCGACACGCAAAGCTTGCTGTGTGCATCGGCTTCTTACTGCAGGCGATGTAATATGCGTGCAGTGCAAGAGCGTTTTGTATGGTCCTGCATGTCACCTCTAAGCATGAATGGAAGAGGAAACGAAGACATGTCTATTTCCATGCCCTGCTGTCCACTAGTCGCAAAGGGCTACGTTCTGACGAGCACGTAAAGCGATCAGACTCATTACAGATATCACTTGTACGCCAACACTTTAAGTTGCCACTAAGCAAAGGCAAACAAACAAAAAGAACCTATAGACCTTTTCGCAGGAGGCATGGAGCACCGCTATATTGGGGTGTGCACGGCAGTAAAGATGCTTGTGTTGTCTGTTTCGTTCCGTTTGTCTTCACGTATGTGCACTGTTCGATAATAAAGACCTCCCAACTCGTCCAAATTGCTCCTACAAACCCTCGGAAGTGCTTTTTTTAGGGGTTCACGCACATGTTGCCCATCCCAGCGGGGGTTAATGGCGGCACCCAGGGATCCTTCTCTGAAAAGGTGTATACATTCCACACGTTATTCCATTGTTTTCGCTCGGGCGCAGTGTGCACGCCTCAGTAATCTATTCGCATCAAGCATAGAGTTATCTCTATGGCATCAAGTAAAGAACCCCAAGAGTCCGGTTCGGGTTCATCTACCTGACCATTAGGTCCTCCTCGATAGATACGTGGTATCGACCAGTACGAGGTGCTTGGAGCGCGGTCGTGAGCCGATAAGCACAGGCACGACATTGACGCACCTGCTGAGCTAATGGTGGGAATAATCTCATAGACGGTCAGTTCCTTGTTTCTTTTTTTTTTTTGGGGGGGGGCTCCGATCACACGCTGTAACATGCGCTAGCGGTGTGGGTGGTTGCTACCGTGCACCGCCCCTTATGTCGCACATGTCTCGCTCAGTGCGGCGGCCTGAACCATTCTATGACATAAGACCTTTAAAAACTGCGAAAATATAAGTATTCTATGAAATGTACACAAGGGTACTGGGTCCTCTGTTAGGCGTTATGCCTTTAGTCCCAGCATCCCCTGGTGTTTTTTTTTTTACAAGGAAACAATACAAGTTAACCTGAGAAAAAATTAAAACGCTCGTCGATAGATGCTCTAGCACACGCCCATGGTTTCTTTGACATTGTAAGTTTTGGAGTGTTTCTGCAGTTAGCGGCCGTCTTTTCTCTACTTTTAATTATCTTAGGGAAAACTTAGAGATTCCGGAATTTCCGATAATATTTTGTGAGGCAGTAGGCGCCTATACAGCGTTTCAGAAAAGCGAGAGTTGATTTCCCTTGCCCAGTTATTTTTTAAATGGCTTTTTCCGTCGTCTTGTGTATTGCAAGCCTATCATTAAAAAGCAGATCGTTCAGCATCGATCTTTTATACTTATAGATGTCCGGTGATGGTAATACGATTGCCAGTTTGTCTTATTATGATTGATGGAGGGACGTTCTTTACGGTAGCGTGCATAATGAATATCGGTGCGTACCGAGTGTTTCCAAAGTGTCACATGGTCAAGTTGATGTCGAATAACTTCAGTATAGGGAAATAGGTAATCACCACATAGGCATATTTTTTAGGTAAACTGTAGAGCTTGTTAGTTTCTGGGCTTTTAATGATATGAGGCGCGCCGCAGTGGAGGACTCCGGATTCATTTTTCGTCACCTGTGGTTCTTTAACATGCGCCCAAATACACGTACTCGGGTGCCCTTGCATATGGTCCCCATCGAAATGTAGCACGCCGCCTTTGCCGGATAACGAGCCCGCATAATCGAACTTAGCAGGGCGACCGTTTACCTACTAAGCTGCCACAGCGGGAAGAGTATATTGGGGCGTTACCCGGTTACATCGCACTATCAAGAAAAGGTTACCTATACCGCTCTTATTTCTTGTTCCAAGTGTTTTGATGGGTACCCGTTTAATGGGAACGTCCATCCTGTTTTGGATGCTAAGCTTAGGAAGCAATTAATACAGTAAAAAAAATGAAGGAGTGAAATATGGCTGACGGAGCTAGCCGAAAATTCCTGCAAGAGTTCTCTGAGACAGTTCTAGAGTCTTGAAATGCCACTCGTCGAGTCTAGTGGGGTCTGGTTAGCCGGGTCGATTTTGTTGGGTCGACCGATGAAATGAACAGTGAGGATACCAAACGTCGAACATAGAAAGCTGATAATACATTTTGTGCGGCGTTTTACCAAATACGCGAAAATATGTTTAGTGACCCAACGTCACAGTGACGCGCTGGCACTCGTGCTGAAGCAGTTTTAGACTGAACAGCACAAAACTAAAAATGTTCTCGTAGCGAACCCTTTTCCGCAAAATGAGCACAAGGTTTCGAAAGAGTGCTCTACCGGCGAGACCTGATTTATCATTGCTATGATTACATTCAGCTCTAAAAAGACTCCCCCCCCCCCCCCCCCCACACACACACACATACAGGAAAAACAAAAAGAATTGAAAAAAAAAAGAAACTAAGGAAATGAAACATCCTGCCGGAGCTTTCCGGGAGGTTGCCGTTCTCTGACGTCAGCGTACACCGTCACGTGAGGCTCGGTGCTGGCACCAGTGGCGCACCGACGGGGGGGGGGGGGTCGGAGGTTGTAACCCCCCCCCCCCCCTTGAGGCCGACCTAACCCCCTTCCCACTCCGTAACTGCTCCTAAGTCCTAGAAGAATGTGGCGCTAATTTCTCTGCAAAACGCCTGAAAAAATAATAAAAACAATCAACGTCATTGATGTTACTATTATTTGGCATTTCATTTACTTTTTTTACACACGCAACAACTGTGTAATCGAATGCCCGGCCCTTCGTGAAAAATTGAACCCCCCCCCCCCCCCCTGGCAGAGATCCTGGGTGCGCTACTGGCTGGCACTACCAGTCACAAAAGAACTACGCTCTTGAGATAGAACATGGAGACAACTTGCACTGAAGGTATCATTGATTTACTGGTCACGATGCCGTCGAATATCAGACACGAAGGAAAAAACAAAAGCAAATAGGGGAGGAAGTGGAATGTCTGTTCAATGAACCGCCAACAGAGGGCGTAGTGAGGGTCACGTGGATGTCCCTTCACCGCGAAATTCAGCTCGTCGATAAGGATAGTAAAGCAACGACGTCACGTCAATGGGCTTGCCCTGAAGCCACGAATCGGTAGTGATGACGTAAGTGACCGAGGCGGAAGTGCGACATGGTCAGCTATTGACGGGACCACTAAGTGACGTCACAGCGCCGGTGCCCCACAGTGAACAAACCGCGAATCAGAAATGCATCGATCACTCTTTATTCGTGCTTTGAAAACAAACTTTGTGCCGCCCCACTGAGTACACTTCAAAGCAACTTCTCGGCGTCAATGCCAGAAGAGGGGCGGTTTACTCGGAGTGTTGTCCCAAGGCCCCTGAAGCATTAAATTTTAAATTCTATAAATGATTAATTTATGTGTTTTTTTTTCCTTAGAAAATACGTATGATGGGGGCTTCATCGCTTGAGTGGCTGCTGATCATATCGAGTGACTGCTGAAACCACTTGGAACGTCCTATCTTTACTCTGACTGACTACCACGACAAGGAAGCCAAGTAAACCTACTAATTGAAACGTTCGTCGTGAGGCGCTCGGTGCGGCCGAAAGCTTCATGCTGTCACGCATCACTGAAAAGCAGGCGGAAACAATCTCTCACGACATGACGTATTATTATTCTGTATGAAGCCCTTACGGGCGTGTTTTGGCGCACGTCGTTTGTCATTGCTTACAGGTGCAGGGTTTCCGAATCGATATCTACATGCTGAAAACCCGATGACGCATCTTAGTGACAACAATACTGGTAGACCGAGCTGGCTGGGAAATGGTTCATCATGAATGAGATATAGCACTAAACGAAATACTGGCAATGAAAGGTTGCCCTTGTCGGAAACTAACTGCTTCTGCAACTTATTCGCCAGGTTTCAGTGCCGAATTTGAGCAAACTATATCACGCTTTTTTATGTCGCATTATTGCGCAGCAGTCTATTTTGCCATCAGGTATTTCTGACGAAACAACTGGAAATTGAGGGTGCATTGGTGAAAACATAAGTATACTAGGGAGAGCTGAAGTAATAAAACAAGAATGCTCTCTCGAACAATCGCGTATTACAATCATGCGAGTTCTTTCTTGTGGTTACGTGTTGAAAAAGAACACGTTGCATGCTCTTGCATCGTACACTTAGCCAGCCAAGAATACCAGTCAGGATTGAGAAAGACAAATTGGCAGAAATGAAATTTATTTTTAGTTAATGCCGACACTTATAGTAAAAAATATTTCGGTGCTAGACATCCGCATGACTGAGTCGTGTGGAGGTCTGCCTCTCTGGAAGCCGGGACAAAAATAAAGAAGAAATAAAAATACCGGAGTACTAAAATGCTTAGAAAAAGTAGAAATGATTCTAGTTGATGAGTGTGTACAATTAAGAAGAGTAAGTTGAGCCAAAGGGATTTAGTTGCCATGAGTAATAATTATGATAATATTGCTCACACAACATGAAAACACAACGAAGTAGTACACCAGGACCAGCGCATACTATGAACTGACCTTTATTCAATAAGAATATATATATATATATATATATATATATACAGTAGAACCCCGCTGTTACGTTCCCGGCTGCTGCGTTTTCCTGGCTCTTACGTTGTTTTGGGCCAGTCCCGGCATAGCTCCCATAGGATTCAATGCATTAGGGACCCCGCTGTTACGTCGCAGTGTGGAAACATTCCCGTATGTTACGTTGCGAATCGACACTCGAAGCGACCACTGCCGACGGCAATATTGACTTTTCACGTAGCTTGACTTGGCTTGACTGTATTAGCTGCACTATGGGCGACGCCCATTACGTTTCCGGCTTCCGCCAGCAAAGTTATGGCACAGCTGTGCAAACTCTTTGTGACGGAATTGCGTACAGTGATTACGTTTCCGTCGATGGTGCCGTTGTCACTTCCGAGGTTTTCTCTGTCGACGAAATCATAGCCGAGTGTGCCGATGCATCCAATGAAAGCGCTAGCACTGAAATGAAATTGTGTGCCGATCACCACTTCTCTCATTTTCCCATTTTTCCCGTTTCTCGGCTCTTACGCTTATTTTCTACGGTCCCGCGAAAAACGTATCAGCGGGGTTCTATATATATATATATATATATATATATATATATATATATATATATATATATATTCTTATTGAATAAAGGTCAGTTCATAGTATGCGCTGGTCCTGGTGTACTACTTCGTTGTGTTTTCGTGTTGTGTGAGCAATATTATCATAATGCAGCCAAAGCAACTAGGCCGCCTTTCCGTTTTATGGGTAATAAGTAACTGAAATTAATTAAGAAGCCAATTACACGTCGATACGACACAGAAGTGGCCGTATTCTGGCTGTAACTGTAACTAAGAAGATGGCATTTGACATGCCGGTAGATGCCACGTGTACACGCTTAAATTCACAAGCATTTGTATTCGAGGCCACGATGTTCCCAGAGTACAAGTGTAGTCCCCTCAAAGCTGACAAAGCGCTTGAATAGCTTCACTATAAAGCAAGCTAGGAGAGTGTGACTTGTAACGTAGAAACCCTATGGTGTCGGGAATCGAACACCTAACCTAGCGAAAGCGAAGCCTATACCATGGCGTATCGACCCGGCTTACGACTTAAGTGAAAATGGAAGACGCCCGGCAGTTCTGCAAGATTCATTTTTCCACGCTAGCTTAATAATACTAATTGCCGTGGTTTACGTACCCAGACCACGATGTGATTACGAAGCCCGCCGTAGTAGAGAGCGCTCCGCAAATTTCGGCCACTTGAGGTTCTTCAGCATGCAGTGAAAACGCAGAGTATACAGGGGCCTCTAGTACTTTCGCCTCTACAGAAAACGCAACCACCGCGGCCGGGTTCGAATCCACGTTCTCCGGGTCCGTATCCGCGAGCCCCGTAACCACTGTACCACTGCGACGTACATCAAGCGTGATAGTACAAATAACTAATATGAGTCATTTTCGCAATTGACGAATAGCCATTTCCCTCATGCCCCCTTCCACGGCTGCGTGTCACTGCACGAAACTACGAGCCAGACGGGGAAGTCTACTGAATAGCCGGAGAGGTCGCGACCTTCGGCGATCGGGAGACATTTTGTCGCGGCCAAGCGACGTGGTGTTCGTGGCTCTATACTGCGGGGCATACTAGCAGGTGACAAGGCGTCGAGGATTGTGTTTGCTTCTATTCGTGTTTTCCTGTAGGCTACCAAGGGTGACCTTCGCAGATAAGAGAGGCCCGCCGTTCGTGGGTTCGGTTGGACGTCGGCTCTGAGAAACATTCGTTCCTGAAATCACCTTCTTCGTCCGTCACCGTAGCGCCGATACGGATCAGAAAACAGATCGAATCATAAGGCGTAAGGGCAGTTTTTTCCCACCGAAGGATCACTCCTGTGTGAATCGAGTTTGTAAGCAGCCTTGGCAGTGACATCTCGTTTTTTTTTTTTTTTTGTCTGGACTCGTCGCATTTATTTTTCACCCTGTAGCACCAGTCGACGGTACTGAACGCACGTCTGATACAGGTGTACGAGGAAATTGAAGGCTTACCAACTTTGGTTTACGACGTTCCGAGCACCGATGATGTGCCGCTTCGACACAAATGGTACCTCCCGAGACGCACGATAACCCCGCTGCGGAGCACGATTTATAATAACCATGATGGAATAACCACGAAGAATAATCATCAAGAATTTAAAATAACCATTCAATTCCAAATAAATTAATTCCAGGTCAATTAATTAGCATAAACTAAGTTAGCTATCTTCTTAATTATTTGTTACGGCAAGAAACTGTCGATAGGAAAGTTGTACATCAAATTTCAAAATGACTGACTGAAGTGTTTGCAACTAAGTACCGTTGATGAATTTTCTGATATGTGCCGTCAAAGAAAGCCAAATTGTTCCCGGCGCTTATTATCATGAAAAGATGAAGGGCTACGAAGAAGCTACGACGGCATTTTCAGATAATTCATATGCACACTAATGATTGCGTGTTCCTTTGCCCGACTCAATGAAGAATGGAATGCATTGGCCGTGTGAACGCGAGAAAGAAGTATAATGAAAGGACAATTTGAGAAGGACCTAAAATTACATCTAAAGTCGACGGATGAGTGCACGCCGTGAACAAATACCTTTGGGAAAGCGAACGGATGGTTCTCTTGGTCTCCGCGGTACTAATTAATGGACCATCTTCAGTGGTTTGATATGACTAGTGACAGCAGTCCTGGTACACTCCTCCATGACCTTGATCATGCGAGGCACAGTGTGCGGCATGTGAAATAAACACTGTGGTAAACCCAAGCCAAAAGTGCGTACAACCTCATTAACAACCACGAACATGTAACCAATAATTGAGAAAGGCTCCAATACACCGTCGGGATTAACCCACTGCTAAGCACCGGGGCCGCAAGTTTAAGCTTTGCTGGTTAACTATCTGTGCTTATTTTTGGTTCGCCAGACAAGGAACGAATTGCTAAACAGCTTTCGCTGTTAAAACGTTGGGTCGCACTAGAGTTACTATATATGTTCCCCTTGGGGCTCCCGTAGGGAGCATATACAGTAACTCTAGGTCGCACAAGCTTGTCAAGGGTTTCAATGCGTTAAACTTGCTAGCGTAGCAAGCGCCAAGAAGGGAGCTCGTGAATCGTATGTTGCAATATTTTTAAGGCAAGGCGAGATGCTTTTCTAAAGGCATAAGCCCGAACGAGTTTTCAACTCAGTCTGCATGACATCAGTCGGGCTTTCTTTAAATCCTAGCAATGATCTGAGCAACTTCCCAGAAATTACCAGAGCACCTACGAGGGTCTTGTGATAATGCAAGTGCGCACGATTGAAAGAGGGCTCGGCTCCATTGCGGTACGGCGTTCGACGTTTCGTCCTGCATGCAGATGCACAGCTCTACCGAAATTTCCCACGCTATAGAGTACGATCTACTCTGAATCGTTACGTAGTGTTCTTAACACAGTTCTGCGAAGGCAAGCACGCTGTTTTGTGGCGGTTCAGTTAAATGAGGGACGCTGTTTTCTGTAAAGTCCGAAGATATTTTTTTTTCGTTTTAAATGCGAAGCATTTCTTAGTGAACTTCGGCGAGTTTGAGCGTATCTATCTATCTATCTATCTATCTATCTATCTATCTATCTATCTATCTATCTATCTATCTATCTATCTATCTATCTATCTATCTATCTATCTATCTATCTATCTATCTATCCGCCTACGATTTTGTGCTCTCCTGGCCATTTCGCTAATCGGATGTTTGCGAAAATTGGTATGCCACATCATGACTACATGACGAACATAAATGACAGGTCATAACATGAAAATCATGATATGCATGTCATGAGTGGCATGATTTACATGCCACGGTCTTAGTGCTCTCCTGGCCGTTTCGCTAATGGGATGTAAGCGAAAATTGGTATGGAACAACATGACTGCCTGGCGAACATAAATGACAGGTCATAACATGAAAATCATGACATGCGTGTCATGAGCGGCATGATTTAAGTGTCACAGTCTTGGTGCTCTCCTGGTCGTCTCGGTAATTGAATGCATACAAAAATTCGTATGCCACAATATGACTGCACGGCGAACATAAATGACAGGTCATAACATGAAAATCATGACATGCATGTCATGAGCGACATGACTTACATGCCACACGTTTCGTTAATGGGACGTATACAGAAATTGGCATGTCACAACATGACTGCATGACAAACATAAATGACAGGTCATAACACGAAAATCATGACATGCATATCATGAGTGACATGATTTATATGCGACGGTCTTGGTGCTCTCCTGGCCGTTTCGTTAATGGGAGGTATACGAAAATTGGTGTGCCATAACATGACTGCACGGCCAACATGACTGACAGGTCACAACATGAAAATCATGATATGCATGTCATGAGCGACATGATTTACATGCCACGCGTTTCGTTAACGGGATGTATACGAAAATTGGCATGCCACAAGATGACTGCATCACGAACGTAAATGACAGGTCATGACATGAAAGTCATGACATGCATATCATGAGCGACATGATTTACATGCCACGGTCTTGGGGCTCTCTTGGCCGTTTCGTTAGTGGGATGTATAGGAAAATTGGTATGCAAGAATATGGCCGCATGGCGAACATAAATGACAGGTCATAACATGAAAATCATGACATGCATGTCATGAGCGACATGATTTACATACCACGCGTTTCGTTAATGGGACGTATACAGAAATTGGCATGCCACAACATGACTGCATGACACGTAAATGACAGGTAATAACACGAAAATCATGATATGCATGTCATGAGTGACATGATTTACATGCCACGGTCTTGGTGCTCTCCTGGCCGTTTCGCTAATGGGATGTATGCGAAATTGATATGGCACAACATGACTGCCTAAATGACATGAAAATCATGATATGCATGTCATGAGTGGCATGATTTATATGCCACGGTCTTAGTGCTCTCCTGGCCGTTTCGCTAATGGGATGTATGCGAAAATTGGTATGGAACAACATGACTGCCTGGCGAACATAAATGACAGGTCATAACATGAAAATCATGACATGAGTGTCATGAGCGGCATGATTTAAGTGTCACAGTCTTGGTGCTCTCCTGGTCGTCTCGGTAATTGAATGCATACAAAAATTCGTATGCCACAATATGACTGCACGGCGAACATAAATGACAGGTCATAACATGAAAATCATGACATGCATGTCATGAGCGACATGACTTACATGCCACACGTTTCGTTAATGGGACGTATACAGAAATTGGCATGTCACAACATGACTGCATGACAAACATAAATGACAGGTCATAACACGAAAATCATGACATGCATATCATGAGTGACATGATTTATATGCGACGGTCTTGGTGCTCTCCTGGCCGTTTCGTTAATGGGATGTATACGAAAATTGGTGTGCCATAACATGACTGCACGGCCAACATGACTGACAGGTCACAACATGAAAATCATGATATGCATGTCATGAGCGACATGATTTACATGCCACGCGTTTCGTTAACGGGATGTATACGAAAATTGGCATGCCACAAGATGACTGCATCACGAACGTAAATGACAGGTCATGACATGAAAGTCATGACATGCATGTCATGAGCGACATGATTTACATGCCACGGTCTTGGTGCTCTCTTGGCCGTTTCGTTAGTGGGATGTATAGGAAAATTGGTATGCAAGAATATGACCGCATGGCGAACATAAATGACAGGTCATAACATGAAAAGCATAACATGCACGTCATGGGCGGCATGATATACATGCCAGGCGTTTCGTTAATAGGATGTATACCAAAATTGCTATGGCACAACACGACAGCATAACGAACGTACATGATAGGTCATAACATTAGAATCGTGACACGCGTGTCATGACGGGCATGATTTACATGCCATGGTCCTGGCCCTGTACTGCTGTTTCGTTAATGGGATGCATACAAAAATTGGTTTGGCACGACATGACTGCATGACGATCATAAATGACAGGTCATAACATGAAAATCGTGACATGCATGTCATGAGCGGCATGATGTACATGCCACTCGTTTCCTTAATGGGATGTATACCAAAATTGCTATGGAACAACACGACTGCACGACGAACGTAAATGACAGGTCATAACGTTAGAATCATGACATGCGTGTATGAGCGGCATGGTTTACATGCCACAGTCATGGTGCTCTTGCGGCCGTTTCTCATGAAGGTGCTGTCGATACGGAGAGATTCCTACCCTACTGAGTATTGTCCTGCCTGCTGCAGTTTGACTTAGGCGATTCCTCTGAGAGATGAGGACCGCCGCACTGAGCTCAGCATAGGTGTTGTGTATACCAAGTGCTAACAGTCGCCACCATCGGTTGATCTGGTGCCCGGGCCACGCAGGGCTTGAGGGCAACGAAAGGGCGGCCGCTCTAGCTCGCGCGTTTTGTAACCGAGCGGAGGGTCCCTCTAATTCGTTAGCCATACCAATTCTAGCTAGGGAGATTCTTGTCCACCAGCGCTTCACGCGACAAAAATACGGGGCGCCTCATAAGTCCCTTAGTGGTGAAGATGCCGCCGATCTTCGCAAAATTCAAAGAGACGTTTACCCCCAACTATTGAAACTACACGCAGTATATCCGACTCTATACCAGGCCGTGTGTCCGTGGTGCGGCGGTAGGCCGACTCTCTACCACATCTCGTGGGGATGCACGAGCAAACCAAGCGACTTAGCTTATTATCTGGGCAGCACTTTAATGCCTAGTTCGCAGCAGTGGGAGGCACAACTCGCCAGCTCGGACCTGGGGGTGCAAATGGCGCTCCTGGGTCAAGTCCGGCGGGCACCCAAAGCCAGTGGAGCCCTGGACGTAGGGCCCCAACCATAGAAGCTCCAAGTTCACCCTTCCCCCTTTCATTCTAATAAAGTTACTTCTCTCTCTTGCGGCCGTTTCGTTAACTTCATATGTACCAAACTCGGTATAGCGAGACAACAATGCAAATCCATTTTACGTTCCTTATGCGTGCTTCGCATTTTTCTTGATTCCCACTGCACGTGGGATCTGCCAATTTTATTGAGTAGCGACAACTACCTCCCCTCCCAGCACCCTCTCGCTCAAAGCCCGCCTCGGAAGCCATGTTCTTCCCAAACACGTGGAAAGCGCGCGCACATAGCGCCCGGCCGTCAACGTACGCGTTCCTATCGAATATGATAGCGGACGTGCCATATGTAATGAAACGCCTGGTGAAACGCGCAACTTTCTTTGACGTTCTCTCGCTGCAGCATTCAAGTACCAGCTTTAGGAAGAACACGGCTGCCAAAAGCAACGCCGACGAATCAGATGCGCCAGCGGCACCATCAAAGCTTTTCGCTACTTCAAAAAAGCGGAAAAGATATCTAAGGACTTTAGTTTTCTGCAGCCCTTGTCGGGAGCACAGCTCAGCGTCTGTAGGCGCAGGGGAAAGGGAGTGAAAGGTTAGAAAGAAGAGGAAAGCCGTAGCGGAGGGCTCCGGAATTTTAAGCACCTGGTGTTTAACGCGTAGTGACATGGTGGTGGTGGTGGAAAGACATTTATTCAGAAAAGTACAGAGAGTTGCACTAAAGATGCACATGGGTGGTCTCCCTATTCCGGAAGTCCACTGGAGATGATCGCCGCTCGGGCGCGGGCCGCCAAGGAGCGCTGAGCGTCCCTGGTAGAGCAGCCGAGCAGGAACTCCTCCCAAGCCTCTATTGTGGGTAGGGGGAAGGGGGTGAAAAAGGAAGAGGTATGACAGGGGATACTGCAGTCATGTGATAGGTGTGGGCCAGGACACCACAGTGCGCGCAGTAGCCGTGTATATCCGGCATGAAGTGCTGGGCGGCCGCAGGACACAAGAAGGTGTTCGTCTGCAAGCAGGTCTCAGGAGTCGCTCGTCCGTCCTTAGAGAGGCCCCGTGCAGGGTCTGGGTAAAGACGGCGCGAGGTTCGATAATAATCAAGGATTTCGCGGTACTGCGTAATAGCTGAGGTGCCTGGGGGAGACGCGAGATTGGAGAGGGTAACGGCCTGGGAAGGAGAGACGCAGGCAGCGGCGTGGGCCGCTTCATTACCGGGGAGACCAGCGTGGCCAGGCGACCAGACAATGCGGATGGAGTGAGGATGAAAGCGCCATGAGGCCGCCTGGAGAAGCTGGGCGGCCAGAGAAGCTATGGTACCATGCTGGTATCGGGAACAGGCGAAGCGCGAGTCCGTGATAGTTACCCTTGCTGTGCGATGAGAGGCGGCCAGAGCTATGGCCACCTCTTCAGCCTGAGTTGCATTAGGTGAGCGGAAAGAGAGGCCGTCAATGTGGTGACCCTCGGAGATCACTGCGGCCGTGAAATGTCCGGAGGGGCTTGGCCCTGAAACATCTACATAGAAGACGCCAGGGGTGTCGGAGTATCGAGTGTGAAGAAAGTGTGCTCGTGCTAGGCGTCTGCCTGTGTGTTGACTGGGATCCATGTTGCGAGGAAGAGGCTCGACCCGAAGTTTTTGCCACCACAGCTCCGGAACGGAGGCATCGGGAGGTGGGGTAGAGAGCGGATTCAGTGAGAGCCTATCCAGAAAGCGGCGCCCAGGAGCCGTCTGGGACAGACGATTGATTTGATTTACATGATAGGCCTCCCGCAACTAGGAATACGAGTTGTGCACTCCCGAGGCCGCAAAGCGGTGATTGGAGGTAGCGATGGGAAGGTCTAGTGCTCGCTTGTAAACCGAGCGGAGCAGTGCGTCCAGCTGGTTCTCGTGGTGGCGACGCAAGCGAAGGTAGAGAGTACCGTATAGGACTCGGCTGGTCACAAACGCGTGAGCCAAGCGGAGGAAGTGCCGACCGCGAAGGCCGCCACGTTTGGTGGAGACCCGCCGAATAATACGGCTAACCTGCTCGCTAGTGCGCCAGAGACGCACAATGGTAGAGCCAGGGTTGAGATTGGAGGAGATGTGAAGGCCCAGTATGCGGAGTTCTGGCACGACCGATATCGGGCCAGACGGCAGAGATATTTGAAGTGGCGGAAGGGATGAGATCGACAGAAGAGATGATTTGGTAGGGGAACACTCCAGGCCGCGTGACGAGGCGTACTTGTCTAAAATAAGTGCCGCACGCTGTACGCGGTCTTCAGTTTCTGCGGGGATCCTGAGTTGGTCCATATGGTGATGTCATCCGCGTAAAGAGCATATGTATGCCCTCGACCTGGGCGAGGAGCGTAGGGAGCTGGAGCATAGCTAGACTGAAGAGGAGGGGGTGTACCGCGGGTGCCTAATGTATACGGACCGTGTTCGGCAGAGTCGATGCGGATGAGAGCAGTGCGATGTGAGAGAAATGAGCAGGTGTACCCGAAAGCCCTAGAGCCACAAATCGTGGCGCTAAGGTTGGTAAGGATGCTACTATGTTGCACGTTATCAAAAGCACCTCGGAGATCGAGGGCCAGTATGGCTTTGTCATTGTGGTGCATAGTATTAAGTCAGTGACGTCGTGCTTGAGCTGGAGAAGGACGTCCTGTGCAGAAAGATGAGGGCGAAGCCCGAACATCGAGTCAGCAAAGACGCCTTTTCTTTCCAGATATGCGGAGAGGCGGTCTCGGACCATGGTCTCCATGAGTTTGCCCGTGCAAGAAGTGAGCGAGATGGGGCGCAATGTCTCAATTCTGACGGACTAACCGGGTTTGGGAATGAATGTGACCACCGAAGTGGTCCATTCCGTGGGTAAGGGTTCGGCTTTCCATACTGCATTGATCAGATGTAAGAGCGAGAGGTGTGCTGAACCAGGAAGGTTGGCCAAGAGAGTGACTGTAATGTGGTGGTGCTTGAGGTTGTGGTGCTTCTGTTGTAAGCGCTTCTATGCGGGAGCGAAGCTTACGATTTAGCTTGAATCGTCGTCACCGGCGGGAAAGGCTGTGGCCTGCCTGGTGCAGTACCTCGCTTCATTTTAGTCAACGCCGACCGAAGGTCGGGAAGCGTGAAGGGGGCGTCGAGTTCAGGGTTGGGGAGCCCGGAGTATACATACTCGGGGTCCATGGGGTCCACGGTACGACAGAGATAGCGATCGCAGAGGTCGTTCGCGAGTTGGCTCGTCTGACCCTGATATGCATAGTAGGCTCGGCGAAGCTGGCGTTGAGTTTCCCCACGGGTGGTTGAAGAGTCTAGAAAGGTCCGAAAGAGTCGCCACTTATTCTTAGAGCTCATCTGGCCTGCAGCTTTCATGTAGGTATCGACCCAGTTTGTTTCCGCAATCTGGGCAGACTAGGCCGCTGCTTCTGTTGTAAGCGCTTCTATGCGGGAGCGAAGCTTACGATTTAGCTTGGATCGTCGTCACCCGCGGGTAAGGCTGTGGCGTGCCTCCCACAGGTAGAGGAGGTAAGGGTCCACTGCAGGGGCTGAGGTGGTGGTGCAAACGTTTTTGGTGTATGTTTGCTGTGTATGGAGGGTGTATGATGTCCATGCCTGGTAGTCCTGTGGGGATAAGAGCAGGGGGAAAGGCTTGGTGCGAAATGCTGACTAGTCCGTGATGCGGGCTTTAATTGCCCCATATTTGGCGCATTTTCCGCGTCAGGAATGCGATTTTAAGCACAAAGTGATCACTACTAAGAGTGTCGTCGAGGTTCTCCCATGTAGCCTGTCGAACGTTACGCGTGAGCGAGAGATCTGGGCATATATCGCGTGTCACCGAATTTCCCAGACGTGTGGGATGCGCTGGGTTAGTGAGCAGCGTGAAACCAAAAGTGGAAATGAGTTCCTTAAACGGCAACTCCGGCGATCTTTCAGTGTCCACTGATCTTAATCAAATTTTCAACATGTATTCTTCTCGGCACTGTAATAATATATTCCAAACCAGGCGGTTGCAAGTCATTTAGTTTTCCTGGAAACGAATTTTAAAATTTTTTAGCGGATTCCCCTGAGGGCCACCTTGTGTTTTTGACGTCGTCACCTCCAACACTGCCTACCCGAGCCTGCGGGACTTCAGAAGCAAAACGGCGGTACTTCAGCGTTCAAATCGTCGCTGTCAAGTTCAGAAAAGCTGGCATAACTCAATACATCGTCGGATGACCTCGCCACTGGAATTTTTCTCTATATTTCTGACGGCGGGAAGGCTGTGACGTCATCGCATACGCTGCAAGAAGCGTCTACGCGTTTCGGTTTCGGTTTGAACACGCCTTTCGGTCGGTTATTTAAAATTTTTGGTTCGTTTCTGAGAAAATTGAACCACCCTGGCTGTTACACTACTATCAGTGCTATTCAAAAACATTGATATCACAACATGGGGAAAAACCGCCGGAGTTGCCCTTTAAGCTTGCGGCCCCGAACCTTTTCAAAGTGCTATCCCCAGTGCGGACTAGGAGCGTTGAAGTCTCCAACCACGACTAGGGGTTGTCGAGCCGCCACTTGGAAAGCCCGATAAAAGAGGTCCGCGAAAGTGAGCGGTTGCAGATACGGGGGATATTACACATTAAGAATGTGAATTGATAGAGCCCCGAGCTTCTGGGGAAGAACGAAGATCATGCAGTAATCATAGGGAAGGTTAATGTCTAGATCAGCATTGAACAGCTGTATACGATTTGTGAACAAGTAAACATGGTGCCGCCAATATAGGAGCAGTAGCTTGAGAGGATAGGGTTTGGGCCGGATTCCTGAAGAGCAATGACGGCCGGAAGAGAGCCCTGAGATAGAAGAAAGAGAAGACGTGCGCGATTTCGCCTGTTCCCGAAACCCCTAGAGTTCCACTGTATGATTTCGAATTTAGATGATGGTAAAGATGTAGATGGTGGAGTCGCCATGATGGAAGTGCAAAGTTTTACGGGTCCTCCTCTATGCCCTGCCCCTGGCCTTGCGGAGCAGGAAGGGGGACGGAAGCCATGACGAGGGCCGGGGAAGAGGAACCGGCAACTTTGCGTCGACGCGGGGCAGAGCTGCTACCCGTAGAAACCGAGCGCGAGCGCGTTGATTTGGTGCGAAACTGGGTGAGAGCCCAGGCCTGAACCGCCTGAACTACCTCAGCTACAATGTATTCAACATTAATGGCTGACATGTGGCCGAGGACCGTACTTTCGAGGCGACTAATACGGTCCTCTAGTGGTAGGGTTTGGTCTATAGGAGAAAGGTTCTGATGTGCCCCCTGAGCTGGTGAAGTATCCGGCGCCGTGGTCGGAGGAGCGGGATAAGTACACGGGGTGGGCGTAGCAGGAAAGTTAACCTTAGGGACGGCGGGTTCAACCAATGAGGTAGCACACGGAGGCCCTGCCGGTTTCTGCTATTACCGTTCTAGAGCTGCGACCTGCTTAGTGAGAGCTGCGATTTGCCGCTGAAGAAGGGCATTGTGTTTTCGTAGAGCAGAGAGCTCTGAGGAAGGAGGAGGAGCAGAGGGAAGGAGAGGCTGAGGAGCAGTCATCCCTGCCCAGCTGCTTACCTGAGGTGATGCCATGACAAGCGGCGGGCAGTGAACAGTGGTGGCCGGCGGTGGGGTCGCCAGCGTGTTGAGAGGCGATCTAGGCTTGGCTTGGGAAGCCGCTTGCAGGCCCGCTTACGGCGGTGCAGAGAGTTTGGGGTTAATGGTGGTGCAGATTTCCGGTACTTCCCTGGGTATCCCCGAGCACCGGTTTCATGAGTGCCGGAGCAGAGGAGGCATGTCGGGTTGCATTCATGTTGAGCTAAGCCGTCCGGAGTCACTTGAACTTGAGTGCCATAGCGGGTACAGCGACCGGGAGTGGGTCGCGGGCAGGCCGAGGGTCGATGCCCAATGGTGCCGCAGAGAGAACAGGCCGGGATGGTCTTCTTGTAAGGGCGTACGCGGGAGCTTCGTGCCCTCGAAGGTCCCCACCGCTGCGGTAGAGTTACCGAGTTTGCGGACCGCCAGGATACCATTCGAGTTCTGATTTGATGCGTTGCCGGGTTTCATCCGGATTGATGGTGATGATACCCCGGCTAATTTCCCCGGACGCCTTGGCATGGCCTCGAAAAGTGAGTTGCTGGTCTCCCACCAGCAATTGTATATTCCCAAGTAGGCGCTGCGCCATAATGACGAGGTGACACTGCACACGAGAGCGTTTTGGTCCCACACTGACCCCACGTGGAGAGTGCCGGACGAGGGTCCTCCCAGGTATGTACGCATCGCGTCGCGCGCACGATTCAATTTCAAGTCCAAGTTCCCTTATTTTACCACATACATGGAATTCACATAAGTGGTAGGGACGAGGGAAAGAAAGCTGCATTGAAAACAGCTTGACTAGCCCCACGTCCCCAGTTCACTATGGCAGCATGGCAGTAAAAGAAAAGTACATTTCAAGATCGGTGTCAAATGAGAAAAACACATAATATCCACAGAAAAACATATTTACAAAAAGTGAAATTTAACTATAAGCATATTTAACAGCATGCTTAAGAGAGAAGTGTTAGACAGTGTGCGAACATTTTCAAAAGAAATCTTGAATTTATTTATTGTCTTCGGCATGCAATAACCTAATGTTTGAAAGCCATAGTTTGTGCGCGGCCGTGGCACATACCACTCTTCCGAATGTCTGTTTTGGCGCGAAGAAGGATTTAGTTGCAAGTTAGCTACACTATCGCACGGAAGGACGGATTTGAGCTCGAAAGGAGCGCGAGGTTTCAGCACGACGATGTAGTCGTCGCGGGAGAGACGAGGCGTATGGCGGGGTCGCCACTTGAGTTGATGCATCGGCTAAGAAGAAGCGGCAGTGCGCGCACCCTCTGTAGAGGGGTGCGAGGACGAGCCGGATGCAGCCGCCTTTTGCCGGGCGCCGGCGCGCGGCTGAGATTGCTTTCGTTCCCAAAGTTTCGCCATGTCGGCTAAATACTCGTTCTCCGAGCGCATAGCTTGGTCCGAAGAGGTGGTCTCCATCGTCACAACTTGAAGTGAGGTCGGATCATAGCCCGTAACCGTGGTGGCGGCCGCCATCGCGCCGGGAAAACCCGGGCGTTGCGGAGCTAGGCCTGCCGGGACGAGGTATGGCGCGGCGTCGCGTCGGTGTGGAGGTCAAACTCGCAAAAGTTGCCGAAAAGGGGGCCCACCAGGACGCGGGTGGTATCCAGATGAAGCAGAGAACTTGGTGGTGGCGATGAGTCCAGGATTTTTCACCACTGACGTGAAGGGCCGTAATAATCGGTGATCATTGACGGAGCCGATGCGGAGAGCGTCCGTCGCCTTCGAGCGCTCTGCGCCTTCCTTCGAGTGCACGGAGGAAAGTCGTAGTGACATCGCACACGATCCCGGCTGTGGCGGTCGCATTTTCGATGGAGCCGAAAATGCCAGAGGCCCGTATACTGTGCGTTGTCAGTGCACGTTAGAGAACCCCAGGTGCACGGTCAAAATTTCCGGAGCCCTCCAATACGGCTTTTCTCTCCTTTATGTCTCTTTCACTCCCTTTCCCCTACCCCCACGGACGCTTACCGAACCACAACCCATAATCATCATGATCACACTACACGGGTTTCTGGCATTTTTCACCCATTGGCATGTCATATTCTTGATGCCGCATGCCTGTCATCGTAACTCATGGGTCACCGCTGCCACCACATCATATGAAAGGGTGCTATTTGGCCACACTTGGTCCTTGTGCCAATAAAAACCACGTGTCATCATCATGCCGCGTTTGTGTAAAGGGGCAGCTTGTGGCTCTCCAGTAGCAAATAGTACTTTAGCTGTGATCCCAACAAAGTCCGCAAACTATAAATTCTGTGCCTCAAGCGCTCCTTTACCACATCTCTTAAGGACAAGCATCTCTGTCCTCTTCCTGCGGAAATGTTAAAGACCCGTGTACTGCACGATGTCCGGGCACGCCCCAGTACGGTGGTACTGTGCTATTCGGTTGCTGATCCGAAGATCGCGGGATCTAAACCCCGCCGCGGTGCCTACACCTCGACGGAGGCGAAATGTTGAGGACCGCGTACCGTGCGATGTCTGTGCACGTTCAAAGAACTCAAAGTGGTCGAAATTTCCGGAGCACTGCACTAAAGCGTTTCCTTATTTCCCACTATTTCATTCCTTCTTCCCTATCTCCATGGACGCTGAAGTGTGCGTCCTGCAAGGGCTGCCGGAAAAAACATCCTTTCCTTAACCGAACTGCAAGTATTGCTATCATGCTGATGCTAGAGTGCGGCAGTATATGTGAATGCAATGTAATATCTGCAGGTCCCTGCCGCTGTGTCCAGCCTACGTATGTGCGCAAAGCTACCGCGGCCAATGAAGTTCTACACGTCCGTTACGCAGCACGGCACGGCTGAATAGGGTGTAATTCTGTATTTTCTAAGCAAACCAACAGTTTGGACTCCAGTAGCAGGTGGCAAAAAGCAATCGTTGTGCGCGGAATTTACTCTTGATACCGTAGTGTGTTCACGGAGCTCTGCTGCGGAGCCGGAAGACGAGGATTCGGTCTCGTCCTCGGTGGTTGCGCGCCTCGATGTATGTGGAATGCGAGGGGACGGTGTACGTACTGCACAATTCCAGTGCCTCTTAAGAACCCAAGGGGGCTGGCTGTAAGGCACGCCGTATAGCGCATGTAGCCAAGGGCTTACTACAGCGCGCCTCGTAACCGTATCGTAGGTGATGGCTCATAATGCCCCTCAATTATTAATTATTATTGACATGGCTATTAGACTGAAAATGTGTTAACATGCCCAACTAACGGTTTATGCTTTCCCAATGAAGGGAATGAAGAATGCGATGTTTTTTTTTTTTTTTTTTTTTTACGAACACAAGGTCAGGATATCGCTGGAAGCCAGCTTATTCCCCTACCACACCAGATGTGTACACTTATTTAGGCCACAGAACCATCCTTTTTCTTTTTTTTTTCAGCAGCCGACAAAAACCTCAGCAATCTGTTGCTGACGTGAGCTATAGTGTGAAAGTAGGAAAGAGGTCAAGGTAAAAACGGACGAGGACTAGTGCGCGCTGTCACACTCACACAACGTTTTCTTAAGGACACCTGCTCATTTTTGACCCATTCATTCTATATTCGAACAACCTTCGTCGCTTCAGTGTCTGCGCAGAGGACAGAACCGTGAAATGATCTAGCGTAATTACTGGTTGGTTTGTAAGGCAAAGAAACCATCGTGTGGCAGCTCATTCGTCTTACTCAGTTGCATGAAGGATTGAGATGGATCGCTGTCTGATTCCATCTCCACAGGTTGACTTCAGTAGACTATAGCAGGAACTACGAAGGCTTTGCGTGTTGTACGCATGACGCGCAGGGATCAGTCAAAAGAAGGTAGTAACTGCACCAGTTGCTACATCTACGGCAACTTTACTAGATCTATAGCGGACGTTTTACTACCTTAAAAGTACATGAGTGGTTGTAAGTTCTGTCGTTACTACTAAGTACCACTACTACCCACTCCTGACAGTAGTACATTATGCTGTATTTGTGATCGGCTTGTGCAGAATTTTGCCGAACCACAATCGATTTGATTATGTTCGAATAACAGTATCGTGAAACGTCGTGGCACACGCGGAAACAGCAAAATATATAAGAGAGAGAGAGAATATTTTATTGATGAATCCGGAGATGTTAGCCTGGTTAATGGCCTGGCTTGCTACTCTAGGTGTTTAGCGGTGATTATGATATTTACAATGATCACGTGTAACGCAACACGTACATACTGTCACACTTACTCACACACTCATATATACATATATACACTATAACGCAGTTTACAGGGTTTCGTGGAGGCATGTTGCCCGTAGAAACATTATCAGGGCCTTAGTGCTGCGTAGTGCGCAGGCGCTGTCCTGCCACGGGCCTAGGAGATGACGCAGCTCCAAGGTCGAACCGTGTTGCAAACGAAGCGCTGCCTTCAGAGTCTTTCTCTCCGACTCGTAGCGCTGGCAGTTGCACATGACTTATTCAAGGTCCTCTCGTGTGTTGCATGTAGAGCACAATGCAGAATCAGATTGTTGTATTTTGTGCTTGTAATGTCTTGTGTAGGCTACATTAAGTCTTAATCGGTGAAGGCACGCCTCAACAAAAAATATATAAGGATCTGGATCCAAAACATTTATTTCTGAACTGAACCCATGTTTGCTCAAGTGTAAAACGTCTGCCCGCTAAAGTATGGCCACAAGTATTGTTAACGCCGCTGCTAGTACATGCTGCGCAGAAGCGTTGATATTCGGTGTAATGCTGCTTGTGCTCTTGTTTCGGGTTCGGATATGTTTCTATGCAACTGTAACCTAAATGTGTCTGCGTGCAGGTTATTTACTGGGCTAATCACATGTCGTAAATAGCGAACATTAATTAGTGTAACATCACGCAATTACTCGTATCAGTCGATGCAACCGGATAATGCCGCACCTCTTTATTCTTACTTGATCTTATTCTTTTGTAATAGAATCGGTTTGACATGGGAGCACGTATAAAATGAACCGGCATAATCCAGATAAATATATGAATGGTAGTAACATTACTAAATTTGGTTACTGCCCTTACCTGCAGGTAGTAACTACAGGTAGTAAATGACACGGTAGTAAAGTTACTACCTGGTAGTTTACTACCTGTAGTTACTACTTAGTAAATGTTGTGATAAGCATTGACTACCTCAGTGTTACGAAGTGTCTCTAACTTATTTCATAAGAGTGCACGGAAGGAATCTTTATGACAGAAATACTTTCTCCGTAAAGTAGTCTTAGCGAACTATAAGGGACCAGATTTCTTCAGCCATTTCGCTTGGTATGTTGCTATCCTTGGTCCTTGTGCCAATAAAAACCACGTGTCATCATCATGCCGCGTTTGCGTAAAGGGGCAGCCTGTGGCTCGCCAGTAGCAAATAGTACTTCAGCTGTGATCCCAACAAAGTCCGCAAACCATAAATTCTGTGCCTCAAGCGCTTCTTTACCATATCTCTTAAGGACAAGCATCTCTGTCCTCTTCCTGCGGAAATGTTAAAGACCCGTGTACTGCACGATGTCCGGGCACGCCCCAGTACGGTGGTACAGTGACTGTGCTACTCGGTTGCTGATCCGAAGATCGCGGGATCTAAACCCCGCCGCGGTGCCTACACCTCGACGGAGGCGAAATGTTGAGGACCGCGTACCGTGCGATGTCTGTGCACGTTCAAAGAACTCAAAGTGGTCGAAATTTCCGGAGCACTGCACTAAAGCGTTTCCTTATTTCCCACTATTTCATTCCTTCTTCCCTATCTCCATGGACGCTGAAGTGTGCGTCCTGCAAGGGCTGCCGGAAAAAAAAAAAACATCCTTTCCTTAACCGAACTGCAAGTATTGCTATCATGCTGATGTTAGAGTGCGGCAGTATGAATCTGCGAATGCAATGTAATAGCTGCAGGTCCCTGCCGCTGTGTCCAGCCTACGTATGTGCGCAAAGCTACCGCGGCCAATGAAGTTCTACACGTCCGTTACGCAGCACGGCACGGCTGAATAGGGTGTAATTCTGTATTTGCTAAGCAAACCAACAGTTTGGACTCCAGTAGCAGGTGGCAAAAGCAATCGTTGTGCGCGGAATTTACTCTTGATACCGCAGTGTGTTTACGGAGCTCTGCTGCGGAGCCGGAAGACGAGGATTCGGTCTCATCCTCGGTGGTAGCGCGCCTCGATGGATGTGGAATGCGAGGGGACGGTGTACGTACTGCACAATTCCAGTGCCTCTTAAGAACCCAAGGGGGTTGTAAGGCACGTCGTACAGTGCACGTAGCCAAGGGCTCACTACAGCGCGCCTCGTAACCATATCGTGGTGATAGCTCATAATGCCCCTCAATTATTAATTATTATTGACATGACTATTACACTGAAAGTGTGTTAACATGCCCAAGTAGCGGTTTATGCTTTCCCAATGAAGGGAGTGAAGAATGCGATGTTTCTTTCTTTCTTTTTTTTTTTTTACGAATGCAAGGTGAGGATATCGCTGGAAGTCAGCTTCTTCCCCTGCCACACCAGATGTGAACACTTATTTAGGCCACGGAACCGTCCTTTTTCTTTCTTTTTTCAGCAACCGACAGAAACCTCAGCAATCTGTTGCTGACGTGACCTACAGTGTGAAAGTAGGAAAGAGGTCAAGGTAAAAACGGACGACGACTAGTGCGCGCTGTCACACTCACACCACATTTTCTTAAGGACACCTGCTCATTTTTGACCCATTCATTCTATATTCGAGCAACCTTCGTCGCTTCAGTGTCTGCGCAGAGGACAGAACCGTGAAATGAGCTAGAGCAGCGTAATTACTGGTTGGTTTGTAAGGCAAAGAAACCATCGTGTGGCCGCTCATTCGTCTTACTCTGTCGTATCAAGGATTGAGATGGATCGCTGTCTGATTCCATCTCCACAGGTCGACTTCAGTAGACGATAGCAGGAACTACGAAGGCTTTGCGTCTTGTACGCAGGACGCGCAGAGATCAGTCAAAAAAAGGTAGTAACTGCACCAGCTGCTACATCTACGGCAACTTTACTAGATATATAGCTGACGTTTTACTACCTTAAAAGTGCATGAGTGGTCGTAAGTTCTGTCGTTACTACTAAGTACCGCTACTACCCCTTCTGGCAGTATTACATTATACTGTATTTGTGATCGCCTTGTGCAGAATTTTGCCGAACCACAATCGATTTGATTATGTTCGAATAACAGTATCGTGAAACGTCGTGGCACACGCGGAAACAGCAAAATATATAAGAGAGAAAGAGAGAGAGGATATTTTATTGATGAATCCGGAGATGTTTGCCTGTGAAAAGCCTGTGAAAACTAGCCTGTGAAAAGGATCGACGGTCATTATCTCGTGGTGCTCATACTTTTCATAATAATAATAATATGGTGCTGACTGTTCATGATGGTATATGGTTGGCTTTTTTTTTGGGGGGTGATGAGTAATTATGCATATGAAGTACAAAGTATTTGCACTTGTTGGGGCCCTTGTGACGTCCGCGCTGTGCGTTTGTTATAGAAGTGGTGCAGCGGGGCAACTAGGCCAGTATCGATAGATATACTGTCAAGGCCGGAGGAAATCGCTTCAGTGACGTTGAAACGCACAATCTCTAGTTCTGTCATCTTTCGCAAACACGCTTTTCTGGCCTTCGCAGAAAAGATTTGAATCGAGCGCTTCGGGCGGCAGTGCTATATGCTGCGTTATTTTTCCACTTATGATCTTTCACCACGAACCTTAAAATATGTAAATCACGAAAGTGACGCGTCTCCACGAACATGCCTTAACCTGTGTGGTCGTGCATCAGCATCTGCCTGAGTCCTTGTGCACTGTCGCACTGTCGTTTTTAGCACAGGGTTTAACGAAATCTGGAATCCAAAACATCACCGAGTGCCTCGCACTTGAAAGTGTCTCGGGAAACCCCGACGTGTAGTGCTGTTCGTTTGGTAGACTGCAAGACTAGGCCTGAAGATAATTTTAATATGCGCACTGTAAACGAAACTGTAAAAAAGAACGAAAACTGTAAAAAAGAACGAAAAAAAAAAACACCTTTGTATCTTGGGTTTTTTCATTGATCTTCGTATTTCACATTGCCGTTAGATGCGGCAGCTGCAAAGGTACATCAATCTCCGCATGGCAACATAGATCCGATGAGGCACTCTCAAATGAGAGCCTGTGACTGCGTTGGTACAGGCTCTTTAAACACTCTGCATGAAAGGTAGCATTCTCAGACGCGCGTATTTGCTAACGAGCTCAGCAGAAAGATTTAGATTGATAACTTGCTCTCGCAGCATTTTCACCATCCATCCACGTGAACATTCTTTTTTTTCCCTCCTTTTCTTGCTCACTTGTGAAACGTTGATTTCTGCGCAGCGACACTGTGAGCACAGCTGTTCACCGGAGACGCGGTGCCATAGGACGGGTTGTGCGCTCTGCCACTATTTTTCCTCCTGCGAGCGTCATTCCTGCTTTTTAAGCACTCATTATAGTTAGACTGCACCGCGCACGTTCAATGGAGGTTTCTTTTACGAGCAGGTTGCATTAATGCATTAATATTGCATTAATGTTGGACTCAAAAGGAATGCGTTAGTTCGTGTTGCTATGCGGTGCAACGCTCACAGGTTTAGCGTGCATTAATAAAGCATACTTCGCTGCTTGTTTTTCATTGGTAATGGAAACCGAGAGGGCGAAAGGTAGAACAAGGCATAGGCGGAGAGTACGGGGGGGCTCGGGGGCTCGAGCCCCCCCCCCCCCCGAACTTTCCAAGGGGGGCATAGCCCCCGCCGGAGCCCGGAGAGGAGGATCTTTATGTGTAGTGCAGAAGTATAATCGTAACGGGCTGAACGCTCTCGGCAAAGCGTTATGGATAAATGATACGCGAATGCACGCGATGATGAACTCACATGGGTAGGCCCAAGGAGGTAGGCCTCACCGCAAGCTGTGGTTGCTAGCCGGACCTATGCGCAACTCACACGGGTAGGAAAGCATGCATTGCTTTCCTCCCCATGTGAGTTGCGCATAGGTCCGGCTAGCAACCACAGCTTGCGGTGAGACCACACTCGCCGATCGACGTGCCTGGCGTGTGAACGACCGGCGATGAAAGAAGTTACACCTCCTTTCGGGATTGTACCACGGGTGTACAAAGGCCAACTGCACAGCCTAGACAGCGGATTTTTGGGGGGTTACGCCTTTTAAGGGGATAATGGCGGCGCCAAGGGAGGCCTCTTGTTAAAGCGGTTCGCTACAGCGGCGGCGGAAGTCCAATAATTGGCCTATACGAAAAACAAACTCTATAGCCACTTTTCTTAATCTAAGTCTTTAATATTGAAATTAAAAACTGGCCCAACGTTTCGAGGCCCATTCGGTCTCTTCATCATGGGGTGACTGTCCGGCCGGCTCTGAAGCTATAGCGACTTTTCTTAGTGATTGTCTCCACCGTCGTTCCTCCCACCTTTCTTGTGTCGGTGTTGTTTTCTCCATTGGGTCCCAGTTGAGCCGTTGATATTTCCAGGTGTTGTTTGGACGCGCCACGGCTCTAAGAATTGCCTTTTGGTGCGGTTACCTTCCGTGTCGAGGACCAGGGCGTCGTCGAAGTTGATGTGATGGTCTTTCTTTTCGCTGGGTTCTGCGAGCGCGTTCCGCGTAGCGTTGAAGCTGCGTACGTCATTTTTGTGTTGCGTATCCTTTCCGGAAAGCTTTTTGTCTCACCGATGTAAGTGGCGTGGCAATCGGCGCACGGAACCTCGTACACTACCCGGGGAATCTTTCTTTTGGCAGCCGGTGTATTGTAAATCATTTTTCAATTACGTTGATACGTTACGTGAGTACTTACACAAAAATTCTGCATATTGTTTGTTTCTTTTGCAACAAGTAGCTAATGACCTGCTTACTCCGGCTGTAAACCTCGAAGGCTCGAGCGCGCGATTATTAATATTTTGTGTACGGTTTTGTGGAGCCCAGATGCATTTTCCGTTTGAAAGAGCGATGAGTATTCCATCGGATGGTATTCCATCCGATGGAATACTCATCGCTCATCCGATGGAATACCATCACCCAGGCTGGTATTCATGTAAACACAGCTGACTACATGTGCACACAAAACCGCGTTCACATGACTACCGCGCGGACAACTCTTTTGAGTGAAGGCTCCCTGGGTGCTGCTGTAATGCCCTCTGGGAAGTTTCAGACATGCGTGATCCCTCAACAACGCGCTGCCGAGGCGAGGACGTCAGTTTGTACTCCGGTGCAATTCTGCCCCCTGTTTCCGTCGGAAGCGTCTGCTAGGATGAGCGCTCTCCCAAGAATCATGACAGCAACACAAACTAGTCACGCAACTGGTCACTGGTTGTTTACATGAAGCAGAAAAGTGCGTTTCGCATGCAGTGGCGCAACACGCACGTTCAAATTGATATTAAATATGTTCTAAGCTATATCAGCCGTTGATATTTTGTGGATGAGGCGTGTGTGTCGACACAAATCTATCCCGCAAGTTATCTCGATCGCCTTAAATTTTGTGTCAGTACTCCTTTAACTTGTGTTTAATTCACTGGGTTACGATTGCATGACAATGTTACAAATGTTAAGTGCAAATAATCGTGTAAAGTTCAAAATTATTTGCACGAAGGTGACTTGCTGTGACGTTTTTTTCTTCTCTTGTGCTTTCTATGTCATTTGGGAATACATTGCTCCATTTATTGTAAAATAAATATTTCTTGGAAAAAATAATGTCAGATGGGAATTTACAGCGATGTTGATGCATTCGCGGCCGGACTGGGAAAGCGACGCGCGCAAATGCGCGCGCATCGCTCCTCCAGTCCGGCGTGTGGCAGTTTGCCAGTTTTCATCATCAGAAAAAAAAAAATTAAAATGAAAATTGCCTGAGCTCCCCCGCGTTTTTGAAAAATATGGGAGAGGGTGAGGAGGAAAATTAGAGAAAGAAGGATGAGAAAGGGTAGTTGGAGAATGAGGATAGAAGACCGCAGGGAAGATCCCGGCGCCCCCCCCCCCCCCGGAAAATGAAAAAGTCTCCGCCTATGGAACAAGGTGCGGTACATGAACGAGCTCTCCCTCTTTCGGTGTTGAAGTTAATTAAGAAAATCACGGGATGTTAGACGCGTGCATGTCAGAATACCATCTGAGGGATAACAATGGCTGCATGTAACAGAGTCACGTCTAGATCCGCCGATGCTTGTATAAACGCCTAGCTTGAGTAGATTGCCAGACAGATGTCGCAGCACTTTTTCCGAGCACTTGACGGGTGGCCGAGGGATGCAATAATTGCTGTGAGAAATGGATAGCCATATCTTAAGCTTAACAGAGGTAATTATGTGAAGCCATCGATTCTTATCTTCCCTCAATTATACTCAACGATCATTCAGCTGTCTGTCATGTTAAGGTATGAAAATAAGCGATACCGCTCGGGGCGTTGACTATAATTATGAGCCCATGCCTGCTTTGTTCAGTCAAGAGCTGATTCTGCTAGACTAATTGTTTCGCGGGCCTTTACTATCAATCGTATGTTTTTCAGGCACGTACCACGATCACACGATTCCCTTAAAACAAAAGAAAGTAAATTGTTTGGGGCTGAGCTCTCTCGACAACTTTTTTCTTGTCGTTTCAATTCGCACCCGCAGTTTTATTTATTTATTTATTTATTTATTTATACAATACTGCTAGCCTAAGCAGGCAGTAAACAGGAGGGGAGTACAAGATACACCAATATATAGAAGCTCGGAATACATCCTCGGTCACAGCAAACATGCGCTCCCCCTAGCCGTATATACAGTTCAGGCCCTTGATTTACTTTCCGCATCGGAGTGACTGGCTCCGGTAAGTAAATTGGTAAGCACTTTAACTGCATGGCACTGCAGCTGCTTGCCGTAGAAAATGAGGTCACGTATTTATTACAGTACGTTCGTTGTGAAACGGTAGAGCGCCTGTTTTTAATGCGTGCCAGACACTGGATTCAATTTTCTGTTCTGAACGGAGTCAGATGATTTCTTCAAATGGGTAAATAGGTTTCTCGTCATGAAAGGCGGCTAGTTAAGGGTATGCCAAGGTTTTAGGGCGCACCATGTTCATTGTATCGTTGTCGAAAGAGTCCAGCATCTATCGCTGCTGTGAAAGCCTGCTTGACGGTCTGCAACGTACAGGCACAACAGGCACAAGCGCGCTTGCGACCAAGTTTTCGGTAGAGTGAAGTTTCAAGTTGATTGGTTAGACACCGACACCGTGTGAAATTTGTCATGGGATTGCAGTGCCTGAAAGTAAGGCCCGCTCTTTATTTCTTAAATGATCGAGATCGTAGGCGTCGAAAAAAAGAAAAACTACAATAACTGTAAGTGTGGCAGCAGCTTACCTGGCAAGCTCAGTCGGGATGTTTAGTTAGCACACACACACACACACACACACACACACACACACACACACACACACACACACACACACACACACACACACACACACACACACACACACACACACACACACACACACACACACACACACACACACACACACACAAGTTTGTTCATTCGCATTTAATCATAATTGTAGGCTACTCACGTGTATCATGTAAGACTTTAGAACGGTGAAGAGAAATATGTAATCTACACACGTGTGTGTAACAGAACCACGGCCTTTTTCACTTTGGCGGCCACCAGGAGAAAGGCGTTTCTCCCAAGGAACACACAGCTATCTTACCGCGGACAAATAGCCGCGATCCTCGACTTGTGTACCTTCCACTCGACTTGCTGTCACCGTTTCTTGGTTGCTCGGTCCAAGGATGACCTCATTCAACACCACACGTGCTCTCTACGCTGCTATCATCTATGCCCTGCCGTGAGCGTCGTTCCTGCCACTCGTATATCATTCCTTTCGTGTGCGTCAGTTGCGGTGAACGTGTGATAGTGGCAAGAATGGGCTTTTGTACGCTCCACACTGCCCTTCCGGAGAATAGTTTGCTGCTAGAGGTCAGCGATGCCTTATCTGCCAATCAATATGTGCTGAGTCAATGCAGTATATTCAACCTGAGTAGCACTCGTGTCACGCAGGGAGGAAATAGGTGGGATGAATTTGATCACAACTTAATTTGATCACGTTAAGTTAGTATTGCGGTCAAGGGCACGTGCCTCAAATGCGCGTTGTGGAATACCTTGCAACCGGAAGGGGGAGTGACGAAATTGTCTTAGATTGTGGTTGTAGGTGCTTCATGTGCAGAGGCTCTTTCTGTGGCCACACACACCACATTACCATGTCGACCGCCTGCGCATGCAACCAGCTTGTACAGGAGACTTACACTACTCCATGAGTGCCCACGAACACAACATATAGTTCGAACATGCCCTGCGTCATCACAACACAACTATTACCTACGCGCACTTCCCCCGATACCTTCATTTAAAACCAGCCCGCGCATTCTTAATGCAATTGGTGACCCTAATGCGCGAATCCGCCGTTGTCACTCCTTCACCTTCCCATTCCGCAGACGCCTCCTAGTTTCTTCTCATCACCTTACAAATCTACTCACATGAGGTATCGTATTGGATGCTGTACGCCATAGCCGTTCTTCAGCCTAATGATGGCGAGGGCACCTCTACGGCTATGACGCCCGCACCAACCATCAACCATACTATATCATACATCACCCTCACTGCAGCTCACTGCATTGCTGCTATGTGGCTTTGTAAGATGGCCTGGCTACCTGTCTAGTCTTTAACCACTTGCAGGCCTGAACCCTCCCTTCCCTCCATTCTGGCAAGCTTCACCTGAACTTACCGGCACTCCATAGCAGCCCGTCTCCTCAAGCATTTTTCCTTGTCTCCAACTCTTTGGATCGTCATTTTCCCATTGCCACCACGCCCTCGTCAACTGAACATGTTCTACATGCTGGTGTCCCTGGTCCCCAAGTCATCTGCTGCACAAGGACCGACTCCTTCCGCCCGCCTTCTCATCGCCTTGCCCTTCGGCACAAGCACCAAGTGAAGGGGACACGTTCTTTACAGTGAAGGACAACAGCAGCATCTTGTCTCTCCACTACAAAACACCTGGACTAAACCATAGTTTATATAATTGGTAGCTGCTCAGTTTTCGCGATAGGGCATTACGTTTGTTGCATTTCACGCATTTAAGACATATACATTGGCACATCTGCACTAAACTATACCCGGGAGCCTTCTCTGCTGGCAACTCAAATCGGCATTATCGTAATTGGCATGACCTTAAACTTTCACGCCTCATTACGCGCAGATTGACCCCTTACTGCTTTGGCCTCCTACACCCTCCCCCACCTTTTTTGTTAGATAATTGGCTCTCCCTCGAAATTCACCTTTCGGGAATATTTCCCTTCTTTTTTTTATTTTACAATTGGCTGTAAGCCCGATATAACTTCGGGTGGTGCGGGCTACCCCCACATTATTTTAATTTGTTTCGATCGCAGGGGGACAAATTTAACACACACACACACACACACACACACACACACACACACACACACACACACACACACACACACACACACACACACACACACACACACACACACACACACACACACACAAATGTGTAAATTCGTATTTAATCATAATTTTAGACTACTCAGGTGTATCGCGTAAGACTTTAGAACGGTGAAGAGAAATATGTAATCTATACACACGTGTAACAGAACCACGGCTTTTTTCACTTTGGCGGCCACCAGGAGAAAGGCGTTTCTCCCAAGGAACACACAGCTATCTTACCGCGGACAAATAGCCGCGATCCTCGACTTGTGTACCTTCCACTCGACTTGCTGTCACCGTTTCTTGGCTGCTCGGTCCAAGGGTGACCTCATTCAACACCACACGTGCTCTCTACGCTGCTATCATCTATGCCCTGCCGTGAGCGTCGTTCCTGGCACTCGTATATCATTCCTTTCGTGTGCGTCAGATGCGGTGAACGTGTGATAGTGGCAAGAATGGGCTTTTATACGCTCCACACTGCCCTTCCGGAGAACAGTTTGCTGCTAGAGGTCAGCGATGCCATATCTGCCAATCAATATGTGCTGAGTCAATGCAGTATATTCAACCTGAGTAGCACTCGTGTCACGCAGGGAGGAAATAGGTGGGATGAATTTGGTCACAAGTTAATTTGATCACGTTAAGTTAGTATTGCGGTCAAGGGCACGTGCCTCAAATGCGCGTTGTGGAATACCTTGCAACCGGAAGGGGGAGGGACGAAATTGTCTTAGATTGTGGTTGTAGGTGCTCCATGTGCAGAGGCTCTTTCTGTGGCAGGGCTCACTTTCTTTGTAACCGCGCCACGATGTTTGTCTGCCTTCGTTCTTACACGACCAAGTGTTTAGCGAAAACGTCCAATACAAAATTTGGGTCAGCTTCGCACTATAGTGGTGCGAAGACTGAGGAAGCAGTGGAGCTGGTGTGCAATACCCTCTTCCTTTCTCTCCTCCTCGCTTCTCTTTCCAACCCCTTGCTGTACTATACTGGGCTTCTGGGTATAATGTCATACGATTATAATAACGCCACCACCAAGGTTTCACAAAGACAAAAACACAGCTTGCGCAAGACAGACAAGACGTCTGGCGCCCCGGTGCACCAGACAAAAAGTCTTAGACTCTCTGACACCCTGTCCTGTCGCCTTCGGTGTTTTTAACAGTGAAGCATCTCTACGTCGATGTTTGCTCGTTTCATACCCGTGGTAACCGCATGAGACAAAAGCGTAGCCACTCGTGCCTATGACCAACTACTACACGGTGGTGGTCACCCTTACAAAAATACCATATATGGTGTTATCAGGAATTGGGCATATGTGGCTATATATGGCACGTGCCCGTATGTGGCCGTATTTGCCTAAATCGTGATAGAAACATATGTGGCAATGAAAGACACACACGAGGAATGCCATGCAACACTGATGCGCATTCTCTGCCTTTCAATAAAGAGCTCTCTCTCTCTCTCGCGCGCATTGGACAAATCCAAATACGGACTGGTGCCATATATAGCAAGATAAGCACATATGGCCATATATGCATATCTGGCTATATATGGCATGTGTCCGTACGTGCGCGTATTTGCCTAATACGTATCAGTCTCGCATGCCCAGTTCCTCATATCGCCATATGTGGCATTTTTGTAATGGTATGCGCATATCCTGATGTGCGTTACCTGCGGGCACTTCCTTCTTGTATTGCGCTCGACTCACTGTTACGAGATATAGTAATGATTCGAAGGCCCTTGTGTGCGATAAAATGTAGAACACGGTGATTACGCTGAGGCCAATGTGCGATACAGTGTCGAAAAGGTTTAGCAAGAGCCGCAGCCGCGGCCGCATTTCCGTACAGTGATACGCTAAAGGATAACATTTTGGCGGAGTACAAATGTATGACAAACGTAATTGATATGTCATGACACCAATAACACGGCGCGCTTGCCAATTACGTCACGGTTAACGAAAAAACAACAATTTCTATGTCCCGACGGGTTTAGCGGCGTGGAAGTGACTGGATTTTTTTCTTTTCTTCTACATTGTGCCACAAATGTCTTAAGTCGCGTGTCACCAGGGTGATCGGTGCTCCAGGACTTTCAAATGGGAAGTGAGGCTGTGGTTTAGCAGACATAGTAGAATAGTAGTCAAACTAACGTTATTCAAGAGAAGTGCCATCTACATGCACCGTGTCAAAGAGCCTCACGAGGTGGAATTGTATGTTCTTTAGATGAAAATTTATCAAGAACGGGGGTGAATGTGCGCAGAGGCTCTTAGGTGCTCAACTTGAATGAAAAATAAATTCACACTACCGAAGGGGACAGCGAGGCGCTGCGACATGTGAGACATGCTATCTTGCGAAGATAATAATTGCGGGAAAGAATACCTCTCTTCATGTCTCTCTCCCTAGTTCAGAAATGAACCTTTATTTGTTATATCCTCCATGATCATCACCACGCCACGGTGGTCTAGTGGTCATGGCACTCGGCCGCAGACCCGAAGGTCGCGGGATAAATCCCGGCCGCTGCGGCTGCATTTCGATGGAGGCTGAAATGTTCAGGCCCGTGTACTGTGCGATGTCAGTTCACGTTGAAAGAACCCCAGGTGGTCTAAATTTCCGGAGCCCTCCACTACGGCGTCTCTCATAATCATAGCTGGTTTTGGGAAGTAAAATCTCCACAAACCACCAATCTCCATGATCATCGGGTGGCTATAGCCTTTTCCTGCTCAGTAACACGTCGTAGGTCCGACTACCAGCCAATGCGGCAGCATAACTCCGCGAAAAGAACACAGAGACACATCTGCACGCTGCACGAGCCCGATGTAAATGATGTTGCGGACACCCACTATACTCTGTTTTAGGTTGGCGGCTTTAATTGCTTCCGAAGATTGGAAATCGTGAACCGTCGACTGAGAAACATTGATAGACTATGCGATTTTCGTCACGTATATTGAAAGTAAAGATATAATTTCTTAACTTCTTGCTGCTTTGCGCGATGAGGCGATAATGAGAGCCTAATTTTCCACATTTATGCTCTTTGTAAGCCGAAGATTTGTCTTAGGCGTGGCGACGGCCCCGTCAACGCAACGACCGCAACAAGGAAGTGTCCATATGCAGGACAAGTTCGTTGAATGCGTGTCCATGATTCTTGGCTAAAACAGGCTATATAGGAGTGACAGTGTTGGGGGTCCGAAAGATGCGACCCCAAGGGAAAGGAACCGTGAAAACTAGTACATAGCGAGCACAGATGTATACACTAGAGAAAAATCGGCTCACATAACCCGGATAAAAATTCTTGCTGACAACAGTCATCAGTGCATTGTGTATTTCATCGCTGATCAAGATTGATCTTTCTACGAAATTCTGCCCCCTCCCCTTCCCCCTTGTTTAATCTAATCTTCTACATTTATAGACCATTGCGAAACAAAGTGCACAGCGGTCTAACTAACGTGGCCTACCTTCTAAATAAGCTATTTTTGAGCATGCGCCTTTTGTAGTGTGTGTATTTGTGGCTGCGAACTAGGTAACAGCTCTATGTTGGCTTAACGGGAGTTTTCACGTGGTACCCGAACTCATTATTCGATTTGATTCCAGAGCCCAAGTGCAGTCCACTGGATTTGCTTTCTGCCACATATTGCTGACACACCTCTCGCTGATCACGTATTTACAGACACGGAAACATCGAGACTACCAGGGCGAGGTGCATGCAAGCGTTGTAGCAAAACAATGCATGCACATGTGCATGGCTGCAAGCATGAATGAATTCATGAATGAATGCAGCAATGATAACGACAGTCTAGCGACGAGTTTTCACCTTTGTGGGGTATAGGAAAGTCAGTCATAAAAAAGGAAGAGAAAGGTAGGAGTACCTGTCAGCATGGCTATTCAGCGTCGCACCTGTATTATACCAAGCCGAACTGGGAACTCAACGGTCACTGGGAACTGGGAACTCAACTGGGAACTCAAAGCACAGGCAATTAAAAGGTCGACTTTATTGATACGTGTTGTCAGACGGTTGCATTGTAATTACATCTCGTAACCTCGAGTGGCGCAATCACACGACAAACGTACATAGAACATCACACGACAAAAGCACATCACACGTCAAAAGCATATATAACAAACCGCATTCTCTGACATCCTGTAGTGCAAGCCCGAAAATCGAGCCTCTGAATCATGACTATGACAAGACACGCTATCCCTACAGCAAAGAAGCATCTCATATCACATCGGCGGCTGTCGAGTAAAATAAAAACGCATGCAAGCCTAGGCAGGGAGCAAACAAGGCTGCGGAGAAGAATAACAGTTATCTACGCTGAGTGCCATCATCGTGTCAGGCCACTTATGATACTGATCATGTGGGCGTTGTATACGAATACCATCCGAAGATGCCCCTCCCTACGACTGACGTAGACGAACATAGAATCGAAGGTATGTGGATATCTCCACGGGAACAGTGAAGAAGATTACTTTATCTTGGGGGACAGATTCCTGTTGTCTTGTTGAAACGCCCTGAGAATGAGGAGGTGTTGCCGTGCGGTCACTGCCTAATCGCCGAGCTGCAGTAAAATTTGTTTAGAGTTTATAAAAAGGAGAAAAAAAACAAAATTATGCTGAAGGGCGGCGATGAAATTGTGTAAGCAGACATATCGTTTTTATTCTGAGGTTTACATAGATTAACAAAAGTCCAAAATGGCTTGGTCGGAAAGCTTACATGCTTCAGTACCGCGACGTTACAAATAATTAAATTGACAACTAGGTAAGGGGACAAAAACCTTGATTGATTTCTGAAGTTTTATGTCCCAAGACCAGCTGCGATTATGAGAGACGCCGTATATTGGAGGGCTCTGGAAATTTTGATCACCTGGGGTTCTTTAACGCGCATTGACATCGCACAGCACATGAACCTCAACATTTCGCCTCAATCGAAATGCAGCCGCCGCGGCCGGGATTCGACCCCGCGACCCTCGGATCAGCAGCCGAGTACCATAGCCACTAGACCACCGTGGCGGGGCGACGAAAACCTTGATGTCGACATCTGTATGTGACGGGGACTTAAGTGGTTTGCTATACCGAGAAATCTTTAATGGGCGCTATGTTTTCTCCTGATGTATCAGCTCAGCAGCTTCTGTAAAGATCGGGCAGAAATTGGCAGACGTACCCTGGCGCTTGTTGTGCATGGGGAATTCATGGCGAGACGCCGGTGAGTGAAGCCGCTTTACGCGCTCCAACTCCCCGAAAGCCGAGGCGTTCTGTCTTGACCTTCAATTTGCACGAAGAAATTTGAATTTCCCCCTATCTTTCCAAGCTTACCTAACATGGCAAGCAACAACCGTAAATGCATAAGAACTTGCATTCAAGAAGTTTATACTGAGCAGTGTTAGTAGTGCACATTGTCGAGCCCGTTGTATACCTTATAGGTGATGCAGGCTATAGAACCACGTATTCTTTTTTATTTGCTTGTTATTCTTTTGGGGAACAACTAAACTGAAACCTTGCAAATTTACCTAGATACAGAGGTACACATAGTCATAAATATTTAAGAGAAACATCGGCATAGTCTTGTATCGCGATACTGCCGAGCCCTGCTTTTAAGAAGTGTTGGTGCTGGATATTTTTTTAAAGGAAGTAACTGTAACGGTACTTACAGTTACAGTTACCGGGTAAAAAGTAACAGTGTTACAGTTACAAGTTCCTCTAAATTAAAAGTAACTAGTTACAGTTATAAGTTACTGAAAAAAGTAACAAGTTACCGGTAACGCGTTACTAGTAACTAGTTACTGCCCAAGACTGCTTCCTAAGGGACAACTGCCAAAGATGAACATACAACTATTGCGACGCAGTCACGGCTGATTTTGACCACTGAACTGAGAGCAAGCATGCGAACAGTGCTCTGAGCTTATGATTGACGAGTTTTATACGTACCAAAGCAACGATACGACTTCGAGACATGCCGTCGCGGAAGACTCCGGCAATATCGACAACCTTAGGCTCTTTAACGGGCGCTGAAAATGCACAGTACACGGGTGTCTGTAGCATTTGGCTTCCGTCGAAACACTACCGCCGCGGCGCGGCTCGAAAACGCGTATTTCGGGTCAACATCCGAGCATCGTAATTACTTTAGCACCACGGCTTCTGCTTCAGACATTTAGGTAGCCTACCTTCCTCCGCCCTAGTAAGGTGATGGGGGAGGGAGCAGACAAGGTGGGATAAGAGCACGTGTGTCCTGCCGGAGAAAGTTCTTACGGGCGCAAAGGGAGGTGAGGGGTTGGGGTGGGAGGGGAATGGATGGGGAATGTGGATTGGGAGGAAAGTGTGCCGCCTGGTCGGCAGCTTAGGAGACTTCGGGCCGGGGTGGCCCTTACACCGGCTGTAATCTCTACGGGGAACTGGTGCACCATACCACTTGGTGATACGTGCCCTTATTGTTCTGTTCCCGTGATGGACGCAGATGCACACCATCTCATATGGACATGTAAAGGACTCCATCGGGAGCGCTCTCGTCTCCTTAAACAAGACGGTCTCCGATACAGTGCCTCGACCAGTTATGATCGTTGGATACACGACAACAGATACCACAAAACACTACTTCAGTTCATACACAACACAGGACTTGCAGCACACATTTAACAAAATACACCATATACTATGCCTTAAGGGCAAGCCCATTTCGCAATTAAAAAAAAAAAAAAGGTAGCCTACCTTTGCCAGGTTTCCCAAGCCTAAAATAGCAGACCTGCCACCATAATTGTGAAATAATATGTAGGAGCAAGAAAGTGAAAGAACCCAATCAAAGAACCTGGGCAGCATTCGCGGAAATGTGAACACTGCGATAAAAATATAACGTATTAATAAAATTCTGGCAGCTTCAAGTATTCATAACACTGACTGGAACATCAAATCCATCAGAGTCCTATTATTATTATTATTATTATTATTATTATTATTATTATTATTATTCTTCTTTGCTGGATTCGATTAAGGTACTTTGCGATGTGTATTGGATGACGAGTGTATAGAGCTAGTGGTACGGTTTAAAAAAAATGCGCAACAGTCTATTGTTCTTTCTCTAACGAGGTTCACAAATCATTGCTTGCTGATATCGACTTCATCCCTCCACACTTCGAGGATAAGGTAATTCTTTTTATCAGCGTTTCCGATAAGATGATGGACGTGTTAGTTTGCGTGATTAATTGAGAAGAAAAAAAAAAGCTCTGTTACACATTCTGTCTTGAAAAAAAAGAAAGAAACACACGCGAAAACATTGGCTTTCATCGAATGCCAGAGTGTTTTTTTTTTGTTTTTTTCCAGCGATTACAGAACGAAAGACCCCGTTAAAGAACAACCGATTTAAACAGCCAGATTTAAACCCAATGTTAAACCAAGCGGTAAAACTCAGCGGTAAAACCATCGGTAAAACAGTTCCGCTCAAGTAAACGTTGCAGGTAGTGCGGAGCAGCGATTCGCCCGTGTTTCCCTTGCGTTATGCGGTATACGTTATAATCTACTTTGATGCTAAGGCGCGGGTCGTCATTTTTATGGTAATGGTCTGTTGCCATTGTCTTGTAAATGTTGTTATGGGATTTTGATCTGCTCTTGTCTTGTGTTTATTTGTTCTTTTCTTCGTATTATCTGTTGTAAGATGTAGCACTGGCCTGAGGGCAGAGGTGTGTGTAATGGGTCGAGGGCGATACAGTTGGTCCCCTTTTCCCTTCTCTGTGAGCTGAGACAAAAGGCGGACGGCGATGCTTCCTTTTATTCTTTCTTTCTTTATTGTCATTCGCACAATCAAGATAATGTAGCAATGGGCTGAGGCCAGGAGTGTGAGTGGTGGGTCGATGATGGGAGTGAGTGGACTTTGTCCTCTTGCGTTACTTGACACACCGTGGCACATTAGGCGCCGATCGCGCAAGTCCCCTGGAATGCTTCGCACTTAAAAGCGCATTGCTGTCACCGTTATATTGCTCAATGAATGAAGGTCAAGTAAGCTAAACGATGGTACGCACGGCCATTTCTGAGTGGGTGTGTTTGTTTGCTAATGTAATTTTCGTCCACTTGTTTCAAAATCAAATGCCCGGGAAGAGCCCTCACGACAGCCGCCATCTTTTCTTGTGTCACGGAGTAAGCTAACGTATAATGCATTCAGTGCGTGTAATTAGCAAGCAGTACAGGCTTGCTGGGAAATTTAGGAGAACATTAAGAAAGCGGGGGGCTTCAAATATCCCAATCTTATAAAAAATGTGGGCGCTAAAATATTGTGAGTTAAAGGTTTAAGATACCTGTACGGTGGCATAAGGGAAATATTTAAAGCTATATTTTTACAGACTAGCTATTTTGCTGGTGCCGCTGTGGTGATACTAGTGTTTTCCGGTACCATTACTACTATGCCGAAGTCATTTGTGAGGAACTTACAGAGAAACCTCGTTACTGGTCACGAGAATTCGAGCTTACGACAAAGCCTACTGCGCTCCATGATCATACATTTCAGCCCTTCGCATTTCGCTTTCACCCCGATAGGGCATACGAGTAGTCATCATCGGTCATTATCATCAGCCTATTTTAAGTCCACTGCAGGAAGAAGGATTCTTTCAACGATGTTGAATTTACTCTGTCCGAACTCGTGCCGACTGCATGCAGCTACGGCTAAGAACTAACATGTAAAGAGGCGCCCGAATCCACCACCGTGTAAGACAGAACATAGTTCGAATACGGGAAAGTGGCGAAGTCCATCCATATCGAACAAGGTGCTCGCGCGCGCACGCACGCACGCACGCACGCACGCACGCACGCACGCACGCACGCACACACACACACACACACACACACACACACACACACACACACACACACACACACACACACACACACACACGCACGCACGCACGCACGCACGCACGCACGCACGCACGCACGCACGCACGCACGCACGCACACACACACACACACACACACACACACACACACACACACACACACACAGCACAGCACAGCACTTCCTACTGCTTTACGAAATTTTTTGCGAACGCCCTGGACGTGGCCGAACGGGTCCTTCTAACAGCACGCCCTCAACCCTGCTCGAGTAGATACCAAGGCGCCTCTTCGTCGTCAAACATCCTGGACAGCAGGTGATTGCTGTATCGAGAGGTCCTTGACTCCTATATCTGACTCCCTAACGGACCTGATCGCACCTCCTACTTCGTCCGCTGTCAGATTGCTGAGACGTACGGATAATCGCCGAAGCGGGGGCAACCGCCCACCTTTTGCGGAGCAAATATCTGAGCAACGCTTGTGTCAGTGACCCACAGACCGTACTTTCAAAATTTGGATTCATTCGCCTTCATATCAGTCGATAGCACGCCACTCGTACTGTTTTAAATTAACTGATGTCGCCAAATTACGCAAACCCTTTTTTAGTGTGTCGTGCACTATCGAGTCATCGGTTAAATAGATGAGCGTTTTCCTTAAGAAGACCTTGCAACTCAGGCTGAATTTTCTGCATATAAAGGGTTGATTAAGTTATTGTTTCTACTGTGAATGTAGAATTGACGGCCACCGTTGCATCAGCATTTTACATGAAATGCCTATAAAAGAAAACATACTGGCACACATAGGGGACATTGCACCCACCGGCCATGGTCAGACGTTTGCGTGTTAATTAGACATAGCTGATATAGCTGAATGCCCAGAGGCGATAAGGCAGAAATATTTCAGGAACTTAAAAACAGGCACGTGCACGCGCGAGTAGCGGGGGCATCGTTGACGGATAAGAAAAAACAAAGTTAAGGTAAGCGCTTCATTACGTGGTGTTTTTAGCATGCCATATGTAAAATTTTATGCGTGACCACCGCTGCAGCTGCATTAAGTTTGAAGCATTACATGTTCCTAAAACTTTTAAAGGAACTTAGCGAAATAACAAAATAAAGCAAATTGTGGGACCCCTAACCTTCGCCTTAAAGTTGAACGCGATAGCGATGCCTAGGCACATTGTCATCGCGCTCCCTTCCGCTTGCCCCATGATCTTCAGTCGCCTAGCCACGTAATTGTCATGACACCACTAGGTAGAAAGTGAGAGTTATTTGCGTTACGGCATGGCCTGCCTCGTCGTATTGCGCCACTTGGCATAGATGCGCCATCAAAACTCGCTGATGAAGAAGGCACCATTAGAATTGAGACTTGAACTAGTTGGTAATGGTTGATCTTGATTGAGGTGGGCGCAGCGCTACACGTAACACGAACAAAGAAGAAGACGCACCAGTCCTGTGTGTCTTCTTTCTCCGGGTTTCATGTAGCGCAGCACTCACCTCAAGATGAAGAAGGCAGGAGGATGTATGCGGTGTGGCCGAGCGCGTAGCTCATCGCGCCCCGGAGCAAGGGATCGCAGGTTGGATTCCCCGGTCGCCGAAGGTTTTTTAGGGGCGAAGCTCCTTAAGGCGTGTGTCGTGCGTCCCCGATATATGTAGTAGGTAGCCACCTCTCGTTTAGTTCTTGGAATGTCCGCTAGATGGCGGTTGAACAACTACCGAAAAGGTAGGTACGAACAGAGATTAGGTACGAACAGAGATTAAGGAATATGAAAGAAAGTAGATGGGCAGCGAAAGTATTCAGGTATTTGTATAGGAAGAACGTTGATTCACAATGGAGGAAGAGAACTAGGAAGCTTACCAGTAAGTATACATCCAGTAACGAAACGGATGGGACGAAAAGGAGCGTTAAGAGCATGGTCAGAGCGGCGGAGAACTCGGATTGGATAGCTAGAATGGAGAAGAAACCGGCATTGAACAACTACCGAAAAGGGAAAGACGAAATCAAGAGAGAAAAATTTTACGATAATTCAAAGGGAAGCGCTTTACTGTTTGAGGCAAGGTCCGGTTGCCTGAGAACCCGAAGTTACAGAGAAAAATTCAATAAAGAAGGGGATACATGTACGTGCTGTGGAAAAGCTAGGGTAACGACAGACCATATTTTGATTGAATGTACAGATGTCCACCCAGGTGTAGCTGTGGACACTACCCTACAGGAGGCCATGGGTTTCAGGAGTAACAGGGGAAAGCTGAACATGCCGGCGATAGATATAAGTAAAAGGCGCTTAGAGCATTGGTGGCGCAAAAGTATGGAGCAAACAAAAGCGAAAGGTAGTTCGGGTAAGATTGTTTCATCACAGAGGAACGATAATAGATAAAATAAATAGACGAAGTAAAAAATTAGTTGTGAAGATATGTGTGATTCGGCAAAAGAAATGGTTGTAAACGAAAAAGAAATAAAGCTAGAGCTTGGTGGCCCGGCCACCGCCCCGTTATAAAGGGGGCGCTCCTAATATCCATCCATCCATCGCTGGAGATGCCGCTGCTCTCCGATTAGCTGCCGCGCGGGGCTGCGCCGGGAGCGTTCCTCTCATTCTCCTGGATCGTCGCCGTACGCGTCGGATCGCGCTTCATGGACCATGGACGAAGAGAAAAAAATTCCGAACCTTCGCTTCCGACCCTTCGCTTCCGAACGCGCGGCGCTAGCCACTACGCCACGAAGCGCTTTTTTTTAGGGGCGAAGCTCCTTAAAGCGGCACCCGTTAGTCCCTCGTCGTAGTCGTAGTAGTGCGTAACCAGTCTTACGCTTTGACCTCCAAGGTGGTGCCGGTGGGAGATTTCTCCTGTGCGTTGTTGAACAATAAAAAATTCGCAGCGTGCGCGTTAACTAAAAGCCGAATTCTTCTGTCTCTCATTCCCCATTAGCAGCCGTTTCGTGCGTCCCCGATGTATGTAGTAGTAGTAGTAGTAGTAGTAGTAGTGCTAGTGCTAGTCTGTCCCCCATGCAAAAAAAAAAATTAAATGAAATGTGGGGGTGCCCGCACCACCCGAAGGTATAGCAGGCTTAAAGCCAATCAGTAAAATAAATGAGGAGGGGAAATATCCCAAAGAAGAGTGCTTTTCTTAAAAAAACCAATTGTCTGAAAAAAAAATTGGGAGGATAGGAATAAAACGGAGTGTCGGCACGAGGGTACCGAGTGATGCTTGTGCCAACATGTGTGAGATGTGATGTTTCAGCGGGAATGTTCCCTAGGGTTGAAGGGGTTTAAGGGATTTGGTGGTTACACTGCTATCTGCTATTTGTGAAGGTATATCGAGGGAGTGAGAGAGTGTGAGCTTTTGGAGGTAGGTTTGTGGGTGTGGTTCTTAGGTTGTATTTTACATGATTTATCATGGCTGCAGACATGCACGTATGGAAGAACCATGCCATGGTTGGCTTATTCCACGTGGATGTCGTACATCATGCTTGTTAATAGACGAAATGAAAAAATGGCTTCGTTTGTGAGATTTCGAAGTGGTATTGATGTATTTGTGGTGACTAGAATGCGTCCGGAGTGATGTGTGAATCATGTATAATGGTTGTAAGTGTTGTGATGTGGGAAGCAAGTTTGGCAAGGATGGCGCGTTTTGAAAGGTTTTGTATAATGGAAGGATAGTGTAAAGGTAGTATGTCGTTGGTGTTGAGATATTTTTTTAATGGCGTGACTATTGGGGAGGTCAGGGGACATGAGTTAAAGTAGTGGTCCACGTTTGCACATATTGAGCCACATTTGCAGAAGTTGGTGGTGGTTATGTTGAAGCGGAATAGATAATATTGATAATGCCCGTGGCCGGTTAGTAATTGTGTTATATGCTTTTTTGGTGGAAAGCTGTTTGGAATTGTAAATACACTGGGGAGCCAATTGTAGACAGAGCTTTCCTTACCAACTGCTTGCCAATAATTGTGCCAGAGAATTTTCATTGTTTTGTGTAGTTTTCTGCGGATTGATTTTATTGAAATTTTAGACATTCTTACCGTACCGTGCACGGCAGCGGATGAGGCAGCTATATCAGCCAATTCATTTCCGAATACTTTACTATGACCAGGAACGTGGAATAAGTGTATTTGGTAATCTGAGTTTTGCAACTGTTGGAGTGTTCGTTTAATGTGAACAATGCGGGTGTCTACGTCTTTTAATGAGTTGAGCGAGGACAGTAATGATAAGCAGTCGGTATAAATGTGTATTGGTTTCTGGTTTCCTAAAGTAGTAGTAAAGTAGTAGTAGTAGTTAGTAGTAGGTAGCCACCGGCGCGTGCCTGCTGGAGCGCACGCACGCGCCGAGGGCGAGCGCGTGGCACCTGGCGCTCGCCCTCGCCGCGAGCGCCGGGAGCCACGCGCTCCCCGGCAAACTCGACACTGCCCCGGCAAACGCGAGAGACAACGTTGGCGCAGGCAGCGTCTCCTAGCGAGTTTCTTGATTGAGAAATACCGACTGCTCGCGTTGGAGAAGCGTTCACCGGCAAAACCCATATATATATATATATATATATATATATATATATATATATATATATATATATATATATATATATATATATATATACACTGGATCTTGACTTGCAATGAGGTGCCGGTGGGAGATTTCACTTGTGCATTGTGCATAGTTGAACCGTGAGGATTCGTAGCATGCGCGTTAACTAAATTAATCCGGAACTCGGCACGATCTACGATGCACATCCCGAGCTTCGCCCACTCATCATCATTCACTCCGTGGATATGCTGTAATTTTTTTTCTTTAATACCGGTCTTTGGTACAATGCTTGTATCAACAAAGGCATACAAAAAAGCAAATTTTCAGGGTGTCACACATAGAAGTCCATCATCGAGTGCTGGCTTGGCCGCATTAAAATTCCGGCAAAGCAGTGAGCGGCTCTACTCTTGAAAGCCACTCAGGGGTTTCCGCATACGCCTTCTGAGTTTCAACGAACCAATACATACTTTCGCGGAAATAAGCACGTGCAGGCCGCGCGTCCTTATCGCAGTGGTAACCTGCCATTCTTGCTCGCCATATACAGTGGCGGCCCATGAGCATGATCAAGTCATAGGGTACCCCGTCCTCGTTATCAATGCTTAAGAACCTTATTCCATACCGGTCTAGGGGGAAATCTTTCTTCATAGTCCTTTGTAAAACGTCCCAAAAGTAAACTCCCTCCCAGCAGTGTAAAAAACATGGTCTATTGTTTCTGGCTGCTTGCAAATCGCACATGGACACATGCACCACGATGACAGTAAACACCCAATATTAACGAAGGACTGCGCGTTTTTAACGCGTTTGTGCTAGCGCGTTACGGCCCGTAGAAGCTGGTGTAAAGACGCTAAGGCCTCTCCGCCTTTTACTCTCTCAGCAGTCATGTGATGGCGTCGGCAAACGCGGTGCGCGTTCCGGCCTGTGTAAGGGGCTGCGTGAGACGTCTTTACACGATGATCGACTGGGCGAATTGCACGGAAGATTCACGGTTTACCGATGATTCCCTCCGGAGCTTCGCCCACTCATCATCATTCACCCCGTGGATATGCTGCGATTTTTTTTCTTAATTCTTTAATTACATCTACCTCTAATTTTCGCTCGCGAACAATGTCAATTTTTCGCTCACAACAAACGACGCCGACACCAAAACCAGAATTTCTGCGAAACTAGCTCTTCAACGCTATCGCGTTGAAAACCTAGGTGCAGCCTTCGATACAAAGAAACTTGCGCATCCTACTAAGAAAATAATGTAAGAGGAAGAGAAAAGGAAAAGCGGGATGTATTACGAGGTGCACGTACCATTTCTTATGCTCTTTTAGAAAAAAAAAGTGGGAACAATGAAGCTTAAGAAGAGGGAAGGAGAGAATGGAAGAGTGAGAACATGACTTTCATTTCTCATAAGAACATTTGCAGAACACTACATGGTAGCCGAGATCTGAGTATATGAGCTCCAGCATGCTACTTGCTTTCTGCGTGAATGGCAGGCATGGTCTTAGTCCTAAGATCAATCAATCAATCAATTTATTTCCTTTCAATAGGAGGAGTACAGGACTAAAAGCTCGAGAGCTTGACGAGGTCCCGACCCATCGCCATTTTTTGTGAGGATGATGTCCACTTTAGCCGATTTTAAGCTGTCTAGCATGGTGTTTATGACCCCAAAAAGGACGTCACAAAGTGCGTTTTTGTAGCTGGTTGAGCCCCACAAGTGTCAGGCGTACGCACATAACCCGCAGGCGCATGTCTCACAAGATAATAATCATATTGTTGTTGAGTTGGAAACATTTAGTACGCTATATCGAAGTCGGGCTGTAGCGATCAGTGTCCATAGCACCTAGTAGCATAGCTAGGTAAACCATCCCGCTATTGATTCTTAGTACATGCGCGGACGCTATATTGCGCCTTTGATACGTTCTCCTCTTGGTTTTGAACAGTTTAGTGACTGCGCAAGCAGCTCACTAAAGCGGATTGAGATATATATGCAAGAGCGAGGTGCGATTTTGCGTATATAAATAATAGCGTTACGTTATGCGTAAGAGAAAAGGAAGGATTCTTTCAGTACTCCAGCCGTCACAAGTCAAGTAAAACGTAGTGTAAATTATGTCACAAGGGCGTGAAAGGCCGCAATCATACAGATCAGACAAATTCATATAAGACTGATTATTCTCGTGTTAGTGGAACGACGGCAGCTCCAGTGTTCTCGTAGAGTTATTGTTAATAAATCGTCTTCAATAACCTTATGCTTCAGTTAAATTATCGTAACGAAATAACATTTCTTCCCGGGCCGAGCTCTTCAAGATATTTTCCCTGTATGCAACATTCAGTCGTGTACAACTGCTTCCTCGTTACATCCTGCCTGTGTTTACACGGTTGTCCTGTATCCACTGCTGAACAGGAGGTCTCCTGGACAATCATCCTTTGGGGCCTCCTAACGTATTGCCCAAAATGTATGCCTCCTCAATTTTAGTAGCACAAATAATCCTAGAAGGAAATTGTATGTTGATGAAATGCTACGGCGAGGCACCTGACGACACGTAAGTGAAAAAAAAAGAGTTTTTGAGGGAGTTTATCACTTTAAAGAAGCATGAAGTGTAGACAAAGGACATTTAGAGGACGCTAGAGAAAAAATAGTAATTGCCCTTTTATCAAAAGGCTAAAGATTAGAGGATGCCTGATAGCGGTCGAGTCCATCGCGCGATGTTTTTAACGGCACAATGACCTGACATGGTGTGACACGGCACGCGATAGGTAATTGCCGTTACGTTGAGGGAGCAGCGACCCGAAACGTACACTCGCCCGTAACAATGCTGACGCGATACGGAACGCCGCAGCAATGTTGCCGACGTCACTTATCGATGACATTTTGTAAGATCAAACAAATAAGGTCGTAAGCGTCACCCGTGAGCGAGACACGGGAAGACATTGCGAACTTAGTGTGCTATTTCAGGCTGTTCAGTCTGAAAAACGACAATAGTTATGAATTTTAAGCAAGAAACAGCCATCTCTCGAGCTAAGTCCATGCTCAGTCTACGGGAAAACACTGCTTTTGCTTCTCACTTAATGAAAGTCCTTCTCAAGATTGTTAGAGGTACTGGTCTTATTGAAATAATCTACAATGTAGAGCACTTACCAAAAGAAAATGCTTGCTGGATACGATACAAATGTTGGAAATAAAAAAAAATTACAGCATATCCACGGAGTGAATGATGATGAGTGGGGGAAGCTCGGGAGGTTCATCGTAGATCGTGCCGAGTTCCGGATTAATTTAGTTAACGCGCACGCTGCGAATCCTTATGGTTGAACTATGCACAAATCTCCCACCGGCACTTCATTGCAAGTCAAGATCCAGTGCCTATATATATATATATATATATATATATATATATATATATATATATATATATATATATATATATATGGGTGGCCGGTGAACGGTTCTCCAACGCCAGCAGTCGGTATTTCTCAATCAAGAAACTCGCTAGGAGACGCTGCCTGCGCCAGCGTTGTCTCTCGCGGGTGAGGGCGCGTTCTCCTTGTTTGCGAGCTGGTAGAGCGTTCATCTAAGAAAGAGCGTTTCCATCAACGCGCGCCTTTCGCTCTCTCTCTCTCTCTTTCTCTCTCTCTCTCGCTCTCTCACAAGACAGCAGATGGAAGAGTGTGTGAGAGAGAGAGAGGCACGCGCCGGGAGGCACGCGCCGGGAGAATAATCGCCAGGTATCAAAACTCATTAGGATTATACGACCGCAGTAGGCCCGGAAATGACATGCGTAACTTTTGCTCTACAAATAAATAAATAAATAAATAAATAAATAAATAAATAACTTTCGCTATATCAATAATATTTATATATGTAGCGCTGTGTTCAAAGAGCCCTCATGTTGCCTGTACAGTAGTAATTCCCGAGGTGCTTAGTATAAAAATAAGATAATTCATATATTAGCACAGAACAGGCGAGAACAACAATCAGCTCTAAAATGCTTCATGGGCCGATAGCGGCTCAGAGCTTCAATTTCTAGTTGAATGTTTGCGTATGAGGTTACGAAACAGCCAAGAATTCAGCTAATATTGTTAATTATGAACCTTGCTTGCATACTGTCGACATATAATACAGATATAATCAATCCATTCCAAGGTTTGGATGTCGTTGACGCGGCGCTTGACGAGCTTTTATAGAAACGAAAAAGAGGGAAGAAACTGTGGAGTTTCCAGTGGAAGCCGTTAGCATATTGGAAGAAAAAGAAAGCTGGGCAACACAACAAAACCATAGATGAAGAAAGTGAAAGACGTAGACAAAGGAAGCAACTTTCGGGGTAGGGATGGCTACAGGAGACGACATAGCAGTGGTGAGACGTTTGACATAAAACCCTTAAAGATACCAAAAGTCTTTGGTATTTCATCGTACTTAGCGACGCTTTTCATTCTGTTGATCACCCCAAACTATGGTCGACAGAAGAAAAGATCTATCTTTAATAACGGATATTTCAGAACGTAAGATAATCTATGGTAAGGAACTAGTCCACGTGGCAAGGAACACTTGTTAGCACAAAGGTTGGTAGTGTATATTTTTATTAGAATCTGATATGGTCGCATCTGCTTGTATTGTTCAGTACACGCATTTAAGTTATACCGAAAGTATGGAATTAGAAACTGGGACATTAAATAACAGAATATAGGACCAGTCGCAAAAACGGTAACCAACTTACAATACGCCAACGGCACTACAATAGCAGCAGGTGGCATGCAATCCGAAGGCATAGCAAGAAATGTATAAGGCTGGTGTTTTTCGTAGCGTAAAAACGGCTGAAATTATGACAGCAAGTTAAGTTTGAGGCATTCTTGCAAATTACGAAGCGTCACATATATAGTAGAGGGCTGTGTTTTTCAAGGGTCCAGAATAGATGATGACGCTAGCTTTACAAAGAACAGCGCAGAAAAGTATTAGAAAAGATGGCAATAGGGGGAAATTCAAGGAAAGATTAAGAAAGAGTAAAGGTGTCCGCCTCAAGATTCAAATCCATCTGCAAACGCCTTAACCGTTTGTATGGTAATAACGTGGTTGCGAGTAATTGATCTTTCGCAAGTACGAAAGAAATAAAGTATGAGTTCTTGCTTGCGCTATAGCGTAGAGTCATGAGAATCTCAAGGACAGCTGAATGAACAAAAAACTGAAGCAGCTTCAATGAACTAACGTTGCGAAGAGAGAGAGGCAAGTGAGAGAACGTTTCGAAGACTGTTCAAACAGCTGAGCTGGTGGCATCGTCGCCACTTTCTTCATATTCTTCTTCATACTCTAGCTGTACGATGACTTTTACTCATGCATATGACTATCACGATATCATGATATCGCCATGACGTAGCACTATCATTACTACTACCACTATCATGTAGCAGTGGGCCGATGGCAATGATGAGGGTTGTGGGCCGAGGGCAAGAGTGGGTCCGCTTTTTCTTTTTACGCAACCAGAGACCTTTCTTTATTTCTTCTTTTCTTTACCTTTCTCTCCATCGGTCTCGCTATCATTTTCTCTTTCTTTATGGCATGTTGTGTTATAGCAAGCAGTGTTACTGCCGTCGGTACAATCGCAGTCCTATCATTCCCATAAAAGCAATGTTCTACAAGAGCGGTTGTATAGCCTTCCTAAGCGGGTCGAATCTTCGATCTTCACCGCCACAAAGGATCAATTGGCGATGAGCTGAGGTTCTGCTCAGGTTTATACCAGCAGTAATAAGTACCTTATCGTCCTTCCCCGTCTTCCCACTGGTAAGCTTGTCGCCTGATCTGTTTTTCTGCATGCTGAACTCGCTGGTCGCCCATACTGTGCGCAAGACTTTCGAGATGCCCTGCGGAATGTTATCGAGCTTACCGACATAAATGTACATCGGACAGTCCCAATGTCGCACGTGTGGATGGTGACTTGCAAGACAGCCCTTGCTAAAACCAAGCTAATCATATGCGGTGAATTTCTCGTTCGAGGCCGAAGGTGTGTTGTGATAGGCCCGAGTCCACGTATGTTAAGATGAAACTGCTGGGGCTCCCGGAGGAACATGCGCGAAGCGCTTCGGCCATTCGACCATTCGAAGCGCTTCGGCCATTCGGTCGAATTTGCTTGGACTTGTGAAGTTTGTTCTTTGTTTAGTTTGTCGTACGGTTGTCGAGCCGCCGTTGGCTAGCTTTCTTCGCTTTGTTCAATATTAACGCAACAAAAACCGTGGAATAAAGAAAAGTCGTATAGGCTAGTGGTATTGACCCTCGCCTTTAGACCGTGGGTACCCGCGTTCGAATCCCTCTTCTACAAGAAATTCTCTCTTGTTGCATTCATTTGTTTATGCTCGAAACTGCGAATGACGGCGACGGCTGGTACTAAAGACAGACCTCGACCCTAAACATCTCAGCTGTTAATATTTCGATCCTGAGAGAAATGAATTCTGCATGTTATTACAAAGCGATGGGGATGGAACTAAGACTTTATTTTCGCCGCATCATGAGAATTACCACTTCAAATGGAGCAGAAAATTATAGTTAGACAAAGTGGAGAGTAAGAAAACGCGGGACCGCCCGTGCACGTGATGGCCACTTGGTAATCCGGCGTCTAGATGGCATGTTTTCATGGGGTGTTGATGATTTGTGGGGTTTAACGTCCCAAAACCAGTTCTGATTATGAGAGACGCCGTAGTGGAGATCTCCGGAAATTTAGACCACCTGGGGTTCTTTAACGTGCACTGACATCGCACAGTACACGGGCCTCAACATTTCGCCTCCATCGAAATGCAGCCGCCGCGGCCGGGATTCGATCCCGCGACCTTCGGATCAGCAGCCGAGTGCCATAACCACTAGATCACCGTGGCGGGGCTTTTCATGGGGTGTTCGTTCGCTGTTCGCGCTAGAAGCGGACAACAATGTATTGTTCTCGCTGCAGCTTAGTCGACTGAAGACCCCAGCGCTTATTGCACATTTATGCACGGGGCATGTACGTTAACCCATTTTACTATACCATAGTCACATGTCATCGTACCTGCCCCGCCATGGTGGTCTCGTGCCTGTGGCACTTGGTTGCTGATCCGAGGGTCCGTGGGATCGAATCCCGGCCGTGGTGGATGCATTTCGATAGAGGCGAAATGGTGAGGCCCATGTACTGTGCGATGTCAGTGAACAATAAAGAAACCTACATGGTCGAAATTTCCGGAGCTCTCCACTGCGGCATCTCCCATAATCATATTCGTGGTTTCGGGACGTAAAACTCCAGGAATCAATCAATCAAACATTAGATGTTTTATTTATGGTCCCCGCAGCAGTGGTCTAGTGGCTATGGTACTCGGCTGCTGATCCGAAGGTCGCGGGATCGAATCCCAGGCTGCGGCGTCTGCATTTCGATGGAGGCGAAATGTTGAGGCCCGTGTGCTGTGCGATGTCAGAGCACGTTAAAGAACCCCAGGGGGTTGAAATTTCCGGAGCCCTTCACTACGGCGTCCCTCATAATCAGAGCTGGTTTTGGGAAGTTAAACCCCACAAAACAACATGTTTTATTTATGTTTAATACGCAAACCTAAACCTGTTCAACTTTTGTGTATGAGTTTGAGAATTTCAATATGTTCTGTATGTTAAGCTAACATGTGGGTTAATGATTATATAACTCTGTCTCCTGCCTGCAATCTTATGTATGCTTTAGTTGCATGGGTCAATACTAGCCTTCTCTTAAGGGCCCAGATGTTTATGATATGTTTTTGTTCAACTGTATTTCGTTTAATAAAGTTCAATTCAATTCAATTCAATCTGTCACCATACCTCCCATATCTCTGTCTCCCCCTTTCTCATTTATCCCTGTGAGGATTAGCAGTCTAGAGGCTCACTCTTCAGGCAGACTTCTCGCTTCCATTCGTTTAACATTATTTTCTCCTTCTACTCGAGTCCACCGAGCGAAATGCGGGAAACTCGCTGCTTGTCTCTGGAAGCCTGCCGAGCGTGGCTATAGCTGGCCAGCAGCTGGATGCGTCGCCAGAGTGACGTGGTGGCGACGACGCGAAAGGCTCGAAACCATCCCGAGTGTTTGTATGGTTGCTATCACAGTAAGACAGCAGAAAAAATTGCACAAAATAAACCACAGAAACCTTGCGACGCAAGGCAGCTACATGGCATGACGAAAACGAAAGCTATTTTAGTGTTCAGTGCTTTGTTGCTTAGTTCAGACCTTTAGTGCCTGGCGGATAACCATTGATATATTTATGAGAATGCCATTTTCCCGTTTGTGCTCGGTCCGTAGATGTCCCAGCAAAGTTCGAAAGCAATAGTTAACGCACTGAGCCTGCTGAAAAATTCTTAGTGTAACCGTCTGAGGTGCCTTATTGCTTGAAAAAATACGTCGTTGCTCAGGAACGTGCGTTCGCATAATGAATATGTCCTTGAGACCATTGCAGTCATACAGGTGCTGACACGTGTAGCCCAGCGTCCCTTCTTTTGAAGATGCGAATCGAATCTTCGCAACACGGGGAAAGGTCCAGGGAGTTCAACCGAGCTTTTATCGCTACAGTTAACTATTTTAAGAAGAAAAGCCACAAGTGGCGTCGTTTTAGCCTTGACAAACGCGCAATAATTAGCAAACCTCAAGGGCACCTTTAAAAGAGTCACCAATCTGAAGGCGTAATAATGCAAATGAGCTCTTAAGATAGCCATCGTCAGGGCATTATAAAACAAAACCCAGAAATGTTCTCACGCAAAGCGACGACGTTTGAGTTAGAGACGGGTTAAGCCATGGAAGCATTAGGCGAGCTTAAAAATTAAAGCTTCATGCTATACTTAGTCTGCACTTGATGGGAGCAGTGGATTAGCACGAAGTGCGTTATTTACGTAGGTGTTATCTGACCTGTTCTTGCGAAAAAAAAAAAAAGGAAGAAGAATGTAAGAAATAATCAAGCAGCGAGTCTGGTGGTGGCAAGGTTAGATTACGAGCGTTTTAACTCCGTCACATATCAGACAATCTTCGTTACCTCGTTCCACAGCAATCCGAGTAGTGCTGATGACCTATATTCTGTCGTGTGGAAGAGCCAGTTTCTACCGTAATTTTAGGCAGCGGTGACCTTCGACAGCCTGTGAGTACGTGTATTGCTCAATGCCAAAATAGGAATGTAATCTTGACCCTGTTGACTATCGGGGCAAGATACCTTAGTTTCTATAACTACCATGTATGCCTGTAAGAAAAAGGCGTGTGAGAACACCGGAGTTTTGCTCAGTAAGACGTCGAAAGATGTTGCGAGCTACGAACTTATATAGAAGTCTCCTCCTTGTGCCGCAAATAGTTGCAGGTTTACTAATCTGCTCCGCTTAGCTTGTAGCGGGTACGGCGCTAGCAAACCCTGTTTGCCATTTTCCATCAGGACAGAGCCGGATGCTATGTATACTTTGGTGCCTTTGCGCGTCGATATTGCAACCTCCTGCAATGCATGACTCGTTGATATCGCTATTACGTTCAGAAGACGGTCGAACTTTCACGCAACGTAACTTGGCTTCCAAAGTCAATAATTTAACATATTTAAAAAAGCAAACCGAAGCGGTCAGCTTAAGAACAGACGCGCCATAAAGTAAATGGAACACTCGAGCTGTCACCGATCGTGGCAGAACCACATTCTTGTGTACTGGCGGCGGCGGGCCGTGTGTGACATGTGCAAGCGCAATCTGTATTGGCCAGGCTACACGTTTTTCACTTCTACCTCACTGGCGGCTCCGCCCTCCGCGGTGGCCTAGTGGCCACTCGGCTGCTCATACGAAGGTCGCGGGCTCGAATCCCGTCCGCGGCGGCTGCTTCGATGGAGGCGAAATGTTGAGGCCCTTGCACTGTGCGATTTCAGAGGGAGGGAGAGAGAGAGAGAGAGGACAAAGAAGAGGAAAGGCAGGGAGCTTAACCAGACTATCATGTGGTTTGACACCTGCAGTGGGGGGGGGGGGTTGATTGATTTGTGGGGTTTAACGTCCCAAAACCAGCTCTGAGTGGGGGGGGGGGGGGGGGCGAGGGAATAGAAAGAGGAATAGAGAGAGAAGGCAAGCACTGCACGCGCTATGGAGTATGACATTGGCTGCTTCAGCGTTGTGGCACTGCACTTAGAATTCAGTCTTCCCTGCTTGGGTGCGGAAAGACCAGAGGCGTGGCATGATGATCACAGTCGTACAGTGAAAACAGTGGATGACGGGCATCCAGTAGTTGCAGGTACATTTCGACTATCGGAGTTTGTAGCCTACTTAGGAGGGTACGTACTGCATCCAAAAGAGGTCGAAGCATCGCAGTGATTTCCTCCTCTGTTTCGGGAAATTCGACGGAGCGATGCGCTGCGTCTGTTGAGACCCTTGTAGTCGCTGTGCTTTCACTGTGGCTGTGGATCAGGCTGCAACTTTGGCAATATAGGCTATTCTTCTGTGTGCGTGCTCTCTGGTGCCGTGTTGTCCACACAGGTCCACACGGGCGCACCTGGTCTGGGAGGCAGAGGAGGAGGTATCATTGGATGTGAAGTACTCTTCGCAGGGACATCGGCGTTCTTCGACTGTGATGGCGGCGGGAGCGTTTCCCTCGAACGGCAGCAGCGGCTTCCCGACGAGATGAACACACCCGCGCCACCCGCTTGGGGACCTCCTTTACCTTAGGGCAGTCCTATGCGAAGCGCCGTGGCATCTGAGGTAAATGCTGCACTTCAAGGTCGTGGCTGCGCAAGAGTCTTAGTATGGCGTTCACTTATGGTGGTTCACCTCTGTCACGATTGTGCCTGTTAAAACGGACTTGCTCAGTGAATTAGTCAGTGAATATCGGCAAACGGACTTGCTCAGTGGATTGTTCAGTGAATGACGGGCAAACGTCGAGAAGACGACGCCAGAGAGTGCGCCCCCATGAGCGGGCCTCCCGCATAGCCCAGCACAACACCGGAGTTGCCCGTTGCGCGGGCCCCACGGGTCTCGGCGCCATGCGAAGTCCACTATAAACACCGTGCGCACGGACGCAGCGGTAAGAAAGGCTCCTCTCTCACGGTCGACCACCAGAGGAATCACGGGAGAGGGCGGCAATAATTCGGAAGAAGCCGACGCGAGCTCGGGGCATTCGAAATTTGGCTCTGGGGAAGAGAAGACGCTCGTCTGGGCAGAAATCCGCATCGGCTACGCTCCGCTCCCTGGGTTCAAGTCGCTCCCCCGGCCACGCCCCGAGGGCTCCAGCGAGTGATCACCTACGACGTCGGATGCCATCACCACGAAAGTAATTCGGACTTTACTACCCTTTACGAACGTGAAATAGGATGTGATTTGGACTCATAATTAGCGAATTAGCGATGTAAATTAGACAAGTGTACTTTTATGTATTATTGATTATGCTTTGTTCGAAAGTAAATAGTGAAAATTGAAACATGTGAATGCGTTCATCTCTCTGGTTTCTTTCACTCGACTGACGGAGGTGACAACCTCAGCGCGAGCAAGATATCGTGCTCCTGTATTAAGTCTCTAAAGGAAGCAGGCAGTCATGGTGGCTAGAGCTGCGCCAACCAAAAGAGACCTGGCGGTTTATTTCGAGCCCTTTTTAAAGCGAGTTATATGAAAGAGGGAAAAGGGAACAAAGGAAGGACAGACTAAGTGTGACATACAGTCACACCGATAAGCTGCAATCTGATACATCTTCTCTTGCTGATTCAATAAAAAAACATGTTTAGGAAACTTGGTGAACGTTTGTGTTGTAATGCAATCGTCGAGGTTCCGTACGTTTCCTGGTAGACTTTCGTGGATCTGATAAGTTGTCACCTTCATGGTCGGCACCTTGCGTTATAGTTCTGGGATCCACCATGAATTCTTGGTCTCCGTGCGCTTGTTCTCCCGGTGTATTGCAGTCCTGGCTTTTGTTCCGATCGAACATGTCTTCGGGGCTTTCGGCGTCCTGGTCTTGATCCTCGCTTGTACCGTTTCCAGGTATGCGCATCAGGTGTTGCCTGTTTCGTCTCAGCATCCGCTGGTCCTCCGTCTTCACAATGTAAGATCTTGCTGACTGACTTACTGTCGCTGCGCGTGACCAGTCTCCATTACGAATGCGCACTGAAGTTCCACTTTCGAGCGGTGGTAGTGTCTTTCCCTTCAAAGACTGACGATGCTTTTCCACTGTAGTTCCGGGATCATCTTGGTACTTGGGAAGGGTCGTAAGAAGGTGCCGGCCTTGCAGTAGTTCGCCCGGGGAGCGACCAACTTCTAGCGGGGATGGCTGATAGGCTAAAAGACCCAACCAAAAGTCACCATGGGAGTCATTGGTCTTCTTTAGGATGCGCTTAACAATCTGGACCCCCTTTTCTGCTAGTCCATTTGACCGCGGAAATTTTGGACTCGATGTGATGTGCTGAAAGTCATATTTTGCGCGAACTCTCGGAACTCTTGCGATCCAAACTGTGGCCCATTGTCAGTACATACTTGAACCGGAATGCCGTACCGTTAGAAAATGGCAGATATTTTATCTATGACTTCTTTGGCCGTTGTGCTTCTTAGCTTCTCTACGTCAGGGAAATTGGAGTGGGCATCGTATACAAAGACATAGGAGGCTCCCCCGAACTGAAAGAGGTCTATTCCCACTCGGTGACATGGCCTGTCTGGGGTTGGCTGCATGAGAAGGGGCTCACTCGGCTGCTTGTATGCATACCTCTGGCAAGTACTGCACCCCCGAATGAAGGAGCCAATCGCACTGCTGAGTCCAGGCCAGAATACCAATCTGCGTGCTCTCGCCTTGCATTTATTTAGTCCGAGGTGTCCATGATGAATTCGTCGAAAAATTTCTGCTCGCATTGCTTTGGATATGACCACTTTGCAGCCCTTGAGTAGTGCTCCTTCTACCACCGACAGTTCTCCGGCAAAGGCCTTGAGTTCACCTTCGATGGCGTCACCCCGTGAGATTCGTTCTCTCACCTCTCTCAAATACGGGTCGTTCCTGGTTTCCTTTTCCAGACGCACTTTCATGGGCGTGCTTACGATGCCGGAGATGACCTCTGTCGCATGGATGTCGACGTCTGTCAAGGCACTCGATGACTGCGATAGCACAGGTGCACGCGACATGTCCGCCAGAACCAGGTCCTTGCCAGGCACGAACTGCAAAGTGTAATCATATTGTAAAAGCCTGATGAAAAAACGCTGCAATCGTGGTGGCATGTCTCCAATGCCTTTTTGAGAAATGGCCAGCAGGGGCCTATGGTCAGTTTCGATCCATACGTTTCGACCATAAACAAAATGATGAAACTTCTCGCAGGCAAACACTATACCGAGCGTTTCCTTTTCGATTTGCGAGTAACGGGTCTCGCAATCGGTTAATGTTCTTGATGCATACGTCACTGGGCGCCAGTCATTGCCATGTTTCTGCAGCAGCGCCGCGCCTAAACCGGTCCTCGAAGCGTCCGCAGTGATCTTAGTATCCTTCTTCTCGTCAAAAAGTGCGAGTAACGGTGGGTTTGTCAACACGTCGCACACTGCTTCCCATTCACGCTGATGCGCTGTGGTCCATTCAAACGTGACGTTTTCTTTCACAAGGCTCCGTAGCAAGATGGTCGTATCACTCAGTGACGGCACATATTTGCGAAAGTAGTTGACAACGCCCATCATTCTGCGCACGGTGTGCCTATCTGTGGGTCTCGGCAGTAAACGGATGCTTTCAACCAGGTTGCGACTCGGATGTATTCCCTGCTCACCTATCACGTCACCCAGGAACTCAATTTCTTTCAAGCCAAAAACGCATTTCCGCAGGTTAAAAGTCAGACCCGCATTTTGTGCCCGCTTGAACACGGCCTGTAGGCGTTCGTTGTGCTGATCCTCGCTGTCACCCCATACTAAAATGTCGTCTACGTATATGCGGACACCTGCCAATCCCTCAAATATTTCTGTTAGCGTTTTCTGGAAAACTTCGCTTGCTGATGAAATTCCGAACGGAAGGCGCAAGAAACGGTACCGCCCAAACGGCGTCGCAAAAGCGCACACTCGTGATGTAGCTCCGTGCAATGGAATTTGATGAAAACCCGCCTTGGCATCTAGGCGCGAAAAAAATTTTGCGCTTGACAGCTCTGCCTCAATCTCTTCCCTTGTTGGCATAGGGTAGTGCTCACGCTTTATGTTCTTGTTTATTTCCCTCGGATCCATGCAAACACGAAGGGCGCCATCTTTCTTACGCGTAATAACAAGAGGGCTCACCCATTCTGTCGGTTCGTCGACCTTCTTGATAATGGAGGCCGTTTCCATGCGTTCCAGTTCTCGTCGAAGAGGCTCCCCGAGGGCCAAGGGTACCCGTCGGGCTGGGTGCACGACTGGAACAGCATCCTCCCGCAGGACCATCCGGTATCGCCTTCCGACACAGCCCGCACCCTGAAATGAGACTGGAAAGGCCTTTTCTGCTGCCGGCTCGCTCCACCTTACCGAATCCACAGCTTTCGGGACAAGCCCAAATTGCTGACATGCGTGCAGCCCTAATATGGCCTGGCGACCTTTTTTGACTACGAAGAAGGTCACAGCCTGTGTCACGTCGTTTAATAGCAATAATTCTCTGCCACATCCGACATGCTTGATGGCACTGCCGTTGTAAGCCTTCAAAACTGCACTGCTTTTCTGCAGGTCCACTGCAGTCTTGAAACGGCGGAAAAGAGACCAAGGAATTATGTTGGCTTGTGAACCTGTGTCCACTTTGAATCTGATTTCCTGGCCGCCTATCTTTCCGCTCATCGTCCAGTCTGCGCTTTACCCGTCGCTTACACCGTAGACACCAATGTCCAAAATGTCAAATCCATCATCTGCCTCAGCTTCTTGTACTTGGTCTATGTGTCGGCTCGGGCAACGCTTGCAGCATATAGCAAAATGGTTCGACTTATTGCAAGCAAAGCATGTCTTGTCATATGCTGGACACTGCCTTTGCGCGTGCTCCTTGTTGCACTGTCGGCACCGAAGTCTTTTTTGGTTCCGCTCTGCCCGGTGGGCGTAGTCTACTTGCAGCGTTTGACGGACCAAGCAGCATTCTGTCGTGCTGAAACCTCGGCTGCTTTACACATCTGCTCCGCCTTCTGCAAGGTTAAGCCCTTGTCTCGCAGCATCTTCTACCTGATCTTCGGGTTGTTTGTGCCAAAAACAACCTGATCTCATATCATGGATTCTTCTAGCGTGCCGAAATTGCATATCTTCGCCTGTTTTTTTAGCTCTCGCAAATGTTCAAACGGCTCTCCTTCGTTCTGCATGCGAAGGCGAAAAACGTGCCTCTCGTAAACCTCGTTCCCCTCGTCGACACAGTACTCCTCGAACTTCCGCAGCACTATCTGGTAGTCTTCATTGCTCTCACCTTCTGCGAACGAGAAATTGTTGTAGATGTCGGGGGCTTCTTCACCGGCGATGCTGAGCAGGATTGCTGTCTTGGTGGCTTCCGTCCTGGGTGGTTTGGTGGGCGTTGCCGCGAAGCAAAGTTCCAACTTTTGCTTCAACACCTGCCAATTTCTTCGTATGTTGCCTGCGAACTGCAGCTGTTCTGGAGGCTTGACGGTGCCCATTTTGGCGGGGCTTTGGCACTTCTGACACCATGTATTAAGTCTAAATGAAGCAGGCAGTCATGGTGGCTAGAGCTGCGCCAACCAAAAGAGACCTGGCGGTTTATTTCGAGCCCAGCGAGTGATATGAAAGCGAGTGATATGAAAGAGGGAAAGGGAACAAAGGAAGGACAGACTAGGTGTGAGGTACAGTCACACCGATAAGCTGCAATCTGATACACTCCCCCACACAGCACTTACGTGTCCAAACTTCATACACTTGTGGCATTGAAGTGGCTTCGTTATGAACGGTTGTACGGGATGTCTAAAGTGTCTGACCGTTACGTGTGATGGAAAGTGATCTCCCTTGAATGTTAATTTCACACAACGAGATGAACCAGACACAACAAAACCGGTTAGAGAACCCCAGGCGATCAAAATTTGCGGAACCTAGCTACCGTTACGGCGTCTCTCATAATCATAGCTGGTTTCAGGACGTAAAACCCCAGAAATCAATAAATAATTGGCGGCTCCGACGAAGGAGCGCATCTTCCAACAGTACACACCAGTGGAGGTTCCAATGTTTTCATCAGCTGCTGTTTTGAGAGGCGTTCGATTGATACACGCGCAGAACCTGTCTCTATTTTTCTCTTTAATCTCTATTTGTATCAAAATTGTATGGAGGTTATGAAGGCTAGCTCCAAGCGCATAGATTCCCCTATCGTCGATCGCTGGAAAAACCACTGCTTTGTTCGAGCCGTTAATACCACATTAAGAAAATGTCGAAAGCCGCCACAATGCATGTAGAAAGATGCCATAAGTCTCTATTCGGTGTTACAAACCAGATTTTACGTTCTAACTTCCAAGAGCCTTTAGCTTTCTGTTTCACCCTCACATCCGCAATTACACTGAATAATGAGCAGGTGAGATGTGCACACTCTATTCGGCGTCGTGCAATCACCAATGAGACAATACTCGGGTGTCCAAGGAGGTGTGAGCCAAGGCCGGTGAACATAAACGAAATGGTACGCACCAGGATGCGTATGCCCATCGACGTTTTCTTGGTAGCTGGCACACAAAATATGTACTAACGGCGTCAAATGAAACGCGCACAGAGCAGCGCGGGGCCCATGCATCAGCAAAGTTATGGTGCGAATATTATGCACTTTAGGGGCCCCAGGTGCCAAACCGCAAGCACGCGCCTGAAGTGGTGATGACTGGACAGCGTGCACTATACCATTGCTGTTTCCTAGGCAACGCGTTTCGCTGTTCACGTTTCATGTGACACCGACAGCTCCTATGTGCACAATATCTTTGGACATATAATTCTATTATTGAAGAAAGCCGACACCGTTTGGTCAGAGAAAGATATCCAGGCCTTTATGGAGTGATCAGTCAGAAACAGGCTTGTACTGCAGGAGACCTTGTTTCTAAGCACCCATATCAGCCATACAGCTTGATATGGTCGGTCTGGAACAATAAAATCCATTGCACGCGCACAAGAAGTTCACTTCTGCACTACAGTTCCCTTTTCCCTTGGTCGTAGTTCCCGAAATCAGCTTGCAGGAGCACTCACTGCAGCCCCTCTGGACTGTGCTACCTGATACGGCGATATTGGTGCACTCGCTTTCTTGTTCGGGTGCCGAGGAAGGTAAGACGCATGTGTGAGGTAGGCTATAGGAAGTTGCCCAAGTACTTTATATAACCACGTTCTGTGGAGATGAAATTGCATGTAAATCAGCGAATGCCGCAGCAAATGAATTCGAACTTATCTGGTATTTCCCCTGGTAGGATTCGCAATACCGTGCCGCTCAGGGTCAGCGCGCATTGACAGAACCAGTCAAATGACTAATGATCATGCACTATATATCTGATACTTCATAATTACACGGTTATGGGATATTTTTACGAAGAATCCGACCTTATTTCAATCTACTCTTTGTGCATTTCACACTTTTGGCCACCCTTGTTCTTATCCGATTAGATTTCCACGTTACTTCTGCGCATTGCAATACAGGCATCTTTCCCAAGCATCATGTCAGTTGTACATCTTTCGATAGTTTCAAGACATGAGCCCTTGCAGGACTGAATTGAATTGAAATGAGTTTTCAATTAACACTGACGTTTTGGCACTAGGTATTGTATAACATTTTCTCTTCATTGAACCTGCTGTTATTATGAACAACACTTCGTTGTTAGATTTCGCCTGCAGCTTTTCTTTTTCCCAGTATGATTTTGTGTGGATGACGATAATCCTTCAGAGCATCCCTTTTGAAAACGGGCAGCGCCGGGCACTCACAATGCGGCGAGGACCATGGAGTGGTATACGTGGATGCAGCGGCACATACGTCAGGATCCCGTATGGCCCTGGCGGTAGCTGACAACGAGGTGAAACTTCTAACTTCTAGCTCAATCATTACCAATTCCTCCACAGAGGCAGAGGAGGCAGCCATCGCGCTTGCGCTCATCTCTACATCTGCCACCACAATTATAAGCGACTCTAAATCTGCTATCCTGAATTTTGCCAATGGCTCCATATCCCGCACCGCTGCTCGCTTATTACGCTTCTGGCAGCCCCGGCGCTCCATAAGCCTGATCTGGACAGCACATGCCGGACTCCCTGGTAACGATGGGGCTCATTCCCTAGCCCGAGGTCTCACATTCCGGGCAGGAGAAGTCGAGACCCCTCCACAGGCGGAGGATCGCCTGCTCTCTTTCCGCGATATTCTAGCGTACTACCAGGACCAACGGAGAGTGTACACACCTCCAGCCTCGTCCCTAACTGTAACGCAGGCCGCACATTGGCGACGCTTACAAACTCGGACCGCCCCATACTACAAAACGCCCAACACCTATTCCCCTCCTCATGTAAACTTTGCGGCAAACCAGGTGATTTTCTGCACGTACTCCTCACGTGCCCTACCTTCCCCCATCACCAGCTGTGGCGGTGTCTTACAGGGAGACCATCATGAACAGCACTTCTGCTCTCGATCAGCGCAAGGTCGTCTACTGTGTGATGAAGAGGATTGCGCTTCAAGGCCTTTCCTTTGCTTCGTAAGAGTGTCTCCTCAGTGAGGTAGCACCAACGTGCCATGTAGGGGGCCCCGCCACCGCATTCAAAGATCGGCAATAAATGTTTTTACCACCACCATGTGGCTCCAGGCGCTAGCCGCGAAACAGAAAAAAACTCGCTAGGTCTCGGCCGTGCTCGACGCTGCACCAACCGCTGCCCCGAGGTTGCTGCGGTAAAGCGGCAACCTCGACTCGCGGATATCGCGAAAGGGGAATGACATAAACATATTTTAGAATACAACTCAGTAGAGGCATGCTTAAACAGGAAGCCTGAAGCTCGGGCCCGTCCTGGACCCTCGCGACTATCGTTAGCTGAGCTCAAGAAAGAGATGAGCAAGTTTGTTTATTTCATCTTAAGGGAAAGGGGCTGCAAAAAGGAGGCGAGAAATATATAAACACTAAGATACCCGACGCTGCCTACATATACGAACTGCCCTACGTATCCCACTCAGTTTGGCAGCGGTGCGTGCGGTCTACACAACACTTACCAAAACAATTTTTGCGCAGGTGCACAATCCTTCGGCGCAATCCGTCGGCTTTACGTGGGTGTAACTGCGCAAGGAAGGCTCCGACAAGGTCAAGCGGCGCCAGCGTCGGCAAACCCTGCACTGCTGTTCCCAGGATCAGCTGTGTCCGCCTACGCCCCCTGCGCCTGCGCTGTGGCCCACAAAGATACCCGACGCTGCCTACATATACGAACTGCCCTACGTATCCCACTCAGTTTGGCAGCGGTGCGTGCGGTCTACACAACACCTACCAAAACAATTTTTGCACAGGTGAGGCTCGTATTACCTGTTTGAATTGTATTACTATTACTGCGTGCATTGCTGTCAAACAAGAGTTCCAGTGTTCCTGAGAATTGCCATGACAGGCGGGAAGGACCTGAGTAAAGCATTCGAAGATTTCAAGCGCGAAATCCGTGCTGAACTTCGGTCCTTCAAGCAGAGTGTTGAACATTGTAGCGAAACCTGTGACAGTGTCAATACGCTCTCCCTAGAAATAAAGGCTCTGCGTGAAGAGCTGGTCACAACGCGAAAGACCAACGAAAGACTCGCAGCGGGAAATAAGCAACATTCAGATGAAAATTGAAGAAATAGAACTGTATTCAAGGGCGAATAATCTCGAAATCAAAGGCGTACCTGATGAGGGTGAGCCTTTTGACACTGTCCAGAAGATTTGTGTGGCGATGGGAGAACCGTTGGCTCGTGATGATATTGACATTTGCCACAGAGTGGGAACAAATAAGCCAGGTGTGAAAAACATTGTAGTGCGTTTCATCCGACGAGACAAGCGAAATGTTGTTCTGGCTAAAGCAAGAAAGGCACGTATGACTACGGCGACACTTGGTTTTGGTTCAAGTGGCCCTGTTTATGTCAACGAACACTTGACAAGGCAGGCTAAGACAAGGCAGGCTAAGCAGTTACTAGGAGCGGCAAACACAAAAAAGAGGGAAGTGGGATGGAGGTTCGTCTGGACGCACGGTGGGAAGGTTTTCGCAAGGAAATCTGAAACATCTGAAATGCCGAGAAGATCTGGATAAAATGCTGCGTTGAGGGTTTCACTGTCACTTTTGTCTTTAGGGTATGATCCGGCTAAGCTATGGCTGACGCGGCAGATTGCAAGTACTACGACATTGATGGCTTCAACGCAGGAGTTAAGGGGTCACCAGCTACCTTCAGTGCATTCCACTTAAACGCTCGTAGCATTAAAAATAAAATAAATAGCCTGTGTCTCTCTTTAGATAGCTTATCGGTAAAATTTGATGCCATACTTTTGACAGAATCCTGGCTTTCTTCGAGCGATAACCCACCAAAAATACCAGGGTACAATTATCATGGAATTGTGCGGTCCGTAAAACGCGGAGGAGGTATAGCGCTGTTCATCAAAAATTCTATTGTGTGTGACGTTGTTAATGAACTTACGTGTATTACGCCCAGTGTTGAGTGTCTCGTAGTAAGACTTAAGGATGTCGTTATTGCAGCAGTCTACAGGCCTCCATTAGGTCATAAGTCCGAATGTTTTGAGTTTATGGAAACTCTGCTGCCAAGTCTTCACTCAATGCACGCAGCCTTTTTAGCAATGGGTGATGTGAACATAAATATGCTCAGCGATGACGCATCCAGTGATCATTTTGAATCCGTCCTTCGTACTTTTGCCTGCACAAATTTAATCACGATGCCTACTCGTATTACTGAAAATAGCGCAACGCTTCTTGATATCTGTGTCACTAGCGCACCTTCCAACCAGTGCTCATCAGGTGTTTTCACCCTCGATATCAGTGACCATCTTCCGATTATCGCGTTTATAAGAGTAGCCCCCCAAAAGCAGGCAAACATTGCAAACTCGAGTTATCGCGATATCAACCCCATTACACTGAACAATTTTTACTCTGATGTAGAAACGATAACATGGGAAAGCGTGTACGCCGAAAGCAATCCCGACCATGCGTATTGTCTTTTTCTGAAGGAAATTGTAGCTAGCTACACAAACCACTTTTCCCTGGTGCGCAGTACGAGACAAAGCAAAAGGTTACGTAAGCCTTGGATTACGAACAGCCTGCACAAAAACATAAAAACAAAAAACAAATTGTACCATCGCTTCGTTTTATCACGTGATGCTGTCCTGTTTGCAGAATTCAAATCGTACCGCAATAAACTAAACGCTGACTTAAAAGAAAGCAAAACTTTCCTACTATCAATCTCTGTTTGCTAGAATATACAACAATACGAGAAAGCTATGGCAGGAAATAAACAATTTATCAAACAGCTGTAAAGTGCCCAATTAACATTGCAGCTTTTGCTCAAGACAAGACGGATGTAGAAGCCCTAACAGAAATGAACGAGTTTTTTTTTTCCAATGTCGGCAACTACGTGCCTCCGGACCGCCACAGTGGTTACACAAACGCGCTGGCGTTGACTCGTTCAGCACTAGCAAATTCAATTACTCTCTCTCCGGTTACTGAACAAGAAGTCACGAATTTTATTCGTAGAATTAGAAATAATGTCGCTGCTGTCTTGGATGGCTTGAGCGCCGTCCCTATTAAACACGTTGCTTCTATCATAGCCCTCCCGTTAACATATATAATCAATCCAATGCTAGAAAAAGGTATATTTCCCTCTGATCTTAAAGTGGCACGTGTAATCTCCGTATACAAAGGTGGAGCTGTTAGTGAAATAGCAAACTACCGGCCGATTTCCGTGCTGCCCATCTTGTCCAAAGTATTCGAAAATGTCATCAATGCACGGCTCGTAAACTTTTTAACTAAATACCACGTAGTAAGTGATTCACAGTACGGCTTACAGAAAGGGAAATCTACCGAAATGGCGTTATTGCGAATTAAAAATGAAATTCTGAGCCACATAGAAAACAAACTTTTTACTGTTGGCTTATTTATCGATTTAAGGAAAGCATTTGACTGTGTGAATCACGATATTCTACTGTCCAAACTGCATGACTATGGTGTTCGCGGCGTTGCCCATGAACTCGTGAAAAGTTATCTCTGTAACAGGAAGCAGTGTGTGAAGGTCGGTGAACTGGCGTCTCCAGCTACTATTGTAAAATACGGGGTGCCCCAGGGCTCCATTCTAGGACCTCTGTTTTTCATACTTTACATCAATGATTTATGTGGTGTGCCCGACTCACCGAAACTGGTCATGTATGCTGAGGACACCAACATATTCTTTTCCGCACCAACTTTAACTAACTTAAACACTAATATAAATAATTACTTAATTAAACTTGAATAATGGCTGGACTCCAACAGATTAAGTTTAAATATTAAGAAAACTAAATATATTATATTTAAACCATTCAACAAAAAATGTGACTGTGAACTCACTCTTAATTTTCAAGGAACGGTCCTTCAGCGCGTTTCATCAGAAAAGTTTCTAGGTGTTTGGTTCAACGACACCATGTCTTGGAACACGCATGTTAATAAGCTAACTATTGAATTAGGCAAAACAGTTGGATGCCTCTACAAACTTAGAGAATTGATTCCACTAGGTCTAAAAAGTGCGATATATTATGCAAATTTTTACTCACGTCTTTCATACTGTACCCTAGTCTGGGGTACAACAACAACCACCAACTTTAATAAACTAGAACGGCTCCAAAAGAAGGTGTTAAGGATTTTTGAAAATTTTACCGGGCACCCAAGCCTACTACCCACTGCTCCCCTATTCATTAAACATAATATGCTAAAAGCTTCCAAGTTACACGAATATAAACTCTCCCTTTATATGTATAAAAACAAGCTTCCAAAACACGAAGAACACACTCGTCATGACTACAGCATACGTAACAGGCAAACACCAGTACCCCATACACGCACAAACTACGGTAGAGCTAGACTAGAGTATTGCATACCAACTCGTAAAAATTCCTTAAAAACCCATATAAATTTCAGTGCCCCTTTCAGTGTGTTCAAATCAGATGTGCGTGATTACTTGATGAAAATATAATTGTTTTCATGTTGTGTGCATCATGTTGTATCAGTGCTCCGACGTTCCTTGTATGTGACTTTTAAATTTTCTTCGTATTATGCTGTTTGTTTTTGTTGACAGTGTTTACAACTGTGTAGAATCCGCTGCATGTGCTGCCCTCTGTATGCCCCCAGGTCCCGTCAAGCTGTTTGCACAGCTTTTTGCCTGGGGGACCCCCAACAAATCTGTTGGAAATAAAGTGGATTCTGGATACTCGCGGTAGGAAATTTCCGGAGCCCTCCACTACGGCCTTTCTCTCCTCTCTATCTCTTTCACTCCTTTTCCCCCACCCCCGCGGACGCTTGCCGTGCTCCCTACATGGGCTGCAGAATTTAGCGTCCTTTCCTAACCGAACCACAATCATCATCATCCTCTGCTACCTCAGCCCACATCAAGATAGCCTCTTGAAGTTTGGAGTTGTAGCTGCGCATGGCAGCGCCCCGCACCTTCTGACCACTTAAAGATCTAAGTATGTATGGAAGAGGGCAGTGATTCTTACATTACAACATAATGTGGCTTGGCTCCGCCCTGCCAAGAGGGCAAAACTAGCAGTCTAAGGTGCAGTACATATATGGGCGAATTTTGTGGCGTAAGGCAGGGGGGGAGAGAAAAGTGCCAGCGGGGGTTTATCCAGAAGGGCGCGTAGCTGAGCTTCAGGACGAAGGTTTGATTCCCGGCCACAGCCACCTCATAAACACACGTCTCAGATGCTGCCTGGTTAAGAACCCCGAGTTTTCGAAACACATCCACAGTCCCACACTACGGTGAGTCATACATTATCGGCGTTCGGACGCGAAATGCCAAAACTCATTAATAACAGTTATAGTATTATAAGGTTTCAATTACGTCAGAAAAACTCACTCACTTAAGCTTTCAGATATTGCCGCAATTACTATCAGGAAAATGGCGAAAGCGTTGACTTCCATGGTGTTTGCTTTAAAACTACATGCAGCTACGCAATCCTTTCGATTACTGTCAGTGAAATGGCGAAAGCATTGACTTCCATGATGTTTGCTTTAAAAGGAAACGGCACGCATCTACGCAGTCCTTTCGAATGCAAGTGGGATCGCAGCAGGAGACTAGAGTCGCAGCTTGCAAGAAAATGCAACGACAAGTGGCAGTTTTGTACTTTGCGCAATGCAGCCACGGATGAATGCTGGCGTGTGCACGCACACATGTGCTGCTGAAGCAGCAACAGGGAAAGCGTTGCCGCAGTTTTGGTTTCGTAGTCGACGAATTCTCGGGGTACGCGTTGCTGCGAACGCATGATACGAGTTCTTGGAAATATAGTCTTTCGAGGCGACGCTCGTAGCAATAGTTCTTTGATAAGTTCTTTGATAAACAGCGTAATTGACCGAAATCGGCCAACATGTTCTTCGTAGTCACCGCGGTGCTTATGCTCCTGAGGTCTTCATGTTGGTTCTTCAATATATTTCCAGATGCGTTCAGCTGGTGTCGAAACTTTTGCTACCGCATGACCAGGCTTTGGGGACACATGCAAGCGACGACATCTATCGGCGTAGCTACCCCGGCGTTTCGACGTACTGAATGGGCAATAGGAGAAAAATAATATTATCACGCGAACAAAACCAGTTATGAGGAACGACTCCCGGATCAACATAGCAGAGACCAGCTGAAACTTTTGGGTAGAATTTCTGAATGCTAGTTCGAAGCGCACACTTCCCGAAGTGGTCATTTCGGGGTTTTTACGCCCCAAAACCACGATATGATGATGAGAGACGTGGCAGTGGGGGGCCCCAAAATTTCGACCACCTCGCATTCTTCAACGTGCACTGACATCGCACAGCACGCGGGCCTCTAGCATTTCGCCTCCACCGAAATGCAGCAGCCGGATACAACATGTGGATACAAGTGCATAGTGTGGGTACAAAGTGAATTATTTGCGACCTCTTTCTTTGAGTTCGCAGAAACTTGGGTGAATTAGAAGCCGACAGCCTTTAATTTTTTATCTGCATAGATAACTTTTCAGATTGCATGTCCCAATACTACGATATGATTGTGAGAGAAGCCGTAGTGGAAGGCCCCCGAAATTTCGACCGCTTCGTTCTTCAACGTGTACTGACGTCACAAAGTACGTGGGCTTCAATATTCCGTCTCAATCGGAATGCAGCTGCCGCGGCCGGGATTTGATCCCTCTGCCATCAGATTAGCAGCCGAGGCCCACAGCCACTAGACTACAGTGTCGGGCATGTGTTTTCCCAGGAAATTTCAATGCAACACAACACCGCCCACAAGAAATTCGCGGGCTACACACTGAAAATTAAAATAGCCCAGCTGTTAAAGAAACAAGCTCAAAAACACGAATTGCCACAACGAGAACCCCACACACAACTCTTCATTTCATGCCTACTCATCTGAAGAAACAGGCAAATCCATGTGTACTTGTTATCGCCAACACTTGTCACGCGCAACTAAACCAATGAAAATTAACTGTTAACCTTGCAGGCACCTTCACATTCAGGTGTCTCGTGAAAACGTATGCTATGCCAAAAGCTTTGTCAAACAGTGTCTTGGAGGAGTGAATGCAGCAGTACCACGACACTCGCTTTCCTGTTTCGCTCACGCTCCAGCAATCGAACGGTCACTATGTAATTATTATTCGGGAAATCAATTTGCCCTCTCAAGGCACTGCATTCACAAAGAAGAAAAGAAAAAATTCTGCTCCACCGCATGTGAAATGGCGTCAAAGGGCTACAGCTGAACTGCCGAGAGGGGGCCTAGCCACTCCTTAGAAAAGAGGGACGGGGACGGGTCCCCCAAGGTCCCCCTTGACTTAGATCCCTGGGAAACGCATACATGGTGTCACGTTACTGTGACGTACCGATGACGTTGTGCAAAGCCACGCACACGCTCAAGTGCAGCAATGTACGCCCCCTTGCACGGGGCTACATAATCTACGGCTCTCCTGAATAAAGCGTTCTTTTCCGCACCCGACTCGAGCGTGCTACGTTAGTGAAATTTTACTGCTATGGCCCCAGTGGGTCTCTGCTATACCGATCCGCCACTAGTTGTTGATAACTCGCTGTGACCCCCTCCCCGGTGGTCTAGTGGCTGTGGCACTCAGCTGCTGATCCGAGGGTCGAGGAATCGAACCCTGACCGCGGCGGCTGCATTTCAGTGCGTACTGTGCGATGTCGGTGCACGTTAATCCCAGGTGCTCGAAATTTCCGGACCCGTGTACTACAGCGTTTCTCATAATCACGTCGTGATTTTAGGACTTAAACCCCAGAAATTATTCTCTATTAGCTGTATTCCCGAGATATAATTATTTATCGCCCATTATACATTCAGTTACGGAGGGGCGCACCAGCCGACACCGCGAGATGGCATCACTTGCACACGTCCGCGAAATGCACCAGGCCTTTCTCCTCCAGAGATTAACGGCTGAAATGAAGGTTAAAGTTCAGGAAGAAATACCACATCTCTTTTACGACATGACACTGAAAGGCAACTCATCGAAAGGAGTAGAAAATATACTGTTTGGTGCTGTATAGCTGTAATGTCAGGACACCATTTGACGAACAACGAGCGTTGGAGAACCTCTGTCATAAGTGACCTGAGTTGTGCATTATATTGATCACATGTTGTTATTTTATGATTTCAGCTACGCCGGACGCCTACCGTGGTAGCTTAGTGGCTTGGGGTGTTGGCTTTCTAAGCTCACGAGGTAGCAGCATCGGATCACGACCGCGGCGTCCACATCTCGAGGTTGAAAAAATGCAAAAAGAAGAAGAAGAAAGAAAACCCGCACCTGTGTACTAGATTTGGGTGCACACTAGGGAAAACCTCTTGGTCAAATTACACCTGAGCCCTCCTCTGCGGCGTGCCCCATAATCATATCGTGGTTTTGACAAGTAAAATCCCATCGGGTATCGTTGATTACTTGCCGGACATGTGCAAACAATTAAACAGATGGTATAAGAACACTCGACCGATCTCGAGAAATGAGTTCACTTTCACGTTTTATTTCATCAATGAAATTTCTAGCAAGATGTGAGCTTTGTGCGTTTATATTTTTCATCGTAGAAATAAAGTTCAGCACAACTTATTCGCGGAAGCGCCGTGACTTCTTGCGCGCGGCATGCACATTATGACATGTAGAGCGACCGCCCCAGTAAAGAGTTGGCCACGGGTTCGATTCTCGGACCAGGACAGATCTCTCGTCATATAAGAACATTTACTTTCAGAGAATTCCGTATAGATTTCCTTGTGTCTCTGTGCTGGAAACAGGTGCATGTCAGTTATTTTTTCTTATGATTACTCATCCTCCATTTAGCGGGATTCCGTATACAACTGATTTACCATGATTGCATGTAGCTTGGACGCACGCCTGAACCAAACAAACGTCGAACAGTCCGAGACATTCTGCTGTCATGAACGAAATAAAAAAAAAAAATGGAGGTATTGCATGAAAACGTCATATTTAGAGTTGCATAAAGTAGATCTGATATCAGAGCGTAAGTTCAGCGCAGAAAAGGGCGATTTAGCTATGGGTGTTAATAATGCGAATCAGTTAGAGCCAGGTGCGCAGCGCATCGTATGTGTGGATATGAGCCACGTATACGCCACTGGGTATGAGGCACTGGGCCACATATTAGCCACTGGGTATGTGGGTATGAGGCAGTTAACATTAATCCGCCCAACCAAATGTGCACCAATCGGTAGGCGCCAGCGCCATTTAGACAATTTTGTGAACATTAAGGGCCCCCTGGGAGTTCCTCCTTTTAAAAAAAAAGCTGAAATACGGTAAGGCAGCGGCTACACGTTAGTTCAGTCGTATTATCGAAAGGTTGGAATGGAAAACAATGTGAATTTCATATGTATTACCGGCAAACGAAGGCATAGAAGCAAAGGAAGATTCTGTTACAGGGACGTTGAGAATAACAGCTCAGCACAAAAACTCGCAGCAGGAGCTTTTCTGAGAAGAACTGAAATTTGAGCGCCTTCTTCAACATGAAAAGTTATTCCATCGCTGAACTACAAGTGTTCAAACGTGTTTCTTATTCTACGACTGCATCAAAACAAGCAGGAGCTTGCTGCTGCACAAGTGTCCATTTTAGCGCATGCGCTGTTCCACCGATTGAACCGATTTACGTAATTGTATCTCTTAATTGGCACTGGCCTTTCAGTAAAAATAAATAAGAAAATGTCGCACTCACGCACGTTGCTTATCAGGCATGTATGTACGTTGTGTATTAGGTTCACAGATCCGCGTTCATGCTATCCGTTTAGTTTGACGTATTACAACTGTCGGACATTATCGCCACCAAAATGGTCCATTATAACAATCCCATAAAAGGCTGGGCCGTAAAATATTGCAAGTTAGACTAGAAACACAGGGTAGCCGCACCGAATCGAGCGCGATGTCGGTACGATACTCATCTCGACAGAAATATCTGATACACAAGAAAGCATGGACGATACCACGCAGGTGACGAGATTTCATAGGGAAAGATAAGCTAGCCACGATACTACGACTGTCCTGCAGACGAACGCAAGTGCTCTCGCATGCATTTCCAAAGCTACCCAAGATTAGCAGTTTGTTCAGCGCCCAGGTAAACAAACACACATGGAGAGTTCCTATTATTGGGTGAATAACTGCTGCGTATTCGTGTATTATTGCGAGACTGCCACCTGAGAGCAACTATCTCAACTTCATTTGTGCCGAGTGCCTTCCATGCATGAATTTAGGATATGTTTGCTAATAAGGAAAAATGTATAAATCCATATCTTGACCATCTCCATTTTGCATTAGGGTACGCTTCGGTTTCATCTTCTCACATGTCATTTACATACGCTCCAGCCAGCTTTTGCTGACCTCCAGGCCACGTGATGAGAAGGCTAGATAACCGATGGACAGTTAGAACGACGGAATGGATACCAAGAGAGGGTAAGCGCAGCCGTGGGCGGCAGAGAGTAAGATGGGGGGACGAAATCAAGAAATTCGCAGGCATCAAATGGAATAAGCTCGCGCAGGACAGGCAAGGATGGCGAGGATTGGGAGAGGCCTTCGTCCTGCAGTGGACATAAAATTGGCTGCTGCTGCTGCTGCTGCTGATGATGATGATGAAAAGTGAGACATGCTCATCTTTCCCATGGTGTCTCTAAAAACTAGTCGTTCGCGTGGACAATTGTTCAAATGTACGATCAAAATGTACTCATCGTTTCCCCGACCTAATCTTGTACTGAGCAAGCACTCCGCTAGTGACACCGCTGCGCCATCTCGCGCATGGGAAAGAAACCATGAAGGACTGTAGTCTACTTGCTGCACTACAGGTAGAGCAGTGCCTTTCGTTTGCGTGAAGTTTGACCTACCCCCATTTCTAAAATTTTTATTCGGCGTGTAAATAATAAATTGTAAAACACCGACTCGACACAGAGAGATGCGACAGGGACCATCGATTTGATGGAATCAGAGGAATGCAGAATTGCAATATAAGAAGAAGGAAAATTTACGTAACACCGCGGGGGAACTCATCGAAGCGCGACAACGTGGGTCTGCTTCTAAATGCGCTGCATTTCCTTGCGAACTAGAGACACGCTCAATCAATCAATCAATCAATCAATCAATCAATCAATCAATCACTCTGTCTGACTGTCTGTCCACATAGGTGATCACACTCGCGCGGTGGTTTTCTTCATTTGGTGTATTACCCAACCGAAAGATGGATGATGCTCGCAGACAGCAGGCATGCAAGCAGGCCAGTAGGACAAAGTGTGTGGTGTAAGCTTTCTCTGGTAAATGCAGTATCTGCATGTGTCATAACGTTCGTAACACGTTTGAGAGCGCAAATGACAGGACACGCAGGCTCCTAGTCACGTGGTGTTTTTTTTTTTTTTCACATCTCGCACACGCCAAGAAACATCAAAACCGCTTTACCTATTATTATGGAAGTACATAATCCGGCCACCAATTAGGATGCTCTACAGTTTCTCCATTGAACGTTATATGTTTAAAGCAACAGTTTAAAAGTGCGTTAATTAATAATATTAATAAATTATTTCAGCTCATTTTAAAGATAGTATGAGATTTTCAAGGAAACACTAAACAATGCTAAAGGCATTGCATTCTTCTAACGTGCAGGTGGTCATATTTAAAGCTTGGCGCAATTTAACAAACATTGTGCGTCATATATGGGTCATATGCTAACAGAAGCCGCCTCTATGACTGATCTCCCGCGCTTTCTGATCATGTTCAAAAAGTTCTTCAGGGGCTCTTTGACGTACACGCTTGCGGCGTTATTAATGCACGCGCTTCTTGGAGAAGACCGCGTTTTTCGTACAGAATAAGCGTCCCTGTGGCTGATGTTTTGCTTCAGTGGCCATGAAAACACATCTCTTAGCCTCGGTTGTCGCTAGTTTGCGACATAATAATAAATGATGTCGGCATTAGATATTAGCAGCCGTCAGCGCCGGTTGTTAACTAATTCGGACATCTTGCGCTGCCTGACTACAGGTGTTCCTACAACTGAAACCTAGTGCTTTGGTGTAGTTTCCGGACAGCGGTAGTTCCAACCGACAGTTGGAATTTTCGTAGCAGCAAGGTCTACGCTGTGGCCCATAATGGCGGGAAAGTGCTTTCTACCCGATATAAAGACATACTAGTGCATGAGTGCATTATTTTTAGGCATGGTAACAGAACTGGAGATTGCCTCAGCAAAGGCGAAAGAAGTCTATGCACGGACAGTCGTGCCTCTAAAATGGAAAACAAGGGCAGTCACAGCGGCAGAAATCCTAGACTAATTGACACACACGGTCGCGAAGTCGGAACACAGCGCAACGGAATAAGGAGCAAAGTATAGCTGTGCTGTTGAAGCGTGAGAAGCATCGTTAATACATTTGTTTGTAGTTTGCCGTAGTTATGTGTCCCCCTCGCACACGCAGAATAAATGTAGTAGACAGACGAGACACCCTGCATGTGCGTGATAGCGGGAACTAAGTGCTTTCAAACTATGTTACACGATCCTTAAAGAGAAAGCCAACCTATGCGGTCCTCTATTTAGGCGTTAAAGAAGTCGGTCTCCAACACTCTCATTACTTGTGGCGTTAATTTTCAGTGAACTGGAAAGAGTTTCATTAAACTTATTGTAGAGGTTGCCTAGTACAAGCATTTACGCGGTTTACATTAACAGAAAAGATTGCATGGGTCCCCAAGCAACTTTGTCCTAAGGGACCCTATCCTGCCCACGCTCCAAGGAAATCCAAGGAACCCAGTTCACCCCCATCCTTATGGTTGTCTAGGACACCCATATTCAGCTAAGGTCTCCCGCGGCACATAGCGCGATTGTGTCAGCCCCTTCGATTACTCGCAGGGCACATGCAAATCGTGTGAAGTACCAAAATTTAACTACTCAGTACCATAAGTTCGCCCTTTGATGCTTCGGGACACACACGCAGTTCGGCAGCAGTGCATCTCAAGCACACAACTAACGTTATCTGCTTTTGCAGGTAAGAACTACACGTTTTGCTTCCTACACTCCAATCTATGCACTGCTGCCGGACTGCACCAAACTGCTTTTGTAGTTTTTGTTCTTACGCTATAGTGGAATATTGCAATGTCAAAAAAAGCTGTAGACGAATTGCGTGCTGAGATCATTGATGAACTCAAAGAGATAAAAGAAAGTCTACTAGAATTGAAGGAACTCAAACAGGAAATTAAAGACCTTGGAGCCTTGAGGGAAGTGATCCAGGCTGTCATAACAGAAAACGAGGAACTTAAGGTGCAAAATGCTAAGCTGGCGCGCTAACTTGATGAGCTTGAAACTTACCAACGCTCCAATAACTTAGAAATCAAGGGTGTTCCTGTTGACGCCGAGCCAATAGCCATCATTAAAAGGATTGGCGAACTAGTTACGGAAGAAGTACAAGAGTCTGACATTGATGTGTGCCACAATGTTCCGACAGCTAAGCATAATGAACATAACATAATAGTTCGATTTCTGCGCCGCATCAAGAGGAACGGCTTCCTTGCTAAAGCAAAAAAGAAAAAAAAATTGATACCAGAATGCTTGGTTTTGATGCAAATCGTCCAGTGTTCATCAATGAGCATTTAACAAGGCAAGGCAAGCAATTATTGAGTGCAGCGAAACAAAAGAAAAATGAGGCCGGTTGGAAGTATGTGTGGACCAGTGGAGAGAAAGTAATGGCTAGACGTAACGAAACATCTCCTGTTCTGCATATCCTCAGCATCGACGACATTAGCAAGATAACCTAATCCTATTCCTTCAAAGCATTTAACTTTTGAGAGTATAGCCATGGCTTCACTCGATGACTGTCTTTATCATGATTATGTTTCCTTTAGAAATATATCTGTTGAACTTGAAAAACATATTTCAATCTTTCATTTAAATGCTGAAAGCCTAAAAAATAAGCAAGACAAAGTTGAAGAGTTTCTTCAACAGACCGAAGTCGATCTCGATGTACTTCTTTTTACCGAAACGTGGCTCTCTGATAAGGATTACCCCTTCTTGCTTGATAATTACAAGTATCACGGATTAAACCGCACCTACGCACGCGGTGGCGGCTTAGCTGCTTATGTACGTAATGGTCTAAATTCGGAGGTAATTTCAGATTTCTCGGTAAGCAATCAACAAATTGAATGCCTCACTATTTCTCTTAAAGCAGCAGCATTTTCAGTAGTTTGTAGACCACCATGCGGCAACAAAAATGATTTCTTTTCCTATATCGATAATCTTCTATCTTATCTCAGCGAAACAGGCAAAATGTTTGTCATACTAGGTGATACGAACATAGATATGATGGCAGAAAATGCAACAACTAGAGAATATAAGCAGCTGTTGCACTCTTACGCATGCTCGAATATCATAACCCTGCCAACACGAGTGACCGCTTCAAGTGCCACCCTGTTAGATGTTTGTATCACTAATATACATGCTCCCTATGTGATTTCTGGTGTCATGTCCGTTGACATAAGCGATCACCTTCCAATTTTCTGTTTTCTTCCCTACTCCAAAAAATTCCAGCGTAACACCTTTTCCTACCGCCTCATTGATACTACGACGCTAGACCATTTTCGCTCACTTATTAGTGAAATTAACTGGGAATCTGCACTCCGAGAAAGTGACCCAAATAAGGCATACAATTCATTTTTAGATAAACTGATTGCTTGTTATGACAAGGCCTTCCCGCAGCATAATGTTATTAAACGACCTAAAAAAATTAGGAAACCGTGGGTTAATGCTGCACTTTTCACAAAAATTAGAAGGAAAAATCAGATGTACTACGCTTTCATTAAAACAGGTGATCTTAATCAATTAGCCGCATTTAAGGTGTATCGTAACCAAATTTCTTCACAGTTAAGAAAAGCGAAGGAAAAATACTATGAAAAGGTTTTTTCACGTATTTATACGAATCCAAGAAAGATTTGGCTGGAAATTAAAAAGCTGTCTGGTGGTAATGCTGCTTCTGAAGACTTGCGAATATCTTCGGTAGACGGTCCTCTTACAGACGATGAAGCAGTCACTTTGTTCAGTGCTGTAGCATTGCTTCCTTTGAAAATCCACGGGATGTAAGACTCACCGCAACGAAACAATCTGTGCCAAATTCTCTCCTACTATTTCCGACGACTCCACGCGAAGTTGAAAAGGTAATCGGTAGTTTAAAGTGCAATGCAGCTGCAGGTTTTGACGGTATACTGGCATCTCCCATAAAATATGTGTCGGATCTCATATCTGCAGTCCTAGCCCATATCATTAATAACATGTTCGAATACGAAATTTTTCCAAGAAAACTTAAAATAGCCCGAGTCTCGCCAATTCACAAAGGGGGTGCACACCATTCTGTAAACAATTTCCGACCTATATCAATACTGCCGCTCTTTTCAAAGCTTTTTGAGGCTGTTATAAACTAGCGATTGGAAGGATTTTTAAATAAGTATGCGATAATTAGTACATCACAATATGGATTTCAAAAACATAAGTCATGTGAGGATGCACTCCTCAAGGTAAAGCAGCAAATATAACAAAATATTGAAAGTCGCTTATACACGGTTGGCTTATTCCTCGACTTGCGTAAAGCATTTGACAGTGTAAATCACGAAATTCTGTTATCTAAACTTTATAACTAATGGATACGCGGTACGACATTAGACCTTATGCGAAGCTACTTAACTGATCGCTTTCAATACGTTACAATCAATCAGGCGACCTCTACACACCTTAAGATAACAACTGGCGTTCCGCAAGGATCTATACTTGGCCCTATGTTATTTAATATATACATTAATGACCTTCCAAGCATTTCACCTATACCAAACATAGTCATGTATGCAGATGACACTAATCTTTTTTTCTCAAATTCATCCCTACAGCATATTGAAAAAGAAGTGAACTCATATTTAGATTTATTATCTGACTGGCGGAACTTAAACAAACTTCAGTTAAATGTTGCCAAAACAAAGTACATATTATTTAAGCCTATAAGTAAGCCAATGCCACTTAATATTACTGTTTTATTCAGAGGAAATCACATAGAACAAGTAACAATGCAAAAGTTTCTGGGCGTTTGGTTTCAAGAAAATGTTTCTTGGGACAATCATGTCAATAAACTATGTGGTGACCTTAGCAAAGCATTAGGCTCTATGTATAAAATTAGTAATCTTATACCATTACCATTAAAAAAAGCAATGTACTACGCCCTGTTTTATTCCAAACTTAGTTACTGTGCGTTAATCTGGGGAACAACAACTGCAAAGAACTATGAGAAATTAATGAAACTACAAATAAAGAGTAATACGAACATTTGAAAACTATCATGGTAGACCGCGAGATTTACCCACTCGCAACCTTTTTAATAAACACTCCTTAAACCGCGCAAATCAAATTTACTATTATAGATTGCTCTTGCACATAAAAAAACACAGGCTCCATGCTAGTAACATACCTATTTCTTCCCCTAGACATGCAGGTCAGCGCCGTGTTGCACGAAGGGAACCATTCGTCGTGGTGCTTGGGGCTGTGAGTTCGATTCCCAGCGTATCAACAGAGGTTTTAGGGGCGAAGCTCCTTAGAGTGTGGGTCGTTCCCTCCTCTGTAGTAGTGCGTATGTAGTAGTATGTTTGTAGCCACCTCGCGCTGCCGGGAGGCTCGCGCTCGCCCTCGGCGCGTGCCTCCCGGCGCGCGAGCTCTCTCACTCTTCCATCTGCTGTCTTGTGAGAGATAGACAGAGAGGGGGAAAGCGCGCGTTGACTATGGAAACGCTCTTTCTTCGATGAACACGCTACCAGCTCGCAAAGAAGGAGAACGCGCCCTCACCCGCGAGGGACAACGTTGACGCAGGTAGCGTCTTCTAGCGAGTTTCTTGATTGAAAAATACCGACTGCTCGCGCTGGGGAACCGTTCACCGGCCACCCATATATATATATATATATATATATATATATATATATATATATATATATATATATATATATATATATATATATATATGCACTGGATCTTGACTTGCAATGAAGTGCCGGTGGGAGATTTCACTTGTGCGTAGTTGAACCATAAGGATTCGTAGCGTGCGCGTTAACTAAATTAATCCGGAACTCGGCACGATCTACGATGAACATCCGGAGCTTCGCCCACTCATCATCATTCACTCCGTGGATATGCGCGGATTTTTTTATTAGAGTTTTTCTTTATTGTTCTTATATGTTTACTGCATCATATCCGTTGCGGTAGTAACGTATGGGGTCGTGGTGGACCAGGCATAAAACACTGTCGTGTTAAAAACAGGAATCATGGCGTCATAGTGTTCTCGCATCAAATAGTTTCAGCCTTTTAATTTTAGTTGAACAGTACGTTGTAGTCGGCGAGGACATAGTGCTCCGGCCTAATACACAATGGAACGTGCTTTGTTATGTGAAGCAAACATTTGTCGAACATGACGATGCGCAAGTGTAAGATATGACTACCGCAAAAACATCAGATAAACAGTTCCAGCATTGTGAATGAGTCCCGTTCAACTGTTCGAAGGCACGTGTTTCCAGTGATGCCGCAGACGTGTGAAGTGGTACATCTATCAAAAGCGACACTCACAAGCAATACTGGAACACTTTTTGAATCTCGTCAGGAAACGATGCCGATGCTTCGCGGTGCCTCCTGTGAACATGTTAGCCAAATAGTATTGCGCTGCACTCACCAAGAAATTAGGTATTTGGTTTCAAATACATCTGAGAAAGGTCTCCTCTTGTTTCCACAGGTGACGTTACTGGGACACTGTCTACGCTGCTTGAGGCATAAATAGCATCGGCTCATCTCATGATCGTGAAAATAAATACTCGGCAATGCATTATTCGTTCGTTTTATGTTCAACGAATAAAGGCAACGTATGAATCGACCTCTAAGAACATCCACAAATGTGAAGCGGTCTAATCGGCGCTGCCATCAACGACATTTATCCAAAGAAGAGCGGGCGATTTACAGCCGTATGTTAAAAGCAAATCGCGAATTTCCTGGTGCGCGTAGCGCAATAAATATTTGGCTTGCACGTCCATAGGAGCCTCTACGGCTGATCGGCGCCGTTTTCTGATTGTGTTCAAAAAGTGTTTTCAGGGCCCACTAATGGGCACAATCACTTTGAACAACTGAAGCTCTGGCGTGGCAGAGCTTTCAATAGAGCCGGTGAGTAGGGCTTCGCTTGTTTATTAGACAGGACTAGATGCACTTAGGGCGCAGAGCTCATTTTAGAAGAGCTAATTTAGCCATGCAAGTCTCCGCGTTCCTTACAGTGCACTGGTCTTTGTTGCACTTGCAAAAAAACTTTGCCCCTACTGTGCAGCGATCTTCAGACTGAGCCTGGGGAATTCGCACCGACAGGTCGCAGCAGCACTGACCGCAGCTGCCCTCGACCCGGCTACCGGAGGAGCCCGGCACTGCGGACGAAAACGCATGTTTTAGGTAAAATGGAAAAATCTCCGAAGTTTCATCATCATCATCATCATCATCATCATCATCATCATCACCACATATTGAGCCCTTAAGGTCTTTTTACAGGGCATTCCGCAAGGGGCGGGGTGTAGCAGAGAAATAGCTGTCATGAAAACATAATTATGACACGAATGCAGTGTTGTAAAGGATAACAGTGAACATAAATATTAACATCAGCTGATGCTGTTGAACAGAATAAGTAATGTGAATTAGGAAAGTGTAAGATCTATTGCATGTTATTGGAAGCAAGCCGCGAGCACTGCAAAAGAAAAGAAAAAGTAGAAGCTTTGCTGCAGAGCTGCTTGTTGCGGCCACGGAAATATAAAGCGACTGCTGCTGAGACAAATGAACATTTGCATGAGGGGTGTACGTAGCCAGGGGACGGTATTTCTGCATGCGTTCCTTCTATTTGTCGCTCGTTTGATACTGCTGTCCACCACCAGATACCTGACATAAAACGACGAGATGCAACGCGAGCCTGCCCCGTTCTCACTTGCAAATGCAAAATTCCCATTGTCCCCCCTCCCCATGTCGCCACCCTCCGCCAACGCAGCTCAGAAGGCATAGAAGACACCTTCGAAACGGATACCCAAGCGCCGTACATTTCGGCCAACGATTGGTTTCTGTATCTTTGCAGGACATCTAGAGGATGTCTTGAAGAAGAAACGTTCTAAAAAGCAGGTCTTAGAAGCGGTTTTGGGGGCTGACCTGAAATGGCCGTCGTCAGTCCACGACAGCTTCGTGCATACAGAGCCACTTGCGTTCTGTCTCGCGAGGGCGTTGAGGAGGCGTCTTTGACATCGATTTACAAGTACGGTGTCGAACCGATAAAAAAATACGGGTTCGTGTTATGGTTCAGATACAACATGCACCACTTCGGTCCTGTTCAGTTCCGGTTCGGAGAAATAAAGCTTTGAAACGGTTCGCGAGCCGGTTCCCAACACTGAACCGGTTCACGAACGGGTTACCAGCTCTAAACTGCACATTTTATTTGACAGCGCTCTTTATGCTAGCCTGAGACACTCTAAGCTGCACTGATCAAGTGGCGGCATTCGGATATCCACCAGGACTGGAATTCACACAACCAAAGAACTTATATGTCGCACTACAGTTGTCCGTCAAGGAAAATTCCGGGCAGTATCCTAAACCCAAGAAATTTAAGGCAGCAGGATAATAGCAAGGATCACTGTCGTAAGAAAATATATTGAATATTGAATATGTGGAATATAAGAAATGATGCAGGCTCGGTAGTGCCAAGATGGCCAATATGGTTGTGCTGAACAAAATGTACGCGCTCTATCGTTCAATTGCTCCAACACTGCATCAGATCGCGTTCGATTCTTGTGCGTGCAAGTACTAGAGGTGTGTCGCTGGCGGGGCCTGGGAGAACCAGCGAACCACGTTTTCCTTGTGGTTTTCTCGACAGAAATTTTGTCGTTTGCGCAGCATCATACCCTTAACACCACTACCCACTCCATCTCTCCTTTACCCAACGCCACGTTCGTTCCGCCAAGACTGAACTTTGCAACGGGAATCAGAGCGACACAGTGCCGAAGTTCTCCCTGCAGCCGATGAGGTAGCAGTGATAGCCCATTGTGCAACTATTGCCCCTCCCCTCTGTAATGTGCAAACCCTGAGGGAATAAATAAATAAATAAATAAATAAATAAATAAATAAATAAATATTGAATCCCTCAAATAAATTTGTGGGGCAGCTACCCTTATTCACGGATCTACCGGTGGTCGGTTCAGGTTGACTGAAATCGCAACCTCCCAACTTCAAAAGGCAGCTGCTGATTGCAGCTGTTTACAAAGATGGTGATGACTAAATAATATAAAACGCTCCAGATACCGTTATATTTCCATTGGGCCATACATAAAGACTCTAGGAAGAGGGAGCCGCAGTTAGTCCTGGCATTTGCAGTATACAACGGCTACGACCTCACTGTTTCTTTTTTTTTTTTTGGTTCCGCAGGAAAGTGGAATGTGACGCCGGGACCATTCGCTCAAAGGTATCGTACGTAAAATTTTCTATCCTTTAAAAAAAAGACATCTATACTCATAGCACATCATCTTTTGGCCGGGTCAATGTAAGCTGTTTATTGCAAGGCTCGGCGGCAATATTTCAAGCTAAGATGGCTCCATCCACAGTTTCCTAGGTTGTCCGACGTCTACAGTCCAATTCGTCCTCATCTTCAGGGGCAGCCTCTCTAGTTCGCAGACGCGGCGTCGCCCCTGGCTCTCACTGCATGACACCTCATCCCGCTCGCGTCACGAAGGCCGTGAGCATATACAGAGGGCACAGTCCGAACTGTTCGCTTGGAACGATTCAAACTGGAGCATCTGTCTTAGGGTGACCCCTGCCCAAGGGGCCACCCCTCTGGATCCGCCAGTAGTCAGCACAGTGTTTATCATCCGCTGGCAAGTCGACGGAGCAAGACAGAGTGTAAGCTATGTACGCGGAACACGTGGGGACGTGATGAGGTGAAAAAACGTTGAGATTCCGGTGATCCCGCGAGGGGAGGGGTCATCGCGATGCAGCCACACATCCCCTCGGCATGATGCCCTCTACTCGGCGAGCAGCCTTCGCTACTCCCGCCTTCTTTTGGCACCCGCGCCTGCCCCTGTGGTAGCGGGCACCTGGCGCTTTAGGCACCATCCAGAGTGAGGTGTCCTGTATAATGCTACAAACAGGTGGATGCCAATTTCCCTTTCACAGCCTTTACTCCACCTTGCTGGATTTCGCAGAACTGATTTATACAGTATGCCCACATTCCACGCCAAGTTATTACTATAACTTAAAAAATTAAGATTCGCCTGCACATAAAATAAGACTGGGCCACGGACGAGTTCTGTTAGCGCAGTGCGACGAAGAACCAAACTGAAAAACCTGTCGTAGCTTGCCCGTAGTTTTGGACAAAGCATGCGTACACGAGGCGCGTCCCACGGCCTCCGAAGAATAAGACCACTAGCGTGACGTATGTCGTCTGGAGAGAGGGACATGAATAGGCCTTGTCAATAGTCTAGGTGGTGTTGGTTGAAACCGGCGTTGGAAAGTTACCGCTCCCTGGTTACCGAGGGTGTTGGCTAAGCAGCGTCCATTTTGCACCATCGAGAAATTTGGCCCAGAACAACGGCATCAAGAGAGCGCGTTGATGATGAGGATTATGGTTCGTTAAGGAAATGACGCTAATTTCTGCAGCCCATGTCGAGAGCACGGCTAAGCGTCAGTGGGAGTAGGAGAAAGAGATTGAAAGCTACAGAAAGGAGAGAAAAGCCGTAGTAAAGGGCTCCGGAAATTTTGACCCCCTTCACTACGGCACTCGTAGAGTCACTTGCGTGAGCGCTATCTGACGAGGGCATTGCGGGCATTGCGACGATATGCGAGGCACCTGGAACGAATCACGTGATCAAGGTGCTGCTACGCAGTGCTCAGCACATCCGATGGCTGCCGAGATAGAGCACGCGCCAGCGATGGCGACCGCGCGAAATCCACAGTTGCTGCTCGAGCGACACACCAGCCTCTCGCGTCTTTCACGTTCGTTAAAGGCGGGCGGGGAGTTTCCTCTCCGTTTCGACGCAGGCCTTCCGAGCGGGGTTGTGTTATCTCATGCGCCCTCTGAGCGACGGAGGCTCGTTTGATCTCTGCTTCAGCCGCGTTCGTCGCCCTTGCTCGCGTGCTTTTACCCGCGGGCACGGAGTAAGAATTCTTGGGGAGGGGAAACAGCGCTTGCTGGGGCGGCCCGGTAAAGTCACGCCATAGGGCACCGCGCCGACGCGCCCTTTGTCGTGCGAGACAGCTCGCGGAGAAAGATAAATGCACGCGTGGCGCTCTCCGCGGAAGCCAACCAGCGCCGATTCATCGTAATGGGTGCGTTTCGTGAGCGTCCTCGATGGGTGCAAATTATTTGATAGACTAATGAAAAGAAAGTGTCCCGTACACAACAATATAAAGGGGAGTGAGAAGAGAGAGAATAAGCATTTTTATTTCGGAATTTACAGGGAGAATACGGGAGGGAACCCTAGTCCGGGGTCCCTAAGATGATCTCAGCGACCACACGTGCCCGTTGAACTAGGGCCCGGCGGACCTCGGGAGGTCCGTCGCAGAGGGCATCTTCCCACAGCTCTTTGGTGCGGAGGGGACGCAGGATAGCGGGGATGGGAGGGGATAATGTGGAGGCGCATTCCACCCTGATATGGAATGTCGTTGGGGAGCAGCCACAGCCCGGGCAAGAGTCTACGTAACGTTCCGGGTAAAATTTATGCAGTGAGCGCAGGTTACGGAAGGTGTGCGTTTGAAGTTGACGTAGTGCCCTCTTCCTCTCTCGAGAACGACGGCGGCGGCGGGGGGTGTTAATGGAGTGTAAGCAGGGAGGGGAGGGGTATCAATCCCTGGCTCAGACAGCGCGGAAATATTGACGGCACGGCGTCTAGTTACAAGACAGGCCGTGTCGGTTTGTCTAAGACTTCGCCACCAAGCTCGCTTTAACATCGCCGCGTTATGTGACTGTCCAAGAAATGCTTCTGACAAACATAGTCATGGGGCATTTGCCCTTTGTCCTTGCTAGGTACTGCACGAGCGCGCACCTCCAATTTCACCAAGTCACTGGGAATTTTGAAAGTAATCAGCTTCACCTTGCGGGATGAACCAATGTTAAGGTTTGGCACAACACATTACCGCCCCGAAGACGACATTGATGGAAATCCTCGACAGTGCTGACCTTTGTTGCAACACGAAAAGCGAGCGCAATGTTTGAAGAGCCGCCCATGCATCACGCTGGGCAGCCTGTGAGAGTTCTAGAGTCAGCAGATTACAAGGAATACGCGGCAGATTTCACGCCCTTTCTTCCCAAAGTCATTTACCCATGCCTGCACACAACACGCCAGCGAGTGACTTCCAGCGGCATGCGTCGTCTGCTCTGGAGTGACTGCAAGCAGGTCGTTCCAAGCGCTGTGCGGCACGTAATTAAGTCAGCATTTGTTACTAATGGCCTCGACTCTGCTGGATTTGAGAATGCACTCAGAGATACTCCCATGACACATAACGAAATTATGAAGCAATATTACATGAGTAGGAGACTGTTCCCTCCTCCACACATTACACTTAACAGGGCACAAGCAGTGACCCTCAGACAACTACAGACACGTTCATACTTCTCACCTGTACAGTACAAAGAATGGTATAACATTCAAGACATGAATACCATATGTAAAGCCTGCAGGGAGGACGATTGTACATTAGAACATATGCTCTGGGAGTGTGGGTCGCATGGCCCTGGCATTACTCGTGACAGGTTCTCAAGCATGATCAGGTCGCAAGACCACAAGCAACAAGTCCTAGCTGTCCAGTACTGCTATGATAGGGCCAGGAGGCTTGACCTACCGGTTCCAACGTGGGAGTAGTTAGGCGGGCTCTTCAGCCATGTAGAGGACATTCAATAATGTTTATTCCTCCTCCTCCTCCTCCTCCTCCTCCTCCTCCTCCTCCTCCTCCTCCTCCTCCTCCACTAACTCCAGCTAAAATGTCCGCCGCCCCTATTTATTGGCGCTACAGGCTGAGAACTGAGAAAACTTGCAATATATGAGATGGTGACGCGAGTATTATGCGTCGCCCCCATAGGATGACATGTGAACGATGGCAACAGGCCGGAAGCGTCATCTGATCGTGATGCGGAGAAAACTGAACTTCCTCCTCGCCCAAGCTTTACATTAACGGGCCGCCGCCGCGCGCTGCCGTGGCATAGGAGTTTCCTCTCCTCAAATACTTCTTTCTCCGTGCCCGCGGGTAGAACGTAGTATGCGCGGGGGTTCGGACTTTATACGGGCCTTGACGGCGACGACAAAAACCTTTCGAGACTGTCCATATAATTGCTGTTGCAATAAAATTGAAAGAAAGTTTGCATATGTATCGCACGCTAAGCATGTGTTTTTTGCACTGCATGCACCAGGAAATGTGCGATTTATTTCAAAAAGCACCCGCTCTTTTTTGGACAAATCACGAAAATTGCACGGACTACGTAGGAGGAAGAAGAACTACCATCGCGGGCGTACTTACCGCGTATGAGAAAAGCGACAAAACATGTCCAGCGGCATGAGAGCTGATCCTTTATATCAACTAACATTTGCTTGTGTCTTTCTTATGTCAGATTATCTGCAATGTTTATTAATATCGCATGGGTGGAATGTCGATAATACCGAATTAGTCCGCCATGTGATTATGAATTTCTATGTGGTTACAACAATACCCGCTCGTATTGTCCCGAACGCTTGCGCAGTGCTGGCTCTGCACAGTTAATGTTCCGTCAAGAACATTGCCACAAGCAGTTTCCTTAAAGGCGTGCAACAGTAGAAATAATCATACGCTGCTGTGACGTTGTCAATGAATGCTTATTTGCTATGAAGCCAACATCACACATTCTTCGAATACTTCAAGTAAACACACCTTTATTTAACCGTCAAACATGGGAGTACGCACCTTTTAATATTCAACCAATTGTGCCATGCAGGTCTGCATCTCTCTTTTCTCGCAGCCGTAAGCGTTGCACGTACAGGTGAATTCGAACTCCTTTTTACAGCTTTCATCTTTTTCATACTTTATCAACTCCCAAGTGATCTTGCAAGAGCATTGCTTGCACTTTTCCGACTTTATTCCTCCTTTTACCAAATCCGGGTGAGCAACATGGGTAAGGCGCCCTACAATATACATAACGCATGTTTTAGGAAACACCAAAACTTGTAAACAAGATCTTTACAGGAACATTGATCAAGTAAGATATAGTTCGGTTAGTCTGCTAGCGCAAAACATGAACTGAATCCGTACGCTGGTGTTGGAAATCGGCCGCCGTCGTAGCACAGTTGGTAGAGCACAGGACGCCTCATCCGAAGGCAGTAGGTTCGGTCCCTACCAAAGGCAGGTGTTCTTTTTTTAGGGGGGAAGCTCCTTAGGGCATAGGCTAGTCCGGCGTCGTCGTCGTCGTAGTAGCCACCTCTAGGTCTCAGAATGATCACGAGATGTTGCTGCGGTGCTGCTTAGCTAGTACGTGAATTGATCAATAGATGGCGCGGAGGTGCTCGGTGCGTCCTCTAATGTGATAGGAGAGCGCTAGATGGCGGCTGCGGATTCACAGCACCGAAGAAGCGGCCGCAAGTCGAAGTCACGGAAAGATGGGAAATATATTTAGAGAAAAAATCTATTGTACAGAAATTGGTCGAGGCAAAAATTAAAGGTGAAAGCGAACGCTGGGTTACAGAAATTCATGACAAAAAGAAGGACGCGCCTAGGATATTTTGGAACCACATAAAAGCGCTAGGTAAAAAGTCTGCCACATTGCAACAACATATTGTTGATGAAAGAGGAAATCAATTGGAAGGGTACGAAGCGTTGGGTTACATCCAGAAGGTAACAGCCGATTCGTTTAAAAAGATCGTCCAAGAGATTCCCCCAGTGGATAAAACCATGACGGAGAGCGAAACTAAGGAAGAGCTAGAACTTGAGAATTTCAACTGGAAAAAGGCCGAAGGAAAAATTCCAAAGCGCACTGCTATGGGTTTAGATGGGGTCCCCGTTAGCCTCATTAACGAATTAGGACAGAACACTAAAGAAGCGCTATTGAAAGCCGTAGAAAAATGCTTACAGGAGAGGCAAATACCGGACAGTTGGCGAAAAAGCAGAATGAACTTAATCTATAAAGGCAAGGGGGAAAAGAATAACATTCGCTCGTATAGACCGCTAACCATTACATCGGTACTATACAGGATGGCTATGCAAGCAGTAAAATTAAAAATAGAAGCCTGGGCAGAACGTAACAATATCTTGGGAGAACTTCAGAATGGATTTCGAGTAGACAGGCGTTTAGACGATAACCTATTTGTTCTTACTCAGTGTATAGAAATATCTAAAATAGAAAGGAGGCCGTTGTATGTGGCTTTTCTAGACATCACTGGGGCGTATGACAATGTTAATCAGGAAATATTGTGGGAAATTTTGGAAGGAATGGGCATAGGCGACGATTGTGTACAGCTTTTGAGGGAAATATATCGAGAAAATACAGTTTGCATAGAATGGGAAGGAATAAGTAGCAGAGAGAACGTTGATATTAGCAAGGGGCTGAGACAGGGATGTCCTTTGTCGCCGCTGTTATTCATGCTGTACATGGTTAGAATGGAAAAAGCGCTAGGAGATAGCCACATTGGTTTTAATCTGTCACACAAACAGGGCGGCGTGATAATTGAGCAGATGCTTCCGGGTTTATTTTATGCTGATGATATTGTCTTATTCGCGGACAGTCGAGATGATATACAACGGCTGGTGAATATATGCGGGAAGGAAGGCGAGGATCTAGGACTAGGATTTAGTGTAACAAAATGCGGATTGATGGTATTCAATGGTCCCAACGACCAGGCGGTATCCATACAGGGCCAAGAAATACCGAGAGTAAGCGAATACAAGTACCTTGGCGTATGGGTAAATGAGGGTGATAGATACATGAAGGTACAGGAAAAAGCCTTGGCAGCAAAGGGAAAGAGGAACGCAGGAATAATGAAGCACACAGCGTTATGGGGACACAATAGGTACGAGGTGCTTAGGGGTCTGTGGAAAGGGGTAATGGTACCGGGGCTTACATTTGGGAACTCAGTGGTGTGCATGAGGCCAGAGATACAATCGGGAATGGATGTGAATCAAAGAACTGTGGGACGCCTCGCGTTGGGTGCTCACGGGAAAACTACAAACGAGGCTGTAAAGGGCGATATGGGATGGGCGAGTTTTGAGGCAAGGGAAGCGCAGAGCAAAATAAGGTTTGAAGAAAGGCTAAGGAATATGAAAGAGGTTAGGTGGGCAGTGAAGGTGTTCCGCTATTTATATAGAAAGAGCGTTGACACGCAGTGGAGAAAGAGAACTAGGAGGCTCACCAGTAAATATACGGCTCTAAGAGAACTGACAACAAAGAGCGTAAAGGGAAAAGTCAGAGAGGCGGAGAAGATTTACTGGAGGACAGCGATGGAAAAAAAACCGACTCTGAATAACTACCGAGAGGGCAAAAACGAAATAAAGAGGGAGGCATTTTATGATAATTCAAGAGGAAGCGCTTTATTGTTTGAAGCGAGATCGGGCTGCCTTAGAACGCGTGTTTATAAAGCGAAATTCAGTAAAGAAGAAGAAAAATGCACATGCTGTGAGGAAGATAGGGAAACGACAGAGCATGTTCTGATTGAATGCGGAAATATCCACCCAGGTGTACGTTTGGGCACCACCCTACATGAAGCCTTGGGTTTTAGGGCGAACAACGGGAAGCTGAACATAGCCGCGATTGAAATAAGAGACGGTTAGAATACTGGTGGCAGAAAACTAGAGAGAACGGACAAAAATAATTATAGGGAAAAATATGGAATTTCTGCCATAAGGGGCAGGGAACTGGGCTATGAAATTCCGTTTTTGATATGGCATGATCGATTTGATTGAAGTAAATTTAAAAGGCATGAGGAAAATTAAAAGAGAAAAAAAAAGTTCTTAAATCTTCTTACGAGCCTGGTGGCGCACATGTCACCGCCCCGTTACAAAGGGGAAGCTCATAGCATCCATCCATCCATCCATCCATCCATATCCACGGAGTGAATGATGAGTGGGGCGAAGCTTCCGTCCGTCCCTCTGTCTGTCTGTCTGTCTGTCTGTCTGTCTGTCTGTCTGTCTGTCTGTCTGTCTGTCCGTCCGTCCGAGCGCTGCGGTGCTGCTTAGCTAGTACGTGAATTGATCAATAGATGGCGCGGAGGCGCTCGCTGCGTGCTCTAGTGTGATAGGAGAGCGCTAGATGGGGGCGTTCTGTGTTCGAATCTGATTGGATGGAGGTGCATTGCTCTCGTTAAATCGGATATCGCTAGAGGCGCATCTCAGCTCGATTCTCATTGGATGGAACGATCGTTCGAGATCGTTCGATGCGCGACCGATGAACCTCCGGAGCTTCGCCCACTCATCGTCATTCACTCCGTGAATTGGATTTTTTTTTTTGGCCCACTTCCATTCATTTTCGTTTATGTCACCACTACAGTTTGAAACTACAAACGCAGTTTCCTGACTTCTTTAGCTTCATTGTCGCATGGATCTGTTAGGTTGTGCTGAACTTGTTGTTAGGTGAGTCAGTGAGACATTACTTGGGAAATTTACGAGCATGTACCACGCAGACAGGCACACACCTACATTATACAATACCCCGCCATGGTGGTCTAGTGGATATAACACTCGGCTGCTAATCCAACGGTCGCGGGATCAAATCCTGACCGCTGCTGCTGCATTTCGGTGGAGGCGAAATGTTGAGGCCCCGCGTACTCTGCGATTTAAGCGCGCATGAAGGTACCGCTGGGTGGTCGAAATTTCCGCAGCCCTCCACTGCGGCGTCTCTCACAATCATGTGTGGTTTTGTGACGTAAAACCGCATAGATCAATCAATATAACAAGTAACGAATATAAGAGCACCGAGTGATTTATTGCTAGCATCTGCGTCATCAATTGTACGAAAATGAACATGCGAAATAGCGGTGTCGGCACAGGTGCGACAATCCTATAAAACGAGTAATGCTCGTCGTTGTCTCAAAGGCCAACTCAACTACCTCCTCTCCCTGCACCCTCTCGCTCAAAGCCCGCGTCGGCAGCCATGTTCTTCCTAAACACGTGGAGCGGAGCACGCGCGCGCAGATAGCGTCCGGCCGTCAAGATACGCGTTCCCATAAAACATGAAGTGGACGTCCCATATGTAAGGTAATGCCTACTGAAACGCGCAACTTTCTTTGACGTTCTCTCACTGCAGCATTCAAATAGCAGCTTTAGGAAGAACATGGCTGCCAAAAGCAACGCCGACCATTCAGATGCGACAGCGGCACATCAAAGCTTTTCGCTAATAAAAAAACGAAAAAAAATATAGGGACTTTAACCATTAAAACGAGTTTAAAACGAGTTGTGCGCGTGAAAGCGAATCTTCGCTACAGCACCACCAGGGGGACGCCGCATGCGCCGGCGCACCAGGATTGACCGATTTGGCGAAAGTGCAGGGTTAGATTTTGGTTCCGGAATCAAGCTTTTTCCTTTTTTCTTTTTTCTTGCTCGTTCGCGTTTGCTCTGTATTTCTACTATCAGGAGTGTGTCAGGAGCGCCTCAGGAATAAAGAATCGTCATAGCCTTGACCTGCTAAAAAATCACCGGCGACTACCGCAGGGAATAGGCCAATCGAAGGCTCGCCTACACACTGTGCTACGTGCTACTTAAAATGTACAAAAAATAAAAGAAAAAGGCTTCTAAGATTACACGTTCCGTTCTTCTCACGCTCTTTCACAGGATCTCCGTATTGCGACAACGTGCCTCACAAAAGCAAGGTGCCACATGCGCAACCAAGTGCGCATACTTGCCTTCATTTACCTCTAACTTTATTGCATGCTCCTGTAACCGACAGTTTACCGGATGTACACCTTATAGCAGGAAGTGGAATCGAATAAAGAACCAAACATAATGACATTTGTGTGGTGTTGTCAGATTTGTTTTTCTTTTTAATGTGTGCTCGGCTTTTTAGTTTGCACTCGTGAATTTCTGGAACTAACAGGTTGTGAATAACAAAAAAGAAAGTTAAACGACCGCTTGATACGTTCTCCTTCGTTCGTTGTTTAATTGCAAGCGTCTCGTTGCGCGAGAATTGGTGCCTTGAGGAATCATGCGACGGCTTATTGGTCAGCAGCCAGCTCTTAATAACATCACGTACTACGTGAATGAAGCCTTCCGGCAAAGAAAATGCGTTCTGCACTCGCCGCCACAGCTAGGGGAGGGGCTGGCTAACACTCCCATGAACAAATGCACAAAAATACGCAAGAACGTAGACGGAACGAACGCAGTCGCAGCTCAGATGGTATAACCAAAGTCCGTACATATTTTGTCCGTGTTTTGCAGTAGCGAAAAGCTTTGATGTGTATGGCGCATCTGATTGGTCGGCGTTGCTTTTGACAGCCATGTTCTTCCTAAAGCTGTTACTTGAATGCTGCAGCGAGAGATCGTCAAAGAAAGTTGCGCGTTTCAGTAGGCGTTTCATCACATATGGCACGTCCACTATCATATTTGATAGGATCGCATATGTTGACGGCCGGACGCTATGTGCGCGCGCGTGCTCCGCTCCACGTGTTTAGGAAGAACATGGCTGCCGACGCGGGCTTTGAGCGAGAGGTAGCTGGGAGAGGAGGTCAGATAGTGGTCGCTACTTAAAAAGTGGAAAAAATATGTAGGGACTATGGGTATAACATCTTACGCGTCATCTGAAGGTCGCAGGTACGGTCCCAACCAACGGAAGGAGTACTTATTCGTGCACTTTGGTTCCTTTTCATTTATGCCACAATTGCTATACTACAGTTAAGAAGTACAATTAACGTCCTCTATGCCTTCATTGGCTTGACTGCCATTTGGCTTCATTATTGTTATTACATAATGAATTCTACTTCGCATATAAAAGATTGGCTGAATTGCACTGTTTCAGATAGCGACGTAAGTTTCACATTTCTATTTAATGAGTAAGGGGGAGGCACACTTGCTGCATTACGGGAGTCTTGCAGAGGGCCACACCAGACGTCTTGGAGGAAAAGTGAGTAAGGAATTCAGAAGTGAATGCCATAAAATGCATTTGAAGAGAAATAGAAGTATTCAATATGCTGTGCAATAAAATACAATATTGTTCGCAATGAAATTGCACACCTACAATCTGCCATCGCAATGTCATATATGTCGCCCCATGGTAGGCCTATTGCTCCTGCGAAGAAAAGAAAACGAAGGACAAATGATCAATTTAACACTCGACGACTGGAACTAAAAGGAGGAAGTTCTGTTGTTGAACAGGTGATCATTAGTGACTTTTAGGTTGTCAAAGAACTGGCGATTAATGGCTTAAGAAGGGACATCAGTACTAGCCAAGAAAGGCTGTGACTGTCTATAACAATGCACTCACTAGCCTATGTTCCACAAGGGACACGTGGTTAACTCTCAAGCAGTCATCGAAACGTTACCAGGAAACGGTAACAGGGCTGAAGGCATTAAAGCCAAAAAAGTAACACTGCTGCAGTTAGAGTAATAGGCTTTCTGAAAGTAAGTTGTTACGGTTACAGTTACTGCTGAAAAGTGAGGCCGTTACATTTCCGTTACTGAAAAGAAGTATGCAAGATGTCACAAACCAACTGACAGAGCTCATTTAATAGACCCATACGGAGGTATGCATGTAGCGAAAATTGCACGTGGTAGAACGTAGTAGGCGTAGCGAACCAAACTGGGGGCACACTCAAGGCCGACACCAGCGGTCGATGCGCGCGTTGTTATGATTGTACAGTGCACAACGAGCTTCGAGCGAACTCCGTAAGGGGAGATTGTCCGTCGAGCCCAGCCACCAAACCGGCATGTGCAGACTTGCTGACGCATGTGGCATTGTGCTTGTGTACAGTAAATGTGCGGTACGCGGGAGGCCCTTCTGTCTTCTGTGAGACGCTCAACCAGCGGGCACCTCACTGTCTGCTGAACCTCGGCACATCGTGGCAGTCGCGTGACTAGCTGTTACATGGTTTTTCGCGGGAACATGTCGCACGACTAGCTGTGGGGTCACGCTACGTGATCTGGGTCATATGTGCAGCTTCAAATTGGCTTGGCGTGAACATGTCCGATTGCGATGTCTTCTTACGTGTGTTTGGCGGGACTGTGTCACGTGAGTAGCTGTGAGGGCATGTTACGTGGTGTGGCATCTACGGAATAGTGATGCAAAGACTGAGGAGCCAGCATGGCTGGTGGCGTTCTAATCCACTTTTCCCTCCTCTTTACACTTAATTACCTTTGCCATCCCTTGCCAGCTATGCTATACTGCACAAGACTATATGATTTGCCCGCTCTCCACCTCCTCTCCCTACGCTGTGTTGGGTGCAGTTGATACCAGCATTCTTTGCTGCTGTTATGCCATGCCTTACTTTCTACCCTCCTCCTTTCCCTAATCCTCCCCCACATCAATCGTTCTCACCTTCACTACCGTTTCCCACCCCTTGCAATACTATACTCGCCGTTATGTAGTATTGGGATGCATGAGCTCAAGAGAAGGACGTGCGCTCGCAATGCATAGAAGTGCATGCAAACTGATTTCATGATGACAGTTTCATGCGGTCGAGAAAGAAATATGCCGAGCTTAAACAGCTACGATGTTAAAATAAATAACTCGGCTGTGCAAAACATACGCAACCTGTATACAAGCAAGCAAGCAAGCAAGCAAGCAAGCAAGCAAGCAAACAAACAAACAAACAAACAAACAAACAAACAAACAAACAAAAACAAACAAACAAAGAAGCGAAGTAATGCGCTAAACAGAAATATGCGCCTATAAAACAGTGGACACACGTTTTAGAAAATAAACGAAAATATGCAAATTATTTAAAACTTTTACTTACAACGCTAAGTATTCTGCTTTCTCCCAATTACAGTTAAAGGCTGCTTTAAAACGTCGTGAGCAAAAATCCCGCTACTCAGCGAGATTAAGGAAACGCAGCGCTGGACATCGGTCACAACTGCACGAGGGATATCTTAACGTGATACACGAAGTGTTACTTTGCATATTTTTGTTTGGAACGAAGATTGGCAAGGTAAGACACATTTACATTTTACGGTCACTATTTGCCTGAAGATTTCCAGAACAACGTGTACGACTGAAATATAAAATGTGCTCACCCAGAATTGAACCGACGCTTATGATTGCTAGAAGTTGGACATTCATGATCATTTGCTTTAGCAGATGCGCCTTCCCGTAGGCCGCCACCAGTTTTGCAGCAGGTGCAACAGCAGCCGGAGACTCCGACGGTTCAGCTTTGTAACAATAGCAAACACCGTCTTCATTGTAGATACGAAGTGTCATCGCACATTTTCAGCGCGATATTTTTCAGACTACACGGTGGAAGACTTGTGCCACAAAGAACACAGACTGCGGATTATCACGTTCCTTCGATCGCGCAGGAATTTCATCGCCGCTTTTTTAAAGAAAGCACTCGTGTAGATTCCTGTAAGGCAGGTGAACGTAGATTTCTTTCGGTTCTTGCGGTAGAAAAACTAAACGGACACACGGAGACAAGAAAAGTGGAATCGAGCATGAAGTGACTCGCTATTTTTCATATTGCAACATCGGATTCTTTTCTAGCCACGCCAAATTCTCAACAATCTGTTGTGGGAACGAGCACTGGCGAGCCACCGCCATAAATATATCGGAATAGTTGCTTGTACGTAGTCTGCTTACTTCAGTCGCAAAATAAAAAAAGAACAATATAACACGAGTCATAACTGGGGTACGGTAAAGTCCCAGTTCTCCGCAAATGATAAAGAAAGAACTATAAGGCTGAGAGAGAGAGAGGTGAAAGGAAGGCAGGTAGACTAATTAACACGAAGCTGATATCCGGTCTCCTAGCCTGCACTCAGGTAAGGAAATCGGGTTGAGAAAGTGCACAGCGAAAATGGGCAAAAAAAGACAACAACGAGAAAAGCACACACGGAGACAAAAAGAAAACACGATAAAAGCGCACAGACAGTAAGAGCGCTTTAGTTATTGCGGTTCATATAAAGTGGTCGCTCTCACAAGAAAAGCGTTGCGTCTAGGTTATGGCTCAGAATTCTCTCTTCCGACAGAGGCGGTCGTCCAGCTGGATAAACCAGGAATGCTTTAAAGAACCACTTCGGTTTAATACAAGGAGGTTTGAAAGGCACACCGAAGGCGAGCAACTTTATTTTAGAGAATGTTGGGTCAGTGCGTGAAAACATCAGTTTTATCTAAACCTTCACCTAGAAATTTGCGTATATCCACGACACAGCCTGCGGCACCTGCAGGATATTCCGCAAACATGACCTTTTTTGCTTTTTCATGCCGGCCCTAAAGACTTTGCTGTCCGCAGAAAGCAGCTTCGAAGCGCCTTGCGTTGTCTAGCAACGGCTAATGTCACTGTTGCGTCGCACGTGCTCCGCGAGGCCTTGACGCGACTCGGCATAACTCCGCCACCTGCGCATGCGATGTGATGTCGCTTCCTTGCACTTGCGCTTAGCTCCGGCCGCCTCACGCAAGGTAGATCATAGAATAGTCTTCTACAGTATAGTGTAGTAAGGACTGGAAATGGGAAGCGAGCGTTATGATGAGGGAAAGGAGGAGGAGAGAGGGCAGAGCATAGTCTTTTTTTCTGCATAGTGTAGCAAGAGGAAGTCAAGGGAAGGGAGGGTGTGGAGGAGGAAAAAGTGGAGGGGAACGGCACCAAGCTATGCCGTATCCTCAGCCTTCTTAAACTAGAAAGTGACCACTTTCTCTGTTGTTACGCCTTGCGCCACTGAGGGCAAGTTAACAATTTTTTTCTGCTACGTTACGTACAGCCTGTGGCTCAGAATTCTCTCCTCCAACAGAGGTTCGTCGTCCACCTGGTTAAAACGAGAAGCCTAGGGTGGGTCCGTGGTGTAAAGCGGATTAACCAACATGGTTAACCCATGAAGGTTTTAGAACTGCTTGAGTTAACCATGTTATTAGTGGGTTGTCCCTGTGCTACGTATTGCGGGCTCTCGCACCAACTACGTTCGATGGATTGATTCATCACCGCTGTGGTTGCAGGCCGATGTCTCGGCCATCCATATATGCGGAACTCATAGACATTGGTAAATGCGACGCTCAACCACCGTCGGCGCAAGAATCGTGGCGTCTCCTTGGCGCAGCCTCGAAGAGACCCAAAGGCAAGGAGTTCCTTGTGTTCTAGTAATCTAGTTCCTGTAAGCTGTGCAGTATACTACCTGCAAAAAGTGACCGCTGTCTTTCGAGTATGGCTGATAGGGTATGGAGCGTTGCCGGCTCACCCGTAGAACATTGGAATATATGTACCAGGCTACGGATGGTGGCTCCGCCGCTGTCTACGGTGATCTGTACTTTACCAGAGAGGAGGCCCGGTAGTCATTTCCCAAGACCAGGTGGGCAGGCAAGCTGTCGAGGACAGGAACAGCGCCTAGGAACTTGCTCCGAGTCCCGGTTTGACGCTGTAGGTCTAGCGCGCCGACAGGGACGTCGCTGCCACCGAGGCCACGGAGGGGTGCCTCGGCCCAAGGCTGGAGAGGAACTGGAGCGTGGTGTCGAATAAATGATGTGCATTGATCTACAGTATCCACAAGTCCTCTCAGCTCGCCGATGCCGTCGATACTCTTTGTGCTTACAAGGCTAGGCAGTTGGTTTGATAGGCTATGAAGCGCATTCGCTTTTATGAAGCAGTGGGCTGGGGGTATGCAACGAAGTTTTAAAAAAGTTTTGATTTTAAACCTCGTTGTGGGTATGAGCCGAAGGGAAGTAAGAAGCGCGCGTCCAAACGCCGTGCATTCGGCAGTGTGTTAGAAGTGCATGCTCACTCTTGAGGACCAGAAATAACTGTGATGGTGCTCCGATACCAGCTACTCCTTATGGCTAGCTAGAACAGCTTCGCTGTTAAATGTGTTTGCAGGGCCCCTTAAAGGCTACAGTCACTTTGAACTGGAGCGCTGAATTAGCGTCGTTTCAACAGAGTGAAGCGCAGGCGAGTGGGCACTTGCTTGTTCATGACCGAGACAGGGTAAAGGCACCAAGGACGTATAGTTTATTTCTGAGAAACAAATTTATTCATGCAACGCTCGGCGTTTCTTCGGGTGCACAGGCCAGCGTTGCATGTGCAAGAGAAGGTTGCCTCTGCTGTGCAGCGATTTCCAGGCGAACTTCCGGAAACTTGCGTCAGGAGTTCGCAGCTGCATTGACCGCAGTTACCCTCGACCCGGCTACCAGAGGAGCCTGGCACTGCGAAAAAAAAAATGCATGCTTTACGTAAAATTAAGAAGCTGAACAGTTTCATCATCATTATCGTTTATTAAACTCTTAAAGGCATTTTACAAAGAATTAGACAAGGGGACAGAGAGAAATAAATATCATGAAGATATATCAGGACATGAATGTGGTGTTTACAAAAACAACAGTGAACGTACCATCAGGTGCTAGGGTTGAACGGAATAAGTAACGTAAGTAAAATATATTCTCGCAAACTGCGTTGCGAGCGGGACGCAAGAAAGAACGCAAGGACAGACAAGCGCAGACTCACAATTGATTAATTTACAGGCTTGATCGACTTTATATCGTGTCCAGCAAGGACAACGTGTCCCTTTTAAAGTTTATCAACATAACAAAAAACAATAAACCCTAGTGCACATGAAAGGGCACGTGAATCAACCATACCACGTAGAGCGAAGATATGCATAGCCCTTGTACAGAAAGATTTATAAGAACTTGTTGGTCGTATAAACTTCAATATAACTATACAAACTTGATGCTCTATGCAATACGAGTGGATTGTTCTGCTGATGACTGAAGCGATGTCGAAGATTTTGCAGGGTTCTTCACAACTCAGGGCAAAGTCTACCAGTGATTAGAACGATTTCACCACGCTAAAGAATTCGTCGGGTTCCCAGAGACGATCAGAAAATTAGGTAGGAGGCGCACGACTGAACTACCATGGAATGAAGATATGCCATCGTTAACTTGAAGACAACCGTGACAGAGCTGTCACCCGACTCCGAAAGTATGCGATAAGATCATGGGTAATTGACGGAAAAATTCAGCGATGCGACGCGGTTGCAGGGACTCAGCGTTCGTTTTCACACGCGGAAGTTGTGTGCGAACGCGTTCCCGGCAACGGAATTGCCGACTTTATGCGTCAAAGAGAAGCGACAGAAGAGGAATCGCTGACTTCGAAGCTGAGAGCAGTTCTTGGTGCGTCGTCTCATGTCGGATGTCGCCCATCTCGACGTGAGCGTCTGGACATAGGGCCGAATCCAAAACCTGGTTTGGCTAAGTCAGACAAACCTGTCTGAAAATGCATAGGAAACGTCGTTCTCGCCGCTGGACGGGAGGTGTCGCGTGGCCTTTCAGGCGATCACAGTGCATCCAAATCAGTAACCCAGGCGACATTTCTTTATACAATGCGGGATTGCGGAAACACACGGAAGGCTTCTAATTGGTTGGGTTACTCAAGAGCTCCGTGACCTACAGAACCGGAATGATTTCCTACATCCGGCAAGGACTTCAAGCCTACGTGTGAACAGCCAGGAGTTCTTCAGGCACAACCCCTAGAGGAAAAGCTGGTTGACGTTACGAAGTTCAGCTATTTGCAAAACCTTCTGTGTATTACAACTGGATCTTCTGTGTTGTGAACCGATGTCGGCGAAAGTCAGCAGCTAATGCAGAAACATTTGAAGGGATAGTCAGAAGAGATCGCCTGAAGCGTTTAGAACTTGCGACGTCCAACGAGACGTTTCCTTGCGGACTTGAGGAGAACTTTGAACAGAGCAACTGTTATAAGGAGGCCGTTTTAAGCGATCTCCACCATGACTTTGAACAGCGCGAATAGGTTCAACCCAGCCGTCTACTTGGACGAATGGACACGACACCAGAAGAGAAGAATCCAAGCAAGACAGTTCTACAACCTCAATATGGCCATCTACTCTTTGGGGCGGGAGTGTGGAGAAGTGTCAGTGCTGTGATCGGCAAAGCTTCCAGCTCTCATCGTCGTATCCCGCGTAGTTCTGGGTTCGTATCTTAGCGTGATATATTTTAGTCAACTGTGTATTGATATTTTGACCATGGTTTGGCGGCTTCTTTTACCGTGACGACGACGACAGAACACGCTGACAGGAGTCGCCGACATTGCGAGCGCATAAGGAGCTGCGTATCTAGAATAAACGCGTGCGGGCTAGGACAGCGAAAGAAGTAGAGAACGCTATGTGCAATATGGCCCCTCGTCTGATTTCTACCAATTACTCATAGTTTTAAATGCGAAGCATTTCTTAGCGAACTTCGGCGAGTTTGAGCGTATCTATCTATCTATCTATCTATCTATCTATCTATCTATCTATCTATCTATCTATCTATCTATCTATCTATCTATCTATCTATCTATCTATCTATCTATCTATCTATCTATCTATCTAGCCGCCTACGATTTTCTGCTCTCCTGGCCGTTTCGCTAATCGGATGTTTACGAAAATTGGTATGCCACATCATGACTACATGACGAACATAAATGACAGGTCATAACATCAAAATCATGACATGAATGTCATGAGCGACATGATTTACATGCCACGGTCTTGGTGCTCTCCTGGCCGTTTCGCTAATCGGAGGTTTACGAAAACTGGTATGCCACATCAAGACTACATGACGAACATAAATGACAGGTCATAACATGAAAATCATGACATGCATGTCATGAGAGGCATGATTTACATGCCACGGTCTTGGTACTCTCCTGGCCGTTACGCTAATCGGATATTTACGAATATTGGTATGCCACATCATGACTACATGACGAACATAAATGACAGGTCATAACACGAAAATCATGACATGCATGTCATGAGTGACATGATTTACATGCGACGGTCTTGGTGCTCTCCTGGCCGTTTCGTTTATGGGATGTATACGGAAATTGGTATGCCACGACATGACTGCATGGCGAACATAAATAACAGGTCACAACATGACAATCATGATATGCATGTCATGGGCGACATGATTTACACGCCACGCGTTTCGTTAACGGCATGTATACGAAAATTGGCATACCACAAGATGACTGCATCGTGAAGGTAAACGACAGATCATAACATGAAAATTATGACATGCATGTCATGAGCGACATGATTTACATGCCAAGGTCTTTGTGCTCTCTTTGCCGTTTCGTTAGTGGGTTGTGTAGGAAAATTGGTATGCAACAATATGACTGCATGACGAACATAAATGACAGGTCATAACATGAAAAGCATAACATGCATGTCATGGGCGGCATGATTTACATGCCAGGCGTTTCGTTAATGGGATGTATACCAAAATTGCTATGGCACAACACGACAGCATGACGAACGTAAATGACAGGTCATAACATTAGAATCATGAATCGCGTGTCATGACCGGCATGATTTACATACATGCCATGGTCCTGGCGCTATACTGCCGTTTCGTTAATGGGATGGCTCCATCTACTGGCCAGAGGGCGCTACGTAGCTCTCGTCGGACGGCTCAGTCGCGCCCGGTGGAAACCGAGGCGACAGCGACGCGCGCGTTTCTTCGCTGCTTTCCGGGCGTGCTGCGAACCACACGAACGCTCGCGGCGTTGCCCTTTGGAACAGTTTGCCGCAGGTTTGGAGCACGCGTCTCAAAGGAAATAAAACGAAAGAAGGCGGGACGGGCGGTCGCTGCTGCTGTAGAGTTGGAGACGCGCATCGCGTTCGCGTATTTCCCTGGCACAGTCTGCCCAATTTTGCTTCTTCTCTCCGCCAGGCAGTGCATTCTGGCGCTGATGTCGCACATGGAAAACTCGACTGCACGGAGCCTATACGAAAATTGGTTTGGCACAACAGGACTGCATGACGATCATAAATGACAGGTCATAACATGAAAATCGTGACATACGTGTATGAGTGGCATAGCTTACATGCCACAGTCATGGTGCTCTTGCGGCCGTTTCGTTAACTTCATATGTACTAAACTCGGTATAGCGGGACAACAACGCAAATCCATTTTACGTTCCTTATGCGTGCTTCGCATTTCCTTGATTCCCACTGCACGTGGGATCTGCCAATTTTTCTTACAGAGGTTTTTATCTTGCAGTGATCCTGAAAACGACTGTTTTTCATTCCATCATGAAGGTGTACTTACGGCATTTTTTCGGGGAACCTCTTCCAGAGAGCGAGTCGCCAGGATCTGCATATAAAAAAAGGCTTGGCTTATGAAGGTAGAGAAAAAAAAAAAACAAACCTGAGGATTGACCAACTACTGACCGATGAATAAAATTTTACATATAATGAAGCACCATAATTTTCGAAATCGAGTTAAAAGTACAGCGTGAAAGGCGATACATTTCCTCTTTCCTCAGCCATGGGGCGGCTTCTACGCACGGATACTTTCCTGCGGTTTCTACGTGCCAATACACCTCGGCAACTACGCTTGCGTAATCTGCGTCAGTAGGCAGCTTTAGACTAGCGTACGCAGAATTTGTGTTTTTGGGTTCGTTGGGTTACTGCAAGGGCGTCATAAGTGTTTAAGAACAGGGTTTGTCGGCAAAAACGCTGACGCACGGGAATCACGGCTGGATCGTCACATGATCAACGCATAGGAGCTTTTCGTGCGGTTTGGGTGCACACGCTACTTTCGAAAAATTGCAGATGCAGTGCAAGCGCAAACAGCAGTTAGCGCATAAACGCAAGGAATAGGGTGTTCAAAAGTTTGGGTACCCTATTACAATACTCTCTTGTTTTTGTACGCCACAGCCCATAGTTATCTTCACATTTCTAGAGAAGCAATATATTTCTGGTAAAAGTGGAGTAATTGGCAAAACACAGGTTTACTTTTAAACCATATTAGGGAGGCGCTTGAACCCAACACAAGAATGGGATCGGTCTATGCCGGGATCCAGATGTCTTTTTTTTTCCGAAGGAGTCGCAAAAAGGCGACACTGATAATTGGGAGATATTTAGGGAAGCTGACGGATTTCACACAGGAATCTGAAACTGAATCGCAAAACAGCGCAATTGCCACGACCTTCGGTGGTGCCCAGTGTAGCACATAGTTGCTTTCTTGCTGCGCAAGGTCGCTTGCCGAAGCAGCCACCTGGCAAAGGCTCTTGCTCGTACTCACCATGTCACGAGGAGCGATAACGAAGATGGCAACGGCAGAACAAGGAAACCTAAGGCTGTGCTTTCATTTTGAGCAGCATTGTTGGCACATCTACGATGAGAGCTTAGAAGAATCATCATGTATCCTTGTCGCCCGAGTAATGGCACACGTCTAGATGAAGTCTGCGCGAGTGAACGCCACCTCTCGCCGGCGAAAGAAAGCCACGGAAAACACGCAGAATGGCCATTTCTTTCGTTTTTGTTCTGATTTAAGAGAAACGGAGGTTAGCTCGCACTGAGCGCGCACGAAAGAGTCCACCTACTGGCACACGGCCATACCGGCGGGATCCACGCGTAGGGTATCGCTCAGCCATCATCTTACGAGGACAGCGAAATAGCCTGCATCGTCTTGCCGACTACGTGGTAATTAAAATGGGCTTAAGAAGGCCACCGTACGTGTAGCTGCCTTTTTGGTCATCTACCGTGAATATTGGAACACACCCTAAGAAAATAAATACACGTTTACGGACTTAAAATTTCTTCTGTGCGCACGAATTTTAAGTTGTCATTTTTTTTTATTAGCGCAATGATTCTTTGCTGGTACATCAACTTTGTCTACATATTGAACTTCAAAAATGAGACGTTGAACTTCCAAAATGAGCCCCTATACAGGGTAATGCCAATTGGCGCTGTGGGTAATGAAATAAATAAATAAATAAATAAATAAATAAATAAATAAATAAATAAATAAAACTTGCGGCACATGAGCCACATAAGCGCAATCCACATGAGCGTTACGGGGATGCAACCCGCTTAGTATTATCCACTACCCTCTAGACCATCTGAGGGTATTTTGTAAAATGACATCACCTAATTAAATATACTATCTGGAACTGTATTGCTGTATTCATCATTCGACGATCCTGGTCAGCGGAATGGCATGAAGAGGAGAGCTTCAACATAGGCCAAGTAACGAAGCTTGTTTGCCGATGGTCAGCACCGAAGCAGATACACATTTTCGTAATCATGACTGATTTTACTAAGGTATATTATGTCCTGCTTGCTGTTTCAGACGTTTTTCTATATTCCGAAGACGTACACAGGGGTGATTTTCGGAACATATACATCTCGTCCCTATGTTACATTAAACATGACGCTGCCGACTGCGAATGTGCATATCACGGCGCCAGGGAATGACGACATACTAAAGAAAACGGCATGCATATGCAGGTTATGTGAAACAAATCGGTGTGCATTTCTTATGATCGTACTAATGAAGACCCGAATGAAAAAAAAAAAGAACAAAGGCGCGAGAGCTACGGGACTAATACGATTAGAAGATAATTTTTTTCTCATGGGCTAGAAACAGCTAATGCTCATCGACAAGCTAATCATATTATTATAAGAGCACAAAGTGGCTGTTGTACTTACATTCGTTTGTCTTTAAGGGATCTTTATTTCCTCCTGGCGCTGAAATTAGACGAAATTGACTGATTTGACATCATGAGTATGATAAAATTTACCGCTCTTAACACATTTACGCTCGCTTTACGACAAACATTAAAATGGAGGTTTACTTGGGCTACATTTCATTGTTTTCTAAATAAGACTTTCCATTTCTTACTCAGCAGAAGCTAGAAGGACGTGTAAAGATTGCTGAAAAGGTTGGATAAAAAAAATGCAGGCTAAGTTGGCTTTGCCACATAACAGTGAATTTATGACTTCATAACTTCGCTCGGCGTCAGTAGCTCGAGCAGGTACTGCACATGACGTGGTTTATAGAATGGTCATACTTCATGCGAGCTTTGTTAATCTTGTTAATCTTGCCACGCATTTGGAAACTTGTTCGACAAGAATAAAATCGAAATGGCACGTACTTGGGAACACTTACACCAAGAAACAAAGCTGGCTGCGCCTTTTGACGTGCGCATATGATATTGCCCTTGATGTCTATTGATTCGATGAAAACAAACCACATCTTCTTTATTTTTCTTTTCCTTTATTGATTTATTGAGGACAATATAGAGGATTGCCCTAGGGGACATGGCTAAATGCAAATATTATCTGACTGGGCCGTGTCACCCATACAGAAGCAGCATCAGTACTAGAACAGTATGTACATAACATTTAAGCAACACAAAACAAGCAATGAAAAGTAAGTAAAACTTAACATAAGTTCAAGATAGAGAAGCTCACTTAAGTTTCCTCTCTTGAAAAACCGAGTACATAATTTCGGAGGGTTCATATAAGCAGGATCACAGCGCCAAATTTTAATAGTGATGATATGCGCAGTTTCTTAATATGATATACAGGTAGCCGTGGAAATGCGATAAATGGCACTTTCTTTTTCTGAGTGCTGTTTTCTGTTTATATGCATATTTGTTTATTAAAACTACAGTGCTACGTCGCAAGCTTCTTGGGATCTGTTTGATCGCTTTCCTTTGGCTGCGGCTATGTCATAGCAAAGGTGAGCATTTCTTTCGGGTTCACTGAACTCATGTCCGAATGGACACCACGCTTTGCGCTATATATATTACTCACGTGCTCCTTTTATTGCCTAATCATTGGCACCTGTAGATATAGTTGACACATGTGTGCGCGCCTTGTTCAGAGTTAAAGAATTGACCAAATCGAAGTTAAATTCTGATTATCGCAAGTTTTACTTTTCGCAATGTAAGTAAACTGTGGGGAACGTTATTTTTTTCTGCTGCATGGCGATGTTTCATTCTACCGAGGAATCACGCCTCCATTTTTCATTTGTTACTGAGATATATTGTCTGGCATTTCAAACGGAAGCTTGCAACGGTACTTACGGCATTTCCAGTTGGTCACGGTTCCTTCACCAGGCACTAAGGGAAAAAAAAGTGACTGTACTTCGTATGCGCACCAAGTCCCTTTGAGTAAAATGCGGGCATTCAAATATCCAAATTTGGGCGCCGGAAAAAAAGAATAAAACGGTGTCCGGTGAAGGATACTGATAACGGAATACAATATGTAGTTTTAACGGCGGAGCTGTTCAAAGCCGAGGATATATACGGTGCGTCGGATGACCTCATTGTCGCACTGAAGGGAAGAGCGGACTCACATTTGCCCTCGACTCAATACCGACTACCGCACTCGACCAGTTCTTGTCCTCAGCCCACGGCTGCGAGATAGTGATTACGCGAAGACCAATGTGCGGTAAAGTGTGGAAAAGGCTTAGCTCCGAGTGATGGGTTTGATCCCCGCCGCCGTGGCTGTATCTCCGTGGCGCGAAATGCTAACAGCGAAGGAAGGAAAGGAACGAGTGCATGAGTGCACCGTGAAGGATAATGCACGATCAGTAGATAATGATGAGGGGTGTTATGACTAACTTGGAGAGGGTTGGTAATTCACGCCCCTCTTCCCCTCCCTTATTTCCTTCTTCCGAAAGAGTGGGCAGGCGTTGTGTCCCCCTGAGTGGCAGTTGTCAGCCTGCTTTGTTTCCCTCATCTCCTTGTGTGCGTACATGTTTACATGCCAAGTAAATAAATAAATAATGATGTCACGAAATCTAGAAATGGTCACCCTCGTTAGTTTCGTCGCGATTAACGAAAAGAAAAAGAAGAGCTTCATTATTTTTTGGTGATGATCACGGCGTGGAGCTAGGGTGAGTTTTTCTTATTCTGAGTAAACCGACGTAGCCCATTGTCCACGAGAAGACAGTGCAATGCGAGAGGATGATTGTCTTGGTGCAGACGAAATAAATACTTGATTCACCCACGAAATGACGCTCTAATGGTTTCTTTGCGTCCGGTTGGCTTATAGAGCGCTAGAGAAGGGAGGTGCGCCTTTATTTAAAAATCATCATCTACTTTGTTTAATTTTGCAGTGCTTTGCTAAACCACCATAGCCCCGCTGGTCATTAGTGTTTGCGATAGCAGAGCCGTGACTCATTTTCTTCTCAATTACCGGCACACACTGCTGTTTGTGACCGAACATCCCGAAGTACGAACACACTGTAAAGAGAAAACCACTACTCTAAGGCAGGGTTCCAACTTCACTCATCACGTGGGGTTTGCGACCGCCACCTTGAATTGTCATTCCGTTAGTATTAGAAGATACGCGACATGATGCATGCGCAGTATTACATTTGTTGAATGAGAAAATAGTAGTGGGTAGTAGTAGGCAATAGTAGACGGATAGTAGTAGACATTCCCCGGTTAAGACCACCGGAGGTCTTTGTACCCATGCGCCGGGCGTAGTGGCAGGCTTGGTTATGGACATCATCTTTCAGCACATAGACCGGCAGCAGGCGACGGGTTGAGCGCAGCGGCTGTATCCTGTCAGTCGTAGGTTTTGTCCGAGAAAACGCATAAAGAAGGCGAGGTGTTGGTGAGGTGCAGTGCACTCATTGCTGCGGTTACCGTGTTTATTAAGGAAGGAAGGGGACAAGAGAAAGGGAAAGACAGGGAGGTCAACCGCTTCAGGACAACCGGTATGCTACAGAGCACAAGGGTGAAGGAATGGGTAGATTAAAAGCTGGAAGAAAAGGAGAGGGAAACAGAGCACATATAGCACAATGTCATTCAGTCGCTGATCTGCGACATCACCGTTACAGTTGCCTGTACAAGTCCGATGCCGTGCATATTAAACGATGCAGCTGACGAATTAGGCTGAATGAGTAAAAAAAAAAGCATTCTGTATGTTTGACAACCATTGCCTGGAGATAAGGGTAAAAAGACGTATATCCGAACAAGGCGATCCTTTGTCTTTTCTACCCAGAGCTTTATTTATCCGATGAGTGTAAAGTGTGCGAAGCCACGTGGACATGCAGCGCATGCTGTGGGGTGTGCTGCGGTAACGCACAACAGGTGACCCTAACGAACGGCGTAAACGTGGGGGTCTCGAATCGCGGGACGCTATGCGAGGAGGCCCTGTTCAGCCACAACCTCGCCGATCGATTGTGGGCCGTCCGGCACGCCGAAGAAGCCATCCATGTCAAAGACCTCGAGGTCCGTTTCCCTTCGGCGCAATCTGAGAATTTCCTTTCTCTCTGTTTCGGTATTGGCATTCACATTATCACTATCATGTAGATGTGTGAGTAGTTGGTCAAGGGCGAGATCTGATCCGCTTTTCCTTTCTGCGTGACAGCTCCGCCGTTAACTACGAACATTGTTTCCCATGATCAACCGCGATCATAAAGAGCTCAGCTGTCAGAATTCTTCGTTGACAATTTGGACTAGCCGAACAAGCTTGACATGATGCATGACGGCGTTGCTGGCAGAGCCTTAATTTACACTGAGACACGCCTGTTGAGAAACGAGTGCTAATGTTTACGTAACGCTCAAAGTTCGGACTCTAGCATCAGTTAAAGCTGTCCGAGTCACCAGTGGCGAAGAGCTGCCCTCATCCGAATGGGCACGGCCTATGTTTGCACCGCCTGCAACGGCACCCTGATTATGTCACTGCCTTTCACTTCCGTTCTTCTCAAAGACCTGACCCCGTAATAATGGGCTCCGTATTCCAATACAAATGAATATTTCGTCAGTAACCTTCACCTTGATGTTCCGCTATTTCACTACTACTATCCGCCTCTCAGCCAACTCATTTATGTCGAATACGTCCATTTGCCGCCTCTATGTCAACGCCCTGCTGTATCTAGCAACTCTGTGGGCGCTGGCGCCGATGCATGCGCTTGCAAGGGGGCCAGCAGTGGAGTGTCGAAATCTTCTTCACAGATTTAATGCTTGATAGCAGCACGATTGCAGTGCACAAGCACTCCGACGGGTTTCTTTAAGATATGCATTTCGCGGGCTTTCTTTTGCAAACGGGGAAAACAGGACTACCTCAGTTGGATCGAACAGGAAACAGGAAACCTGTGGTTTCAGAAGCTACTCTATGTATCATAGTGTCATATCATAACTCTTTTTATCATAGTGTGGGTATTATTAAGCAAATTAACATATTCTTAGAAAATTAACCATACTTGATGAGCTAGCAAGGAGAAATCAAACAAATACCCTAGTAACTCAGGGTGTAGAGCGAATAGTACGCGCTATAGGTTAAATTCGTTTCCCACGCATTTTTTCTTTTAAATGTCTTTGCTCAGGTTATGTTGGATGCCCGTCAGAAGAAGTTCATTTGCTGTCGTAGCTAGATGCGCACCTAACGAGATAGTTAGAGCAGAATATTCCTTCCACAATAGATGAACTTTTATGCTTACGTTCGTTTCCGCTTGCACCACCACTGTTTGCTGGAATTAAAAATGTGTATAGATTATAAAATAAGAACAATTAAACTTAATGCGTTCAAGTGCGCTGCACATACCATAGCACATGCAGTAAAAATGAGGCGCTGTTTGCAGAGCCATTTCATATTGGCTCATTGATATGTTTCTCATATATATATATATATATATATATATATATATATATATATATATATATATATATATATATATATATATATATATATAAAAGCATATAGATAATTATTTTTTACTGTGAGCAAATAACAGCTTCGACAACAGCTGTGCTTCTGCCTTACATTACGAACAAATTATTGTGTTCTATACCGATAACAATCACACGGACACTGCTAGCAAATATTCCGAGGCCTGCGTTCTTGTTTCCCCTTGCGCACAGACAACAAGCTCGCTGATTCATATAGTTTGGAAAGTTTACCACAGTACTAAGAAGATCCAAGAATTTTCTTATAGCTGTTAAGTGCGTTCATATCGGTATAATGTTTCAGTTTCTGACCAAAACTGTGACGTTTTATGATACCGCACTTGGATACGCTCCAGACATGGGATACCAGCACAGATCCCCGTGTATGTACACTCAGTGTGATATCAACAAGAATCAGAGGTCTGCTCTCGACCCCCCGTTAATCGAATCACGCTCTAATAAATTTGTTTAAATAACTGCACTTAGTAGCATTTATACCGACGTATTCACTCGCACAAACGAGGTCAGCTACACCGTGTGACGCAGAGGTGCTGACAGAATACTAGTCTCTGCATATTTTTTTTTCTTGGTCTCACGTAAGTAGGTTTGGTATAATTCCCAAATATGTGATACCTTTAGGAAGCCCTGAGGTTTAAGAAAGCCTGTCTCGCAGTTCTTCAAGTACACAGCTACGGCGGTCGATCGTTAGCACATGCAAGTTCTCGTGAAAACGGCTTGGCAGTGTTCTCGTCCTTGTTCATACAGTGTTGCAGTTATTACGCAATACGTTTTTATACATCGAAATTGCAGTCATTATTCTGAAACTCTTTCCTATATGCTGCGAGGAGGCGCGGTTAAAGAACGCACTGAGGCCCAGTTGGTGGAGCTTATATTTATTCTTAAGGTGTAACCGACTGTACATTGTTGTCATTTGCAACGCTTCCCATTTGCTGCTATACTCTATAGTCTATACGAACAGGACCTAAAGTCTAGCCTTCTCGAAAGAAACCGCCGAGTTTCAGTTAAACAACTGCTGTTAGATTCCATGGCACGGCGCTCATTGGTGAAGCAAATTAGTATTAGAGACGAACAATGAAGAGCTTCGTAGCTTCGTTGGCGATAGCCGCAACCGCGATGCAAACGGTATGCTCGTAACATCCACCACGTCTATCAAACCTTCGCCTCAGTCGAAACGTTACATTTCATGCAAAACTTTGGCAGGAAACTCTATGCCTTGAAGTACGACGGTGGCACGCGGAAGTTCTCCCCAGTCAAACTGAAACGTGCCAGCCTGGCGCAGGGGAATATTAAGCTTTGTGTTTCAGTTTCAGTTTCATTTTATTGAACGTAAAGCCACAAGTCGCGTCTTAAACAAAAGTCATTACTATGTTTTAATATCAGTATACCTTTATCGTAAAAATTCTTCATGTACCACATGAGCTACATTTCACTGACATTCTCTGGCATCACGATATGATTATGCGGTATACACGTAGCTACGAGCGGATAAATTTCGTGCATCCGGAGTTCTGTAACATGCACATTTATCCCCGTGATGCTGTGTTTGTGGGAAAACGAATGGACGTCCTTATTTGCGCGACATCTTAACCGCTAAATTACATCACCGTGGTCCGGCAAAGGAACATCTTAATGTATGTACACAACGAATTGACAGTCATATCGACTGTCACAAAGGCAATTAAGTGTTCTCCAGTGCCCCATCAGAGCATGCACATGCACACGCTGGCCCTAGAACACCGGGACCCTTGCCGGGCTCAGGCTTAAAACCATGGGCTAGGGCCGGGTCCGGGCCGGACTACTGTGCGCTTCAGAAGTGGGTGACCTCCCAAGCGTACAGTATCTTCCATCTGCCGAGCACAAAGCCGGAAGCGCGCATTATCGAAGTCCGGGCAGAGAATCCCCAGGGTAGACTGCATCAGGGTGCTCGGACTGTTGCTGGAGTCGAAGGGGGCCAACTCGCAGATTATAGCTCGCATCACTTCCAAGACGGAGAACATGCTTAGGCTCATACTCAGGATATCGAACCGCAGGGGCGAGCTGAGAGAGAGCAATCTCCTTCGGCTCTACCGTGCGTTTTCATGAGCCACGTTAATTACGTCGCTTCGGCGCTGCACTTTTCCAAAAGGGAAGAGGCAAAATCGACGCACTAATGCGCACGAGTATAAAGCGAGTTCTAGGGTTGCCTGTCAGCACCAGCACCGAAAAGCTCATACAACTGGGCATGCATAACTCCCTCTCGGAGGTGATCGAGGAGCAGAAAATGGCTCAGGTAGTGCGCCTATCGTCCTCGCAGGCCGGTAGACGTATCCTGGAGTCCATTGGCTGCGGTCTTACGGAGATTGGCGAACGTAAAGTGACTCTACCGTCTTCTATCAGATGTACCGTCTTCTATCAGAGGTACATTTGCCGAAGATCCACTTCCCAGGAATGCCCACCCACGGTACAATGTAGGACGCCGCATATAGCTCGGGCCCGTTCCTTATTGAAATCAGTTGCAGACAGCCCGGACTTCGCTACGTTTGTCGATGCAGCACGGTACGGGCGTTCTGATCGGTTTGCAGTGGTCTCAGTTGACCATAGTGGCAAGCTCCTATGAGCTGCGTCGGTTAGAAAGGTTTCGGCAACGGTAGCTGAGCAAATCGCCATTGCTGTAGCAATGAAGGACCCATCGCGTCCAAATGTATTCACGGACTCGCGGTCCGCTGCCAGAGCTTTCGCCTCGGGCTTGGTCTCGCGGGAGGCAGCAGCTATCCTCGGCAGCGAGGGGGCTGCCGGGTTTCACGCCATAAAATGGTTCCCGGCCCACATGGGGGCCAACGTACACCCCGATGTTCCCAACGCCAATGAGTTCGCCCATGACCGTGCGCGAGGTTTCCTTCACCGCGGCTGTCCCGGCGATTTCGTGGGCGGGGACGCCGGAAGGTACAGGGACCGGGCAGTGGCGTAGGCAGGCATGGGCTGACCGGGCTGAAGCCCCCCCCGAAATTTTTCCAGCCGGTGCCCCCTGCCTATCTATGCTGCCCATCACATATACGAACAAAGGTGCCCATTCTTGCAAAGTGCGGCTATGCGCATTCGCGTCTCATCGGTGGGCTTAAAAACGAAGAACGCGGCTCTTTCCACTCACAAAGGAAGTTGACTTGTCACTCTATGGCGGGGAATGTTGTAGTTTGTCTGCAGGAAACCGTGGTGGCAAACGAGGGGCACCTGTCATTTTTCGGCAAAGAGTGCTGTGATAAGAGCCTGAAGGGGGAGCTTGCAGTCTTTGAATCACAGTGCTGCGGCAGGCAGACGCTTTTGCAATGCGTTGACAATTAGCTCTCTGCAGTGATGGAAGAACATGGCGAGTCTGCGTATCTGGAATCATGCGTGGTTTTGCTGTGGGTGAAACGTTCGCGGGCTAAGGTCATCGAGCTAGCGAACCAAGCACAAGATAAAGTATGCGGCTGTTCCCCGTGCAATGCCTTCCCCTGTGCCGCCCGACCCTTCTTCCCCTCTCATTCCTATTTCTGTGGGGCGCCGACGCTTTTCGTGCGTTGTATGCGCTCGCGTGGGGAATATGGCGTACAGTGCATGCGTTTTTTCTTTTTGAGTAGTGCCCCTACATGGGTGGCCCAATACAGCTTCGCTTTTGCTGTTTTTCTTCACGACTTACATATGGTTACAATGTGCGCGTACGGCGTGTCCCCTTCTGAGAAGGGCGATGCGGCAGAGTGGAAATTTCGACCAAGTGGACAGCACTGCTTTACAATGGTATCCACAAGCACTACGGAATAACGAGTCGACAACAAGACGCGCTGCGGTTCATCGCCGAGCGTGCACAAGGGCATGCACAACAGCTCCGCTACCAGCAGGTGGTGGTCGCGACATTCATTCAAGAAGAGGTGACCATATTCGTATCGTCGCTTTCGCGGCAATATGTCTCAAGGACGGCAGCGGCTCTCCGTCTTCTGGGCAAGCTCATCTTTGCAGCGTCCACAAACGAGCGAGACCTCGAATGCTAAGTCCTTTTCTTCAACTGATTTGTACTTACATGATGCCTTATTCCTCTGACAATACAGTGGCTCTGTAATGTGCCTAAGATGAGCTGTATGGATTATATGTGAATTCTTTGATAATGTTTGAATAGTCATTTGCTATTGCTCACATGTGGTCATATGATGCCTTATTTATTTCAGCAAGCCAGGAAATTAATTTGAAATCATTTCATTTCTTAAATACGATATACAGCGTTTTAAACATAACAGCCGAAATAAGTACGGTCGCCGAGACGATTGAACGATCAATCAATAAATGAGTCAATCAATGAGCAGCCAATGGGAAACAAAAATGAGTAAAAATCTCTTTATACCAATACCTTTCTTGGCTACAGTATCTGGTCGAACAAATCGAACAGAGAAGGCTAAATGTCAAGCAAAAGTGCAAATGAGTTCCATGAAGAAAAAAGAGCGCAAGACAACGGTGACAACAGGTACAAAGGACAGGCATTTAAAGCATGCAAAACAAACTTACCCACATCGAGCCTTTGCTCATTGAAGTAAACAGATTTATCAGGACGCTTTATTTTGAAGAAAGTAGTGTTTAGATGTATGAAATACTAAAATTTCGCGCAACTGTTAATTCAATTCCAAGTTAAAGCACCGAGAAAGTCCTGCAGTTATTCGCCATTGGAATAGTTTCAATTGAGGGTTGTATGCACTACCATTATATGCTTGCCTGGTGCGCGGAATCAGAGCCGAAAATATGGCATGTCTCTAACTCACTGAACGGGATATTACTTCTCCGTTAGGCAGAAGGAAACTCACTATTCTTGGACCTTGTTTAGTAAGGGAGCCAAATAAGTTATTTACATCAGCCCCCATGTTTTTCAACAGCAACCTAAGTGAGAGCGAAATAAGAAAAAAACGTACAAAGCCCCATGAAGGTCACAGGGAAAATATTAGCGTGTAAGAACCATAAGAGAGCTTTCTTTTACAAACTTCTTCTTTAACCTTGATGTGTCTAAATCGAGCACTAGGCATGTAGTATTGTCAACTCAGTGTAGCAAGCGATCGCGTAAGGTTAAAACAAATGAAGTTTCAGTATGCAAAAACCAGTGAGATACGGCTAGTACTAGTTGATAATCTAGTATCTGTCGATGCTGGTGCTGCATCAAGTGAGTACATTTGTGAACTTCGTAAGTAGAAAGCTTATGGCGAACGTCATTGATACAGGAAATATTTTATACCTAATACGGATCCTCCTGCCATTGTGACGCCCCGAGGGGCGTCGGCAGGGTGAAACACGGGAAGGCGGGTAGCGGGAGTTTTTGGCCTTCTGCAATCCTACTTTTCGGCTGCCACTGCGGTCAGAGAATCTCGTTAGCCGCGAGTTTTGAGGAAACCGCGCTTTGACAGAAGAGCTGACGTTTGTGCGGCGGTCCCAGATGAGAGTGTGCATTAGGCGGCGACATTGAAGACGACAGAATGCCGCCAAAGCGAACCCAGCGCGCTCATAAGTGCCTGAAAAAAGCCAACGGAGCGTCCCCGGTATGTGTCGATCACCGTGCAATGCAGTAAGCAGAACTGCTTCTCGGACGCGCACATCTGGCCGGCCACAGAGGAGCGACTCCCCACAGGCGCGTCTTTTCACCGGGCACTTCCAGCATGAGGGCGCCTAGACGGCGCCAGATTGCTTGCACCTGGAGTGTTTCGGAATGGAAACGGTGCTAGCTAACGCTCATTACGGTAATCTGTATACAAGTGTCGCCGGTTAGGCTGTCCGAGGTCGTGTCCGAATGTCGAGTTTTGTGTGTGTTTATATTTTGCTTTCTATATTTTTGGAGAGGAGTTCGTACTGCGTTACACTGTGGAGGCGAGTCCCAAACAATAGTCGCGCGGCGGGTTGGACTGGTGCGTTTTCTACCGGTGACGTTGCCGTAGACAACCATTGGATAGACGCCCTGGTGAGGCGGAGCTGTCAGGGAGAAAAACTCGTCTCGGGACAGAGGACAAGGCGGAATTTTGGAGATTCGGGAGACTCGAAGAGATGCAGTGACCTTCCGTCATGTGAAGAAGTAAGCTTCGTTTGCGATCCCTCATGCAAGCCTGCCCGTTCGGCTCTCCAACCTCGGAGAGTCGATGTACTCTTTTCGAGAGCAGGATGCGAGCAGCAATGATCGGGGAGAATCCGCGAGCTACGGCGACTTCGTGGTCGACATCCGAGTTTCTAACAAAGCACATGTGCACAGGCTGACGACGAGAGCTATGTGCCGATGGAGCCCACCCAGATAGGCGTTCCTTTCGTTGGCGGCAGCAAGCGTACTTGAGACATTGCGCCATTAGTTTATGAGCTGTTTTACCCCTCGTATTGGCCGTTCATTGAAGAGTTTGTTTGCCCTGTTAATTCCTGTGCTGCACTATGCGTTTACGTTGCTATTTGTTTGCCTCGCATCATTACGTTGGCTACCAATTGTTAATTGTATACTTTGATCATGTTCACATATTAAATTCCATGTTTTGTGGACTTAATTAAGCCTGTTGCCTTTTTTCTTCCCGGCCCAAGCACGAATCCGGTTCGGTTAATTGGTTGTTGAGGTGTGTGGACAGAGGGGGTGAGCGAGTATAACGTGAAGCATTTCGAATGGAGTCGTAACGTAGTTGTGGTACTTGTGAAGTGTTGCGGTGTAGAACCGCCTCCCCCTTTGCGCTAAGTATAGGGACATCTCACCATTCCGGAGTTCAGCGAGTTCCAAATCAGATTTATCCATCGCAACTTGCATTCCGCATGCCACGAAGTAACTGTAGGGTGTTAGTCCCAACAGCACCGTGGGATTTTTAATTTACCTGGCAAAACTGTGATTTGGCAAACCGCATAAAAAACTTTTTCAATATTAAGAGATATTTTACCACGTTTTCCAGCTTAACAAGAGTGTCAGTAATTATTCGTGAAAGAGTCGGGACGGTGACGTTTGTGAGCTTAGTGGAGAGAAAACCATGTTTCGGGAGGCCTACCATGGTAATGAGGACGGCATTTTTCTGTAACGCAATAGGCTTAATTCTTTTAAAAAAAGAAGTGGTAATATGTTCAGGACAGATAGATCTGGAGCTGCTCAGAATCACTATCGCAATCAAATCTCTGTTCTTCCTGCAAATGTATCGAAAATTTGGTGAAGGAAGCGCCTGTATAATGTAGCGAACGCCGAACGGGTAAGTTTGGATGGGGAAACCATAAATACGAAATATATACTAAAATGCTGTCCTGTATCTCTACTAGCATGTTAAGTTGGAAAGAGTCTTCCGGAGTTTATCAGGACAACGCCACGATAAATTCATAAAGGTTTTCAAAAAATGTGTTTGTTATGGCGTCATTTTCAGCTTACCTACCTCAGGTATGCTGCCCGCTGTTCCCGGCTGCGCCTTCTATCGCGAATTCTTTCATGCGTATGTGTACATCGATCATTATAGTTCATTTTGAAATGGTCATCAAGGTAGTAGCGTGGGCAAGTGACGAATCTTCGCAGTCGTGGAGAAATAGTCTTTCTACTAGATTTCGTCGATACATTGTCGTCGGTGAAAGTTTTGAATGTGCGAGAGTATTGCTATCTCGGTGCTCGGTTGACATGGCAACTGAAGGCTGAAGGCTGAAGTAGGCCGCACATGCTGTCCGAATCTATACTCATTGGGCGACGGTCCACGCAAATACGTCACGTGCATATTTTCCTTCCGAAAGTGTATATATATATATATATATATATATATATATACACACATACACTCTCCCTCCCGCCTGCCCGTCGAAAATTCCCAGCCCCCCCCGAAAAAAATTTCTGGCTACGCCACTGTCGGGTCCTCACTTTTCACGAGATTGTCACTCATTATCATCTCCCTCGGAGGGTCTTTCCACTTCCTCACCCTAAACTCACTCGACCTCAGTCGTAGGCCTTCAGGATGCTCCAAACGGGGTCTTTCCTTTCGAGAGGCAGGTTTAGTAACTTCTCGCCCAGCATTGAACCGCATTGTCCGAACTGCGGAGAGGCTCACTGCTCACTAGCTCACATGCTCTAGCAATGTCCTGCGTTACATGACACAGAGTTCAGCAAATAAAAGGACTGGGAGGAAGCCCTCACAAGTGGCGACCTTTCACTTCAACTTCGGGCTGTCCAGAGAGCCTGCGAGAGGGCGAAGGGCCACGGTCTTCCTGTCCCTGCGTGGGAGCGGCCCGCAACTGCTACAGGATCCCCCTAGAAGGGGACGTCCAACTGCAGTTTCTCAGGACCAAAACGAAGTTCCGTGCCTGCCTGCCTGTGTTCTTTTCACCCACTTCACCTCAGAAATAGTGACCTTAATCAACAAATTAAAAAAAAATGTATCTACAGGCCATGATGATATATGATCTGTTCCCACAAAGCACGTCGCGCTTTTAATAGCTGACGTATTGTCTTATCTTGCTAATCTAATGTTTACTACAGGCGCGTTTCCCGATGACTGAACTATAGCCAGGGTCTGTCCAATATTCAAAGGTGACAATCGAATGGAAATGTCAAATTACCGACCAATTTCTGTGTTGCCAATATGTCCTAAAATTTTTGAAGGAGTCATTAATTGCAGGCGTGAATGTTTTTTTTTTTTACTACACGCAACGTGATATCTGTTTCCTAGTTCGGTTTCCTAAAAAAAATCCACAGAGCAAGCGCTGCTCGTTATTAAGGATAAAATACTCAAAAATATAGAGCACAAGCATATAGTCTCGGTCTATTCTTAGATTTCCGAAAGGCGTCCGACTGTGTACAGCACAATATTCTCCTACATAAGTTAGATCACTATGGTATACGGGGTGTTACACTTAACTCAGTGCAGAATTATTTACTTCGTAGGATGCAATACGTACGGACGAACGACGTTTCATCTAACCGACAGTCCTAGCTGGTTCCAATGTAACACTGGTGTCGCACGGGCGTTTCGAAGGCCTTCGAATCAACCGTCCATCGACTCAAAGGTCAAGTTTGAGCTGCTACACGGGCTGTTTCTATGGCCGTCGAGTCGATAGTGTATCAAGTCAACGGAGCACCCTACAACTCCTTCGAGACTTCAAAGGCCTTTGAACGACGGAAACGGAAGCGGCGCGAACTCCGAGACTTGGTGCACCAGCAGCTCCCGCGCGCGTTCGTTTCTGAGGCCATGGCCTTATTTATGTCGTTGTATCAATAAGTAGAATCTAACACCTGTGAAAAATATTGGAAATGTGACGAGAGGCCAACGCTCTCAATTTATTGCATTAGTTCTAGAACGAATACGCCGTTACTGGTATAAAAAACAAACGCCATGCAGCTGGTGGATGGAGGGATGGATGGATATTAGGAGCGTCCCCTTTATAACGGGGCGGTAGCCGGGCCACCAAGCTCTAGCTTTATTTCTTTTTCCTCTACAAACATTTCTTTTCCCGAATCACACATATTTTAACAACTAATTTTCCTCCTCGTCTGCCTATTTTATCTATTATCGTTCCGCTGTGATGTAACAATCTTACCCGAACTACCTTGCGCTTCTGTTTGCTCCATACTTTTTCGCCACCAATACTCTAAGCGCCTTGTACTTATCTCTATAGCCGACATGTTCAGCTTTCCCGTGTTACTCCTGAAACCCATGGCCTCCTGTAGGGTAGTGTCCACAGCTGCACCTGGGTGAACATCTGTACATTCCCTCAAAATATGATGTGTCGTTTCCCTAGCTTTTCCACAGCACGTACATGTGTCCCCTTCTTTATTGAATTTCGCTCTGTAACTTCGGGTTCTCAAGCAACCGGATCTTGCTTCAAACAGTAAAGCATTTCGCTTTCAATTATCGTAACATTTTTCTCTCTTGATTTCGTCTTTCCCTTTTCTGTAGTTGTTCAATGTCGGCTTCTTCTCCATTCCTGCTATCCAATCCGACTTCTCCACCGCTCTGATCATGATCTTAATGCTCTTTTTCGTCCCATCCGTTTCGTTACTGGCTGTATACTTACTGGTAAGCCTCCTAGTTCTCTTCCTCCATTGTGAGTCAACGTTCTTCCTATACAAATACCTGAATACTTTCGCTGCCCGTCTACTTTCTTTCATATTCCTTAATCTCTGTTCGTACCTAATTTTACTCTGAGCTTCCCTTCCCTCAAAGTCACACCATCCCATATCCCCCTTAACAGCCTCATTTGTGGTCTTCCCATGGGCGCCCAACGCGAGACGTCCGACCATCCTCTGATTCACGTCCAGCCCTGATTGTACCTCTGACCTCATGCGCACCACTGAGTTTCCGAATGTAAGTCCTGGCACCATTACGCTTTTCCACAATCCTCGAATTACCTCGTAGCTGTTGTAACCCCACAGCGCTCTATGCTTCATTATTGCGGAGTTCCTCTTTCCTTTAACTATCATAGCTTTTGCTTGTACTTCTATGCATCTATTCCCATCATTCATCCATATCCCGAGGTATTTGTACTCTCACACTCTGGGCATCTCCTCGCCCTGTATTGATATGGCCTGATCGTTGCTGTCATTGAATATCATCCAACCGCATTTCGTCATACTAAATTTTAGTCCTAAATCTTCACTTTCCCGACCACATATACTAACCAGACCCTGCAAATCTGTTCGACTGTCTGCGAATAGCACAATATCGTCTGCATAAAACAACCCGGGGAGCTTTTGTTCTACCACTATACCTGCCTGTCTGTGTGACAGCTTAAAACCAATATTGCTCATCTCCGATGCTTTCTCCATTCTCCTCATGTAAAGCATGAATAATAGTGGGGACAACGGGCATCCCTGCCTCAACCCTTTACCTATATCGACGACCTCCATTCTACCACTACTCGCCATACCTTCCCATTCCACACATACTGTATTTCCACTGTATCTTTCCTTTAAGAGCTCTATACAGTCATCCCCTATACCAGCCTCTTTCATTATGTCCCATAAACTATTCTGATTTACATTATCGTACGCACCCTTAATATCCAAAAATGCCAAATGTAAAGGTCTGTTCTCTTTTCCGGCTATTTCTATACACTGTGTTTCTATGCACTATACACTGTGGAAAACACCGCGTGTAGCGCCATCTGGTGCCTATGAATCAAACTACTTTTGAGGCTCAGGTTATGGACTTAGGCTTAGCAGTGTCCAATTCGGCACGTTTTCTTAATAACGACTGCAAAACATCGCTCATACTTTGTCCCTTTTGGTACGTGGGATTCAGAGAAATCTGAATTTAAAGTTTGTTTCTTGCCGTCGGTGCGAATAGCAAGCAACTAGTGCGAATTAGAAGTGAAGCGGGTGCCTTGGTTGCCGCCATGTTGCGAAATCATTCGGCGACTCAATGGCCGTGTAGCAGCGCCAGAATGTATGAGTCGATAGAGTTGTGTGCTTTTCGAAGGTCATCGACTCGAAGGCCTTCCAATGTGCCCGTGTGACACAGGTATAACACGTTTTCCTTAAATTTGTCCAAAACTAGCTATATATTTAGGCCAATTAATACTGCTGATTACCATAAAGTCAACATTCAGTTTGGACTCGTGACAATACATGAGGTTGATTGTATTGAATTTCTCGGTGTCTGGTTCCACCAGAACCTTTCCTGCAACACGCATGTATCAAAACTGGCATCTGCAGTAAATAAGAGTGTTGGCTGTCTCTACAAAGTAGCTAACCTGGTACCTGTGTGGTTGAGGCTGCAGATGTATTACGGGCTTGTATACTCTAAATTAACCTATTTTATTCTAGTATGGGGAAGAGCTACCGCTAATGACTACCAGAAACTACTAGTCCTTCAAAAGAGAGCTTTGCGGTGTATCCACGGTTTCTATTTCAGACCAAGATATTTTTTCCACGTTGCCAATGTTCCGCCGCTACGATTTGCTTCAGGTGAACCAAGTCTACCTTTTTCGTTTGCTCCAGCACATTAAAGTCAATAAATTACACACACAAAACAATAAGTTATCTAATACCACACACCATTTACGTAGACAAATCCACCGGCTCCATATATGACGCGTACTAACTATGGCAAACAAAAATTAAACTATCAGGTAAGCGCGGCTATTAGAAAAATGTCTCCAAATATTGAGTTTGATGTTTCATTGAAAATTTTTAAAAAGGGAACAAAGGAATATCTAATAGCTTCTGTTCTTTTTATGTGTAACAGCTTTTTTCACTTGTAACATGTGACACCTGCAAGTGCAGTTGATTTTGCATTAATATTGTTGTTTATATGTTATATTGTTACTTTATTTATATTGTTCCTTTACTGTTATATTTTTCAGTTATATGTATGTGTCTGTTTATGCCAGACTGTACAGGGGAGCCGAGGCCTTCGTCAGGCATTTCAGCCTTTAGCTCCGGCTTCCTCCTTTTGCACGAAGGGAAATAAAGTTCACCTCACTTCATATGAAACCCGGTCGCGGGTTTGATATTATGGGCGCGGGTTTGACTCGGGCTTCACAAAGGGGGCCAGGCCCAGGCCCGGGACACGAATTCAGGCCCGTGCGGCGCTCTACTTTTCCCAATGCGCGTGATCTGCGGGATTTTTTCTTAGAAAACTGAGCCTTGTTTACGCGGTTGTATGCATGACCTCCAAGCAGGGCGCAGCGGTGCCGTTGGCTTGTGTGGCTAATGAGGCCAGCGTATAAAATAAGTGCTCTGATGTGGCAAGCACACGTTAAGTTGTTTAGGTAAGTACCGATCCACTTACCTAGATCCATCCCTACACTGACCATGTCACCAGCATGTTCCACTACTCCCATTCCTAAAAAGAAAATGGAACATCACAGTATACTTGCATACATATCTCTGCGCGTATATATATATATATATATATATATATATATATATATATATATATATATATATATATATATATATATATATAGACTGTATATGCAAAAATAGCTTGGGTTGCCGCCAGTTTATAACAGAACTGACGATGCGCCTCTTAGAGAACGATGGTTTATTACATCAACGTTTGGTCGGAGCCTGACCTTTTTCACGTGAACCAAGTCTACCTTTTTCGTTTGCTCCAGCACATTAAAGTCAATAAATTACACACTCAAACCAATAAGTTATCTAATACCACACACCATTTACGTAAACTAATCCACCGGCTCCATATATGACGCGTACTAACTATGGCAAACAAAAATTAAACTATCAGGTAAGCGCGGCTATTAGTAAAATGTCTCCAAATATTGAGTTTGATGTTTCATTGAAAATTTTTAAAAAGGAAACAAAGGAATATTTAATAGCTTCTGTTCTTTTTATGTCTAACAGCGTTTTTCACTTGTAACATGTGACAAAAAGGTCGGGCTCCGACCGAAACGTTGATGTAATAAACCGTCGTTCTCTAAGAGGCGCATCGTCAATTCTGTTATATATATATATATATATATATATATATATATATATATATATATATATATATATATATATATATATATATATATATAGAGAGAGAGAGAGAGAGAGAGAGAGAGAGAGAGAGATGAGCAGTAGACCCTCGGAACTGGCAACAAAAATGGGGAAAGCGTTTACTCGACGTTTCAGCCAGAGACCGGCCTCCATCAGTAATGCCTATAGTTGTATTCCCGCTTCTCTTTATACCTGCCTCAGAGAGCTTTTCCTTAAAAAAAGGAAAAACATGAAAGACGAAAGGAATGTAGAGAGAATAAGAAAAGAAAAAATACAAGAAAGATAGAGAACTGGTAAGAAACGGACCGAAGAGTGAAAGAAAAGCAGACGACGGTGCTTGAGATGCGAGCACCTTCTCCACCCCCCTCAAACCCCCCCCCCCCCCTTTCTACTCCTCCCCTCTTTACGAAGCGGTTTTCGTGGCCGGGCCCAACAGTCATGTGCATAATTCAGGCCACCCTCAGGTGCGCCGATGTCAAAAAAAAAAAAAGAGGAAGGAAGAAAAAAAACCGGGGGGGGGGGGGGAGGTGAGTACAGTTGCAATGAGTCAGTGGCAATGGCGTCTACAAGTCTGCGCCCGGACGGGCAAAAGCGTGCACTGATGCACCTGCACGTTTGACGGCCTCCAGGAGAAAAAGGAAAGAAGAAAGTTTTAGAGAAATAATTAAAATCAGACAGGTAAATGATGAATGGTCAGGAGGTAAAAAAAGGAAAAAAATCATCAAATAGGCCTACATGATTCGCTTTGCAAAAACACGTCATATTTCATTGGTCTTGTTCCCGCTGTACATATGGTGCCACTGGTTAAACGCTTGACAATGATTTTATTATTGCGATGGTTCCCGGGTTTTCATTTATGCCTTTCTCGATCGTTTTGAAGCGGTTTATTAGATATGATTCTCGTCGCTCACGTTCTCGCTTTGACTTGAAGCCCGTTTCTAATAGTGTCACTGTTAATTTATCGAATGAATGATTTGGGAGGTTTAGATATTTCGAGAAAGGTAGATTTGGAATAGACTTGGCATGGGCTTTGTGGTTGTTGAAGCGGAGCCTGAATGTGGTTTCTGTTTGACCTATGCACTGCATTCTACATACAGTACACACCAGCAGATAGATAACATTGTAGGAATGTTATCCTCGCGCCTTTGCAGAAAATAGCGTCTTTCTGCCATCTGAATTCACTACTGCTACGCCTTTCACTTCATCCCATAGCACGAATGCACAGGTGGTTACATTTATGTCTTGGAAAGAAAAGACGACTTTACTTCGCCAGAGACATGGCGGGGTGCTTTACAAGTGCTCCAGTCAGGAATGTACACTTTTGATACGTGTTGAAGGCGCCGGTGGAAAGCTTGGTTGTTCACCGAATATTTCTCTCGGTATTCAGATTGTTGAGCGGTATAGCATTTCTGCTGCACTGACCCCCAGGCGTTCTTTCGCCGCGCTGCGCAGTCCCAGACGAACGAGCGGGAGATTCTCCACCCAATGCTCACTGTAAAACACGGCTGTTAACGACGCCTTCAGCTCTCGGTGTAGACACTACAGCATCCAATTGCTCCCTGGGTGGTAAGCCGTCGTGCATAGGAGCCGCGTTCCAAGAAGCGTGCAGGCTACCGCGCAGAGCACGTTGCTCTGGAACCGTGGGCTCCGGTTGGTGGTTATGCGCAATGGGCATCCCCACCGAGAAACCGAGGTCCCAACAGAGGCCTGCACGACGGTTTCTGTGGGTATGTCTGGAATCGGCGTTGCTTCAGCCCACCGTGAGAAGCGATCGACATTTGCGAGCAGTTACTTGCATCCCTGGGAAGGAGGAGTAGGTCCTGACAAGTCCAACCTAACTGTGTGGCATGCGCATGTGACAAGTCAGTGACGGTCTGGCATGTTTGGCGCGTTTGCGCGCACCGTCGGACGTGCGCGTTAATTCCTGGCCGCACAAAGCAGTCCGTGATGAGCCTCTGTATCGCGCGGATTCCTGGGAAGCTGAGGCCGTGAATGTTGTCGAACACGAGACGCTAGAACGGAACAGCGAAGAAGGGTCTGGGAGCCTTCTGAGATGTGTCGCATGTAAGTTTAGTCGTTGCATGCTGTAGTGGGATATTCTCTAGCATAAGTGACGAAGGGTGCTACCGCATCTCGGTTAGCTCTTGATCGTTCCATTGGGTGGCAGCCTCAGAATCAATAGAGTTTTAGTTTGTCCGTAAACTTCTTCACGTTTACGGATACCGGTTTACCGGGAAAGTGTACGTGACCAGCAGCGCTGGTGGCGACACCTGATGATGCGGAACCTAACCAGGCACACAAAGAGCTAATATTATTGTTGCTTGCCCGTTTTGCTTGACTCCTAGTGTAAAGCATTGGACATGAAATAATAATTGACTCCGAGTACTTTCATTACCTCTTTCGAAGAAAACGCTCACGCTACTAAAAAGAAAATCGAATGCATTGTAGTTAAGCAAGCTGCGAATAGATAGCGCTAGCAGTTCTACTTCCACCGTAAACACGCACGGTAAGCCGGTATCCGCAAACGTAAAGAATTTTACGGACAAACTAAAACTCTAATGGACGTGGAAACGGTGGACGCAAAAACGGCATCGACACGAGGAGTGCATCGGATGCTTGATTTTGCTTCCCTGAGGTGCGGCAGATGTCCGTGGAAAACTCGGAAATAAAGGAAAGCTTTCGCAGTTCTTTATTCGAATATGAGGAGCTGTTATCTTTGAACGCAAATTTCAACAGCTTGTGTTCAGTTGAAATGTGAAAAGTGCGACCTTTGAAGTGAAAACGGAAATGCTTGATCGAGGCATATATGGCATCTCTCTGCCAATGGAGCTATGACACACATATATTTTTCAGCGCGGTGTCGAAAAGAAAGTTATCAGTTTTAAGTCCGTGCTGTTGTGTTGTAGCACTGCTCCCACTACAGTTTTTGAAGCATCAACAATGCGGCGCGTTGGCGAGTCGGGAAGCGGGTGCTTTTGAAGCATTTGAAGCTGCATTTTGGAGTCCTGGAAAAGTTTTTCATGCTCCGCTGAGCACTGAAACTCGGCTGCTTTCTTGCAGTCCCGAGGCAGCAAGTCAGCGTCTGTAAAATGTGCATACAGGATGGAATGAAGTGCCGATGAAAGTTGACGATCCCGAGAAACACGCGCAACTCGCGGAAAGAGGTAGGCTCGGGGAAGTCCATGACTGCCTGTACCCCGGATTCCAGCGGCAGGATTCCTTGCAGAGTGGTACGGTGTCCCAGAAGATCCGGCGCATCGACGCCATTGATGAACGTTTGGGGCTCGAAGAGGAAGGGCACGTGACTTGCATGTTCTTTTTCCAAAGTTTTGTGGCGACCAAAATATTGTGTAAGTACACGGAGACGAAGGGTAGTCCACGGGTCACTTCATTTATGAAGCGTTGGAACGTTTGTGCCGCGTTCTTGAGGCCGTACGGAGTGCGAACAAATTCAAAGAGGTCGAAAGGTGTTGTTATGGCGGTCGCGCGTATGGGGATCGGCTTTGATCATAAGCGGCTCTCAACGGATCTGAAAGGTACTATCAGATCTAGCTAGGAAAAAATGGTCGTTCCAGCGAGCTGAGCACAGAAACCACAGATGAGCGGCAATGTAGTCTGCCGTCGTCGTAGCGTTATGAGCGCGGTAATCACCACAAGGCCGCCGCCAGCGGCCTGGTTGGTTATTGCTTAGGCACCATGTGCCGTGGCGAAAGACCAATAGCTGGAGGAAGGCCGAATAATGTCGAACTGGAGCATGTGTTCCAGCTCACTGAGGGCGACCTCATGCCTTTGTCCAGAAAGCTTCCGTGGTTAGGCGGGGAGGGGTAGGACTGTAACGACAATGCAATGCGTCACCTCGTGCTTGATTGACAGTTCGACGATTAGAGGTTCGGTGAGCGCAGGAAATTCTGCCAAAATCTTGTAAAAATTTGAGTCTAGGCGGAAAGTACAAATTCCCCAAGAAGGCGGGTCAGATTTCAATCCGAGAATGAAGAGCGAAGTGATAATGTCCTTCAGGCGACGATCACGTACGCTGACGCCGAGATTGAAGTGGTTCAGGAAGTCCTTCCCGAGGACACCAAAGCTGACGTACGCTGACGTCGAGATTGAAGTGGTTCAGGAAGTCCTGCCCGAGGACACTAAAGCTGACGTCTGCCACAACAAAAAGCCAATCTGTATACGTGCGCCGAAGTCCGATGTCTATTGTCATTGCACACCATATGACGCAGTAGCCGTCTCATTTACAGACAATAACACTCGATGTAGACTTGCCACGTCGACGATGTTCAGGTGTTGCAGGAGGGATGTGCCAGGTGTGCCGCCGGTGAACGATGGACAAAGGAACAGCTGTGTGGCAGGTCGTAACACGGCGTGCTTTTCAACTTCATGGAAAGAAAGGGATCCGGCGCAGGCGACCGCCACATGCGGATAATATGGCCGCAGCAGCTCAGGACCGTGATGAATGAAGATCTGTGGGAGAGACCTTAGCATTGGGCATAGACAGGCTGATGACGATGATAAAGTATGTCCGTGAGCAGGTGAGTCAGTGAGATAAGTAAAAATATAAGCAATGAATATGTTCTGCCGGTAGATTTAAACTATAAACTTAATCAGGTGCTATAGAACATTTTAAGGATTTTTGGTGCCGGGTCGACCGCATGGAGATGGTGAGTTTTCGACAGCTCCTCGTGCGAACCAGCGCATTAACACGCGTGGCGCGTTGTCACAACGCTGTCACTTTGCTACTGTCATGATTTCGCACACACATTACTGAGGTGCGAAGCCCGCACAGCCACTGTTGCCGTTACATGGTTGCAGGAAATAGCGTCCTTTCCTCACCCGAATAGCGGTTATTTTTAGTGATTGTTCTTGTAGGCAGGGGTTACTGGAACCAGTGTCCCAAGCCGTGAAATCGTGCTAACGCAAGCTAAATTCTCATTAATTTCCTTTGCAGCTGCATTTGTAGCACCTCCTTTTTTTAAAACGTTGTTATCACACGCAACGGTTGTACGTTTGGCTTTTCTATAACGTGCTACTCTATCCTCCTGTTGCTCCACTGTTTCGGCAGACAAATTTCCTTTACCTTAGATTTAGCAGCCTGTTTTCGAGCTATAGCTGCTGGATGATTGGAATGAGCTTGAAGCGCGCGTTCAGACAGCTAAGCCGCTAAAAAAGCTAATAAGGCCCCATCCACGACGGGAATGCGCGACGAAGCGCCGACGAAGTGCCGACGAGCTGCCCCGACATACTTTTCGAGCATAGCTAGATAGCGGTGCCGATGAGTCGTGGATGCTGCTGTGAAAATATGAGTTAAATGTTATTGCTCTGCACGCACAAGGGAATTATTTTTTTCAATTCAATTCAAAAATTTGTTTTATTGTTTTCTTGTACAAGAAACAAAAGGATGTTGGGGCTAAAGGCTAAAGGAATTAGGAATTCGATTTCAAACACAGTTGGAAAGGAGCTTGCTCTTCTTAAAAAAAAGAAAGTCACAATAGCTAAGCGGATCAACGGGCGCATTGAACCAGCTTAGACGTCAACTGCGCATGCGCGGCTCGCGGGCTGAGAGAAAACTCCATGCTTGAGGTCAGAACCTTCCATCGCAAAGACAGATTCTTGATTTATCACAAACTAACGTAAAGATGTGAGAACCGATGCAACTGTACTCACCGATCCTGTAGGCAGGCGCCGGTACTTTTGAAGCAACTTTAGCTGAAACAAGAACACAGCATATAGTACAAACACGTTGCTTCTAATTTTATAGTAATCCCCCAAAACACAACTCTCTTACTGATTGTCGGCAGGTATGTTTTACAGATATAATATAACCCTTAGAACACGCTGGCATTTATTCTAACAGCGCAAGTACGAACGTTTTGGTAGGACTTCGACGCAGTAAAATGTGACACGCGGCAGCCCCCCCCCCCCCCCCTCCTTATTAATGGCAGTGGGGTTATACAGTCGCTGTAACACTATGTTGCACACCTGCCTTGCATTATTCGCATATTTTATGCAGAGCGTTCAGCAGCGCAATGATGTCCCCGTAAAGGCTTCTATAGCGCGCTCCCTATTTGCGTGTAAAAATGAGTGCTGTAGTTTCTATACGACAGCCATGGTGTGTGTGGTGTTCGGGTCTACGAAGCAACGCTGCACGTATTTCACTTCAATATGATAGCGGAGGATTAAAGTGCTCTTGACAGGCGAGTAAGGTGCATAGAAGGTGCGTCAGGAGGTATATTATACCGTTCTATTGTTGTAGCTTTTCTCGTTGATCAACTAGACGTGAGAGGAGAACTTCGACTAATGTGCCAATTTCGCAAGAGCTTCCATTCGAAGTGTTGCAGTGCCGAGTGACAATATTCGAGGGTGTTCATCAGAGGGTGTTCCCTATTAGAGGGTGCTCCAAATGCTGGAGCACCTTCCTATCGTTTCTAATAGACAATATTAGAGGGTGTTCCAAATTTCGTCCATGACAAGCAGTACGCCAGCCAGCCGCACTCAATGCCACCGATTTGCGATACTAAACAACAAACAGAATGTAGAACAGCAACGAGAGCAAGATAAGTATGAGTATAGCTCTCTGCCGTGAACATGTTGTAATTGCACCAATCTGGCATGACGCACTGTATTTTGGTGCGCGTTACCCTTTCCATTATGAGAGCCACGCTGCAAGATAGGTCGTTCTGTGTTGCAGCTTTCTAGGGGAGATATGCCTGAAATTGGCCCGTGCTTTAAAAAGTCGTGTTCCCAAGAGCATAGCCAAATTGTTGCACTGGTGGGGCACAGGTTGGGGCGTGTCTGCATAGGCACTCTCACGTCAATGTTTCTCAGTTTCCACGCGCACCCTTAAGAACGCGCGGGCACAAATTTATAGAGAGATGGGAATGAATAAAACATTTATTGATAGAATTCTATCATCTACTGCATTACTGTTGAAGTCGGTTTGTGCAACGGTGTCCGGGACTCCGCTGGACAAAGATACCGCCCACGCCCGCTCCACGAGAACCGAGTGATGGTCGAGAGCCGGGTTGGACAAAGCCTCCTCCCACCCTTCTTACGTAGGCTGCGCGGTATCTTCCTCCCCACTGCGCCAATCTCCGTGCTGTGGCAATGAAAGTGCTTGGCCCATATATGCAGTTCATAATTGCATGCAACGATTGATTGATTGATTGATTTGTTGGGTTTAACGTCCCAAAGTCAGTTCTGATTATGAGAGACGCCGTAGTGGAGGCCTCCAGAAATTTCGACCACCTGGGGTTCTTTAACGTGCACTGACATCGCACAGCACACGGGCCTCAACATTTCGCCTCCATCGAAATGCAGCCGCCGAATCCGGGATTCCATCCCGCGACCATCGGATCTGCAGCCGAGTACCATAGCTGCTAGACCACCGTGGCGGGGCATGGCATGTAACGATTCAGAGGGTGTTCAGAAAAATTTTTAACAAGAAAGTGTTTTATGCTGGCGTCCACCACGACCCCATACGTCGCTACCGTAATGGATACGTTGCAGCAAACATGCGAGAACAATAAAGAAAGAACACCCAGAAAAACTTCTGTTGATGCGCTGGAAATTGAACTGTGCCACAGCACCCCGCGACACGACGAAAGGTGCCCGGTGCATGCTCGATGCTACACGAACGCGCTTTCTTGTCTCGTCCGGCGCAGCACGCCCGCACCCAGGCGCACATTCGATGGAGCGGTGCCGACATCCAAGAGAGACGAAGTGAATCACTGCATCTTTACTTCGCCTGCCCTGTGTGGCGGCACCATTCCAGGCGCGTTCCAAAGTTCGCCTCGATGAACGGGTGCATAGCCGCGGGCATGGCCGCGTTCCTACAGCTTGCGCCGATAGCGCATTGGTTGGGCACCGGTCAGCTTTCTTCGTGGGTGGCGTTTCCCCGCCGACCGCTCTTCGAGCGTGATGGGAACAAGAAAATAGTTGCGTTAGGCGCCAGAGCATGGCAACGGCGTTGACGGGTCAATGTGGCGCAAGTAAATATGATTCGTACGTTTGTTACGTGGCATTACATAGACTGTGCCCATTCATTAGGTGAACTATATACTTGAGCTACCACAAAGGGTGTTATAGAGGCGATGTCTGAACGTGTGTTCATCCACGTTAAACAGTGTCGTGTCAGCGAAACATCGATAGCAATGGGTAAGTTCACCTCGATGTAACAATAAACATTTAACTGCTTACACGAAGAGACATTTTGCTTTCGTGTTACACCGATTGCTTTAACAGAGGGACAAGTCACATTTTTTAGGGGCAAAGCACCTTAGGGCCGAAGCTTGTCCGTTGTGCATCCGTCAAGGCACCTGGGTCTTTAGGACCGCTTGACCTGGGCACAGTACCGTTGCGATAGTGTGTGAGTGTGGGCTCGTGTGGAACCATCTCGAAGGCAGCGCAGTCAGACGGTGTGTGCGTACGTGTGGGCCGATCTTGGAGGCAGTGCACACAGACAGTGTATATGTAGTGCATACATGTAGAGGAACCCACTGCCCTGTACCCAGCACGATACCCAGGCACTGCATCGTGTGAAATCGCAACCGAAACCGACATTTAAGCGACATGACAACACAATGTACGCTGCAGTGAAAGTACACGAGAGGGTGCTGCGGTGCAAATGCATATATAAGCGCGTTCCAGACCATAGATTCTCTTTCTACCATGGATTAAAACGAACGTGAACACGCTGTCGCCTGCGAAAGGCAACGCCGGCGCTGAGAACAAGCTGCTGCGTGAAAGAGCGGCAAAACGGCAACGCCGACGACAAGCTGCTACTCAGGTGGGGAGGGCGTGGCATGCGGCGGCTCAACAAAAAAATTGGCCGCGTATCTGCGTGCTTCGCTGCAAATGTCGCCGAAAGACGATAATCTTCTGCTGGCCGTACTACGCTGCGTGAGATATGGACGCCATCTGGCACAGCCATCGGGAAACATGAGCTTGTGCAGAATCCCTGGGAAACTGCCAGGTGGCAGCACGAAATCGTCAGCAGAGGCCTTTTTCGTGCATAGCGTCGCATTGTTAGCGCAGCCTAAGAAACATTAGGGTCTTTAAACACCAGGGTCGCTAGAATTACGTATCTATGTATTTTCTAGTAAAGGTGCACACCTCCTAATACTTACGTATTGATGTTGCGCCTCAGGTATGCGTAATATTTGCTTTTTGATCGACAATGGTCACAAGTATGAACGCAACTACCAGTTCAAGATGGCTGGGCTTTAGGCAAGTGCTTATACTTTGGCCAGGTGGCTGAATCGTGTGACAAACTGACAAACAGAAAGACAGACCAAACTTTCTGCGTTCAAGTATCCAAAGAAAGACTATCGTCTTTAAAATGACAAGCAGATTCGGAGACGAGGGCGCGGGAAGCGCCGGGTAAACGCCAGAAGCGTTGCCCACCGGAGGAGGGGGTCGCCGATGTGCGGTTCAAGCGTGACATCACAATCATTCAATCCTCGGCTGGAGCCTCACAGCGTTTGAAGATCCCACGACAGAGTTTACCCTGGTCTTGCTGAACGCTCGCTCGCTCTCTGAATGCCCATGCAGACGGCGTCGAACGAGATCCCATACTAACGAAAGCAGACGTTCTTTGTTTTACCGAAACGTGGAACGCTAAAAGACCTCACGTCAACGGATTCTCCCTGTCGTCTGCACAGAAGAAGCAGAGCGATCAGCCGGTGGTGTTGTGATGTACGTGAAATTGCCACAGACCGCGGTGAATCTGTGAATAAACGATGAACAAAACTATCCGACGTAACCATCGTCATGAAAGTGTACTTGGCCCCGAATCTCTCCCTTGGCAACGTAGAAAAGTACATCGATCGAGCAATGCGCGATTACGAAACAAAGTGCAAGGACAAACCCTTCGTGCTCGTCTGAGACTTCAACGTTGAAATCACGGACAACGACTGGCTTGTGCAGTATATGACGTCTCGATACGCTCTGCGATGCATTTCATATGACTGGAAACAACCGACAACTACCAGGGGGACGTGCATAGATCTTGTCTTTGCCAACTTCAGGCTAGATCCGATCGAAAAACCATGGGCTGTACATTTCACGGACCTCAAAGCTCTGATAGGGAAGGGGAAACGGAATTCAGTAGTCAACACGATATACAAGTTATGAGAAATAAAATATTATATGTGCTGTACACACGCGTTGTCACTCCTTTATATGCGCGAGTGGGCAACGTCACGGGTGATTTATGGTAAGAACGATCCCCAGTGATTCACCCACTCGTCATAGTTCACTTGGTGGGGGTGCGTGGATTTTTTTATCATTCGTAAGGAGCATGCCGTAGGAAAGACGCCACTGCTAATGAATATGTCTGTAGAATAAAATAAAACCGGCTAATGCTATCACGATAGACAGTAATATAAAAATTTAGGAGCCATTGGGTGCAATCGGAGATGTCTGTTCGGAACACAACGCGTTAGCTCGCTGCAACGTCACCTAGTGGGGGTGTGGCTCGCGTTGCACGCGGTGCAGATTTGGAGCCTGCTGTAAGCGATGCACGCTTCCTCGATTAGTCACTCGACTTCGTTTTAGTCGGTACTGTTTTATGACAGGGTGCCACATAAAATATGAGAGAATGGGAGGGTGAGAGCAACCAATGGCCAAGCGGTGAACACCCCAAAAGTGGAAGACCATGTTTTGCTGTCTTCTTTTAGACAATTACTAAAAAAGCGAATGTTCTTTGTCTTCAAATCAAGAAGACTGTTTTACTTAAACGAAAAATTTTCTTCGTGAGCTTCAACGCGTAACGTGCTGAGAAAATGTGCACATGCAAAATCGTGGCCGGGCCCCGCTGCTTACGAGGACCACGGACAGTGGTAACATGCAGTGAACAGCGAACAAAACAGCCCGCGTTCGCAAACAACTATCTCCGATCTTGCCCCTTCTAACCGCAAAATGTGGGCAAGCAAAGCTTGGCGAGTGGGTTTCTTTTAGGGGCGAAGCTCCTCTTAGTCTAACCTTGTCACGCGTCAGTCGTCAGGCGTAACCCGCCCTCGGCGCGTGCCTCTGCAGTCTTGTGAGAGAGAGAGAGACAGAGAGAGAGAGCGAAAGGCGCGCGTTGGCTATCCGCCGCGGTGGTGTAGTGGTTACCGTACTCGGCTGCCACCCAAAATACGCGGGTTCGATCCCGGCCGCGGCGGTCGCATTTTCGATGGAGGCGAAAATGCCAGAGGCCCGTGTACTGTGCGTTGTCAGTGCACGTTAAAGAACCCCAGGTGGTCTAAATTTCCGGAGCCCTCCACTACGGCCTTTCTCTCCTCTATATCTCTTTCACTCCCTTTCCCCCATCCCCACGGACGCTTAGCCGTGCTCCCTACATGGGCTGCAGAAATTAGCGTCCTTTCCTAACCGAACCACAATCAATCATCAATCAACGCTCTTTCTTAGAGGAACGCTACCAGCTCGCAAAGAAGGAGAACGCGCCCTCACCCGCGAGAGACAACGTTGGCGCAGGCAGCGTCTCCTAGCGAGTTTCTTGATTCATAAATACCGACTGCTCGCGTTGGAGAAGCGTTCACCGGCAACCCATTATATATATATATATATATATATATATATATATATATATATATATATATATATATGCACTGGATCTTGACTTTCAATGAAGTGCCGGTGGGAGATTTCACTTGTGCATAGTTGAACCATGAGGATTCGTAGCGTGCGCGTTAACTAAATTAATCCGGAACTCGGCACGATCTACGATGAACCTCCCGAGTTTCGCCCACTCATCATCATTCACTCCGTGGATATGCTGTGAATTTTTTTTTTCTAGTAGGGCTTCAAGTTAGAAATAGGCGTGATCGAATCATTAAAAAGGCAGAAGAATTCGTCAATACAACAATGCCTACTAAAAAAATACCCATCGTAACCTCGTTCAAAGTCTACCAGATTTTTGTCAGTATTCTGTAGAATGACATCATAAAAACGTTTTGCATCATTTTTATCACACGAATACTTATAACTTTAAGCGCTACTAGAAAAAAACAACAAATGCGATGGTTTATTCCGTACAGAAATGCATATCCATGCTCCAAATGTGAACTGGCTACGATATTCACAGTAGCAGCAATAGCGTCCCGAAATTGACCAAAGTTCCAAAACGTAGCATTTTTCGAGAATGTTTAAAAATAACCATTGCTTGGAATTACATGAAACGACACGAGCTAGTTCCCCTTTACCTCTATTTATGCCGCAAATAACTATATTTTTAATACATATCATGCGTGGCTATTTCATGGCCACGAATTTACAGAAACCTACTCCTCATAATATCGCCGTAAATGGGCTTAATATAAAAGTTATGAGGAAAATCGGGACTATTAAATATTTAGCTCGTTGTGATCTTTTGTGGAATCGACCTGTTGCGTTTTCCCTCTCTTGGTATCTATTCCGTCGGTCGCTCTTATTCTCCATCTGCGTCAACATTTAGAGAGGCGCCTGTAAGTCAAATAGTCAAATATAATGTCCCTGGGGCTGCTTGAAATTTTGGGCAATGGATGGCAATTTTACTGCTTACACTAGTTACAGCGCGAGGAGAGACTCGGCATGTAAGCATGCGGCAAACTAGCGCATTGGCGCACGCTGCCGCTTGTGAGCTCTTTCCTCAACGTGAAGCGTCAATGAAGCTATCAATGTTTCGAGATTACTGCGTGTATCGATAATACAAAGTATGAAGTTAGCCTCAAAGGCGTACTTACCCACACCTGATAAAAATCCAGCATCAACTACAATAGGCGACATGGCGATGAATATAACGGCAAACGCGTTAACGTTCTTCATTGCTTGCGTTCGCAAGAGCTGGCAGAAGAGGGGAGCACCGCTGTATGTAGATGCGAGTACGGGAAGAAACAAGTGCGAGACCAGCTTTTAAGCAGCAGCGAACACAAGATGTGATTTATATGCTCACAATGCACAATGCTGCAAACAGCGGCTTGCGCAAGCGTGCTGTTTTCAAGAACTTGAGCACCGCCTTCGTCGTTTTCAAGCTGCTACGACTTCCGTGGTCAACATTCTAGAATTGCGTCGACTGACACCCGTAGATGGTCAGTGTGAGCTAGAGTGAACTTCAGCCGGCGCCTTATTTGTGCGCCAACATCTCCTAATATCGTATCAATAAATAAAAAAAAAACTTCAGTGATTGTTTCTGCACATACAGAAGGGACGGTCATATATGATGTGTTGCGGTCTCTCCTCGCTTCTACATGCCTGCTTTATGCAGTTTGTAGGCAATGAATGGACGGGTGCAATCTCTACTTAATGGGATATTAAAATATGGGTTCTGATGGCCGTATTTGTGGACTTCTATATACTTCGCCCAAACATAAATATCGTTATTGGTGGCAAATAAACAGCGCTTTTCATCGATAAAATAACAAGTTCTGTAGTTTGGGACCTTGTCACGGCATGTCGGGGGCGCGAGCATCTAGCTGTTACTACGTAAATTAAACATGGAGGGTGGAGGACAATCATAGTGACACAGAAGCCGCTAGCGAAGCGTGTTCTAAAAACAAGCTCTCCTAAGAGAGAAACTTTAGCAGGAAATGATCTGAGGGGTTAGTGAACTAAAATCTCCACGTGAGGGAACAATATAGGAATAGAGCAGATTTTTTTTTTACATTAGACCAAGCTTAAAGGGGCGCTGACACGAAAATTTCCGTCGGATGTGTTTTTGCTGCAATACGCAGCAGAGGATTTGTTAGACATAACACGGCACATCAATTGCTCAAGCGCGCGTCAGATAATTATTTACGGCCAGTTTATTACCTACTAGTTTCAGTTTTGGTTTGGCAGAGCTCAAAAAACGACAAGGCGCCCAGTGCAACTGGCGCCATCTAGTGCTCGCAATGCGGTAAACAAGTTCGACCACGTGAGCACACATAACTGTGACGCACTTGCACACGACAACCGACGCGTGCTCGTTTTCTTTCGCCTGTCGCACGTCCTGCGCGTTGTTGTCGCTGTTGCTGTCATCGTCGCTGGGCGGCAACTATTTTCTTGAGGTCTGGTGTCGCAGGCAGTCTGCTAACGCAGCCGCAGCGAATAAGCAATGGCGGTTATGCCGTCATCATTGCTAGCTGCACTGTTCGGAGCTCGGCTGCCGTGGTGACGTCGCAGAAGTTGGGGGTCCCCTTCAGGTCACCTTTGCTGTTGTCGATGTCGTGATGTACGCCGTCTAGCGCTTGACTGCGCATGCGAACTTCAATATTCATTTAAATTACCTTCGGAGCTGTGTTCGCCCGTTGAGATTTGGTAAATGACATGTGCATGTCCACGAAAATCGATCCCGCAGGCTATCTTAGCAGCGAAATTTGGGTGTCAGTGCTCCTTTAACTATAGTCTCAATCATGTTTATAGATTACACTCAACTTAACTGCCTGTATGATCGGCCCACATTTTCGCCGCCTACGGAGACAAAGCCATTCTGGGGTCAACTTAACTGCAAAAACAGCGGCGCAGGTATATTGACTTCGCTATTTTCGCTCACGGATGACTGCGAAAATGCAAAACTCGCGGCTGGAGACACAGTCGTAGAATGAAAAATGCTCTTTCTCGTCATAAACGTGAACCTCGTCGCCTATAGAGTATAGCCTATGGTTGCTGGCTTCGAACAACGTTGCTCCGCTGAGCTGTTTGCTGCCAGAACTCGTAAACATCGCGTCGTCCAATCGAAGTACGCAGCTATGCCGCTGAGGGCTGCTGTGCGGCTCCAGCGTGAAGGGCTCTTTTTGTCTTCCGCCCTACGCGCGTGTGCGGGGAAGCCACCGGGCTTGCGGTACGGTGCAGCGGGCTAGGATGGCTCTCATCGTAAAACAGTCCTTACCTGCTTCATAAGAAAAGCGACAGAACATTTCCGGCTGCGTACCAGCTCATATATTGTGTTAACTAACTTTTGCTTCTGCAATCTTTTGGTCGTAATATATTAAAGTTTTATTAATATTGCACAGCTAGAATGTCGATAATATCCAATTGTTCGGTTATCCGGTGATGAATGTCTATATGGTTACGAGAACATTTTGGTATTACCCTGAAAACTTGCTAGATGTTGCCTCTGTACGGTTAATATTTCACCAGTGATATTGCCGCAAGCTGAGTTTTGTGTTAAGGCTCGAGAATTCGTAAACCTTTTTTGAAGTCATGCAAGAGTAGAAATAACCATACGCTGCTCAGACGTTGGGAATGAATGCTTATTCTTAATGAAGCGAACAAAACGCATTCTCCCATAATTCAAGTAACGAAACCTTTATTTAGGAGTCGTGCATGAACGTATGTACCTTTTAAGAATGTTTAGCCAGCAGTGTCATGCAGGTCTGCATCTCTCTTTTGATTGATTGATTTGTGGGGTTTAACGTCCCAAAACCAGCTGTGATTATGAGAGACGCCGTAGTGGAGGACTCCGGAAATTTCGACCACCTGGGGTTCTTTAACGTGCTCTGCCATCGCACAGTACACGGGCCTCAACATTTCGCCTCCATCGAAATGCAGCCGCCGCGGCCGGGATTCGATCCCGCGACCTTCGGATCTGCAGCCGAGTACCATAGCCACTAGACCACCGTGGCGGGGCTGCATCTCTCTTTTCTCGCACTTGTAGGCGTCGCGCGTACGGGTGAATTCGAACTCCTTTTTACAGCTTTCATCTTTGCGATGATCTGTCAATTCCCAAGTAAGCTTGCAACAGCATTGATTGCACTTCCACGAGCTTGTTCCTTCTTTTACAAAAATTCAGTTAATTAGCATGTGTAAGGCGCCCTACAAAATGTACAAAGCCTATCATAGGTAAACACGAAAGCTTCGAAGTAATTGTTGTTTTGTGGGGTTTTACGTCCCAAAACCAGTTCTGATTATGAGAGACGCCGTAGTGGAGGGCTCCGGAAATTTTGACCACCTGGGGTTCTTTAACGTGCACTGACATCGCACAGCACACGGGCCTCAACATTTCGCCTCCATCGAAATGCAGCCGCCGCGGCCGGGATTCGATCCCGCGACCCTCGGATCAGCAGCCGAGTACCTTAGCCACTAGACCACCGTGGCGGGGCAGCTTCGAAGTAAGATATGTACAGTGCTCAGCGAATGAAATGGGATACTGGGAGCGCAAGCCCCCCAATAATTTTTGCGTCATAACATTGCGTTGCGGACACCGAGCTGATTCGTTGTAATACTCAGTGAAAGCAAGATACTTTCCGAAGCGCTTTTATTCAGTGTGGTCGCTCCGATGATCACTGCACTGCAGTTAAGAAGTACAATTAAAGTCCCCTGCACCTTCCTTGGTTTTGTTCTTAGATTAATGAAGTGACAACAGGTTCGCTTCTACTACGCATGTAAAATATTGGCTCTATCGGACTGTTTCAGATAGCACCATCGCTTTCATATTTTTATCTAATGAGCACAGATTGTGCCCACTTGCTGCATTACAGGGGTCTTTCAGAGCGCCAAAATATACGTGAAAAAAGATACCTGTAGGCAAATCACGAATAACTGTTTTGAACTGCTTTTGTAAAGAAGTGCCCAGTCGGAACTACCATCTGAAACTCCTTAAAGACGAGCCATTCTATGGAGAGACAAATAGACGGCAGATCCCACGTGCAGTGGGAATCAAGGAAATGCGAAGCACGCACCAGGAGCGTAAAATGATTATGCATTGTTGTCTCGCTATACCGATTTTAGTACATATGAAGTTAGCGAAATGGCCGCAAGAGCACCAAGACCGTCGCATGTAAATGAGGCCGCTCGTGACGTGCGTGTCATGATTTTAATGCTGTGACCTGTCATTTATGCTCCTGATGCAGTCATGTTGTGGCGTACCAATTTTTGTATACATCCCTTTAACGAAACGGCCACGAGAGCACCAAGACCGTCGCATGTAAATCATGCCGCTCATGACATGATGTCATGATTTTCATGTTACGACCTGTGATTTATGTTCGTCATGTCGTCATCTTGTGGCATACCAATTTTCGTATACATCCCATTGACGAAACGGCCAGGAGAGCACAAAGTCGTAGGCGGCTAGATAGATAGATAGATAGATAGATAGATAGATAGATAGATAGATAGATAGATAGATAGATAGATAGATAGATAGATAGATAGATAGATAGATAGATAGATACGCTCAATGTAGCCGAAGTTCGCTGAGAAATGCTTCGCATTTAAAAACAATGTACATAAATAACATAACGCCGTGCAAGATCAAAATTTATGGCAGAAGAATACCTGAAACATAATACTTAAGCCGGGCAGCTGCGCTGTGCACATCTTGAAGAGTGAGATGAAAAGAATACAGAATAATGCAACGCTAACTGGGAACAGGTTCTTTTGGAAGAAAGGGCAATCCGTCAGGGGAGCGGTTACAATTCCTTCCTGGATGCGGTTCCACTCGGGCATTGTTCTGGGGAAAATGTGTCAGGTATAGATTATGGTCGATATATATATATATATATATATATATATATATATATATATATATATATATATATATATATATATATATATATAACGACTGGTTCTGTAGTGATGCAATGTAGCTTGTCGATTTCATGTAGTTATTTCTGCCTATTTCTTATCATAAAATATGATGAAAAAAATACATCAGATGAGATATTTGAAAGTAATGGTCGGCCCGAGACACTGACACTGTCGCTTGACCATTTCGTGAACTTGTCATCACCTGTGTCAAACCAGGCGGCACGTTTCTGAGCACGCTCCAATACTTTGATAGGAATAGTTTATACTTCCTTAAAATTCATGTAACTGCTATGTCTCTTCTTCTTGTCATCTTGTTCACTATTTTTCACCCTATAGCTGCTCGTCAACTGTTTACGAATGTTGAATTGTCTTTATTTTTCACATTTTCTAAATTTGGCTTTTGTTATCTTTATTGCTGTTCTTACTCTTTTTTTTACCAAATTCGTTGTTTTGCCTACGATATACTTTTGTTGTTGGTTTTCGCTTCTGCTGTGTGCTGCTTTAATTATATCTTCTTTAGAAACTACCATAGGAGGTCCCGATTCAATCTTTCACTATGTGACCTCCTTCTGTATGCACAGAACTTGTATATATTTATTGCCGAAAATAAAACCACTTCTGACTTCTTCCTTTGAGGGTAGCCGGGAGCAAACGGTATAGGGAATACTATTCCGTCTTGGTCCTCCCTTGTTGAACAGTTCTGCATGTGAAAACAGCACCGACCGATCAGAGAGTTGAGATTGGTCAGGGATTCGTCTATTCGGCCTTACAAGAAGAACTGACAAATCATGGATTACCAAGACGGAATAGTATTTTGTATTATGTTTAAAGGGTTTAGCCCCCCCCGCCCCCCCCCTCCTTCCCCCACACGTCTCGCCGACTTTTTTTATGGTGCTGTTTTCAACATTACGTCTCAAAAAGTGTAATACGCGTCCGGCTTTTGCTGATGCCCCGCCGTGGTGGTCTAGCGGCTGTGGCAATCCGCGGCTGATCCAAAGGTCGCGGCATGGCCGGGACGGCTGCATTTTGATGGAGGCGAAATGTTGAGGCCCGTGTACTGTGCGACGTCAGTGTACAGTCAACCACAAAAGTTTGCGGACCACGCGAGCGCGTGCCAAACTGACTTTCCGCGCCATCTAGAGGTACGGCGCCTACCGGCGACCTGACACCTCCGCCGGAAATGTGTCTTCTTGCTACTCGCTAGCATGTCAAGGTTTCAGTGCCGCGAACCGCGGTTAGGTTTTTGTTTCGACGCGCTGCACTCGTCAAGCGGTAAGGGAGCGAGATATCTGACTCGATAGCGGCATCACAGCCGTCACGGCCTGCATCGACCGGAGTGCCGATGAAGAGAGATCAGTTTCGCGAAGGGCTATCAAGATATAAACCCGTGGCCAGGGCTGCCAAAGAGCGTGTAGAGTGAAAATATGAAAGGTGAAAAATGTTTGTGAACAGTTGTTAATAAAGTTCTTGACTGACTGAACAGTTGGAAAACAGACAGACCGTAGATTTATGGAGGGATGCTTCTTTAACGTAGGGCTGCTGTCGATCGCTGGTGCCGTGGCGGAAGTGTCGCGAACACGCTGTTGGCCACGCGCTCGCGTGGTCCGTAAACTTGTGTGGTTGACTGTACGTTAAAGAACTCCAGTGGGTCAAGATTTCCGGACCCTTCGGCTACGGCGTCTTTCATAATCATATCGTAATTTTCGGATGTTGAACCTCAGAAAGAAAGTGGCTTTTGCTGATGCTTTGTGAAATGATCATTCCATGATAGCACACGTCTATTTTTAGAAAATGAAGTGACTGTAACTGTATTTTTCTTTATAATCACTGCCTAAAAAGTAACAGTGTTACAGTTACAAGTTCCTCGACGTCAATTGTCATTAGTGAAACTTACATGTTACTGAAAAAGGAACTAGTTACCGGTAAGACGTTACTAGTATCTAGTTACTGCGCAAGAGGGCTCTCGAGGCGACGGCGAAAAGCGTTGATACAGAAAAACGTATAGTTGTAAAATGGTTTATGGCATGGTCTAATCGTGTATAATGAGCCCACATTTTTCATATTTACTGCAAGTCTGTAATTTTGCTTGTGAAATTAAAAGTTTAGGAGAGGTCACTATGGTTATTAATGAAAACGTAAATGCAGAAACTTGCGTAACACAAAGTGCGATTTTTCAACTAGCGAACTTAAAAACAACTCACTTTGTCAAAGCACTTGCACCTACTATTTTTGTGTTTCTTTACTACTACTCTTTCATTAGACCCTTCTTAATGTCCGATACTTTTACACAGCAGTCCAGTGCCCCACCATAAAGTTCTGTTAGTTCGGTGCACAGCGAGTTTTCTATAGTTAACCGAGCTGATAATTTTGGGTACTACGAAATGTGGCTATGGTCTGCATTTGCAGCAGGGACTGGCGATCCATAATAATATTACAGTATATTATTTATCATGTTATAATAACCGCAAGAATGGGGGAATGAATGCTGAACAAAGTGTGGGACAAGGTGGGATGAATTTACATTCGGCACAAAAGTGATTACTTGGATTAGAATTAAGTGGATAAGAAGTTCTTGCCCTGGGATCCATGTGAAAGCCAGTATGGAAAAAAAGAATATTGGTTTGCGTTTGTTTATTTCTTTTTTGTTTCTCTCCTTCAAATACCCCTACCGACAAGGCTGGCTGCCGTCAAACCGCCGATTTTATCAGCGCCTATATCGAACAGCACTCACAAATATCTCGCCAACAGTAGCCCAAGTTGCCACGTTTTATCACAAAGGACAACATGAGCGAGCCCTAGTCAGCGCTTGTAGTGTGCCAGTAAGTATGGCAGGGTACTGATAATATACGAGCGAAACATGCAGGCAGAACAAAATCATATCCTTCTAAATATATGGTTTAGAGCATCACCACAGTGAGAAGAAATGAATGAAATGTCACTGATAAAATATACGACGTATGCGGTTAGTTAGCCTTATGTTGGCGTTGATTGATTTTTGGGTTTTTACGTCCCAAAACCAGCTATGATTATGAGAGACGCCGTAGTGGAGGGCTCCGGAAATTTCGACCACCTGGGGTTCTTTAACGTGCACTGACCTCGCACAGTACGCGGGCCGCAACATTTCGCCTCCATAGAATGCAGCCGCCGCGGCGGGGATTCGATTCTGCGACCTTCGGATCTGCAGCCGAGTACAATAGCCACTGGGCCGCAGTGGCAGGGCTTATGTTGACGTTATTATCTGACATAAAGAATCTTGGAAATACCCGAATAGTTACGGTAGGCCAGGATACCATCGCTGGCAGCTCGCCTTTCGTCTATCTATCTATCTATCTATCTATCTATCTATCTATCTATCTATCTATCTATCTATCTATCTATCTATCTATCTATCTATCTATCTATCTTTGTCTCTGCCGTTTTATCGACTTTGTGCATAAGAAAATAGTTATGGCCTCACATGAGTGCGCGAAAAACACGAATGATGGATCACGACGTGAGTGACAAGATATGAATCTATTGATTGCTATAAGATAATTTGTAGGTGTCGTAGCGATTTCGTTATTCTCGTATGGCAACGTGATGCACACAGCGAGAAAATTTACACAAATAGGTCAGTATGCCTCGTCTTGGCTCTATAACAAACCATGCAGCGTAGGCCTCGAATCGTTGAATGATTAGCACGACATCGATTTAGAAACTGAGAGTGTTCCGCCGGATTTTCTTTTTAATTTTCGCTGCAATGTATAAATGTGAATTGTTATTACTCAATCCAGCATACCCAGTGGTCAGATATTGAAGTCATCGCTATGGTATATTTCCGCGGTCAACGGGCTCTAAAGGTGAAATGCATGCTTCACACGTACGTGAAGTATCTAGATGGTAAAAATTTAACGTGCTATTTGAAATAATATGCATTCTGATGGCTGCACGTTGTGTCGAGGAAATTCTTGTCAGCGTGGCACCTTGTGCGGGATGACTCATAAGCTGCTACCTTGTGCGCTGTTACGCCGCTTTGAAAGTGTCATGTCCTTTCTTTTACGCCATCTGCTCTGCATTTTCGAACAATGACAAACTTTTCTTTTTCCTGAAAGGCTGGCAGGCACGGCGATTTGCAAACAGTTGGCGGACATCACATTAAACGTGCTGGCAGCCAACATACCCCGCGTGAAAGTGCTGCCAGCGAGGTGTGAGGTGGCACGTGCTACCGCTTAACAAAGAGCTGCAATGAGGCCTTGTGGATGGGCTGACAGGCGGTCCGCCGCGGTGGTGTAGTGGTTAAGGTACTCGGCTGCCACCCAAAATACGCGGGTTCGATCCCGGCCGCGGCGGTGGCATTTTCGATGGAGGCGAAAATGCCAGAGGCCCGTGTACTGTGCGATGTCAGTGCACGTTAAAGAACCCCAGGTGGTCTAAATTTTCCGGAGCCCTCCACTACGGCTTTTCTCTCCTATCTCTTTCACTCCCTTTCCCCCACCCCCCACGGACGCTTAGCCGTGCTCCCTAGATGGGCTGCAGAAATTAGCGTCCTTTCCTCAACCAAACCACAATCATCATCATCATCATCATCATCAGGCGCCACATGTAGCCCAGTGCAGTCGCGCTTATGTGCAGAAATGTTCAAAATATCTTTACCAGGTGTTGTAAATCAACAAAGAAGAAGGCATCAGGGTCAGCAGCTTCCGCAACTGGCGCCAGGAAGTTCGTGCACATCTATCATCATCATGTGTATAGCGTTCTATTCTCGCCATTAAAGTCATTCAAAGGTTGTAAAAGAAGTTGGTGTGCACAGTATGTATAGGCAGACAGGCTTCAACGATGTGCGACCCAGTCTTTCGAGCAACAAGGGATCAGAAGTCACTTGACGTCGTGTCTGATACTACCAAGCCAACAAAGATAGAGCGTCCGCAGTCGACTGCCGTCACAGGCTGTCAACTTGATGAAGCCGTCAATCTACAGAACTTCCGTTCCTGGATAGGCGGTTTCAACGAGACGTCTTATATCAGAGGTATTGTCGGATTAAATTACACTTAGGGGACTTCCAAGTGTAATTTACTCCGACAATGCCTCTTATATAAGACGTCTCGTTGAAACCGACGATCCAGGAACAGAAGGTCTGTAGATTGACGGCTTCATCAAGTCAGCACCAGGGACGTCCAGACATGCGCCAAGTTATTTATAAACGCCCGGTAACACTTCGGATATGTACAGCGTGCCTGTCCAGCACTGTCCTCGCGCTGCGGCTGGCACACCGTACACTCAAGGGTTTGTCGTTTGTGTTCTCGTGCATTGTTATAGTACGTGCAAACTGATGCCAGCGAAAACACCCGACACCTTTCGTCGTGGAGCGGGCTGCTGCGAGTTCGATTCCTAGCGCATCAATAGAAGTTTTAAAGATGATCGTCTTTCTTAATATACTTGAACGCAGAAATTTTAGTCTGTCTTTCTGTTTGTCAATCTGTCACACGCTTCAGCCACCCGGCCAAAGTTTATACACTTACCCAACGCCCAGCCATTGTGAACTGGTAGGTATGTTCATACTTGTGAACATTGTAGATCAAGAAGCAAATATTACGCATGTCTGAGGCGCAACATCAATACATAAGTATTTGGTGGTGTGTTCCTTTACTATAGAAAATACATAGATACGAAATTCTAAAGACTGTAGTGTTTAAAGACCCTATAATGTGTTTCTTAGGCTGTGCTAAAAATGCGACGCTGTGCACGAAAAAGGCCCCTGCCGACGATTTAGTGCTGCCACCTGGCACTTGCCCAGGGATTCTGCACAAGCTCATGTTTCCTGACGGCGCTGCCAGATGGCGTCCATATCTCACGCAGCGTAGTACGGCCGGCAGAAGTCTATCGTTTTTCGACGACATTCGCAGCGAAGCTCGCAGATACACGGCCAATTTTTTGTATGACTTTCTACCTTTCAAATAAATAAATTCCTTTAGAGCAAACGCGAGTTCACTATACCTTTACACTTCAAGATATCTTAGCGAAACGTCACCGGACAGTACTATGCCGGCCCGAAGTGTCGCATAGTCGTTTCATGAGCGTAAGAACGTTGGGGTTTCAAACAGGCGTTATTAAATATGCACTGAATATTTCATCGGAATATTTCGGAATAGGCTTGTCGAATGCATACTGAAGCAATGAAAATTTCACCCATTCATCTCCATGTTGTTTTCATGAACCCTTTATGTAGTGGCTGACGTTGGTAGTGAGGCAAGGCCGAGTGCGCAGGAAAAATGGAGGCGTCACGGCATTGGGTCGCCGTGTAACGGTTTCAGAACTTGCGGACATGACGCTGATGGTACAAGACTGAGGTGTTCATCTCGAAGTGGTGAGAAGTTCCTTAAGTGAACGTCGTTTTGCAACAAAAACGGAGCTAGCCCTCGCCTGAGTGCCATAGAAATAAGAAAAAAAAAACCGTCTTGCACACCAGGTAGTCAACAAGGCTCTAGAGCTCTGGGTCAGCTCGCTGTCGTTCGGGCAAGTCGTCAGCATTTATGGGAACGAAGAAAAAGTCAACGCCCCATTCGAGTTGTGGCGTTGGGTCGACGGGGGCGCGAAACAAGCAGTCGACGTCAGAGTATTTTTGTACGCTCTTGTAAACTGCGGTGGTGTCGAATTCATGAAGCCTGAAACTCTATCGTGCGCGGCATCCCGATGGATCCTTCACGTGAGCTAGCCAACACGAAGCGTGGTGGTCGCTCAAACTCTTAAGGGCCCGCCGTACAGGTAGCGTCGAAACTTTTGCTGTCCAGCTGCCATGGTATTCGACTGCTCATCCGAAATTCGCGGGATCAAACCACGGCCGCGGTAGCTGCATTTCGATAAAGACGAAATTTTTAGGCGCGTGTACATCGGTGCTCGTTAAAGAACCCCATGTAGTCGAAATTTCAGGAGCGCTACCCAAAGGTGTCTCTCAAAATAATATCGCAGGTTTGGCACGCGCAAGCCTATAGAAATCAATCGTTAAAAAGTTTCTCTGCAGCTCATATGAAAGGTACTCATTTTCAGAGGTCGGATACATTGGTTCCGCCTTTGAGTGCTGAGGTAAATAGAGAAGGCAGAGTGGAGATTCACAAAAAAAAAAAAAGGCGTGAAAATAGACGGGAAAAAATGAACGAGTATTAGAAAAGGAGCAGCTCGCAATAGCGCCACCCGAACTTCTCAGTTACAAGATCTTAGTGAAGTGGAAAGCTGCGCCATCGTTGATGACTTGTGCGGTACATCGGGTAGCTATGCCCGTGGTGAAGGGACTTAACCCCGACCCCCTCCCCCCCTCCCATAGATTTTGTAGAAGTCGTAGTACGCAGATATGTAACACTAAGGCAAGTGCAGCACTTGGGAGCTGCAAGAACACTATTCAAAACTGACTCGGCATGTATGGCTCAGGACTGTAAGACCTTGGAGTAGGACAACCCCTTTTCCATCGCGTCCTGCATTGACGATGACCGATATGGTGGTGCCTTATGTGGTAGCTCGAAGTCCCTGGAACAGGAAGGCATCTCGAGCGTACCAGGCGGCCCAGAGGGGCTTGGCAATGTCGTCGCTGCTGATTGTCGGCCCCAGCGGCGGTGAGGCTGACGGTGACAACAATACCAGGGAAGCTAGTCTAGTAACGTTGGACGGAGGCGACCCGCGGCGACGGTGACCATAAAGTGCAGATTCTGCTTGCTCAACAGCTGCCGCAAGGTGAGCGGCGGTAGCGATAGCGTCTTCTACGGGAAGTTCCCCACGTGCTGCAGCGTACCGTAGCTGTGTTTCCACGAGCTTTACACGCGTCCGTCGCCTGTTCTGTAAAGCTACAGCAGCGTATACCATCACCGATCTGAGGTAACATGGCAGTAGTCCCAAAGTTACGGCCCCTCTTTAAGTTGTCGTGTGGTGGTGAATATTTGTGACTTCTTAAGCTGATGGGTGATGTCCCTGAACGTGGTCAGAAGATCGCCGTCTGATTATTCCGCTTTTTAGGGGCGAAGCTCCTTATGCCGTGGGTCTGTCCATCCTCCGTTTGTAGTAGCCACCTCTATAGTTCGTGAAGTGCTCACTAGATGGCGTGATGGCGCTGCGGTGCTCGCTTCATTCAAATGTATGGGAACGTGTAGTATGGGCGTCTGTCTGTCTGTCTGTCTGTCTGTCTGTCTGTCTGTCTGTCTGTCTGTCCGTCTGTCTGTCCGTCCGTCCGTCCGAGCGCTGTGGTGCTGCTTAGCTAGTACGTGAATTGATGAATAGATGGCGCGGAGGCGCTCGCTGCGTGCTCTAGTGTGATAGGAGAGCGCTAGATGGCGACACACAGTGTTTGTCACGTCTTTGATGATGTACTGGGCAAGATTCACGGAAGATTCACAGTTTTTACCGATGAACATCCGGAGCTTCGCCCACTCATCATTCACTCAGTGGATATGCGTGGATTTTTTTTTCTTATTCTTCTGATGGTAGTTCCTCCCCGCTTACGCACTGCTCTACACTCGCGGAGGGCAAAGGGGCTGACCGCCTCGTTCTCCAGGAGCGAGACGCCAAACTGTCACTTTTTTGCGTTTTGAATGCGCTGGCGTCGAAACCGCCGTTTTCTTAAGAATCGCCATCGACCTTGTCCGCCACGGGGGTGTAGTGGGTATGTTGCTCGGCTGCCACCCAAAAAAAAAAAAAAACGTGTGTTCGATCCTGGCCGCGACGGTCGCATTTTCGATGAAGGCGAAAATGCCAGATGTGCGTTGTCGGTACACATTAAAGAACTCCAGGTGGTCAAAATTTCCGGAGCCCTCCACTACGGCGTTCCTCTTCTTCATATCCCTTGCATCCCCTTTCCCCTACAACCTCCCCTACTCCCCGGGGGCGCTGAGCTGTGACCCCGATATGGGCTACAGAAAATAGCGTCCTTTCCATAGCCGAACCACAATCCTCTTCGGCATAGATAGTTCAGGTGTGCGAGGAACTTAATAGATAATTTAAGAACAACTTATCGGGCGAGTGGTCACTTGCTGTACGTCATGATTTTGTAGCACAAAACGTTTCTAAAAAGAAAGGCTAAAGAGGGCAAAACACCTTCTTTATGGCGCTTTCCTTTCCCCTTCGCTCTTCTTATTAGACTTTCTTTCGAATAGTGTTGAGTGATAAAATCATGATTTTAAAACAATAAGCGTTATGGATCATCAGTAAGGTTTATTTTCGACATTTATCCTTAAGTATTCACTGGCAAAAGAAAAGACGCCTGATATGCCAGGTTCGTGAAAAGGCCTTTATTTAAAATTAAAGGCATATAAGCTCTCCCAGATGTTCCTTGCAGTTGCGCCTCGCTAGATTTTTTAGGCACTTTGCAATCATCTCCTTAAAGCAACCGTTCTGTGTGCATGAACAACTAAATTTTTTTACCTCTGCAGTGCATCCAACGTTTGGGCCATAAAAGTGCGCTTTATACGGGAATGTGCACTTGCAGGTGCGGCATGTGATGGACATTGTGCTTCTCGCTGTGAACTCCGCGTCACCAGAGATTCCGGGCCCTAGAGAAGATAAAAAGCGTATATCGTGATTGTTTCATAACGCGTGCTTGTTCCACAATTCAACAATGATTCCACCCTAGCAATTTTTACACTATCAAGAATGTAAATCACCCCTTGGACGCCATCCTTACGCCCCAAAGGTACCGGCTATAGCTACACACCTCCTTGCTTTGGGTGCATAGCAAAAGGGGAGGCTGTTCTTTGCGAGCATATTGTAGGTCGAGCAGCATTAGATTACATGAGCACTCACCGCCGCACTTTACAGACTGACACGGCCTCCAAGTAGTGTCCGAGAAGCATAACCCAATATGCACTCAGCCGTATCCAACAACGCTATCCCTTCGCAACAGTACATCGACAATCTCGTATAAGTGTTGACGTGACATGCATTGCCAATGGCTAAAGTACTTTTCTGTGTAATTGCAAAATGAAAATTCGCTGAGCACCTCCGAGTTAAGGGTAGCCTAACTAGAACCGCAGCATCACACATATCTATTAAGGGAAGCCCGCGTGATATTCAACGCAAAACTGCTAAAAAGTGATCACATAACTGTAAGTTTTGAATTTACACCCTTAGGATAAGGGTCCAAATAGATAACGTTGGATCTTAATTGCGAGCGCGTACGATTGACAAACACATGACATTTAAGAATTAGCCTGTAGTAATGGTATTATAAGGGGGTTGACAATTGTGCTGTAACGGAAACACCCGTTTTGCGCCCTTGAGGGTGTAAAATTTTAGTGTGTGTCGGAATAAAAGAAGCGGCAAACATTGCTTTTAAGTAATTTTAATGCCTTTAAATTCACCAAGAACACTGGTATATTCTCACAGCACTCAGCGTTATTGCATCGAATATGATGCGTTTGGCTCCGCGTTGGCTTTCAACAACTTAGGGGTTCTTCCGCAATCTTTGTCGCTGTCAAAAGGGTGCTTGTGCACTACAAGACATCAGAGTGTAGATACTCGTTCCCACTGGTTCCTTTCGACTCTGTTCTGGAGCCGTGGAGTTTTGAACGAAAACACTAGATATAACTCTAGCGCCGCGATCGTTCAGCGAAACTGAGAACGATGAGTGTTGGGTCGATTCATCCAGGCTTTGTGTTCGCGGCATTGAAAGCTCTGTCAACTTTGAAAAAAAACTTTTTTGCCAGCTTTAGTAATGCGAGTAAGGCTACTACACTATTTCTTTACACGGCGAAGGCAGCGGCGCGATGCTCGTACTGCATTCTATACCGTAGAGGTCATCCGCCTGTCGCTTTTATTAACATTCTTTTAAATGTAACATATTGTTTCGTTTGTCTCAGTGTCGTTCTTGTATTTTTTTTTTTTGGCTACACAACGTGTTTGCATAGTTATTTGTCGTAACCTAAGGTGTATTTCGTTATCGTTTTGTATAGCCTAGCAGTGTGCTTTGCAATGTTTCCTTTCACTGGAACCACGGCCGGTTAATCATTGTGTGGTCGTGAGCGGCCGTGCTATAGCAGCAGCGTTCCCGGCAGGCACATACCCCGTCCTGGGAATATTCCTGCCGCCGTAACCTTGTAGTCCCTTTATTACACTTATGGACGATTCTGGAGCTTTTTGATGCGAAGAATGACATGCTTTCCCTAAACTGTACCGCTGATCACAGAACCATAATCATCATTAATTCTGCTCCCCGAGACTGCCGTTCATTTCTTCTATATGCAATGGCTATTGTACTGTGAAGCTTACGCACTGCACTTTCTTCTCGTGCGCACATGACCACAGCCTGCTGTTGCGCTGGCAAACTGCAGCTGGTGGCACAGGTGTTGCACGCGCAAGCAGAAGAAAAAGAAGATAAATACAGTGCGCGTCGCTTTCTCCGGTACACAGCGCCTCGGAAAGCTACGTATATATAGTGGTTCTTGAAGAGAGAGAGAGAGAGAGAGGACTTTATTATACAGATTGGGCCGGCAGTTGGATCGTGGTGGCCTCAGGTGGCAGCTCAGAGTCCCTGGACTCGGGCGGCATCTTCTGCTTGCCGGACGGCCCAAAGGTGGTTCTTGAAGAGAAAAAGATACTTCTTTCTGTCTCCTATATTGGGGACAGGGCTCAGCGCTTTGGGAAAATGGGAGAAGAAACATGAAAGACGTAGAAGGAGCAGAAGAGGGGTGGTTTCAGCAGCTACACCAAAGTGTCGTCCGTCCTGGCATGGGCGCAAGGCAAGTGGACCCTCCAGATACTTTAGAGGTTTGCGGAATCTACGAACTTGCGGAAGCCCGCAAGGCATTCAATGGTTGCCGTGCGGGAGAAAGGATGTCATCCGCTGATGCAGTCGGGAGGCCCAGGAGCTTGCAAAGGTTGACCAGTCGACGTCGTTCGGCAGCGAGCACAGGGCAGGAACAAATGATGTGCACCGGAAGCTCTTCACCACCGCATCTGCTGTGGACCGGGAAAGTGCTACGGCCCTTGAGGTGCATCCTGGACGCTCACCAGGCGCTGCCGGTCCACTGGCATAGTAGTAGCTACCGGTCCCTCCCCTCAATGCGATTGTCCGTGAGAGGTGGTGTGGCTTGCCGCAGGCCACCCCCTTGTCCGGGTGCAAAGATATGTGTCTGTGCATAGCTTCGCATCACGAGAACATGCGTCCTTTCAGGGCGCGAAGCTGTGCACAAACACATAGTGTAGTATAGCAAAGGGGCGGGACGGCGTCAACCTGATGCTACGCGTGCCACGTCTGCCACCGTCTGTGGTCGGACGCGAAAGACTTTACGCAGAGTTGGGTGCGAAACTTTGGAAAGCGTTTGCTGCTCCTTGCAGTAGCTTGCGAGGTGTTTCCTGAAGCTTCGGACAATGACAAAACGCGGGTGGACAACGACAAAACCCGGACCAGCCTAGTGCCCATCAGCTTCGCTGATTCCCTAGACTTACGCCACCAGTGCGAGCTTCACCATTTCTTTTACGTGTGCAATCTATTTCCCTACCGTTCAGCTATATTACATGGTGAATGCCTTGGTCGTTTCGACACTTTTGATGCTATCTTCCCATTAGCACCTTTCAACGCGGCACCACTAAATATCGATGCCATCACTTCTTCCGCCGAATCCGCGTCACTTGACCACTATGTGCGTTTGCGCAGCGTTGATAATGAGCTAAAGCAAGCATAGGAACATCAGGTGGTTAAGCAGCTTAATGATTAGAGCTCGGCGATACTTCGTTGGGAAGGACGTCAGTGGTTATACACCATACTGACACTGGTCACCATGCTCCGCTACGCCAGCGTCCCTACCGAACTGGCTGAACGCAACGTCATTAGCGAACACATCGATGAAATTCTGCAAGGAGGCGTGATCGAGCAGTCACAAAGCCCTTGGCTTCCCTTGTACTGCTGCGAAAAAGGAAAGGCTTTTGGGTGGACTACTGCCGACTAAACGAGATCACACGCAAGGATATGTTTATCCCCTACAACGAACAGATGCCCTCGATTTCCTTCAAAGTGCCGCGTTCTCTTCCCTGGATGTGCGCTCAGGGTAGTGGTAGGTGCCGGTGGCCGAAGCAGACCTTTCAAAAACAGCTTTTGGGATCACAGATGGATTACATGCTATAATCTAATGCCCTTCGGTCTCTGCCGGCGACTCGAAAATACAATGACATAGCTGCTTTTTCTGAAAATTTTAAATTCCGCCTCACCCGCCTGGAGCAAGTTCTGCAGTGAACTTCACTGGAACAGAACCCCAAAAAATTCCATTCTTTCGCGCCAAGCTCACGATCTTATCTCACGTCGTGTCCATAGAATGCATTCTACCAGATTCTGCGAAACTGCGCGCGCTTGCAAGTACCCCTAGCCCACTATTCTGAAAGAGCTACGCGGCTTCATCGTTTTTTGCTCCTATTTTTGCCGTTGCGTCCGTAATTTCGGCTCAGTTATCTCCCCTTGACTTGATTTCTTGCCGGCAGCACTGCGCTATCTGCTTGGAGCTCCAATTGAGATCAGTCATTTATGGCTGTCCGCGGGCTTCTTATATCCCCTCGATTACTGCACCACTTCGATCCCAATGCGCCTATTGAAATCCGCATGGATGCTAGGGGTGTGGCTCACTGCGCTTACTGGCTCAACGCAAACACAGCTGTGACCACTATGTTTTTGCCTATCCAAGTCGTACCCTAAAAATCAAGGGTGGAGTCATACTATTCCCCAACGGAAAGGATATGCTTGATAATAATTTGGGCAATCGGAAAATTCCGCACATACCTTTACGGGCACAGTTTTGACGTTGTTACCGATCATCGCGCGTCATATAGGCTCTTCACTCTTAAAGGCTCTACCTGCTACTTCGCTCGCTGGACACTACGCGTTTGAGAATATGGGAGACGTATTATTTATCGCTCTAGACGCACACACTCAGGTGCTCATGCCTTATCCCACTTGTCGCTGCCTCCTGACCCTGTTTCCTCATCAATTACCCCCTGCGATACGTCACCTCTGAGCATCACCGATATGCCGGCCGAGCCGCTCGAGGATCTCTGGATCGCGTCCATGTTTAAAGTTCTCTCGGACTGTTGGTCTGAGTCCTCCCGACGCTCTCTTCTTCGTCAAGCACAAAACTTAGTCGTTCGAGAAGGCACATTATACGGAAGAAGTGCGGATCCGATGGCCGCATCATCTGCGCTTGGTTATATGCGCCGCATTATAGAATGACCCTCACTGCGGCCACGTTGGCGTTTTCAAGCCGTATTCCTGTCTTCGCCAGCAGTGTTACCTGTGCGGCTTATACTCCGACACGTTCGCCACTACTTACGGTGATGTCCTGCGTGCGAACGTCTCAACACACACCTCTCACAGCACCGCTGCTCCTCTAAATCATTTTCCCTGCGCGGCACGTCCATTCGTCGACCACGTCGGAATTGATCTTTACGGTCCACACCCCAACACACCTCAAAGCAACCGGTGGATCATTGTCGCCGTTGACCAACCCACATGGTAGGCCGGTACACGGAGACATCTGCCTCGGCCAGCTGCACACCGCTAAGGACGTCCCGATCTTCATCGTAGGTCATATAATTCTGCGACACGGTGCGCTACGTCTATTATCACCTACCGCGGCCGCGTCTTTTGCTCTGGAGCAGTCGGGACACTGGTCGACGAATGTTGCGCTGTCCACGGCACCACATCCGCGTACCATCATCCAGCAAACGGGATGACGGAAGGTTTTTTATCGTACTCTGGGTGGCATGCTTTCCATGTAGGCCTTTGAAGATCACTCCTGTCGGGCGGGGGATCAGTCCCTTTCATCACCTGTGCCTATAATTCTGCGCCGCAAATTACCATCGGGCTCTCTCCTTCCTTCTGTACGGACGCGAAGCTTCCTGCTCCATGGACACCATTCCCCCCCTACAGGCACGACGTCTCATAAGCAAAGCCATGCATCCGAAGTGACTGCCCATGAAGAAGGGTGCGGCCAACTCCGTCATCCGTTTAGCACAGAAGATCAGTGGCACCAAAAATCGAGCCATGATGCCTCCGCGTCTGCTGCCGAGTATTCTCTGGAATGCTGGTTTAGCTGCGTGTACTATCCACAACTCCCGTTCTTTCTATAAAGCCACTCTCGCACTAGCATGGCCCCTACCACATCGTGCATCGGACTTCTCAAGTGAATTATATATGTGATCGAGCCACTCAAACGTTTTCTAACCACCCTTGCAGGGGCGTGAAATTCTGCGTGGGAGTGGTTGCTCTGGAGCATACCGGAAACAGCTCCGTACCAGTGCGTAAAAGGAGACGTTGACGTCGTTGTGGCTTTGAGCAAGGGTGTTTTTATATACTCAGCTTGTCGTCCTACTTAAGGCGACGCCTGCGGGTGCTGATGGGTGCTGTCATGTATATATATAAATAAATAAATAAATAAATAAATAAATAAATAAATATATATATATATATATATATATATATATATATATATATATATATATGTGGATCGCCAAGGTGATGGCCGCCGAGATTTTGCAATGGCTGCAACCGAGTTCGTCGTCTTCGGCCGCTGGCCGGACATCGGTAAGGTCCCCTGTTGGCCGAGACGCGGTCAGCTCCTTAGAGGCGCATCCGCAGCTATTCATTCTACAATAACGACATGTCTCATTCATATACAAAATGCTCTGCAAGAACGCCGGAAGCTTAGCAGTAATTGTACACACCAATGCATACTTACATGCACACTTGTTTACTTTTGTTCCGTGGGTGGCATCTTTTCATTCTCTTACATCGCTTAGCGCTCTGCGCTAGCCACTCCTTAACTCACGCGTAGCTTCCCCAATGTTACCGACTGTTACCGACCGTACTACTAATTTCGCACGTACGACCCGCATCTGCGAGTACGTTCGAAATTCTGAGCAAGTATTATTGACAAAGCTGGAGTGTTACGTGAAACACGTTTAAAGGGTCCCTGAAACGTTTTTTTGACATTGCGTCACCGATTAGGCAACACAATTGCGAAATCATTCACACCATAAATAAAGCGAAGCACAATGCGCTAAGGCAGCTATGGGCTTATTTCTGTCGCCTTCCTCCTTACCACTGCTGTTCCTCCTCAACTCGATCTGCTGCGGAGTGCGCGCTAGCGACGACAGCGCCTCCCGCGTCAGCCGCTCTGCCGAGCCTCCAGTAGTGACATAGCGCCCCGATATCCTCACTGAGGTCGCCCGCCTCGGCAGTGCTAGCCTCTGTAATAGAGCGCCGGCGACTCGTGTGACGCCGCCAGATGCCGCGATGATACCGTTGGCTGAAACGAAGGAGTACGTTGTAGAAGCACGTTGTTCGCAGCTAGGTTTTGAAAATTACGCGCACGTCACTTGGGTCGGGGCCAATCAGCGACCTCTCATTCGATCGCTCGATGACGGGGGCGTTTGAAAACGCTTTTTGGCGAGCCGCTGCGACCTTTTGCGATACGCGTGTTCAAAACCTTATTGTAAATTACACACTTTACGCACAGCGCTAAAATCTGTCCTGTAATGGTCCTAGTGACCCGCTCTACCGGATCGCCATGTTTGCACAAAATCGTCAAAACCGTTTCAGGGTCCCTTTAAAGGCCGACGCATTTCGCTTCTGATCCTTTTTTTTTTTGGATGGTCGGCCATTGTGCTGGCTGCTACCGTTGTACGGTGCAATTTACCTGCTTTTGAGGGTACAGGTGGCACAATAAAAATTTAGATATTTATCGGTTTAGATTGTGCGTCCTTCATACTCACGACAACGTGAAAATAATAATATAATTCCGTGATTTGCATTCCTGTAATAATCGGTACCTATGTAGCAGCTACACTCACCAGTATACCCGGTTATATTGTCGTTCGGGTTTGGTTCAAGGTCCTTGGGTCCTGGTCCTGAAAATACAAAAAGACAATGTGTGACTGCACAGGGGGCAAATATTAGAAAGTCCAAAACACGTAAGAGAAGGCAGCCGTGCACAAGAAAGGCGTACTTCTGACGCACAACCTTCTGCTTTTGCAGATTTCCCTGCCAAGTTGGCCTACCAAGCTTCGTGGAAATACTGCCGTTTCTTCAGGAGAACAAGCAAGGCATGCTGGCCGCCGGTCATCGCTTCGGTGTTTCTGCGCATCCATTTCGGCGCACCGGCCTATCAAGTCAGCTGACACAGGGGGAGTGACGGCGAACAGTAGAAAAGACGGCGGAATCCTACGGCTCGCTTAGTTCGGCATCAGTGCAGAAGAAAGGCGTACTTCTGACGCTCAACCTTCTGCTTTTGCAGGTGAGACTTGTCTCATTGGTTTCTCTGGTGTAGGAGTGCACTGCTGCCGAACATAGCGTCATTGCTGTTGTTGTGCATGACATTTTGGAAATGGGAAGTAAGGTCTCTGGAAAAGATACTGCAGATTCTAAAGAGTTACGTGACTTGTTCAAGGCGTTTGAGAACTTCAAACGCGATTTCAGGGTAGAAATGAAGGAATTGAAAGAGGGAGTGTCCTTTTGTACTGATGTCTGCAATGATGTTAAAGATGTCGCAGAGGATATCAGGACATTAAGGCAGGAAATGAAGGAACTGCTTACCTAAAACAAGAAACTAAAGGCAGAGAATGAGCGTCTGTCGAAGAAGTGTGACGAGCTAGAACAGTACCAGCGTTCAAATTACCTGGAGGTAAAAGGCGTACCACCTGGTAATGATGCTCTCAGTATTCTTCAAAAGATTGGGGAAAGCGTGGGCGAGACAATTGACACGTCGGATATTGACATATGTCACTGGGTTCGTACGCCAAAACCTCAAATTCAGAACATTGTCGCTCGGTTCGTCAGGCGTGGAAAGAGGAATGATTTTCTGGCAAAATGCAGAAAGAGGAGACTAGACACTTCAATGCTTGGTTTAAGCACAGGGGGTGCTATTTTTGTAATTGAGCACCTAACTGAAGTGAACAAGGCGCTGCTTTCAGCCGCCATCCAAAGAAAAAAAAGAAAAACAGTGGAAGTTTGTCTGGACTTCTGGTGGTAGAGTGCTTGCCCGTAAGTATGAATCTTCTGCTGTGATTAATGTGACCTGTCAAAATGACATACTTCGCTGCTATGAAAATTATCAGGGTAGAATAGACCGTTTGCGCTGCTCTTTCATAAACATGAAATGTTGAAGGTAAACCAAATTTATTATTTTAGACTGCTTCAAGAGGTACACAAAAACAAGTGGTATAAACAAAAAGAAAAGGACCAACGTTATCCTGATAGAAGAAACTTACAGCGTTTACCAAGAACCAGGACAAATTATGGAAAGCAAACGCTACAATACCAATCAACGCGATTAGTTAATGAATTACAAAATGTCTTGCAGTTTGACGACAGTCTAGGGACATTTAAAAAACAAGTTAAAGAAATTTTGATCAAAAAAGATATAACTTATCATCACTAATATATATTGTATAAAAAGAGTAGGTAGAATAGGGCTGTGACATGTTCACTAGTGTTCGGAAAGTGTGTTGTTCCACTGTGGTATACGATGCATCGAGCTTTTGTTCTTATGTGCAAGACAATTGTATCCGCACTATGTTAAGTGTATAAACGTGTTGCTCTTTTTATTATTGTATTCCGCGCGCATGTGATACATGACATGTCGGGGTTTTGATGTTGATTGTTGTATATATCTGCAAAAAAAAATGGAAAGAAGGGAAAATGTGTATCTGTGACGAACTATAGGTGCAGGGGCCTTTGTCAGGCGCATGAAACGGCTTTTGCCTGCTGCATCCTTTTTCTTGTATTACAAGAAATCAAATAAAATTACTACTACTACTACTACTACTACTAAAATACAGGACATGATCAACCCATGTATGTTGTGCTCGATAGAAACCATTACGGCCGCATTTCAGAGCTTGATTTTATAATTTTTAACATAAAATAGCATTTTATCCGTCTTTCCTTCGGAAGAAAAAGGCTCGCGGCTGAAATAAAAGGAAACAAAAGGCCCACATACGCTGCCAAGTGCTGTTTTCTTTCCGCCAAACATTTGCGGAGCGTATTGGAAGTTACGGAATACCAAAATACTATACTCTTAAATGTTATTTTGCGGCATGTGTATTCTCTAGCGGTCATTTCGCTCTCGACCCCAAGCAAGTGTACATAAAAATAATTCCTGCAGATCCCAAGCAAGTGTATATAAAAATAAATCCTGTATTGTGTCAACCGGTGTAATGCAAAGCAGTCAGCGAGGAAACTGCCTATGACGAATTGTTTGGCATTCTGCCAACTGTAACGAATAAGAGAAAGCTTGTCTTTGTGAAAAGCTTGTGTGTTTATGTGTGTGTGTTTGAGAGAAAGAGAGAGAGAGAGATTGTGTGTGTGTGTGTGTGTGTTTAAGGAGAGCTAAACAAAGATGTTAAAAGTAGCGCGGCGACGGAATCGTAGGCCATCGTACAACGTAATGATAGCACTCACATTGTGCGCAGACGCCTGTTTTGTCGAGAAGTGCACGCTATGGTGGACCGATATGCGCATCCTAACCTTCGTTCATTGCAGTATACATACGGGATCAAGCAAAGTTGCACAAAAGCATGCCGACGCGCCCAAGGTCACGCCATCGCGGCCGCCGCGGTGGTGTAGTGGTTATGGTGCTCGGCTGCAACCCAAAAAATGCGTGTTCGATCTCGGCCGCGGCGTTGGCATTTTCGATGGGGGCGAAAATGCCAGACGCCCGTGTACTGTGTGTTGTCAGTGCACGTTAAAGATCCCCAGGTGGTCCAAATCTCCGCAGCCTTCGACTACGTCTTCTCTCTCCGTTCTGTATCTTTCAGTACCTTTCCCCTAACCCAACGGACGCTCAGCCGTGCTCCCTTCATGGGCTGCAGAAATTAGCGTCCTTTCCATAACCGAACCCCACTCATCATCATCATCATCCTCGTCAGAGCTGGCCGAAGTCAACACCACCTAGCTCAGACGACGCGCTTGTCGGATGTGCTGGGAAGCTGTAGACTGCGACGCTGAGTCATCGAAACACAGCCGACGCAGAGAGAGAGAGAGAGAGAGAGGGGGGGGGGGGGGGCGGAGAGTTAACGCCGGCACTCGCCACGACAGGTGAGCGAGAAGGAGGCGAAGCCCAAGTGGGGAAGCTGCCAGTCTAATCGAGGGCTTTCCTTAGCTTTGCGCATGCTGGGATCACGTGAAAGCCTCGCCGAATCTTCGAGAATGCCCGACGAAGACTATTTAAGGAGTCGACCACGGGCTAGTCGTATATTCTCAGCGAGAAGAAGAAAGAGGTAAACGACGCTGCTCCACGAGCCAACCGACGAGCTCGGCCTGCATGCTTCGTGTTGACAAGGCACTTCGAGTGACTCTGGTGAATAAGACTGTGGTTTATTCTCCATTGTCCTGCTTTTTCATTTGGCGTTAGTTGGTTCCGTGTAAAGTTGTAGTCCATCTATGTTTGTATTTGGAGAGCCGTGTCTGTGCACGTTTTGTGTAACTGCCTGTTGAATGAGAATATGTTTGTCGTGTCCGATCACCTTTGCCTCTGACTCGGTCTTTGAACCACTGGTGCCATTTAGCTAGTGCACCGAAGGGACCTAAAATTTTATTGTCCAAGCTTTCGTGGCATCATTTTCGGGAACTGATGCGTCGGTCCTTTGAATCTTTTCCGGCGATTGCGTCCAGCGTCTCACAGCCCGGGATCGGTGACAGGTACCGTTAGGTTCTGCATACCACGTCATCTTCCAATATCCCTGTTTAGTTGCTGTTTTGACCACAGAGAATGGCCGTTTGTAATTCGCGTTCGAGTTCGGCAGTCCTTTTCTCACAAGCGCCAAGTTTCCAACCTATATTCTTGGTATTGTGTTCTGCTTTTTGTCGAAGTACCTTGTCGTGCCTGTCTGGTACTTGACTCCGCTCCCTTCAGTAGATCTTTCTTCTTTAGGCGGATCGTAGCTTGAATTCCTGAAGTCTTGTTGGCTGGCAAATACGTTGCCTTCCCATAGGAGGGAAGAGCGGTGCACATCCCCGAACGGTTAGGGGATGGTGCACTTGTAACTCTCCGGCGACCGGAGCGCCAACGCGGCGGCACGCCCGTCGTTGGGGTGATAGAAGCTCCGATCGCAGGGCTGGCGGTAGCTTTAGAACCGAGTTATTCGCGTTTCCTGCGGTTTTTTGTTTCTTCCAAAGGTTGTCGTACTACGGCTCGGTGATCAGCAACAAGATATGTTTGTCCTCGGCCGTAACAATACTTATGTCAGATCACCAGGGACAAATATTTATAGCCCCCAGAAAGCTCAATGCTGAAGGAGAAGCGAGGTCGCTCGCGCGCGCGCGTTCCGTTGACGTTCTCTACTCAGCAGACGACAGGTGTTGCTAGTTTGCAATGTAACGAGCATTCTGTCCCCCGGCATTCTGCGTGGAGTACGTGAAAGGTGGGTTGTCAAAGGGGGTGCGCGCGTTGCGGGACATGTGTTGTCGATTTGCAATGGTTCGCGCTGTTTTTAACGAGCCGCTTGTGTGGGCTACCAGGCTGCGACAAGCATAGCCGTGTGGACTTAGGCGCTGCGTACATTTCGTTCGCGGCCCGCGCTGCTGCCCTTTTCCTCTTTTTTCTTCTTTTTCCAACACGCGCACACAAGCACTGTGCTCACACGTGATAGATACAGCTACAGACTTTCACTACTTTATTGTGGTGCCTTTTATGGGACTAATATATTGATAACCGTGTACACATACCGATAAAAATAATTACAAATTAACAAGGATCCCAATAAAAATCATTTTTGCTTTCCAGCCTGGCAATCTTAGAACGTTCGGAGTATTTTGACTCCCGCGTTTGGGAGACACATCGGCTGGTCATCACGCTTCCGTCCGCAGACACACTTTCTGTAACTTGACGCCCATGGCCTGCCTCGTATAAAAGTTTTCCTTTAGCCACATTACCCCTACGGGAGAAATTTTCCAAACCTTCTACGGTCTTAAAACTAGTAAGAAGCTGCGGCGGAACACAAGCAGACGACGTCACCCCGCACAAGCAGGTGCGCACGCGGTGCGGGAGGGAGCCTTATCACCCCAGCGACGCAGGAGCGCCCGCATTGACGCTGAACGCAGGGGGCGACGGTGGAGCCGCCTAGCCTTGTGCACCATCCCCGGTATGATGACCCACTGCCGCTTCAGGATAGCGTTTCCACCCATATAGGAAGTCTTTGTACATGGGGAAGTACCGTGTGGTGTCTCACACTGCTCGCTCCTGTAGCCCATTATGGATGACATGGTGCCATAAACCTTAGGTCAATCCGAAGTCGCTTTTCTTATTCATTGAGTTGGGACTCTGAAAGGCTGGTCCGCTCTCCGTGACTTTCAAATACCTTAGATTGGGGAAAGATATCACACTATTGGCGTGCTCCTTGGCCTACTTTTCTGCCACCATCATATATGTGCTGATCCACGCACAACAAATGCGTACGTACGGTCACCTCACCCCCACCACAACTGTTATGGAGAGTTGTCAAAGAATGGCTTTGATTTCAACTCAGTGCACCCTTCATCTCTGATTTCAACTCAGCGCACCCTTCGATTGCGTTCACACACACGTGCTCACAACACAGTGTACCCTTCCTAGACGTCACCGTAACAATCAATGGCACCAGTATTTCCACCTCTCTATACAAGAAACCAAGTGACCGCCAGCAATATCTCCATTTTAGCAGTAGCCACCCCCATCACTGTAAAACAAGTGTGCCCTACTCCCAAGCCCATAGATACAGGCGGATTTGTTCGGAAATTTCACAATTTCATCTCCATTCGCAAGAATTGAAATCAGCTCTTTTGTGCCAAAAGTATCCCGAAAAAATTCTCGATAATGCAATACAGCGTGCTCGGTCCTTGGACAGGGAAGTCACAATGCAGGCAGGGCAGAGCAACAGAGACGAAACGTTATGTCCAAATTTAGTTCTCACCTACTCCACTGCTGCCCCTCGTGTAAACTCTATCTTAAGGCGCCACTTTAATATACTTAGGCAGAGCAGTCGACTGTCCTCTGTATTTCAAACCGCACCTAAGGTGGTTTACCGCAGAAGTAAAAACTTAAGAGACCTACTCGTTAGGGCAAAAACACAGATGTCTGAGCGCCACAAAGGGTGCAGACCATGCGGGAAACCTCGATGCAAAGTGTGCCCACACATGGTGACCACAAGTGCGGCCGAAGCCTCTCATTCTGACTTTGTTTATGATATTAAGGATGATCTTAATTGTGATTCGAGCAACGTCATATACAAAATCCGATGTGAAGTTTGTAAAAGGGAATATATTGGTCAAACAGAATCCGCGTTCCCTCTGCGTTTCAACAATCACAGGGCACATGTTACCGGCCTCCCTAATTTGCCATTTTCCAAACACATAAACTTGCCCGGTCACTCTTTTGAGCGCATCAGTGTTGTGCTTCTACAATCCGGCTTTCAGCACACACGAGAGCACGAACAGCGCGAATCCTTCTTTATAAATAAATTCAGATCGTTCTCGCATGGAATTAACGAGAGCCCAGGGCGGCTCGCTTTCCTACGCAACCAATCGTAACAGTCAAAAAACGATATTTATTATTTAGCTATAGCTAAACTGGTGTCGACAGCACATAAAGAAAAATATCACTCCCACTGTGTTTAACCCGTACTTCCTCCAATATTTCTTACCCCCCCTCCCATTTTCTTTTTTTTTCTTTTTTTCTTATTTTTTTCTCTCTCTCTTTTCCCTCGTTGGTGTCGCGCCCGCCCTTATCTATTGTTCAAAAAGGCCAGAAACTACATGCAGCTGGAGCGCGTCGCCCTGTTAAAGCATGCCGCCGCGCTTTGCTCACTCGACTCTTACTGCAGGCTCATTATTCTGGGTGGCCCACCTACTCCTTTTTTTCTCTCCTTTTTCACCTTTTTTTCGCTCCTTCGCATTCCTCACACAAAGCCTGCACCCAGCTTGTTTCTCATTCCTACCTTGCCACTCAGGCCCTTATCCCGCTCACGTGACTCGATAGTTCACACGTGGCAACGATTAAAGAACCAGCCGTTGCACCTCCGGTGTCTTCCTTATCTAGATCGTTTCTGCCCTCTCCTCATGTCGTCTGTCTCCTTCCCTTTGAGCCACCCACGTTGGTCGTTGTTAGCTTATGTGTTTGTTTATTTATATATTTGTTTGTTGGTTTGCCTCCTCCTTTCACTTGTAACTCTGCCTTTGCACTTGTATTCGGATGGCCGTTGTGCTCATTCGACTGAAACCTCCGAAGAAGGCTGGTCCTCCAGCCGAAACGTTAGGAATAAAGAAAATTTTTATCTGTTAACATTGCAGTTTACTTCAAAGTTCTTATATATATATATATATATATATATATATATATATATATATATATATATATATATATATATATATACTATCAGAAAGACACAGTGACAACCATAGGATTTATTCTAACGTTTCGGCTTGAGGCCAGCCTTTTTCAAAGATCTTTGAAAAAGGCTGGCCTCCAGCCGAAACGTCAGAATAAATCCTATGTTTGGCACTGTGTCTTTCTGATAGTATATTTATCCCGATAGCCAGGAAGAAAACGTGTGAAATATATATATATATATATATATATATATATATATATATATATATATATATATATATAGATGCTGTTAGCTATAAGTTCTTAATATAGCGGTGTTAACCCACGTTATTTCCGTCACGGATGGGACGCACAACAATATACAGCTATGAATGACAAAGAAAAACAAATGAATGAATTCTCGCGGGCGCAGGGAATCGAGCCCACAACTTGCCGTTCCGCGGCGAAAGGTGCCAGAACGAACGTAAGGTGCCGGAAAGGTGCTGCGAGTGCGCTATCCACCTCATTGTTGAATTTCTACAACTTAAGCGCGGCTTTTATTCATTCAGGTGTGGCTTTCTCTTCTCCCTCGATACGCTCGCTCGCCTCCCAACGCGCCCATGGAGGTACTCCTTGCATGGAATTTACCACCCAGCTTGACCCTTTCCTGTTCTGAGGCCTTTCGAGGTGTATGAGGGGAGGACGAATCCTTGTTTGCTGGGAATTAAAGCTGCCGATGGGGTGGACTTCACGGATAACACAGGCAGAATTTAGCACACATCACCTGTGTCGGTGGTATCATAACTGAAGTATGAGTGGAAACACGACGCCTGTAAGGAGCAAACATAATCTTGTCATGTGATTTTGTCTCTCACTGTGCTTAACTGGCAACTAATAGTTTCTTTCTTAGTGTCGTTCTTTCCCTTCTTCCTTTCTTTGATTCGTTCTTTCCTTCCTTTATCATGTGGTAGGAAATCGAAGCAATTCATATGATTCACATGTTTTCTCATCTTGCACGCTTGGGTGTGTAGCCTGCTAATCAACACACTTGGATTTGGAGGGTGGGGACCCTGATTTGAACCCCGACACAGGGAGAAATTTTCTTGCATGATTTAGTTATTTATTTCTTCGGTAGGAAATCCAAGTGTTCACATGCTATGTGAAGTGATAGCTCTTTTAGGTTTCAAACTGGTCAAAGAGAGGTCACACCTTTGACCTGCCGGATCAGCCAATAGAGATTCTGCGTAGTACTACTGTTATTACTGTTATTACTACAACGCCGGCAACTACAGAGTGTCGGCTAAAACGCATTTGCTGTAATAACGGGCGTAGCATGGCTGCTAAGCCGAGCTGGCCATATTTATTTTAGTCATACTGTTAACCCTCACTTGAGGGTCATTACAGGGAGGGTGATGTATTGAGTTGCACAAGATTACATAAATATTTAAAGAGCATTTGTAGACAAATTCTATAACATATACCACACTTGTGTGAGACACACAGTTACATGCTTAACATTTGCAACATAATATTTATGACTTATGGAACACTTGTAAGGAAACACATACATGAACACTAATAATCTATACATTTTCAACAAAATGCCTGTCAAGAGCAACCTCAAATTCACTGAAAGTACTTTTTTGCACCACATCATTCGGTAATTCATTCCACATTTTAATATATGACCTATCCTAGCTTGTGAGGAATCCAAACGACGCAAAATTTTTAAGCTCATTGGTGGACGACATCCGTGGGCGTAACGCACCGATGCTAAATGAAAAAAAAAAATGTGTATTTTTGAAACTGTTTTTAATGTATATATTTTATGAGTTACTTCAGTTGCATTTCAATTTAGAAGTATAACAGTACATGACAAAAGAACGGAAATAATCAAGAATATTACTGCTAAAGCCTGAAAGTTAATGTAGACCATGTTTCGTTATCCTCAGTTTGATTTGTCCACAGCAACATGCTTTAGTGTCTCCACTATGTTGCCTTCCATTGCCAAGTGTGATAACGCACTCAGAAGGTAGCAGCTCTCTGGTTCGTCAGCTAAACAATACGGTTATCAGCAGGGGTGCTATTGTTACGGCAATTGCGCTAAGATTACGGCAATAGCGAAGTTGCCAGGAAAGAGCATTCGGCTGTCCCAACTGTTATACATATTTTCCAGAAAACTATTTTGTTAGAGTGTGCGTCAGTTTGAACATATGGGCATAAAACCTGCCCTAGCGTAAATTTCGCCGAAATGGAGAATGGTTCCTAGCACCATGGGTGCGTTTACGTGGGTGTGTCTGTGACTTGTAGTTTTCTCGTTTCCAGTGCCTTGCGTCGAGAGTGTATAATGTAAAGGTAGGAAAGTCCGTAGGTAAAAAGCAGTTGTGACTGTGCTCCTGTCTTTCCGCCCCGCCACAGTGGTCTAGCGGTTGTGGCACTCGGCTGCAGATCCGAAGGTCGCGGGATCGAATCCCTGCAGCGGCGCCTGCATTTCTATGGAGGCGAAATGTTGAGGCCCGTGTGCTGTGCGATGTCAGTGCCCGTTAACGAGCCCCAGGTCGTCGAAATTTCTGGAGACCGCCACTACGACGTCTCTCATAATCAGAGCTGGTTTCGGGACGTCAAACCCCACAAATCAATCAAATCAATCAATCCTGTCTTTCCCTCTGTCTTGTTTGCCTCTTAGTGTTTCTTTTCGGGTATGCGCACCGCATTATTTTGTTTTTCAGCAGACCCTACCTGGCCCGGAGGAAAGCGAAAAGTTATGTAGTCCACTGGTGAAGATATATGACTGATGTCAGAATGGGTAGGTATTCGTAAAATAAAGGCGCTGCATCCGAGGTGGCAATCTTAGCCTTCCAGTTTAGCCCGATTGAGAAATATTGGCATGAAAGTGCAGACTTTAAACAATAGATTTTGAAAAAAATAAGTGCACGAAGAAATAAGTTAGGTATGCGCAATTCGTAGAGAATTCACTGTGGTATATAAGTCGTCAACTGAGCATTCGCTCGCATTCCTTGTAGAATTTTTTTTACACTTTCTACAGCTAGCAAACTGGGAGATCTGATCGCCTACTTTTAGTTACAAATCGTCATCAGCAGGGAAAAAAAAATTCTGAAGTTCAGTAATTGCAGTTCGTATACTGAAGACTCTCGTAGAAAATGTATAGGCAATAGGAATATTCCTGTTTAAACGTTATTTAAATAAAGAAACGACTGAGCTAAAACTTCGTGTAATCCTCTTCGATGGCTTTCGTTCTGGAGTGTTTGGTGCATGAATCGGGTTTGGCAAGATTCCTGTTAATCCTATTACAGTCTAATATTGTTCATAAATAAAAACAACAGTTATAAGAAAAATAGTAGTTCTTTTTTCTTAAATTGAAGCTGATTATCACTATGAAATCTTTACTGCCATGTAATTTTAATCACCGAATAGGTACGATGACACTTTAGCAATACGGCAACTATTTGGTGCTTGATATGGTAGCCAACTTGGTTAACCTCCCTCCCTTTCGTTTTCATTTCTCTCTCTCACAATATTTGCCACAATAAGAAAGAGAATGGCATTACTACAACTTCTTTTTAAATAGAGAGTGTGCTTGGGGTTTCTTACTGTTACATGCGGTAATATCCCAATCGGCCGGCATGTTATCCGAGGTGCCCCTATGGAATGAACCATTAGTAGTTGTACCTTTAAAGAAGTACAGCGTGAAATAGAAGTCTCCGCGTTTTCTAAATAGTCTCGTTGTGCCAAAATAAGTGCATATCATTGAACGTGATGTAGTATGTGCGGTGGTGCATGTTAAAGAATTCCACGTGGTCGAAATCTCCGGAGCTCTCCACTATGGCATAATCATAGCGTTGTTTTGGGGCGTAACACACCATAAATTGATCCATTAATCAGGATGTAGCTTATGGTCCACAAATACATTGAAATGATACCATGTGAGCCACCGTGAGAAATTCTACTCACTTGGGGCCATCGCTATGCCATAAACGTCGGGAACTTCTGGCTCTTCAGATTTCCTCTCTATAAGAAAGAAACAAATTAGAAGGCAAAATGCGTACACTTTACTACAATCTTCGTAAAAAATAAAACAGATCAATATTTTGCGCAAGCACAAACAGTCTATTGGCGTACGCTGTGGCTTGCCGCAGCAAATTTGCCGAAGGAGAGGAATGGCTTGCAACCAGTTGAAGGGGGTATTACCGAATTCCTACAAACACGCCCAACCACTTGCGTTTCACTTCGAACGCATGCTTTTACAGGAATTTTTCAGAACCTTCGCAATGCCGAGGTCAACACAGCTATGTCAAACTAAAACACTTGTGCGAGCGCATTTTCTTGCTTAGGAGGTCAGTTCAGTGAAGTGGGAGTTAAGATCTCTTGTTAGGAAAGCACAGGTTTTGGCGTAAGTTTTGTGACGTAGACAGAGTGCAGACAGGCTCGTCCCCAGATTTTAAGAGAACAAAGCAACAAAGTTGTAGAAGAACCACAGAAACATAGCAAATAACGAATGCTGAGCCTTGAAACTCGTGTAGCAGGAGAGGCACAAGGCGCACAAGGCAAGTAGGTAACAAATTTACCGCTATACGTACATCTACACGTTGTGCCTACAAATTGTGGGTCAAAAATTCACGCATCTCCACGAAGTGAACCATGACGAGTGAGCGAAGCACTGGGGAATGTTCGGTGTTACCGAAAGTCACCCGTGACATTGTCCAGAAATGCGTGTAAATGAGTGACAATGCGTGTGTATGTTTACACACGCGTTGTCGTTTATACTGCTGGTGTTTATGAGGTTCCTGCGCACCCACGTCGTAGATCGTGCCGAGTTCCAGATTACTTTTAGTTGATTGATTTGAGGGGTTTAACATCCCAAATTACTTTTAGTTAACGCGCACGCTGCGAATCCTTATGGTTCAAGTACGCACATGAGAAATCTCCCACCGGCACTACATTGCAGGTGATTGAGTGATTGATTGTGGTTCGGTTAGGAAAAGACGCTAATTTCTGCAGCCCATGTAGGGAGCACGGCTAAGCGTCCGTGGGGGTGGGGGAAAGGGTGTGAAAGAGATAGAGAGAAAGGCCGTAGTGGAGGGCTCCGGAAATTTAGACCACCTGGGGTTCTTTAACGTGCACTGACAACGCACAGTACACGGGCCTCTGGCATTTTCGCCTCCATCGAAAATGGGACCGCCGCGGCCGCGATCGGCTCCGCGTTTTTTGGGTGGCAGTCGAGTACCGTAACCACTACACCACGGCGGCGAAGATCCAGTGCCTAGATATCTGGGATGGCCGGTGAACGGTTGTGTAGCGCGTGCAGTCGGTTTTTTTCAATCAAGAAACTCGTTAGCAGACGCTGCTTGCAACAGCGTTGTCTCTCGCTGACGAGGGCGCGTTCTCGTTCCTTGCGAGCTGGTAAAGCGTTCATTGCAGAAAGAGCGTTTCCATAGTCGACGCGCGCCGTTCGCTCCTTCTCAAGGCAGCAGACGACACTGTCTGGGTGCACGGCCTCCGGGATCGGGTCCGCCGCGGTGGTGTAGTGGTTAGGGTACTCGGCTGCCACCCAAAATACACGGGTTCGATCCCGGCCGCGGCGGTAGCATTTTCGATGGAGGCGAAAATGCCAGAGGCCCGTGTACTGTGCGTTGTCAGTGCACGTTAAAGAACCCCTGGTGGTCTAAATTTTCCGGAGCCCTCCACTACGGCTTTTCTCTCCTTTCTATCTCTTTCACTCCCTTTCCCCTATCTCCACGGACGCTTAGCCGTGCTCCCTATATGGGCTGCAGAAATTAGCGTCCTTTCCTAACCAAAACCACAATCATCATCTCCGGGATCGGCCCACACACACACACACACCGTCACGCTGCCGCAAGCTCAGCGCTAAGGTGCTTCGCCCCTAAAACATGGCCTTCATGTATCTCTGACGAAATAATCCTAGTAAGCACACGCATGTTCCTTCTGTTAAAATATGAGTGATTCACTGCAGCATATTCAATGTCTGCCTGAGGTCAACCGAATATACACAAATCTATACAAAAGTGATAATGCGGCATTCTGAAAAAGCAGAAAATTCCACAAGTCAACTTCATAATGTTTCAGAACTGACAGAATTGAAAGGGGTCAGAGTTGGGCTAACTATACTACCAAAACGTATGCGGTCATTGGTTGCACTGCGTCGTCGAAGAGACTGCGCCGCAACGGATCACAGTTCTGAATGTGCTGGGCACACCTTTAACAGCAGGGCAATGGCTCGAGAAGTGCGATACAGCTCTGGCAGCGATAGCCAGCAAGATCTGCACATCATTCTCGGGTGCGTTGCAGTAGGTGTGTTGGATATCAGAAGCAACAACTCAAGCAACGTTATTTATAAGCTGCGGAATTACAGAGAAACATACAGCTGGGAATCAAAGGCAACATTGTAAGTTGTCCTGCCTCGCCCTCGGGGAAAGCGTGCATAAGCCAAAGTTCCGATCCCATATATATATATATATATATATATATATATATATATATATATATGCTCTACCGATGCTCCGGTGCTCTACCACTGAGTGGACGGGGGGACGACCGCCTTCGTAGCTCAGCGGTAGAGCACCGGACGCGTCATCCGAAGGCCGTGGGTTAGGTTCCCACCGAAGGCAGGTTTGTCTTTTCGTCCACTTTAATTCCTTTCTACTTCCTCCGCAATTACAATACCACAAGTACCTTCCCCTATGCTTTCCTAAGCTTCATTGTCAGTTTGCTCATTAAGTTGTTTCTAACAAATAAAGAACGAGCCCTTGACCCCTTCCCTTTCGTTATATATATATATATATATATATATATATATATATATATAGTAATTTATAAAAACAAAAAGCTCGCCGTGCCGAAGACGCTCGCGCTAGGGGCGCAAGGGAATGAGAAAGACGAGGACGTCAGAATAGAACAGCCGGCATGCGGCAAAGGCGCTGTCTCTACGTCTCGTTCTTTACAATATATATATATAGACATATATCTGTGTATGTGCATGGCATGATTTTGGAAGTTTCAGTAGCCCTGAGCAAATACCACCGAAATTTAAATATCCGTAGCCTGATATTTGTGTGATGTAGCTCTCAGAGGAACAGTAAGAAACAGAATCTTTCAGACACAGAATCGTTTAGTTACGGTAGTCAGTGCAGTGCAATTATTTTTAATAATGCAACGTTCTATGCACTTTCCTGGCGTTGTCACGCAGTTGTTTTAACGATATATTATTTGCTTAACAGCAAGTGCTCTGCGGTAACGCAGAGTAATATTCCCATGAATGGTAGTCCATGGCCATCTTATACGTAGGTGGCGTCATCATGCTACCAGCATTGCTGCAAATGCGAATTCTTAAGCAGAACGGCGTGAAGTAGTGTGCTGCACGAGCTTTCTGGGTCAATAAGGTGAAGTAGTGGTAAGAAGGAAATAATATAACAGCTGTCATAAGGCATTTTTCAAGACATTTTTATTAAGTGTAAGCTGTTCCACTTACCAATTTCTAATGCCACTTCCCCTACCTCTGCCAAATGGTGTGCAAGTTCCACAGCTGGAATAAAAAATTGGGGGACCCTTAAGCTTCGCCTTTAAGAGTTGAACGCGATAGCGAAATCCGACCCCTAGTGTGCACTTCGACCACTCAGTGCACACTTATTAATGTGTGTTGTTACACACACACACGCGCACAGACACAGACACACACGCGGGCGTGCGCGACATATCTATAATAATGGCAGAGGTTTTCGATCTATTTAACAGCACTTTCATTCGTAAATGGCCACATTCTGTCGTCCTTCTTGCGTTAACTATCTGGCAGCTGTTCGATTTGTTCTTCTGGAGACATCTTCCGGCCAACCGCAACAAGCATCGTCTTATGGTCGGTGAAATGGCAAACAGCACATTATGTAATGTTTGCTGTTTGCTGTTTGCTTCGTAGCAATATGTTCCCTGTCCTAGAATGGCGGAACCATGTAGGCTCTGCTGTAGTCGCATGGCCTCCGAGATGGCGGGCTCGCCCGCTGTCTCGGAGGCCATGGTAGACGAGACATGTTTTTCACAATGTCTCACAGATGGCAGCACATTATCTAACATTTGCTGCTTGCTTGATATGCTCAATAAAGTTTATTCCTCCTACAAATCGTCGAATGAGCCTACAAATCGCCGAATGGGCTCATTTTTGTCGTGACACCTGCCGAACAAAATGCGTTAGGGAGACTCCTTCCACTAACCGACATTTGTGTGGTGTTCTTTTCCGAGGCAGTTCCAGGTAACATCGTGGCTTTGTGGTAGGACACCTGCTTGTCACGCAAACTGCCCGGGTTCGATCCGCCATGCGACCGAAGGTTTGTAGTGTTTATTTTATTTGCATCTTTCTCGATTTTTCGGTCACGAACGATTTTTTCCTCACGGAGAGACGCCGACTACGGCGGTATTTCTACGAAATGAGCTCTCTAACGCTATCGCGTTAAAACACAAACATCGGCTTTTATACAGAGCCTTGAGCCCACAGCTGATATTGTGGATGCTTGTGTCTGTAGGCGAACAAGACAAGGAATAACAGATCATCTCTATTACGAATAAAAATACCTGCTCGAAAGACTCATCATTAGCAGTACATCCCCTTATCATATTTCTAGCGATTTTAATGTCGTGGAATTGTATGTTTCTATAATTTCGAGTTATTCCCATCAAATTTCTTTGTAGTTAAATGCGAAGCATTCCATGGCAAACTTGACATCTATCTATCTATCTATCTATCTATCTATCTATCTATCTATCTATCTATCTATCTATCTATCTATCTATCTATCTATCTATCTATCTATCTATCTATCTAACCGCTTCCATCGCAGTGCCCTCCTGGAGATCTCGTTCACCTGGTTGAACACGAATAATTGACTTTTATGTTTCTCCCATGACATAATTGTCATGGACGTCGCGATGACCGATACTGCAATTACGTGTGGCTACCCGTAGCGCTCGGCCCATGGTAATCGGGTATGCTCCGCAGGTGTTACTAATTGATGCAAGCTATGTCAATCAAGGACCAACCAAAATAGACATTTCACATATCATTCGAACGCAGACAAGAACAAGAACCGCGTACTGTTTATCGTATCTTGCGAGTGGAATGTAGAAACAAGGAAACACGCAAACACACTGTGATATCCAAGGGCAACTTATACCACGAGGGTTGAAGTAGGTGGGAATCAAACTGGGATCCCCGAGGCGCCAAGCAAGCACGCTACTGCTAGGCTGTGGCGTCTCCTGTAACGTCAATTGCGCTACTGGTGTGTGTTCAGCGCCATCATAGCAATTTACTAAACAATACTCGTGTTCTACTACTATTCGGCATGTTTCACTCAAAGCTTGCTCGATTCCGTGGGAATTCTTCAACAAACGACGCACATGATACGCACACCGGCTCATCATAACGTGCACTTAGACAGAACAGACGCATGTACACTAACGTGAGTGCCAACGTACGTGCCACCATGAACCATGGTCACTTAGTCGCCACGGTGCCGTCGACGTTCGTAAAGAAACACCCACTCAATCACCTCGCACAGCCGTTCGTATCATTCCTAATGCTTGGATGATTTGCAAAACATTCGTCATAGGAAGTTTTCTCGTTGACTTTTTAGCGTGACACCGCTTCGTCCAACGCGTGGAAACTGTAGGATTCTCTGAAGGGCAAGATATTTCTAATTAGAAAGTGCTCGACTAAACATGTCTTCAATATAGCCATTGTTAATGGTTTGAGTTCTGTCTGGTTTGTTAAAGATGATGTGATAGCCTGTGTGCATGAAACCCAGTCTGAAATCTAAACATGTATGTTGATTGATCACAATTCTGTATTTCTAAAATGGACATGAAAACCTGACTGGAAGTCGGCAGCTCCCGTTTCCTATTACGTATGGGAAACATAGAAGACTGTCGCGACATTGTAGCTATAGCTAAGAGGTAAGGAAACGACAGGTTAAAGGAGCACTAAAGAGCAAAAGGATTTTTCTTGTAAGAGTAAATCACTGTTTCCAAATACCAAAAAAAAAAAAAAAACTGCTCTTGCCGCAAGGAGGAGCTCCCTAGGCGAGGAAACGCGAAAACGATAATACAAGTGGCGACTCCGCCTTGAAGTTTCCGCACCAATTGGTTGTAACGTCATAGATTTTGAAGGCACCTCCTAGGCCCCACGTATTTAATTGCTAAAAATTAATTACACTATGTTCTTAGGTGGCTAGAAAACTAATGCAGCGAATTTCATGAAATTCCATTGAGCCTAAGTCACCAAAATACAAAAAAATGAGTTTCAGATCCACGGCGTCATTCTTGCGTTCAAGAGCAGAGGTTTTGGCGCGAAATTAAAAAAAAAGCACCGCCATATCCACAAAGTGAATAATGTTGGAGGAGCTTGCTGGGAAATGATCGGGTAACCCGCGAATACTCCGTACACATCTCCTACCATCATATATAGACGTGACAACGTTTTTATATATATGTCACATACACAATGTTTATTAATTTACAGTTGGATGCACTATATACATTTTGATGGACTATATCTATTATACATACACAAGAGATGTTCTTTTGCCAAGTGTGAGAAGGGCGTCGCTCGATGAGCTCGGGCACTCGTTTCCCTTGAGAGATGATTGCTTATGATGCATGAACTATATACATTATATATACACAAGAGATGTTATTTCACAAAGTACAAGAAGGCCGTCCCTCGATGAGCTCGGGGACTCGTTTCCCTTTAAAGATTATTACTTTATGATAACTAAAGTATGCTGCCAAGGGATCATCGATGATGGGACGCAATGGAAAGTTCGAGAAGGCAACATCGATACAGGTGCCCCTGATGGTGGTGGGACGTTTGCAGTCGTACGATACGCATCGGAGAGCGTAACGTGACATCATGTGTTGGACTAGGCAATCGCTTTGCATGATGTCAACGTTCAGATCTCTAACGAGTACGACCGTCTTTGAACTCGGTCCTGTATCGATGCATTGCCTTCTCGATTTACTTGGTGACGTCTCCTTCTGACAAATTCGGTGCCAAGTACATGGACATGACTACTATTCCGGATGAGAGGTTCACAGCGGCGTGCTCCCCGTTATGGCTCTGGCTGGCTGGTTTGCTTGATGGCGAGCCCTCTTCGCTTCTGCTTCGCTGGCCCGCAGCTCCGGGCTTGCTTGACGGCGAGCCCTCTTCGCTTCGGCCTCCCGGGCTGTCACCGCAGGGTCTTGGCGGCGAGCCTAAGCTGCTGCTGCGTTGCGAGCCCCCCGCGCTGCTGCCTTGGCTTGTGCGCTGTTCATGCGGCCGAGCGGTAACGAACAGTGTTCACTGCGTGAGCTCCGGGCGAAGAGAAAGGAAGCGCAAGTGCTGAGAGTGGTGTGCGTCGTCTTGAGCGGCGCAGCCATCTAGTGAGCATTCTTGAAATCATCGGAAAGCCGGCGTCTTGAGCGGCGTGTACACGCCGCCGCCGCCGCGGGACAAGGCGCGAGCATAAGAAGCTTGCCGAGCAAGCTCCTAAAAAATTTTGCTTTGAGCTTTGTAAGGGTCGTCGTAAAAATACGGAAGTCACGGCAGCCATACACTCGGGAGTCCCTTTTGGCGAGTGCCTGCGGCAACCTGTCAGACATGCGGTGGAGATAACAACCATTGTAAAGGTCGTCGTAGAAAGATGGAAGTACACCTCGAGAGTCGAGAGTCCGGTTCGACGATTCGCAGCCACCTGCTCAGCACGTAGGTCGATCCTCGCGCATCGTTTCGGCGAATGCGTGCAGCCACTTGCCCAACTTCCTGCTGGAACCACAGCTATATTCGTGAAGCCGACTTACTAGTAAAGCTGATTTGGATAAGGAATGCGTCTCCGCGAAGCATTCCTTTGTCGAGGAGCACGTGCGAGTCAGGTGCAGAGATGATACCAAAGTTCCTGTTGATGAGTTGGCGCCATCTCGTATGTTTGTTTTGTGTATGCTCTTTTTTTCTTGAGATGTATGGTTTTCGGCAATGACCCCTCTTGCCTACGCCATGTGCGCAATAAACAAGATGGAAGAGGGGGTTAGGAGTGAGGGTTAGGAGTAGGGGTTACGAAGTGTGAAAATGGATGCATTTGGCCGGCAGGGATTAAAGGCGCAGCAACCAAAGGGTTAAAACATGGCCCCTCGTCCCTGACGAGATCTCAAAGAGGTTGGGAATATGGAGCGTATAGGGCTAGAGATGACTTCTAGTGCTAATTCTTGCGGTGGTTCTGGCCGTAGGAGCAGTGCTGTGCACTAGTCGGCTCTGCCGAATGCAGTCGATCGTTCCACCTAGGTCCCACCAACCGAGATACCGTCTGTAATTCTATATATACGTCTTGTGTATAAAGTATCGATATTGGTATCGTAATAACGTATTTGTATGGAATAAACGCGATAGTCTCACAGTTTCGGGTATGTTAAGGACTGAAAAGCACACTGTGGGAGAAGTGCAGGGGATATATCCCATAGAAAGCCAGGCTGTCACCGTAGCCCAAAATGTTCAGCGTTTAATAATGTCATCGCTCAAAGTCGTGAATGGCCACGAGTGAAGAAACCACATAAATCACGCCATCCCGGTGCTTGCACTTTTCATTACCGCTTTGTGGAGTTAATATGTCTAACCATCTAGCCCACGGATAGATTTTCCTAAAGCCCCTGCGTAGTAGGGAAGTCCATTCAAGTAAGTCGAACAGCGAGTCAGTTAAAGTCTCCTAGAAAGACTGGAAAATTAGTGTAAGCAGTAATTTTGCCGAGACATCAATATAATCTTGGAATGCTAAGCGGAAACGTGCTGAGCACCCTGGAAATCGATTTGGTTCATGCATTTGTATAGCTTATGGAGGTAATTTATTGAGTCACCAATTTTCTCAATTTCTAGGGTTTCACGTCCCGAAACTGTACTATGATTATGAGAGATGCCGTAGTGAAATGCTCCGGAAATATTGAGCACCTGGTGTTCTTTAACGTGCACTGACATCGCACGGAACAGGGGCCTCGACATTTCACCTCCGTCGAAATGCAGCCGCCGCTGCCGGGATTCAATCCCGCAGTCTTCGCGTCAGCAGCCGAGTGCCATAGCCACTAGACCACCGTGGCGGGGCAGAGCGTGTCCCTAGATCTCAGAAGTAATACTTACAAAGCCTAGCCAGTGGTCTTAGCAACGCCGGAAGTCTCACCAACAGGCCTCCTGAAACCAGAAATACCACTTGCATTACAAAGTACATTGTCACGTTCGTGAGGCAATTAGCTTAGATGATCGCGTTACGATCAGTCACAAAATAAATCTGTGACGTGCTATTACGGACTTGACAAGATTGTGGGCGCCCCCTTTTACGGGTTCTAACGTTGTAATGTCTGAGTGAAGAGTCATAAACATGTAGTCCTATGACGGGTCATTGGCAAAACGTCTGGATGTGTGTGAAGCATAATTTTCAATGAGAGCAATGTATAAAGAAAATCGTGCTTACAGCAAGAACATTGAGATGTGAGAGAAATGCCGATGGACTGCTTCGCGAACTGGGAAAGCAGAAAGACGGAGAACTTTCATTATTCCTGCATTGTCTGATCACTTTTAATCCGATTTAAGGCTTAGTAAAGCACCTGAGTACGTATGACGTAGTGTTCTTTTTTTACACTTTAGTACGCCAGAGACTGTCTATTTTACGCATATCGTAAAATGTTATGCATTATGATAACTTTTTGGTTATTTCAAACACGGAGTGCAATTTGTTCGTACATTCACAGTGTCGTGAGTGTATCAGTGTCACATCTTGTTAAGGCAACTATTTTCTCCTGCTCCTATCTTCTCTCATTACTTTATTTGCAGTAGACTACTTGTATGACGTTCCCTTGCTAAACCCAAATCGAACTTGCAGTTAGGTACTTATTTTAATGGAGACCCCCCACTGTCCTTTAAGGAACAAAGCTCTGAAGTGGGCCTAGAAAAAACCTTTATCTTCGTGCTTGAGTTCCACTTGAATATCGCAGATGAGGTCAAAACAGTCCCGGTTATAAGGTAGCCGTGCTTAGTACAGACGCAGCCTGCTTGGTGTACTATGAGATTTGCCTTTACTTTGCACTGGGCGTAGACAGATCCGTGATGATGGCATTGACGGTGACATTCCTCTATGAAATTCAAGTCGCTGAACTGGTTTGCCTGAGCTATACGCGTTATTGCTGTACATTTAACGCAGCCGTGGCTTGAAAGCCGCCTTGTATAGGAAACTTCAGATTAGTGTTTGGTCGATTATAGTCTTTATTCTCCTTCGTATTCCACTGTATAAGCCTTGTTTGCGCGTCCGATTACTGCGCTTTGCCGTATGTTCCCGTCGCCACTATTGTGCTACAACTATTTATTCATATTTTATCCTTCCTCTTGAGCTCTTCTCTCATGTGGCCGTGCTCCCACGACAGAAGCGCTAGCACGAAAGCGAATGCACCGGAGATTAAGATACTTCGTTTATGCTGCAAGACAATGACTTAGCTCATAGACACCCCGGCAGAAGCACAGATTGAGATTTCCATAGGACTCTGGAAACAACGTAATCGGTCATCTACTGAAAACATCCACAGAATCGTTTCCTTTGTGAATGCACGAACAAAAGGAAATCCGTGTCTGAAATATCTGAAAAGTATCTATAGAAGTCTCTTCCTTGTACAAGACTGTCGTATTTATTAGTTCTAGGAATTTGTTTTTGAAGCTTTTCCGAGAATTAACCTGCCTCTGAATTTTTCCGAGAATTAACCTGCCTCTTTGCATCCACGTAATCTATAGATCTGAGCAGTTATGTGACATTGGCGGAGCTCGTTCAAGGTATTAAGCGCAGCCAGTTTCAGCAGGAGCTCTATAAATGTAGCATATTCCGTGAAGCATGGCGCTCTTGTGTAGCTCTGTCTTTCCTTGTCGAAGTTGAGGTATGGCACGATAAACGGAATTCGAAGTATAACAAAGCTGTGCATGATTTACAGCAGCTCATTCCTGCACATGTCCTGCGACGTAGTCCGTAGCCTGGATTCGTCTGGCCCGACTTGTCTCGCTGTTTCCACCTATCTATGATGTTGGTCTCTTGCCCTTCAAAGTAGAGATCGATGACTAACTTTGGTAGTCCGCCTTCAGAATTTTGACGCGGTATACACTTACGTTTACGGTTGGTAGGGGCGTTGTGTACTTGCGCCTGTAAGGCCAGCCTCATGACAAGGAATTGCAGTTTCTTTTGCGAGCATTACAGCCCTGCTTCGGCGATTGATCCCTGTACGACCGTTTTCGCCGCATGTTGTGGGGCATCCTAGGTCTGACTGGTGGAGCCGATATTGGTGTCTAGATGTTGGTGTTGGTGCAAAGCGCGTGCATTATATCGGATATCTGGTTGAGTTGGGAGGGGAGGGTGCTCATGCGAGAGTAAATAGGAAATTGCTTCTATCAGAGTGGCTTTGACTTTCAGCTAAAAGTGTAGGTGTCAACTAGCCTAGGATGGTAAAAAGAGATCTACGCCGTTGTTTGTCCCGCACTAGTCGCCACCTTTCCTTGGTAGGGCGAAATATGGCGGTTCAAGCCCTAAACGCACGTGCCTCACGCAAACCAAGATGCGCGTAAACACAGTTAAAAACGGCGGCTAAATTACGATGAGGCGAAGAGAATAATAGATTCCATGTCGTGCACGCTATTATTCAATTGCACGTGGTCATCAGATATTTCAGTCCACATTAAACAAATGTTCGACAATCCCTAAGCGTATTCTTATGAAATGAGAACGCGAAAGTGTTTCATTTGGCTAGATTGTTGATGCGGAGGGGTGCTACAAACTGGTGTTGCCGAGTTGAGTTATAAAGAATCAGGCAATGTGGGTGGCCCCATTGTGTTTATTTAGATGATTTGATGGCAGAAAAGTGGTGTCGACACTTTACAGGTCCTCTTCTACTGGATGCGAAGCAGCTCTTTGACTAGCCTGTGTAACGCTCTCCCTCCGTGCGTCCGTACGAACGCGCCGCAACGCGCGCCCCTCGCCGCAGGTGTTGGAGCGGTGCCAAGGAGGTCACGCTCCCCTTGCAGTGCGCGATGACGTCACTCTCTCCCTCGCCGGCCGCGCTCTCGCCGCAGCGCCCGCAGCTGCCGCCTCGTCCGTTCGCCCGCAACACCTGCCGCTACCGCCGCTCGCTCCGCTACCGCGACCGCCGCTCGCTACACCGCCGACTCGTCGGTTCACGCGCAATAAACCTGACGCGCGCCTAACGTACGCGTTGAAAATTAACACCATCTTCCCAAAGGGAACCCTGATGGGATGCGAAGCACCCGCGTTAGCGCCGTTCAACCCGTAACGCCACCCGTGCGCAACGCTGCTGCTTCGCATCCCATCAGGGTTCCCTTTGGGAAGATGGTGTTAATTTTTTTCGTCGTCCAGGCAGTATATGCAGATACACCAGAGGCAGGTCGCGGGCATATCGAAGTACGAGCGCCGCGGTGTTGTGAGTGCACTCATTAGACAGACACCGGTGTCGTCACCCTCTTATCGTTCCGCTGACGGCGTACTTGGCCCGGGGTACAATACGCTATTATGGCCTTGTGATCCAAGTAGTAGGTGGAGACGCATATCAAATCTCGCATAATTTATGGGTCGTTATTGGATGCGACATTGATGCACGTACAACTCGACGCCGTGATGGCCTCAGTGGGCGTCTTCAATTCGAGATTCAACTCAGCATGCATGGCGGCGAGGAACGATGGGCTAGGTGGCTCATTCGCGCGCCGGGTGTCGCTACGGCACCGCCACGCAGATGGGCGCGCGCTTTCGCCAACCCAGCGAAGAAACGTGGCGAGGCGGCCGCAAGCCGCTGCAGGTAGCTGCAGCAAAGCGGAGCGCGCGCCGGGTGGCACTGCGGCAGGTGTTGGCGCTGCCGTCACTTCTGGTGGGAGAGGTCACGTGTTTTCCGGGCACGGCTTTTGCGGACGCTTTTTGCGGACGGCAGCTGGGCGCGCGCTGTCGCCAGCCTAGCCAAGAAACGCTTTCGCGTTGATAATATGTGCCTTACACGACTCACGCAATCATGCAAGCTTATGACATCATAACGAGGGGTACGCTCTAAATACAGCACATGTAACCCGCGCGAAGCCAGGCCAACAGACAACGGAACTTTATTGATATCGCGAAGCCAGAAAATTGACGGAATAGGTGGATCGTGCCCAGTTCACGGTCGAGTAGATCACGAGCGGCTGCTAATCACTCCCGGGGCAGTTGCGCATTGATCATAATAACGACCCTAAATAGCTGTACACGTTCTGCACCTATTAGTTGACTCGTAACGGGTGACAAATTTCACTTGTATCGGGGCGCTTGCTTTTCATTCATATGCGAGCACCATTTTTCCAGCGGAATAGTGCACTACAAGCGTCTTATTGTACACAAAGGTTAAACCAATTCTACATTTCTTAACGTGAACTAAGCCTAACCCTAATAGGCCATGATATTATACTGATTACCTAGATAATTTGTCCGAGAATGTTTTATCACTTAACTTCCAACTCTGTTTCAAAACAGGAATGGTGTCTTTTAAGCACATGTCATATCAATGTCTAGGCAAGGCGCATCAGGTGAACGAAATGGGAGGTTTTATACGCATTGCATAGCTTCGATGTGGCTGATAGGGACTAGAGGAACTGCTTCCGGCTGTGTTGTTTGAATTCGCATAATACTGCGTGTCATGGTACGCGTTATTCTGAGCCAGCCTTACAAATAGATTAATTCCCTCTTAACCTGGAAACGATGATGGCGTCGTCACTGTGCTACACAGGTTTAAGACATGAAGAGAGGAAAGATACGCACCTAAAAATGCACCGAAACAATCGACTTCGGCAATCGGCCCAAGTATGAGCAGTACGACAACCAAGGCACAGTCCTTCATGCTTGCTTTTCGAATAGGCCTCACGGAGATGGCACGTAAATGAGCAGGTTCTTTGTGGATTAAACCACACAATATCGTCTAGCAAGAGCTTCGCAGCTGTGCCTTGGAGACTATTTATTAGCGGTTGAAAATACAAGCACCTGATCAGTATGCGACACACCTGCGTGCTTGTATTGCCTGCTCGGGCGCGACAATGCGTCAGTGTGTGGAAGAACATTTTGCTTTGCGCTGAATATAGCATATACGCGCACGATCTCTCTCTCTCTCTCTCTCTCTCTCTCTCTCTCTCTCTCTCTCTCTATATATATATATATATATATATATATATATATATATATATATATATATATATATATATATATATATATATATATATATATATATATATGCATGCATGCAGTATTATTAGTGTCAGTCCCATCTCCATCTTCACCGATTGTGGGTTCTGGTCTGGTGGGCAATCTTTGCCTTGGGCGTGGTCGCTTGCCGCATGCCTGACGCGTTTTAAACGTCCTCATAACTGTCACGTCACAAATGGTGGAACGTGTTCTTCTGTCTTCCGTCCTCTGTAGCCCTGCTCAATCTCATGGAGCTTCGATCGGATCGCCGATTACGCTAGCCCTCCGCCGCCATGATAATGTGTTGGTTGGTTCATCAGCCATCTCGGTGTTGACTATACCAGCTTCTCCATATTGGATCGTCAGTGGGCACCAGTGTGATCCTCATGTGTTTGCTGGCGTACGTGGAGAAGACGCCGAGGATTTGCTCCACGACTACGTCCGTGTGAGTGGACTAACCTTTGGGACGATCCGCAGAAGCTTCACCACGTCAACGTTTATCTTACAGGAGTAGCGAAGACATGGTTTTAGGGGCGAAGCGCCTTAAGAACTCACAACGTCCGTCCGTACGCAGTCTACAGTCGAAACGCAGCTGCGGTCCGATCCTGGAGGCTGTGCACCCAGACAGTGTCGTCTGCTGTCATGAGAGATAACGAACGGCGCGCGCTTTGGCTAATTGTACCCCCGTGTACTAAAAAGAAAAGTAAAAGAAAAATCGGGGAAGCCCACACCACCAGAAGGTATACCGGGCTTAAACCACTCACAGTTAAAAGAAAAGGGGCAGTGCCCAAAATTAATTTCATCATGGAATTTCGTCATGGAATCAGTGTAACACGAAAATGAAACCTGCCTTCGCGAAGTTGTGGAATGCATAAGTGGTAATCTGGCGAATCGTGGGGTGGGAGATGACTAAACCCGAAATACGGCAATACGTGTATAACCTGAAACTCGCTTCCCAGACGAAACACGCCACAACCAACAGGGGGTCGTGCATCGCCCTAGTCTTTGCCAACTTTCATCTGCAACTCCTTGACGAAGAACCGCTTGACTTCGTCTTCCCCGAGCATCTAGCTGTTATAATAAAGGGCAACAGGAATCCAAGACTTTATCACCGCCAACAACAAACATCATAATCGTTTAATAGTCATTTCACTGATAATTTACGATCCAATGCATGGTGCTTCGCCCAATCATCAGCGTTCACTTCGTGGATATGCAGTAATTTTTTTCAAATATGAGGTTGATCTCAAGGATTGACGCACATTCAAGCAACAGCTTCGATAAATCTTCGGTAGTCCGGGAGTTCGCTCCGCCCTCGCTGAGGCACTCGACACTCAGCTACAACTTAGGGAATCTTACACGTGATACAACGAGGATGTGCTTGCCCTTTCTCGACGCGTCAACGCAGCCATGAGCGAATGAGTGCAAGTTCGCCATGTCATCAAGGTATCGGGGCTATCGCTTTCAATGTACTAGCTATTAAGAGCCCCACTACCGCGGCAGATATCGTCGCAACTTGCCAGCGCTTCGAAGAGCTGGAATCCGTACGGTTGACACCTGACACAGCTGCAAACGCCACCAATGACGACGCTTCGTTACGAGCAATCATCCGCGGCATAATTCGCGAAAAACTCCAGTCCCTTGGCTTGGCAGCAGTGCCTATGCCTTCTCACGCCTAGGGTACCAATCTGCGAGACGTTGTCAGGGAGGAATCAGCGTCGATGGATGCGCGGGCGAAAAAAGAACGTACGCACAAATGGCCTCGGCCTCGCCAGTCATCATTCCTTCGATACTACGACAACCAACAGCGGTCCACATGGCTTCCATGACTATCGGTGCACCACCCTTACCCCAACCGAACTTTCCGCAATGATGTCGGCCTCGTCCCATCTGCTACTATTGCGGTTATCGTGGCCACATCGCACGTTTTTGCCGCAAGCGCAAGCAGCACGAACGTCGCGGGTACGACATATAGACCGTTTTCTCGTTGGCGCTGCCTAACGGGCGGAGCCGTCTCCGAGCTGGCAACCCAGTGCCTATTGGCTTGGGCGAACGCTCATTTTTGCGTGGTTGGTACAGGAGCGGCTGCAGTTTTGGTTGTTTACCGAGATATAGTGCGCTCAATTTCGACGAAATTGGGGCTCTGTGCATAGAGAATGGCGCTGTGGAATGTCCTGACAAATTTTTAGCTTGTGGTAGTAATTGGTTTCAACAAAGGACCCCCCGAAAGTACTGTGATACCCTATATTTACGGCGAGCTCTTTCTTTTTACAAAGCGCGCACATGTTTTCACACTTTCTGGCCGAGCAGAAGCACCTTTCGATGATACACTGAAGATTTTTTTTCCTTAGTTATAGCTAGATGGGAGGGGGGTGTGCTTGATGCAGTCGTGCATGGGCATGCGATGGCTGGTTTCGGTTAAATCATTGGGGCGCGGTTTCGGTTTTTTTAACACGAAAGTGCTTTATGCCAGTCTCGACGAAGGAATCGGTGGCATGCTTCCGTAATGGATGTGGATGTCTGAAGAAATGAAGACTGATTTACAACCAGAAAGTGAAGCACGCACGAAACGAACGCACAGATATACACCGAACGAGCGCGTATAAGCTGTCACAATGGATACTCTAAGTCTGAACAGCGCTCCTGTTGCAAAGGCGGCCGAAGCAGCGAAGGAAACTAGCGTGCTTCAAGTGTCGAGCTGTGCCACTTGATAGTTCGCGCTCATCTTCTGTTTGTTCATTTAGCGGCGTCCCTTGAGCTCGAGTGACTTTCGTACGCTCCCGTAACATCAGCGCGGACATTACGGTGAAAGCTAGAAACATCCCTCTTCCTCTCACCACGAGACAACCGCGCGAGCAGACAGCGGAAGGGCAAGGTTCTTTTTGCGCAAGTATTACACCTGGCGACAACTTTCTGTGGCAGCACAGCGAAAGCTACGGAGCCGAAGCGCGCACATTTTGGCTGCGCTCTCGCATGTAGTCCACGAACGCTAACTTTTGCAGAATACATAACGCAACATGCGACATGTCACCTATTTTTTTTTTCTTTTTACGTTCAAGATGATTTCATTCTAATTTAGACAGGTTGCCTCGTAATCGAATTTCGTTTTTTGCTGTTTCTGGTTTTCTGGTTTCCGCTGTCAGTTCCACGTTTTCCTCACCCTCAAAACAACAATAGCGTCGCTCGGTTCAAGCAGGTTCGCGTCGCAGCGCGTAAGCGAGCATGAGCGAGTGTTCGTCGGCTGGTGTGAATTCATCGTAGAAAATGAAGCGAAAACAGTGGTGTGTTGCAAAATATTATGCGGTATGGTTACAATCTCGAGGAAAGGAGTTGTGCGGCGTGCAAGCGATGCCACCAGAGCGAGATGCTACCTGCGTCAGCGTTGTCTCTTGTGGGCGAGGGCGCGTTCTCGTTCCTTGCGAGCTGGTAAAGCGTTCATCGAAGAGCGTTTCCATAGTCAACGCGCGCTATTCGGAGAGGAGGAATGCCGAATGGAGAGGAAATGAGACAAGGAGAGGAGTGGGAGGAGGATGCGCATGCGCAGTGCGGGTGTAGACGCCGACGCCGCGGGACAGAAGCGAGAACGCAGGCGAAGTGCAAGCAGGTGGTGGTGGTGGTAGTGGTTTATTAGGAAGGAAGAGACGCCAATTTCTGTCACCCATGCTGGGGACACGGCTAAGCGCCTTAGGGGAGGGGATAAGGGATATGAAAGTGGAAGAGAAGAAAGGAAGGAAAAGAAGGAAGAGAGAAAGGTCGTTCGATAGCAGCAGGAACAAGCACGTCCCACTGCTCGCAAAGGCAGCCGGTCCAGAGGCAGCAGCTGCACGAATGCTTTGGCGTTTCCGCCGCCGGCGTGAAGTTCTACATGCTCAGCACAGTACTGCGCAATACGCTGGCAATCTGGAGGATCGCGACACGTTGCGGATTGTCCGCCGTAAATAATTCGGCGACTTGCCTTCCCAAGTCAGAAAGAAGCTGGATAAGAGCGTCCCTTGCTTCCTTCGTGGGGGTCGGCGTTGTAGCAAGCGGGGCCGGGAGGGCGGGGCTTGCTGGTACAGCAGATGAGTTCAGAGACGCCGGCATGGACGAGTTCGGGGCACGCACGGTACGAGCGTGCGCCGAAGGCATGGCCGGCGGAGCAGCAACAGGCAAAACAGCAGGCGAGGCCGGGGAGGCAGAGCTTGCTGGCGTGGTGAGGGAGCGGCGCGGCGCCGGGGTGGGGCGTGCGCCTTCCTTTGGCGGTTTGGTCGGTGGGCCGTTTTTGAGGGCAGCTGCGTACGAGCGAAGATGATTCTCCTCCCGCACCGCCGCCTTCACAGCCCGCCGAGACACTGGACTCGGTGAAGTTGCGATGATAGTAGCCACGCGCCTCTCCTCCTGCCATCTGGGGCAGGTGGGGGTGTTTGCGGAATGGCCACCACCACAGTTCACACACCGTGGAGCACAGTCCATCGAAGCAGGGTGCTTTCGGGCACAGCGTATGCAGTCCTCCGGGCGTGGGCACGTGGCGAGCACATGGCCGAAGCGGCCGCACTGGAGGCACTGCAGGGGACGAGGCCTCACCGGGCGAACCCGGAATGGCATCTTGCAGAAGGTCACGGTCTCGGGGGGAACGGTGCCGGCGAAGCGGAGCTTCACAGCCCGCTCCTTGCGAGCCGCGGAGAGCACGGGAACACTCGCGGTCACGGCCGTGAGCAGTTCGGCGTCGGTCAGGTCGCCGTCAACGCTGTACACGAAGCCCGTGCACGTACGGCGATCTGCAGGTTTCCCGGCGGCGACGAGGACGCCGTTGAGCTCCTTGATGGACAGGAGCGCCGAGAGGCATTCCGCAGACGACGCATCCGCAGCCACGATGTTTCGACGGTGGTTGATGCGCACCGCCGCCACACCGGGCCGCGCGGAGAGCGCCGCCGCGATCGCCAGTCGAGACGATCCTCGAAAACTGCTGCCGGGTGTTGACGGACGGAAGAGCACCGTCCCCACGACCGCAGGATCGGATGGTAGTACTGCGGCCTCGAGTGCCCTCGCTCGCCGGCGGGCTGCCTTCGAGACAACGAGTTGGAAGTCGCTCTCGACGAGCGAGGGGCTTGGAGGTGGGGTCGACGGTTCCTCCGTGGCTTGCTTTGGGACGCGGGGCTGCTGCTTCCGCGGCCGCTTGGCGTTGCGCCGTTTCCGCTGCTTCCGAGCCTTCCGCGTGGTTACAGGCGCAGCTACCCTGTGTTGGGCTGCCGCGGCAACACTCGGAGGTGGCATGGGTGGCTGCGGTGGCGTCGAAATCATGTCGGCGGCGGAGGCCGGCACGTTCACGGTGGCCGAAGTCGCAGGGACGGCTTCGGCAGGAGCTGGGGCGGGCACGGTGCTCGCGGCCTGCTTGCGGGGGGCTGCAGCGTCGTCGTCCTCGCTGGGCTCACGTGCACGCTTGCACGTGCTCGTGACGTCCATCTCCTCGTCCGATGAGAGGGGAAGGAGCGCGGACGATGGGCAGACCTCCGTGGAGCTCGTTGCTGCGACAGGAGTGGCAGCAGCAGGGGTGTTCGAAGCGGTAGGTGTGGCGGCGACAGGGAAGGCAGCCACACCGCACGATCGTGAAGGTCTGGAAGGCGCGGGCGCCTGAGGAAGCTCCTCGCTCGCCTTTGACTGGGACCGACTGTCGATGGCGGACGCGGCTTGCTGTTCCAAGCGACGCTGTTCCCTGCGCTTCATGCACCGGATGTCCCACTTCAACTGGAGCTGTGCGTTCTCGTAGGAGGACAATGAGGGATCCGGGCGATATGGTCCCTCGTACTCGAAGGGCTTGCCCTCCATCGCTGCCGTACGTACACGTGGCACGGCATTATGCAGCAGAAAGGGTCGGCGTCAGCCAAGCAGGTGGTACGAGAGAAGTGGAGACAGTAAAGCGCAGCTGTTGGAGAAAGGGAAGGAGGAGAGTTGCGCATGCGCAGTGTGAGTGCGTACGCCGACGCCGCGGGACATTCCCCCGCTAAGAAATGCTTCGCATTTAATAAAATAAAACAATCCGCTGACAGCCCATTCGGTTTCGCTTGCAAGGTGTCACCGCTTGCGGACGCTCCGGGTTTATGGCAGGTCTTCGCAGCGCTCTGGCGCGAGCAGATCAGCGTCTCCGGAGCAATATGAGTCGTTCGAGAACATTCGCTTGTGTGGAACTGTTAAGGATTCCTGCTGTGTTTCGAGGTTCTGCTGTCTACATCGGACGTGTTCACATGTACACAGTACCCAACCCGCCCCCGTCCCTTGCTTAGCCAGATTGCCGCTTATGCATTCCTCAACTTCGCGAAGACAGGATTCACATTTGTGCTCCTATGACATATGGATCACTTCGCAGAGAGGATGACAGACAGCAATGACAGAGAGGATTCACTATCACATTCCTATGACAGATAGATCAACCACATTTTTTTTTGCCGCAAGCGCAAGCAGCACGAATGTCGCGGGTACGACATATAGACCGTTTTCTCGTTGGCGCTGCCACATTGCCTAGCGGGCGGAGCCGTCTCCGAGCTGGCAAACCAGTGCCCACTGGCTTGGGCGAATGCTCACTTTTGCATGGCTGGTACGGGAGCGGCTGCAGTTTTGGTTGTTCACATAGATAAAGCTAGCGCGCTCAATTTCGACGAAATTGGGGCTCTGTGTATAGAGAATGACGCTGTGGAATGTCCTGACAAATTTTTAGCTTGTGGTAGTCATTGGTTCCAACAAAGGACCCCCCGAAAGTACTGAATGAATGAATGAATGAAATAAACGTTTATTTTCTAGACTGTTCTGAGCGTGCAAGCTCAGGGCCACCCATGGTGGGAGGGTCCCTTATTCCAGGAACCCTCTGGCCGCAATCGCATCCCGGGCTCTGGTGACGAGCCGTCGTTGTTCGTCCAAGTCCCGGGTGGAGATTCTGGCCTCCCACGTCTCGGCGAGGAGGTTGATATCTGCGGGCTTGCTAGCGCCGTCTGCCTGGCGCCACGGGCAGTCGAGTAGTAGGTGCGCTAGTGTGTCTGGCACATCGCAGATCGGGCAGTTGTAGGCGTAACGCGTTGGGTAGAGGCGATGTAAGAGGATGCCGTGTGTGTACGTATTGCTCTGAAGCCTTCAGAATGCGGTACTTTCCTCTTTTGTCAACTTCGGGTGAGGTGGCGGGTACACTCGACGTCCAAGGCGGTAGTGCTGGAGGATGGCGTTATATGTCATCGGTATGCTTTCTGGCTCTGCTTCAACGTCGAACGACCGCTGCTCTTGTGAGACGTCAAGGGAGGCCCATTTGACGTGACCGAGGGCCGCGGCATGAGCCGCTTCGTTTCCCTCGAGTCCCTCATGCCCTGGGACCTACTTTACGTAGGTGTAAGGGAGCGGATTGCGTCGGTTGTTTAGAAGCTTGACTGCTTCGACAGAAATGTGACCCCTCGTGTAGTTGCGCACTGCGCCTTGCGAGTCCGTGAAGGCTACGATGTCGTCTGTACATGTAGTTGTGGCGAGTGCGATTGCCGCTTCTTCCGCCGTCTCGGCGGTGGCGCACGCCAGCTCTTTGCCTGTTGAGTCGACGACACTCAAAGCATACGCATTCTTGTGCGGGTATCTCACCGCGTCGACATAGCGGACATTTGGATCGCGTGTGTATTTTCTTCGGATGGCATCGACTCGAGCGAGCCGGCGTTTACGATGATGCTCGGGATGCATGTTACGCGGTAGTTTGTCGATACTCAGGGTTTCTCGTAAAGACGGCGGTATCTTGACCTTGCGATCGGCATCGCAGATGTAGCGCTCTCCGTAGCCGAGGCGAGCGAGGAGTGATCTGCCTGTCGATGTGAGCTTCAGCCGCTCAAGTTGGTTTGTGTGATGTGCTTCCGCCAGCTCTTGCCACGTGTTGTGTACCCCCATTCTAAGTACTGTGATGCCCTATATTTACGGCGAGCTCCTTCTTTTTACAAAGCGCGCACATGTTTTCACACTTTCAGGCCGAGCAGAAGCACCTTTCGGGGATACACTGAAGACTTTTTAGGGGCGAAGCTCCTCTTAGTCTAACCTTGTCCCATATGTCAGGCGTAACCGAGGGCGAGGGCGAGGACGCGCGCCGAAGGCAGGAGGCACGCGCTCGCCCTCGGCGCGTGCTGTCTTGTGTGTGAGAGAGAGAGAGAGAGAGCGAAAGGCGTGTTGTCTATGGAAACGCTCTTTCTTATATGAACGCTCTAACAGTTTACAAAGAAGGAGAACGCGCCCTCACCCGCGAGAGACAACGTTGGCGCAGGCAGCTTCTCCTAGCAAGTTTCTTGATTGAGAAATACCGACTGCTCGCGTTGGAGAACCGTTCACCGGCCACCCATATATATATATATATAGGCACTGGATCTTGACTTGCAATGAAGTGCTGGTGGGAGATTTCACTTGTGCATAGTTGAGCCATAAGGATTCGTACCGTGCGCGTTAACTAAATTAATCCGGAACTCGGCACGATCTACGATGAACCTCCCGAGCTTCGCCCACTCATCATCATTCACTCCGTGGATATGCTGTTAATTTTTTTCCTTAGTTGTAGCTCGATGGGAGGGGGGTGTGCGGATGCAGTCGTGCATGGGCACGCGATTGCTGGTTTCGGTTAAATCCTTCGGGCGCGGTTTCGGTTTTTTAACACGAAAGTGCTTTATGCCAGTCTCGACGAAGGAATCGGTGGCATGCTTCCGTAATAGAGGTGGATGTCTGAAGAAATGAAGACTGATTTACAATCAAAAAGTGAAGCACACACGAAACGAACGCGCAGATATACACCGAACGAGCGCGTATAAGCTGTCACAATGGATACTCTCAGTTTGAACAGCGCTCCTGTTGCAAAGGCGGCCGAAGCAGCGAAGGAAACTAGCGTGCTTCAAGTGTCGAGCTGTGACACTTGATAGTTCGCGCTCATCTTCTGTTTGTTCGTTTAGCGGCGTCCCTTGAGCTCGAGTGACTTTCGTACGCTCCCGTAACATCAGCGCGGACATCACGGTGAAAGCTAGAAACATCCCTCGTCCTCTCACCACGAGACAACCGCGCGAGCAGACAGCGGAACGGCAAGGTTCCTTTTGTGCAAATATTATACCTGGCGACAACTTTCTGTGGGGGTTCGATCCCGGCCGCGGCGGTCGCATTTTCGATGGAGGCGAAAATGCCAGAGGCCCGTACACTGTGCTTCGTCACTGCACGTCAAAGATCCCAATGTGGCCGAATTTTCCGGAACCTTCCACTAGGTTGTCTCCCATAACCGAATCGTCGTTTTGGGTAGTAAAACCCCATAAATGAAATTACTTTTGAGATTGCGACAAAGAGGGCAGCGAGCGAGCATGAATGATCTAGAAAGCAGCTATGTGACATGCCTTGAGCACAGCACGGCAGGCATGGGGTCGAGCTGCTTTCACTGTAGCAGACCTCTTGCATTTTAGCACTGTTTGTCATATTTATATTGAGAGATGCCACCCCGTAATTGCAGGTGGGATTTCAAAGGCATAGATAGTGAAATATTGATGTTACAAAATGTTGTTTTGCAAGCCAGAAGTACGTAATACTGAATAGCAGCAAAGAAATGAATGATTTCAAGTGCGTTCTTACGAAAACACGATGTGCCCGATTCCTGGGAACTGAAGCAGTATTTATTGGAAGCTTCAAAATTCAGCAACATCACAGCTTGTCTAATTTCTGAACAACCTAAGAAACTATGTGCCCGTTTGGCTTCACATTCTGCAGATGGTTTCGTTGTGTGCTGTTGCACGAATAAGCCCAGACTTTTCTTCTTTTTTCCAAAAACCTCGCCGGGTTTGATTAATCGGCTTATTGTCTTCCCGCGCTGTGTCATTTTGGAACCAACGGGAAATGTTACCTATCTCATGTGCGGAAGACAGGTGTTAGGCTAATCTAGCGCGGAAGTGACTTAACAATAGAGAACATGCTCACTGAAATTTAAGTCCCCTTCCCCTCCCACCGCAGAACGCCCGCGGCTCAAAAACATTGCGGAAAACGCCGCTTGCGGAACCATTTGAGATAAGCACGCGAACATGAGAGGCTGCGCTGTCGCATTTCTGCTCATCGCTTTCACAGGCACTGTGGTAGAAGCGGGATTTCTCTCAAGCCTCGGTAAGCAAATCTTCCACAACCATGGCTTGCACCGCAGGCCTACTGCACACAGTAAGCTAGTTTAGGCACTGCGATTGGTTTTCTAATGCTCTTGTTTGGGATATTACCTTTCCTCATTTATTTTATCAATTGGCTTTAAGTCCGTCATGCGTTCGGGCGATTCGGGAACCCTCAAATTTTCTTAATTTTTTTTCTTTACCTTGGAGTACACACTTGGGGGCACTCGGTGTACACAACACGTAGGAAGAGCAGCACGAAGTACACAAAGATAACCAAATCGAGCGACTCCACCTCAAGGGTATTGAACGGTACACACTCAGGAGACGGGGCTACAGAGTTACGGAAGAGCGCGGCTGAAGATACAAAGCTCGCCAGAACTGAGAAACCGAATCAACGTGGCCACCATATCCCAAAACACGCATTCGGAGCATCATAAACGCAGACGACAGCAAGGACAATAGCCATATCACGACACTACGGAGGCGACAAGAATGTGCGATACGTCGATGCGGCAAAATAACCGGGAAGGAACGCACACGCCCTCAGCGTGGTTGACAACGAAGGCAAAACGCTCAGCGCGGCAACGATCAATGCAGACACAGCGGAAGAGGCGCAAGAGGCTGCCATTTCACATGCGAGTACGACAGCGAAAGGCCACAATGAAATTGTGGTACTATCGGACTCACAGACTGCATACCGGCATTACTTGCTGGGACGGCTCAACTATAACGCGGAATATCTTTTCCAACAAGCGCGCAGTAACCCACCACACGTGCATATTTTCTGGACACCGGGACACTCATCCCTCAGGGGCAACAAAATGGCGCACGCCACCGCCTCAGAGCTCACTCAAAGGGCACGTTGTAGCGAGGGCGAACAGACAGCCTTTTCGTCAGCGAGTCAAGGGGACGGTGAAGACGAGGCCCTACCCCCAAAGTTCTCGGATCACAGCACACTACAGACTCGGTAGCAGGCGTTACCCGCCACCTCATCGGAAGCTCATCACGACATCACCTGGAGAAGACTCCAAGCAAGTACCTCCCCCCCTCCCCCCTCAACTCGATGTACCCAGCCAGCTACCACTGCACGTGCAAGGTTTGCGATGAGCCCTCTACCGTGTACCATGCACATGCATTAGAGTGTAGGACGAAGACCCCTTCTTTACCTCCCGTACCAGAACCCCCATCGTACGAGCAGTGGGACCATCTGCTAACCAGTCGAGACCTTTTCAATCAGAGCCTTCTGATAGCCAGAGCTAGACTGGCGGCTAACGCGCATGGTTTCCTGGACTGAGGAGACCACCAACCATGGGACGACTACCTTTCGTCTACTCCCAATAAACGTCTATTCATTCATTTATTCATTCATTCATTCCCTTTGGGAACACGCTTGGCAGTTAGCACTGCTTGCTTGACGCATGCCACCGATGAGCGGGGAAACACATGTGTTGAACCATTCAGACTAGTTTAGAACGCTCTCCTCTTAGGGCTATTCACTGCATAGTTGCGTATATTAGCTAAGGGACACAAAAGGTGTATTCGAAAAAAACATTGCGCCCAAGTGCAAAACACGATCAACAAACTTACGCGCTCGTGACTGCGTTTTGCTCAGTTCTCACTCTGAAAAAACGTTTATAAATGTTAGCTATGACATTAATCACTTCTGAGTGTGGTTCCTTCTGGAGCTACAGTTTTCGCACAGGAATGTTTCTATTAGTGAGTGCACTGAAAAAATAAGCATAGTACATGAATTGCTCTATTATTCCCTCTACTTATTACAGTGGACAATTTTAAATTTGACAGTCGGAATGTTTTCAAGTACTAATTCCACACTTCAAGGTAAACAAAGAATCCTTGAACCCACTACCACTAATAAACACGGAAAAAGAGAAAATGTATAATTTCAACGCACATATAAGGGGTGTTTTCTCACTAATAAGCGGTGACGGGTAATGACATCTGAAAGATTGATTTGTTGAAAAAAATTGAATCCTCCCCTTTGCTTAGACAATCAACGGCGGAGCATTGGCATGGGTACTGAACATCCTACCATGCATAACAGAATGTGTGTTGCAGTGTGACATAAATCTGTACCGCGACCCTAAATCTAGAGAATGCTAAAGCTTTTCTTCTACGATCGTAACGCGGTAGTGTTCCAGTTCTCTGTTCCTACAGATTCACAAGGAACAGTGCCCCTCTAAGGTGGTGGTTGTCACCCGACCCACTGGCATGTCTCCCTGGCACTCCCCTGATATAGCTACAACCTTCGCCGGTTGCCTTTCGTGGTATCTGTGGTCGAGGTTGTCAGGAAGCCTCCTTTAACGTCGAAGCTGTTCACGGTCCCGACATATCCACCGGAAACTGTGGATATAGCGGGAAAGAAAGGTGGTCCTGCCCTTGCCCTTGCCCCACTGCCCACACTGTTTCATGAAAGGGACTATGGCCAGAACAATATAGAAAGGAAGGAAGAGAGAGTTGACAAAAAAAGGAAATTATTCGGAATGCGGACAACAGAAAACCGGACCCCCTCTTGCACATGACCCGCTACCATACTGTTTCATGACAGGGGCAACGCAGAGAACAATGTAGAAACAAGAAACATATTTGAGAAAACAAAGAAATGATTCGGAATGCGGACAAGGGAAAAGCGGCCCCCCTCTCGCACAGGACACACTACGCATACTGCTTCATGACAAGGACAACGGCTTCATGACAGGGAGACCCGAGTTTCATCCGTAGCAGTTTCTCGCCGACATTGCCGTTTGCGCTGGGCTTCCCTAGCCTGGAGCTCCGTGATCATGACCGTGTACTTGGACCCCAACCTCTGCAAAGGGGACGTCGAATTGTACCTACGAGGAGCAATGGTGGAATACGACAACGTGTACAAGAACGACCCATTCCTCATGGTGGGAGACTTCAACGTGGACATCTACAAGAACTCTTGGATAGTGCAACACATGATAAGAAGGTAGTCCATTAACGGAAACACCTAGTCAAACCGATGCAAACGCGGTGTGCACCGCCCGTGCTACTTGGCATCGCCTCATGGTCCCCTTTAGCGGGAGATGGTGGAAGTTTTTTTTTTTTTTTTTTCATCAGGAAACTCGCTAGCAGACGCTGCCTGCGTCAGCGTTCTCTTGCGGCCGAGGGCCGCACGGCCGAGACGCCGGGACGCTGCGCCCCATAACGGGCGCAACTGTAATTAGATGGCTACGCCCACGGCCACCTGGATCGGAGCGCGCGGCGGTGCGCGCTCCGATCCAGGTGGCCGTGCTGCGCCGAATCTACGCCGCAAGCTCGGCCCTTAAAAAATTACAGCATATCCACGTAGTGAATGATGATGAGTGGGCGAAGCTCGGGAGGTTCATCGTAGATCGTCCCAAGTTCCGGATTAATTTAGTTAACGCGCACGCTACGAATCCTCATGGTTCAACTATGCACAAGTGAAATCTCCCACCGGCACTTCATTGCAAGTCAAGATCCAGTGCATATATATATATATATATATATATATATATATATATATATATATATATATATATATATATATATATGTTGCCGGTGAACGCTTCTCCAACGCGAGCAGTCGGTATTTCTCAATCAAGAAACTCGCTAGGAGGCGCTGCCTGCGCCAACGTTGTCTCTCGCGGGTGAGGGCGCGTTCTCCTTCTTTGCGAGCTGGTACAGCGTTCCTCTAAGAAAGTGCGCTTCCATAGCCAACGCGCGCCTTTCGCTCTCTCTCACAAGACAGCAGAGGCACGCGCCGGGAGGCACGTGGCGGGAGAGAGAGAGAGAGGCACGCGCCGGCAGGCACGCGCCGAGGGCGAGCGACGCCTGACGCCTGAGCGACGCCTGAGCGAGGGCGACGCCTGACGACTGACGCCTGACGCGTGACAAGGTTAGACTAGAGGAGCTTCGCCCTAAAAAATTTCGCAATGGCTTAGCTCGGCTATGCCAGGATATACGTAACATTAGCTAAGGTTTAGCTGAATATTCTTAGCTTCCCTGGTCGTCTAGGATTAGCTTGATAATCATGCTTACGGCTGCTTTAATGACACAGACACGGTATACGCATGATGTGACGCATGTGTATTTATTTTTGCTCAACCTACTGTTGCTTCTCTATTGCCACAAAGACGGCTCTCTCCTTCTCCATGGCTATACCACACTGGCAAACGCCAGCCAGCCGGTCTGACGACCGGCTAACCTCCCTGCCCTTACGTTTTTCTTTTCCTTCCCCTCCTGCATACCCCCACTGATACGTCTCCGCATGTGCGCAAATTGAGAGGCGCTATCAAGCGGCTCCGGCGCAGTGTCAGGCGGCGACTGCACAAATGAGGCGCACAGCTCAGCGCACGCCAGCGCCAGTGCATCTGCCGCGTTTATGACGTCACTCCTCTGGAATGCGCAGACCGGAGAGGCGCGCGCGGCGCCGGCGGAGTGCGCGGAGGCGGCGGCTCCGGTGCGCCAGCTGTGCGACATCACTACTACTCGCACATGCGCAACACGGCTCTAGGACGTGCACGTGAAGCTGCTCTAGCTCGGCCAGTGTAGCTAACATTACAAAAATGACGCCGACGAAGTAACTGCGAAACGGCAACTCAGTCCATTTTATTCCGCATTCTACGTAATCAATATAACCACTTAAATATCAACTTGATAAAACGCTCGAAATCAACGCCGATAGAACCCCGCGTTTTCGTTTTTTCCACGAAGGTAGAATAATGGAGGCGTAATTAACATACCACGTTCTTGGGTGTCGTATTCCAGACCCACTCCATCACATCAGCATTAGCGTTTTCACGATGTTATTATACCACCTGTAGATCAGAAGAATAAGCGAAAATAATTAAGCTTGATATTCTATTTCGTCTTATCAAGCATGGGGCGCTTTCTCAGAATAAGTAAAGAACAGAAACAAAAACAAACGAGAACAAAAAAGAGGGAAGATGGAATAGTGGCAAAGAGGACTAACAGTATAAAGGGCTTCTTTGAGAGCCGGAACTTCATGAACAGATGCAAGGCAGTTATGCAACAGAGTTTGCAACAGAACGCAGTTGCATAACTGCGCAACAGAGCGCAGTTACGCAACAGAGCGCAGCTGTGGCTAATACTTCATAGGACTTCAATAATTCTTTGCGTCGCACGAATATCACCGGGAAATAAATTAGGTGCCATTTCCAACAAGTAATAGTAAGAAACGTAGGGCACCATAGCTTGATGTGAGCAACGTATTTCCTTTCCTGCGCGAAATTTTAGCAAACTTTTTTTTTCATCATTCTCTTATTGATGCTTGGGCTCGCCTTGCGTGGAGCGAATTCCGTAACATCCACATCCGCTCGTTTTATTATTCTACTGCTTGCGGCCGCGAGCCGCAGTTCTGCCAGTGTAGTAGCGGGCTGAGGTCATGTGTGCAAGAGAAGGAAGAATTGCGTGTGGGAAAGCCGCACATTGAGCCTTCGGGGGCCTGAAGTCATGATGGTGATGATGGTTTTTCGGTACGCCGGACAATTAACGACTTGCTAAACAGCTTCGCTGTTAGAATTGGCACGGGAAATTGGATGAGGACATAGATCGCGTGAAAAACGGAAAGAGACACCCTTGGTATCAGCGCGTGAGTACATGTAGGTATAACACGGCAGACGTGGACAAGCGTAAAGACCGAAGACAACCTGCCAGGCTGTGAGGCGTAGGAATCGAAGCCGAGCCCACGCGATTCCAAGCAAGCGTGCTATCAATCGTCCACTGTAGGTTGTTTGCACGCGGCTGTGGTGCGTGATAACCGCCCTTAGAACAAAGGGATAGGGAATGCATACACATTACCAGCCATCTAATCTAAGTTACGCTCTACGTGACGCCTCCTGGCAAGAAAGTGTGTTCCACACACGCCGCCTTGGCCACGAGTGGCGCTGCCAAACACTCCCAGGACACAATACACAATAAAGTGGACGGGGGGATGATCGCCTTCGTAGCTCAGTTGGTAGAGCACCGGACGCGACATCCGAAGGTCGTGGGTTCGGTTCCCACCGAAGGCAGGTTTGTCTTTTCGTCCACTTTAATTCCATTATACTTTCTCCACAATTACAATACCCCAAGTAACTTCCCCTATGGTTTCCTAGGCTTCATTGTCTGTTTGCTCATTAAGTTGTTTCTAACAAATAAAGAACGAGCCCTTGACCCCTTCCCTTTCGTTATATCACTCAGGAGGGTGTGGTGGTGGTGGAGAAACGTTTATTCAGGAAAGTACAGAGAGTTGCACTAAAGATGCACTTGGGTGGTCTCCCTATTCCGGAAGTCCACTGGAGATGATCGCCGCTTGGGCGCGCGCCACCAAGGAGCGCTGAGCGTCCCGGGTAGAGCAGCCGAGCAGGAACTCCTCCCAAGCCTCTCTAGGAGGGTATTCTCTGGTTTTGTTCGACCCTACAGGAATACTCCAATGAACGACGTGTATGATGCCTATATGAGCGCACCGCAGTTTGCATTTCTCGTCGACGAAACACGCTTCTGTAAACGTGCGCAGAGAACTCGTTGTGCCATTGTGACCCACAGTAGAGCCGACGAGAACGATAAAAGAACGGACACTTCTACTAAGTATCCACAGTGATACTGATGCTGCTCGTAACACTTCGTTAAATGCTAAACAATTCGGCACGGGCAGTTTCCTTGCTGACGGCTTCTCATGGCATCGTTTCGCGGAAACCGTGGGATCTGTCGGATTTCTTAACTAAATATTGTAGCTTAGAACTGCTGGCTGTCTCCCATTGTCACAAAAAGACCTCCACTCGGAGCGGGCGCAGCACTCTTGTCGCCCTTGTCAATAAGCCAATATAAGATATAAATATTCAGAATTGTTGGATCATGGCGCTGTTTCCAAACATATTCCACGGAATACAAGCACATTTCTAAAGCTTACGTGCAAGCATGCAAGTGAGCCTGTTTGTCTCGCTTCGTTTTTGACTTTCTAGGAATTAGCATTTGCAAAAATGTTAATTCGTAAATGCGAATTTGCAGGCAGAACAAGCGATTTATCAACGTCCTATGCAAGGCGTTAACAACAGCTGCTCTTCCTTTGGCAGAACAATAGCTGTTCAATGAATGCACCAAAAACTGCGCAGGAGAAAAATAGCACGCAGTGTAAGAAACTTGGGGCTCCTCGCAGCTGTATTACTGGGAGGTACCGGATGGCAAGTTGAGCGCATGTTACCAACGCGGAAAAACGTTTCATCCCTGCGACTAATAATACAAAAGGTTATTTGGGGGTTGCGTGCAGCGTTAATGGCCATCTTGATATATTACAGCGAAAGTTGCATATGTCTAGGCGAAACAAAACTCCGTCTCTCTCATGTTTCTAGGAATTAAACTTCTCCATTGGCTGCGCTGTCAGTTACGTCGTGCTCTACGTCGCACTCAAGATCGCGCGCGTCATTGGCAATGCGCAGCGTAGCGGAAGCGAGATACAGAGGAGCAGGGAAGCAGTAGATAGTGGGACGCGTAGAGCTGCTGCCGACGCTGACCGCGTTTGGCCGCAGTCGCGCCGAACCTACACACGTAACGCGCCCGGTGTCTGCGACTATCGGAGGCGCGGGCAGTTGCAGAGACCGGTTTATCAACTCATTCAGTTCATTGCCGATGGGTAGACCACGCCAGAACAGCGAAAAGCGTGTAGATGCCAGAACAGCATGAATATAATGTTCGACGAAAATAATGAAACCGACTTGCTCAGTAGATTCGTAGGCCAAACCCAGCAGCTCTCGCACAAGACGCCGAGCGCATGAGTGTCATTAAAATGCATGTGAAATTCAAGCGACGCCGCAATGGGTAGCCGTTGTTGGTGCAGTTTACAGCTTCGCTGTCCAACCACCTTCACAGCCTGGATTGGAGCTATATATAATCGAAAAAGGCTTCAATACATCGTCGGGATTAACCTAGTGCTAAACACCGGGGCCGCACGTTTCAGCTTCGATGGTTAACCATTTGTACGGAGTGTTTAGGCGGTGTTTCTTTTTAAAGCCTTCCACCTTAGTTCATTACTAAAGGTCAGAATATAAATTCTTATTTAGCGGTTGCATGCAGCGTTATTCGTCATTTAGAGGTGCCAGATAATTTAAAGCTTTCCATCATAGTGATTATTTAACGCGAAGCATCGCTTGCCGGAAATAACAACAGCTGCTCTTCCTTTGGCAAAGGAATGGCTGTTCAATGAATATAGCAACTGTGCAGGACAAAAACAGCACGCAGCGTAAGAAACTAGGAGCTCCTCGCAGCTGTATTACTGGGAGGTACCCGATGGCAAGTTGAGCGCATGTTACCAATGCGGCAAAACATTTCATCCCTACAACTATTAATACAAAAGGTTATTTGGGGGTTGCGTGCAGCGTTAATGACCATCTTGAGTAGCCACATATTACAGCGAAATTTGCATATGTCTAGGCGAAACGAAACTCAGTCTGTCTCATGTTTCTAGGAATTAAACTTCTCCATTGGCTGCGCGGTCAGCTACGTCGTGCTCTACGTCGCACCCAAGAGCGCGCACGCCATTGGCAATGCGCAGCATAGCGGAAGCGAAGTGAAGAGGAGCAGAGAAGCAGGCGATAGTGGGAAGCATACAGCTGCTGCCGTCGCTGACTGCGTTTGGCCGCACTCGCGCCGAACCAACACCACCTAGACTAAGGTGGTGTTGGCCGAACGCGCCCGGTGTCTGCGACTCTATCGGAGACCGGTCTATCAACTCATTCAGTTCATTGCAGATGGGTAGACCGCGCAAAGTAAAGATGTCAGAACAGTGTGAATATAATGTTCGACTAAACGAATAAAACCGACTTGCTCAACAGATTCGTAGGCCAAACCCAGCAGCTCTCGCACAAGACGCCGAGTGCATGCGTGTCATTAAAATGCATGTGAAATTCAAGCGACGCCGCAATGTGTAATCGTTGTGGGTGCAGTTTACAGCTTCGCTGTCCAGCCAGCTTCATTGCGTGGATTGGAGCTAAATAATTCAGAAAGGTTTGAATGTACCACCAGAATTAGCCCACTGCTAAGCACCGGGGCCGTACGCTTCGGCTTCGCTGGCTAACCATCTGTACGGAGTGTTTAGGCGGCGTTTTTTTTAAAGCCTTCCACACTGGTTCATTACTAAAGGTAAGAATATAAATGCTTATTTACCGGTTGAGTGCAGCCTTGATCGTCATTTTGAGGTGCCAAATGTTTTAAAACTTTCCACCAAAGTGATTTCTTAATGCGAAGCATCTCTTGCCGAACTTAAAACACCTTGATCGCATCTATGCATGCTGCAGCCTAGTATCTATGTATCCCGCAGCTTGGTCATACGTCGAAATATACGTCAAAATTGGCACAGTTGGGTACGAACATATGATAAACATGAATGTTTGATCTCATACCACTAACATACATTTGTCATGCACATCGCTTTTAACAATCACGCAGTCACACGTAACTTGCTCTCTTACCGCTTCACCCGGTGTATGTGGGTATGCACAAGAGGTAATCAAATGATAACATTTAAGCTTGTGTCAATCAGGGACCAACCAAGAGAGAGACGTTTATCATTTTATGAGGACGAACTTAGCATGGGTTTGAACTTTAAGGTCAACTTCTTCAGCCTACGCTGCAGGTACGGGAGCTGATGGGCGTATTCAGCTGATTTGTGAGAACTTCTTAGTTCTCGTCGTGACCTCCACCGACTACAAAGTTGAAGCTGGGAACAACTGAGTAGTTTGCTGGGACATTGGGAGCGTGTGTAAATGTGTATATTCCAGCAAGTTTACTACGTGAGCACACAGAAAAGAAGTGAAGACGACAAAAGCTTGACTTGAAACCTACAGGCACGGCGCAACCAGACGACACAAGAAGAGAGACACGGACACACGAGCGCGGTACCATCTCGCCCAACAAGAGGTTTTGATGAAAAAAAGTCGCAGTTTCGTCGCAAGGGCGAAGCAATGAATGCGATAGCAAGAAACTGTAATGCTATACGACGTGAGGCTCGCAGCTTCTGGAGCAATATTAATTGTAGCAAACATGCACTTGCTAAGTGAGCGCCTCTCGTGAGCAGCGCGTGTTCGTACGAAGGGCTTTATACGTTGTGTGTCACAAAGCTACACATACAAAGCTAGGGGAGGCCGCTAAATGAACAAACAGAAGATGAGCGCGAACTATCAAATGAAGCACGCACCAAACGAACGCACAGATATACACCGAACGAGCACGAATAAGCTGTCACAATGGATACTCTCAGTTTGAACATCACTCCTGTTGCAAAGGCGGCCGAAGCAACGAAGGAAACTAGCGTGCTTCAAGTGTCGAGCTGTGACACTTGATAGTTCGCGCTCATCTTCTGTTTGTTCATTTAGCGGCGCCCCTCGAGCTCGAGTGACTTTCGTACGCTCCCGTAACATCAGCGCGGACATCCCGGTGAAGCTCGAAACATCCCTCTTCTTCTCACCACGAGACAACCGCGCGAGCAGACAGCGGAGAGGCATCTCCCTGCGCAAATATAAGAAGCGAGCGAGCCAGCCGACGACTTTTAAATGCGCCTGGCGCGCTCCTCGCGCCATCTCGCTGGTAATGAAGAAACGCTTATAAGCGCCTGGGGTCTCCGAGTCCTGCCAGCGGCAAGGGGTGTGTATATAAGGCTCGCCGTTAGCTCCGTGAAGGATCCGGTCTTTGTGGCGTAGTGGTTAGCGCTACGCGCTGCGTAGCGAGAGGTTCCTGGTTCGATTCGATCCGCGCTTGGGAAACATTTATCTGAATTATTTTTCTTTGGGACTTCCGGATATATATATATATATATATATATATATATATATATATATATATATATATATATATATATACGGTTCATGACGGCGGCGACGGGGACGGCAAAAACCAGCCGAGGCTGTACATATAATTGCTGTCACAATAAAAAGCTGGACTCACAACGCTAGAGTATTAATTATTTAACTTAATTTATAAATCCAGCCATTGTCCTGCGTGTTTATGTGCACTTGTTTCGTTGCCGCAAGGAATCTTCACGTTTTCAGCGGCCAACAACGCAGCAACGCTAACTGCGGACTTGGTTGGGCAGGATCGCGCTAGTACTTCAGATATACTTTTGAGTATCTGAATTTCTGTATCGAGATACATTTAAAAATGTATTTCTGTCTAAGTAGTGAAATACGTTTACCATGTATTGATTGTATCGCGACACTGTGCAGTACACGGTTATCTCGTTACTCTTTTGTCGGGGACGAGATGGCTAGTTTCAAGGGCGAAAGCAAGATGTACTAATTGAAGCAAACGCACTCACCTCTCACGAATGGTCGACTTTCACCTCGCTTCTGTGCGGTCAGAACAGACCCACGTGAGAGCGAGAGCGTTTTCGTACCTAGATGACCGAGAAGAGGTATCACCATGCCGAAAAAAAATTACAGCATATGATGATGAGTGGGCGAAGCTCGGGATGTTCATCGTAGATCGTGCCGAGTTCCGGATTAATTTAGTTAACGCGCATGCTACGAATCCTCACGGTTCAGCTATGCACAATGCACAAGTGAAATCTCCCACCGGCACTTCATTGCAAGTCAAGATCCAGTGCCTACACACACACACACACACACACATATATATATATATATATATATATATATATATATATATATATATATATGGGTTGCCGGTGAACGCTTCTCCAACGCGAGCAGTCGGTATTTCTCAATCAAGAAACTGGCTAGGAGACGCTGCCTGCGCCAACGTTGTGTCTCGCGTTTGCCGGGTGTTGCGACCTCACCGCTGCCACCATTTGTTGCGTTCTTACCCGCTGCCACCATTTGTTGCGGTTCATCCCACTGCTCAGCATTCAGTTTGTTGGGACCGGCCTGCCGCTCCACGGAGCCGACCCATTTGGTAGCGTGGACCTTGCGGAGACGGGATCATACCGATGGCTCTGAGACTCCCGGAGATACGAGCCGAGGCAGATCAAGAGACCGGGGCAGAGGAAAACTTAACGAAGTTTATTTCATGGTTGACAATGAGAAATGCGCCGAGAGAGAGCTCGGCAGCTCGTTTTTCTACAAAGGCTGTCGTCCCCAGATCCCTAGCTGGGGAATAAGCCTTAATTAGAAATGCCCAATCAACACTCGTTAGCGTCCTTCATGGTCACCACCCTCAAGTGGGCGTCAACCCCGCACTCTCCCAGCGCTCGCCATAGCCGCGAGGAGGGCACGCGCACACCCATCCGGAACCCGCCGGGTCGCGATAAACCACGCACACATGCTGACCACTGCGTTCACACCCCGGCCACCCAGAGCGTTCGTCCGGAAGTGCGCTAATGTCCGCGTCCACATGGCCGCACACAAACGACCGTTCCTCGCCGGAATCACACGAAACACGAGGTGCCAGAGAGCCACGTCCGCACCCGTGCGCTGTCGTCCGGTGCAGTTGCCGGCGGTGTCTTGCCCGAAGGTCGCCGGGTCATCAATCCCGCAGCAGGGGTCCTTCCGCCGCGTAGCCAAAACACGGTGGGCTTTCGAAGAGGTGCTCGCGCAAATGTTTTCCGAAGTGCAAACCCCAGCCGTAACAGCCTCTCCGGCGGGAGGAGGATGATCTCGATGGGCTGAGGTTTGCAGCCACAGTCCGGACAGATCGGCGATGACGTCAGGCTTGTTGAAGACTAGCTCGGTCAAGTCGAGTACACCACCTGTCTCCTTCCTGCACAATCACTTAGACCTTCTTCTGCCAGGCAAACAGGCAACAGTCACGCAAACACATCACAACCACTCAGCGGGTCAGTGCGTGACAGCGCTGTAGAACCCTACCAGGCAATTCGCTCAGTCATGAGCAGTTATTCCCACCAAAAATCTTCCCCCTTTCTTTTGGCCCACACAGTACCAAGAGCAGCCACACTCAAAAACACAAAGTAAAGCAACTGCTTCATTGAAAAAGGGTTACTCAAACACGTGAATGAACACGCCAAGAAAGATTACATGCGAATGGCATGACTTAAAACCGACACACAGAAATCAGGTTACACTGAGGCTTTCACTATTCTAGGGCAACGATCAAGAGCATCGGCGTTACCTCTAAGTTCCGTCTCCTGCAGCGAACCTCACTATGATTTTCAATTAGCCAAGCTCCAGCTCCGAGGTTGACAGTCATTATGCCATTTGTGGAATAAACGGGCTAAACTATTCTGTGTTCTCGCATGACGCATAAGGGTCACAATACCCAAACACTCGAAGCCTTAACTGTCCTGCTTTCTGGAGATTACCGCTCCTTTAGTTCAACCGGAACTCTGCGAACATCTGCGTATCAATGAACTCATTTATGCCACACAGGCTCCCAATAAATAAATCCCCGAGTTCATTTCAAAGGCTACTAAGCATAACAGCAACGCTTAAAAGAAAATTCTGTTCTTGAGATAAAATAGAGAAACAAAATGAAATTGTCCATTTCCAGCAATCCTGTAACTGTACTCTGCATCAGCTTACGGATGACTCATAGTTTTGAGTCGTACTCGAGGTGGCCGTGCGCGGAACACATTGCTCATTGAGCCACACATACCAAGGCGCCTAGAAGCTGCACGCTTTGCCACCGAGCCTACCCACATTCTTTGCTGTCGACCTCCCCTCGTCGCCTCGTTCCGCGACTCGCGAGGTTCAGCTAGCCTGCGCTTCGCCGACACTTCGAACGCTACATGAAAAGAACGGCGGGAGGTTAACTGTTCCCTTCTCGTGGCCCTCTCCGTCCACGAGACGCTTTTGTGTTCCTTTTCTTTCGGCGGAACTGAAGCCGTCCGTACAACTTGAGCATGGATGACAAACGAACCGATCGCTTCCTCCACCGTCTGGAGCCTTTCTTCAAGTTCGTCTCTACGCGTGCGGCGTTCTTTGCCACTTTGCTCTCTTTGTAGCGCTTTTTCCTTGCGCGCTTCTTGGTGCTCATCTTCGAGCTTTTCGCTTGCGCCAAATTCTTAGGAATATACTCATCACTGGAGCTTCCTATTGCGCCTCCGCCGTCTGAACGATTCGCACGTAAATTGCCTCTTTACTCTTTAGAGTGGCGGCCAAGTTAACGCGCTTAGGTACAATGCAATCCGCCTCTACACAAGGCCGCTCACACACCTGGGAGCTGTCCTCAACTGCACTGACCTTGCTGCAATGTGGTTCAGCGCACTCTGCTAAACTCACACTGGGGTTCCTGCAACGCGTGCCGTGATCCCATTGGATACCGCATAAATTACCCATCATTGCGACATCCTTACAGGGTAACTGTGGCAAATTCTCCGCATTCTGCTTACGTACTTCCCTAGTACTCGTCTCGCACAGTACAGCGTCGCGCTTAGGATCGGCTTCAACTGCCTCTATTGCCATCGTGGCATCTCTTACAGCTAACGTTTTTCGCTCTACTGGGAAAACGCTGCTACTCTCACACTTAGTCTTGCTAGCTTCCGCGACACCTTCAGATGAGTTCTGTGACAAATCACCCACAGCCGGTCTAGCTGCCTCACCCTTGTTCATTTGACACGTCATCTCATCACTCTCCGTGCGGTCACACTGTCGGGCTTCACCTACGCTATCACTAAGAACATTTTTAGCTGGGCCCTTCCCGACTGTACCGTGCTTCCGATTCAAAGAAGATGTGCTATGCTCAGCCACCACACAGTGTGACTCCGGAAGGCCGTTCGAGTTATGAGGCACGGGCACAATCTCCAGCTCCTCATTGACCCCATAGGGGCTGAGAGAACAAGCCTCGTCCTCCCACCGAACGCCTTGCGGAATGACCTCCGGCTTTAGTCACTCAACGTCATCACCCTTCACATGCTCGAACTGTTGGGCCTTACCTGCGCTATCACTCAGAACGTCCTTAGCCAGGCTCTCCCTAACAGTACTATCGTGACCTCGATGCGTTGAGTCTGACCCATGCTTAGCTACCACAGCGGCAGGGTTTCCGTCTAACAGCCTTTTTCTGCACGCAGCTTCACTAGGTGCTTTACGCTCTTCCGAGCTTCTCGATCTTTCCTTAGCCGGAGCGTTTTCTACAACGTCCGCTACAGGGCTGTCCCTTTTGTTGCCAGTTAAAGTATTCCCCTTCAACTTCGTTCCCTCAACTATCGGACCTCCACACAGTACCCTGGCCGCGACGTTTTGCTCCTTTCCACAAAGAGGAAGATCTCCGTGCATGTTTCTCTCGCTCTCACTGCTCTTAAAGGAAACACTGAAACGGTTTAGCAATGCTCTCTTTGAGGTATCATAATCTCTGAACTCATCATCTGAAAGGCGAGCTAACACAGCTGATAAGTTAGAAGGAAGAACACCTATCAACGCGAATGACCAATAGTCCCTGTGGAGCTCTGCTTTTTCGCAAACCTGCTCGTAAGAGGCTAGGAAACATTCTATGTTTTCGCTCTCTGCGAATTTGCGCATCCTTGCAATCACTTGCCTCTGCTTTAGTGACTGGATTTGTCTTTCCAAATTTTCCATTTCAATTCTGTGTTGTTCCTTTCTTTCTCTTTCCTCTTTTTGCTCTGTTTCAATTTTGCGCTTCCGTTCCCTTTCCTCAATGCATTCTAGGCATTCTTCGATTTCCTCATCGTCCGCCCCGATAGTCTCGATCGCCTCAATGATCTCTGACCCTCTCCATGTCTCGGCAATATCTATGCCCAACTCTCTGGCCAAATTTAGCAGTTAAGGCTTCTCTAGTGCCTTCAACATCATGGCCGCTCTTAGTACCGCTTTCTGCACTCCACAAAGTTACCACACAGGTTTCCGACTGCTTTAATTGCTGCACTAAGGTTCCACACAGGATGCCTCACTGCTTTCTCTGCTCCACAAAGGTTCCACACAGGATCTCTGCCTTGTCGTACTTAACCCAGACGACAACAGCAGCTAAAACTACCAGCTTTTACTTGTCACTAAGAGCAAATGCCTGGTAAAATTCAACAGTGGAAGTCAGCACACACCCAGCAAGCAGTAGTGCGTCCAGCGTACTTCATCCGAGAGTTGCCGTTCAGTAGACCCCCAGGTCGATGAGCTCGATCTCATCCCTCCGTTGACGTCCGTTTGGTGTGGTTCGGTCCCACCGCTTGCCAGCCAGTTTGTTGCGACCTCACCGCTGCCAGCCGTTTGTTGGGATTCTCACCGCTGCCACCATTTGTTGCGTTCTTACCCGCTGCCACCATTTGTTGCGGTTCATCCCACTGCTCAGCATTCAGTTTGTTGGGACCGGCCTGCCGCTCCACGGAGCCGACCCATTTGGTAGCGTGGACCTTGCGGAGACGGGATCATACCGCTGGCTCTGAGACTCCCGGAGATACGAGCCGAGGCAGATCAAGAGACCGGGGCAGAGGAAAACTTAACGAAGTTTATTTCATGGTTGACAATGAGAAATGCGCCGAGAGAGAGCTCGGCAGCTCGTTTTTCTACAAAGGCTGTCGTCCCCAGATCCCTAGCTGGGGAATAAGCCTTAATTAGAAATGCCCAATCAACACTCGTTAGCGTCCTTCATGGTCACCACCCTCAAGTGGGCGTCAACCCCGCACTCTCCCAGCGCTCGCCATAGCCGCGAGGAGGGCACGCGCACACCCATCCGGAACCCGCCGGATCGCGATAAACCACGCACACATGCTGACCACTGCGTTCACACCCCGGCCACCCAGAGCGTTCGTCCGGAAGTGCGCTAATGTCCGCGTCCACATGGCCGCACACAAACGACCGTTCCTCGCCGGAATCACACGAAACACGAGGTGCCAGAGAGCCACGTCCGCACCCGTGCGCTGTCGTCCGGTGCAGTTGCCGGCGGTGTCTTGCCCGAAGGTCGCCGGGTCATCAATCCCGCAGCAGGGGTCCTTCCGCCGCGTAGCCAAAACACGGTGGGCTTTCGAAGAGGTGCTCGCGCAAATGTTTTCCGAAGTGCAAACCCCAGTCGTAACACGGGGCAGTGTCGAGTTTGCCGGGGAGCGCGTGGCCCCCGGCGCTCGCGGCGAGGGCGAGCGCCGGGAGCCACGCGCTCGCCCTCGGCGCGTGCGTGCCTCCCGGCAGGCACGCGCCGGTGGCTACCTACTACTACTACTACTACTACTACTACTACTACTACTACTACTACTACTACATACATCGGGGACGCACGACCCACGCCTTAAGGAGCTTCGCCCCTAAAACTTTCCAAGCCATCATAGCGGTGTTTATTCTCTGTAACACGAACTTGTGCTCGCCTGCAGTAGTAGAAGCGACTTCTTTCATTGGCGGGGCTTGTAACAAGACCCAACCATTTCTGTCTAGAAGACCAGCTTCTAACGCTTAGACCACTATTAAAGCAACAACCTTCTCGGCCAAGCATATCTTTGTTTAACTAAATGCATACATGTTTCCCAGTTCCCTGGTGATACTTAGTGATTGAATCGACATGGCTGACTTGCATACTTTAAGGGGCTGCAACATTATTCACATGAGTATGTTGCACCTAAATAAATGCCCGTGGAAAATTGGCACCACCAAAACACAAAGAAGATATATGTATTCGAATATCTGTGTGCCGGTATACATTCTCGCCTTTTTGCATAAGTATATGTACTTATGCAAACAGACGAAAATGTACACCGAAACGGCGTATTACGCTATACATATGGGCAAATGTGTTTTAGTATGCATATTCTAAAGCTTGCAGTGCGCATAGGGGTCCGTTATAAAACTAATGCGCATTTTCTAGAAAAATATTTATTTATTCATCGAATATGTACAAATGATCAAAATTCTTCGAGATACTCTTCCCCAGCATTGATGCACTTGCGCAGACATGACTGCCACACTTGGATGAAGGCACTCCCAAAGTCCGTGACGGGAAGGTCTCTCAGGAACCTTCTCACGTGCTTTTAAATGCTTTCCCCAGCCCACCAATGCTTTCCTTTATACTATCTTTTCAGTCGAGTAAACAATAGAAAAATGGTCGCACGGAGCCAAATCGGGGCTGTAAGGGGGACCCACCGGGGTGTTGCTCTGGCCAAGAAGTTGGCAGCGATGAAGGACGGGTTTCTGGGGGCAGCAGCCTGACAATGTCCTTGATGTCAGTCCTCACGTGCGCGATCCGCCTTTTCAGTCTCTGCAGTACCTGCAGGTAAAGAGCTGAGTTGATAGTTTCCGTCCTGCGGTACAAACTCAAAATGGACGATTCCTCGGGCGTCAAAGAAGACAACGCGCATTATCTTAATGCGAGACTTGCTCATTCGCGCTTTTTTTTTATTGATATGATATTAGGAGATGTTGGCGCACAAATAAGGCACCGGCTACTCCTTGGCTCTTGGGTGTGGTGAACGTTCAACATGCATGGTTGCTAAGCAGTATGCGAAAAAATCTGGCATAATTACAAGAACAGTGGTTCCGTCAGAACAGTAACGAAGAAGCACTCGCAAAGTATACGTATATAAGTTCAAACACATGGCAGTACTTTCGAGCAAAAGTATCTAATAAATAAATAAGAATGTCACTGGCACAAAAACGTCCATAGTCAGTCACAGGCACGTGGTCGTGTAAAGGAATCACCAGATATTGAATAACATATCAATGCAGTACCATGTTGAATTGAGCTAATAACGTCCAGCAATGCCGCTTTCTTCTAAAAACGTTTTGAGTGCTCTTAACGCGTTTTTTTTTGCAAGGCCTTCGTCGGCCATGGATCCAGAAGTTTCCTTAAACTGAATGGCGGACGGTCCAGTGTCATCAGAGATGCTTTAAGTCGATGTCTTGATTCATCGCGATTTGGGCAATCTAGGAGCAAGTGACTTATATCTTCGTCTTGAAACCCAAAATCACATTCGGGAGTTCTAGCACGACCAATTTTGTGTAGAAAATGTTTTGTGTAGGCAGTACCTAATCTTAGCCGATGAATGAGGGTTCCCACACTTCTTTCCAAAGATAATGATATTCTGAGTTCAGTAAACGGATCGATATGGTATAAGTCACAACTTTTGCAATTTTGATCAAACCATGTACTTCTGCTAATTTTGAAAGATGTCTTTAGAACGCAGCGCAATTCATTTTTCGACGGTGGGAGGAAAACCGTGGCCTCCTTGTGATGTGCTTGTCGTGCTGCGTCATCGGCTGCTGTGTTACCGGAAATGTTGCAGTGGCCTGGTATCCACTGAAATACTATGTCGTGTTTCGCTTCGTTTGCTCTTGAGAGCTCTTTAAGTGTCTCATTTATTATGCTCTCGCTGGTCGTGTGTGCTTTTGTGCTGCGCAGGGATGTTAGGGCTGCCTGTGAATCACTAAATATTACCCATCTTTGCGAATCTCTCACAGATGTTATAAATTTGATGGCACACAGGATAGCAAATAGTTAAGCCGTTGTGGATGATGTAGCACGACACAGCTTACAGGACTCTTGCTTTTTGAATTGCGGAACAACGAATGCCGAAGTAGAGGAGGTTGCTACACAGGAGCCGTCCGTATAAACATGCACGTATCCTGGATACAGCATATATATCTGATACAGCGCCAGTTGTTGAGCGGCCGGTATAAACATGTCTCTTTTTCTTATTATGCCCTCTACCGACAATTCAATTTTTGGTAGTGCGAGCTCCATGGAGGATAATCAATGTCCACAATGCCAAAATGTGTTGCTTGGTAATATATTAATATTTTCTTGAACTGCCTTATGCATATAACTTCTGTCTCTTCTCCAAATGTCTAGTACTAGTGGGTGATTCTTATGTTGTGTTTGAAGACGAAAGAAATGCCGGCATGTTTCCATTGTTCTCATAACTGCAAACGGAGTTTGGCGGCACTCAGCTATTACAAGCCGGCTAGACGTCGCCTTTGGAACTCCTAGACATATGCTCAGTCCTCTTGCTATAAGTCTTTGAAGCCGCTCTTCTGACGTGCGAGAAATGTTATGTAAGATAGCCGCAGAGTGCGCAATTTTTTGTCTTATTAAAGCATTGTGAACAGTGAGCATGGACGACACCGATCCACCCCACGATGTGCCAGCAAGTCTGCGAAGTATATTTATTATAACGTTGATGCCACTTTCCAGCTTCCTAATGTGAGGTGCCCAGGATGTTTGCCGATCTAGTATTATTCCAAGGAATCTATGCTGTGTGACTATCGCCAGCGGTTGTCCCTCGAGATGAAGGCTAAAATTTTTTAACTTCCTCCGAGTCTTTGCAAAGTACGATTTAAAACAGGGAATGTCGCGGGAGCCAACGTTTCGACAAGCGGACTTGTCTTCGTCAGGGCCCTGACGAAGACAAGTCCGCTTGTCGAAACGTGGCTCCGCGACATTCCCTGTTTTAAATCGTACTTTGCGATTGTTCATCGATTCAAGCATCCATCTTCCCCCGAGCTTCTCTTCCGAGTCTTTGCGTGTGACAAAACCATCCCACTTTCTCGTAAGAAGTTATTGATCATGTTTATTCCTTCTTGTAGTAATTTATGAAGTAACTGGACGTTACTACCAGATGCCCAAATGCACAAATCATCTGCGTAAATTGAGAATTTTAACTCAGCTGGTAGCGTTTTGTTAAATCAGCCATGACACAATTAAAGAGAAATGGACTGAGTACACTCCCCTGTGGCACACCCTGCGTGACATCATGTTCACTACTGTTTCCTTCGTTTGTCTGCACAAATACCTTGCGACCTGACAAAAACTCAGAGATCCATCTCAATGTTCTGCCGGAGATTCCAAGTTCTAACATACTTAGCATAATTTGAACGCGACTGACGGTGTCAAATGCCCTCTTGATGTCTAAGAATACCGATATGGTCAAGTTACCACAAGCTCGTTCATGTTCCACAATGAGACGATATCTATTACGGCGTCCATTGTAGATCTGTGTTTTCTAAAACCTACTAAGTTGTTAGACAGCACATCTGTTTTATTACACCACCACTGAAGCCGTGCGTCGATCATCTTTTCCATGACTTTGCATAAACAACTTGTCAAACTAACTGGGCGGAAGGATTCAAGGCACAGGGGCGTCTTGCCCGGTTTTAAAATAGGGATTACTCGAGCAACTTTCCAAGAATCAGGTACAGTTTCTTCAATCCAGAGATCATTGAATTGAAGAGAGCATTTGTGGCTGTTGGCCCGAGGTTTCTAAGCATATTATACGTAATGCCGTCCGGTCCAGCAGCAGACTTCTGACGACATGACGCTATCGCACATTGCAGTTCTCTTAATGTAAATGCTGGGTCTAAGTGAGAATGTTCGGCCCAATAGCAAGCATTGATCTTCTGCTTAGCAAATGCAACTGAGTTTTCAAAATCTATACACTGTGATGAAAAACCAGGCCTGCAGATATGGGCACAAAATTCGTCGGCTATTGCTAGCTCCTCTGTGTTCCGAGCAACAGCGAGAGCGCGGAATGGGAAGCTCTGGGTCACAGGGCCGCTAAATGTACGGACTACGAACCAAATTCTTGGGACAGGTGTGTGAGGAGACAGCGTGCGGCAGAAATTGCGCCAGCGCCGTTTGCCTAAATTTTCTAAACGTCTACGCATAACATTGTGAATTTTTGAGCATCTTTGTATGCCTCTAAACTTCCGCTCCTTCGCGTTTTCTTGAGACGCGGGGGGGGGGGGTCATTTTTTGTGCCACTCGCTGCTGTGCCGTTTCAATTCTGGGTCGTACCAAACATCGAGGCTTCATCTCCGGTTATGAGAGAGTTAACAAATTCAGGCTCACTTTTAATCAAATGCAGCAATCTTTGACAGCGCAAGACTGGAAGTAGTTTCTGATCCTCCGTCAACAATTTCGGTACAAGCTTCGCGAGAACCTTGCGCATTTGCAGGACCTCGGTCACTATCCCGTGTACCGTAAATGAGGACACGTTGAGGGTGTAAGCAATTTGTCGGATGCTCAGAAGGCTGCCGGAACGCAAAAGTTCGCGCACGCGATGCAAGTTTTCGTCGGTTCTGGTCGTTGTTGGGCGTTCAGAGCGGGGTTCGTTGGCGATCTCCTCCCGGCCGTCCTTGAACACCTTTTGCCACCTCCCCCACTGTGATGTTGAAATGCAGTCGGCCTTCAACGCCTCTTGCAGCATTCGGGATGTTTTAGTTGCATTCCTTCTAAGCTCTACGCAGAACTCGACAACGTATCGCTGTTCAAGCGAAGGCTCCATCGCGCCGTGTTACAAAGTCGAAAAAAAAAAAAACGTTACGAAGTCGAAAACTTCGAAAACGCATGGAAAGACCACAGCACTCACAACGTTGCCCAACCAGTTTTATCGCGCCGCTATCGATGGTCGCATCAGAACAGAATCATGCGCGTTACTTTTATAACGGACTATTTCAATATCTGCATTCCGGAATAGTTTTCTGAGCATCCCTGTCCATCCCTGACAGCGTACCACTTACCGTATGCGCAGACTGTGAGTTCTAGTGACGACTATGCCTATAACGCCAGGCTTCATTTAAGCTCATCAGGGATGGCACTCGCCTCTGCTGCCTCAACCTGTGCGTGCTCTGTGGTTTGTACACGGACCGTTCCACGTAAAATATGTAATTCAATTTTAATAAATATGCCTATCTCTGCAGCCTGTCCTGCTGTTCTCTTTTAACTCATTTAGTGGCTACAATTGGAATCGAATAACCTCAGAAAGCCACTGGAGTGTATGTTTAATGAACGGCTCAGGCTATTGCTAAATATGGGCCAGTCTTCAGTTAGCGTTGACCGATTCGGCCGTTTGATTGCATAAGGCATGGACCATAATAAATTTCTTTAGCTTAGAAACAGTTGCTTAATGTGCATGCTTCTCTATTGATTTCAGTTGCAGGGACGGGTGCGATGAGGTTGCCGAAGATTTCCAGGGTTTCAAGTGTTGCTCGTCAGGCTGGTGAGTAGCGCCTTTTCTTAATAATAGATACACCGAAATTTAAAACTGTCTGTACAACGCAAGTGCAGAGCACAGCAAAAGAAAACGCTTCCGCACTTGTATCGCACGGGAAACAGTTCCTATCCGAGTTTTGTTGTCCTTATTGCGTCGAGGAGAACAATTAATATCAATCGAAACAAGCGTCTCAGTCCTTCACGAAGACACATCCCATTAACAGCGTAAGCCCTAGTCCAGCGCGCTCCCCCATTCGTCTCTCTCGGTTTACTTCTGTTGTTCCTTCTACTGTCCCCTTTTTTCTCCTTCCTCCACCGCTCTCTTCGTTTAACACGAAAGTGTTTTATGCCGGAGTCCACCAAGAAATGAGTGACGTACTTCCGTAACGTATGTGAATCTCTGAAAAAAAAAATGAACTTACATTCACAATGAAAAAAATCCACGCATCTCCACGAAGTGAACCATCACAAGTGTGCGAAGCAGGGGATCGTTCTGTGTTACCGTAAGTCACCCGTGACGTTGCCTACTCATACATGTAAATGAGTGACAACGCGTGTTTATATTTACACACGCGTTGTGATTTATACTCCTTGTTTTTATGAGATTCCTACGCTCCCACGTCGTAGATCGTGAAGAGTTCCGGATTAACTTAGCTAACGCGGATGCTCCGATTCATTATGGTTCAACTACGCACAAGATAAATCTCCCACCGGCACTGCATTGCAGGTCAAGATACAATGTCTATGTATATGCGGTGGCCAGTGAACAGTTGTGCCGCGCGAGCAGTCAGTTTTTCAGATGCGAACAAGCTTATGGCGGGGGCGTTGTCCGTCACTCCTTCCCGCGTCCCGCGTCCCACACTCTCACAACGCATGCGCTTCCCCTCTCTCCTCTGTTACGCTCTCCCTTTTTCTCTCCTCTAGGAATCCTCTACTCTACGGAGCGGCGCGCACGACAGGTGGTGCGACAGCTGCATACTCCGCTGGGTGTTGCACGGTAGTTCCGCGGTATGAAAATGACGGAGCGCGCGCTCCCCATTCTCTCTCCTGTGCAGCGTAGAGTCCATCTGCGATGGAGGCGAAAATGCCAGAGGCCCGTGTACTTTGCGTTGTCAGTGCACGTTAAAGAACCCCAGGTGGTCTAAACTTCCCGAGCCCTCCACTACGGCCTTTCTCTCTTTCACTCCCGTTACCCCACCCCCACGGACGCTTAGCCGTGCTCCCTACATGGGCTGCAGAAATTACCGTCATTTCCTAACCGAACTACAATCAATCAATCAATCACTCAAAGAGACAGATCGCGCGCCGGGAGGCACGCGACGAGAGCGAGCGGGAGCGTGGCTACGACACAACAACGGGAGACAACCCTCGATGCTGAGGAGCTTCACCCCTAAAACAATGCTTCTTGTCGGTTGCCTTTTTTCTGAGGGCCGCATTCTGAAATGCAGTTTGGGGCCCTCAACTGATACCGCGTATTCTCGAACGCTCCTTTCTATGGTGCCTGCACAATGATTCTATGATTCTGCACAAGCTCACGTTTCCCGACGGTGCTGCTAGATGGCGTCCATATCTCACGCAGCGTAGTACGGCCGGCAGAAGACTATCGTCCTTCGACGGAATTTGCACCGAATCACACATATACGTGGCCAATTGTTTTTTTTTTAATGTACACCATACCATCTTGGTCCGGAAGCTCCGGGACGCGCCGTCATTCTAGAATGCTTTCAGCGGGGAAGGATCCAAGAGCCCTTCGAACCAGGCCAAGCTCGTCGTCCACGATGGAGCTCGCTAAAGCACTTTCCCAAAGCTCGGTTGTGGATAGGTAGAGGTTTGGGGGAGTTAGTGGGGAGTCAACTGATCCGCTGATCATGGCCCTTAGCGTCCTGAGCTCTCCGCGGAGCGGTACGCTGCACTGTGTGCTTTTTTATCGAGCGGCTGTGGTAGAGGTCACTTGTCAGTCGCACGTGGAAATCAGTGACATAGACGTCCTTCTGGTGGTGCATCCATAAATAATAATCATTTTGAAATAAAATATGGTTTTCCAAGCAGAGTGTTCTGAGACTGCTTCTTATAAACGAAAGTTGAGCTTAAAACGCATATTTTGTGAAAGCTCTCTGAGCTTGCTTGTGTCCAAGATGGTGCTGAAAAGAAGGAACACTCGTGGGATCAACCCTCAAGGTAACTGCATTGGCAGTCCTTTCACTTCGTTTATGTAGATCTATTGGTAGTTCATTGCTGATTTCAATATACTTTGCGTATGTCGCCGTTGTGCGGCTGTCAGAGTTAGAGACAGCTCTCCCATAATGCAGAGTACATTTGTTCCAAAAAGAAAAATCCCGCCATCTCCACGAAGTGAATGATGATGAGTGGGGAGAAGCTGCAATGCTCATCGGTTAAACCGTGAAACATTCGCCCCAAGAAGGTTTAAAAAAGTTTTGATTTTAAACCGCCTTTACTCGCCCACACACCATATAAAGACTCGACACGTTGTTATGGAGGTGATTGTATACAGACGAAGTTTATTATTTGCATATCGATGCAATTATATACAGTTATATACACGAAGGTTATTATTTACATGATGTAATAATTTACTGGCAACGACAGGAAACTGTCGTAGGAGCACGGCGGTGGCGTTGGCACGGAACTGGTCGTTGTGGACGGAGGCGATGGTGGTGAGGTTGTTGTCAAACCACAAGCGGTCGTATAGCTTACAGCTGTGGCCGAACGAGCGATCGAGGAAGTCACGCTTGAAGCGCGCGTCGCCGGCGCGAACCTCAGGTAGCGACCGCTTTCGGCGCATGGCCGCTGCTTCCCGCGCCCGCTCCGATTCGAGGTTCTCTTGCCGTCGCTTCCGTGCGGCTCCTGCTTCGTGGGCTCTCACTTCGGGATCCGCTTGTCGATGAGCCTGCTTTGCTTCGGCTGCGCGAGCGCTCGCCGCTGCCGCCGTCTCCGGATCGATCCTGGTGTTGGCATCCGGTTATTGCCGACGCTGGCGTCTTTCTTCGGCCTCGCCATCTCCCACCGCGGCCCTTTGGCAGTCGCCTCTCTAGCTAGCGCGCGCGCCCGAGTATGCAGTTGAGACGGAGGAGTACAGGTGTGTGCCGCGCCGCCTTGAGCGGCGGCGCTCCGTCTAGCGGGCGACCTATCAATTATTGCACAGCTGCGCCTTTAGCGGTTGCCTCGAGCACTCGTGTGCACGGCGCGACGAGGGACTTGCCCCGAGCAAGAGGGGCTTCGCCCCTAAATGTTCCCCCCAGGTGGACTGGAACCCACATTCACCCGGGATTTGACGAAAGGAGCTGCAACCTCTACCGACACACCACCGCAACATTGCTAATATAGGGAACAGATGGACTTTATCTGTTCACAATAGCGTTTTACGAGTTGCATTTAACTGCCGCCCGGTTAAAGAAAAAGTGTTTAGTGTCGCGAACTACAGTGCTCAACAAGCAAAATTACTCTCAAAAGAACATCGTCTCCCTAAAGCTGCACGCCTGGATAGCTTTGGCACGGTGCGGGGGTACCGCCACTAGGAACGATAGAAAGAGCGAACCAAACTGTCGTGCGAATTCGCACCGGTAGTCAGTGCTTCGGTAGTGTAAAGGTCGTCGGAAAAGGACGGAAATCTCGGTAGTCCGATATGGTGGAGTATGCGCCGGCACAGGCGCGTAGCCACGTGGCGGACATGCCGAGCAGATGGCGACCATTGTTGAATTCGTTGTACAGCTGGGAACAGGGTATCTGTCAACTGGGAACCGGCTTGACAGGTGTTTGGCAGCCCCAGGGAAACGTGTAGTTCGGGCAGCCTGTAGAGGAATGTCCGTAGTCACCAGCTGAGTAAGATGGGGCTTGGCACCATCTGAGGCCGCCCTGGCTGGTGCTTGGCACCATCGCCCCCCATGGAGCGTCTTTGTAAAAAGCACATGTGAGCAAGGGGCAGAGTGGAGGCCAAGTTTATTGTTCACGGGTTGTTGTCAGCCAGGGTGTTTCATTTCTATACGTTATTTTTGTTGCCAGTGTGGATGGTTGTGCCTGTATATTTCCATGTTCCTTTCGGTGCGTTTCTTGTAGGTGCTAGTTGGTATGCGGGGTTCTGTTTGTTGCAAGGTGTTTGGCACTGACCTCTCTCTCCTCCGCCAAGTGTGCAGTAAAAGGAGAGGGGAGGTAGGAGGAGTGCCCAGTGTGAAAACTTGTGATTTGCTGTCAGGGATTTAGGGGCGGGGCAACCAGTGTTTATAAGGTGGCCCCTCGTTCCTGTCAGAGGGTTGGAAGCGAGCTTGGAAGGCTAATGGTTGGCGAGGACGGAACGGATAGTTCTAGCGAGGACATCTAGCTCGAGTGCTGGTGGTAGCTCCGGTCGCAGGAGCAGCGCTATGCACTGGTCGGCTCTGCCGAATGGAAGCGATCGTTCCACGTAAGTCCTACCAACCGTGGCCAGGGAGCGGATAGTGCTAGAGAGGACATCTAGTACGAGTCCGGGTGGTGATCCTGGTCGCAGGACTGGTGCTATGCACTGATCGGCTCTGCCGAATTGAAGCAACGGTTCCACTTAAGTCCTACACACCGAGGCTACTGTCTGTAAATATGTATATGCCATCTTGGCTATAAAGTCAAGTGGTGTTTGTATGAGAAAAAGGCTGGTCTCCATCCTTCAAGCAGAGACAACGCAACCGACGATGGACGGGCAGTAGGGGAGACTTCCACCCATACTTCTTCACAGCGGCAACGTCAGCTGGTGGAGCTCGGCTCCTCGAGGAAGTGAAGAAGTAGGAGGAAGGAGACGGTGTGAACTGAGTACAAGTTCACCCCACACCAAACCACATTCTCTCGCCTTTTAAGAGAAATTACTGGTAGTCTTCGCGCCTCGACCACCGCGGAAGTTAAGGGCGTGGCGGCATCGACGATACGTGACTGTGCGTTCCTCGGACAAAGAAAGAATGCTGCCACTGCAGAATTTGTCTTGCGTGGCCAGGTGTGTTGAGTTGCGACGCGCACTGCTCCACAAACTCAAGGACGGCCGTCGACAAGCAAATTATTGGCATTTCTTAGCAGTGGACTGCGTTTTCGCAAAGCGATCCTCTGACAACCCGTTCGGTTTCGCTTGCACGGTGTCAGCAGACGCTCATTGTTTATGACAGGTGTGCGCAGAGCTCTGACGCGTGCAATTCAGAGTTTCTGGAGCAATGTGAGTGGTTCGGGAACTTTCCCTCGTGTGCAACAGTCGAGGATCCCTGTGCAGTGTCGAGGTGCCGCTGATGTCTACATGTAACCTGTTTACATGTTCACAGCACTCAAGCCATCTCCCACCCCTCGATTTGCCAGATTGCCTCTTATGCATTCAAAAAGTTCGCGAAGACAGGTTTGACTTTCGTGTTATACCGATTCCTATGACAGAGGGATCAACCACATTTTTTTCTGCTTCCACTCGTTCTCTGTCGCCCTCTACACTCTCTCTTTATTCGCTGTTGCCGTCGTTCGCTTCCTCCTCTTCATTGCCTACTCTTATTCTTCCCCGTCGCCTTCTCCGTGTGTTTCTTGGCTCGGCTTGGCGCCAGCAGACGACCGCCCAAAAGCGGTGTGGTTGGGCTCACTGGTGGCACGAAAAACCGAAGCCGAAAGGCTCCAAGCGGTAGAAAGAGTAGCTAGCAGATGCGTGCTGGCGTTCTGCTGTAGAAAACTTTAACATCGGTATTGGGAGTGATGGGCCCTGTGACCCCACCAGATGGCCCTCAGCCCGGGCTGAATGCAACCTATTGGGCTCTTGCTACGACCCGGTCTTGGACGTCCGGGGCACAGCTGGCCAGTAGGGCATCCCACTTTTGCGAGCTTACAAGCTTCTGGAGTTCTTAGGGCAGTGGGGCGTGCGGTGTTCGAGTAGCCTTTTAGCTTGAGTCTTAGCTATTAAAGCTTATGAAAGTAGTGGTTCCACGTCGCACTTATATTCAAGGGAGATGAGATACCGTGAAGTTCGGTGGAGCTGTAATATTATGACATATATACCGAGGAGACTCTCAATAGCCTTTTGCATTTCAAAGCAGCATTGCAGTAATTTGGAACGATGGAGGTATAGATACGAAATGCGACACATTTCTTGGTGAACTTGAGCCACTTTGACAGTATCTATCTATCTATCTATCTATCTATCTATCTATCTATCTATCTATCTATCTATCTATCTATCTATCTATCTATCTATCTATCTAGCCGGCTACGTCTCGGTGCTCTCCTGGCCGTCTCGTTCACCTGATACACCCCAGCATTTCGGAGGTAGGGTATCAATGTATGACGAATACGAAGAACTCATCTTTATATTACTAAAGCCATATACTCGTCAGCTATGTCACCATTAACGAGAATGCAATCATGTGTGGCTCATCCAGCCGTATTCGGCCCACGGTATGCGTCCATAGGTGTTTGAATCCTATATAACCTAGGTCAACCCAGGACCAACTAAAATATACTGTGAGGTACCGCTTTATTCCAGCCGAGCGCGAGCTACAGCGGGCAAAAACGAATCGGGAAGCTGATGACGATATGTACAGATAAGGAAGATGTACAAGTAATGATGATATGTGCAGATGAATAAACGGCGCCCGCTTGTTGCGCTCACACTAATTCCCCCCGGTGGTGGAAGCGGCCGCCTAGCCGCGCGAAAGCATCACGGGATGCGCCGAATATACGGCTTTAAGCGAGAGAGGTGGACAATCTCTGTCCCACGGCAACGGTGGTCAGCTGGAATACTCAGAGGCGAGATGCGGTAATTAACTGGCGATGTCTGTTCAGTGACAACGTACGGGCCAATAAAACGACTTGTCAGTTTTTCACACAAGCCCGGAACGCGCACGGGTGTCCACAGAAGAACTTCATCTCCAGGGGAAAAATTCACTGCACGGTGAGTAGAATCGTAGCGGGGTTTCCGTATTTCTTGGGCGATGCCGGTGTTGATGCGGGCGCGATGACGGCAGTCTCCAATGCGAGACAAAAATTGTTCGGGGAAAGGAGCTACTGAGTGTACAGGTGGCGAAAGGAACGAGACATCCAGAACGAAAGTTCGTGAACGGCCATAGACGAGGAAGAAAGGAGAGAATCCTGTAGTACGTTGCGTGGCCGTGTTGCAGGCAAATGTTACGAACGGCAGGATTGCGTTCTACTTTGTTTGGTCTGTACTGATAAACATCGCAAGCATGTCCGAGAGCGTAAGGTGAAAGCGCTCCGTTAAGCCGTTGGTCTGCGGGTGGTAGCTCGATGTGGTCTTATGAACTGAGTTTGTGGCTCAGAGAACTTCGGCAAGAACAGACGCGAGAAAAACTTTGCCACGGTCGCTGAGCAGAACGCGGGGAGCGCCATGGCGCAGAAAGATGCTGCGTAAGAAGAAATCGGCGACTTCGGTGGCTGTAGCGGATTGCAGACACGCTGTCTCGGCGTACCGTGTAAGATGGTCAACGGCCGTCACGATCCAGCGGTTGCCAGTAGAGGTCTTCGGAAGAGGGCCGTACAGCTCTATGCCAACGACTTCGAAAGGTGAATCAGGACAAGGAAGAGGCTGCAAAAGGCCTGGAGGAGCATTTGTAGGTAGCTTGCGACTCTGACAAGGCACGCATGATGGAACGTGCTTGGCAACGGCTGAAGACAGGCCAGGCCAGGAGCAGCAACTTCGTATTCTGTCATAGGTCTTGTGGTAGCCTAGATGACCTGCTGTCGGGTGATCATGAGTACCCTCGAGTACCCGACGTTGCAGAGAACGTGGTATGACGGGGACCCATTTGTTGCCATCGACGTGGTAGATGTAGCGATGTAAAGTGTTGAGCTGTAGGCCAGCCTTTGCGAGACAGACTAGGACTTCTTCGAGGCGTTTAAGGTGTTGTGAAAACGTGGTTGAAAATACGACAATGTCAATACATCAGAAACGCTAGGGCTGCGGTAAATAGACATAAGCCGCGACTGCAGGCATTGGACCCGTTACTTCGAGCGGTACGCCAAAGATTTCTGCACTTCACCGCGTGCCTCCAGGATCGTCACCCCACATTCCTCTGTTCAAGCTTGACACAGAACGGCTGCCTCAAAGAGCTCCGTTGATAAATCAAGAAGGAAACAAAGGTTTATGGTGGTATCGAACGCGGGACCTCAAGGTGCCAAGCATGCACGCTACGATTAGGCTACGGCTGCTTCTCCCGTTGTGCATACATAATAAATAAACCTACTGCACCAGCTCTTGCAATGGTGCTCTTATGATAGCACGTCAAGGCGCCGCATAGAGCACAGTTTCTTTTTTTCGAAAAAGCAGATTTCTGTGCTTCGGACTACCGTGATTTGCAACGTATACATCGTACCATGAGATACCTCTCAGTCGCCACGGTACTGCCGACGTTCCTAGTTAATCAAACTTAAGAATACTCATGACTGGGTACGTTCGCTTTGTACAAAAACATTTATCCTAGCTGTAACAGTTCGCTGAATGCCGAACATTTCGTCATAGGCAATTTCATTGATGACTCCTTTATGAAAGCGATTCCCACAGTGCTATTACATAATATTTGGGGCGCGCTAAACCAAATTCACATCTAGAAGCAGCCTAGCTGCTATATATATATATATATATATATATACCAAGGCATCACGGCGAAAAACAAAACATTTATGTCGACGTTGCGACCGCGAGACCTGCCTTTTTCAAGCTTAGTATGCAAATGGTACATACAGGCCCTACAGGACAGTAACTGCAAAAAGAAAGAGAGAGAACCAGGCAGAAGTTGAAAGGGGAAAAAAGGGGGTGTATGGAACAGCAGTGACCGACTTGAAAGCCCAAAGAGAAACAAGAGGTGTATGACGTAGTTCGACGTAGAAGCTAAAGGAGAGAAGGGGGGAAGGAGACGTGCCGGCATCGCCTCTTTAAGTCACGGGAGCAGCGTGCAAGCATAGCTGCCACTCAGCCATTACCAGAGGGCCCAACACATAGCTGCAAGGAAGACGTAATTACCCAGCTGCCAAGAATTCCTATATATATATATATATATATATATATATATATATATATATATATATATATATATATTGTGAAGAAAAGAAAAGCCGCAGGCCGGCTGTTCTATTCCTCGTCTTTTTCTTTTTCCCACTCGCGCCCAGAGCCCGAGCGCTGCTGCTTCGTCTTCCTCGCCTTTGCGCTCCTAGGGCGGGCGCGAAAGATCCGTCGTTCAGCTTTTCCATTACACTATATATATATATATATATATATATATATATATATATATATATATATATATATATATATATATATATATATATATATATATTGTAGTGGGGAGGAACGAACCCACGAAATATAGTGGGATGCTGGCTAGCCAAGAGGTGCGAGCGCAGAGCGCGAGCTGTTGGTGCCGAGACTGACCGCTGCTACCGGACGTTGCTACTGGACGCGTTACTAACCACTGCTACTGGGAGCCAATAAAACCCCTTCCAAAGTGGTGCAGGTGCTGGGTCTTCAAATCTGGAACTCCGAAATCGGAAGCTGCCCATCGCCTAAACGATGCTTGCAGACAACATCCAGCAAGCCCAGCCGACCCAGCAACCCATGGCCCAATATCCGCCCGTCATCGTAACTGGTGCGCTGCGCCAACGCGATCCCCCTTTCTTCAGCGGGGCGGATGACGAGAATGTCGAGGACGTCGATATATATATATATATATATATATATATATATATATATATATATATATATATATATATATATATATATATATATATATATTGTCACGGTGCTACGAAAGGAAGGCGACGATCCCTAGAAAGACTAAGGCGACGCCGTAGTGGGGTAGTCTCTCTCTGGGTCCGCCATTAGGGCTGCGCCGGCGTTATCCTTATTATAAAACGGCCTTCCTATTTAACCCTGTATCTCTGCTCGCTCCTTCGTGGGGGAGGTGCTGGGTACTACACAAGACGGAACTCTGCAGCGGGCTTGTTCTCGGCCGTTCTACCGTGCCGACAGAAGACCAGGACGACGGGCCAGTACGGGCGTCAGCAGCCGCCCTGTCAGCCCCCGCAACGCAAGCACCCGCAACGCCGCCACCGCTAGTCGTACTTACACATCCGCGCGACCCAGGCAATTTCTCCGGTAAGGATACTGAGAACGTCGAGGAATGACTCGTCCTGTACGAAAGCGTCGCAGCGCACAACCAGTGGGAGCCGACACTCATGCTTGCCAATCTTGTCTTCTACCTCAAGGGCCCGGCACGCCTCTGGTATGATACCAACAAGGAATAACTGACAAGCTGGGATTTGTGCAAACAAAAGTTGGGCGATCTCTTCGGCCCACTCGCTGGCGGCAAGTGCACGGCTACGAAAGATTTAACTTGTCGGGCTCAGACGGCCACAGAGTCTTACGTTGCGTATATCCTTGACATTCTAGCTCTGTGCCGTCGCGTCGATTCTAGCATGTCCGAAGCTGACAAAGTGGGCCATATCAATTCAGAGTGCCGTTCGGTCTGTGTAATGCCCCAGCCACCTTCGAGCGCATGATGGGCACGCTGTTGCACAGTTTTAAGTGGTCCATCTGTCTTTGCTATCTCGACGACGTCATCGTGTTCTCTCCGACGTTCGACACACATCTTGAACGCCTCTCCTCTGTTCTTTCGGTCTTCCGTGCAGCTGGACTACAGCTCAATTCGTCCAAGTGCCATTTTGGTCGACGCGAAATTACTATTCTCGGTTACCTCGTCGACGCGTCTGGCGTGCGCCCTGACCCTACTAAAGTTCGTGCTCTACTCGATTTCCCTACGCCGACTTGTGCCAAAGACGTCCAAAGTTTTGTGGGCTTGTGCTCGTACTTTCGTCGCTTTGTGAGAAATTTTGCTCGCATTGCTCAGCCTCTGACCGACCTGCTAAAGAAAGGCGTACCCTTTTCGTGGGGCCCTGAGCAAGCCGACGCCTTTGCACACCTTGTCACCGTGCTCACCAGCCCTCCAATTCTTGCGCACTACGACCCATCTGCCCCAACAGAGGTCCGAACAGATGCTAGTGGGTATGGAATTGGCGCTGTTCTAGCCCAGTGATCAGCGCGGACACGACAGAGTTATTGCGTACGCAAGCCGTCTGCTTTCACAAGCGGAACGCAACTACACCATCACAGAGCGCGAGTGCCTCGCACTTGTGTGGGCGGTGACCAAATTCCGGCCATACCTATATTGCCGGCCTTTCACTGTTACCACCGACCACCACGCTCTCTGCTAGCTCTCGACGCTTAAAGATCCGACGGGTCGTGTAGGCCGTTGGGCCCTACGTCTCCAAGAGTTTGACTACACAGTGGTGTACAAGTCCGGTCGGCTGCACCAGGACGCCGACTGCTTGTCTCGCCACCCCGTCGACACACCCGATTCCAATAATGCAGCTTCTGGGGTCTTCACACTCAATGCTTTTCTGAACCTCGGTGAAGAGCATGAACGTGATGCATCATTGTGCGACGTAATCCGCCGCCTACGCTCTGACCCTGCAGACCCTTCCCTTCGCATGTTTCTCCTTGTGGATGACATATTATACCGCCGAAATATGCGCCCCGACGGACATGAACTACTGATAGTAGTTCCCTCCCATCTGCAGGCGACCGTACTCGCGCAGCTCCATGACTTACCCACAGCAGGCCACCTTGGTATTTCCCGGACGCACGACCGTGTCCGGAGACGATTTTTCTGGCCTGGGCTTTATCGTTCCGTGCGACGTTATGTCAATGCTTGTGAAAAATGCCAACGTCGTAAAAGGCCAGCTCTCCTTCCGGCCGGACTTCTCCAGCCAATTGATATACCACCCGAGCCGTTTTGTCATGTTGGCCTGGATCTGTTGGGACCTTTTCCTACTTCACGGTCAGGTAACAAGTGGATTGGCGTTGCGACGGATTACTCAACCCGCTACGTCATCACACGGGCTATTCAGACCAGTTGCGCTACCGATGTCGCCGACTTCCTCCTGCAAGACGTCATCTTGCACCATGGAGCTCCTCGACAACTTCTTACAGAGAGAGGACGTTATTTTTTGCCCAAGGTTGTCGACGATCTCCTTCGCTCTTGTGCCACGAAACACAAATTAACGACAGCGTATCACCATCAAACGAATGGTCTCACGGAACGCCTAAACCGAACACTTACCGATATGCTGTCCATGTATGTTTCTTCGGATCATCGCGATTGGGACACCGCCCTTCCATTTGTGACGTTCGCCTACAGGTCGTCCCGCCCTGACACTGCTCAATACTCCCCTTTCTACCTTCTCTATGGACGTGAACCGACACTGCCGTTCGACACGCTCCTGCCAGCTGATCTACCGTCCCCCTCTGAATATGCTCGCGACACTTTCGCTACAGCTGCCAAGGCACGCGAAACCGCCCATCGGCGGCTGTCTGAATCGCAGGCAAGACAGAAGTATCTATGACAACCGTCATCGTGAGATCTAGTTCTCTGCGAGTGACCTCGTCCTTCTCTGGACTCCTTCACGGCGTGTCGGCCTATCGGAAAAACTGCTCTCTGTTATTATTACCCCTGTTATTATTACCCCTGTTATTATTAAACTACCCCTGTTATTATTACCCCTGTTAAATTATTACCCCTGCCTTCAAAGCAGCTAGCACAGCCATTTTTGTTGTGGCATGCAGATTTATCTGTAGAGTACACAATGGTAGGAGTGAATTTTCAAATAACCTCATTAAAATTAAAATTTTTAATTTCTCGTTCAATTAGAGCATAACGAAGGTGTGTCTGCAACACTGATATTCAGACTGCTGCAGCCTTGCCAAAAATCATTGAATAAAAGAAAATACTCCTACCATTGTGTAGCTTATATGTTTTAGCATCTAAACATGTGTCAATGGTAGCTCTCTAATAAGGTTATTTTGTGTCGCTGCAGTGGAAAACAAAAGGTAATTAATTTTAATTATTTCTAAAACTAATTGACATACGAGAACCATAATCATATTTTTAAAATCAGCATCAGAAACTCAATCAATTGTGAACTTCTCTTAAAAATATGCGGAAGAGAAATGCCTCACATTTTCAAGAACAGTGTCCCCCTTAAGTCACGGGAGCAGCGTGCAAGCATAGCTGCCACTCAGCCGTTACCAGAGGGCCTAACGCACAGCTGCAAAGAAGACGTAATTAACCAGCTGGCAAGAATACCTTGAATATATATATATATATATATATATATATATATATATATATATATATATATATATATATATATATATATATATATATATATATATATGCAAAAATAGCTCGGGTTGCCGCTAGTTTATAACAGAATTGACGATGCGCCTCTAAATATATATAGTGGGGGTGTGCGCGACGGGAAACTCAGAGTGAGAAACACAACGTTATGTTTATTCCGAGCATCCTTTGACAATGCTGATCTGCAGCAAAAACGTCAGAATGAATATTTTATGTTTTAACTGTGACTTTCTCTTCGAATATTTATCCCGATTGCCAGGAAGAGTGCTTTGAATATATGTATATCTGTTTCGATCTGTAAGCGTGTGAGCTTTCTCTTTGGCTTCCTAGGCAAAGTGGCGAAAGAACAGCATATCGACCCGCACCTAGATAGTAAGCTCGACGTCATGCTGGATTTAGGTAAGTGACTCACGATATTCTAGGCATATCCTCTTATTGCTGGTCGTAATAATAGTACTTTTGACATCATGCAAATGGTATTAAGATGCGCACCTGACTACCGTGTTATTGTTTGTCTCTCTGATTTTTACAGACCCTACCATAGCGGTTGTGCTTCGCGCGCGAGCTTTACCTGCATAGGAACGCTTCACACCCTCCATTCCCATTTACTGCGGTGTAAGGAGGGACATGGTCTTTCCTGGTGGTGGTCATGTCCCTCCTGGTGTAAGGAGGGACATGGTCCTTCTTACACCACAGGGACCCGGTAGGAGGGTCGATAGATGTTGTGTTTCAAATAATGCATTCTGTAGGTCCTTGGGTACCTCAGGAGTACGATAAAATGGCTTTTCTTCAGCTACATCTAATGTTAACATATGCTATACATACGCTCGCAACCTGGCAGACTTATAAGAATAGGACACGTGTGAACAAAGAGTGCGCGTGCTCCGTTCCCGCGCTTCCCTGAAATGGCCCCTTCTTTCACCTCGCGCACATATAATCTTGATTTGAGTTTGGTGTCAAACATATTGATATTGACTACGGCATATTATGCTCCATTCGTTATATTAACACGTATGCATGTTTATGTTCGCGGTAATTTGTCCGTCAGCACCGTGAGATCGCCTTTGAGGGCCTTGCGTTTCCTAGCAGCCGCTAATGCCAACAGCTGAGCCAAAACTGCTCCGCGAGGCCTAGACACGACTGCGCGTAAGTACAGTCAGCTGCGCATGCGCTCTGATGCTGCTTCGTTGCACCCGTGCTTAGCTCCGCCCACCTAACGCAAGGCAGAGCATACGTCTCGTACAGTACAGTGTAGCAAGGAGTGGGAAAGCGAAGTGAAGGTGAGAAGGAAAGAAAGGGGGATGGGATGGAAAGGGAGCTGAGAGTGAGGAGGAATTATTTGAGGGTTAGGAGGAGGGGACAGGGTACAGCATAGAAAAGTCAGTTTCTCCAGAAGGGCGAGGCACTGAATGCGATAGCAATGCATGTTGCAATATGCGAAGACTAGCAGCTTTAGGCGCAATCTGAACTGTAGTCAACGTTGGCTTATGAAGTAAGTGTAGCGTACATCTCCATGAACACTCATCATCATCATCATCATCGTCTTCCACCACCGCGCTAACCGCACCGCGCCTCTCGCGGAGCTCATGCCGCGTGGCTCGACGTCGCGAGACACGGCGACAAAAAGGAAGGCGCTCACGCTCTCGGCCGGACGAGACGCTGCAGCCTGCTGCTCCGCTCTGCATTTGTTCGTACGACGGCACGGCCTACGTCGGCCGCCGTCACGGCTCTCGCTCCTCCTTCGCTACAGTAAGCATGCAGGTGTGCTTAGGCATGACTAGACTCGCACGAAGGAATAAATGACCACGACGTGTCACTCGCAAAAGGGTGGTATTAATGAGAAACAGCGCCCGTGGGCGCCGTCAAAGATTATTTACGTTTTATGTTGGTCCTATACGGTCAGCATTGCGTGCGTACCACGCTGTGAGAATTGAGCAGAGGAGAAAGCGTTCACTTTATGGAACGGGCGAAGATAGCACACACAAAGGTAGAAAACGAGCAGCGGCCTCGGCTCGCTGTCGACCTTGTAGGCCGCGATGCGAGCCAGAGTAGATCACACTGCACCCAACTGTGGACGCACAGTCCGCACACATGCGAGCAGTTGCTGCTGCTGCGGGCTCGAATGTACTTTGAATGACAATGCTGCATTGATTACGTGAGCGGTAAAGCGCGCCTTGCATGTTCCTCCAAAATCACGCAATGCAATGTCACGTGACATGTTCTCGCCAACATCGGGTAACGCAATGTCACGTGACATGTTTCCGTGATATCATGAAACGCAATGCCACATGAAGTTTCCACCGACATCACGTAACCAAACGCCACGTAATGTGTTCGCCCAACATCACATAACCGACTGTCACATGAAATGTTCCCACCATGATCACTTTAACGCAGTGTCATGTGACATACTCCCTCAATGGCACCTAACCCAGTGTCACATGATATGCTACCCCCAATATCATGGAACGCAATGCCCCGTCACATCTTCCCGCCTACGTCACGTAAGGCAATTTGACGTGACATGTTTCGGCCAACATCGCGTAACCTAATGTCACGTGACATGCTTCCACGGAAATCACGTAATGAAATGACATGCGACATATTCCACTAAAATCATATAACCTAATGTCACGTGACGTGTTTCCGCCAGGATCACGTAACGCAATGTCACGCGACATCACCATCGTCGTAATCATTAGCCTGTGTACACCCAATGCAGGACAAAGGCTTTTCCTGTAGATCTCCAATTATCCCTGTCCAGTGCTAACTGTGCCCAATTTATAGACGCAAACTTCCTGACTTCATCTGTCCACCCAACTTTCTGCGCCCCCTGCCAAGTTTGCCTCCTCTAGGGATCCACTCGGTTACACTTAATGACCGACGCTTGTCTTGTCTTCGCATTACATGGCCCGCCCACGTCCATTTCTTCTTCACAATTTCTATTAAGATGTCCTTAACACACGTTTGTTTGCTAACCCACTCCGCTCCTAATGTTAAACGTACCATTTTTCGTTCTACTGATCGCTGCGTTGTCCTCAATTTAAGCTGAACCCTCTTATTTAGCATCGAAGTTTCCGTCCCGCACATGAGTACCGGTAAGATGCAGCTCTTACTCATGTTCCCCTTCAGAGACAATGGTAAAGTACCATTCGCTATCTGAGAATGCTTGCTAAATGCAATCCAAGTCATTCTTACTCTCCTAATTATCTCAGCCTCATGGTTCGAATCAGGGTTCACTACGTAACCTAAGTAGACATATTCACTTACCACTTCCTAGGGCTCGCTACCTATCTCAAACCGCTGTGCTCACCTAAGGCTATTGAACATTACTTTAGTTTTCTGCATATTAATTTTCAGGCGCACCACTCTACTTTGCCTGCTTAAGGTCAGTAATCATCATTTGTAATTCATCTCCAGGGTTACTCAGCAAGGCGATGTCATCAGCAAATCTGAGGTTACTGAGGTATTCACCATTAACCCTTACATCCACCTGTTCCCAATCCAATGTTCTAAATAGCTCTTGTAAACATGCTGCGAATAACATTGGAGAGATTGTGCCCCCTGTCTTACGCCCTTCCTTATAGGTATTTTGGTGCTGTCCTTATGGGGGACTATGATGGCTGTGGAGCCGTCATAGATGTCTTTCAGTATCGTCTACGCCCTGATTGCGCAATGCCTGTATGACTGCTGAGGGGAACATGTCACGTGGCATGTTTCCCCAAAGTCACTAACGTAATGTCACGTGACATGTTGCCGCCAAAATCACGTGACGCAATGTCACGTGACGTGTCTTCCAACATCACGTCACGAAATGTCACGTGGCATGTTCTTGCCGAAATCACGTAACACGATGTCATGTTCCGCGAACATCATGTAACGGGACGTCATGTAACATGTTTCCTCCAACATCACGTAACGCAGTGTCACGTGACATGCTTCTGCCAACATCACGTACCGAAATGTTACGTGACATGCTTCCACGAAAATCACGTACCGAAATGTCACGTGACATGGCACACCAAAATCACATAATTCAATGGCACCTGACACGCTTCCGCCAAAACCACGTAACGCAATGTCACGTGACATGTTCCCTGCAAAACGACGTAAGGCAATGTGACGTGTCATATTCCCCCAACATGCAGGGCATGACGGCGACGGCAACGGGAATAGCCCGTCGAGACTGTCCATATAAGTACTATCGCAACAATAGTGTACGGTACAGTGTAGCAAGAATTGAGAAAGGGAAGTGAGGATGTGGAGAAGGGAAAGGAAGATTGTAATGCCACCAGATGCGCTGGACCCGGTCATTGCAAAAGTCACAACAGTGATGATGTGAGGTGGAAGCAAAAAGCCATTAAGGATTGACGAAGGCTTTCACCCCATTTTGATAGGACTAGCTCATCGATGTATTATTGAAAACGCTTCAGACTAGGCATACAACATTAATGCGCAGTGCTGCCAGCAATTGAAATTTTGTACAGTGATATACCTTGGAAACAAAGTACCTACAGCAATCTTATAACAAAAAGTATTTCTGAATTTTCATTGCAATTTGTGGCATCAGACTGTACCCAAAAATATCGTGTTAGCGCCAGTGTGAAGCACATTCCGGTTCACAAATATGAGTTCTTCAAGGCTACTTGGTAAAGGGATTCGGCTAAACGTGGTGCGAATTTTGCAAACGTCGCTGGCCAACGGTGATGAAGAATTATGAAAGAATAACTCACAGTGCAGCCCGAGGCTTGCTCGCTGGGCAGTGCAAGTTTTTTGCACAAAAACTCTTGTCTCGAACTTTTTGATTCAAACGTTCATTTTTGTTGTGTATTCGTTGTCCTATATTTTAGAATATGAAGTTTTCTCCTTTTTGCCATTTTCGTTGGTATAAAAGTCAATGTTGTTGATGTATCTTTAGCTCCGAGCCCCAGTGATATTGATACATCCGCTGAAGCAACTGGATATACCGGTAAGTATCATTGCTATCCCACTTTTGGCAAGAGTAATAGTCTGACTATAACGTTGATACTTGTTAGGAAAGTGACTTGTCTGGCTAAAGTTTGAGGCTATGTGCGTTTGCTTATCTTTAGTAGGCTTTCCGGATGATTACTGTTCTTGAATATATACTTTGAAGACTTTGAAACCACCTATACAGGGAACTGCACAAAGGTGCCTCCTTGAACTGAAATAATGCTTAAACGCGATAGCACAGTGCACTGCTATGAGCATACGTCCTACACATAACATATATTCAGATGGTGCTATGGATGGTTTCTCGTACATGGAATAGATGTCGCTTCTTTATAATGGCCGGGTGCTCAAAATGGCGCGGCATGAGCGTCTACCGCACTTAGGCAAGCCCTCGCCCCTGTTTGAGTAAGAATGGCACGAATACGTGGGGTAAATAGATTCCTTCTTATAGCACTGCTGTGTGCGAGTAGTCTCATATATGTGTATTTCTGTTAATCAATATCGTTTTAATGATATTTGTGGACTACTCTAGCACTCTATATTCCTGTATGGGATGCACTTCTCGCGCTAATGCTAATATGGCAAAGCTTCAGGTTAAGAAGTAAATTTACTCTTTTGCGCATGGAACCTGCACAGTGAAACATATATTAAATGCGAAGCATTTCTTAGCGAACTTCGGCGAGTTTCAGCGTATCTATCTATCTATCTATCTATCTATCTATCTATCTATCTATCTATCTATCTATCTATCTATCTATCTATCTATCTATCTATCTATCTATCTATCTATCTATCTATCTATCTATCTAGCCGCCTACGATTTTGTGCTCTCCTGGCCGTTTCGCTAATGGGATGTATGCGAAAATTGGTATGGCACAACATGACGGCCTGACGAACATAAATGGCAGGTCATAACATGAAAATCATGACATGCGTGTCATGAGCGGCATGATTTACATGTCACAGTCTTGGTGCTCTCCTGGTCGTCTCGTTAATGGGATGTATACAAAAATTGGTATGCCACCATATGACTGCATGGCGAACATAAATGACAGGTCATAACATGAAAACCATGACATGCATGTCATGAGTGACATGATTTACATGCCACGCGTTTCGTTAACGGGATGTATACGAAAATTGGCATGCCACGAGATGACTGCATCACGAAAGTAAATGACAGCTCATCACATGAAAATCATGACATGCATGTCATGAGCGACATGATCTACATGCCACGATCTTGGTGCTCTCTTGGCCGTTTCGCTAGTGGGATGTGTAGGAAAATTGGTGTGCAACAATATGACTGCATGACGAACATAAATGACAGGTCATAACATGAAAAGCATAACATGCATGTCATGGGCGGCATGATTTACATGCCAGGCGTTTCATTGATGGGACATATACCAAAATTGCTATGGCACAACACGACAGCATGACGAACGTAAATGACAGGTCATAACATTATAATCATGACACACGTATCATGACCGGCATGATGAGACAACAATGGAAATCCATTTTACGTTCCTTATGCGTGCTTCGCATTTCCTTGATTCCCACTGCACGTGGGATCTGCCAATTTTTCTTACTTGAAAATAGCGCCACTGTTCGATGTTTCTTTTTCTGGTAACTTTTGGCTCCGCGCCCTCCCCTCTCCCTCTCTCCCCCCCCCCCCAATCCCTCACCTTCTTTTTATAAATCTGAACGTTCGCATATTAATCGAAAATATATTTTCATTGCTAAGGCTGATCACCTCAATCTTCAAAGGGACCTACACATGGTGTTAAGGCAGTCTTTGTTAGACGAAGCGCCAGTTTGCTCATCTTGGCGCTTTATCCTAAGCCTTGTGTGCGCCTTATTTTATCGTTCAGGCATACTAATTCTTTCATTCGTTCCTTCTTCAGGAGCTGGGATCTCGGGTGATGCAGTGTTCATAGACATCCATACAACACCGACACTGTGCGGTAACTGCAACTGCACGTTTGTTTGGAACAAACACGATTATAAGAAAGAGTTAGGATGCACTTCAACGGTAGAAACGATGAAGTGTTCGTGCCCTAGCACAGTGTGTACGATGCAAGTTATTGAGAGATGCCTCTCTCATTTAGTCGCGGGAAACTGCGCAAGGGCTGCCATTACAATTTGTCCCTAATGAAGAAATAAAGTTACTGTTATCTACCGATTCATATGAATTATGTTTCGCTTACTTCGAAGGAAGCTTTATGAAGAGATGCCAGTTTTCTGCAATCTAAGCAAGACGGAAACTCCCGTTGCGACAGGCGGTACGTCAAGCTATCGCCGCTTCAGGCTATCTGTACCCAGCACTGGCGCTGAAGAAAAATTGTGTCCGAGCCAACCAAAAGAACAAACAAGATAATCGCAATCTGCGCCAAGAGCCATGATCTCATGAGAAGCTATCACCACTTGCATTCCGTCCATCTTGAAGGAAAGGTCTTCGCTGCTTTCGCATATGTTTAATCGCCTGAGGAGTCAGGTTATCCGCGGAACCTCAACCCCCGAGAGAGGTGCCCGATGAATTACCGGACGCTGTAGTCAGTGACAACCCGGACCTGTCAATAATTCCTGCCCTAAAAATTGACGACACGAGGTTATGTTTTTCGGCACAGATGGTGCTCTTTGAACTCTTCACTACGGGTGGCATAGTTCCGTCGTGAGGTTCAAGCGCCATAAAACGTTGTACTAAATTACACGCTTAAGCGAGGGCGATGCTTTTGTCATGCTGATAATCAGAGGGACATGCGCTACTGTCTTCACGCTTTTCTGAAACATCCCCAAAATCTCTTGTATTCAAAGACCGTGCTTATGTGAGTGCTCACAATAAATAAGGCTGCAAAACTTTCGCACCGCGCGTGGATGGGTACTCCGGCGTGCACGTAACCAATTAGTAAGTTGTTGGCAGGGCAGACTGCCAGATTTGTCAATCTATGGAGCGTACAGTAACTCATGTCGTACAGTGAGTCTTTAAGGCAGAATCCTGTGCGCTGTGGTAGGAGTGAGAGCCCCATCAATGACGAAACGCACGCCATGTTTTTTGAAGGCGAGCGTGGATGACGTGGTGACACCTGGACCACGTGGTGAGACCTGTCGGCGGACTTTTGCAAATCACCCCCTAAATATGAGGGCGATGTCGTGCCTCCGCGATACTGAACTGCTTGCTGCGTGGCGGAGTATTGCGGAGGCTCAGCCCTACAGTTTTAAAGACGATAGTGTTTCTTGGGATACTTGAACGCAGCAATTTTGGTCTGTCTGTCTCTCTGTCACACCATTTAGCCACCCGGCCAAAGTTTAAGCACTTGCCTAATGCCCAGCCATCTTGAACTCGTAGCTGCGTTTATACTTGTGAGCATTGTCGATCAAAAAGCAAATATTACGCACATCTGAGGCGCAACATCAATACGTAAGTATTACAGGGTGTGTTCCTTTACTAGAAAATACACAGACACGTAATTCTAAAGGCCTTAGTGTTTCTTAGGCTGCACTATAAATGCGACGCTACGCACGAAAAAGGGCTCTGCCGACCAAGGAGGTTTAAAAAGAAATTTTAAAACCTCCTTGCTGCCGACGATCTGGTGCTGGAACCTGGCAGTTGCCCAGGGATTCTGCACAAGCTCATATTTCCCGACGGCGCGGCCAGATGGCGTCCATATCTCACGCAGTGTAGTGCGGCCGGCAGAAGACTATCGTCTTTCGACATTTGCAGCGAAGCACGCAGATACGCGGCCAATTTTTGTATTGTGGCGAAGCAACCGATGGCGCTCTTCCTTCTGGAAAACTGTCCATTTCGAGCGAGACGCTGCAGGAGGAAGATAAGTTCGCGGTGTCATATCATACCGACAATGCGCCACAAAATGCATATTGCGCATCACTCTGTGAATTTTTCATGGTGCATTGCGTTCATTGCCGTCTGCTGTCGCTGAATTTCATAAACCTGCTATTAATCGTTACTCCCGAACGATGCGTTGACTGCGACTAAATGTAGTTTGGATTGCCCATACATACCACGATCGGTCGGTACTTCGTCGGTTGTAGCCCTTTCTCGCCGACGACGGGGAGCATAAGCAAGCTGACCTTCCTTATAAAATGCTTAGAGTACTCTACTCACTGTAGCAAGTGCACAATTCTATAGCAACCAAGAGCCAGCTTCCGAGCAGTCTGCCGCGAAAAAAAAACACAAGACTTTATACAGTTTATAAGTTGGCGTACAGTTGTTGTTGGGACAATGTGACCGCGAACGGAACACCTTGCATCGGGAGCTGACAACGGTTCTCTTCGTTTATTTTCTTTTCTTTTTGCGCTTTGGCAGCGTTTCCGACGGCCAAAGCGGTGGTTGCATCCGCAGTGATAACCAAGGATCGAGAATGCAATGCGAGGCAGGCGCGTTAGTGGCGCTGCGCATACTGAGATGTGGCCCGTTTCAAACTGTAGATGTCACTCGTGCAGTTCCGAGCACAGACACTCCGTCGTTCTAGACATGAGACTTCACTACTGCACTTCGAATTTTATTTTGGAGTATTTATTGACTTTTTTTATTGTTTGCAGACAAAACAGGAAGGACGCCTAAGACCTGTCTCTTACTTGCAAACTTTTGTGTATTTTCGGTCAGTGCGTGCTCATGTCCTTCCCTTGCGAGCATTCCGGAGCAGATCGAGACAATGCGATATGCGGCGCGACTACGAAGGGGTGACGAAGTTTGCGCGCGTGCACAAAAACACGTTGAGCGTACGCTCATCGCTGCAGGCCATCTATGCTGTCGCTACACTTCACTTTTTAATGCTGCTGCATAGCGCCTATGAACCTTTCAAAAGCACACCCCCTCAGCAAAACGAAGGAGGAATGTACATGTCCAACCAAATTGTGCTGCTTAATGCTGGTCTGGTATTACAGCAATAGGGATGGTCGATTAGATTTTCTAATCGATTAATCGTTAATCGTCCGCCGATTTAGCCTTTCATCGATTAATTGCTTTCGCTGTGGTGCTTTAATCGATTAATCGAAATTTTTTATAAGTGCTTCAGAAATGATGCCTTGTTGTTTGAGAGACGTTGCTTGTGTTTGATATTGACACAAATATTTATCCGACGCGCTAGAGATCACATGTGCGCATTAGCGGCTGCGTGAAAATTCGCACTTTCGCCCACTGAACACAGCGAGCCCGTCGTCTTTGGATGTAGTCAAGGATCCAAGATTCCTGGGCGGCCATGATCCACGGACGACTCGGCAGCAGGTCGTATTTCCTCAAAGTCTGCCGACTAGAGAGAACGAAATCGGAGGTGCTTTCGGCGACCACACTTGTTGGAAAGTCGCACGGGAAACATGCAGTGTGGCCGAGGGTGAGGAAATCTCGAGAAAGGTTAAAAAAGAAAGAGACGAGGAGGAAAGGAAAGTTAAAGACGCTCGCTCTTGTAGGGACGGCAACATTTCTCGGTTTGTTCATTAGATGTTGTGGAAGCGCTCGATAATAACCACGAACTGACGTGATCTCTTCCTTGAGGTCACTCATGCGAGATTGCACAGCAACATACTGGTCTCAAACAGGCCACCAGTGCAGGCATATGTGGGAAATAGAGTGACACGAGTTTTTCCTCCCGGCTATATAGAATAAACGGCAGCTGTGCCAGTATACTGCACAGGTGTCGCCTGATCGCCGAATTAACTCGGCGCTGCGCGCACCTTTTCAATCGCGCCTACAGCTCGAACTGTGAGCTCTGTCTAATGTATCAGAGATAACAACACATAGTATTCCGCGACTGTCCTCCATTCGTGCCACAGCAGTAGAGGGCGGCCTCTAGGCTGGCTGACATGGGAGTACAAGCAATAGATGAAAGCTGGGGGTTACGTAATCGATTAATCGAATAGCTCTAATCGATTAATTCGATTAATTCAAATGGAGAAGTCGATGACGATTAATCGATTAATGGTATGCATTTAATCAATTAATCGATTAATCGTTCATCGATTTTGCCATCCCTATACAGGAAATCTACTCGTCAACAGCTTCAAGGCAAAAATTCCACAACGTTTATCGCCTGGTACGGGATAGTTTAATAGAATGTTCTAAATTTCTTATGGCAAGAGCTCGTATATTTTTCACAGCTATGGGCTTGTAACAAATTATTTATATGTCGGACACTTTCCAGTTTTCTGAACGCCACTCAAGGAGGAAGCTTCTTGCTCTTTATCCCGTTCTTTCTGATTTGGAATGATGTTATCTATTGTTAAAGAATACATAGCATTCCTAATATCGCTTCTGCTCAATTTGCGTAAAACATTGGCACCAAGGCAGACATTGCGACTTTTGGCAAATTTTTGCTTGAACTCTGGCTACTTTTCAAATGTGCCCAACATCAATTCTCTCCATGGTGATCATTGGTACTTCGTTTACAATCCAATGTAAAAACGGGCTCATGACCCCATTTAAACGCTCCGTAGGGCCGTTCCAATAATAACATGTGTTTCCGTAAGACTCACACGGGATATATGGCAAATATACGATAGATATATATGGAATTTGTCTGGAAACATACGGAATTATTGTACGGAATTATTGAAATATGGAACGGAACGTTTCAGTAGGGTGGTTCTCTCACCGTTTACCTGAAGGTTTGGACCTAACCTATGACTTATAGAGCTACTTCGAGTTTCACGCGAAGGGCGCTTGCTTTAGTCCGGAATATTTCTCAAAAATTCCTCTTGAAATTGAAAAAAAGATTACTGACACAGGCAACTAAGCACGTCTTTATTGTATAATATTCATCACGAAGGACTCCTCGATAGATGAATTTTACTTGTACGTGGCAATTACGTTCACGCATTCCATGATTTTGTCAGAGGTGCAGGTGCTGCACTTGCATGTATATAAAAATTTAGCCCTCGAAGAACAGCCAATCCCTAGTCCGTAATAAGCGGCGTTCCAAGGTAAATTGCAAGTGCATGCACTGCAGTCTCTGCAGATATGGGTGACTTGAACCATGAATGGACAACCTGAGATTCTTGGTCCAGCGAAAAGGCAATCAATAATAAAGACTGAAGTACTTATATTTTGTTTCCCATGCCACAAAGCGAATACACGGAGGCTCAGTAAAGCTTTATATAACGAAATACGAAGACGAATAGCGCACCCGAATATATCACTTGTTAGAACGTAATGACCGAGCTAACTGAAGAAGCCAGCGCCCGTTGCCGTTGCCACGACCGTTACACAAAACTCACCGTGTGTGTTCTAGGTAAGAGCCGTGCCGCTGCTCATGCTAGGCGCCCCTTCGTTTTCTTTATTTCGCAACACCGTTTTCCTGCAAAGTATATTACTGGCATTTACGTCAGCTACCACTTTAATTGTGAACATTTTCTTTTACAAACTCCTTGCTCTTTACGCTCAATAAAAAGTATTAGCTCAACGTAAAGTATTAAGGATGTTCACATAATCAACGTCGTATGCCAATTTCATCATAATGCATGTGAGGCTCATAAACGGCATGGGCTTCCGACAGTACGAACGCGAAGCGTCAAGGCGCTCGTCTCTCAAAAGATCGCCGTAGGCTTCCATCGTAAACAATCAGCTCGATCTGCCTCTACCACTGCAGTAAGCCGAACCAACATACCGCCCAAGCCTTCCGCCATGGTGCAGATACTTCAGAGAAATACATTCAATTTCTAAATGTAGAATCTCTCAATAAAATTAGAAGCTACAATTTCACTAACACCTAAACACGTGATAGCTCGGACTGTATCTCTGTTTCGACGAAGCTGTTGCGAGAAAGCTTAATTACGTTACGACGAAACTCAAACGTCTCCAGCATTTAATAAACAACGCGTTAACGCAGCGCCTGTGCTCGTGACATTGGCATAGCGTGCGAAGCTTGCACAACTCACGGAGGTCGACAAAAGCAGCTGTGATGACAGCGCTAGGGCGAAATGCGCCGCAGCTCGCTTTTCATACTCGTGTTATTGACACGGTACCGCCGTTCTAGTGCCGGGCGCACTGCGCAGCCTTCCGCACCGGCGACTACTGATGGGGCATCTACGTCAACTGTCACCCTACCCCGAGGGAGGCCACACAAGACGGAGGTAGGCTGTGCACTAATAAAAGAATGAGGCGCCATGACATCTACACAGTTATGTTGCTCAAGATCATGGTAAGCGAACGAGAACGCGATGTCAACCGGTCACAGCAGTGCTATCGCGTTCCACTCTTAAAGGCGAAGCTTAAGCCTTTCGCCATTTTTTTACCTCAGGTTCTTTTACATCCATAATTCTTATCCTTTGTTGTTTCCTTGCTTTTGGTCTTTGTATGCTTCATTTTCGATATCAATATTACAGTGCTGAGATTGCCGGCTCTAACTTGACCTGTTTTTATATCGAAATAAAGAACAACGCTCTTAAACATTATTGGCTAAGCAGCAGAAAACGACGCCCTGCCATGGTGATCGAGTGGCTATGGCAATCGGCTGCTGATCCTAAGGTCAATCAATTTGGACTGTATAAGGAACATGCCGTCGACGGCAACCGTGGAAACCCGTCGAGACTGTCCATATAATTGCTATTGCAATAAAACGAATCTGCTTCGTTCGTCATACGACGTCTAAGCAATCGAAATAGTCCGTGTGTGTGAAACGTAAGTTCATTCCGCAGTATTCTTTATGAATAATAGTCCAAACAGCGGTTTTCCTATGTCCTCCATTGGTCTCAGGAAATATGGTTGTTTCGGCGTATGCTAAACTTTGCACTCCCTCATGGTGGCCACGTGACGGCGCTGCTGCAAGGACACATTGAGGCAAGGGAAGCCCAGAGCAAAATAAGGTTTGAAGAGAGGCTAAGGAATATGAAAGCGAGTAGGTGGGCAGGGAAGGTGTTGCGTTATTTATATAGAAAGAGCGTTGACACGCAGTGGAGAAGAACTAAGAGGCTCACCAGTAAATATACGGCTCTAAGAGAATTGACAACAAAGAGCGCAAAGGGAAAAGTCAGAGAAGCGGAGAAGGTTTACTGGATGGCAGCGATGGAAAAAGAACCGATTCTGAATAACTACCGAAAGGACAAAAACGAAATAAAGAGGGAGGTATTTTGTGATAATTCAAGAGGAAGCGCTTTAATGTTTGAAGCGAGATCGGGCTGCCTTAGAACGCGTATTTATAAAGCGAAATTCAGTAAAGAAGAGGAAAAATGCACATGCTGTGAGGAAGATAGGGAAACGACGGAGCATGTTCTGATTGAATGCGGAAATATCCACCCAGGTGTACGTTTGGACACTATACCTACATGAAGCCTTGGGTTTTAGGGAGAACAACGGGAAGGTGTACATACACGCAATTGAAATAAGTAAGAGGCGGTTAGAATACTGGTGGCAGAAAACTAGACAGAACGGACAAAAATAATTATAGGGAAAAATAAGGACTTACTGCCATAAGGGGCAGAGAACTGGGCTATGAATTTCCGTTTTTGCTATAGTATGATCGATTTAATTAAAGTAGGTTTAAAAGGCATGAGGACAACTTAGAGAGAGAGAGAGAAAAAAAAAGTTCTTGAATTTTTTTTTTGCGAGCCTGGTGGCGCACATGTCACCGCCCCGTTACAAAGGGGACGCTCATAGCATCCATCCATCCATTGAAAGTACTCCACTAAATCTTCGAATGTACCATGGCTCCACGCGGGGAAACATCTTTTCCTAGAAACCAAACATTACCAGTTTATCAAACGCAACTAACGTACTTGTAATTTATTACTAATTCATGAACTCGCACATATACAGTAAATGAGCGTGCTCTTTCCTCATGGATTGCTTTTTATAACCATGACCAGCAAATTATTTTACCAGTGCTATTTCAAACAGTGGTTTTTGAGTTCTTCCAGGGTACTCTTCTTAAAATATTCGACCAGGCAGCTTACGTTGTTCGTTGGACGTATGCTTGCTTCTGATCGAAGTATCCCAACGACTCAGGCATGGGCCCTAATTTCAGAAACTAACCCAGGAGCTGTATGAATGTATTATTATTTCCTCTGTGTTGGTCTGAGAAGAAAAGTTTTTTTTTTTTGTTATGGGAAATAATTTCTCCAAGCGCACTCGGCAGTTTTTTATTGGTAGGAACTCACTTTCCGAACTGCAGCTTTTGAAGAACCACTGGCGAATGATACGGCATATTTTCGTTCTTTTCATTTGTTTTTATTTTGACATATTTAATAAGCATTGTGTTTGCCTGCATCTTGGTATATTCGGATAGTGCAAAGACAATAAGTGTCACGAGGTAGCGAAAAAAAATCGCTGAAAAATTTCCCTCTACTGATAACAATGGCCAATTTCAAATTTGAGAATCCAAATGTGTTCGAGCTCAAAGTGTACCCTTCAAGCAGAACTCAAGTCCACCAAACCCCCTGCCACTAATAAAAGCACTAAGAGTGAAAAAAAGAAAGGTATGATTTGAAGACGCATACAATGGGTGCCCATGTGACAGATATGCTGTGACGGATAATGCCATGTGAAAGAAAAGATTTCTGCTCGCAGCTTCGACAATCTCTCGCTGCGACAACCAACGCCGGAGCACCGGCGATGTCACTCAGCCTCCTGTGCGGGACAGCACGGAACGTGTGTCATAGTGCGACATAAATCAGTATCAGTACCAAATTTAGAAAATGCTAAAGCTTCTTTCTTTTCTTTAAGATTGGAAAACGGTAGTGTGGCAGTTCCCTGTTCCCACAGATTCACAAGACGCAGTGCGCCCCTAATGTAGTGGTTATCACCTTGCGCACTGGCATGCCTCTACGGCGCTCGCCTGGTATGGCTGGAACCTCGGCCAGTTGCCTCTCGTGGTATCTGCCGTCGAGGTTGGCAGAATCGCTCCTATAACAGCGAGGCTCTTTAGGGGCCCGTCATATCCATCGTCCCCGATGACACGCAGAAGGTAAAAGCTGACCCGCACTCATTCCCTTCACCCACTGCGCACACTGTTACGTGAGAGTGACCATGCGGAGAGCAATATAGAAAGAAAGAGCTGAAACGAGAAGGGAAAGATTCGGCTGCGTAGAAAGTAAAAGCGCACCCTCGCTTGTTCTGATCCCACTGTTACACGACAGGGATAGTGATAGTGATAGTGCTGCGTGATAGCGATAGTGAAGAAAAAGAAATAGCCAGTGGTCTGGGGTTAGGCAGAAGGGAAAAACGGGCCCTCGCGTGCCCTCCGACCCAATAGCGACACCCTTGTCCTAGACCGCTCCTACGCGACAGTGATAAAGGTAGTGGTAGTGCCACATGCTAATGATAGTTTACACCTTTTCCTCAGCTCCGCTGTTTACGCAGATTGCACAGGCGGTGAATTCGCCAAAACTTTTTGTTATTCCTTCCACTTAGTGACTTTTTTTTTCTCACGGCTGATTTCGCCCGCCGATTATTTTGTGAAGCGAACTTGTCAATGCGATCGCGTTATAACTCGCTTGCGGGAATTAGCAGAATTAGTAGGAAGTGCTAGGCAAACACAAACGATATAATATTTCTGATAGCAAAGCCTCGCTGTGCGTGCTTTATCGTCTCGGATGGGGGGCTATGGAATAGTGTGTATGGATACGAGAGAGTCCAGGTTACGCGTCTTGAGCAGTGGGATGGACAGGCGGAGCAAACAGGGAACTGAACGATGCTCCAGGGGAATGCGACGTGGATCTTGTGGATCGAATGCACCTCCCGCCACTTTGTAGGGCGGTATTGCGGCAGCTATGTGAATGCCTTTATTCTGAACGAAGATTAAGCTCGCAGTGATGATCATGCACAGGGGTGAAGAAGGCGAGGACTGAGTATTACGCTCATATGGTATTACTATCGCTCTGGCTTTGTTCGAAATCGCTAGAGTAGTATAACGAACGACGCGTGTGATATGCACATGAGCGCACCGTTGTGGGCCTCCTTCGTCGATAAAAAAGATGTCTGTGAACGTAAGCAGCCAATACAGTGCGGCACTGTGAGCCACATTATGTACAGCCGACAATAGCGGCCAGACGCGCGCACTTCTACCAAGTTTGCACTAAGACGTGGATGCTTATTGTTACGCCTTGTTGAATGCCAAACAATTCGGCAGAGGCAATTTCCTCGCCGACTTCTTCGCATGAAATCAATGCGTGGAATGCGTGGGATCTGTTGGATTTCTTAACTTTGTAGCTTAACTTTGTATCCTTTATATCTCGGTTTGGCGACTGCGCGAGTTTTTGACTTTCTAAGATTTAGCAATCGAAAGGACACAAAGTGAGGATCGGTAGGCAGAACAAGCGATTTATCAAGGTCTTTCGCGAGGCAGTCACAACAGCTGTTCTTGCTTTGGCACAGGAAGAACAGGTGTTGGATGACTCCAACAAAGGAAGTGCGCGGGAGAAATACAGCACACAGTGTAACAAACTTGGTGCTCCCCGCAGCTGTATTACTAGGAGGTATCGAATGGCAAGTTGAGCGCATGTTAACGTAGCGGCGCGATGCTTCATCACTAAAACCGAGAATGTAGAAGCTCATTGAGGGGTTCCGTACAGCGTTAATCACCATTTTCAGTTGCCAGATATTTTAAAGCCTTCCTCCATTTTATTATTACAAAGCATTCCTTGCCGAACTTACACTCCGCGATGTGAGCGGAAGATAATTCCTTGCGCCCACATCTCGGTGCTTTCCTGGTCGCTTCGTTCACTTTATATGCGCCAAAATCGGCACGGTTGAGTAGGAACATATGAAAAACATGAATGATTGATCTTCACGCCACTAACATTATGAATTCGTGAAGCACTTTACTATTAACGATCGCACAACCACACATGGCTTGCACCCTTACCGCTCTGGCAGGTGTATGCGGGAACGCACCAGAGGTAATGGAATGTTAACATTGAAGCCTGTATCAGTCTACGACCAACAAAAGGATTCGTTGATAATATGATGAGGACGAATGCGGCATGTGTTTAACAAGATAAAACCACACCGTTTTTTGTTTGTTTTGTTGGGGCTCCTGCGAATAAAATGTGGGCATAATCAAGCAAGGCCAAAAGCGCTAGAATCGACTATAGGCAACCATAGATGCCATAGGAGGGCACTAATGGAACGCGGCCTCTTGAGGTGTGAAACATGCAGCTTCGTCTTGTGCAGGTCTTCCTACGAGGTGCGTATCGTAAATAAACCTATTGCATGAGCAGTCGTAGTCACTGCGCTTATCAAACTTCGAGTGTTCTACTTGTGTACTGACAACTGTTATAAACCAATGTGACAAACAATAAAGTGCTATTATTACTAGGCATCCACTTGTCCATCTTATCACAGCACTGCATGAATACTCCAACAAACAACATTTATAGTCCTGCGTAAAGTACTGCATATAGACAGAAAATCACGCCTTTTTCATATATTCTCATGGATTTAGCTATAATTTTATCTGGGACCTGCAGCGCACTGTAGCTTATATTCCGCTGTAGAGTATGACCTGTAAAGCACTGCAGCGTGTGCTCCTTTTTCGAAAAAAACGGAACTCTATACCCTAACACGAGCGCCGCCGTCACGTCGTACCATATCAGCAACGGTTTAGTCAGCTCAGTGCTCTCGAACAACGCAAACATTTGGCTGAGCACCAGGCTATTCGGTTTAGGCGATTCTCTCGCTGCCTGGTTCTCAGGAGACCGATTCCTACATTAAGTGGCGTCCGCCGGATATTTTTTAACAGCCAGACAGGCAAATCATAAAAACGGTGACCATATGCAAAAAGTGTAATCACAATTAGTTCTGGTCCCCAAGAATGCGCCTACTGTGTACCTGGTTCCCAAGAATACATATACCTGTATTCAGAAGTGAATAGTAAGCGAAGCGACAGTCGCATGAAGAACAAGCCAGTGATGGACTTGATAGTGCAATAGCACAAATAAAGGAAGCGCTCAAGGGAATTCGTCCGTTTGCAATAGTTTCTGGTTACATTTCTTCGGCCTCAATTCATGAAAGCCATCGCGGTCTCTGTGCCTAGCGTATGCTTAGCAGCGCTAGGGAGAGAGACAGGGAACGCGAGCTTAGCAGCGACACGCCGTACGTACCCCTCTGGAGCACCAGCGTACTCTGGTGGCACATGGACTTCACTTTCCTCGTGATGCAAAACAGTTTCCCGCTGTACATCTTGCTTTGTAACTAAAATACTTCGTCAAAACAGTGGCAGATATCAAACGACTGTTGTGATCGTGAGCAGTGATGCGAGGGTATATCGAAGGTAAAGGGAGGCATTGTTAGCCTTAGTGTGGCAGCTCGCTTAGCTTCGGCATTTTCTTCCCACATTGAAGCCATCGACAAAACAAATTGCTTAAAATGACGTGCAACAGTAAAAAACATTAATGGTATTAGCAACAATACGATGTCTAAGGCGAACTCCTATTTGATCCCAAGGGGTGGGCTTCGGGGTCCCTTAGTCGGCACTATCCTCCCTATCGGTGCCTGCCACATGGGCGGTCACTGGTGCATTTTGGCAGGGGCTAGTTCCCAGCTAGCGAAAGCATGGGCTCCCTCACAATGTGCTTGCAAAACAAAGCGGAGTTGTTTAAAGATCTGGGCTTTGGTCATTTGACAAGCTTATTTACGAAGCGACGAACTAGAATTGCCTAAACCACTGTTTTTATTTACATGCTCTGGTTTGTCCAGCCTGAGCACGCCTGCATTTGTTCACATTGATGGCTGCAGTGTCAGCTTGCCGTTCAGTTGAGAGAGAATTCAAGCTGCGCCTCAGTGAGATTCAATATTCTCGTACCAAAGCACAACCAGTGGATTTTTCCCAGGTGAGTTGCACCATCAGGTCCCAATATTGTGGACGACTGAAGATCGAAAATAGTGATCGAGAGATCATTTATAGTGTACTGTGGCGTGCTGCTTATTGATCATCCTTCGTACTTCAGTGCACACAGTTTCCCTGTTACATAAAATAGACATCGCGAGTATGAGCGCTGATTTCTGAAACTATGGTTTTCTCATGGAATACTCGATGTCAGTGATGAGAATGTTCGCGGCTGAATACGGATATTTTTGACGCTCAATGGTGGAGGCTGCCTGATGCTAATTGGGACGAAGGCTAAACAGGGCATCTCGAAAGTCAAGCCAGCATAACATTACGCCGAAGGAACGGCATATACGTGTTCTCTCTCACTTGTGGGATGTACTGGCCAGAGGGAACTAAAGCAATAGCGGATGTTTTTGCAGCGCTTTGTGGCTGACCTTTGTTTTCTCTTTGTATTTTTGAACTGAACAGTTGCTTACGTGATATACGTATGCGAAAAACAGAACTATAAAGTCAACTTCTCCATCCAACGCTTCAGGTACGTGAGGGGATGCGCGCATGTACTGGTTTTGTTAGAACTTTTTGCTCATCGCCATCTCCATCAGTTCAAACTACCTGCGCAGCTTGCCAGAACTGAGATGTGTGGCTTGCGGGACCACTTGGTGAGTCTGTTATGTGAAAATTCCAGCAAGATGACCCGAGCACATAGAAAAGAAACGCAGATAAAAGCTGGACTTTCAGCCGAAGTTGATTAATTAACTTCATTAGTAAATCCACCCGCTGCCATGCGTGTTTCTCTTTTTCGTCGCTGGCTTCATTACCTCCGGGAGACTTCAAAATTTCAACTGCGAACAATGAAAAAACAGTAACTGCGGACACGGGCTGAGCAGCATCGCGATAAACATGTATCGTGATAGCACCTTAGAGATACTTTTGAGTATCTGTATTTCCGTATCGAAAGAGAGAACGAGAGAGAGGAATCTTCAATAAATGAATAGGTCCGGCGATTTGGTCGAGGTAGGACCACGAACACCCCAGCCTATAGAAGAAGGCCCCAGGTCCATGGACACGGGTGGCTTCCTCGGCTTGCCAGATGGCCCCGAGATACACTTGAAGAATGTATTTGTACTTCAGTAGTGAATATCCTTACCATGTATTGTTTCTATCACTACACTTTTCAGTAGACGGGTGTCTCGTTGCTCTTTTTGTCGTATATGAGATCACTACACTTTAAAAACTGCAGCTGGTTTCACAGGGTAAAACGGCCAAGCTATACTCTTCAGCACCTCGTTCTACTCTCGCAAAACGTCGTCATCATCATCATCATCATCATCAGCCAATTTTATGTCCACTGCAGGACGAAGGCCTCTCCCAATCCTCGCCATCCTTGCCTGTCCTGCGCGAGCTGATTCCATTTGATGCCTGCGAATTTCTTGATTTCGTCCCCCCATCTTACTCTCTGCCGCCCACGGCTGCGCTTACCCTCTCTTGGTATCCATTCCGTCGTTCTAACTGTCCATCGGTTATCTAGCCTTCTCATCACGTGGCCTGCCCATGTCCATTTTTTCTTCTTAATATCGTTCATTATGTCGGCGACCCCCGTTTGTTCTCTGACCCACTCGGCTGTCTTCCTATCCCTTAGTGTAACGCCTATCAATTTCCTTTCCATCGCCCGATGCGCGGTTCTTAACTTCCTCTCTAGCTTCTTTGTAATTCTCCAGGTTTCTGATCCGTAAGTCAGTACTGGCAGGATGCAGTAGTTATATAGTTTCCGTTTGAGTGATAGTGGTAGGTTTCCGTTCATGAGTTGTGAATGTCTGCCATATGCGCGCCATCCCATGTTTATTCTACGGTGGATTTCTTTTATATGGGTGGGTTCTCCAGTAAGTAGCTGTCCTAGGTACAGATATTCTTCTACGACTTCTAATGTATGGGTTTCGACCTTGAATAGACGTTTTTTCGCCGTGCCACTTACCATTATCTTTGTTTTCTGCATGTTCATCCTTAATCCTACCTTAGCGCTTTCTCGGCTTAAGTCTTCAATCATCTTTTGCAATTCGTCGCCATCATTGCTAAAGAGTACTATGTCATCTGCAAATCGCAGGTTACTCAGATATTCGCCGTTAATCCTGAGCCCTGTCTCTTCCCAGTCTAACCTTTTGAAGATTTCTTGCAAACATGCAGTAAATAGCATGGGAGAAATTGTATCTCCCTGTCTGACACCTTTCTGTATTGGGATTTTTCTGCTTTTCTTATGGAGGAGCAGGGTGGCTGTAGAATCTTTATAGATGTTGGCTATTGTGTTTATATAGCTATCACATATTCCTTGACGACGTAGTGCCTCCAGAACTGCTGGTATCTCTACCGAGTCGAAAGCCTTTTCGTAATCTATGAAAGCCATATAGAGGGGTTTGTTGTATTCAGCGGATTTCTCGATTACTTGATTGACCGCATGCAGGTGGTCCATGGTAGAGTATCCTTTTCTGAACCCTGCTTGCTCTCTGGGTTGATTAAATTCAAGAGTGGCCCTTATTCTGTTTGAGATAACCTTTGTGAATATTTTGTAAACTGCTGAGAGTAGACTGATCGGCCTGTAGCTCCTCAAGTCTTTAACATCTCCCTTCTTATGTAATAATAGAATATTTGCGTTTTTCCAGCTTTCGGGTACATTTGAAGTTTTGAGGCATTGAGTGTATAGTGTCGCGAGCTTTCCAATAAGGAAGTCTCCGCCATCTTTGATCAAGTCGGTGGTTATGCCGTCATCTCCAGCCGCTTTTCCGCGGGACATGCCCTGTATTGCTTTCCTAACTTCGTCCGCAGTGACGCATGGGATTTCGTAGTCCTGCTCGGTATTTAATACACTCATGGTGGGGAGACTCCTATTTGAGCTGTATAGTTCGGAATAGAAATCCTCGGCCACTTTGGTTATGCCACTAAAGTTAGTAACGATGTTGCCCTGCTTATCTTTCACTGCATGCATTATGTTCTTTCCCGCACAAAGCTTCCTTTTGGTTGTTTTGATGCTGACTCCTTTTCTGACGGCTGCTTCTATTTCTTTCACGTTATGGTTACGTACGTCCCTGACTCTACTTTTACTGATGAGCTTAGATAGCTCGGCGTATTCTATCTTGTCTCTTGAGTTAGTTATTCTCATCTGTTGGCGTTGCTTGATTAGATTTTTAGTAGACTCCGAGAGTTTACTCACAACATGTCTTGGTGCTTTGCCCCCTACTTCGATTGCTGTTTTGGTGATCAGATTAGTAATGTCTTCGTTCATCTTTTCTATATCCTCATTATCTTCCTGTCCTAGAGCCTCATACTTGTTCTTAAGTGCAATGCTAAATTCTTCTCTTTTCGCCCTGACGCTATCGAGGTTGGCCTGTTTCCGTGTGATTAACTTTGTCCTTGTTCGCTTTAGATTGAGGGATATCTTCGCCCTTATTAGTCAGTGGTCACTAATTCTAATCTTATTGACCACTTCTGTGTCTTGTACTATACCTAGATCAGTGCACATTATGAAATCTATTTCGTTTTTCGTTTCTCCGTTGGGGCTTTTCCACGTCCATTTCCTGTTCCTACGTTTCTTGAAGAAGGTATTCGTTACACGGAGGTGCTTTCTTTCGGCGAATTCTACTAGCGTGTCCCCTCTGCTATTCCTATCTCCTTCTCCGTAATTACCGACGGCACGTTCTCCTTTTAGTTTCTTTCCTATTTTCGCGTTGAAGTCCCCCATAACAATCGTATATTGGGTCTGTACCTTGTTCATTGCCGTTTCTACATCCTCGTAGAACTGTTCTACAGCCTCGTCACTGTGGTTGGTCGTTGGTGCGTAACTTTGTACTAGCTTTAGTTTGTATCTCCTATTTAATTTTATCACGAGCCCTGCTACCCTTTCGTTGATGCTATAGAATTCTTCGATGTTGCCTGCTATATCTTTGTGTATAAGGAACCCCACGCCGTATTCGCGCTTCTCTGGTAGTCCTCTGTAGCAAAGAACGTGTCCCTCATTAAGCGATAAGTACCCTTCTCCTGGTTTCCTAACCTCGCTAAGGCCAATGATATCCCAATTAATACCCCTTAATTCTTCTAGTAGTTCAGCTAATTTGGCTTCGCTTGAAAGGGTTCGCGTGTTAAGAGTCGCTACGTTTAATTTCCAATGACGGCCTGTCCGAGTCCAGAGGCTCTTTGAGTCTTTTGTTCCAATACCCGTGTGGTCGCATCCGTGGCTGGAAGCTCTGTTGATGTCGTCGTCGTAGGTCCAGGGTTTGGTTGGTCCGGTAACTTGGGAGGAGTTAACTTCGGATGGAGTTAAAACATTGCTCACACTCCAAGAAACGAGAGAGTGATATGGCCTTTGTACTCTGCCTTCATCCGAGAGAGTGAAACGTCCGTATACTCTTGCGGCATGAGAGAATAAAACGCCATGTCACTCCTCCGCTAGACATCTGACTCGCATTCGTAGCCACAAAAATAGCGGCTGGGATGGGAGCGGGCAGCAACATGTTTGCGAAGATCAATTGGCGCTTAGGGCTCGATTGAGCGAACTATTGAGGAAGACAACAACCACTTTGTGGAGTGTTCTTTGATGCAACTAAGGGCGACCTTCCTGCGACTTCCGCGTGCAAGCTTTCCCGCACGAACGCGCGTAGTGTACGTTTAATGAACGGTGCCCTGCTCGACTAGGAGCCGCAGTCGACGGGAACCATAAAAAGCTGCTTCTGTGTTTTTTGCCGATCGAACGGCCGTAACGGTGCTAGTGAAAACCGCCAGCCTGCACCCCTCGGATTCTTCGCTGACATGTGGAAAACGAAGAGGGATGCACTTTCAGCGATACAGTAAGCTGTTGTAGTCGCCGACAGCTTGTTTCCGAAGACTCACTGGTTATAACTTATAGACCTATTCCATGTTGGTAAACAGCACAGGCGATATAACGAGGGCTTGTAGCGACGTCGTGGGGCGGCGACCCCGCTCTCCGCTCGCCGTGGCCCCGCGTAGTCGCGGCACTGCCGCCGGCGCAGCGTGAGCGAAAGCGGCCTCCAAGCACGGGTCGTCGGAGAGCCGACGGCGTGGTTACAACAGTTTGCAAGGGGCAGCCACGTGCGAAGAATTTCAGTAGATCTGCAGGAAGTATTCAGTGAATGTAGAAAAGAATGCATCGACCTCCAGCTATATGACGAGATGTGAGAAACTGATTGAAACGGCAGCACCTTGCCACCACGGATGTGAATGATCGCGAGCTATCATGTCGGCGTCGTTTCATGCGCATGTTTTAATTCGGTAACTGGTGCAAGGATCAACAACCTGGAACAGCGAGATATGCTTAAATGCGACTTGAAAATGCCTCAGTTAAATATACTGTTTCGAACTACAGCCTGTAATCCCTACGCAAAATCCTTACGCACAAACAAATGTGTAAAGGCCTTCGTAAAAGGACGGAAAGTACGGTAGTCCGATATGGTGGTGTCTGCGCCGGCACAGGCGCGCAGCCACGTGGCGGACATGCCGTGAAGATGGCAACCATTGTTAAAAGTCGTGGTACTGTATTGGTATGAGCGCGGGTTGACAATGAGGAACCGGCTTGACAGCTGTTTGACAGTCACTGGGAAATGTGTAGTTCGGGCAACCTGTCGAGGGATGTCTGTAGTCACCAGCTGGTTGGTTTGGCACCATCTTAGACCACCCTGGCTGGGGTTTGGCACCATCAGATTGGGTTTGGCACTGACGTCTCTCTCTCCTCCGCCAAGTGTGCAGTAAAAGGAGAGGTGAAGGAGGTATGAGGAGCGCCCAATGTAAAACTTGTGATTTGCTGTCAGCGATTCAGGGGCAGAGCAACCAGTGTTTATAAGATGGCCCCTTGTCCCTGTGAGAGAGGTTGGAAGAGAGGCTGAAAGTAAGGTTGAAGGTTGGTGAGGACGGAACGGATAGTGCTAGAGAGGACATCTAGTACGAGTCGGGGTGGTGATTCTGGTCGCGGGAGTGGTATTATGCACTGGTCGGCTCTGCCGAATGGAAGCGATCGTTCTACCAAAGTCCTACCAAACGATGGTTCCACCTAAGTTCTACCAACCGAGGCTACTGTCTGTCAATGCGTATATACCATCTTGTGTATAAAAGTCAAGTTGTGCTCGTGTGAAAAAGAAAGGCTGGTCTCCACCCTTTAAGTAGAGACAATCAACGACGACGGACAGGCAGTGGGGGAAAGACTTCCACCAATCCTTCTTCACAGCGGCAACGTCAGCTGGGGGAGCTCGGCTCCACGAGGAAGTGAAGAAGTAGGAAAAAGGAGAAGGTGTGAACTGAGTACAAGTTCACCACATCAAATCACCTTCTCCTCCTGAGAAATTACTAAATGTATCAGGTTAGTTACTCAAGCATTCGAAAAGAGCGATATCGGTGATACTGTCATCTTTGTAAGTACACCTGTGATAACGCACACGAAAAAAAAAAGCAATTACGTGCCAAGGACAAGGATCTCAAAAAACGCCAGGAAGGCGCGCATAACCGCGACTCGCGCGCGGCTTTGCGTCGTGAAGACGTAAAAGTCCTGAAACGATGTGGCAAATTTCAAGCGTGTAGTTCGTTCGAGTAGCCTGACAATCCAACAAATGTAAAGCGCATTATAGCCACTACAGCATTGCCAAGACGTGCTATCGCAGCCGCAAGCGATTTGCAAAAGCATTGCTGTAATCGGCCTTCCGCACACGGCATTGTCTACGTAAATTAAGCTCTCATATATTTATTACGCTCGAGCGAATGAAAATTCGTTTGAAACATCTAGAACTTCCTCACTTCACTAATACAGGACAACCGCGATTAATTATGTACATAACAACGCGCTACGCTAATGTAGTGTGCGTTTTGCGGTAAGCGTCATCGCTTTGTGTCCATACTTTGTTTATGCCAAGAAAACTGGTGTCGAGCATTACACTTGACAAACTTGTGACAATGCTATTTCTCTCAAATGAAACAAGCTGCACTAACCGCTCAATAATTACACGTAAGCTTAGCCCGGACGAAAATGTTCGGCGCATAACCGATGAGCCGGCATTACAGGTCCGTCCTATTCCTCAAGACAGACATAGGCAGCAAACCGGTAAAAACCTATCGCACATTTCTTGTGCGTTGATGCGCAACTAACCCACGACGCTGCTAATCGGGGCACGCTTTTCTTTCTTTATCGCACGGCGGTGAGCAGCACCTGCACCAGCGAAAACACAGCGGCTGCTACGGTAGGCGCGCCGGCGGATGCCCATGCAAAACCAAAACACCCGACGACAGCGCCACCGCATCTTCGTGACGTAGGCCTTCGCTACGCCTCCGGTATCGAGCCGTGTGACGGCCATGAGAGCGTCGACGGTGAAAGTACAGTGACTGCGAGCCATTCAGTACGCAAGCCTGGTAGGTACATATAGTACCCTTGACACTTCTGATGGCAGAGACCTATATTTTATTTGTGTGCAGAATAACGAGGAATACGTATTTTGTGATCGCCAGCGGTTGTTCGCCACAGACGCGTGCTCGATGGCTTCGAAAGGCCTAGGGACGCCGCCGGAATGAGACGGGTGGTAGCGGAGCACCCGGGTGCCGTTTTTCTTCGTTATCGTTGATGAAATTCAGCTGCTCTTGTGTTCGTACGTGCTTGCTCAAGTGCATTTTGTTGTTGTTTTGTGGGGTTTTACGTCCCAAAACCAGTTCTGATTATGAGAGACGCCGTAGTGGAGGGCTCCGGAAATTTCGACCACCTGGGGTTCTTTAACGTGCACTGACATCGCACAGCACACGGGCCTCAACATTTCGCCTCCATCGAAATGCAGCCGCCGCGGCCGGGATTCGATCCCGCGACCCTCGGATCAGCAGCCGAGTACCTTAGCCACTAGACCACCGTGGCGGGCCCAGGTGCATTTTACATCTTCGCGAACCAGCAGTGCGAACTGCGAACGCGTGTTTAGCCCGTGAAACGGAATGCGAGCTCATAACTGAAATGCGTAAATCTAAAATACATTGTATATTCCGCACGTTTAGCTTAACAGATCTGTGTAGCGAACCGCTACCGATGAATCAACCCTAAATATACAGAGGTTCAATGCATACATTTTGTTTAATTAAACAGAACACTGCTGCATAACTGGCGCTACATCGCAGGTCAAGTCAAGAAACGCCATTAAGACGGCGCTTGGTCTGCCTGTGAGCATGTCAAACGATAGCTTGGCCCGACTGTAGATGAAATTGCCGAGGCACAGCGTACGGCACAGAGAGAGCGGTTGCTAGGTGCACCAGCGGTTCGTTACAGTCATCAGAAAAAGTTTGCGGGATCCAAAACTTCGTAAGAACCTATATTACCATTCAGCCTTGCAACATAGCCTCTAATTAAATGTTACAGCCTATACCGGACGCTCTTTCTCGGGTACTTGAGATACAGCTTACCGGTGCTGACTGATACCTGTAAAAGTAACCTACGCACACTCGAGAGCGCGCAGGGCCAGACACTCATAATCTGCCTCGGATTGCCACGCTGCACCTCAACAGCGGAAACTATAGCGATTGCCAAAGACCTTCCTGCCACCACTCACATCACTTTGGAGGTGCTTCGGACACACATTCGACACCTTGCTCGTGCTCCTGCCCACCACCTCGCCTCGCTTCCAGATGCCACGATAAATGACCGACCCGGTGCCTCTTTTTGTAAGAGGCTATCGGCATACCGCGAGTGCCTCCCAAAAAATTATACTCCTGCTGAGAGACTTCCGACGCCTCCTTGGTGTTTGGCCCGTCCAAAGGTCCGGCTGACAGTGCCAGGGATTCGGACGAAAGCGGAACTCTCACCGCCGGCCTTAAAGCAGCTGTCTTTGCTAGTGCTACATAAGGACTACAGGAATCATCTTCAGGTTTACACTGATGGCTCAACAACAGCAGGCAGATCTGCAGGAGCTGTGACCTTCCCTGCCAAAGCAGTAGATGTACTGTTCAAGACGTCTCATGGCACAACATCGACTGCCGTGGAGCTTGCGGCACTACGCACCGCACTTTGCGTGATCGATGGGGAGCCACCACAGAAATGGGCCATCTTTACAGATTCCAAGTCAGCCCTTCAGTGCCTTTTATCGGTCTTACGTAGCGGGCCGCAAGACCAATTAGTGCTTCAAACACGACAGCTCTATCACCAATTAACTGACAAAGGCCATGACATCACGTTTCAGTGGCTACCAGGCCACTCAGGAATAATCGGGAACGAGCACGCAGATCATGCTACGAAACGTGCCCACGAAATTGGAGTGCTGCAAGCCATCCCACTGTCAAGAACGGATGCAGCAAGAAAACTACGCTCGCTTGCGCGTGATATGACGACAGCGCAGTGGAACACTCCTGGCCTTCTACATACCCGTCTACACCGCCTCGACCCATCACTGCAACTTCGAGTTCCGCATGGGCTTACCCGCTGTGAAACGACCTGTGGCTTGGAACGTCATTCACGAGAAGTTTCGGCTATCGCATTGGACTGGAAGACAGTGCTGCCTGTGTTCACTGCGGCAGCGAGGAAACGATTGCACACGTCCTCTGCGATTGCCCTGGGTACTGCTCCCAGCGACAGACTCTCGCCGCAGACTTATCACGCCTTGATGGTCAACCGCTGTCCGAGCAAACCATATTGGAATGCCGGAACGATAGTGTCTCGCAGCGGAAAGCCACGAAGGCTGTGCTCAAGTTTTTGCGCGCAACGGGCCTCATGAACCGTCTCTGACACATGCCGTGCTTGTGTGTGTGCGCGAGTTGACCTCTCTCTTTCTCGCTTTCTTCTTTTCTTCCATTCCTTTCCTGTCTCCCTTCACCCCTTCCCCAGTGCAGGGTAGCAAACTGGATATCTTCCTTCCGGTTAACCTCCCTGCCTTCCGCCCATCATCTCTCTCTCTCTCTCTCTACAGCCAGCACATCGCAAAAACATCCCCTAACTGAAACTTAACTCGAGGCTATGTTGCCAGGATAAGCGGTAATGTAGGATTTTACGAAGTTTCGGATCCCGCAAGATTTTGCTGTTGACTGTACATCTTGCAGTCAGTAGGAGAATAGGTGGCCGAGTCCGCGATGGGACGCGGCTACACGAACTGAACGTGAAACTTAAAGCCAATATTATGTTTCGTCCGCTTCCACGGAATGAGCACCCTGTGCGCAATGTAGTGTGGTGGATGGCGAGAGCTAGGGCTTTGTGGCGAGATGCAGAGGATGAGGAGGAGGAGTCTCTGTTTGCTGACGCGGCGTGGATTAATGGGCAAGATGCCTACTCGGTGGTGGTGGTAGATGGCAAAGGGGGTGTTCGAAATGCCGCTTGTGTTTATACAAAGGATCCAGTGGTCACTGAGCAGGTGGACATTGCTCTAGCACTAATGTATTCAGCAAGAGTTTTGGTGTTTAGCGGCTCGCGATCTGCGATTGAAGCTTTCTCGAGGGGCCTTGTTACGCAAGAGGCTTACAGACTGCTGCTAGGTACGGATATCACTTCGCATACAGTTACTTCGTTTCCGGCGCTCATGGAGTCAGTGGAGAGAGCCCCGCGTAACCCCAACGAGGTGGTGCACAGGGAGGCACGAGGATTAGCGTGGAGTGCGCTCCCTCCGGGGCGGGATCTCTCGCTCCTGAGTTCAGCGACCAGCTCTTAACCTACAAAGAGATCACCAAGCAGTATTACTTAGCACGCAGGGCATTCACCCTGCCACATTCTAGATTAAGTAGGCCACAGGCGGTTGCATTAAGGATTCTCCAGACACGGACGTACCGTTACCCGGTCACGATGAATAAAATTAATCCGGACTGAAGTCTATTGTAGCAAGTGGGGGGATTTTCTCTATGTACACGGTATGCTCTGGCGCTGCTCGATGTTGGCCGGTATTGGATCCCAAGGTGAACCCCGGCGGTAGCTGATGTTTCACACTGAGGTGCTGACGGACGAACTCGGGGCTGTCTAGAGGGCCCGTGCAGTGGCACATGGGCTCGGCCTCTCTGCCGATTTGGGAGCTGCCCGCATCAGTAGTAGACTGATTCCTCAGGACCCAATAAAGTATTTTTATACCATACACGCAAACACGGTAATGGCAAATGTTGCCCTGCAGTCATGCCTTCCTGCCGAAGGCGTCCTTTGGTCTTTTCCATATACCACGGCTCTGCGACAGACTGCCACCGGCGCTCACAAAATGCCAACTCATGTGCTAGTCCTATAGTCGTTATTCTACTAACAACTGAAGAACAGTCCCGTCGGATCGAGGAGGACGAAGCGCCTCTTTCTGCGAAGGCGCCGATGCTCACGAGCACGCGCAGCGAGAGTATCTATCAGAACAGCTGCAAATGAAACTTAGTTCTTGATGCTTTAAACCTCGCTTCTTGCCAGTAAGCCGTACGCCATCTTATACAAGACCCTTTCGGTTAGAGCGCGAGCGCATGAAATTAAGTGAAAATTGTTCAGCTTAACCTGTCCCTTTTAGCATCGTACTTATATATGCGGTCGCCTCTCCGTTTGCCGAAACATAATGTTTTGTCTTCCTGAAACCTCTACGTCGACATCCCGCAGCGCGCATTCGCATAAATTGCTTTAAGAATTTTGTGATATAATGTTTGTGAAGGGCCTACCGCATGCATACACCTGCTCTGGAAATGCCGATGCACTGCGTCAGTATTCCCGTTACCTACTGTGGACTGAGATGTAGCGCATATGCTTGAAATTTGCGCCACGAAGACTTAAATAATTCCGTAAAAGATTAGAGTACTGCATTTTCCTACTACTGCGCACACGTGAATATAGCCGTGTGTTGTACCACAACCATGCATGAGAGGTGAAAATTAGCTCTGGAATTGCAGTGAGAACCGACGTTCTTCCTTTTCCAAAGTATCGAACGATTGCGCCGGTAGGTACATGCTTCACTGCGTACATGGGGCACTGGTATATACGCGTGATCGCGGTGCTTCAACGTGCGTGTCACGCACACAAACGCGAAGAATTAAAAACCGGGCTAATTGCAAATGGTATAATAATTACATTCGTTTTAACAGAACTTCAATGAGAGGCTAACGTGACACCGAATGAATCGGGTCATATCATCCACGCACTTGCCCGATGTCTACTTTCAAATTTGGTGGAAAGGCAACCAATACTCGCTCTGGCTCACTAAGCTCAGTCGTACTCACATTCTTTCAAATTCTACACAAACGGGACACCTTCAGGCTGAAACTCACCAACATTTCTTTCAATCAAAATCCCCATGATTCACCTCGACCGGCCTCACTCCAACTCTGGATAACGAAAATCATGTTTAACCGAGCTCACTCATGCTCAAATTCACGAATAACTTGCCCAACGAAACTCTCTGAAGCTCAAACCCACGGATATTTTTCTGAGCTAGACTCACAGGTCGGGCTGAGTGCAAGTCCGCCTGAGTGAGTGCACCCACGAATCAATTTGCGAACCTGTGCGCCCTGTGATGAAATAAGTAATGAGACAAATTTCATACTTTTGCACGCTTCCATTTTTATTGGTTAACCGCAATTCACTCTGTGGCGGTATCATTATTTTGGCCTCATGTTGCGTGCGGTCGGAAGTGTGCTCAGGAGTTCCAACCCTTAGTGTCTTCTCTGATTTGTTCATCGTTCCACCGAGTGCAAAACATGCGCAAGTGGAGTGCTATGCGTTTCTAGAATTTTTCACTACTCAATTTAAGCATAGTTGGCAAGCACATTAACGCTTGTAAGATGTAAGTTGTAGAGTGCAGATGGTTTAGAAATATTAGAAAGATGTTAGATTTCCAGTGATCCGCAAGAAAACACTTACGTCTCGTCGTCCCCTGGCTTACGAGGTAAGAAAACCAGATATTGTGAACAAACCTTTGAGTATATAAGATAACACGGTAACAAAAAGTCGCCTGCTTAATCCGTGTGGCGGTTTACTTTTCATGCGAATGATCATCTCGTGCACAAGGAAAAACGACGAGTATTCGTAACAATTCTGCCGAGGTTGCATTTGGCAATGCGGACTAGCTAGAGGTTGCGATGGTGAATGAACATTGCTTGTGGAATGCTCCCTGCTCTGCTACTTCTTGGAAGATTCTTGACGGAAATCAGGGCCACTTTTTTCGTGTTACGGGTACTATTCTTTGTAAATCGTTACATCTTGCTCAGAAATCAACTTAATTTACCGCAAATTTTTCCTCCAGTGCGGCCTTTCATTAGTTCAATACATGGATCGAAAAGTAGCAGCAGCACTGACGACCCGTTGTCGCAAGCCGTTGCTTTCAGCTCCGCTCCTTCGCTGGCCTTACGGACAGATTTCGGTGTGAACACAACGTGGAAACGCTCCCAAAGGCGGGTTCGCACATTGTGATGGAGGACATCTGCACTTTATATGTTTGTGCCAGCTGATGTGTGTGTCCATAGTGATGCGCATAACACTCGAATGCAGTCACTGGTCAGTGGCAATATAGTGTGCTTGAACAGGCCACGAGGTAACGAAAGGTAAAGGACAAGGGCTCTTTTTTTTATTTTAGACGCAACGTCATGAAGCTAACAGACAATGAGACCAAGTAAGCCATGGGGGAAATTATTTGTAGTGTTTAGCTGTAGTGTAGTAGTTATGACGTAAATGGGAATGAATTAAAGTGGACGAAAAAACATACGAGCCATCGGTGGGTACTGAACCCTCAACCTTCGGATAACGCGTCCGATGCTCTACCAGCTGAGCTTCGCCGGCGGTCGTGCTCCAGTCGACTTTCATGTGTATTCATGCACATTTATTCCTTGCGGGTGTTTATCAGCGCCACTCGAAGCCTAGGCGGTGGGTGTGGAACGCTCTTTTGGCCAGGAGGCGTCACGCAATACGTGATCTTATTTCGACATGGCTGCTGACGAATAAACCCTCGTATGCTAACTGATGGCACCAAGTCTGCCAGAACGAGACCCACGCCACGAAATAACGAAAGGCAAAGGACAAGCAGGACCAAACCTGAACAACTACTACGGGACACGCTTCAGTATATGTACTATGTTGCGCTTTATGAATGTACTTTATTGCCCGCTTTTTTAAAACAGAATATCGTCTCTTGATATAGTCCGCGAATATAATATGTGAGTTCTGCTTCATCGGGGCTGTGTAGTCCTTTGTCCTCGTTCTTCAGTGTTCCTATTCCAATGCCGTGCGGTGTGACAATAGTTTCGCCCCACAACTGGTCATAATACAGGAAATAACCCTTGAATGTCACTTGGGCTTGGAACGAGCAGTTCTGTCAAGAAAACATTTCAAAATTATATGATCCGGTACATTTGGTTGCCCATGAAATATTATGAAGAAATTACACGGTATAATATATGGCTGCGACGATTTAACGATGACACATGCTTTAAAGTGGTACCCTTTATCAATTTCGTAAACCTGGGTTTTCTTTTGCACACTTACATGTGGTTGCTACTACATGCCGATTCAGCCAAGGTGGTCCAGGTTGCATCGGTAACCTTAACTGTAACAGTTAAGGCCGCTCAGAAGAATCACTTGGGACGTGTGCGAACCCGCAGAAGCGTGCAGTTTCTTAATTTCTTAAAGGGGTCCTGCCACACTTTTTGAGCATAGCAAAATATAAACAAAAACAAACAAACACAAGGAACCCCGTCGATGAATCGTGCAGACTTCTATGAACATACCAGCTGAATATTAACGTACTACGTGCGGCAGGTAGCTTGCAGTTTGGTTCAAAAAAAAAATCACAGCATATCCACGAGGTGATTGATGATGAGTGGGCGAAGCTCCGGAGGTTCATCGGTAAAAACCGTGAGTCTTCCGTGAATCTTGCCCGGTACATCATCAAAGACGTGACAAACACTGTGTGTCGCCATCTAGCGCTCTCCTGTCACACTTGAGCACGCAGCGAGCGCCTCCGCGCCATCTATTGATCAATTCACGTACTAGCTAAGCAGCACCGCAGAGCTCGGACAGACGGACGGACAGACAGACAGACAGACAGACAGACAGACTCCCATACTACGCGTTCCCATACATCTGAATGAAGCGAGCACCGCAGCGCCATCACGCCATCTAGTAGGCACTTCATAAAACTACAGGTGGCTACATAATATGTACGGAGGAGGGAACGACCCACGCCCTAAGGAGCTTCGCCCCTAATACATGCGGAAAGCACCCGTTTCTCTTTTGATCAAACACGTCATAAGCGGAACGGAAAAAAGAAATAATTGTGATAACCACCACTGTCGTATTCCCGCGATGTTACAGAATCCTGGTGTGGCGCCACGTCATCCGCAGTGACTCTATAGCCACAAGCTTGTCACTGGGAAAGCGCAAATACGTTGAAGTAAAAGGAGAAAGGAAAATGTTCCAGGTGAATAGGCGCGCTAGCGTGGCTGAGTGCTGATTTCTGACCTTCCTCTGTATAGCTTCCAGCGCGCTCTTTGGTACGAAAGCAGAGTCAACGAGCTTGCACGATAGAAGCACCAAATTTATCACTCGAGGATTATTTGGAATAGCATTGCAGCGTCCATTCAAGAATTTCTTAATGCTGTCTGGGTTTGTTTGCGCGTTAGCCAGCCATTAAGCCTAAGCGTTGAGCTCAGTATAAAAAGTAGACTTACTACAATTTCTGAACGCACTCGGGAATTGGGGTTTCACATCGAGATAAAACCCGCAGCGGAAGCTTGGTATGTTTGGTGCCGCGCTGCTGAGCTCGAGGACAAGCGCTCGACTCGAGACGCTTGTCCTGACTCGAAGCCCTTGTGCTGACTCGAGGCGCTTGTCCATGAGGAGAAATGAAGGAACACTTGCCGAATCAGTAACACCGTGCGAATGCGGCGATAGCCGACAGCAATAATATTTTTCAAATAGCAAGCATGTTTATAATATTTTTCCGGCTAGTTCTTACCTGTTCAAGGAAGGGCGAACTACAAAAAACAAAGCAGCACATGCAACGTTTAGAAGCGCGGAGGCGTCGTTTTCAATTGTCATACGCTTCTTACGGTCGTATTAACTTTCGTGCAGTTTGCTCGTCACAATACGGCAGCTTGGCGTGGTTCCTCCCTGCTTTCATTTGCTTCGCTAACACTTTTGACCTGAGACAGTTAGAAGCTACGTAGCGAGACAAAATTTGTTATCCACAGTAGCATGACACCATTCTTACGAACGAATAAACTATTTATTATAGAAAATGAAGCTCAAGAAATTGTGCAGGTCCCACGCTTTGTGGAAATCGGTGTCGTCCGAAGCAGTCAGCGAGAAAATTTCCAATAACGAATTGTTTGGCATTAAGCGAAGTGTTACGAATAGCATGAACGTCTGAATAAGATTAACGTGTGATAATATTGTTGTTTTGTGGGGTTTAACGTCCCAAAATCAGCCCTGATTATGAGATACGCCGTAGTGGAGGGCTCCGGAAATTTCGACCACCTGGGGTTCGTTAACGTGCACTGACATCGCACAACGTGTGATAATAAGGCACGTTGGCAGCGCTGTGGTGACTGAATGATAGCTCACGGTACGACGCAACCTTAGCACTCACTTTAACGCACAGACGTTTGTTTTGTAGAAGAGAAGTGCACGCTCTTCGAGAAAACGGATGCGCGTGCCTGATGCGCGTATGCTAAGTGTCTTTCGTTGAAGGATTCCTGCAAAATCGAGCAAAGCTAGGCAAACGCATGCCGAGTGTCAGTAGAACATTGTTTACTAAATTGCTATGGTAGCGCTTAATACGCACTACAAGCGCACACGGCTCTATATATCATCACGGTTGCTGGCGTAGCATCACTGCAATTTTTCACCGTGTAGCCCTTACCACTTGGGTATAGTTTGCCTTCTGAAATCAAGGCGTGTTCGTCTGTGTACGTGGGCTTGTTTTTGCACGTTCAAGTCGCACGCTACGACAAACGATGTGCCTTTTTTGTTTTGAGCGTGCTAAATTATACGAAATGTCTGTTTTAGTTTATCGTTTATTGGCATAGCCTGTACAAAATTCAAATGCCTGTGGTGCATACCTTGGGCCGAACACTACGGGTATGAGCCGCATGTGATTGCAGTATCGTTGATCATCATGTACACGACGATTAGGTAGTCGTGGAAGTATAAAGATGAATGGTTCGTGTTCGTCAAACATTGGTACCCTACTATCCAAATGTTCGGGCATACCAGCTGAACGAGACAACCATGAGAACGCCGAGACGTAGGCGGATAGATAGATAGATAGATAGATAGATAGATAGATAGATAGATAGATAGATAGATAGATAGATAGATAGATAGATAGATAGATAGATAGATAGATAGATAGATACGGTCAAAGTTGCGCAAGTACCCAAAGAAATGCTTCCCATTTAAAAGAAACATTTGGCGAAGCTTGCACTAGGTCACGCATGGCTTATCACAGCGAGGCTACTTGATTTCGAGTTTGACATGATTTTGCTAGACCTATTCGGTCAGCTCAATTCGGCTTGGCTCATTTACCCGTAACTTATTTGGGCTTGTCCTAGTATTGGTTTAGTACTTAGCTTAATTAGGCTTATTTATTCATATTTCGTTTTATTATTGTTAATTTAATTAGTGTAAGCTATATTGTGCTTCGTTGAGTTAGTCCTAGCTTATTAGGCTTGACCTAATTACTCTTACCTAAATGCTTTTAGCGTAATAGGGCGAGCTTTAATTAGCATTAGCGTAGTTAGACATGGTTTTATTAGTGCTAGCTCGTTATGTTAGTTACGTAGAGGCATTTTATGGCGACGCGTCGGGCAGTGGCGGTGCGGAACACCATCCTCTCTACCTGCTCCACGATTCTTGCGAAAAGAGAGGAAGCGACACCCGGTTTGAAATTTAAGCGCCTTCCACGGCTGTTGCACTGCTGTTCCTGACGGTCATGATCGTGAACGTGCAATGTACGCAGTGCGTTTGTCAGCTTAAAATGGCGAGGAGCCCTTTGACGAATTCGCGATTCCATCTAAATGCGGACGCTCCTGGAACCAGCCGATCCAAGGTCAACCTCGATACGAGGCATGGTATCGCATTACCGCGGCCTGTAAAACAGCTCTATAGTTCCTTAATCGACGCCATGACGCCTCGAAGCAGCCCGAAAAAGAAAGAATCCTCATCAAAAGACTTTTGTTGCGTGCCTCAGTGCGTGTCATCGCGATGCAAGGACAGAAACACGTCGTTTCATCGGTTCCCCAAAGAAGCAGACGACGCTTCGCGCAGGGCAACATGGATTAGGAACTTGCGCATCGGCAAGAAGGTGACGGGAACTATGCTAGTTTGGTCCAGGCACTTCACTCGCGACGATTTCTTCCTCCCCGGTGAGTACACAGATTATGTTTGTGTTTGCGCGCGTTTATTATCATGCGCACTTTTCGAAGAGCCGGAGTGTAGTTTAGGCAAGCGCGTGAACAAAATAGCGACGTCCTTTATACGTGTGTATCTGGTAACGATTTCTGAACGTGCCAATGCTCAACTTGAACCGCAGTAGCATTATTGCTGACGTACTTTTGCCCGCATGCATTGTAGTAAGTAAATATAAAGCGAGCGCTTCTCTTCGTTCGCCGCCTTCGTCCCATGCGCGCGCTGCGCCTCGTATAATTTGTTTGGTAGTTATGGAGGTAATGTGTGATCGTTTAGCGTAGCGCGTTTGCATTCCGAGTTCATCTGGTGGCAATTCAGGCTTTATTGCGCTCGTTCCAACTTTTCAGCCCTCGTTTGTTCGTTTTCCGGCACTGCGCATAGAACTGAACTCTTAATACGTTTATATAAGTGACGCATTTGTAGTCAATGGAGCAACGCCCGCGCACACGTGCTTGTATCTTTCAGAGAGGCCTGCTACGCATGAACACCTGCCTTCTTGAACTTCAGGCTCGCTGGAAAGGCTCTTTATCATTAAGAAAATCTGATGCGGGTCTCCGAACAAGTGCGACGTTTCAACGCACAGCGCAGTTATTTCCATTGTTTCGCCGCTCAAATCCTTTAGACCGGTTAATATCAGATGTTCGGCAGCAAGAACCCTTTCGCATTCGATGAAGCATCGTGATTCGAACCCACAATCAAGAAACATTAGCACACCGCTAAGCGGAAGCGCGGCCGTGACCCCGGATATAGAAGCCATCTTTGTTTATCTCAGCAGTGTTGCCAGATGAACCACTTTTTCTGGAGTTGCGAATAGCTTAATCAGATTCGCCGTTAAAACAACTGTTTGCGTCACATACATAGGCAGATTTGTACGCGCTACTGAATAGAGGTAACCGATTACAGAAGCAACTACAGCTTCAAAACGATAATTGGAAAATTACTCTAGGGTAATCGATTGCTTCTCACGTTACCATCGATGGCGTTCTCTATAACGCGGTTGCGCGTAGCACGTATAGGCATGTCTTGGCATCACTATAGCGCGGCCGCCGGCAAGCCGAGCCGAAAAAGTCTCTGTCTGCACGTACGTACAAGAGTTTATTTTAGTGGTGCACGCTACCGTGTCACATTTCAAAGCGAAGCTCGTCATATACGACACACAAGTTTGAGTTATGCATACACAAGCAACTTTAATTAGTTGCGGGAAAAAGTGATTACATTGCAATGATCGTTAGTCCTTAACGTAATTAATGGAAGCATAATTTGAGTTACGCCCATGGAAAACCAATTAAACCTGCTAGTGCTCGGCACGTCTCCTCCTGCCCTTAATTCTAGACTGAGATCCCTGCTACTGATCCAGCAACGCCGAGTAAAGATGTATGCGCTTCACTAAATAGAAATTAATGATGCGTGCTCTCACATTTCCGGCTCGGCACGAAAAATCGCTCTCTCCCACGCCGACCGAAGCGCCGCACTGCTGGTAGTCTACAAGATGTGGCATGCCCAACTGTGGATATCCTTCCCGTAGCAGCTCGTGCAGCCGGGAACGCAACGCGTAGGTCTTGTGTGCTTATATCCCCGGCAACGGCTAGAGTTGCGCCGCTGGCATGGTTTCTAAAACCCGCTGTCAACAATCAGCCACAGAATACGCCAGCGCCGCACCGTCCCCTCCGCGTAGTCGGCTTGGGTGGAGGTGAAGCTGGGTGTGACTGCACTGCCATGAATGCGCGAGCGGGACGCGGTGGTTCCGCGCCACACCGCCGAGTTTTACTTCTGAAGCTAGTCGAGTAACGTTTGTCTGCACAATATATGTAGCCATAAGATACCTACCCTTTTATATGATGCGGTCCCAGCTTCGATCTTTGATGATTCCATTTTTCTATCTTATGCACAGTGGTAATGGAATTGTTAAGAAAGAATGTTACATTTCTTGGCGTTAACATTCCCGTCACAAACACAGGAACAGTAGCGTGGGCTTCAATGGTGAAGGGACTTAATATGCCACTCAGAACAGTCCACACAAAAGATCCGGTGCAAGCTGTCAGTCGGATGTGGAGAAACTCGGGCGCACGTGGGCAGTCGATCTCCGAGATAGATGCGGTGATTGGGGACCTTCGATAAAATAGAAGGATGGTGGCAAGTGAAAAAGAGCTGCACTCTAGGAATTGTCGAGCGTCCTACATTTTTCTTATAAGAACCACATTTGTGAAGTAGAGACTTGTGGTTTACTCTTATTCTTAAAGATGCCGTGGGTGATACACCTGCAGCGATCTCACACTACAGTACACTATTCGACTTCTCATTGTTCCTTTATTTCCTCTAAGGATCAACGCATATTACAGAGGCGAGTGGTTAGAAAAACAGAAAAAAAAAACAATGCAATAAGTTGTGAGTGAAGCGCTGTCCTGTCAAATTCTCAGTTCTTCTGTCCTCGTTTTATGTGCGCTTAAAAAGATTTTACTTTAAAACATAAATGTACACCAACTAGCTCACCTCGCCGTCTCGTTAAAAATGATAAGAAGCAGTTTAATGCTGTGAGTAATGCGACAAATTGAGTTGCAAAGTACAAGAAAATTAATCTTGAGTACTAGTCTAAATACAAAAAAGGAACAGTGCAACATTTCCCAGTATAGACTGGTGGCGAAATAAAATTAAGACAAAGAGGGAAAGAGGATGCTACAAAACACTGAGCAAACAGTCGGTCGTCTGAGCTTGTTTCTAACAATGTGGGAAGACAATAGAGTACACTCATAATGCAACACTGTGTGCGCGCAGTCGCTGAATCGTCTGCGAGTGGTAGCATTGGGAGAGACGAAGGGGCAGTCGTCGACGGTGCTTTCAGGCTAAGAAAACGCACCACTTTCTTGCGACACCCAGCGGCTAAATATTACGCCGACGTTTCTCCTGTTCCGATGTGTACTTCAGATCGGAGGTAAGCGTTCGGTGAATTTCTTAATTCCTTAGAAGGTTCGAAAGTAACTTGCCTAAGATAAGCTTACAATGTTCCACATTATCTACCAGTGTGGTTAGAAACGCGCGTCAAATATCGAACCCCCCTCCCCCCTTTTTTTATTTTCTGAGCGACGCTGTGCTGCTTTCTACTTCCTATTTCTGCAGCCGCAGGCAGTTGCTGCTTGATGCTTTCGCGAAAGAAGCAATGCGCGTGGGCAAGTGGGCGGTGCGCCAAGAACGCTGCGAGGAAATTAAGACTATCGCGTTTTAAAGTTTCCGCGTTTAGCCGGTTTTCGCCGTTACTATGCCGCTACTCTCTAGAACGCCTACGCCCGTTTCTGTGGGCAAGCACTCGGATAAGAAGATTAGTTTATGTAGCACGTATACGTGTGTCAAAGCGCGAGAACTTATTCCAAGAGCCACCCCATCCCTGCCGCTTTTTCCTTAGTAAAGGAGGGAAGCGCGCTTAAACAGTAGCGAGAGCACTGGGGTGTTTCTTCATAAAATAAGGAAAGTTACGCTCGGCAGGGTCACCTCAACCGCCGTCTCACTGCACAGCTTACTGGTGGTTCAGTGGCTATGGTACCCGGCTGCTGATCCGAGGGTCGCGGGATCGAATCCCGGCCTCGGCGGCTGCATTTCGATGGAGGCGAAATGTTGAGGCCCGTGTGCTGTGCGATGCCAGTGCACGTTAAAGAACCCCAGGTGGTCGAAATTTCCGGAGACCTCCACTACGGCGTCTCTCATAATCAGAGCTGGTTTTGGGACGTAAAACCGCACAAGGCAATCATTCACGAGGGAGGGCCGTAGAGAGGGAAATGCGAGACTTGTAGGACGAACGACACTATCGTCACTTGCAGGTGCGCTGTGTATCAGCTTTCCAAGCGGTTTTTAAATTTTCTTGCTTAAAAGATATGGCCCCGAAGCAGCTGGTGAGGGATGCGGAGGATCAAGTAGACGGCTGGAATGCGATGCAGCTGCACTATTTTGCTCGGACGGACTGCTGCAGTTTGCAGTGAGCGTGTGTTTGGACGTCCGCAGCTGGGCAGCAAACATTTAAGAGCTGCCGATCACTTTTATTTACAATAAAAGCAACCAATAAAAACACAGCAGTGAGAAACCGAGCGCACAATTTTTATGTTCATTCATAGTGCGCAACTGAAACATACAGTACGTAAATGAAATTTTTCATGACATACAAAGAATCTTGTTTTCTTGAACGTTGATGCATGGTGCAGCGTCAGGAAATTTGCAATTTGCCACACACCTTCATTGTAACAACCTGATGTTCTCATATGTGCATGTTGTGCGATTTTCCGGTGACGCGACGCAGACGCACACTGCTTTGAACAGTTAAAGTAATGTGTTCCCGAAACTACGCCATCGACTTACACATATTCATTCTCGCGAATAACCGCTTTCGAGCATGAAAAGCAATACAATAAGCAAAAGTCTTGTGTAGCGGTGTGAAAAACCTGTAAAAAAATTCGCCTGTCCTTGTTCTGGTCACAGGAAAACCAGAAACGAGACTAAGAGGTGATTCTACGCGCATCCACCGCAGTTCCGAATACATGCAATGCCAACATCGTTGATATGACTTTTGGTCGTAGTGACGGTATTTTTGTTTTTGTCATCATCGTTCAGATAATATATTCGGTTGGAAACACTGTTACATCGCTTATGGCGTTGTCACAGATCGTCGCGGCTTGAACAGCTGCACGTAACAGTGGGAAAACATCGCTGAGCGACGGCGGACAGAGCAGCAGACAGCAGGCGTTATATATTGAGGTGCTGCAGGTTTGGGTTTACGGCGCCCCGAACATGGAGGATGGCGCTGACGGCGCTGCCGACAGATGGGCCTCTATAACAGAAAAGTCCCTAAGTCAGTAGCTTATTTTGTACTGAACCCACTATGACAGCGCTTATTGTAAGTACACTGTAAACAAATTCGCACCCTTGTGGGTACAAAAGTAATGGTGCCTTTACCAGCAGCCTCGTCAGCACTCTCATCGCACCCTTATTTTTCAGGACTCGGTGTTTGTAACTAAGGCGCCCTTTCGTGACAGGACAAACTACGAAAGGCTTAAACAGCGTCATTAAAACCACCAGTAAGGTTGCCATTGCAGGCTTTGTGGTAACTTATCGTACTACTGTATGATTGTTATGTGTGGTTTAACATCCCAAAACCAGCTCTGATTATGAGAGACACCGTAGTTGAGGGCTCCGGAAATTTTGACCACCTGGGGTTCTTTAACGTGCACTGACATCGCACAGCACACGGGCCTCAACATTTCGCCTCCATCGAAATGCAGCCGCCGCAGCCGGGATTCGATCCCGCGACCCTCGGATCAGCAGCCGAGTACCATAGCCACTAGACCACCGTGGCGGGGCAGCTACTACTGTATGAGGTTATCGCTGCCGGTAGGTCGTAATTACCGAGGCCGCAGCAGGGTTCCGCCATTTCCCCAAGGCTCAGTGACTCCAGCGGCTCGTGGTCGTCGTAGCGAAAGCGCGCGAAATTGTTCAAATAAAAAACGGTAATGCTGAAGGCGATGACACGCGCTGAGTAAGCTTCTGCACGTATTTTTTTATCCTGCTATTTTGCAGCTTCCAGCGCACTCTTCGAGATGAAAAAATAGTGAAGGCGCTCGAGTGGCGGTATACTCCGTTTATACTGGAGTGAACTGAGAAAAAAATTCTGCGCCAAAAGATTCATAAGGTAACGAGTTCTTCTGTGAGGTTATTCACTTATTACTTATGAAAGTGCGTCAGGGCCCCCTTAATGTTCGCTTGGCGATATAGCGCATTATTAGTTATATTACGTACATCTGCGTCCCGTTGATCCAAATGCTGACGTTTGGTGTGAGAGTCCAACCCACGAGTCCTCCACGTTCACTTTCGTTAAGTTTTTGAAAGTACTCTTCCGCTACTTGTTCCAGATCCAGCATCTCAGGAAACGCTAAAATGAAGAAAAAAACAGAGTATTGCTTTTCTGTTGGTGTATTCGTCCAAAGCCTGAATATTTTCGAGTGGCGTCAATGTGATAACTATACGTAGTCGCGCAGGCATATCTGCTTTCCCTCTGTTTTCTTTTTAGGGTCGTGTGACTTTATGGATGGATGGGTGTTATAGCTATAACATCTGTATACAACGCACGTAGAAAAGAAAGCAGTTCGCATGGATATCCGCATGCGTCAAGCATAGGAATTGCGTGTTATTAGAGGATGCTAGGAAGGGGTCGCTTAAAGGAAAATTCCGGCGACTTCTTAAGGTAGACGGATTGATATAAAATTCACGAGGTACGTACCACGGCACCCTTTCGTCATATGCAAGAATACACGCTTTGGAGAGGCGCCGTTTGATGAATAATCAACTTTAAAGACGATATAGCCTTTCTTGAGCTACCTAAACACGAAAAACTTAGTCTGTCTGTCCGTCTGTCTGTCTGTCTGTCTGTCTGTCTGTCTGTCTGTCTGTCTGTGTCACACGATTCAACTGCCCTGCCAAAACCGAATCAACCACGTGGTCAAAATCAACCGAGGTACTAGCACACGTGAACTTACACGTGAACTCTATACTGCACAAAGAAACCTCAGACCTAGTTGAGGCAAGATATATGTACATAACCGTGTTCCGCAGCTTTAAGAGTACACATTGGACTGGTTTTTACATAAGGAAATGGAAAATCAATGCGTTAGAAATGGTGTCGAACAGACTCAAGTAAGTACGCGGGAAATTTGAGTTCAATTCAGCAAAACCCACATTGCATCCGTCATGAAAGGAATGACAGGGAGAGGAACAGCGTCAGGGGTGGGAGGGGGATAAGCGAGTGTGTTAAGCATCAGGGGCGGCAGAAGACTGTCGTCTTTCGACGTCATTTGCAGCGAAACAAGTAGATGTGCGGCCACTTTTTTTTTACTGATTACATTAAACCGACTACCTGGCTTCCCACAGTTATTGGTCACATTGTGTGTGGACGTTATCGTAGGCAAATCGATGGAAGTGAAGAACACGGGCACCATAACGTGTCCTCCGGCAAATGCGTGCGCCGCATGGTCGCGCGCAAATCTGAAAGGATGTGCCCATTTTAGAGTGCTTCGCGATCATACCGCGTGAGGCGGTATGATGGCGAAGTAGTACCTCGCGTGAGGCGGGTTGACTCATTTGACGCCACGCGAGGACAGGACGGACAGCAGTACATAAAAAACACGGACGGACAGAAAAACATAACAAAAATTCCACTAAGCAATGCTTAGTGAGATTTTTTTTTTTTGTTATGCTTTTCCGATTTCTTGCTTGTTAAAAATTATTTTTGCAGCTGCTGAGCATTTCTACTATCAGGAGCGTGACAGGAGTGTCTAAGGAAAAAAGAATCGCTATTACTATCATACCGTCAAAAAATCGCCGGAGTTGGCCTTTAGTAGTTGCGCTATAGATGCATGCCAACACATATCACCAGTCTTTTCGGGAGAACGTCTTGTCGTTATACTCCGAATAAATGCACAGAGGCATAGATGCAAAGCTCAAAGAACTCTTCAACACTAACACTTCATTCGTTTTGGAACACCGCACTAATGTTTTGAAAACTGCTATCCTCGACGCTTGAAACAAAATCCTTTACGATAGAAAATAATGAGGATATGTAAGGTCGACGGTTATTGTCTTGATTTGCCTGCTCGGAAATTCGTTCGAGTACAGAATCGTCAGTTGAGGAGAGGATCATTCAAGAGACACATATTCGAAACCGATCAAAGAAATGGCGCAAGATATCTTTGCTTTATATTAGTTACAGAAAAATTACGGGGAAGCGTAAGTCGTGCTTGTGTGTTTGTTGAATATGCACGAAAACATACAATGCCATGTTTTAGCGCTAGAATGCTCAATTTGACATACACTGCTTGGTTCAAATATCTTCTGTCCTGGATTTTATGTCATTAAGTTTATATTGTACCAATGATTGAATGAAGAGGTACTTGGTGACGCGGTGTTCGACAAGAAGGAGGCAATGTGCAGTATTGTTAATTATCTTTGCTTATCGAAGAAAGTACTGGTTCAAGCATGTCTGAACCTTCTTCACTGGTACAGAACTGCGCGTAACTCAAGAACTCTCAAACACCTTGAAACTCGCATCTCTCAAGTCGATATAGTATTATAAATCCTTGTACATATGCGACGAACCAATTCTGACAACCTGTTCTAAAAGCTAACAACAAATTTTTGTTCAGCCGACAGCAGAACTTACCTTGCGTAAGAGCTGTCAAATAAACCTATGAAAACAGAACATAAGATCATAAATTAATTATTTTAAATGCTCATTGGTGTTTTGCTACCCTTTGAAACTAATATATATGACACTGTCCATCATCAACTACATATCTGACGTCAGCATGAATATGTGTACTGTCCACCGTAAGTATACTTGTCCCGCAGTTTGTGCAATACCCAATGTGTAAGGCGGCAGCGCAACGCGAGAAAGTTAAAGATTAAGCATTTGTCCGTACTTCTGTAAAATGTACTCGTCGAAAATAATTGCCGTGTTTCTTTATATTACATATCCTGAGAAAAAAAATGACTATTGAGTTTCCTTGAGAAACGACTGGGAAATGGCTCAATCAATGAATTTTCAATGTTTATAAGCTCGACAAATTCCCTCAGCGAAAACACATCATTAATGCCGTTGATTCTTTTCAACGAAATGTACGCATTGAATTATATATTGATAAATGTTGACTTATTTTTGATGCACTGGTTAATTTCAAAGTACTTAGCAGGGCGCTTAAATAAAACAATTTGGAAAATCTTTCACAGCACAGATGACATCGCAGACATTCCTATACCGATGTTAGCTTTGTTCTGTTACGGAAATGGCTCTGAATAATTATTGCCGAATTGTCGCAATCTATTGACTCATCTCGTATACAATGGATCTTTAACAAACATTCAGCCTGTGCAAGTAGACCTTAAGGAACTTTCTGTTGTTCCATAATTCTTAACCTTTCTGTTGAAGGCATCCATCGGTTTTTAATTTGGGATTCGAAGGCTGACGTTTGGAAGTAGGCATCACAAATTTTAGTGTGGCACACAGCCATATTTGGCACACAGCCATGTTTGGTTCCCGCACAAAAAATCCGGGACCTCCCATCCTATGGCCCGTCGAAGACACTTATAGCCCCAAGAAAGAGCGAAAAATACAGTGTAACGAAAGGCGAAGCAATCTGAAGTCTCGCAGGGAAGCATCCACACGACTGCACACACCAGCCTACACGCACTCTCGAGAGGACGCATCAACTACACCAAGAACTCAAACACACATATTACTCACGCCAGACTACACGCATTACATCAACAGACACCCAGTTTCACCCTCTTGCAGGCACTGTGGGACTTACCCATCTAACGCACACATTCTGTGGCAGTGCTCTGGCACCAACGCCTTTCGAAACGCAGTTTTCACGACAATTCAAAAAAAAAAAAAAGGAAAAACGACCTGGCAGTTAGGGGGAGTGGACAATTCCCCCACGAAAACTGCAAGAGCTGTGATCGTCTACAAGTGTAGCAGCTTGGGCTAGTTTGTTTGCGTTCATGATGGCGAGTTTCACAGCGCGCGAACATAGGATATCGCATTTTTTCCTATGTTCGCGCGTTGTGGTCCCCGTTTCTGCTACAACAGGTGAAGAACGTGTTAGATCAGAATGCTTGAGACTGCCAGAAGATCCGAACTAGGGCCTTATTTCCTTTGGAACTAATAAACGTTCTTTCTCTCTCTCTCTCTCTTTCTGTCTCTCAGACTTTCTGCGTTAGCGTAGCATTTTTACACTACATAACGGTCGCAGCCGCCACGAGTAGTTGCCACATACCCGTGCCACCGGTACATGACGTCATGAAACTGGACCCATACAAAGAAAGTCAGAGAAAATACACAGATGAATACGCAAATGTCCTAAGCGTTTCTCCCTAAGGACACGACGGACGCTAGTGGAGCATTTTAACTTCTTGCTCCCTTGATTGCGCATTGACAGAATAGAGCACGCACTTAGAGACCGTGACATATTCCTGTAACTCCAGTTGTACTCAACGACCAACAAATTCGCGAGATAATAAGCTCGAATTGACGCATCAGTGAGCCTGTTGGCATTGATAAAATTATTCGAGACAGGGAAAGAATGGAAAAACAGGACGACGCGCTTACGTGGAACTCTACGCGGAATATAAAGCTCCTGTAAGGAGTCCACTCGGTGACTACTTTAAAGTGTAGTCCATAAGACGCTAAGCAGTGGGAAGCGAAGAATGCATGGTTCTTAGCTTTGCCTAAAGACTAAACTTTCCACGTGTGACCTCGGTAACTGCAGAAAGGCATACGGCAAGATGTGTCGACATAAGCAACGGCCTACCAGGCTAAGACGGAGTTAGTTTGAAAGCTTGTACCATCGTAGAAGAGCATTTCGTCGTTCTTCGTGTACTTGCAATCGTAGATGCGGAATACCAATCTGAAAGACAAATGCACGCTCATATCTAAGAACAAAGGCATGCTGGGAAGTGACGTCGCGCGGTGTAATGCCGTTGTGATGACGACAAGTGGAAGTCAGTGTGCAGCCATGTCAATTGCATTTTTAATTGCAACTTTATTCCAAGGCGCCACGGCCTTAGGAAATTTTATCAAGGAAAAAGATAATAAAATATATGTGGGCAACTTGCGTTAGTGCTGGCAAGGCTGGACTGACAGCGGAGCTTGTGGACAACCTAGCTTCTTTCAGCTTCTACAAGCTTAAGCCGCTTGATTCGTCACGTGACCCGCTGTGACGTCATGCTACGTAATTTTATTCGCTTGGTGGGCAGTGTGTGCTTGTGACCTCCTCCTACTCCTCCTCCTCACCTCCATTTCCTTCTCTTGCTATACTACACGTCTCCCTTTGGCACCCCGTTGTTATACTGTACTATACAAGGCTATGCTATGCTTGACTCTTTCCCCTCCTTCTCACCCTTTTTTCCGTTTCACACCCCGCGCAATGCCAACCAATCGATACACTATGATCACATCCACCTTTATGTAGTAGTGGGCTGACAGCATGAGCGCAAGAGAAGGAACTGCGCTCGCAAATGCCGTGCATTTCTTAGAAGTGCAGGAGCACCTAGAGATCTTCCTTTCTTTTCTGCACGCGTTCAGTGCTTCGTTTAAAAGGCTCCGCTCTTAAAATATCAGCCTAGGTCAATGGCACACACTGCAAGAAATAAGACAAACGTAGTAGTCTTTGAACTATGTAGAGCAATGTTAAACGATAACAGCACTTGCCTTTGCAGCCAGTGCAATTGCTGCATACTTTATGTACATTTCGATGAGAACTCCAAGGCCTGAAAGAGGCAAAGAGTATTATTTAGTTTTACTTTGTTACCTCGTCGCTCTTATGGCAGAATAGTTTGGTTAGACTAAAAGCAATGACGGGGAGACCAACAGTACTCGCCCCAAGATAAGAACAGCACCTGAAGAAAGCCGTTTCTTATGTAGTTCCTGTAATGACAATATTTTCTCCTGACGCCAACAAGCGCAAGCGTACGTCTGAAATGAAAAAAAAAAAAAGATTGATAAGCTGAATACCATCCTAGTATTAGTGAAATACATAGCTTCCGTGACACCAGATAATTTTGGATTACGTCGCTCGTGAGTAGTTCGTGCCTTTGTGGTCAGATTCACAGAAGTAATAACTGTATGTTTCAAGCCATGGTGCATAATTAAGCAGAAAACGTGGCTGCGAATCTGCTGGCGCTAATGCATTCCTTCTGGTGCTCTTCTGAAACCAATGCGATGGATTTCTTGGCGAACTTCAGTAACTTTAACAGTATCTATCTGCCCGCCTACGTCTCGATGCTCTCTATAGTCGTCTCGTTCGCCCGATATACACCAAAATTTGGATTGTCGGGTGCGAAGGTATGGCGAACATGACTGACCGAGTATTACATGAATAAAGTGATGTACAAGTGAATACGCCACGATTAACCATGCTGCAATAATGTGTTACTCGTAGCCGTAGTGTTCGGCCCGTAATAGTCAGGTATACGCGACAGGTGTTTGAACTTTATACAGCCCATGTCAGTCTCGACGGAAACAAAATTCACTTTGAACATATCAGAACGCACCTAAAAACCAGAAAGGCGTACCGTTTGTCGCAGCATGTGATTGAAATGTACACATAGCAAACGCACCCTCAATCTATGAAGGCAACCTACGAAGCGGTGGGCGAGTATCGAACCCTGGACCCCGAGGTGCCGAGCAGGCACGCTACCACTAGGTTACTTCAACGAAGGACGCTCACGATACGCACGTCGCCCCACCGTAGCCTGTATTTCTCTTTTACAAAACGAATACCTGGGCTGTGCAATAAACGCGAGTGCCAACGTTACGTCCTATAGACCCTTTTCATAAACTGTAAGCTAGCTTTCCTGCAATGCAGCTTGCCCTACTAATGGCGGCATTGACCATCTGGCAAACAACGTGTGCAAGCGCAATTTACTTGCGATAGGGCATGTAAAATGTCGAAGCAGCCCTTCTAAAACAAACAGTACCAAAAAACGCGCCGCAGCATGTGCAACTTGAATTTTTACAGCATTTAAATAATGACAGGTGTCGCCATTAGTAGGGCAAGTTGCATTGCAGGGAAGCTAGCTTTACAGTTTATGAAAAGGGTCTATTATGAGCGACCAATCTGTCGCCACGGTGCTGTCGAGTTCCCTGGACAGCCCCTGTTGAGCACACACCTACTCATGCACTTTGCACAAAGACGTTCACCGTATTCCTAAGACTGTGCTGAAAGCCATGCGACTTATCAGGCAAATTTCCTCGCAGAGTGCTCCGCATGAAACCGATTCCGACAGTGTGTGAGATCTGCAGATTTTTAGGGGCGAAGCTCCTTAAGGTTTGGATCTGTCCGTCCGGTGTAGTAACGCGTTACCTATTGATTGATTGTGGTTCGGTTAGGAAGGGACGCTAATTTCTGCAGCCCATGTAGGGAGCACGGCTAAGCGTCCGTAGGGGTAGGGGAAAGGGAGTGAAAGAGATAGGAGAGAAAGGCCGTAGTGGAGGGCTCCGGAAATTTAGACCACCTGGGGTTCTTTAACATGCACTGACAACGCACAGTACACGGGCCTCTGGCATTTTCACCTCCATCGAAAATGCGACCGCCGCGGCCGGGATCAAACCCGCGTTTTTTGGGGTGCCAGCCGAGTACCGTAACCACTACACCACCGCGGCGGACATTACCTATAAGGAACGCGCTACTAGGAGGGCGCGTGTGGGAGGCGCGCGAGTGCTCTCACTCTTCCATCTGCTGCCTTGTGAGAGAAAGAGAGACAGAGAGAGAGAAAGGCGCGCGTTGACCATGGAAACGCTCATTCTTCGATGAACGCCCTACCAGCTCGCAAAAAAGAAGAACGCGCCCTCACCCGCGAGAGACAATCTTGACACAGGCAGCGTCTCCAAGCGAGTTTCTTGATTGAGAAATACCGACACCGGCAACCCATATATATATATATATATATATATATATATATATATATATATATATATATATATATATATATATATATATATATCCGGAAATCGGCGCGATCTACGATGAACCTCCGGAGCTTCGCCCACTCATCATTTTTCGTCTTCTTGATAGGGCGTCATTAGGAGCACAAGCACGGTGTTGCCTACCAGTGGCGTAGCCAGAAATTTTTTTCGGGGGGGGGCTGGGAATTTTGGACAGGCAGGCGGGAGGGAGAGTGTATGTGTGTATATATATATATATATATATATATATATATATATATATACTTTCGGAACGAAAATATGCACGCTGACGTATTTGCGTGGACCGTCGCCCAATGAGTATAGATTCGGACAGCATGTGCGGCCTACTTCAGCCTTCAGTTGCCATGTCAACCGAGCACCGAGATAGCAATACTCTCGCACATTCAAAACTTTCACCGACGACAATGTATGGACGAAATCTAGTAGAAAGACTATTTCTCCACGACTGCGAAGATTCGTCACTTGCCCACGCTACTACCTTGATGACCATTTCAAAATGAACTATAATGATTGATGTACACATACGCATGAAAGAATTCGCGATAGAAGGCGCAGCCGGGAACAGCGGGCAGCATACCTGAGGTAGGTAAGCTGAAAATGACGCCATAACAAACACATTTTTTGAAACCCTTTATGAATTTATCGTGGCGTTGTCCTGATAAACTCCGGAAGACTCTTTCCAACTTAACATGCTAGTAGAGATACAGGACAGCATTTTAGTATATATTTCGTATTTATGGTTTCCTCATCCAAACTTACCCGTTCGGCGTTCCCTACATTATACAGGCGCTTCCTTCACCAAATTTTCGATACATTTGCAGGAAGGACAGAGATTTGCTTGCGATAGTGATTCTGAGCAGCTTCAGATCTATCTGTCCTGAACATATTACCACTTCTTTTTTTAAAAGAATTAAGCCTATTGCGTTACAGAAAAATGCCGTCCTCATTACCATGGTAGGCCTCCCGAAACATGGTTTTCTCTCCACTAAGCTCACAAACGTCACCGTCCCGACTCTTTCACGAATAATTACTGACACTCTTGTTAAGCTGGAAAACGTGGTAAAATATCTCTTAATATTGAAAAAGCTTTTTATGCGGTTTGCCAATTCACACTTTTGCCAGGTAAATTAAAAATCCCACGGTGCTGTTGGGACTAACACCCTACAGTTACTTCGTGGCATGCGGAATGCAAGTTGCGATGGATAAATCTGATTTGGAACTCGCTGAAGTGAACTCCGGAATGGTGAGATGTCCCTACTTCGCGCAAAGGGGGAGGCGGTTCTACACCGCAACACTTCACAAGTACCACAACTACGTTACGACTCCGTTCGAAATGCTTCACGTAATCCCACTATACTCGCTCACCCCCTCTGTCCACACACCTCAACAACCAATTAACCGAACCGGATTCGTGCTTGGGCCGGGAAGAAAAAAGGCAACAGGCTTAATTAAGTCCACAAAACATGGAATTTAATATGTGAACATGATCAAATTATACAATTAACAATTGGTAGCCAACGTAATGATGCGAGGCAAACAAATAGCAACGTAAACGCATAGTGCAGCACAGGAATTAACAGGGCAAACAAACTCTTCAATGAACGGCCGATACGAGGGGTAAAACAGCTCATAAACTAATGGCGCAATGTCTCAAGTACGCTTGCTGCCGCCAACGAAAGGAACGCTTATCTGGGTGGGCTCCATCGGCACATAGCTCTCGTCGCCAGCCTGTGCACAGGTGCTTTGTTAGAAACTCGGATGTCGACCACGAAGTCGCCGTAGCTCGCGGATTCTCCCCGATCATTGCTGCTCGCATCCTGCTCTCGAAAAGACTACATCGACTCTCCGAGGTTGGAGAGCCGAACGGCCAGGCTTACATGAGGGATCGCAAACGAAGCTTACTTCTTCACATGACGGAAGGTCACTGCATCTCTTCGAGTCTCTCGAATCTCCAATATTCCACCTTGTCCTCTGTCCCGAGACGAGTTTTTCTCCCTGACAGCTCCGCCTCACCAGGGCGTCTATCCAATGGTTGTCTACGGCAACGTCACCGGTAGAAAACGCACCAGTCCAACCCGCCGTGCAACTATTGTTTGGGACTCGCCTCCACAGTGTAACGCAGTACGAACTCCTCTCCAAAAATATAGAAAGCAAAATATAAAAATACACAAAACTCGACATTCGGACACGACGTCGGACAGCCTAACCGGCGACACTTGTATACAGATTACCGTAACGAGCGTTAGCTAGCACCGCTTCCATTCCGAAACACTCCAGGTGCAAGCAATTTGGCGCCGTCTAGGCGCCCTCATGCTGGAAGTGCCCGGTGAAAAGACGCGCCTGTGGGGAGTCGCTCCTCTGTGGCCGGCCAGATGTGCGCGTCCGAGAAGCAGTTCTGCTTACTGCATTGCACGGTGATCGACACATACCGGGGACGCTCCGTTGGCTTTTTTCAGGCACTTATGAGCGCGCTGGGTTCGCTTTGGCGGCATTCTGTCGTCTTCAATGTCGCCGCCTAATGCACACTCTCATCTGGGACCGCCGCACAAACGTCAGCTCTTCTGTCAAAGCGCGGTTTCCTCAAAACTCGCGGCTAACGAGATTCCCTGACTGCAGTGGCAGCCGAAAAGTAGGACTGCAGAAGGCCAAAAACTCCCGCTACCCGCCTTCCCGTGTTTCGCCCTGCCGACGCCCCTCGGGGCGTCACAATGGCAGAAGGATCCGTATTAGGTATAAAATATTTCCTGTATCAATGACGTTCGCCATAAGCTTTCTACTTACGAAGTTCACAAATGTACTCACTTGATGCAGCACCAGCATCGACAGATACTAGATTATCAACTAGTACTAGCCGTATCTCACTGGTTTTTGCATACTGAAACTTCATTTGTTTTAACCTTACGCGATCGCTTGCTACACTGAGTTGACAATACTACATGCCTAGTGCTCAATTTAGACACATCAAGGTTAAAGAAGAAGTTTGTAAAAGAAAGCTCTCTTATGGTTCTTACACGCTAATATTTTCCCTGTGACCTCCATGGGGCTTTGTACGTTTTTTTTCTTATTTCGCTCTCACTTAGGTTGCTGTTGAAAAACATGGGGGCTGATGTAAATAACTTATTTGGCTCCCTTACTAAACAAGGTCCAAGAATAGTGAGTTTCCTTCTGCCTAACGGAGAAGTAATATCCCGTTCAGTGAGTTAGAGACATGCCATATTTTCGGCTCTGATTCCGCGCACCAGGCAAGCATATAATGGTAGTGCATACAACCCTCAATTGAAACTATTCCAATGGCGAATAACTGCAGGACTTTCTCGGTGCTTTAACTTGGAATTGAATTAACAGTTGCGCGAAATTTTAGTATTTCATGCATCTAAACACTACTTTCTTCAAAATAAAGCGTCCTGATAAATCTGTTTACTTCAATGAGCAAAGGCTCGATGTGGGTAAGTTGGTTTTGCATGCTTTAAATGCCTGTCCTTTGTACCTGTTGTCACCGTTGTCTTGCGCTCTTTTTTCTTCATGGAACTCATTTGCACTTTTGCTTGACATTTAGCCTTCTCTGTTCGATTTGTTCGACCAGATACTGTAGCCAAGAAAGGTATTGGTATAAAGAGATTTTTACTCATTTTTGTTTCCCATTGGCTGCTCATTGATTGACTCATTTATTGATTGATCGTTCAATCGTCTCGGCGACCGTACTTATTTCGGCTGTTATGTTTAAAACGCTGTATATCGTATTTAAGAAATGAAATGATTTCAAATTAATTTCCTGGCTTGCTGAAATCAATAAGGCATCATATGACCACATGTGAGCAATAGCAAATGACTATTCAAACATTATCAAAGAATTCACATATAATCCATACAGCTCATCTTAGGCACGTTACAAAGCCACTGTATTGTCAGAGGAATAAGGCATCATGTAAGTACAGATCAGTTGAAGAAAAGGACTTAGCATTCGAGGTCTCGCTCGTTTGTGGGCGCTGCAAAGATGAGCTTGCTCAGAAGACGGAGAGCCGCTGCCGTCCTTGAGACATATTACCGCGAAAGCGGCGATACGAATATGGTCACCTCTTCTTGAATGAATGTCGCGACCACCACCTGCTGGTAGCGGAGCTGTTGTGCATGCCCTTGTGCACGCTCGGCGATGAACCGCAGCGCGTCTTGTTGTCGACTCGTTATTCCGTAGTGCTTGTGGATACCATTGTAAAGCAGTGCTGTCCAGTTGGTCGAAATTTCCACTCTGCCGCATCGCCCTTCTCAGAAGGGGACACGCCGTACGCGCACATTGTAACCATATGTAAGTCGTGAAGAAAAACAGCAAAAGCGAAGCTGTATTGGGCCACCCATGTAGGGGCACTACTCAAAAAGAAAAAACGCATGCACTGTACGCCATATTTCCCACGCGAGCGCATACAACGCACGAAAAGCGTCGGCGCCCCACAGAAATAGGAATAAGAGGGGAAGAAGGGTCGGGCGGCACAGGGGAAGGCATTGCACGGGGAACAGCCGCATACTTTATCTTGTGCTTGGTTCGCTAGCTCGATGACCTTAGCCCGCGAACGTTTCACCCACAGCAAAACCACGCATGATTCCAGATACGCAGACTAGCCATGTTCTTCCATCACTGCAGAGAGCTAATTGTCAACGCATTGCAAAAGCGTCTGCCTGCCGCAGCACTGTGCTTCAAAGACTGCAAGCTCCCCCTTCAGGCTCTTATCACAGCACTCTTTGCCGAAAAATGACAGGTGCCCCTCGTTTGCCACCACGGTTTCCTGCAGACAAACTACAACATTCCCCGCCATAGAGTGACAAGTCAACTTCCTTTGTGAGTGGAAAGAGCCGCGTTCTTCGTTTTTAAGCCCACCGATGAGACGCGAATGCCATAGCCGCACTTTCCAAGAATGGGCACCTTTGTTCGTATATGTGATGGGCAGCATAGATAGGCAGGGGGCACCGGCTGGAAAAATTTCGGGGGCGGGGGCTTCAGCCCGGTCAGCCCATGCCTGCCTACGCCACTGTTGCCTACGGCGCCTTAATGTTTTTCCTGGCCTCCACTCTGTGCGCGCCGACGGAAACTCTAGTTTTCCCGCACTAGGTCCACTGTCTCTCTGTCTCTCTTTCACTCTCTACCTGTATTGTTTCTTTTTTTTTCCTTGTGTATCCATCTTTATCTCGCTCTCTCACCCGGGAAAGAAAACTATCATCATCACGAACGGCATCTGGCTTGCATGACATATCGCTTCGCCTAGCATCGCCTTGGAGGAAGGAAAGGAGGAGAGGAAGAAGGTTTGGACTAGAATAAATACACTTGTATCCATCGTCCGAAAGCGAGCGTCGTAACCACTCGGTTATCCAGGCACGCTAGAACAAGCATTTATGGGAACCTTATGATTGGGTTGGTGAGGGCGAGAGAAGGAGAAAAAGATAGCTAGGTACAAAAGAGAAACAAAGAGACACAAGCACAGGGAAAGGGAGACATCGCAAGAAAGAGGCAGAAAGAGATAGAAAGAAGCAACGAGAGCGAGGGGGAAGAAAAAAGCTTTGCATAGCGTTGTATAGTATAAAAACAGGCCCCCGCCTAGCCAAGAAATCTTATTTTGTTTAGTTCTTTTCCTTCTCTCGCTCTTTCTTTGTCTCTTTCTTGTTTTGTCTGCACCTCCTCTCCTAGTTTCCCAATGTGCTCGCTTCACTAGCTCTCCACTTCGCCGGGCAGAGTTTCAGATAACATCGAGCGCGGCAAGATCTCAATCTTAAACAGCTCCTCTGAGAAATATTTGTTTGGTGTCAGTCTTGAAACACGTAATTAAGCACCGAAGATGTTAAATTGTGTACGCGTATTGCACCTGATTAGCACGTCAGCTCTCCGGCCTTCATAACGGCTATTTTGAATCCGTTTCATTCTACAAGTATCTCGATGTCTATAGTTACAATAAACTATCATGTAAGTGTTATGGGAAACACCTGCATTATCGGGAAAGCTAACAGCACCCTTGGATACGCTCGTAGAAACTTCTTATAGCACCCCTGTCAATTGAAAACATATTTACGCCATTTAGATTCGAATGTCACTTGATTATCCGTCAGCCATTTGGGACATCGTGGCGCTACACTATCCTACTAACTATAACTGCCCAGCTTTCTGCAGACTTCGTTAAATTCTTAAATCTCCGCCTTTAATATTGTCTAGAAATGACAGCCAGCAAGAAAAAGGAAGGCGGTGAATTGTAGATGGCCGGACTATTGTCGAACTATAACCTATTTTAGAACTGCAACCTCGAAGTATAACTGACCTACTCACATGATTTCCACCACCGCCGTATAGCATCTGATACCGCGAACAGCTATTGTCGTCACGGATACAACGCGCTAAGACTTTCTTCAAAAACATATTTAACATTACTTGACTGTTCTGAAGCTGCAGTTCCTTTGTTCTGCTAAGGGGGCTTGTTCTTTTACTTTGTTTTGATTTTTGAATCTGTATTTATAATAGCATACGTGTTGTCACTGTTACAGTTATTGTTGTTACATTATTATGCTCTCGATATTTTTCGCACAAGTTTACTGGTTGTTTAGATTTTTTTGTTTCTTTTTTGTTTTTTGCTATGCTGGAATGTTCCTTTTTTTTCTTTCATTTTCATTGATTGATTGATTTGTGGGGTTGGACGTCCCAAAACCAGCTCTGATTATGAGAGACGCCGTAGTCTCCGGAAATTTCGACCACCTAGGGTTCTTTAACGTGCACTGCATTTTCAATATTAATACGCTCCTTCCACGAGTACTGCCCAAACGTTGACAGTAATATTCAATGAATCACCCTATGCATGGAATGGCATTGCCGTGCAGACAGCCCCATGTTTATAAGATCATGCGGGAAGAAGGCAGAATAATGGATTCGCCATGGAAAATCATTATTATACGCCAGTGGAGGGACTTCACTGAGATTAATACCTTCACTAAAGTTTACAAAGTAGCTAACGTCTTCCGGATCAGAATATACCAAATGCTTAAATACAGTTAGTCATAGAAGCACGGGGATAATCTATCTCAAAACTAGGTTAAAACAAGAAAAATGTTTTGGCCCGTACTGTACAAGATAATTCAAACCACCCGATGCGAGAATATACGAAAATTGCAAGGAAATACTTTGCTCACACTGCCATCTTCTTCAGCTTTTTCGTGTGTACTTATTGCTTTCTATTCCTACAGCATAACTTCAGTGGCTGCCATACGTCTAAACTATACTCCAAAACCACTAACAACTTGCCAGAGTGGAGTAAACTGATACATACCCTAAATCCTGTGCATTGGTGCGAAATTTCGTGCGAAAGTAAGGGGGCTGTCAGCCTACCATTTTATACTTGCGACTTTCTGTTTACATAGGGGGTGCCATGTATTGACATTTGCCTATATGTCACCACCAGTGTCTTCAGCCGTCCTTTATTAAACACAACGTAGAATAATGTTTTCAGAAATGTCTTTCTCCTGTATAGAGTCTCTCTCTTCGAGTGCTTGAATGTGAAGGCCAGCCCGAATGTACTCCCACAGGGACATTCTCGACATTATAAGTGACCCCAGATGCACTTCGAGCAGCGTTATATCATGAAAGTCGCATTTAAATTTATAATATTTTCGGGGCGTTCGCATTTCCATGATACAATAGCTTGCCACTTAGCTCACCTACCTCGATGTCGACGCCCTGTCGACATGGCGGCTGTTTCTGACGCTTTGTCATACATGTGTTCCCCTGATTTAAGAAATATGATTGATAGTTTAGAGAAATGCACGCAGTAGCGGACCTGCTAAATTCTACCAGCACTGAAAATTTTTGAACATTGCCATGGATGCAACGAAAAGGCCGAAGCAAAGCTAATGTCTAATGTTTGCTCATCTCTAAGCCACCCTAAAATATCACCGAACGGACATCGCAACAGAAGAGAATTACAGTGTAAACAGATTCCTCCCAATAATCACTGGCAACGCAGGCCAGAATAACGATGATTCGGCATTGTGCAAACATGCAGAGCATCTAAATGTCTTGGCTTAAACAAAGGGAATTTCTTAGGCAACCATGAGCGCTGTAAAAACGAGCTGTTTCGCACATCAACGGGCTTGCTTGCGCGGGAAACATTCTTAAAGGGCAACTCCGGCGGTTTTTCCACTATATTCTGATATCGCTGCTTTTGAACAGTGCTGAGAGCCAGTGTTGTACACGTTCCTCCAAAACACGAACGAAAACTCGTTCCTCGTTCCTTCACAATTTTGTAACGAGTTCCCGTTACAAGTTCCTTTAATAGAAAAGGAACGCGTTCCAGTTACATTTCGAAAATTGGAACGTGTCGTTACATTAACGTTACATTTGATTTCTAAAATTGAAAATTAATCTTGAGGCAAATTAAAGTGAACATATTAAATCTCGCATCGACCTATGCATAATTGAAGAATTTCATCGTCACCGGGGGCATATTATCTGGAGACAACGAAACACCCAAAGAGACGCTCTGAGGTAAATATTTTGAAGGAGCACCGAACATACTACGGACAACTCCACTACAACTTTGGCGCTGGTCTATTACAAGTGCGACACTTTCCACTTCAGTCTTCAGATACGTAGCCAGGATACTGCACCTCCAATGTGCAAATAGGTAGTTACTCACATGCTCAAGCGCACGTAACAGTGGTGCATCTGACACTAAAAGCTAGCAGTAGACCTTTAGATTTAGGAGAGCATATAAAGGTTTCTGCCTGGCCCATGGCATTGCGCGCAAATACTGTAACAAGATTCCCAGAGGTCGTCAACATTGCCGATCCTAAACGATTTTGCTCAAAATCCGTGGCCCCTGTAGCATTTTGATAAACTGTTTCGCAATTCTGGATATATTGCTTTTACTTGGTTCTCATCATCTTAAAGTACTTGTGATATAGTGAACGTTTTGTTAATTATAGCTGCGTTGAATGTACGCCGATGTGAGGAATTTTATTAATATCTTGTGCGTTTACATCCGAGTTAAATAACACGGGACTGTTTCCTTCTTTTCTCCGTGGCATTAGAAATAAGCATTATTTGCCTGTTAAAATTGTGGGCACTACGACATTAATGAAAGGCTGAAATGCTGTTGTGGTGCAGGAAGCAAATAAGAAAATAAATAGCCTCACATGCATAGTTTCACGGGACGCCAACCGAAGCTGACCCCACAACACAAGCATAATTGGCTAATTAACAGGACATTCCTGTGTAGCTAACCCTTTGGTCACGTACTAATGATAGCAATGAAACCATAGTTATTATTAGAAACAAACTCGGCATCCCCGAACATAATTGATCAGGTCCGAGTTAGAGCGATGTTAACTTCGCTCAGCATTACAAACACGCACGCACGCGAGCACGTAAGCATGTTCAGCACACGTCGGCGTTAGCACGTGTATATATCCTTTTGAAAAGCCTTTCGTTTCTACTTTTTGCCGAGGGCATAAAGCTGTTGACGCTAGATTAAGGCGCAGCCCGTTCAGTTCAACTAAGATGCCTTGATGAGATTGACGCACAGAGTGCCTTATGAGTATGGACAACCATGGCCGTAACCGCGTTCTCAGAACCAATGCGGCGAGACGCGATATAGTAAAGCACGCGTTGACAGTGTTTTAGTTCGGAGGGAGCCCTGGCGGTAGGATCATAAGAGACGAAAGGAACTTTGCTGTTGCACGCAGTACCTCCCGCGTTCCCGTACACCCATGCAGGGCTGTCTGAGAGCAGGAAACTACTTGTCGAGCGGTCATAGTATGCGGCCACCGCCAAAGAGTAGAGGGATACCCTGACGTCGTGCGGCCGCAGTGAAGGGGAAGCGTCATCCTCGTCGAATAATCGAAGTCGCAATGGAATGGCGTTTTCGTGCATGCCTTTCTATGGGGGAGCGATAGTGGCGGCAAGAAAACGGGGACTCCAGGGAGGGCTTCTTGTAGCCCGGCCTATCCGCCCTGCATGATGTGTTGCGTACGTGCGATCGTCGTGGAGTGGAACGTGTATAGAAGGAACGCCGTTCCCTTTGCCGTTCCTTCGTAAATGTAACGCGTTCCCGTTACAGTTCCACCAGTCCGAAATGGAACGATGGCGTTCCTTCGTTCCTCCCAAAAGGAACTCGTTCCAGGAACGTCGTTCCAAGGAACGACGTTCCGTACAACACTGCTGAGAGCCCCGAAGCAGCCAGGGTTATTCAATTTGCTCAGAAACTGACCAATGATTTTAAATGAACGATGTGTTCAACCCGAAACCGAAACGGGTAGACGCTTCGTGCAGCGTATGCGATGACGTCACAGCCTCCCCGCCATCAGAAATATGGAGTTGGTGCCAGAAAAATGAAAGTGACGATGTCATCCAACGGTGTATTAAGCTCGTATGAACTTGATAGCGAAGATTTGAGCAATGAAGTGTCGCCGTTTTGCTTTAGAGAACCCGCCTGCTCGGGTAAGCAGCATTGCAGATAATGACGTCAAAAGCACAGGGTGGCTCGCGCGGGAATCCGCTAAAACATTTTATAATTTACTTTCAGGAAATCTAAATGACTTTCAACAGCGGGGCTTGGCATAAATTATTGCAGCACCGAGGAGAACATATACTGAACATTTCATTGAGATCAGCGGACAATGAAAAATCGCCGGAGTTGCCTCTAAAGTGCCCCACACAAGGCCACAAAGCAAATTTTAGTTATACAGTGGAAGTTGTTCCGCGTACAGTACAGAGCGATCCACCGAAAGAATTTTTCAAATCACAAGCGGGAAAAAAAAATTCCCACTTGTCACAGCAGCCGCACACGCAGCCTTCATTTTATGTTTCGCATACAATTGTGGATAACCTTTCTACTGTTGTTGGCACTTATTATATAATAATATGTTTTAAACAAACCAATCTTTCGTTTTCCCTGACACTTCGTCGGTGGCATTGCGGAAAGCCGAAGAATGCGTGTCGAATCGAGAAAACTCACAGCAGCACACGATCTTGCCGCCCTCGTGGGCGCCGCATATTTCCGTTGCCCCAAGGAAGTGTGGCGGCGCGGTGAAGCGGACTTACGGGCCCGCGCCCAGGCACGCAGCGAACGCTCAACGTAAATTTTAGTTTCTCGCCTAAAACAGACATAACTCCGATTAAACTTTCATAAATAAATCTCCTTTGTTTATTATTTCAGATGAGACCAAGCGTGCATTTTTACTTGAACCGCATCACCACTCTACATGTGCCTGAACATGGGGCATTTCACGCATTTTTCAATGTTTGCGCCCCTTGCGCTTCGAAACTACTCGGTCACAGACTTCGATACTTTTTTTAAACGCTTACTGCCAACTATCCAGCCATGTGATATAGTCCTATTGTGTCTGTAATATACGTAGAATTTTTTAAAAATAATCAAATTGGGCGCAGAATTGCAACATTGCTTCACCACAAAACGCATCGTGAGACATAGTAGTGGTCATAAATGGGCGATAATAAAATAATGCCGTTCCTTTTCAAGAAAATAGGAGATCTTTAAGGTGTTCCTTGAATTATCGTATTTTTTAGAGCATTTTTTCGCAACCTAGATTTCACTCACTACGGCGAAATTCAAATTACTGCAATAGACAAAAAAATTTTTTTTCCGGAAAATATTTTCCGATGGCAAATAGTGCACTGATATGAACGTCCACAATTTTTTACAATACAATTTGAGAGGGTCGAGTGCAATGTTCGGGACGTTTGGCGTGGAATGACCCAGTATATGGGTCAGTCAATTTGCATATTGAAGCAAGTTTGGCTGGCGCAGACAACAAAACCCTAACATCAGCCCATCGCGCAATCTTGCGATAATTTATGAATGTACGGTATCACAACACATTTTCATTTATCCAACTTATGAGATGCGGCGGGCATGTTCGAAGCAGACGCTTTTGCATTCCTAAGTAACTTCACGGCTACGGAGAAAACCGGCTCATCAGGATAACCTGCCTGTGATAATCGTGCTGCTTGCTGACAAAAGCTTTCGTTCATTTGGGAGGGGGGGGGGGGCAGAATTTCTCCAGGGAATTCTTTAGGCACAGATTGGCAATTTCCTTTTTCGCTAACCTCGAGTGTGCTGAGTTAAAGGGTATAATTGGCTTATTTTCCCGGGGTTCATAACCCCAGCACACGCGGTTCTCGGAGAATTTTAGCCGAACGTCAAGAACACGAATGTTCCCGTCATTGGGAAGCTCATGAGTAACATGCAAAGGGTCTAAGCCCTCTTCAACAAGAGCAAGAACATTTTTAGATCCTTAAGCCAAGTCTGCCGCGACACACTCTAAAAGAAGCAAATAATCGCCAACGAACCTAAAAACCTTTGCCACATTTGCGGAGCTAAGATCAGGAGGTACTGCATTGTCAAGAAGGAATAAAAACAAATTGCTCAACTTATGGCGGCCGAGCACATGTTGGACACTAGGGAACAGGTTGACGGACACAATGCGATGCTGCAAATGCATCATCATGCCTTCCATCTCATTATCACCTAAAGTTCATTTCCGAGACAGTGTCCTCAGCGTGCAAGTCCCAGGTCACTCTAGTTGGGAGGATCCGTTATTCCAGGAACCCTCTGGCCGCAATCGCGTCCCGGGATCTGGTGACGAGCCGACGTTGGTCATCCAAGTCCCGGGTGGAGATTATGGCGTGCCACGGCTCCGCGCCATGGTTGTCGTCTGTGGGCTCTGCGGGCTTTCTAGCTCAAGGCGTATACGCGTTCCTGCTCGGTTATCTCGCCGCGTCGGCATAGTTGGCATCTGGATCGTGCTTGTGTTTTCTTCCGATTGCCTCGACTTGAGCGAGCCAGCGTTTCCTATTATGCCCGGGATGCTTGTTGCCCGGTAGTTCGGCGATGCTCAAGGTTTCTCGTAAACACCGCGGTATCTTGTTGCGATCCGTATCGCAGGTGTAGCGCTCTCCGTAGCCGAGGCATGCGAGGACCGATCAGCTCGTCGACGTGAGCTTCAGCCTCTCCAGTCGGTTTGCGTGATAAGCTTCCGCCAGCTCTTCCTAGGTTTTGTGTATACATCCACTCTGAAGAGTGGAGTAGTTGAAGCTACAGGCGGTAGAACAATGGCGAGCTTCATAGCCTTTCGGATGAGTCCATTTAGCTTCTCAACTTCAGAAGTTTGAGCTTCAGAAAATAATAAAAATTAAAAATAACACTCCGGAAGGCCGCCTCAACCGCTATATCTCTCCGCAGCTTTCTTATCCGAGAAAGGACAATATAGAGAGAACACGGGACTTAGGCTCCCTAAGAACATCACCACCATCGCGTCGCCTTACGTACAAGTGCTCTGTATAGTATATCAGAGTTTCATAGGCTTTATATTTCTTTGCTTTAATCTTATGGCGCCCAAGTACATGTTGGACACTAGGGAACAGGTTGACGGATACAATGCGATGCTGCAAATTGGCACTGACGGCCTGCTGCAGCTGGAAATGACCGCGCCGGTGGACAGCCGAAGCTGGGCCACAAGTATACACAGCTACCGATCACCCACATTCACATAAAAAGCATCCAATAAAAACACAGCAGCGACAAACGGAGTGTACAATTTAGGCCACTGACGCGCGCATGCGTACATGAAGTTTTTGATGACACAAACAGAATCTAGTTTTCATGAACGTTAATTCACGGTGCAGCGTCAAGTGTCGCATGTTTATTGTGCTAATAAGCGATGATCTTAGAAGTGCACGTCGCACAATTTTCCGGAGACACACCGTCGGCGTGCTGCTTCGAAACAATTATGTGCACTCTCCAACCACGCTGTCGAGTCATTCATAGTTATTTTCGCAAACACTCGCTTTTGTCCGCGAAAAGCAATACGATAACCAAAAAGCATACCATAATGCTCTCTCGATCGTGCGTGCATCATGTACCATTCCATTAAAAATCGGCGCGTCTTAAATCTGCCAGTGCTTTCGTGACTGGGAAAGCAACCCATATTCCCGGGAAAAAAAAAGAAATAGCCAGGCCTGCGCGGAACCGCAGGACAGTGGCAGCGTAAGCTGGAGGAGCGACCTTCTTAGAGGCCATTTTAAACGCTTGGGGAAACTAGTGCAAGTAGAGGTGGTGGTTATCCCTTGCTTTATAACTCTTATCATTTCGCCAAGCAGGGAAGTGCCCACTACGCCATAATTACTGCGGCATTGTAACGTGCAAATCTGTATAACTGCACATCTTAGAGAGTCTATTGGCATTCGCTTTCCCGTAAACGAACCGAACTCTCATGCCGGCGTCGACGGCGAGCTGCGGTTTGGCCTTCTCTCTGCACAGCTGTCTGTTGCGCCCGACGTTGCCTCGCTGCAGGCGCGCGCGTAGCTCTGCGATTCGGTTCTTCAGCAGCGGTCCGCACCTTGCGAGGAGGCGCCATCAGGTAGCTAACGCTATCGATCGACTTGCCCTGAAAACCAGTCCCGGTCCCGATGGAATCAGCACCAAATTACTTAAATTAACTTACCAGCATTCAGCTAACTTGCTTGCATTCGTTTTCCTGCAGTCCCTTGACTCCGGTCGTATTCCAGATGACTGGAAGTCTGCTAATGTGGTACCCATATTTAAGTCTGGTTACAGCAAACACCCCAACAACTATAGGCCGATTTCAGTCACGTCCATTTCAAGTAAGTTACTAGAGCATATCATATACTCCCAGGTTATGGGTCACCTCAACCGTAACAATTTACTTCTTCACACCCAACGTGGTTTTCGAGAAAAAAAAAATTACAGCATATCCACGGAGTGAATGATGATGAGTGGGCGAAGCTCGGGATGTGCATCGTAGATCGTGCCGAGTTCCGGATTAATTTAGTTAACGCGCATGCTACGAATCCTCACGGTTCAACTATGCACAATGCACAAGTGAAATCTCCCACCGGCACTTCATTGCAAGTCAAGATCCAGTGTATATATATATATATATATATATATATATATATATATATATATATATATATATATATATATATATATATATATATATATATATATATATATATATATATGGGTTTTGCCGGTGAACGCTTCTCCAACGCGAGCAGTCGGTATTTCTCAATCAAGAAACTCGCTAGGACACGCTGCCTGCGCCAACGTTGTCTCTCGCGTTTGCCGGGGAGCGCGTGGCTCCCGGCGCTCGCGGCGAGGGCGAGCGCCAGGTGCCACGCGCTCGCCCTCGGCGCGTGCGTGCGCTCCAGCAGGCACGCACCGGTGGCTACCTACTACTAACTACTACTACTACTACTACTACTACTACTACTACTACATACATCGGGGACGCACGAAATGGCTGCTAATGGGGAATGAGAGACAGAAGAATTGGGCTTTTAGTTAACGCGCACGCTGCGAATTTTTTATTGTTCAACAACGCACAGGAGAAATCTCCCACCGGCACCACCTTGGAGGTCAAAGCGTAAGACTGGCTACTCACTACTACGACTACGACGAGGGACGAACGGGTGCCGCTTTAAGGAGCTTCGCCCCTAAAACTATCATGTCAGACTCAACTTTTCGAACTCGTGACAGACCTGCACACAGCTCTTCATATGCCCATCTGCATCGATGCGATCTTCATAGACTTTTCCAAGGCTTTCGACTGTGTTCCCCATAACCGACTAATGTTAAAAATACAGCACCTCAGCCTCGACCAGAAAACGACGGCATGGATTCAAGAATTTCTGAACAACAGGTCTCAGTCAGCTAAACTTAACCAGTACGTATCTCACCCGACCCGAGTAACATCTGGTGTGCCACAAGGCAGTGTACTGGGCCCTCTTCTCTTACTAGTGCACATTAACGACATTGCATGTAACATACGTTCGTAAATCCGTCTTTTTGTGGACGGTTGTGTTGTTTATAGGAAAAGAAGTTGCACAGATGATGTTGCAGAACTACAAGCTGATCCCTCCAGGTTAAAGGAATGGTGCAGCAATTGGCAGATGGAAATTATCGTCGAAAAAACCAAGCACTTAATGTTTGCTAATATCACTTCTGCATGCTCTAGCTCTTATAAAATAAACGATTATGTAATAGAAAAAGTCACGTCATTTAAGTATCTGGGTGTAATACTCTCTTCGGATTTAAGTTGGACTGCACACATAGAGCATGTTACTAATAAGGCTCTCAAGAAACTCGGCCTCTTTAAACGACGCTTACATTTCACTAATAGCGCGCTTTCAATTCGTTGATTCGGCCATCTCTAGACTACGCTTCAATCATATGGCATCTTCACCTAATAGGTCTTACTAACATGCTCGAAATGGTACAGAATAACGCCGCTAGGTTTATCTCCTCATCCTACTCACGTTACATAAGTGTTTCTCTAATGAAAGCAGAGCTTAGCCTTACCACACTTGTCATGCGCAGGCGACATACTCGACTATCGTTCTTCCACTCACTTTATCGCGGCAACTCATCCTTCGCCCAGTCTCATATCTTTCCAGCCCCTCATACCTCAAACCGCCTTGATCATGCGCACAAGGTGGCCCCCATTTGTGCCAGGACCAAGATGATTCAAAATTCGCCATTATCATTATGCATAATCGAGTGGAACACCCTTCCACCTAATATCGCCGAAATAACAGATCCTTCCATATTTCATTCGATGCTGCAGGGCTATTTGCATAGCGAGTAACATTGCCAACCTGGGTCTAATTGCCCGCGCTTCATATACGCTTTTTTTCGCGATATATATTCAATGTTTTCGATGTAATTTTCAGAAGTGTTTTCATCATTATTTAAAAAAACACAAGTTTTGTACTCACCAATGTGTATTCGACTGATGTTGGTGAATGTATTAGACTGGATGCTGTGATTCAATTTACCCGCTGTTTCCTTTTTCTTGTTTTCTTTTGGTATTTTGTTTTCTATTTATGTTGTCTGAAATGTATGTATTAACTTAACCGCCCCCCCCCCCCTGTGTAATGCCCAATCGGGCCTTTAGGGTACTGAAATAAATAAATAAATAAATAAATAAATAAATAAATAAATATCGAAAGCCAAGTCAGGTTGCTGTCGGGGCTGCGCACGTCGCCTGACGCGTGACGCATGGCACGATACGACAAAACTGCTTCACGAGGCAGCGCTTTGTAAAAATGATGACGGAAAACTTGAAGAAGGTTGTTTCATAATGATGATGTGGATAATGCCTCTGTAATAGATGCAGAGCTACGAAGCATCCATCTCTGTGTTCTTTCAAATGATTCCTCGAACTCGTTATGCAATCCACTTTCCGCGACATGTAGTGGCGTCCTATTATTCTACCATGTAACGTCACATTCGTTAATATAATTCCTCGATAGACGTTATGCCTGTTTAGGTATATTAGCGAAGCTTTTTCAAGCACAGGCTGTTTAGCCTGTACTTCCTTTCATACATTCTCCTTTCATACATTTTTCATGGCGCGTTCGTATTATCGCAAATATTCCAGAAGACATTCAAATGCGCGCGGCTTACACGCAAATTTTGTAGAACGATCAACACCATTCCCGAGGCAGCATGCAAGATAAGCGCGCCCTCCGCTTTGCGTCACAAGAAGGTGACGCAAAGCGTTCGTAGAGAAGGTGACGCAAGGCTCAGTTGGTAGAGCATCGGACGCGACATCGGAAGGTCGTGGGTTCGGTTCCCACCGAAGGCAGATTTGTATTTTGGTCCACTTTAATTCCTTTCTACTTTCTCCACAATTACAATACCACAAGTAACTTCCCCTATGTTTTCCTAGGCTTCATTGTCTGTTTGCTCATTAAGTTGTTTCTAACAAATAAAGAACGAGCCCTTGACCCCTTCCCTTTCGTTATTTCATAGCTTGGGCCTCGTTGCGGCAGACTTGGTGCCTTAGGTAGCATGCGAGGGCTTATTGGGCAGCAGCCATCTCATCTAAGTTCACGTTCTACGTGACGCCTGGCAAGAAAGTGTGTTCCACACACGCCGCCTTGGCCATGAGTGGCGCTGCCTAACACTCCGAGGTTAATACGTACATAAATACACAATAAAGTGGACGGGGGGACGACCGCCTTCGTAGCTCAGTTGGTAGAGCATCGGACGCGACATACGAAGGTCGTGGGTTCGGTTCCCACCGAAGGCAGATTTGTCTTTTCGTCCACTTTAATTCCTTTCTACTTTCTCCACAATTACAATACCACAAGTAACTTCCCCTATGTTTTCCTAGGCTTCATAGTCTGTTTGCTCATTAAGTTGTTTCTAACAAATAAAGGACGAGCCCTTGACCCCTTCCCTTTCGTTAAGAAGGTGATAAAGGCGCTCGCCTTGAGCAAACCAAAGAAAGCGCGCGTTTCAGTGGCCCCCTTTGAAAAAGCATAGTCCTGATGCGGAAAATAGAACGTTCAAATAAAATTACATGCAATGAATGAAGTAAGCTAACCAAGGTGTCACAGTTAATCAGCGCGACTAATAACGTTTGAGGCGCAACACGTGTACAACTTCGGGTTGTGTGCGGCGCCGTTGGGACGATGTTAAGCCACGGGGCACGATTTATAGTGCACTGCATTACATCGTCGAAGTACATGGTAGGGTACAAAGTAGCGCCGCAGTGGCTTTTCAGTCAGACCGTATCATCATGATTGGCGTCAAGAACGAGACACGGTCGCCGGTTCAGTATTCCGTGTGGCGCCGTCGAAGGTTGCATGACGGCTGCCAACGCACTACTGGTGCCCGATACGCAGGCGGGTCAGCTGTCGAGCTTCGGCGCGCTGCAAGTAGCTGGCACACTCGAGATTTTCTTTGTCGGTGACGACCGGTAGCATGACATCAAGCATCGTTACTGGACTTCTTCCTTAGACAAGCTTCATGGCTCCACCTATGTTGTTTCTTGCACAACCGTGCTGTACGCGAAGGTCACATAGAGAAGTAGGACGTCCCATGTCTTGCGTTCGACGTGACGCACATGGCCAGCATGTAGGCGATGGTCTTAAAACGTTTGGTAACGTCGTTTGGCGGTGGGATGGCGGAAAGATCGCCCGAGTTAGGTCAGCCGCAACAGCTGTACCTCTGTCTGTGGTGAGGACCTCTGGGGATCAGTGGCACAGGACGATGTTCTCAATAAAGAACATGGCTCACCTCAGCTGCGCTGCCTCTGGGCAGGGCCCATGTTTCGGCCTAGCGGGTAAGCTAGTCATTCGCTACGACGATACATTTATTGCCTGAATTAGACGTCGGCAACGGTTCCAGTAATCCCATACCTATTTGCTTGAACGGTCGATGGGCTGCAGGAGTCCGGCTGGCCTAGTCCGTGGTGCCTTGTGACGCTGGCAGTGTCGGCATGTCCTTGCGTATAAGGCTACTTCGGAAGTGAAGCGAGGCCAGTAGCATTTCTCTCAAGGCCAGTAGCGTATGGCGGAATTTGACAAGGCCTAGAGCAGCCCCCGTGGGCGGTGTTCCTCCCGTGCCCTTGTTAGCTGTCTTATAGCGGTGCCCCCCGCCCCGTCACTCCATCTGTGTGGGTTGGTGTCATTATTTATGCAGCATCATTATCATAATCATCTCAGTGGCGTTTCATGATGAAGGTATCTCGAATGTGCATCGTGGTGGTCTTTAAGCCGTGGCAGTCTGGGGTGGTATTGCGCCAGCACACGTGTTCGTTGTGTTGAGTGGGTTTTCGTGATAGCGTTACCGTCTACGCACGTCGGGTAGATGAATTTTCGTTTCACATAGCCACATGCAGCTACGCTGTAACTCACCAAAACATTGCAAGTATTTTATGTAGCATTTCTACAGAGCCCAGATTGCTTAGATGTTTACGTTGTCCTCAACCAGACTCGCTCGTCGACATTTGTGGGCATACGGGATATAAATCTGGGAAATGTCACGTAGATATAACATAAGGAACCTGCGAAATGCTTCGTGAAAACATATGAGTTTCGCATGTTGCAATTTCGAATGCCTCACTGCGCCGCAACATGACTGCAAAGTTTATTGCTGGAAGAATTGCAGTAGTCGTCAGCTGCACAGGTCATTTCAAAATAATATTCTTTTAATGCCGGAAATATGCGTGACTTATAACTTGTCCATATCTCTTAAGCAACATTCATCACTAATGTAAGTGCCCGCTTTCGAAAATAAAAAGCCCAAAAAATTCCCTTGACTGAACGCCACTTTTTGCTGTTTTCCTTTAAAGTGCAACTCGGGCAGCTTTTCAGTCTCCGTGGATCTCAATCAAATCTTTAATATATGTTCTCATCGGCACAATAACAATGCAGGCTAAGTCAGGCCGTTGCAAGTTTAGTTTTCCTGAAAATGAATATATAAAAAAATTTTCAGCGGATTCCCCTGGAGGACACCCTGTATTTTTCACGTCGTTCCCTTTGACACTACCTCTCTGAGCAGCAGGGCCGAAAAAAGCAAAACGGTGATACTTAGGCGCTCTAGTCGTCGCTGTTAAATTCAGTTGGCTTATGTCATACCACGGAATGCGGAATGCTTTTCCATGGAAGTCATCAGTGATTGGTAAACTCTGCCATTGCAGGCAGGAGTGACCAAATCCGATTCCAGAAGGGTCACGGATTCATGAGTTATTTCTGTCAGTGCATAATGGACAAATTAAGACGAGCGCGGGATAGTATTTCATATTCCGTCATACGGTATAGGCCGCCAGAAACGCTGCATAACTGGGTACACTTCCATGCGGAACGTAACGTAGGGCCGATACTGGTTTTATGGCGGCTGAGCGCAATCCATCCACGGCTTACTGTTGCCGACAGTGAGCCAGTATAGGCGAAGCCGGCGTCATTTACCGGCAATGTTGGACAATATTAACCGCTGCCCAGCCGATATCGGATTGCGTAGATCTTAATCGGCACCGCTGGGTCGCGTATACCACGCCACTGCCGACATCGTTTGAGCCGTTGGTGTTCAGCGGCAAATTTGCCACCGATTTAGCCAGTTTTTAGACAATGATGGCTAACCCGTCATCTTTTATTGGCAACATTGAGCCACGTATGCCACTTTATATCCGACATCGGCTGAGCCGATGACCTTCTACGGCAAATGTGGCACCGATGTTGCCGTTCTTTGGACAATGGGGGCTGAGCCATCACCTTTAATTCGCAAGCATTGAACCGAGTATGCCACCTTAGAGACGACACCGGCTGAGCCTATGGCTTTTTCCGGAAAATGTGGCGCTGATTTAACACTTCTTCAGCGCCACAGTTTGCTAGAAAGATTGTTGCACAGGAAACAGAGCCATTTCTGATGTCCTTGAGGCAGCGTCGACTAAACCGCAGCCATCCATCGTTGATATCGGCCGAACCTTTTTTGAAAGCCTGTATAATTGCATCTAATGATAGAGATCCGATCGCGATAGGCATGTTCGAAATTCATTTTAGATATTCGATGTCAGAATCGCCTGTTGTCAGAATGTCCACGTGTCAGAATGTCCACGCATACGCGTTCAGCGCCGAAACATAACGCACATTCTGTGAGCAGCGCATAATATTCTGTCCAAGCGCTTTCTTTTTCATCAACAGAACATACAAGAAATATGCCTATATAGAAACGAATAATAAATACATCCATAAGTTATCTCTCGGGGGCTTTGCGAAATATGTTGACGCGACAGTTAACATTAGCAAGAAGGATCGACAAGCATAGTGGAATGCAAGAAAATCATTGGCAAAAGAGTTTTGCGGAAACCCCGCAAGGTGGAGTAACGTTTATGAAAGGGAAAATTATCATCCACACGCTTTGTAGTAGAAGGCTACAAGGAAATCCATACGGATTTCTCAGAGATGAATTCTCAGGAATGATTTCTCAGAAACCCCGGACCAGGACGAATTTTTCAGCAACTAGTAAGTTTTCATTTCTGAGAAATCCGTATGGATTTTCTTGTAGCCTTGTGCTACAAAGGGGGTGGATGCTAATTGTCCCTTTCAAGAAAACCATTACTCTATAAAAATTGAACTAATCGTCTCGATCGCCGTGACCAATTGTATACCCTTTATTTACATAGTAGCTAAATGTCAGTAGTTTAACACCGCTTGCGAGATATTTATCCTCGCTTCAGCGTACCACGCATGAAAAAAAACTAGCACAGAAAAGCAAGCTAGCACATAGTTCATAAACAGGGTATCCTGGCTTTTATACGCCGTGAAATATATAGATCACTTTGCATCGCACGGAATTGAAATGCTTTTGTGAAGACCACGACATTTGCGAAAAAGGCAAACACGAGAAAAGAGAGCAGTATTACAACAATTTTGCATCTGGAATACCGCAGACCAATGCACGCACCTAACTAATAGAGTATTGTTGACCAGTTCTACTAACGTGTATGTAATCACAATGTTTTTGTGCATGCGATCTGCTTCTTTCATGGCATGTGAAAGCAGCAAGGACCTGCTGAAAAAATATTGGGTCAGTTGAACAAAACCGCTCCTTTCTGTCCCTTCGTTTCTCCGTATGTTTCTGTACGGTTACGGTATGAACCAAATCGCCTAAATCAAGCTGTTGTTGTCGACGTGCCTCTCAACTACGTTTCTCCAGCGCGTTCATGAAACCCAGTGCATACTATTCAAAACGAGCTCCAGTACAGCTCAACACATATATCGCAGCTTGCGTAAGCTCACTTGGGGAAAACAATCAATGCATACTGGTTGGTTTGACTTAAGCTCCCTTTTCCACACAGACACAATAAGCTAATAATTTTTCAATATGTGTTCGGCATTGTGCATACTTTCTCCGTTCTTCATTTTCCTTTTTTGTGTGACGACCGCGAATGCGTTCTTTCCATGCATACCTTTCGACTTTTCTATATCTAGTACAAGATAACCAAAATAACCATATCTAGTACAAAATAACTTTTCTGTATCTATATCTATATCTAGTACAAAATAACCATCGGTTATTTTGTACTAGATATAATCAGAATATACCGAGCTTGACGGCACGCTCTATGTGCGGGAACGTAGAATTTGTAAATGACGTTCGTATGAGAGATGACGTTGATGTAAGAACACAGGCCCGTTTTCTAGTATTTAACTCGTTTATGACCAAGAAGAGCAAATAAGGGCTCGACGACAGACAGATTCAGCGCAGTAAACGGGTTTCAAAGCCTTCAAGGTAACTTTTCTGCGCTGCAGAAACGGCCAGAAATTCATGCACAATGGCGGCACCGCGCATCCTCACTACTATAGTGTACTCGAAGGATATCTACGTTTGTTACGAGCAGTGGTTTCGTTCGCGTGTTCAGCGAGAGTAAATTGTTCAGCTGTTGCGAAAGCCTGCGCTGCAAGCAGCTCGCAAAAGAATGGAACCTAAAAAGTGTTGGGAGTGCCAACGCCACGAGGATGAAAGTAGGAGGATGAGAACAGCAGGACCTTCTGAAGCGGAGTGCCTTCCTGAGAGATGGCAAGTGCCCTCCTCATCGGGGCTCCTGAAGATAAAGAGTGGGCCGTCCATCGGGCCAGAGCCATCATCGAGGACCTGGAAAGATGTTGCTCGAGCGGTGGACCTCTGGCAGCCTATCCCCGGGCACAAACCGGAGCCGTTGGACAAATAAAGTTTACCCAATTCAATCCACCCAAAAAACCTTAAGGAGGCAATGGAGGGGCTACATGCAGGTGTCTTAGGTCGAGGCGGGTGCTGTCCAGGCGGGTGTCCAGCCATGGCGGAAAGTGTGGAACGTGACGCCTCCCGGCAAAAAGTGTTGCACACTCGCGTCATTGCTACGAGTGGCGCTGCCTAACACTCCCAGGATAGCATATATACATACGTACCCAATAAAGGGGACGAAGGGACGACCGCCTTCGTAGCTCAGCGGTAGATCATCAGACACGTTTTCCGAACGTCTTGGGTTCGGTTCCCACCCATGTCAGGTTTGTCTTGGCGTCCACTTTGGTGCTTCCTTTCTACTTACTCCACAATTACAATACTACGATTGAGAATTTCAATAAATTCCCTTATACTTTCCTAGGCTTCATTGATTGTTGGTTCATTAACTTGTTTCCAATATATATAATGAGAAAGTCACAGCGACAAACATATTATTTAGTAATTATTTTGGCGTTCCGGCTGGAGACCAGCCCTTTTCAAAGGTGAAAGTTTCATGGGCACCCGGTTTAAGTACACTTCACGGACATGCACAGTCGGTTGGGGGTAGAAAGGGGGTAGCTCATAAAAAAGGGTTTTAAGATACAGAGGTGCGTATAGGAGTTAGAGGCCAGTGTAGAATAACCTCTGCGTCTGCACGGCGCCCCAAGAGCACCGTGCAGAAGGGCCGAGGTTACCAGGATGCAGATTGCGCGTCATCGTTAGGAGACCCTCGAGCTGCTGTAACTTTAGTGTGTGCCACTGCAGCCCCCGTAGTGCCGCAAAAAACCTCTGAAGCGAAATCCCGTTGCTGCATGCGGAGAGAAAGGAAGAGCGGAAACAGGTTGCTCTGTGCGCGGTCGGTTTCCAGTACAATGCAGAGAATGGTCACCTTACTGAGTTTCACGAGAAACTCAGTACGGTGACCGACATCCCTACAGGTACGGGCGTTGTTCTTGATGCTCTTTCACTTAAAACAGTGATCGCTAAGGAGGGTTTCCTTGGTTAGAAAAAGCAGGCACGTATCTAAACAGCGCTTTATATTTACAGGAGATACATGCATCGGTCATGTTAATGAGCAAACAGACAATGAAGCCTAGGAAAGCATAGGGGAAGTTACTTGTGGTATTTAATTGTGGAGAAAGTAGAAAGGAATTAAAGTGGACGAAAAGACAAACCTGCCTTCGGTGGGACCCGAACCCACGACCTTCGGATGTCGCGTCCGATGCTCTACCAACTGAGCTACGAAGGCGGCCGTCCCCCCGTCCACTTTATTGTGTATTTATGTACATATTATCCTGGGAGTGTTAGGCAGCGCCACTCATGGCCAAGGCGGCGTGCGTGGAACGCACTTTTCTTGCCAGGAGGCGTCACGTAGAACGTGAACTTAGACGAGATGGCTGCTGCCCAATAAGCCCTCGCATGCTACCTAAGGCACCAAGTCTGCCGCAACGAGGCCCACGCTATGAAATAACGAAAGGGAAGGGGTCAAGGGCTCGTTCTTTATTTGTTAGAAACAAGTTAATGAGCAAACAGACAATGAAGCCTAGGAAAGCATAGGGGAAGTTACTTGTGGTATTTAATTGTGGAGAAAGTAGAAAGGAATTAAAGTGGACGAAAAGACAAACCTGCCTTCGGTGGGACCCGAACCCACGACCTTCGGATGTCGCGTCCGATGCTCTACCAACTGAGCTACGAAGGCGGCCGTCCCCCCGTCCACTTTATTGTGTATTTATGTACATATTATCCTGGGAGTGTTAGGCAGCGCCACTCATGGCCAAGGCGGCGTGCGTGGAACGCACTTTTCTTGCCAGGAGGCGTCACGTAGAACGTGAACTTAGACGAGATGGCTGCTGCCCAATAAGCCCTCGCATGCTACCTAAGGCACCAAGTCTGCCGCAACGAGGCCCACGCTATGAAATAACGAAAGGGAAGGGGTCAAGGGCTCGTTCTTTATTTGTTAGAAACAAGTTAATGAGCAAACAGACAATGAAGCCTAGGAAAGCATAGGGGAAGTTACTTGTGGTATTTAATTGTGGAGAAAGTAGAAAGGAATTAAAGTGGACGAAAAGACAAACCTGCCTTCGGTGGGACCCGAACCCACGACCTTCGGATGTCGCGTCCGATGCTCTACCTGCGACGCCGTGGTGATGGGATCGACAGTAGAGCATCGGACGCGACATCCGAAGGTCGTGGGTTCGGGTCCCACCGAAGGCAGGTTTGTCTTTTCGTCCACTTTAATTCCTTTCTACTTTCTCCACAATTAAATACCACAAGTAACTTCCCCTATGCTTTCCTAGGCTTCATTGTCTGTTTGCTCATTAACTTGTTTCTAACAAATAAAGAACGAGCCCTTGACCCCTTCCCTTTCGTTATGCATCGGTCATGTAATTCGTGTTGCCCTTGTTGTAATTTTCCTTCACACCCGCTCACGGAATAATAGCATACAGGACATGCAGTATAAATAAAATAAATAAATAAATAAATAAATAAATAAATAAATAAATAAATAAATAAATATCGTTTCTCAAACCTGAAATCGCTGCTTGCATATTGACTTTTTTTATGAGCCCTGCTCAAATGCAAATGTATTTGCGCTCGCTTGTAAACAGTGTGTAGGCTTGCTATGGCGAACAACATTTAACGTCCTAGATTAGACATAGTTTACGAAACATAACGGCGGCACCATAGCTAGGTTAAGCTTCATTTGGGGGCCTGTATTTGACAAGCAATGTTTGGACATTCGATAGTGCTTTCAAGGTGTTCCTGATGGCGGCTATCTGTGTCACCGCATAGTAGCAAGAATGTCATTCTGACGCTGATTGAAAGCTATTTTCCTCCCGAAACCGGAGTGAGTTTATACTGAAAAGTTCTCGGGAGAACATTTGGCCCCAAGCCAACCTATGCAACTTCAAGTGCAATAGGGTGCCATTTAGTCGCCGAAGCTCTCACAGGTAACAATTCTTTATCACAACACGAGCTATCTCACTAAGCAAAGTTGCAGAGGAAAATATACAGTGTTTTTCCACTCTGTAAAATTGGATGACCTGCGACGCCGTGGTGATGGGATCGACAGTAGACGCGACTCCAAAGGCGCACACACTTTGGGTCAAAGCCTAGCCATATGCAATTTATTTTAAATGCATTATGAATGTGGTTGGCTTTGGGACGCCTTTGTACCATTTACATTAATATTCGCCTCGCTTAATTTGGATTTGATGTTCGACCACCTTGTGTGCATTTCAATAAAGCATTCTGAAAGCGCACATCACGAACATTCAAATTGTTTCATATTTCGTCTCTGTCACTATAATATATATGCACATCTACAGACGTACGAACAACGCAAGCCACGATACATATGTTGATTTGGACTAAGAATAAATAACAGCATTCAATGAGGTGTGTGTCGACTTTCGAGCCGGCATAATTGGAAAGGGAGAGAGAAAGGGAGGTGTTAGTTTGGCCCCTTTAGAAATAGATCAATCTTTCCCGACTCAAAAGCTGTTGAATATGTGAAACAACGTAACCCTTGTCATGCATTTATTATTCTTCGGCTCCTATGAAGTACTCAAATTGGAACCAAGAGATGAAGTAAGCTTGAATGAATCAGTTGCTTTGGCCGTTCCTTCACCGGTTCGATATACATACGGGGATAATCAGACCGAGGGAAATGTGGTAGGTGACTATCAAAAATCCCACAGCGAATTCGTCGCCTATGCAGTACCACAGGTTCCGCAGTTTTGGTAAAGTATAGGCGCACATGAATACATCCCTCTTTAGCCGTCTACAAACATAATGAAACAATAAAAATGTTTGAAAAGAAATCAAATTAGGAATTTAACAAGATAGTTTTCTATTTAAAAGAAGAAGATGAATCAGGAAGAACCTGATTCTCTATCTACGTGTCGCTGTTATCGGGGCGGCATCATTGAGCATTTTTTGCTAGGGTTCATTTGTGCGTTTTCAGAACAGTGGAACACCCTGGAAAAATCAGTGCTCTTCATTAGCGGGATGTTGCATAAAGTCGGTCCCCGCGACTCGCCGCACAGGAAGTAGCAGCCTGCTACAAAGGGCACCTGCTCCTCCGTGAAAGACAGGATGTCGCCACCAAGTTTTTTGTACTGGTCATCCGTGCGCACCCTGGAGTATAGTTTCTGGACTACTGGAACCGCTGCAGTGGCACCCTGGAGATCTTCGTCTAGTTGGTTGCTATCGAGGCCCAAACACTGCTGATTACGTCGTTTTATCTTCGAGGCTTCGTCGCTACCAGCTTCATCCAGCAATTGGTAGAAAATTGTAGCCGCTAACCTAAGACCAAGTCCTCCCGTGAGAACGCCGATATGCACATCGCCGGCGGCAAACGGGAACATCAGGTAGTGAAGCATCATCTTAAACTTCCTGAACGTCACGTAGTCTTTGTTGCTGTAGAGTATAAAGTAGTCCTCCTGCGTACCGGTCAGTGTCATGTAGTAACTCTGCGCGCGCAGCCAGTTTTCCAGAGGATCGCCAGTCATGTTCGGGTAGCCCTTGTACGATGACGGGTACCTGGAAGGCACCGACCTATCGAGGTATTGGAAAACGTTTTTCAACGTGGGGTCGCCTTTCGATGCTGAAGCGTTTCCTCCTGGCAGGTTAACGTTGCGCGGCCACTTCCCCACATATTCGATGAAAGTAGATTGGAGGCTCTGAGCGAGTCCTCTGGTGTGCCGCTCCACGTTGACTAAGTCGGGCAACAGGTGGTGGTTCACGGCGAATCCGAAAACAGAATGAAAGGTGTCGAAACAGCTCTTCCTGAGTGCACTGGCCGACACTTCTCCTTGACCTCTGTGGAAGCTAAGTATCATGTTCATGCTTGTGTACGCTACGAGCATCTGGACGCATAGCGATTCCACGATGTCGTTCATAACGTCTTCGCCATTCTCCTTGTGCATATCAAAGACCGCTTTGAAGTAGTCGACGCCCTCTATGATGACCCCACTGTAGGACTCTATCGGTCCGACGTTGTACTGACCGAGAGCTGCAAGCCACCTGCGCAAAAAAGGATCAGTGACCCTCGACTACCAAGAGAAAGCTGCAGAAAAGGCGTCGAGACGAGGTCGTGACGCTTCATTCGAGGGCCGTACGTTAGGCACTAAGGCATTGTCCGTTATGAACAAGAACACAAATAAAAACATAAATATACTTTTTTGGTAAATTGTTCCAGGCGGTTATTTCACTTGTTTATATCATCTACAACGGTTCGCTTAATTCTCACACTTTTTACTTATATAGGCGCTTAATTAGTCATGTAATGATTGATTTATTTACAGTATCTTACAAGTTCGAGAAGATATTGGGTAAGAGGGCCAACACACTAAGATAATTCCATCATCCTACACAGAAGAGCACTCATTTTAATAATGCTCTGTGAGAAGGCGATGCGAGAGGGGCCCAATGGTGCCATAAAGTTTCACTTCTAAATGCAATTACGCGTCCTCCAACTTTTTCATAGCCCGTTCTGCCCAAGTTCGGAAAAGCAAATCATCTTTATTCTTCGTTGGGTTGGTAGCATGCTGCTGAGAACGCACCTCAAGTTCTACTCCGTGTGGTTTTGTTTCGAGATGTTTCACTACTGCGTTAGTAACTAAGCCAAAACGACCTTTGTATTTACGATTATTGCTATTGTTAAGGTGTTTTTTGGGTCAAGCAAGACGCAGTGCTGCGGCAATGGTCTAGTCCCAACGAGCCCGGACCTCGAGCACGAGCGGCGTTTTCTCAGCAGAGCGCTGAAGATGCGAACCCCACTGCAAGGGCCTGGAGAGGACGGCCCACTACAGCGTTCCAACGCTTCCTACATTGCCCCCGGGGACGAAAAGGGAGCCACCCGGCGACTTAATAGCTGGTCACTGTAAGTGGGTCATAGTAGGTCTTGAGGCGCTCGACGTTCACAATGTCGCGGCTCCCACGGCGCATGTCTGAGGATGGCTCAACGGGCTCTATGAGGTATAGTTAACTGGGGAGGAACGCTCGGCTACACAGTGGGATCCTTCGTACTTGGGCAGTAGTTTTGAAGAAAACTCTGGTGCAGTGCAAAGGACCAAGAGCCACACAAGCGCTCCAGGAAGGAACGCAGGTGCTGAGACGTTGTCACCGCGAATGCTCTTCTGGTGCTCTTGGTCACTGGTAGTAAAAGCCCAGGCGAGATCGCGACATTCATCAGCATGTCTGGCTGTGGCAGAAATCGGCACAGGCTCAGATGTATCCGGCTTGTACGGAAGGATTGTGTCGATTGTGGGCCATGGGTGCCGACCGTGCAATAAAAAGAGGGGTGAAAAGCCAGTAGTGCTCTGAGGGGCGGTATTATAAGCGTAGGTCACGAACGGCTGGACGGCATCCCAATATGCTTGGTCAGAGGCGACGTACATTGAGAGCATGTCGCCGAGCGTGCGATTGAAGCGGTCTGTGAGGCCATTCGTCTGCGGGTGGTAAGCACTAGTTGTTGGATGAACAACGTGACACTCTTTGAGAATGGCTTCGACGACTTCGACGACTTCCGATAAGACATCACTCGATCGCTAAGCAATTCCTGTGGTGCGCCGTGTAAAAGTATGAAGCGTAGGAGTAGGAAGGAGGTGACATCGCGCGCTGTAGCTGCAGGGAGGGCGTTGGCTTCAGCGTATCGCGTGGGGTGGTCAACAGCCACGATGGCCCAGCGGTTACTAGCCGATTTCAGCCGGAGTGCCCCATACAAATCGATGCCGATACGCCGAAATGGCCGGATAGGGCAAGGTAGAGGTTGTCGACTTACTGGTGACAGGCGCACCGAAGATTTCCTCCGCTGCAGCAATCGAGGCAGGAAACGAACGAACTGTTGAACGTAGTGGTATATTCCTCGCCAGAAGTATCACTGTCGGATGCGCTGGTATGTTTTCTATACCCCAGACGGTGCACATTGAGGATCAGAGTGGAACGACGCGCATATTTCAGAACGCAGACTCTGGGGTACAACTAGCAACCATTGGCGGCCGTCGGCGTTGTAATTGCGTCGATAAAGTAGGTCGTCGCGAATGGCGAAGTGGTTGGCTTGACGGCGCAACGCGCGAGTGGTCGGTTTTGCTGATGGGTTAGAGAGGATGTCTGTCAACGAGCCGATCCAGTGATCCTTGCGTTGTTCGGTAGCGATGGTGTGAAGGCCGATGGAAGAAACGGCAATACGAGATACTGAGTACTGTGCAGTGGTCATCGTCGTTGGGCAAGAGAGCACGCGAGAGCGTCAGCGTCAGAGTGCTGACGCCCGCTGCGGTAGACTACGCGAATATCGTAGTCTTGCTGGCGAAGTGCCCAACGTGCGAGGCGGCCTGAAGGGGTCTTTCAGTGACGACAACCAACAAAGTGCACGGTGGTCCGTGACGACATCAAATAGGCGGCCATACAGATATGGTCACTTAGTAAGTTCCCAGATGATTGTCAAACATTCTTTTTCCGTCACAGTGTAGTTACTCTCGGTTTTCGTAAGCGTGCGACTTGCGTAGGCGACGACATACTCAGGAAACCCCGATTTGCGCTGCGTAAGGACAGCACCGAGGCCAACACCACTGGCGTCGGTGGGCACCTCTGTATACGTGCGGTTGGGTCGTAGTGGCGTAAAATTGGGGGAGATCTCAGCAAACGGTGGAGACTTGTGAACGTCTCGTCCGACTCGGATGACCACGAATTGAGGAACCCGTTGCTTCCAAGCAGTTTCGTCAGTGGCGCTAAACAGTGGCGAAATTTCTAATGAAGCGCCTGAAGTAGGAGCATAAGCCTATAAAACCGCGCAGTTCTTTAACGGACGTTGGTTTAGTGAATTCGGTCACAGCCCTAAGTTTGGTTGGGTCGGGGAAATTAATTTCATCATTAGATACGACGTAGCCTAATATTGTTAGCTGCCTAGCGGCAAATGGGCACTTCTGCAGGTTTAGCTGTAGGCCAGCGTCTGTCAGGCACATCAAAGCGCGCCGGAGGCGTTCAAGCTGCGTCTCGAATTCAGGAGCAAAAACTACGCCGTCAAGGTAATAGAGACACGTGTTCCCCTTCATTCAGCGGAGGACGGTGTCATCCATGCGCTCAAAAGTTGCGGGCTCATTACAAAGTCCGAAAGGCATGACATTAAATTCGTATTAGCCGTCAGGTGTTGCAAAAGCTGTCTTCGGTCGATCGGCGTCATCGGCGTCTGCCATTGGCACTTGCCAATAACACGAGCGCAAATCTAAAGATGAAACGAATTCAACTCCTTGTGGACTGTCAATCGCGTCGTCTATGCGTGGGAGAGGATAAAAGTCTTTGCGAGTGATCGTGTTGAGGCGACGTTAGTCTATGCAGAATCGCATAGAACCTTCCTTCTTTTAACAAGGGCGACAGGGGATGCCCATGGGTTATCTGAAGGGCGAATCACCTTGCGACGAAGCATGTCGTCGACCTGTTCGTTGATCACACGACGTTCTGTGGGAAACGCACGGCATGGGCGTTGTCGCAATGGCGGTTGAGAGCCAGTGTCGATGCGGTGTGTTACAGTCGACGTCCGACCTAGGGAAGACTGCCCCACATCGAAAGACGAACGGAATTCTACCAAGAGGCATAAAAGCTGACACCGCTGGGCCGGCGTAAGGTAACCAGACACGTCGCTGGGTGGTGGGTCACGCGCAGAAATAGCACTGAGCGCTCTGGAATTGCCACAGCAAGTGTCGTCGAGTACTTCCACAACCTGAACGTCTTCAATAAGCTCCACATTGTCAAGGCATTCCCCTCAGACCAACATCACAGGGTATTGGAACGGGTTGCAAACGAAAATATTGCTGAAGCCCCGAGTGATTTACAGTGTCGCAAATGGGAGCAGGAGGCCTCTCCGACTTAGGAAGCTGTCCGAGGGAGACAACAGCGCAACACCGTCAGAGAGGCTGCTGCAGTACATGGGCACGATCGTTGCTGCTTACTCGAAAGGGAAGAATACTCGATGAAGGGCAAACCTGACAACGGCGAGAGTTCACTTTCGGCCCGTGCGCAATCGCAGTCTCTTATCCGGTCGAAGTTGGAATATGCATCTACAGTCTGGAGTCCGCACCAAGCCTACCTAATCGACTCACTCGAAGCGGTTCAAAACCGTGCCGTCAGGTTCATTCATTCTTCCTACTCGTACCATACCAGTGTATCATCGCTCAAGAAAGAATCATCTATCTCAAACCTCAACATCCGCCGGCGCATTTCCAGTCTTTGTCTTTATCATAAGTTCTTTCAGAGTTCTTTCAAGTTCTTTCCCTACATCATTCCACCGGCCCGCATATCTCACCGCACCAGTCATTCACTTCAAGTTGCCCGGCCATGGATTAGGATTAGAACTGCCACTCTTTCCTTCTTTATATGAATACAAAAGACTGGAATTTCCTTCCTCGTGACGTCGTCACCACTGCATGTCCATCAACATTTTTTTACACATTTGTGTAGTTATTATCAAGATGAAAACTTGTGGTGATAAACTGAAATTTACATGTTAACCCATCCCTCATGTAATACCCCCTCGCGGGGTCTTTAAGGAAAATAAAGCGATGTGAAGCATTGTGGCGCAAGTGGAAATCCCAACCTAGGATCACATCGTGAGAGCATGAGGCGATGACGATGAATTCTGTAGCATATAGGACATCACCGATGAGAACGCGAGCAGCGCCGGTCGCTCAAGGGTGAACATGCTGATCAGTGGCTGTTCGTAGGGACAGTCCAGAAAGGGGCTCTGTGACTTTCCGAAGTAAGCGGCAAAGCTTAGCGTCCATAACACATACGGCGGCTCCCGTATCTACTAGTGCAGATGCGCGAACACCATCAATAAACACTTCGATAACGTTCGAAGGACTGCGATGAGGACTTTCACATTTTGATGGTATCGCAGCTCTTGCCTCGTGGACTGCGACGACTAGTTTTCCTCATTCCGAACCACGGGACGAGACCGCATAGGCAGCAGGGAGTGACGGCGTGGGGATGGTGAACGGCGGGTCACCGGTGTCGAATGCAGTGTGGACGACGTAGTCGATGGGGTGCCGTAATATGGAGGGCTGGGCTGACTTCTGATTGGTAACGCGGCTCGAGGCAGCTGAACACGATTACAATAACATGCGACGTGACTAGCGTAGCCACACGCAAAGCATATCGGCTGGTTGTCAGAAGTATACGCCACCGGGCCGTTAGAGCGGGGCCCATCCAAGGCACAAGACGCGATGCACGGTGCGGCTCGTGGTATGACTACATGCTGGGCTTCACTCGAGGCCTGGCCGTGACGCCGGCGTAAATAGGAGGCACGCCTGAAGTGACGGGTTGGGGCGTAGCGACGGTGCCTGTATAGTTGAGTGGTGCAGCTACCGTTATCGGTTGAGGGCCTCGCAGCAACTTCAGCGTAGCTCAGCGGCGCAGGCGCAGGAAAGTGCTGGTGGTATTCAGGTAGAGCAGCGGCGACTTCCTGCTCAATAGCATGGTGCAACGGAGGCACAAGAGTTGACGAAGGCTGTTGGGCAAGCTGCGGCTGGGTGAAGGCCATCAAGGAGAGTTGGCGTACAATTTGCTCCTGCACAAACGACTTTACTTCTGCGAGTAGTGTTGCCTGGTCATTAGTGGCGGTCAACCTAGCTATAGTCCGATACAACTCCAGTCTGCAGTGAAGCCCCTCCCACGTCCTTATAACCGCCAGCCACTGTACCTCCGCGAAGCCTCAAATAGTTCCTTCTTTGAACTTTCCATGAAAGCAAAATAAAGCGGGGGTGGCAAAAATAATGCATAGGTGCATAAATTTTTACATTTTCGTTCGTTTATTAGAGTGGAACATGCAAAGGACAATTCTTTATTGGGCTCAAATAAAGGACATGCAGTGCAAAAACCCGGTGCGCTACAGGAGTCACCACCCGAGTTTTTCAGCACAGTTGAGTGTAGTTTTAAGAGTAAAGTAGGCTAGCAAGCGAAAAGAACTGTGCCGCGGCCTTTTGCGGATGGAAACGCTCAGACCTGGCGCATTTTTATCCATGCTTCTCGAGCATCTCATGGCTTATAGCTATGGAAGTACTACAGAACAGCAGACGCTCCGCAGGTACCGAAGGCATAAACAAGGCGCCATTTTGGAAAGGTCGCATGACGACGATTTTGTTTGCTTCTGTGATTGGCTGGCGGAGTAACACCGACGCGCGCGGTACGTCGGCCCTTGTTGCCAACTGCTGTTTTTTTAAGTTGTATCCGACTATAGATGTTCATTCCGCAACGAAGTTCGACGGGACAAAGAGCTCCTCGTAGCTCTGGCACAGTGTGACAATTTTTGTAACTGACTGAGGGCGCTTGACAAGTAGCATGTTAAACGACTCGTCCTCGATACCTCTCAGGACATTTCTGATCCGATCCGATTCTGACATCGTCGCGTCCACTCGTTTGCACAAGTTCAGAATGTGCTCAATATAGCTGGTGAAGGATTCGCCTGGCTGCTGTGCTCGTTCGCGCAAGCGCTGCTCGGCGCGCAGCTTACGGACAGCAGGACGGCCAAATACATTTGCCAGCGGGGTCTTGAATGCGGACCGTATTGGTAAATCAGCTTCGTGGCTGCGGTACCGTAGGCTTGTGACCCCTGCGAGGTAGAACAACATGGCCGAGTTTGGCTGCCTCATCCCGTTTGCTATGAGCGCTCACTCTTTCGTATGTAGTCAGCCAGTCGTCTAGGTCCACGTCATCCGCTTCAGTGAAAATAGGAGGGTCGCGATGGCGAGGCACACCGGAACAGACAGCCGGATCAGCAGATGTCTGCTGGAAGGCGTCCTGAACCATGGCAGAGGGCAGTGTACGGGATCGTAGTTCCAGCGTGGATGGTTTGAGTACCCCGGCACGCTCCGCCACTTTTTTAAGGTGTTTATTGGATTAAGCTAGACGCAGCGCTGCGGCAACGGTCTTGGCCCAACGAGCCCGGACCTCGTGCACGAGCGGAGTATTCTCAGCAGAGCGCTGAAGAGCGAACCCCATTGCAAGGTGCTGGAGAGGACGGTCCACTGCAACGTTCCAATGCTTCTTTACATTATTGTTGTTGCTGCTGTTGTTGTTGCTGTTGTTGTTGTTGTTGTTGTTGTTGTTGTTGGTGGTGGTGGTGGTGGTGGTGGTGGTGGTGTTGCAGCAGCAGCCATTGCCGGGAGTACAGGTAAACATCCGCGCGGGTAGGGGAGGGGGACTGACAGACATAGAAATGAGAGATGATGATGATGATGATGATGATGATGATCCTCCAATTTTGGCATCTACCCACTTGGGGGGATTAGCCAAGACTCAGGCGGATTTGAGTTTAATTTACTGTTATGCTACCTGAAAGATATAGTCGTCCTTTGATGTTGAATTTGAATATTACAAATGTAGTCAATCATCAATGGTATAGATAATAATGGAATAAGTAATTAGGATCTATTAACTGAACAAGCAAATCGATTCGAATCCGTAATGAACTTCTGCAGAGCAAGGCATATATTCCTGTTCGTTTGTCCCAGCACGGAGGACCCGAATGAAAGAAGAACAGTGCTTGATAATGGAATGCCTAGATTTCGCAATGCCATCTCTGTGGTACTTTTCCTAAGGTGGGTAAAGCGCCTGCCTTCCAGCAAAAAGTGTTCAATTGTCTCTGGCTCGTTGCAAAAAGCGCATAAAGGAGAGACCGCCAGACCAGCTCGGTGCATGTAGAAATCCAACGTCGGGATTCTACATCGCAACCTCGTCAATATTGTTTCGATTTTCCTTGTTTGGCAAAATGACCTGCTCCAAGGGTATTGTAAGTGCTGTAAATCAGGCGAGGATGCAAGGCATGGTGCGACATTAATAAGGCGTACTTTCGGAATCTGGCTGCGGTAACTAACGCCGTATATTTGGAACCAGAGAAAGAACAGGACCTGCAATGGAAGCCTTAGCCAAAGTGTCTGCCAATTCGTGTATGACCAATCCTCTGTGACCAGGCACCCAAACTAACCGTAGTTTTTGTAAATGATTAGGAACCAAAGTGCGCAAAGTTCTCAGAATGTGCGATTCACCTGGAGTAGTTAATGAAGTACACATTGCTAACGAATCTGTAACTATTACCGCGGTAGTCATCGAGGAGTGAAGCTTACGCAAAGCCAATAATGTCGCCAAGAATTCTGCCACAAATACTGGTGTGTAATCCGGCAGTCTAATAGAGAAACACCAGTCTAGTTCCGAGGAAAAAATTCCTACTTCTGCCTTTTCCTCGCTCTGCGGAGCATCCGTTGCTATGATAACTTTAGTGCCTATTTGACTCAAGTGATCCTGTAGAAGTCCATTGAGGATACGCCACGGAAGTTGCTTGGCATTATTGGGGAATATGCTGTCAAATGAAATTTCCAATGAATTAGAACTGTTATCACTTATGGCTATATCTGTGAGCACTATCTTTAGCGGGTCTAGCAGTTTTTGTGTGACAACCACCTGTGGTACGTACCTTCGGGGCCAAGAAACACGAAAAAATAAATCTGGTTGTCTAATAAATATATATTGGTCTCGTCTTAGTGGAGATTCATATATCCTTAAGAAAGTTTAGACCGTTAAAATTTTAAATCTGGTTTTATGAGAAGGAATTCGCGATTCCTGATATAAGAGTGCATTAGCTACATCCTTCGGTAGCACAAGGCACAAGCGGAGCTCCTCCCGTTCCAGCAACATTAGCGGGCGTAGCTTCCAAACCGGAGCACCGGAATATAAGGCGCATCCAAACTCCAGTATAGGGCGTACATACGTACACTAAATAATTATCAGAGAGTCTCTGCGCATTCCCCACCGACAATTACTGACCCTTTTCAGAATTCCCATGGCTCGAGTTGCTTTTGTTGCTGTTTGTTCTATATGAGGACGCCAAGTCAGCTTTCCATCCTAAATAATTCCAAGATATTTAACTTTCTCGACTTGGGGAATGTCTGTATTCTGGAACGATAGTGAAATATTGATCGGGTCTTGCAGAGGAAATACCAGGACTGCGCACTTCTGCACATTAAGTGAGAAGAGCCGTAGTGGAGGGCTGCGGAAATTTTGACCACCTGGTGTTCTTTAAGGTGCACTGAAAACGCACAGTACAGGGGCCTCTCGCATTTTTGCCTCCATCGAAAATGCGACATCCGCGGCCGGGATCGGATCCTGCACTTACGCGCAACTTAGATGTGCATACGCGTGTTGGAGCCGATAGGCTCCAACACGCGCGGAGCCGCATTGACTGGAGGAGGAGCCGCGTGTTCACATGCCTTCCTCTCTGGTAAACGCACGGAGCACTGTATCCGCATAGCATTTTAGCTATATGCGTGTCCGCCGCGGTGATGTAGTCGTTACGGTGCTCCGCTGCCACCCAAAAGTTTTGGGACATGTCATGTATGCGATAGTGCCACGTGTTGTTAATATGAATGGCCAGCTAAGCTGCCAGTAATCATGAGATCCGCCTATGATTACCTATAAAGCTGACATGTTTCAAGGCTGGCCACGTCCTTTTAGATGCGAAGCAGCTTATGGTCGAGCCTGTTCCGTCCCTGCGCAATATCACGGGTGATTTACGGTAACACCGAACGATCCCCACTGCTTCCATTCGCCATGGTTCACTTCGTGGAGATGCGTGTATTTTCTTCTTTTTTTCTTGGTGTTGTGTTAAGCAAGGAGCATTGTAGCGGACCTGAAATCCTTACCTTTGCTTTGGCACCGATGGAGCATACTCGAGAAACTTGGTGCTGTCGTTGAACGTCACCGACGTGAGATTCACGTCCGCAAAGTTGGCTTCGAACGAAAGATACACGCTCACGTGGTCCATAATTTCATCCAAGCGGGTGTCATTGACTGGCTTACTGAACTCTTCGTACGACATGCGCAAGTGATCGCGAATGTGCTTGGTCTTTCCGAGGGTGCGCAATATTCGAGCCGTTTCCCAGTAGTCTTTCCGCACCAACCAATGGAGTGGTCCAAGCCTGCGTAGCAAGTAAAATGAAATTGATGGATGCACTTATTATTGGAAAAAAAGTTCAGCGAAATCAAAGCACGTTTCCGCTAAAGCAGTAGTAACGCTGAACGCTATCGGGCTCTACTACACATTCCAGAGTTTCCTGGAGCCGATTCGCTACGTTAAAGGGACCGTCTACCGTCCTTCATCGCTCTGCCGTTGCTTGGCTCAATAGAAATCGTACCTTTCGAAGTGTACCAGCGTGCAGTGCTTTCTCCAGAAACTGAATATAAATTATTAAAACAGTTTTTTATCTATGAAGTCGCTCCTTTCCTAGTGTAGGCATGCCAGCAACAATGGTTACCGCGCATGGTGCGTCGTCGTCTCCCTCTAATCTGGTAACATTGGTCTGCCTGGAAACCCTTTCGGGCGCGGGAGGCTTCTGAACAGGAACCGGTTTCAAGGTCGACATTCTAGAGGTGACGAGGAGGAGGAGAGGCGAGGAAAAGTTGGCGCGCGGGGGTGCGCCTCGGACATGCAGCGCCGCATGCATGACAAGCGCAGTACTACGCGCCGGTGCAGGCAGACGAATTCGAAGGCAGTGCCACCTGCGCGACTCCGAAAGCAGCGAAAAAAAGAACAAATTGCTCTTGCACGCTATAGCAAGGTGTCTCATAGGGTGAAGTACGCTTGTAAAACATACATGATAGTTTTTCAGCAGAATATGTACGCCTGCGTGGGCTGGTTCTCGTACACTTGGAGAATGACGAACACGCTGTTGGATGTCGCTAGCGGCGTTTTTTGCACCGCTTTCGGAGCAAAATTAAAAACCTAATTCCTTTTTTGTGCGGTGAAAGCGTGCTCGTTCCCGTAAGTGCGACGCACGATCTGCCCATTTTTACCACAATCTAAAAAAATTGTCCTAGCGGTAGACACTCCCTTTAAGTGCTTGGTACCGTGTTTCGTACGATAATAATATAGTATATAATATTTCTTTTTTTGTGTGATATTTCAGATGTCCTTTTGAATGACTCACGCATGCACCTGGTGGATGTGTGGCTCTCTTAATGGTTGCTTCCTGCAACGAAATTGAGCTACTTCTCGAGATTTGTTCTCCCTCCTTATTTCCGGGTTCGTTTGGACTTTACCTCATGTTTACACTCTTCAAAGAAACATGTGACTGCCATTGACACGACGCTCATCAGCTTGCAGGGAAAATTATACATTCTACGGCATTTTCGACTTTCCACCACATGGCAGCATCGAAGGCGGCGTGACGACCTTCTCATTTCCCATTGAGTATTTGCTGGTTTGAGTCATTATTTCCCACTACCGATGAGTGCAACATACCACATGAGCTCGCTCCTAGCTGTTGCAGATTGCAGTTCGCGTATTCCTTCTACGCGGCATGTTATGTCTGAGTTTCTAAAAGGTGTCGTGGGACACTTTTACGAGTAGTCTTCGAGTGCCATCACTTAAGGCGCTTATTGCCTCAAGAATCGCCTGCCTTAAATATTTTCCAAATTTGTTAGGTATTGGTGCAGTTAGAGCTTTCAAGTTAGAGGGGAGTTTTACCGTCTGAGCATGGCCTCCATGATCCTGCGCGCGCAATCTCGGAGGCCGTCGCCTGAGCGAGTTCACTTTCCTTTCCTCCCAACGAGCTTGCTGGAAGCTACACAGAGGAGAGGAAAAAATGCAAAAAGCCACGCCAGCGCGCGTCATGACCTACAACAATTTCTCTTCTCTTGTTCATTGAACGTATTCGCGATACCGCAGTGACGACAAGCTTGCCGTTAGGGTCGCTGCGTTATGTGACGTTGCCCCACGCTATCCACGGTAAATGCACGTGAGAAGCCAGCCAATGGGAGTACTCCCACAAATCTCGTAGTCCGCGTCCCTGCTGTATGTGGGGCAATAATATTTGCTGACATGTTCACCCTTTAGGTGTTGTGAGCAACTTAAAAAGGAAATGCCCAATCTCAGGCGTAAGCTAGAACGTTCACTCAGAAAATATCCGAGAGGACTAAGTGCAAGTCTTTTCTTCCGTATAGAGAAATTCGAGAATGTCAAGCGCGAAAAAGACCAACAAACTACACTCTACGCTATGTGACATATTCAATGAAAATTGTAATGCATGCAATGCGGAATTTTTCCACCATTTTAATCCTCTAATACAAGCGCATGAGCTTTAACGATATCTCTGATAGATTATACACAAGAAATTTCACATTTCGCAAGAACTGTTTGATCGATATTTTGTATCTGAGCAGCTCACATCGTTGTTCATTCATTTCATAAAAACGACATCGCTACGTTCTGTGTTTTCGTTTTGAATGTCGACTAATGTAACGTTATCCACTTAGCAGTTTTATTCATAAATGATCGCCAACAAAATATACGTTCAAAAATGCAGCATATGTAATGCGCGACCAGGTTTATTCATATATTTTTTGTGACTACTACTTTACTTGTGGGTATAATGTGTTTTCGTCTGAAAATATTCCTTTAGCAATACACAGCATAGCGTGAAGCCCTACTGTATTTTGTATTAGCTACATTGTACCCTTACCGCCTGTCGTAATCTTTTTTTGCACATTATGCCTTGTGGTACTCGCGCGCTCAATCATGAATCGATCTTCCTTTCTTGCCGGAGGAAAATGCTGAGAAACATGATCTGCACCCGTCCTTGCGCACTCACAATGTGCCTTTAGTCTGTACATAAACGGAACACTCCTCGACAGTTTTAAAGACTATACTCTTTCTTGGGATGCCTTAACGCAAAAATTTTGGTCTGTCTGTCTGTCACACGATTCAGCCACCCGGCCACTTCGCTAACGCTCAGCCATCTCGAACTGGTAGCTGCATTCATACTTGTGAACATCGTCGATCAAAAAGGGCACATTACGCATATCTGAGGCGCAAAATGTTTTTATTAGGTGGTGTGTTCCTTTAGTAGACAATACGTAATTCTAAAGACCCTAGTGTTGTTAGGCTGTGCTAACCCTAGTGTGTTAGGTTGTGACCCTAGTGACCGTAGTGTTGTTAGGTTCTGCCACCTGGCAGTTGCCCAGGGATATAAGAACAAGCTCATGTTTCCCGACGGCGCTGCCAGATGGCGTCCATATCTCATGCAGCGTAGTACGGCCGGCAGAAGACTATCGTCTTGCGACCTAGTGTTTGTTAGGCTGTGCTAAAGATGCGACGCTACGCACGAAAAAGGCCTCTGCCGACGGTTTAGTTCTGCCACCTGGCAGTTGCCCAGGGATATAAGCTTATGTTTCCCGACGGCGCTGTCAGATGGCGTCCATATCTCATGCAGCGTAGTACGGCCGGCAGAAGACTATCGTCTTGCAACGACATCTACAGCGAAGCACGCGGATACGCGGCCATTTTTTTTCTCTTTAATGCGAAGGAGCTATGCTCGGCCCTGCCTCCCGTATGAGACACCGTCCACTCTAGTTACCGCTCCTCCCGCTAGAGGTGCTTCTCAAGGAATTTCTTGAAGAATCCGCTAGACGGCGCGGGTCCGCGCGCCTTAGAACGCGTATTTATAAAGCGAAATTCAGTAAAGAAGAAGAAAAATGCACATGCTGTGAGGAAGATAGGGAAACGACGGAGCATGTTCTGATTGAATGCCGAGAAATCCACCCAGGTGTACGTTTGGGCACCACCCTACATGAAGCCTTGGGTTTAGGGCGAACAACGGGAAGCTGAACATAGCCGCGATTGAAATAAGACACAGTTAGAATACCGGAGGCAGAAAACTAGAGAGAACGGACAAAAATAATTTTAGGGAAAAATATGGACTTTCTGCCATAAGGGGCAGGGAACTGGGCTATGAATTTCCGTTTTTGCTATGGTATGATCTTCTTGATTGAAGTAAATTTAAAGAGAGAGAAAAAAAGTTATTAAATCTTCTTACGAGCCTGGTGGCGCACATGTCACCGCCCCGTTACAAAGGGGAAGCTCATAGCATCCATCCACAAACGCAGGTTACGCACGGCAGCGCGCGCATTCCTTCAGTGACATTCAATCGGAGTGCATCAGTATGAGTGGTAAACAGCAGCCTGACTCGTCCGCAGCTCCTTCCACGGCGCGCCTGTGCCGCTGCCTCGACACGGCAGCGGCGCCAAGCCGACCCTGAACTTCGTGCAAGGGAAGCTGAAGCTCGACGGAAACGCGCCACGCCGCTTCTGAAGAGATGAAGGCTCGCGCGGCTGCAGCCCAACGTGAGCGGAGAGCAGCGGCTCCCTGCGCCCCACGTCGCCCCTAGCTGCTTCGCATGCCCATCAGAGTTCCCTTACGGGGGATGTGTGTAAGTTCTTCTTGTATATTCTCCGTCACCAACTGCGAGGGAATAAGTTTCCTGTAACTTACCTGCCATCGCTTCCAGTATCGTACGAGAGATGAAGCAGCACGGGCATAAAAACGTATCGAGACATGAACAGCAACGCCTTGAGAAAGTCTGGCTTCGGGTTCTTTTCCGGCCACACGACGCCGCCTTCGGCCAACATGCGTTTCACATTGGGTACGTTGCTTTCGTTAATCACCTTCAGGCACGCCTTTAGGTATAGACGCGCCTTGCCTTCGACATCTGCATTCCCTGGGCGCAGCTGCGAATACCGCGGCAGATGAAGCGTTCCGGGAGTTCGGAGAGGTAAAACACGTCAAGATTAAGAGAAAAGCCTTACGTCTTGGGTAGAGATTACCCCTGCATGTTGGCACGTTAATGCTGGGATTATGCACACATTGCACCAAAATCACTATTATGCTTTGACTACATAAATACAAGCGGATGGATATAAGCTACAAAGCCAAATTACATTGGCACGAGCTAGTTGTCACATAAAGTGGCATCGAAAGCATGGAAAATCGCACCTTAACACCCGGACGCCAAAAGACACGAAATAAGGGACACCGCTAGTGTCAACACTTTACTTATAACCGTACTTGTCATTCTTCTTTGTTCGTATTTGCTTGCGGCGCGTAACATAATTTACCGCCTAATGCGCAACTTTAACCCGTTCTGAGATAGCACCATCACCTTAAGAATTCCATATGAACTATACATCTAGAAGGCAGCCTGTAAAATCAACTTATGAAGCGTGAGCTCTGTCCCAAACCAGTTCGGTTCCAACGCATCATCTTTCACTTGTTCTTTTCGTTACAGTACACGCGCTGCTTTAATCCTTTCGTTAGAAGGCTTAAAATTTTAATTCTTCTGACATAAACGTTTTCCTAATCATGTGAATTCCGGTCGTGAATATATCACCATCAAAACAAAGTTGTAATTGCGATGAATCGCTCTAAAGCTTAAACTCCTACCATTTCGCCACCTTTTTTGGTATATCGTACGCACCCGAAGTTACCTTGGTGCGCGCGGCTGCACCAAGGCAACTTCGGGAACAACAGACCGCTGTGCAGAGACGAGCCCAAACCGCATAGTTGTGGCGCAGGGGATACCTACCACCTGTACTTGCACTGGTGCACTAGTTTCCCCAAGCGTTTACAATGCCCTCTAAGAAGGTCGCTCCTCCAGCTTACGCTCACTGTCCTTCGATTACACGCAGGCCTGGCTCTTTTTTTGAACAATTTGGGCTCACAGAAAGTAACGAGCATAGGTATTTATAAAAACATCTTAGGCAAAAAAGATTGGTGGTAAGAAAATATTTCATCCCATTTTGATGTTGGACATGTTAGTGAAGCTCGCAGACCAATGGAAAAAAAAGGCTTACGAAAGATAATTTTCATAAATTCATCCCCTGCATAGACGTAATTATGCAGAAATCTACGTATTACATGCAGGCTTCTCCAAAGCCTGCATGTTACATGCTTTGAGGGCGTGTTTTGTGGCGTCTGTATGGTACCTAACGCTGCAGTCGGCTGATATTCCACGAAAGAAAACGCACAATAAGCGCTAAGCAAAGTAGAGTACGGAGCAACAAAGTTGCGTGCATATACCGCCTACCGTATTACCTTTGCTATCACCGCAAAATCATTAAAGTGCCCATGGGCACATCTTGCGCTACGCCTTCCGTGGTCATAGATGTTTGAATGGCGCTATGTCTCCAACTTTCTTGCTATCTTTACGGTATGCAAGGTCCAGGGAGCCGCGTTACCTTAGCGTCGGACAACTTGGACATGACAAAGTCGATGTAGTCGTTCCACGCCTGCTCCATGACTGACTTATCACTGGTGTGCGTCTTGTCCCAGAGGCCGCAGACATATTGATAGAAATCCTGGCACGCCTCTACACTGTCGTCTACGGAGCTTTCTAGGAGCGCTGAATACTTCTTGCAGAAGTCAGTTGTGCACGTTAATGACTTGAAGGCCATCGGTTTATGTCGGTGTGGTTTTAGCCGCCACAGTAGCAGTGAGCCGGTTATAACCATAGCAGCTGTGACGATGACGATAACAAAAATGACACTTTTCCAACTCCGGCCGCTTTCTTCGCATTCACCTCGCTGCGAAGATCTCAAATCCTGTGAAAGATATTGCAGCAAGCGTTATTATTGCAGCTTGTGACAACGGACACCGCGAACAGGGAGGACAAAGAAAACACACAGAATCCGTGACAAGTGCCTACCTGTGCCTGTTTGCATCGACGCTTTGGCGAATGCGGACCGCATCACACCTGTAATCACCCTGTTACATATTTGTGTTCATAATTTAATTGATATTAGCACTATATCTCTCGCGTTCGCTGTCCAGGAATGTCGATCACCACCGTTGTTGGTATATCGTACACAAGTGCTATATAGCTAGCGGAGCTTTTAGAAATAATTTGCCATAAGAAGTTTTATGCCGCTACCTTAGACGACATCACGGTTCATGCTGAGCGGGTTTTTACGGAAATGAAAAAGAAATGTGGACAAGTAAGGTGACATGAAAACTTAAAGCTTACAGTTGTATAAAGCAGATGCTCTAACACACCATAGTCATAGTACAGAGAGAAGTCATTATTTAATCACAAGGTCAACTCAATGAAAACTTATTTAATTGAAGGTAGGTACGCAGTGCGATGATGTTCGGGTGTGAGCCGCACGTAAGAAAAGAAAAAAAAAGTTGTCACGCGTGGCTCGTACCTATATCCGGTATCTGGATATTGGCCAGTGCGCATATCTTCAAGCCTACCCCAGTGAACCAAAAGTGCACTAAACGCTAGAGGCTAGCGCCATTTGAGACACTTAACCCTTTCAGCCCTGGATTTTTTATTTTCAGTGCAGAATTTATTCAACGTGATTTTTCATGCGTCTAAGGGCTAAATAACATCCGTTGCAAATATTAGCCTTGTGGGCAATCTATTGAGAGAGTTAGCACTATGGTGTCAAAATCGCACATCAGGGCTCAAAGGTTGTAAAATGACGCACGTTGGTGCTATATGACCATAGTGGTATGAGGGCCTATTTGAGCCATATATATGCTACGTGCACGCGTTTAACATTGTGAAGTGTCTTCTTGGTAATTACAGACACAAATAGTTCCCAGCCATGGTTCCAGACCTGGGATCAGGTAAGGGGTGGGGGCGGTAACCAGCGCGTATGAGCAAATGAATGCATGTGCGTATGCGTGCACGTTACATAAATCCAAGTGTACATGGATGGATGCAAAGAAACATCAAAAAGATTCATCCTTCCCTCGTGCGCGCCTTTGAAACGGCGGTTGCCCTTGCCGCATGTCACTACATTGCAATCTAATGGAACACTTCGTAAACAATCTCTAGAAAAACTGTGACTGTATAATAAATATTTGTCATCCACTGTATTCAAATACCGTACTTATAATCACGACCGGTTCTATCTTCCCCGGGGATGGTCAAACAAAGGCGCGTGGCCTCCTTATCTTTATCGCGTTCACCCTTTACATCGAACATACTTCCCTTACCGACCTTCTGAAGCAGTGCTCTAGCGGCTACACCGAATTATCTGGAGATATTTTCATTTTCATGTTCTTTGTGAAACAACACTATTGGCAGGAACATACAAGCGATAAAACAGACGCAGCGAACAAAAAGCATCGCGCTTCTCGTAACTCTATGGGTTTCATTCGTTACCGCTGAGCCCTAACGGTGTCAAAATCGCACATAAGGAAAAGGAGGCTTTACCGAAAATTGGTGCTAACCACAACAAAACTTCAGGCGGCTGTGCACTAAGGCGGTTATAGCAAACAACATATAAAAATTGGATTGCGTGGATCCGTATTTTTATAGAGATAGAACGATTAAAATTCAGACTTCACGTGGAGCATCGCGTGCAAGGGTTTCGCGGCGGCATTTTCTTCTTCCTTGCTGTCCGCATAAAAACACGCAGCAGGTAATCATGTGGATGGCAGTAGGGATTCCTAAATGTCATTGTGGTGGTTCGTGGGCCCAGGACTCAGACACAGACAGCTCAATCACAGACAAGGAGAACATTTATCGACAGGACGAGACAGCACATACACTTTCACAGACAAACAACGCGACACAAGCAACACAGTCTGAACGCTACGTACAAGAAACTAACGGCGCGTCCTGCCTGACGTGACATCAGAGGTCCGTCGACACCACTCACAGTACTAGAAGCGCAGCACGTTGACGTCAGCAGAGGCACGATGAGCTGTATGCGAGCTCACAGGCAGATCCCGAGGTACCCGCTCAGGAGAGTGTCGGGGTAGAATGCATATCTGACGTGGCACCGAGGCCACGCCCTCAGCAACACTTGCGCCAGACGGCAATGCGGCACCGTGACCACGCTCTCAGCACGCGGTTGTGCGGCACTGGAACTTGCGCGGTACCGTGACCACGCCCTCGGCAGGTGGTTGTGCCGGACTCGAACCTGCGTGGCACCGTGACCACGAGGCCGTATATGGTCCCGGCCACACCACTGCTCCACTTTTATTCCCCTTTTCCCATCCCCCAGTGTAGGGTAGCAAACCGGACTCATGACTGGTTAACATCCCTGCCTTCCCTTCCTTTTCTCTCTCTCTCTCCCTTAGTGAAGCTCGCAGACCAATGGGAAAAAAAGGCTTACCAAAGATAATTTTAATAAATTCATCCCCTGCATCGACGTAATTATGCAGAAATCTACGTATTACATGCAGGCCTGCATGTTACATGCTTTGAGGGCCTGTTTTGTAGCGTCTGTATGGTACCTAACGCTGCGGTGGGCTGATATTCCACGAAAGAAAACGCACAATAAGCGCTAAGCAAAGTAGAGTACGGAGGAACAAAGTTGCGCGCATATACCGCCTACCGTATTACCTTTGCTATCACCGCAAAACAATTAAAGTGCCCATGGGCACATCTTGCGCTACGCCTTCCGTGGTCATAGATGTTTGAATGGCGCTATGTCTCCAACTTTCTCGCTATCTTTACGGTCTGCAAGGTCCAGGGAGCCACGTTACCTTAGCGTCGGACAACTTGGACATGACAAAGTCGATGTAGTCGTTCCACGCCTGCTCCATGACTGACTTATCACTGGTGTGCGTCTTTTCCCAGAGGCCACAAACATGTTGATAGAAATCCTGGCACGCCTCTACACTGTCGTCTACGGAGCTTTCTAGGAGCGCTGAATACTTCTTGCAGAAGTCAGTTGTGCACGTTGATGACTTGAAGGCCATCGGTTTATGTCGGTATGGTTTTAGCCGCCACAGTAGCAGTGAGCCGGTTATAACCATAGCAGCTGTGACGATGACGATAAGAAAAATGACACTTTTCCAACTCGGCCTCTTCCTTCGCATTCACCTCGCTGCGAAGATCCTAAATCCTGTGAAAGATATTGCAGCAAGCGTTAGTACAGCAGCTTGTGACAACGGACACCGCGAACAGGGAGGACAAAGAAACCACACAGAATCCGTGACAAGTGCGTACCTGTACCTGTTTGCATCGACGCTTTGGCGAATGTGGACCGCATCACATCTGTAGTCACCCTGTTACGTATTTGTGTTCATAATTTAATTGATATTAGCACTATATATCTCTCGCGTTGTCGCTGTCCAGGAATGTCGCCACCTTTGTTGGTATATCCTACACACGCGATATGGAGCTAGCGGAGCTTTTAGAAATAATTTGCCATAAGAAGTTTTATGCCGCTACCTTAGGCGACATCACGGTTCATGCTGAGCGGGTATTTACGGAAATGAAAAAGAAATGTGGACAAATAAGGTGTCATGAAAACTTAAAGCTTAGAGTTGTATAAAGCAGATGCTCTAACACACCATACTCATAGTACAGAGAGAAGTCATCATTTAATCACAAGGTCAACTCAATGAAAACTTATTTAATTGAAGGTAGGAACGCAGTGCGATGATGTTCGGGTGTGAGCCGCACGTAAGAAAAAAAAGTTGTCACGCGTGGCTCGTACCTATATCCGGTATGTGGATATTGGCCAGTGCGCATATCTTCAAGCCTACCCCAGTGAACCAAAAGTGCACTAAACGCTAGAGGCTAGCGCCATTCGAGGACACTTAAGAACGTTAAAGTCCCTTCGATATACCGTAATGAAGTTATTATCATAACACCCCCATAAATATCATACATCGAATAAACATTGCTATTAGCTTTCTCAACCTCTTCCAGGGCTTCTGTGTTTCTAATAAAATGGGTGGCTTCTGCAGTTGTCTGTCTTGCAGCACAACGCCATGAATGCAAGAAACAGAAACTGATCCAAATCTCGCACGTTGGTTCAGTGCAGTTAACAAAGTAACCTTTTCATAATTTCCTACTAAGTGAATTGGATGAAAAGAAATGCATTTGTAACGTATTCTCCTCGCGCTAGACAATTTCGTAAACCAAACCAGCTTTCTCTTCACACAGACTAGTACTTGCAATAAAGCGTTCAAGGCGAAAATAAACACTATGGGCGGTTACCTTCCCTTCGACGCAAGCGTTCAGTGTTACTTGAAGCCATATTTCATTGCAGCCAAATTTCACGTATATACGTCAGAATCACTTGCAATAGAGGAAGCACTGCGCTGTTCACTCAGCCCCTATGCATCAAAATGTGGCTCACTTTGTGTGAAGGCATGTCCAGCAGGAATGATGAGAGAGGTCCTGGAGAAGCAGGCCCCCCACGAGAGTGTGGCGAACGGGGATCACTGTGTACCTTCTTCGAGTGTGTGCCTCTTTTGTTTCCGGGACTACGTTTCGGAGGACTTCGTTGATCCACCGGACTTCTGCATGTTCAAAGGTTCAGGTGCAAGTCAAGTTAGTAGAACCAGTAGCGCACTTGGCGGCGTGCCATTTCCAGCGGCCTGCAGCAGCAGTGGGTTCTTCATCTCGCAATAACAACGTCGCCAACTGCCCCTTTTATGAAACGCCGTCTCCAATTCCCGAATGGCGCTTCCCTGATTGGCAGGATCACGAGGTGAATGATGATGAGATTGGGCGAAGCTCCGGGAAGTAATCATCGGTTTAAACCGTGAAATTTCTTCCGTTAATTCGCCCGATAAAATTGACGTGAAACGATTGACAAACCTGTATCGCGATATGGTTTTGAATATAAACCATTGCTTTGGGACAAACACCTCGCGTCTTTCGTTAAGCAGCTGGCGTCTTTTCGTTTTGCTTTAGAAACATCTGGCGTCTTTTCGTTTTGCTTTAGAAAACATCTGGCGTCTTCGTGGTGGTTTATTTCATCAATCAACGGCGTTTTGAACAAAATTTTTATTGTTTAATCACGCACAGGAGAAATCTCACCAGGCACTACCTTGGAGGTAAACAATGGCTGCTAATGGGAATGAGAGACAGAAGAAGTCGGCTTTTAGCTAACACTTACACTTCTACTTCTACTAACGTTTCCTACTGGAACTTGCCAATGGCTGCTAATGGGGAATGAGAGACAGAAGAATTCGGCTTTTAGTTAACGCGCACGCTGCGAATTTTTTATTGTTCAACAACGCACACGAGAAATCTCCCACCGGCACCACATTGGAGGTCAAAGCGTAAGACTGGTTACGCACTACTACGACTACGACGAGGGACGAACGGGTGCCGCTTTAAGGAGCTTCGCCCCTAATAAACACTGTGAGCGGTTACCTTCCCTTCGACGCAAGCGTTCTGTGTTACTTGAAGCCATATTTCATTGCAGCCAAATTTTACGTATACACGTCAGAATCACTTGCAATGGAGGAAGCACTGCGGTGTTCACGCAGCCCCTATTCATCAAAATGTGGCTCACTTTGTGTGAAGGCATGTCCAGCAGAAATGATGAGAGAGGTCCTGGAGAAGCAGGCCCCCCACGAGAGTGTGGCGAACGGGGATCACTGTGTACCTTCTTCGAGTGTGTGCCTCTTTTGTTTCCGGGACTACGTTTCGGAGGACTTCGTTGATCCACCGGACTTCTGCATGTTCAAAGGTTCAAGTGCAAGTCAAGTTAGTAGAACCAGTAACGCGCTTAGCGGCGTGCCAACATTACCAGCGGCCTGCAGCAGCAGTGGGTTGTTCATCCCGCAATAACAACGTCAACTGCCCCTTTTATGAAACGCCGTCTCCAATTCCCGAATGGCGCTTCCCTGTGTGGGATTCTGGACCAAGTAGACGTCGTCATAAAGGCGTCTCTACGTCCTCCCTCAAAACTCATTTTTATGGATGGTTACACCGTTCGAATACTAGATCTTGAAGAAATGGTTCGGTGCAACGGACAACATACAAGGATAACCACAACGCAACGTTCGTACAAGTCCCTCCAGCCACGATAATCTTTGAGTCAAGACGAAGACATTCACTGTAATTATTAAAGGGACATAAATTGTTATCTTTGCACAAACTTCCGTGAAGGCATTTTTCCCGCGGCGTGTTTTACCACGCCACTAAGCTCATAAGCAACGTTATAAGAAGAATAAATGCTCCACTGTGGTTTGCAGCGAACACCCTCCGCCTTTTAGGCTGTGGCGTGGCACTTTATGAATGTTCTTAGTAAGCGCTTCAAGAATATGCGGGCCTTCTTAAGCATTTATTACATACACGTTCAAGAATACGATCTGAATAAAAGCATTCGAGAGAGGTGCTGCCTACAGTTTTCAACATCTCTAAAGCAGTCGGGTTTTTCTTGCGTGGTCGCTGTTCACTTGCAAGATTGAGGACAATAATATAAATTCTGCATACACGAATGACAGTACGACAAAATTTCTGTCCTTCGCACAGCAGCACGGCGCTCTAAATATAATTCCAATGATGCTTTTTTTCTGTCTTTCTTAAAGTAGTAATTAACGTTTGATTTAACAGCACCGTTATTCCAGCGAATCCCAAGGAAAGGAACCTGGCGCCGTATCTCAAGCAAGAGATCGAAATATTGCAAACTTCGTAAAAAAATATAACCGTCCCACCATTAGTTGTGTCGTCGGCGGCCGATTGCAAGTGCCCGGAGGCTCGACGAGCGTCGGCCGGCCGACACGCGAGAAACTAACGTCTGCTCTTTATGAAGACAGGCAAGAAGCACAGCCGACGTGCGGCAACGCCACCTAGGTGGCGTTGCCTGCGGCCGTTTATTCAAACCACACACAACACACACGTCCACAAGGGAATTGATGGTTGCCATCATGTGTGTCGCTTACACTGACATACACTGAAAAGACACTTGCAGAGATGCGCTCCAAGTGCACGTGCGCTCACTAGGAGGCGCCGCCAATACACCCCACCAGTAAAGAAAAAATACAGTAAAGAAGAAGAAAAATGCACATGCTGTGATGAAGATAGGGAAACGACGGAGCATGATGTGATTGAATGCGGAATTTTCCACCCAGGGCGTACGTTTTGCACTACCCTACGTGAAGCCTTAGGTTTTAGGGAGAACAACGGAAAGCTGAACATACCCTCGATTGAAATAAGTAAGAGACGGTTAGAATACTGGTGGCAGAGAAATAGAGAGAACGGACAAACATAATTATAGGGAAAAACAAGGACTTTCTGCCATAAGGGGCAGAGAACTGGGCTATGAATTTACGTTTTTGCTGCAGTATGATCGATTTAATTGAAGTAGATTTATAAGGCATGACACCAACTTCAAGAGAGAGGGGGAAAAAAGAAAAATTCTTAAGTTCTTTTACGAGCCTAGTGGGGGACACGTCACCGCTCCGTTACAAAGGGGACGCTTATAGACCTATTCCACCGGGCCTACGTCACGAAGATGCGGTGGCGCTGTCGTCGGGAGTTTTGGTTTCGCATGGTAGGGATCCGCCGGCGCGCCTACCGTAGCAGCCGCTGCGTTTTCGCTGGTGCGGGCGCTTGTCACCGCCGTGAAATGAAGAAAAAAGTGTTCACCGATGACCTGCGCCGAGGGTTGGTTACTCAGAAACGCACAAGATATGTGCGATAGGTTTTTTATCGGTCTCCTGCTTATGTTTGTCTTAACGAAAGGGACGAACCTGTAATGCTGGCTCATCGGTTATGCGCCAAACATATTCGTCACGACTAAGCGTATGTGTAATTATTTAGCGTTAGTGCGGCTTGTTTCATTTGAGAGAAATAAGATTGTCACAAGTTTGTCAACTGCAATGCTCGACACCAAGTTTCTTGGCATAAACAAAGTGTGGACACAGCCGCAACGACGCTATACCGCAAAGCGCGCACGACGTTAGCTTAGCTCAATGTATAGAAGTAATCGCGGTCGCCGTGTATTATTGAAGTGGGGAAGCTACACATACGTCATACGAATTTCATTCACTCAAATGAAACAAATATATAAGAGCGTAATTCACGTAGCCGTGAGCGAAAGGCCGATTACAGCGATGCTTTTGCAAATTGCTTGCGGCTGCGATAGCATACACACGAGAAGTGTCTTTGGCAATGCTGTAGTGGTTATGATGCGCTTTAAATTTTTTTTTCGATTGTCAGGCTGCTCGAATGATCTACACGCTTGAAATTTGCCGCGTCGTTACAGTACTTCACGCCTTCACGATCGGAACTGAGCGTATAGGCAGAGCCGCAAGCCGCGATTATGCGCCTTGCTGGCGGTTATTTGAGAGCCTTGTCCTTGGCACGTTATTGCTTTTTGTGTGTGTGTGTGCGTGCGTTATCACAGCCGTATTTACATAGGTTATAGCGTCACCAATATCGCATATGCTTGAGTACCTATTCCGTTACATTTGTTTTTGCGCAAGGATTTCCTATAGGGATTAGAGGCTCTAGGTCCGAAACAGTATTTGAGCTGAGGCATCTTCAAGTCGCATTTAAACAAGTCTCGCTGTTGAAAGTGGTTCATCCTTGCGCTAGTTACCGAATTAAAGCATACGCATGAAGCGATGCCGGCATGATAGCTCGCGATCATTCGCATCGTGTGGCAAGGTGCTTATCCTTTCAGTCAGTTTCTCACATCTTGTCATAGCTGGGCGTCGGCACATACTTTTCTACATTCATTGAATGCTTCCTGCAGAGCTAACGCAACTTCATCTCACACGGCTGCCCCTCGCAAACTGTTGTAAACACGCCGTCGGCGCTCCGACGCCTCGTGCTCGGAGGCAGCTTTCGCACACGCTTCGCCGGCGGCGGTGGCGCGACCGTGCAGGGCCGCGGCAAGCGGTGGGCGGGGCCTCCGCTCCGCGACGTCGACACAAGCCCCGGTTATATCGCCGGTGCCTACCACTGTTTACCAACATGGAATAGGTCTATAGCATCCATCCATCCATAACCCCCCCCCCCCCACCCCCTTCAGGTGATTGCGCTGACACACGACCACGTTCCGGAGAGCGCGCACAGAACAGGTTTCGGGGAACACACCTGAAGCGGACGGAGCTAAAGTCCCTAGATTTTTTTCCGCTAAACGGAAAAAAAATATCTAGGGACTTTAGACGGAGCTTGTGTCACTTGCGATGATGATGATTGTGGTTCAGTTTAGGAAAGGACGTTAATTTCTGCAGCCCACGTCGAGAGCACGGCTAAGCGTCCGTGGGGGACGGGGAAAAGGGACTGAAAGAGATAGGAAGGAGAGAAAACCCGTAGTGGAGGGCTCCGGAAATTTGGCCACCTTAAAGAGCACTGACATCGCGCAGTACACGGGCCCCTGGCATTTTCGCCTCCACCAAAAATGCGACCGCCGCGGCCGGGATCGAAATTTCTGCAGCACTGCACAGCACTACTACTACTCTCCCGGGAGTGAGTGAAGGCGAACAGTCCACCTCAACGCTGGAAGCGCTCGTGCACTGGACCGTGTCAGCGGAGACGCCGGTACGTTCCGCTTGTAGGACGGGACGCTAAGGTCGACAGCACGAGATGTGACACTTCCTCGCCGACAATTCGACGCGCTCACGATGTCCACAAAGCCTCTCACCGTGTATTGCACACACGGGGTTCCATGCATCTTGTGTGTCGTTGAACTCGACGAACGTAAATCCCGGAGGACTTTGCGCTACCCAAACGCTTCTTAAAGGTCCCATGACACCAAAATTTCAAACGCGAGATGCTTGCGTTAATTGGTTTTCCTGCATACGAAGGCAATCTTGACCAAGTATTAGCGGCGAACGTCGCCTCTAAGTAATTTTAATATGGTTTCAAAGTAAGCGGGAATGCTCATCCGAGCTTGCAGCACCTCGCGGCATCGCCACTAGTGTGACGTAGTTTGTGGGCCATCTGTGACGTTTCACTTTTGTAAGTTGATATCGTGACGTCACAGAGAGACACGGGCGTGCCGCGCTATGGCCTCCGAGTGTAGCCTCCAAGATCGGCTCTCGCAGCCGATCGCGGAGGCCACGCCAAAAGCCGTATTTTTCTGTTTCCTCTCCGTCTTGGCCGTTCAAGCGTACATTGTACACACGCTATGATGCAAAGCGAGTGTGGCGAGCAGGTCTGGCGCTCGCGCTCTCCGCAACGTTACCGAATCTTGAGCTCAAGTGATCAGTGCATGCGCTCACTTCCGACAGCCGCCGCGCTAGCCCCGCGGCGCTAGTTTCTTGCAGATTTTGGCGCGCGTTTCGAGGCTTCATTAAAACTGAACAAAATTAACGATGCTGTGACTAATTAGACTTCGCGCTAGAGAATTTGCCACTCCATGCCGTGATTACAAGACTCTGTTCTACTCATTAGAACATAAAAGTCTCCAACAAAAAAATAGCTGTCATGGGCCCTTTAAGGGCCCGTAGTAGCCCAATGCCTTTCCCAATTCTTGCCTGTTCCCACGATTGCTCAAGTCACCGATGTATACCGTGCTGCCCAGCTTGTCCGTGACGTGAAGAGGCCCGACCGACGCCACGCCAAGAGTGACGCTTGATACCCGGAGGCACATTAACGGAACGATGGGGAAGGCGAAGACGTTCCAGTCGACACGTCAGAGATGCACCGTCGATCTTGATGCCTAGTCGCTTTATGGTGTTAAGTCCCAACAGGGATGTGCCTTTGTCGATGACGTAGAAGACGATGGAGATGACCATTGCGAAACTTCAACAGGATCTTGAAAAGAACCCAAGATGTTGATACTCAGGCCAGAGAAATCGACGAGACCTGGACAGTGCATGCTGTTTATTCAAGTAACATTTGAAGTCGTCGACAGACATCAACGATACCGACACTCCAGTATCAAACAGCAACTGCATAGGAACTCCGCTGGCCACCGCTTGTACGACTAAGTCTTTCCAACGAAGAAGGCGTCTCTCATAATCAGAGCTGGTTTTGGGACGTTAAACCCACAAATCAACCAATCAACTAAGAAGTGCTACCTGTCACCACTGTAGTAGAAGTGTGCTTTTCCACGGATGTTGCTGCACCTCGGTCAGCTGATCTCGTCCCATTCTGATGCTCAGCGGACGTACGTGGAGAAGCTGTAGCGATAGCTTCCGGCGAAGAAATTCGCTGGGCTGGGGCCGATTTCCGGCAAACAGATGCGAAGCGCCCTACTATGTGGCAGGAAGTGCGGCGACGATTCCTGGCTGGACAGTTTTTCGAAGATACTATGTACTGTCGGCTTCCACACCAGTCGCATTTTCGAGGTTGAATAGGGCGTGGACGATTTCCATGTCGTACATCGCCGCGGATGTCGGTCGAAGCGCGCGGTTGGGAACGGTCAGCTTTGCCTCCCGGAAGAGGTTGAACTACGCCACGGCTTCCCTGAAGCGGGCCCGTGACGACAAGGCTTCCCTGATTGTCCACGCCATTATGCCTTGAGCCGCCATGTTGACCGCCATGACGCGTCGCTTGCAGACGCTGAGCTTGTTCAGACATAAAAGCCTGGGGCCGAATTCACAAAACTTCTCTTTCGTAAGTGCTTTTTGCCATTGGTCAGCGGGCTTCTGTAATGATATGTCCAGCATCAGGATTGGCTGAAATTTTCTCTTACGAGCATTTTTGTCGTAAGTTGTTTTTGTGAATACGGGCCCTGGTTTGCAAAGTGAAGAGCTTCAAAGTTCCTTGCAATTTCTTCGTCGAGCAACAAACTGTCAGCTGGCGACTCCGTGGATAATGTGGTCCCGTACTCGCTCATCAAACGTGAGCCCGAAACGGCACTAGGGCCTTTTCCTTCAATGCCCTGACATGCTCTAGAAACGATACGTTTGGAAGCTGTTTCCTTGCCGTGAATTCATGGCGTTCTGCCAAAATGTTTCTTGCTGCGGCGAACAGCTAGCTGGTCAAGACGCTTTACGACTTTTTCAAATTCAAATACGGACGGAATTACCGCCGGGGTTTCTCTCGAAGACGCTACTGCAGACGCTGCGCTGCGTGCGGCTTGTCTGGCCTTAGAGGAGGCGCTGGTCTGGCTCAGCTCAGCGTCGGGGAAATACTTCCGTCCTTCACAGACCCAGCAAGCTGATGAGTGCGGACGCCCGCCGCGCGTAGGTCCCTTCGATGCCGCCGGCCGCCTCGAGGTGAGTCTGAAACAGTTTGTTCCACGTTATCCACTGAATTGGAGGTGGACCTGGCAGTTTCAAGAAGACAGACAGATGCTGGAAGAGAGCCATGCCGGGGAAGGCGAGCTTGATTGATTTGTGGGGTTTAACGTCTCAAAGCCAGCTGTGATGAGTGACGTCGTAGTGGAGGTCTCCGGAAATTTCGACCACCTGGGGTTCTTAAACGTGCACTGACATCGCACAGCACACGAGCCTCAACATTTCGCCTCCATCGAAATGCAGCCGCCGCGGCTTAGCCGAGGTGTCGAAAGAAAGGGAAGCCTAGCCGGGCCGTTCCTAAGAACAAAGGTGGTAGGTCTCGCGACGCTATACGCGTCGAAGTCAAGCAGGAGCAGGAAGGAGTGGTGACGCCAAAAAACAAAGAAGAACTCGCGAATTCCCAGGCACTGGTCCAACACACTGGTCCCGCCTTCGTCTGGATGGTCCCCTTTCTCGGCGCCGAAGATGTAGAATCGCGGCGAGGAAGAGGCTGATCCTCGTCGCCAAAAGATGGAGTGCCGGCGGCGGCCGACGGCAAGCGCCCACAAGTGGACGCAGCTTCTCGCCTGGCTTCGTAAGGAGTAGACGCTGACTGTGGTTCGGTTAAGAAAAGGACACTAATTTCTGCAGCTCATGTAGGGAGTACGGCTAAGCGTCCGCAGGGGCAGGGGAAAGGGACTGAAATAGAAAGGAGAGAAAAGCTGTAATGGGAGGGCTCCGGAAATTTTGACCGCCTGGGGTTCTTCATTTCTCTCTCGCGTGTCGGCCAGCCGGCGCTCGTCAAGCCTCCTTCCGCTTGCGGACCCTAGCCGTGGGCCGCCGCTGACACTGCACCATTCTTCAGTAAAACGAGTAACCTTTGTGTGAGTCACTTAATGTGCTTACGCACCATGAGTTTAACTTGACACTATTCACGACTACGTGCTAAACTAGAACGCACGCGGTGTATGGGCCTGCGTTTACTAATTTACAACTTTAGCTTAGCTTGGAAAAGGTTTCGCTTTTGCAGAATAGGAGGTGCTGAACAGGTGTTTCACAAGGAACGTGCTAAATCTGCCCGAATTAAAGAACAATATTCGTGGAGTTCAACGAATAAAAGCGCTTACTGAGAGGAGGCCGGCGACAAGTTCTTGCGGAGCTGCCGGTCGACAAGGTGGCGCGAGGCCTTTTCCTTGGGACGACGTTCTTTCTGGTGGTGGTGCTTCTTCTTGCTGTCTACGGACTTCGGACTCCAAGGAGAAGCATCGGCGACCTTCTTCTCGACCACCATGTTCTCGTTCCTGTTCTTGTTCACCTAAAGAAGCGTGGCTCTTGCTCTCGTTCTTGATCGTGGCTTTCGCTGGCTTGACCGCTTCTTCTTTATTGCATTGACCCACTGCGCTTATTCACGGGGAAGCGTAGATTAAAGCGCGTGTGAATATCGTGGAAAAAGAAGAAGAGATACACGAAGGGCTCAGATAGAATTTTCTTTTCTTACATTACTTCAAAAACGCCATTGTTTCTGAAATACAGTAGCTTTCCTTTTTTTTTTTTTTTGATGAAGTAGAATAAGTAGGTAATATAGTAGTACTTTTAGTATTGCGGCACTTTTTACTATTTACCCAATTGGTGTTTTTACTCATAACAAGAAATGCACTCTTCCCGGTTTTTTACGGCTCGGTTTCTGCGCCGTGTGTTTAGTGCTGCGACGCAGTGAAAACCCAAGCCGACGGAGGGGAGCCGCCGTGAAGCGGGCTCCGCCCACCCGACGACGGAGTTACGGGCACGCGAGCCGGGGGAGGGGAACTAAGGAATAAAGACACTTTGAGACTGAACGCCATGCGTGTCGGCTGCACGTTTCTCCATTTACCCGCTCAACACCTGCGAACCAAGATCTATCTTCATGTAGTATGATCCCTGACCTTATACTAAATAAAATTTGAGCAGATAGTGCTGCAAGGCTTGACTTGCGGCCGACCAACCTACATCCGGCTTCTACAAGGCCAACTAAGTCACGTGATTTTTCACGTAGATTTGGCGGGAACATGTCACGTGACTACCGGTTACATTGTCTTGGCGCGAAGACGTCACGTTACTAACTACTAGATTTTTCTGAGGGAGCGTGTCAAGTGACTAACGGTTATATCATGCTACGTGATTTAGGCCACGTGTCTGGGTTCGCATTGGCTTAGCGGGCAATGTCTGGTTGTAAGGTCCTCCTCCTCCTCCTTTCCCTCCTCACACTGACGTCATTCCTTCTCAGGCTCATTTGAGAAGGTGATAAGGAGAGCGTGATAGGGTGATAAGGAGAAGAGAAGGTGACCTTCACCCTCTCCTCTCCTTATCACCTTCATTTCTCTTCCCATTCCCTTGTTATACTATACATACAAGGCTATGCTGCGCTTTACTCTTTCCTCTCACCCCTACTTTCGCTTCCCTTCGCCACCCCTTGCTATGCTATACCAATCTATGCTGTCCCATGAAACGCATCCGCTTTTATGTATAGTAGTGGACCGAGGGCATGAGCGCACGAGAACGAAGAAGTGTGAATGCAACTGCCATGCATTTCACAAAGTGTATGCTCACATATTTAATGATGATAGTTTCCTGTTCGCACGTAACTCATAAAGCTCGGCTTAAAAAGCTCCGCTTATTAACATCTTTTCTTTCATAAGAGATTGTTTGATCTCCCGTTTTGCAACAGCTGAATAGCGTCCTTTCCCTTTAATTGTCCGTTGAGCAACAGTTTGTAAAACATTGAGCTACCGTGTACTTTCAGCAGTGAAATTTTTTGTCAGATGCTTATACTTTGAGGCCTTGCTATCATTGAAAGGAAAGTAGAGTTAAGACCGAATTGTGGACGATCCCGTCAACAACCGTGTCGTATTTACACTCCTCACTTTAGTAAGCTGTGTCCTTAAACTTTGTGTAAATTTGTTGGTTGACAGAAATACATTCCATGTTACACAGGGCAACAATGATGCGGATCTCATGAAATAAAAAAGCATCCAGAAAGCCTTCTTTCTGCTCAGGCTTTCAAGGAAGGGTGAGTTTTAGTGATATGGCTACCAAGTGCGACCGGTCACTCGACGATGTGTAACGTATCTTAAACCCATTGAACTACGCCCGTATTTAAGACAGTGACTCTCTAACGATATTGATTATAACTATTGCCTCGTACAAAATTATGTGGCCTGACGCATTTTCATTCGCAAAATATTTATCCAAGAAATATTTCTGCACATATGATCGACATTATACGCTACCGATATTCGTACTGTTTGCTATTCTATTTTTGCTCGCGACAGCACCAGCCATGTGAGTTATGGGCCATGCGTTTTTCTTCTCTTGCTCTTTTTGAGCTGTGTATCGTCGACTATTCTACATTTTGACAGGAGAGGAGAGATGACGGCCCCCTGTGGAGTGCCTCTCGCTCCCAAGGTAAATTCCGCGGATTTTAGTTGGCCGATCTTAATGGAAGCCCTGCGTTCCCTGAGAAAGGAGCTAACGTATGCGTGGAAACGTTGTCCCAGACACATATCCGAGACTGCCTCAAGCACAAACTTGTGAGAGATGCTGTCAAAAGCTTTGGCCAGGTCTAGAGCTAGTATGCCTCTAGTATCTCTGGTGTAGTTGTCAATAATTTGTCTCTTAATGAGGAGCATGACGTCCTGTGCAGATAGGGCAGGCCTAAATCCCACCATGTTTTGCGGAAATAGCTCTTGAATTTCTATGTACCGGGACACCCTATTGTGGATCGCATGTTCAGCCACTTTTCCTACGCAGGACGTAAGCGAGATCGGCCGCATATTCTCCGGTGCTAAAGGTTTCCCTGGCTTTGGAATAAGCACCACGGAGGCAGTCTTCCAGGATTCGGGGACAAGCCCCGTCCCCCAGATTTTGTTGACTTCCTCGGTTAGCTTCTGGATGGATTTACCATCCAAGTTACGTAGGAGCTTATTTGAGATTCCATCCGGGCCCGGTGCAGAGCGTCCGTTGAGCTCCTGGAGAACCTCCCAAATTTCTGGTTCAGTGAAAGGTGCGTCCAGCTCCGCCACCGTTTCCCCCCGGTAACGAGGATAGTCCACGTCACCGGAAGGACCCAGCGGAAGATAGGTATCCGCTAACCCTTGCAGAAGGGCTGTTTCAGACACACCTTTCGCCTTTTCACTATGTACAATTCTGTCAATAGCGAATCTCTGGTTACCTTTGGATTGCGACTGATCAAGTAGTTGTTTAAGGAGGTTCCATTTGCCCCCCACTCTCATCTGTCCATCAACCGAAAAACCCAAGGCCCAAGCTTGGCCATTCGCCTCGGTGTTGCATGCGCCCTTTGTAACATTTCAAGCCGAAAGCATGGGTCAAGTTTCATAATACCTTAAGCAATACGCTAATTAAGTTAGGTCAAGGCGGGACTACATGAGGTAGCAGCGTCACTGCTGCGAGGTACGTATGTGCGCTGTTGCTTCGTATGCCTTACCACTTGCTTTTGTTGTCCGTCGTGAGGAAGTTTAGTTGCGTAACTGCCATGTGCTAAGGAAGGGAATAGAGGGAAGGGGGAGGGGGGAGAATGATAAATACCGTGACTGGCCTTCTTGCCACGAGATTTTCCCTGTACCAAATTCAGAAAAAATGCAGGCTAAGAACATTGAAACTAGCCCACTCCTAACCTCGTTGCATCACAAAACCAACCTGACATTGGTGAAAGCTGTGCAGGGCTTGGGCAGCTTTGCATAAAGACGATAAGTAAAATAAAAAAAATGATTCGTCAGGGCAGATCTAGCTTTCCTTCGTTCGATTAGTGAGTTAAACGCACACGCTCAACAAAGGGCCACAACAGCAAAAAGATCGGTGGTGCTTCATCTCTCCAAACAGTTGTGTAGTTAGGACAACATTGGCCGGCACTGTAATGATTCAGTGCATGCAATGTTTTCATGAATGCTGCGTGGCTTGTAACGGGGCCAGTTTCAAGTGATTTTCCTACAAGAGGCTAAAATACTCACTGAACTACTGGGTCTCGTTCTGGCACACTTTAGGGAACATGCGAGGGTTTATTGGCCATAAGGTTGCTCGCGTGAAGATCACGTACTGCACTACGCCTTCTAGGAAAGTCTGCTCCGCCCTTGCCGCCATGGCTAATGAACGGCGTTGACTAACACTCCCGGGATTAAATGTGCAGAAATACCCGATTAAAAGTGGACGGGGGTGCGACCGCCATGCTACCTTAGTCGGTCGAGCATCGGACGCGTCATCCTAAGGTCGTCGTTTCCGTCCCAGTGATGTCAGGTGTGTTTTATCGTCCATTTAAATATACTTACATTCATATCGTAATTACTGTCCGACAGTTGAAGCTACAATTATTTTCCCCTATGCCATCCTTAGCCTCTTTTTGTGTTGGGTTCGTTAGGTCGTATCTAATGAAGATACGAGCCGTTATACCACAGGATAGCTTGGTAAAGCTTGTGGCGTGTGTTGGTTCTTCAATCCTTGGTTTTTTCTGGACTTTAAGTTTATTTCATTAGCCCTTGATCCATTCCCCGTTAGTTACACTTTTTTTACACCGTCCCGTTTTTCCTCCACGTGGAGTCCCATTGTGCCGTACAAACTGGGGCCACACGAGAGCTTTGCGACATTCCCTGTATTTGTAACAATTTCTTGAAGAGCGTAAACACCTCTAAGTTTATGTACCGCATACCTTTCACTCGCACGAAAATTCCTGTGGTGATGTTTTACGGTATCAGGTGTATCAGGTAAGATTGATAAAAACAAACCGAATGACTGATTGCGAATTTCTGTCGCGTTTTCCCCGCCAGATGCTGTATCTATGTTTGCCGAAGCCATTAAAAACACCGATGTATAGTATTTTTTTCTTTAACACCACCCCTTATGTAATACCCCTAGAGGGGGTCTTTAGGGAAATAAAAGTGAAGTGAAGTGAAGTGAAGTGAAGTGCGGCAGGCCTTCAGTCCTGGTCATTCACGTGAGGGCGCATACCGGAGTGCCTCGCGTTGGTGTGTGCGGTTATGCGCATTAATATAATGTCGCGAAATTTTTCACGCGAAGTTTCTGTTCTTTTAAATGCGAACCATTTCTTGGCGAACTTGAGCGACTTTGACCGTATCTATGTACCTACCTGCCTACGTCTCGGTGTTCTTCCGGTAGTCTCGCTAACCTGCATACATCAAAATTTGGGTGGTAGTGTATCAGTGCAAGATGAACATAAATAATCATCTTTACATGTCTAACTTGATACAGTCGTCATGTACGCCACGATTAACGACACTGCAATCACGTGTGGTTCATACGTGTAGTGCTCGGCCCGTGGTATCCGGGTATGCGCCACAGGTGACAGGTGCCCCTGTCAATCACGCGCCATTTCAACTAGACATTTAACGTATTACGGCGCACTTAAAAACAACGATTGAACAGATGTAAGTACCCACCACCACACGCGAAACTAAACAAGAAACAGGCGGCTGCCTGGAGACAACTACAGACACACACATATCCAAACCCGGTGATCCTTCGCCTCTGCTGCCCAGACATTTATACGTCTGACACGTGTAAAGTGTGCGGAGCCAGAGCGACGCTGCAGCACATGCTGTGGGAATGCACAGGGAGCGCATAGCAGGATCCCCTCATTAGGAACGGGGTAGACATGGCAGTCTGTGACCGCGGGGCGCGATGGGAGGCGTGCCTGCTCAGCCAAAACCTCGCCGATCAACTCTGGGCCGTCCGGCACGCCGAGGAAGCCGCCCGTGTCCAAGGGCTCGAGGCCGTCACCTAGGCTGGGGTGCTTGTGGCCCTACCCCAACACAATCGCCGTACCTATTTGTGAATTAAAGTTTTCTCTCTCTCTCTCTCTCTTAAAAACAACGAAGGCAAGCCGTTTGTCGAACGCATTGTGGGATATTGTGATGTAGACAAAACACGGACACACACACATATCTTCCAAGGCAACCTACCAAGCGGGCATCGAACCCGGGCCACCAAGGTGACAATCAAGCACTTTACCACTATGCTACGGCGGCTCGTCCCACGCGGTACATATAGGAAATAAACATAATGCACGAGTAGTTGTCATTATGGTGCTTGTCTAACGTCACTTGCGCTTCTTAGAAATGTAATAAGTGCTACATATGTTCTACTGGCACTCGGCATGATTTTGTCCAACTTAGCTCCATCCCTTAGGAATAGATCAAGGAACGACGCCCATGGCCCCAATACACGACGGCTCTGCAATTCTTACAGAACATCGCCTGCGTGGCTTCTTACTTGCCAAGTTTAGTTGACAAGGCATATCTGCCGTTCATTTTCCGATTCTGCGCGTTACGCAGCTCTACAATCAATCTATTTTGGTGAATAACAAGAAAGTGTGCGATAAGAACGAAGAAGCGCCAAAGTCGAAAGCGTAGCCCTGGTAATATGGGCTCCGATCACGGAGGATAAGCTCCTCTTGAGGGTCGCGCCTCAGCATATCACGCGGGCTTAAAAATTTTGAATGCATGGGCTCTGAGATGTCGTTGTCACAAATAATGCTCACGGCATCGAGTGAGAGACGGCACGTCAGAAGCAACAAAGAAAGAAAACGGCGCGCGCAGTAAGGGATTCAACGCGTCCAAGGTCACGCAACAGCCGGGCGATGCCTAGACGGCGCTTTTCGAGAATGTGCTGGGACACTCTGGAATGCGGCGCTGATGCAACGCCGCACGGCGGGTGAGCGCGCTGGACCGACGGAGAGAGAGAGAGAGGAGGTGGACAGTGCGCACCGACGCTCGACGCGACATATGTGACTCAAAAACCTTATATATCAAAACATATATCAAAAATAAAACTGGCAATTCGTCGCCTAAAGCCACCAGTTCCATCTTTGGTAAGGTATAGGCGCACATGCAATAGATGAACACATCACCGTTCAGCCGTTACGAACATGACAAAAATATTCGAAAATAGATCAAATTATTTACCAAGAAAGTCTTGTATTTAAAAGAATATGAATCACGAAGAACCTTATTTTAATTTTGCTTGTACCTATTATCTGGCCGGCCACATTGGGCATTTTTTGCTCGGATTCATTGGTGCGTGCCCCGAACAGTGGAATGCCCTGGAAAATTCCGCGCTGTGCATTACAGGGGTGTTGCACAAGGTCGGTCCCCGCGACTCGCCACACAGGAGGTAGCAGCCGGCTACAAACGGCACCTGCTCCTCTGTGAAAGATGGGATGTCGCCACCAAATTGTTTGTACTGGTCATCTGTGCGCACCCTGGAGTATAGTTTCTGGACTACTGGAACCGCTGCAATGGCACCCTGGAGATCTTCGTCCACTTCGTTGCTATCGAGTCCCAAACACAGCTGATTTTGCCGTTTTATCTTCGAGGCTTCGTCGTCACCAGCTTCCTTCAGCAATTGGTGGAAAACCGTAGCCGCTAACCTAAGGCCAAGACCTCCCGTGAGAACGCCGATATGCGCATCGCCAGCGGCAAACGGAAACATCAGGTAGTGCAGCATCATGCGGAAGTTGCTGAAGCTCACGTAGTCGCGGCTTTCGTAGGTAATAAAGTAGTCCTCCTGCGAACCCGTCAGTGTCATGTAGTAACTCTGCGTGCGCAGCCAGTTTTCCAGAGGATCGCCAGTCATGTTCGGGTAGCCCTTGTACGATGACGGGTACCTGGAAGGCACCGACCTATCGAGGTATTGGAAAACGCTTTCCCACATGAGGTCGCCTTTCGGTGCTGAAGCGTTTCTTCCTGGCAGGTTAGCGTTGCGCGGCCACTTCCCGGCATATTCGATGAACGTAGACTGGAGGTTCTGGGCGAGTTCTCTGGTGTGCCGCTCCACATTGACTAAGTCGTGCAAAAGGTGGTAGTTCACAGCGAATCCGAAAATTGAGTGAAAGAAATGGAAACAGCTCTTCCTGAGTGCAATGGCCGACATTTCTCCTTGACCTCTGTGGAAGCTAAGTATCATGTCCATGCTCGTGTATGGCATGAGCATCTGGACGCAGAGCGATTCCACGATGTCGTTCATGACGTCTTCGCCATTCTTCTTGTGCATATCAAAGACCGCTTTGAAGTAGTCGACGCCCTCTATGGTGACCCCACTGTAGGACTCTATCGGGCCGACGGTGTATTGCCCGAGAGCTGCAAGCCACCTGCGCAAAAAAGAAGAAAATATCAAAAAAGGGATTGGTGACTCGGCTACCAAGAGAAATCTATATAAAAGGCGTCGAGACGACGTCGTGACGCTTTATTCTGGGGCCGTACATTGGCCACTAAGGCGCTGTTGGTTATAAACAAGAATATAAAAGAAAAACAAAAATACAAAATGTACATTTCGGGTACAATTTGTCCTGACGGTTATTTCAGTCTTTTATGTCACCTACGCTTCACGTTATTCTGCGGTTTGCTTTAGTCTCACACTTTTTATTTATGCATTTAATTATTTATGTATTTATGTATTTAGTTCCAGTACCTTACAAGTTTTCGAAAAAGCATTGGGTAGGTGGGCCAATGCTCCACTAGTAAACATCCCATCATTTTAATGGGGCGCATGTTCAGTGAGCTTTCCCTTGAATTAAACTGCAGAAACAATCACTGTTAACACCACATCATTTTTTCGTTACCATGTCTCGCGTGTAAACGCGCTAATGTAATATGCATTAGCGCATTTACATGCGCGCCATGGTTGCTTCTTTGGAACTCCAGCACTCGCGAGTTCGCCGCGCATAGAGGTTAGTCAATGCATAAAAACAGGTGCACCCAAAGGCCCTGCACTGTACCACCCTGATTGGTGACCTCTGCCTTGACAGGCAGAAATGACGAATCCCTGGCTAGGTCAACATTCCTTATTGGCTGGTCCTGTAAAATGCGGTTCAATAAAACTTGTTGCTAGGCGAGTTGGTTCGTACCAGTAAGGTAAAGATGAAATGCGCAAAACAACGCAACGACACAGTAAGACAGACATGGACAGGAGTTGAGTTGAAAGTTTGCGACTGTTCGTGTCCCTGTCTGATGTGTTGTTTTGCGCATTCCATCTTTACCTTACTGCTTGGTCCTGCCTTGACAGGCAAGGCCGACCAATCAGGGATGACTAACGTCACTATAACGTCAAACCTGGGGAGGTGCGAAACACGCAGTGAGGGACCGGTGTTTCCTACTGGAACACGTCAATCGCTGCTAATGGGCAATGTAATACAGAAGACAGATTTTGTTTCAACTATATACAAATCTATGTTTTTATTTATAACCAGCCACCGCGTAGCTAATCCTAGTTCATATTGTTATAACCGGCAAGGGACGCACGGTGGCGTCCCGGTCTTGCGCGGTCGGCGTTCCGCATGGGCGCGAACGCTCTCCTGTGCGTTGCTTGGAGCGCTCATCGCGTTGCTGTCGGACGCGGGACAGGTGGCGCGTTCCCGACAAGCTATAAAAAGGAGGGTGTCGGGAGTGGTCGGGGTGGTTGGGTTTTCCGACTTCTGGCCCACGGGTGGTGGTGCGTCTGGGCCCTCTGATGTAGAATAAAAGCTTCTCTGATGTCCCTCGTCACCGGAGCCTGGAGGCCGCCTCTCATTTGCACGGTCACATCAACTGGTTGGCAGCGGCGGGATAGTTCTGCTCTTTCCGGCTACCGGTGCTGGTGAGTGCTCGCTTTCCGTAGGGGTTCTACCAGGTGTTTTGGATAGGTGGTAACGTTTATCCAAAGGGGTAGATTGGTTGCTGCTTTGGGAAGGTTGAGGTTTATTAGGGTACCTTCACGGCAGCTTGAGCTACGGAAGTCTGCACAGGGTGGCCATGGATTTGAGCAAACTGAGGAAACCGGATTTAGTGATGCTGTGCGAGGAGATGGGGATCGAGGTAGCGACGTTACGTAGGAAGCCTCTTTTAATACAGGCCCTTGAGGATTCCGGCGCCGATGAGGAGGAGCTGTCCGAGTGCTGGGAGCTTATTCAGGAAAGGATGAAAAGGGAAAGCGAAGACAAAGAGAGAGAGACTGTCAGGCGTAAAGAAGAAGCGGAAATCCAAATAAGGGAGATTGAGCGCTTGCGGCTTCAGCTTCAGATTGTAGAGGCGAAATGCGCTAGAAGTGTGAGAGAAGAAAATGCAGAGATTCAGGCAGACGCACTACTGAACATGAGGGACCTCTTGCAGCCTTACAAGGTGAGTGAGGACATTGCATTGTTCCTCGTAAATTTCGAACGAACTTGCGCGAGGGTAGGATTTGATCGTGCCACGTGGCCTCAAAAGCTCCTAACGGTGTTGCCCTGCGAGGCAGCGGACACTCTTGCGCTTTTGCCAGAAACAGACGCAGATGATTACAACAAGATCAAAGCGGCGCTCCTAAAGAAATTCCGGCTTTCTGCAGAAGCGTTTCGCCGCCGGTTTAGGGACGCTCAAAAGACTACGAGCGAAACATTTCAGGAGTTCGCGTTCAACATGAAGGCCGACTTGGTAGAGTGGCTGAAGGGAGAGGGCGTCTACGAGGATCGGGACAAGGTCGTGGATTTGATCTGCCTTGAACAGTTTTATGGGTCCATAGATGAGGAAATGCGGCTATGGATTCAGGATAGACCAGGGGAGAGAAACATTGAACGTGCGGCTGAGCTAGCTGATGAGTACACAGTCCGTCGCCAGTCAGAGAAAGCCCGTGTTCGCCCATTCAGCAAACAGCCACTAAAAGATCGCCCTGAACGTAAAGGCCCCTTCACCGTAAAGAATGCGACCGAGAACGAAGCAAAGGAGAACTCGGAGAAAGAAAAGAACTTTGAATCGAAAAAGCCACTGCTGTGTTTCCGGTGCCAAAAGCCAGGACACATAGCGGCTGGTTGTAGGAAACCGAAACTAGTATTTTCAGTTACGGGTAGTGACGATGAAAATATGCAGCTCTTGAGACCGTACCTTCGAGACTTAGTCGTAAACGGCAAAGATTGCAAGGTCCTTCGTGACTCTGGGGCGACAATGGACATTGTTCATCCTGATTACGTGGAAGCTACACATTTCACGGGTGAGTGTGCGTGGATAAGGCAGGTAGCACAGAAGAACAGCATTTGCCTGCCTATCGCGAAGGTCACGATTGAGGGTCCGTTTGGAGTACTGGAGACTGAGGCGGCAGTATCTCCGAATCTACCGAAACAGTACCCGTCCTTTTTTTCGAACAAGTCTGATATGCTTCTGAAAAAGAGAGGTCTCAGCTTCGGGGAATTCGTAGTACAGGCCATTACCCGTTCCAAGGCACGCGAACTCGCCGCTGAGAGGGCTGGCGAAGGCGAGCAGCCACGAGCAGTGGATCCCTGTGAGCAAGCATCCACTAGTGCGGGTGAGGACGGAAGTAGGTATGTAGCACCAGTGACACTGGGCGATAGTAGCGCTACAGACGCTCCTATACCGTTATCAGCAAAAGAGCCTGCATGCGACGTAGTGGAACCGGCATTTCCCCGTATCGTGCTACCACATTCTGAAAGTTCACTTGATCTCCTCAATGTCAACGAGGATACTCTAATGCGGAAAGCACCCATAGAGTTGGTGCCGCTAATTACAGAGCCTTTCAAACTTCCCGTAGATGTAGTAGGGCCTCTCCCCGTGATTAAATCAGGCTATAAGTACCTTTTGACAATGGTCTTTCCAGCCATAAAGTTTCCCGAGGCTATTCAACTGAGCGAAGTCAATGCCGGTCGGCCTGTGTTGAAGGCGCCTGATTTTGATCGCCCGTTTGTACTGCAGTGTGATGCTAGCGATAGGGGAACGGGAGACGTGCTTAGTCAAAACTACGCTGATGGAAACGAACACCCCGTGGAATTTGTGAGCAGAAAACTCAAAATTCGTGAGCAGGCCGACAGTGCATCCGAAAAAGAGTGTGCGCGCCTCGTTTGGGCAATACAGAAACTACAATGCTACCTGAATGGATCCCACATCGTGGCCCAGACAGATCATTGTCCCTTGACATGGCTGCGTAGCATGTCGTCGAGAAATGGAAGGCTGTTGCGGTGGAGTTTAGCGTTACAGGAGCATAGTTGGAGATCAAATACCGCAAAGGAAGAGAACGCTAACGCCGATGGCTTCAGCAGAGGATTTCCAAAGATACCAGCTAAAGGAAACGCAGTAAAGTGAAATATCTTTTAGTCTTATGGCGGGCTGAAGTGCAGCTATTTAGCTTTGTGTGTGTGTGCGTAGGTTTTTATTATTGTTTTGCTTAGAGTTTGCTTGGCCATCACCATAGTGCAGACTTCTGTCTTTAAGTAAGGAGCCTTGCAGTAAATGCACCTGGTGAATCTCGGGAGAGCTGGGTGTTCTCAGTGTGGGTGTCCGGTATGAGAGCACACTTCCCCGCTAAAGTCAGGCAGGAGAGGAGCACAGCTAGGCCTACACGGTCTACATTATGGCAAGAGGAACTTCACGAACTAGACACTGCGGTCTGTGCAGCGCTTCGTGCCACCTTCAACCAAGGGACCAATGGGTAGTGGCGAGCGGGACTTGCAGTTGTGGATGGTCCCGTGAGACCGAGTGGGTGGTGTTGTGCGGAATCGTCGTAAGCCAAGGTGTGCCACCGTAAGACGGGATGTGCGTGCTTCTCTGTGGTGTGGTGTGCGTGCTTATATGTGGTGTGCTGGATCATCAGTGTGACGCCTACGGGAACGCACAACGGCCACTTCAGGGAGCAGCGCCACTGCAGCCCTTGCGTGACCTCTTCGGGCGGCGAACGGGCTGTTATAACCGGCAAGGGACGCACGGCGGCGTCCCGGTCTTGCGCGGTCGGCGTTCCGCATGGGCGCGAACGCTCTCCTGTGCGTTGCTTGGAGCGCTCATCGCGTTGCTGTCGGACGCAGTCTGCGTCCAGCGACGGACGCGGGACAGGTGGCGCGTTCCCGACAAGCTATAAAAAGGAGGCTGTCGGGAGTGCTCGGGGTGGTTGGGTTTTCCGACTTCTGGCCCACGGGTGGTGGTGCGTCTGGGCCCTCTAATGTAGAATAAAAGCTTCTCTGATGTCCCTCGTCACCGGAGCCTGGAGGCCGCCTCTCATTTGCACGGTCACATCAATATGCATAATGTATTGTTTCCTTCGATGTCCTTTCTCCTCATCATGCTCCTGGTGTTGACGAGGTTCTTGCGTTTCCACGTCGTAGGTCGGGCCGAGTTCCGTATTCCTTTTACCCTTCATTATTACTGCCTTGTGGTCTGTGAAAGAAAGCCAATGGTCCTTCAATTGGCTCTAATCTGAAGTTTTGCAAAGACCAGGTCGATGAATGTACCTGGGATGGTTTTTGCTCGTTTCCAATATCAGGAAATGCACAGAAGAACCAAACTGACACATCATATGCGGCATAATCCAGTCGCTGTCCATGATGTCTACGTTGAAGTCCCCGACGACTGTAAACGGTGTATTCATACACTTTTCATCGCAACGATAGCAGTGTGGGGCCTGACCGAGGTAATATTCTTCGCTGTTGTGACACAGATTCGGAGCTAGGTACGCTTTCAATGATGATGGTGCCCTTGGCTAGCTGTATTGCTGCGTATTTTCCGTTCAAAACGTCTTATGCTAGGGGTAAGCCGAGGTTTACGGAAGGTGCGAAGCATTCGCTGATGCGCCGGCGTTTCCCACAGGAAACGTCAGTAGCTGTTAATGGGCTTGCTTTACCGTCGCTAAGACGAACACGCTATACGCCGACAGCCCAGGCACATTAGCAGTAACTTGTTAGAATAGCTTCTGACACGACAATCCTACACATACACTGTGTGGGTGCACTGTCTTCAGGATGGGCCCACAAATACACACACACACACTGCGCAGCGACCAGGATGGGCCCACCGTGACAACAGAGAACGCCGCAGGCCAACCCCTAAAGTGCTCCGCAACTGATAGTATTTCGTATTCTGGGGTACTCTGCAGGTCCCTATAGCTTCGATGCGCAACCACGCCGCGAGCGCTGGCGTTCTCAGCCTGGCTGCGCCGTGTTCACCATAAGAGTGGACGACCCTACATAATGATGTTGTGAAGCTTGACATTGTTGCGAAAATATGGACAGTACAAATTACTGCCGCAGAAGATACTTGTATTGGCAGCTAGTGCTACTAATTGGAAACGCTCACTACCTATAAGCAAAAACTTCCGCAGTGGAAGCTCTTGCATTGTCTAACCCGGCAAAGTGAAACCAACAATTGAACCTTTTTCATCTAAAAAACATAGTCTTGGCAGGTGATAGTCACCCAGACGTCAAGCGTTTGTAATAAATTGATATAATCTCTAGGTTTATATACAATGAGCAATGAGAGCTACCCTGATGTATACTGCATAGTAACGATGATGTGATCTCCAATAACATGCGTCAAGACTTCGAGGCTTGCGATGAAAACCGGCGACACAACGACACATGCCGAGCAGTATCAATCGGCAGAAACGTTAGCCGTAAGACAAGGCGTTTGAAGAAGCCGTTCCATTCCTTTTTTTTTTTTTTTTGCTGTGTCTTAACGTCTTCTCGTGCCCCTCCTAAGGTGGCGGTGGTCAGGCTTCGCTTTCGGGCCTCAATTTCCACTCCAGAATTTTTTCCCTGCATGCTGAAGAGGGGGTAGAAAACTTCGAAAATATTAAGAGCGATATTAACGCGGTAGCGTCCGAGATCTCGTTTCGCTGAAAACCTGGCCTCGACGAAGGCATCCGCGACGGGAATAATCATTTCAAACAAATGTCCCAGCAACTCTTAGCACCAAACCGCGCAAGCCCTGGGCCATTGCGCAGGTACATTAGCGAAGAAAATTGAATTTATCAAGTCATATCCGCCAGAAACATTGTAAAGTACGACTTTATATACTAAAACCCACACGCATGATAACTCGGGCACTATAGCTTTAATGCACGAGAAAATAATTCTGTCACTTCTATTACGAGGAAACAAAAATAGTTCCACTATTCTACATTAAAAAAGCGATAATTTGAAATATGAGATGGCGATGCGAATGGCGGCCCTGTGGTACCATAACGTGCCACCGATAAAAGTAATTAAACGTCCTCCAACTTTTACCACCGAAGTTGCTAGCCAAGGCATAAAAATATGAGTCGTCGGAAAAAAAAAGCCTCGCCTTACCGCTGCCTAGCAACCACCGACGCCACAGCCAGCGGACCACAGCCGCCTTCTCAGCTCTTCTCCGAATGTCGACGTGACGTTACTAGCGCATGCGCTTCTCCTCTTCCGTTCCGTCGAAGAGCCCACGCACGGACAGTGGCGCAGGTTCCGCGTCTGTGGCCGCACCTGGTTTGACGGGGACCTCTCTACGCTGAGCTCGGGGCGGAACTTTCAGAAGCGTCAAGCGCCTCCTTACGAACCGCTCTCGTTCGTAAAGTGGAAGCGAAGGGCGCTCACCCAGCTGCCTTGTCCTGTTGTTTATCCCGTCCTTCTCTGTCTTTGCTCGTTCTGAGCAGTGCTACACACTCAGAAATTATGACATACCAACTTGCCCAAACTGCAACACTTTTGAACAGCCCCCATCGAAGAAGTATTGACCATTATGGCTGTGATGACACCCGTTCGTCCTGCAATTCACATCGCCGTGTTTGTGGTCGCACGGAATTGACTTTTCTCGTAGATTCAGGGGCGTCAGTTTCTGTCATGCCACATGACTTAGTTAAAAATACAGCATTTCCCAGGACAGAAGCTTTCGGTCCCTACAGTTCCGTTACTTGATTATTAGAATAAATCAATTCCTGTCCTCGGTAGATTCTTCGCCGACGTCACGCACACTTCCACTGCATGCCTTCGTTTCTATGTCGGGGGAGAGGGCACTTCACTTTAAGGTATCGACGCAATCAAGGCGCTCGGTCTGCACATTGATGGATAGTCAAGCGGTGTCTCGAAACGATAACGCTGGCTATGAATACCCTGCCGGAGCGGTCTTCTCCCCATACAGAGGACCAACAACCCATTAACCTCCCAGCGGAATTAGTTGAAGAGTTCGCCTGTATTTTTGATCCAGGGTGGGGCGTCGCGAAGGGTTTTCTTCACCGGGTCCAAACGCGATCAACAGTAAAGGCAGTTGCTACCAAATTCGGGCGCCTTCCGCTTTTACTGAGACCACTGGTATAGAGCGAGTAGATGCATTGCAGTGGGTGTCCCCCATACTTCTGGTAAAAAGGAAAGGGGGAGGTATCCGTCTTTGTGTAGATGTGCGACAGGAACAAAGCCGTTGAATCAGACAGCTTTCCCCTGCCTCATACCGAAGAGCTATTGGATAGCCTGTATTTCTCTAAGCTGGACCTCCCATCCGCGTACCACCAAGTCGCGCTTCACCCCGAAAGCCGCGATTTAACAGCGTTTATAGGACACGATGGTCTCTTTCGGTTCAGGTGAGTCTGTTTCGGGCTGACTTCTGTGCCCTCTGCATTCTAGAGCATGATGTCAAAAATTCTTCAGGGGTGCAGCGGCGTACTATTCTATATTGATGACATCATTGTATTCCGGAAGGGCGGACACGAACACGTAATTAACCTTAGCACAGTATTGAGGCGCATTAAGTAGTCAGGACTGAAAACTGAAAAGGAAATGTGTCTTCGATGTGCAGAACTTGCGTTTTGGGGACCACAGAATAACAGCAAGAGGCATTGTACCGCAGTGAAAAGGTAGCTTTCATTTAGGATACACGGGCGTCCACCGATGTAGCCAGCCTTAGATCATTTCTAGCACTGACTGAATATTACGCTAGGTTCATTGCCAAACCAATCCATGTGCTTCTACGAAAGGGACAATGGTTCGTTTGGTCTGACGAGGTAGACGACAGTTTCCGAAATGCCACTGACGCACTGGCGTCTAGAACCTTACTGAAAATGTTAGAGCATAACTTCCAGATGTCGTCTCCACCGACGCTTCAGAGTGCGGGCTTGGAGCAGTTCTACAACAGCTACATGGACATGAACTGCACACCGTAGCCTTCGGGTTACGAGTTCTTTCGCCAGCTGAGAGGAGGTACTCAGTGGGAGAACGTAAATGCTACAGCCAACATCTATATGATTCTACAGCCTACCTACTTCTCAAGAAAAGCATGGAAACACCAATACAGAATTGTGCTAGACAAGGAGATACAATTTCTCTAATGATATTCACTGCGTGTTTGGAAGTATTTTTCAAAAGATCAGATTGGCACGAAACAGGAATAAGGATTAAAGGAGATCTGAGTAACTTACGCTTTGCAGACGACGTAGTGCTCTTCAGCAATAATGGCGATGAACTGCAGATGATGATTGAAGACTTAAGCCGAGAAAGCGCTAAAGTCTGATTAAGGACGAACATGCGGTAAACAAAGATAGTGCTAGTTGGCACGGCGACAAGAAAGTGTCTTCAAGATTGAAAGCCAGACATAACTCGTGCAACAATACGTGTATCTATAGCTCCTGTTAAAGGAATCAACCGTAGGATGAGCGTGAGATGGCGCGCATACAGCAAGCATTCCCACTTCTTGAACGTAAATGCACCATTATCACTCAAGCGAACGTTCTAGCTACTGCATTTTGCCAGTATTGGCATGCGGGGCAGAAACTCAAAGAACTTCTGTAGAGGAAGCTAACTACACAGAGGGCCATGGCCACACAGGCTATGTAACCGATGGACAGTTAGAACGATGGAATGAATACCAGGAGAGGGGAAGCATATAGCCGTGGACGAGCGAAAGATGGGGTGACGAAATCGGTAAATTCGCAGGCATCAAATGGAATTAGCTCGCGCAGGACAGGACCGGATGGAGACCGTTGGCGCAGGCCTTCGTCCTGCGGTCCACATAGATAGGCTAATGATGATGATGATAATAGTAACCTGAGGTGCTGTTTTCAAGCGTCCCAATGCCGCACTAGAGTAGTGGCAAAGAAAATGCTTATCTTAGTACCTTTCGAGACCTTTTTGAAGCAGTTTTGTGCGTGGTCTATTATTTTAACTACACAAGAGCGAGCGTGTATTCTACGCAAACAGTAAAATGCAATAAGTGTCTTCTGGTGTTGTGTCAAGTAAGGAGCAAGGACCTAACATCCTTACCTTTGCTTTGGCACCGATGGAGCATACTCGAGAAACTTGGTGCTGTCGTTGAACGTAATCGGCGTGAGATCCGCGTACGCAAAGTTGGCTTCGAGTGACAGAAACACGCCCATGTGGTCCATAATTTCATCCAAGCGGGTGTCATTGAGCGTCCCGTTGAACTGTTCGTACGAGATGCGCAAGTGATCGCGTATGTGCTTGGTCTTTCCGAGAGTCAGCAATATTCGCGCCCTCTCCCTATAGTCCTTCCGCGCCTTCCAAATGAGTAGTCCGTTCCTGCGTAGCCAGTAAAATCAAACTGATTCACGCACTGATTACAAAAGCTCTTTTTGAGCTACATCAAAGAAAACGGCGTACAAGTCAGAGTCATACAGAACCTCATTGGGCTCTACTGTGCTTTCCAGGGTTTCCGAGAGCTGGTTCGCTAAGTTAACATTGGCTTCCAGTAGTCGAATATTTCACCTTAGTGTTCGAGTCTATTGTACTTCTGCCTGTCTGCGATTCTATAGCAACCCCCCTTGTAGGCCGCCTTCTCCTGTTCGGATTCCAGATACCGTAGAATTATCAGTCGATTCAAAACGTTTTCAGAATTTTGCGTTGTTTCTTCTGCAGATATTAAGGCGTTAAAACTGTTGGACAATTGTTTATGCTGTAAATATTTCCACTTTGCGTACGTCCCGCAAAACTGTTTTGTAACACCGACTGCCACGACTACACCACTCGTAGCAGGAACTCGGCCTCGTGAATTGCACCTGCGGTAAGTTCGTCGATCACTCATATTACGTACAAGCTAGGTGTCGTCGTTCTGTTCCGTGCAATTTTGTTTAAAGAGGAATTACCGTCTTCTGTACCACACTTCTCTAGCGAATCAACTAAGAACGTTTTTTCCCATATGGCATGAAAACGATGACGTCGCTTTATTACTAATGAGCATTTCTACATAATTTAATTTTTTTTTTCATTTAGAAAGGCAAGGCGCAGCGAGTGTGCAGTATTTCGAGTGATCCATTTATCTGTTATCGAAATCGTCGAGAGCAACATATTGCACACATTTACACTACTTCAATGCGAATCGAATTATCGAATAAGGATGCTGCGAGAGTTTATCAAAGTAAATGCGCATTAATTCATTACTGCTTAGCGGCAGTTGTACATTAAAAAATACTTAAATGTTTGGACCTGCGCTACTTGAAAGGAAGTGTTTCGTGACATTAATTACTATATCTCGTATTTATACCACGAAGCTGTATACCTCTACTAGCCAAGGAAATTTTCGTCGCGCGATCAGCGTCAACAGAAAACGCCAAGCTAAATAAAGAAGGCAAGCCAGCATAGCACGCGTTAAAATGCATGTGAAATTCATGCGACGTCTCAACGGGTAATCGTTATGGCTTTAGTGCACAGCGTGTATTGGAGCTGGATTTTTATTGCGATACAATTATATAGGCGGTCTAGAAGGGTCTTTGTCGTCCCCTTCTGGTCCCGTATATATCCAAATTGTTCACAACCCCTTCCTCCCGCGCATCTAACCATCTACCCGCGGGTAAAAGCACGCGAGCTGGGGGCTAACGCGGCACGAGACGCGATAGAGTTCGTGCATGTGTGTGTGTGTGTGTGTGTGAGGGGGGGGGGGGTGCTGTCGCTCGAGCAACACCTGTAGAATTCATTGCTGGCGCGCGCTATATATCTCGTTTTTTGATTGATTGTGGTTCTGTTAGGAAAGGACGCTAATTTCTGCAGCCCATGTAGGGAGCACGGCTAAGCGTCCGTGGGGGTAGGGGTAAGGGAGTGAAAGAGATAGAGAGGAGAGAAAGGCCGTAGTGGAGGGCTCCGGAAATTTAGACCACCTGGGGTTCTTTAACGGGCGCTGACAACGCACAGTACACGGGCCTCTGGCATTTTCGCCTCCATCGAAAATATCTCGGCAGCCATCAGACGTGCAGCGTACTGCGTAGCAGTTCCTTGATCCTGTGCTCCGCTCCAGGCGCCTCGCATCTAGTCGCAACGACGGCAATGCCCTCGCCACGCAGCGCTCACGCGAATGCGCCTGCGAGTGCCGGAAGGAACGTGCGCCGCTGTGCTGGGCCAAGTGGCTCGATGGTGCAACGTGCACGTTGGTCAGCGCCGTCGCGCGGTGTGAAACGCCGGCCAGTTGCCCTTGAAGATGATACTCTTAATTCGTATATTCTATCATGCATTTGTATCGCATTAATTGCTTCGCTCTTCTGGCGGAACTGATTCTTTCGTGGTGCTTTTCACGTCCTTCTTAATGACACGCGCATGCGCCAGTAGACAGCGTGGCTCACTTTAATGGTTGCTTCCTGAGCTGATTCCCGAGCTTCGTACTGCTGCCTTCTTTCCGGTCCCGTTGCGTCTTTGGCTCATTTTTAACGTCTTCAAACAAACACGTGACTGATACGATGTCCATCAATGTGGAGAGCAACTTACACAAACTATTCCGTTCCCGATTTTCCACCACATATGGTAGCACCGAAGGCGGCGTGAGAACCTTCTGATTTCACATTGAGTCTTTGATGGTTTGAATAATTATTTCCCACTACCGATGAGAGCAACACACTGTGTTGGCTCCTAGCTGTTGCAGCTTACAGTGCGCGTATTCCTTGTACGCGGCATGTTACGTCTGAGTGCGTTAAAGACGTCGTGGGACACTTTTACGAGTAGTCTTCGAGTGCCATCACTTAAGGCGCTTATTGCCTCACGAATCGCCTGCCTTAAAAATTATCCGAATTGGTTAGGTATTAGCAGAGTCAGAGCTTTCAAGTTACGGGAATGTTCCACCGCCTGAGCATGGCCTCCATGATCCCGCACGCGCAATTTCAGAGGCCGTGGTGTGAGCGAGCTTCCTCTCCTTCCGACAAGTTCGCTGGAAGCTATACGCAGAGGGGAGTGAAAAAAAACGCAAAAAGCCACGCTAGCGCCGCGTCATGACCTACAACATTTTCTCTTCTCTTTTTCATTGAACGTATTCTCCTTTACGCAGTGACGAGAAGCTTGCCGCCAGGGTGGCTACGGTATGGCGCTGCCCCATGGCATCCACGGTAAATGCACCTGAGAAGCCAGCCAATGGTAGTTCCCCAACAAATTTCATAGTCCGCGTGCCGCTTATGACGCGCTTTATTGAAAGAAGAGGGTATCGCTTCCCAGATGTGTGTTGAAACCGTACTTCAAATTCCCTGCTGTATGTGGTGCAATAATATTTGGGTGACATGTTCACAGACAAATATTGTGCACCCCTTAGGTTTTGTGAGCAACTTAAAAAGGAAATGCCCGATCTCAAACGTAAGCTAGAATGTTCACTCAGAAAGTATCTGAGAGAACTAAATGCAAGTCTTGTCTTCCGTACCGAGGAATTCGAGAATGTCAAGCGCGAAAAAGACCAACAAACTGCACGCACTACAAAAGGGCACGCTATGCGACATCTTCAATGACAATTGTAATGCATGCAATGCGGAATTTTTCCGCCATTTTAATCCTGATATACCAGCGCATAGGCTCTTACAATATCTCTGGTAGATTATACACAAGAAATTGCATATAATTGTGAGAAATGTTTGATCAATGTTTTGTATCTGAGCAGCTCACATCATTGTTCATTCATTTCAGAACAAAGCTGTCGGCACGTTCTGTGTTGTCGCTCATAATGTAGACCGAAAATGTGAAGTCCTGCATTTGTAGTCTTATTCACGAATGATCACCAACAAAATTTACGCTCAAATATGCAGCATACATAATGCGCGACAACGTTAATTTATAGGATTATTATTTCGACCATTACTTTAGATCTAGGTGTATGTCTTCCTCTGAGTATACGTCCGTTAGGGATACAAAGCGTGGCATGAAGCCACCCGGCATTTTGTATAAGCTATGTTGGACGCTTACCATTTTCATGTTATACATTACGGTACACGCGTCCAGTACCATGAATTGATATTCCTTTCTTGCGGGAGGACGCCACCTCATTAATCCAGCTATAAAGAAACCTGAATAAACCGCACATGCCCTCACTGCATCGCAATTTCCCTTTAGGCTATGCCTAAACGGAACACTGCTTTACAGTTTTTCTTGGCCTGTGCGTTAGCGGTTGACTGCGAGTGAATAAGTTTCCTGCAACTTACCTGCCATCGCGTCCAGTATCGTACGAGAGATGAAGCAGCACGGGCATAAAAACGTATCGAGACATGAATAGCAACGCCTTGAGAAAGTCTGGCTTCGGGTTCTTTTCCGGCCACACGATGCCGCCTTTGGCCAATATGCGCTTCACATTTGGTACGTTGCTTTCGTTAGTCACCTTCAGGCACGCTTTTAGGTATAGACGCGCCTTGTCTTCGACGTCTGCATTGCCTGGGCGCAGCTGCAAATACCGTGGCAGATGAAGCGTTCAGTTAGTTTGGAGAGTACAACACGTCAAGATAAATAGAAAAGCCTTATGTCTTGGACAGAGATTACCTCTGCAAGTTGGCACGTTATTGCTGGGAATAAGCACACAGTGCGCTAAAATCCCTGTTACGCTCTGAATACATAAGTGTAACCGGATGAATAGGAGCTACAAAACCAAATTATATCGGCACCAGTGCGTTCGTTCTCACTTAAAGTGGCATCGAAAGCATGGAAAACCGCGCCTCAAAGGGCTCCGGTGGTTTTTTTCACGATGTTCTGATATCGATATTTTCCAATAGTCCTGGAGCTGCCAGGATGGTTCAGTTTGCTTAGAAATGCTCCAATAATTTCAAATAACCGACTGAACGGCGTGTTCAAACCGAAACTCAAACTGACAGACGCTTTATGCAGCGTGTGCGATGACGTCACAGTTGCCCGCCGTCAGAAATATGGACTGTTGGGGCCTAAAGGCACCGGCGCAACCAGACGACACAAGAAGACAGGCACGGTTACACAAGCACGGACTAACAACTGACTTCATTAAAAAAAAAAAAAAGAACGTGCTTTGTAAGTGCCTCTGTGAAGCATGGGAAATGGAGGGGAAAGTAAAAAAGCGGGGAGGGAAACATGCCAACAACGCAAGCGCAAAAACAGCCAGGTAAGCACAAAAACACAGTCAATTGTATTGCTTAGGAATGAGACCTCCGATAGCCGCATCAAGAGGATTAAATTCCGCATCAAAAAGAGCGAGAGAAAGGATGCTAAATCACTTGCTGCAGTGTTTTCTGATATGGTAGGCTTCCAGACTTAGGCGCGCAATTTTGTCACTGCTCTTGCCTAGAATCGTTGTCTTTTCAGCCGGACCACACAATTAGTACACTTAATGACACGCGCAACTAAATGAGCGCACTTGCCATATAAATTGTTCAAATTTAGAGCGTGGTCCCCCAGTCGGCTCCACAGTACGTGAGCCCTTAACTACGGCCGTAGTGCCGTAGTGAAGGGCTCCAGAAATTTCGACCACATTGGGTTGTTTGACGTGCACTGACATCGCACCAGCAACGGGCCTCAACATTTGGCTTCCATCAGAATGCAGCAGCCGCGGCCGGAATTCAATCCCGCAACCGCTATACCATCATGGCGGGATGTGGGCAAGCTTGCTTCATATTGCCGCATAATCAGGGGAAACTCGTGTTTCCTTTGTTTACATTGTTACTGGGTTACATCGGTTACATATGGTTCCTGAAGATTGGCTTTTCCTGGCTCATCGAGGAGAGTACAGGCTTCCGATGTTTGTACTTACTTCGAAAACCAGGTATTCTGATGGTGCCTTATTATGAATGCCTAACCTCCGCAGTGTTAAATGAATCATTTGTATGTAATACCCTGACAAATGCCGCAGCATGTCACCGTGTTGTTTTTTATATATTTTGTACAAATTGAACCGACGTTTATAACACGTCACAATAACAATATCGGTATAAACGAAATGTGTACTAAGTGCTAGATGTAGCGAGAGTCTGCGTATATTTGCAGGTTAGTGAAGTTGAAGAAATTCCCTCGTATTTTTTGTTTTTCCGCATTATAGCACCACCACCTTATATTTCGTAAATATCGTTACGTTATAGCTAAAGCTTATACAAAACTCAAACAGTGTAGGCAAATAGTTGTTAACAAAATAAATTTCAAATATTTGCGCGTGATCGATTTATCTTGCGAGCGACGCCTAGGTGAGCTTTTTCCCCAGGATCCCGATTGTGATGGATTTACAATGTGAGCAACGCGTAGGTGAGCTTTTTCCCCAGGAGCCATTGGAACTTCCGTTTATTGCAATAGCACTTATATGGAGAGTCTCGACGGGTATTTGCCTTCGCCGTTGCCCTCGCCGTCAGGTCCCGTAAGAAGTCCAAATTGAGAACCCCCCCCCCCCGCTCATCGTACCTGCTACCCGCGTGTAAAAGCACGCGAGCAGGGGACGAACGCGGCTGAAGTAGAGATCAAACGAGCACGGCCCATCTCCGTCGCTCGGAATGCGCACGCGATAACATCCCTTACAACAATGCCATATATGGCGATAGCAGGCATTGGGAATATGTGGCTATATATGACACGTGTCCGTGCGCGGCCGTATTTGCCCAATACGCATAGGAGTCGCGCATGGAATTCCTCGTGTTGGTCTTTCATTTACATATATGTGTCTATCACTATTGGGGCAAATGCGGCCACGTATATACGGACACGTGCATTATATAGCCAGATATGTCCAATTCCTGATATCGCCATATATGGCATTTTTGTAAGGGATCACACCGCTCGGGAGGCCTGCGTTGAAGCTGAGGCGAAACGCCCCGCCCGTCTTTAACAAGCATCACAAAACGCAATAGGAGGGGGGGGGGGGGGAGTGCTTGCAACTCTGCACTTCACGCGGTCGCCATCGCTGGTGCGCGCGCTATCTCGGCAGCCATCACACGTGCAGCGTAATGCATAGCAGCGCCTTGATCGCCTGCTCCGTTCCAGGCACCTCACATAACTGGTCGCAACGACGGCAATGCCCTCGCCACACAGCCCTCACACGAATGCGTCTACGAGTGCAGGAAGGAGGGCGCTCGTATGACGCCGCTGCGCTGGGCCAAGTGGCTCGATGGTGCAACGTGCATGTTGCTCAGCGTTGTCGCGCGGTGTGAAGCGCGAGCCAGAAGACATCAAAACAACATGACTTAGCTCGCAGCTCTGCTGGGCCGTTAATTGCTTCTGCCGCTCGACCGTCACATGGCACTTTACGCAACTGCATGCTTACTTAATAAGCCCACGTTCACTACAGCTTATATTGTCCATAAAGATGCTACTCTTGCTTCGTATGTCATGCATTGCTATCGCATTCATTGTATCGCCTTTCTGGCGAAACTGATTTTTTGATCAATTTAGTGTCACGGAAAAGAACGAGCACAGGTATTGACAGAAGCATCTCAGGCAAGAAAATATTTCATCCCATTTTGACGTTGGATGTATTAGTGAAGCTCGCTGACCAATATAGGAAAAAAAGGCTACTGAAGAGAATCTTCATAAATTCAGTTCCTGCATAGGCGAACTTATGCAGAAACCTGTGTGTTACATGAAGGCTTCTGGAAAGCATGCATGTTATGCTTTGAGTGAGTGTTTTGTAGCGTCTGTATGGTACTTAACGTCGCAGCGGGCTTCTATTCCCCGAAAGCAAACACACAATTAGCGTTAAGGAAAGTATAGTACGGAGCAACAAATTTACATGTATATATCGCCTACCATGTTATCGTTTCTACCACCAAAAAATAATGTAAGTGGGCACATCCAATCGTGTACAACCACGTGTCATTCGCTATATCCTTTGTGGTCATCCATATTTAATGGATGCCATGTCTGCCACTTTCTTTTTATCTTTTATACGCCCATCCACGGTGGTGTAGTGGCTACGGTACTCGGCTGCAGATCCGAGGGTCGCGGGATCGAATCTCGGCCGCGGCGGCTACATTTCCATGGAGGCGAAATGTTGAGGCCCGTGTACTGTGCGATGTCAGTGCACGTTAAAGAACCCCAGGTGGTTCAAATTTTCGGAGCCCTCCACTACGGCGTCTCTCATAATCAGAACTGGTTTTGGGACGTAAAACCCCAGAAATCAATCAATCATTTTATCTTTTATGTGGTAAGACTTCTAGCAGCAAAGTCCAGGGAGCCACGTTACCTTAGCGTCGGACAACTTGGACATGACAAAGTCGATGTAGTCGTTCCACGCCTGCCCCATGACTGACTTATCACTGGTGTGCGTCTTGTCCCAGAGGCCGCAGACATGTTGATAGAAATCCTGGCACGCATCTACTCCGTCGTCCACGGAGCTTTCTAGGAGCGCTGAATACTGCTTGCAGAAGTCAGTTGCGCACGTTGATGACTTGAAGGCCATCGGTTTATGCCGGTGTGATTTTAGCCGCCACAGTAGCAGTGAGCCGGTTATAACCATAGCAGCTGTGACGATGACGATTACAAAAATTACACTTTTCCAACTCCGGACGCTTTCTTCGCGTTCACCGCGCTGCGGAGATCTTAAATCCTGTGAAAGATATTGCAGCAAGCGTTAGTACAGCAGCTTGTGACAACGGACACCGCGAACAGGGAGGATAAAGAAAACACACAGAAGCAGCTACAGGTGCCTACATGTACCTGTTTGCACCTGTCGAGCACCATTCGAGGCCTCGATATTATGTAATGGCAAATGAGTTCTGCGGAAAGCCGCTCGGTGGAGGAACGTTTTTCAAAGAAAAAAATTACCATCCACCCGTTTATTGCAGAAGGCTACAAGGAAATCTGTAGGGTTTCTATGAAATGAAAGCTTCCTAGTTGCCTGAAAAAACCCCGGACAAGGAGGAATTTTTGGCAACTAGGAAGCTTTCATATCTGTGAAATCCGTACGGATTCCACAGTAGCCTTGTGCTTCAAGTGTGTGGATGCTAATATTCCTCTTCATATGCCGTAATGAACTGATCTCATAAAATTTCCATAAATATCACATCTTTTATAAACAGTTGCGAGTAATGAACACAGACAAGTACGTGTAATACAGCGTGAAAGGCGAATATGAATACCATGAGAAGTTACCTCCTCGTCGATGCAAGCGCGCAGTGTTCGTTGAAGCCAAGTTTCATTGCTGCCAAAGTTTACGCATATACGAAAAAACATCACTTGCAATGAGAAAGCACTGTAGCGTTCACGCAGCCCCTATGCATCAAAATGTGGCTCACTTTGGGTGACTGCAAGTTCCGCAGCAATGGTGCGAGGGGTGAGCGGAGTCCTAGTGAAACAGGCCCTTCAGGTGAGCGCGGGGACAGAGCATCACTGGGTACTTTCTTCGAGTGTGTACCTTCTTTCTTTTCGGTGCTCGGTTTCGGAGGGCTTGGGTGATCCACCGGACTTCTGCATGTTCCGAGGTAAAGTGTAAGTCAGGGTAGCAGAAGCAATAACGCACTTGGCGACGCGCCAACGTTTCCAGCGGCCTGCAGCAGCAGTGGGTTGTTCATCTCACAATAACAGTGTCACTATAACTGCCCCTTTTATGAAACGTCGTCTTGCATTCGCGAATGGCGCTTCCCTGTGTGGAATGCTGGATCGAAGAGACATCGCGCATACATGCGTCTCTACGTCCCGCCCCCCAAAAGCTCATCTTCATAGGTGGTGGCACCGTTCGGATACTAGAATTTTGAAGAAGAAATGGTTCGGTGCAGCTGACGACATACAAGGAACACCACAAGGCGATCAAATCAAATCAAATCAAATCAAGTTTTATTATTTCATATGAAGATGTACAAAAAAGGATATACAGAAGGAGGTCCCGTAGTATACACTGAAATGGGACCTCCTATGAAATGGGACCTCCTGATGTTCGTACGAAACACTCCAGCCATGATTATCTTTGAGTCAAGGCGAAGATATGCACTTTAATTATTTAGGTGCCATAAAATGTTACCCTTATGTAAGCCTACGTGATGTTTTTTTTTTCCTCAGTCTTCTCCCAAAGCACTAGCCTCACGAGCAACATTATTAGGAGCATAAACGCTCCACTGCGTTTGCAGCGAACACACTCCGCCTTTTAGGCTGTGGCCTCGCACTGTATAAACGTTATTCCTAAGTGCTTCAAGAATATGCGGGACATCTTAAACATTTATTACATACGCGTTCAAGAATATGATCTGAATAAAAACGCTAGGAGACGCTGCCTGCGCCAACGTTGTCTCTCGCGGGTGAGAGCGCGTTCTCCTTCTTTGCGAGCTGGTACAGCGTTCCTCTAAGATTGATTGATTGATTGATTGATTGATTGTGGTTGGGAAAGGACGCTAATTTCTGCAGCCCATGTAGGGAGCACGGCTAAGCGTCCGTGGGGGTGGGGGAAAGGGAGTGAAAGAGATAGAGAGAAAGGCCGTAGTGGAGGGCTCCGGAAATTTAGACCACCTGGGGTTCTTTAACGTGCACTGACAACGCACAGTACACGGGCCTCTGGAATTTCGCCTCCATCGAAAATGCGACACCTCTAAGAAAGAGCTATGGAAACGCTCTTTCCTCTAAGAAAGAGCGTTTCCATAGCCAACGCGCGCCTTTCGCTCTCTCTCTGTCTCTCTCTCTATCTCACAAGACAGCAGAGGCATGCGCCGGGAGGCACGCGCCGAGGCGAACGCCGAGGGCGAGCGCGTGCCTCCAAGCACGCGGGTTACGCCTGACGCCTGACGCCTGACGCGTGACAAGGTTAGACTAAGAGGAGCTTCGCCGCTAAAACATTCGAGGGAGGTGCTGCCTACAATTTTCCACACCTCTAAAGCAGTGGTGTGTTTCTTACGTGGCTTCTGTTGTCTTGCAAGATTGAGGACAACAACATAAATTCGATATACACGAATGACAGTGCGACAGAATTTCTTTCCTTCAGCACAGCAGCACGGCGCTCTAAATACGGTTCCAATGAAGTGTTCTTTTTGTGACTTTTTTGTAGTATTAATTAATGTTCAAGTAATGTTCAATAGCGTTGGGCGTGCACAGCGCTTTGAGATAGGTGGCGAGGCATTGGAACTCGTAAACGGATATGCCTACTTAAGTCAGGTAGTGAACCCTGATCTGAACTATGAGGCTGAGATAATTACGAGGATAAGAATGGAGGGGAGAGCATTCGGCAAGCATTGTCGGATAATGAATGGTAGCTTGCCATTGTCTCTGAAGAGGAAACTGTATAACAGCTGCATCTTACCGGTCTCACCTACGGGGGAGAAACTTGGAGGCTAAGTGAGAGGGTTTAGCTTAAATTGAGGACGACGCAGCGAACTATGGAAAATAAAATGGTAGGTGTAACATAAAGGCACAAGAGGAGAGCGGAGTGGGTTAGGGAACAAACGCGTGTTAGGGACATATTAATAGAAATTAAGAAGGAACGGGCGTGGGCGGGCCATGTAATGTGAAGACGAGACAACCGCTGGTCATTAAGGGTAACAGAGTGGATTCCTAGAGAAGGCAAGCGTGGCAGGGGGCGGCAGAAAGTTAGGTAGGCAGAAGAGATCAAGAAGTTAGCGGGGATAAATTGGGCACAGTTAGCACAGGACCGGGATAACTGGAGATCCGTGGGATTGGCCTTTGCCCTGCAGTGTGCATAGACAGACTGATGATGATGAATTAAGGTTCATGTGACGGTGCTGTTATGTCAATGAGTCCCGAGGAAACGAAACTGGCACCGTATCTCAAGTAAGAGATCAAAATATTTAGAAAAATTCGAAACAAGAAAATAACCATCATACCACTCTTCACCAAAACGAATAACCTCTGTGTCATTCACGTACTGCACTACACAACATGAGTTTAACATGACACTATTCACTACTACGTGCTAAACTGGAACACGCGGTGTGTATCAGCATGCGTTCCCTAATTTACACAGCTTAGTGAAGCTTGAAAGAGCTTTTACTTTTTGCAGAATAGGAGATGCTGAAGAGGGCGTTTCGCAAGGAACCAGCGAACTCTGCCCGAAATGAAGAACAACATTTGCGGAGTTCAACGAATAGAAGCCCTTACTTAGACGACGTCGGCGACAAATTCTTCCGGAGGTGACGGTCGATGTGGGGGTGCGAGCCCTTTTCCTTGACGCGATGTTCTTTCTGGTGGCGCTTTTTCTTCTTGTGGTCTGTGGTCTTCGGACTAAAAGGAGCCGCATCGGCGACCTTCTTCTCGACAACCATGTTCTCGTTCCTGTTCTTGTTCACCTAAAGAAGCGTGGGTCTTGTTCTTGTTCTAGATCGTGGCTCTCGCTGGCTTGACCGCTTCTTCTTTTATTGCAATGACCCACTGCATTTATTCACGAGGAGGTGTAGATTAAAGCGCGTCTCAAGAACGGGGAAAAAAAAAAAAGGAGAGATACACGAAGAGCTGAGGTAGAATTTTCTTTTTTTTACATTATTTCTAAAACGTGATGGTTTCTCAAATACAGTAGCTTTTTTTTTTCTCCTTTTGAAGAATAAGTAGGTAATATAGCAATATTAGTAGTGTTACCGCACTTTTTAATATTTACCCAATTCATGTTTTTACTCATACTAAGAAATGCACTCTTATTTTCGGTTTTTTTACAACTCGTTTTCTTTGAAGCGGAATATATATGCAATCAAAATAATTTCAACAAAATGCGATATTACCATATGCCCGCTCAGCACTTACGAACCAAGATCTATCGTACTAAAAGAAAAAAAGGAGAATGTGGACAGCAAGTGGTGCAAGGCTGGACAGAGAGCAAAGCTGGCGGCGGACCTATAGCTACATCCGGCTTCTATACAAGACCAACTAAGCCACGTGATATGTCACGTAGATTTGGGGGGAGCATGTCATTTGACTGCCTATTGCCTTGTCTTGGCGGGAAGACATCACGGTACTAGCTACTAGATGGTTCAGGGGATGCGTGTCACGTGACTGTCATATCATGATACGTGATTTGTGTCACGTGTCTGTGTTCGAACTGGTCCTCCTCCTCCTCCTTCCCTGCCTCACAGTGACGTCATTCCTTCTCAGCCTCATATCTCTTTCCTGTACTGCACTGTGCGTGCACACGCTACGCATCACCCTCTCCCCTCCCTCTCACCTTCACTTCCCTTCCCATTCCCTTGTTATACTACACGATACAAGGCTATGCTATGCTTTACTGCTTTACTATTTCCCCTCATCCCTTGCGCTGTTATACCATTCTATGCTGTCCTATGAAACGCATCCGTTTTTATGTAATAGTGGACTGTGGGCATGAGCTCATGAGAAGGAAGACGTGTGCATGCAAATGCCGTGCGTTTCATAAAGTGCGCGCGCACATATTTCATGATGATAGCTTCCTGCTCGCACGTAACACTTGGCTTAAAGAGCTCCGCTCTTAATATGTTTTCTTCTATAAGCGATTGTTTGATGTTCCGTTTTGTAGCAGCTGAATAGCGTCCTTTCCCTTTAATTGTCCGTTGCAAAACTGTAAAACATTGAGCTACCGTGTAGTTTCAGCAGTGAGACATTGTGTCAGATGCTGATATTTTGAAGCCCCGGGGAGGATTGGAAGGAAAATAAATAGAGTTAAGACCGAATTGTGAACGATGCCGTTTACATTATCGCGGCCGCGGAGGCTGCGTTTTGGATGGACGCGAAATGTTGAGGCCTGTGTACTGTGCGATGTCAGTGCACGTTAAAGAACCCCAGGTGGTCAGAATTTCCTGAACCCTCCACTGCGGTGTCTCATAATCATAGCTGGTTTTGGCACGTAAAACCCTAGAAATCAAACAATCAACTATGTCATATTTTCTCTCCTCACTTTGGTAAGCTGTCTCGTTAAATTTTGTGTAAGTTTGTTTGTTGACAGAAATATATTCCATGTTTACAGGGCAACAATGATACAGATCTCATTAAAAAAAAAAGAAGAAAAAGCAGCCACGCAACCTTTTTCCTACTGATTTAAGGAACGGCGCGCTTTAGTTATATGGCTGGCAAGAGCGACCGGTAAGTTTACGATGTGTAATGCATCTTCAACATGAAGAACTACGCTCATCTTAAGACAGTGACTCTATAATACTGTTGATTATAATTAGAGCATCGAACACTATTATGTGACATGATGTAAGTTCAATCACAAAATATATCTCCAAGTATTGCTCATGTGAGCCACATTATCCGCTACCGCTATTCGAGCTGCTTGCTATGCACGTACTTATGAGGCACGTACATTTTCTTTTTTTGCTTTATTTTAGCTGTATATCGTCGATTTGTCAGTTCTGGATCAAGCTGTGCTACGAAGTCTGCGAGATTAGGCACTTTCGTTTCTCTGAGTAAGCAAACCTCGCGCGCTCTGCGCCACGAAACGATGAAAACTGCAGGGGCGTCGTGGCGCTTTCTATGGGGACCACTGCTAAATCGCAGCGGAGCAAGAAACTCAACGCTCAGTAGATGGCGCTACAGGTCCACTGCGTGCATGGTGGCGGTTCGTTGCTTTTTTTTCGTGCTGCTTGTCCCGCGACTGAAAGCAATCAATCTTCTGGAAGAAGGCTACATGACAGTGCTCGTGCTATTCATCAAAGCGTTCTTTTCAGCCACTTGACACTCCGTTGTATGTTGTAGCGTGTAACGTCACTTGTCTCGCTGCAGCCTAATATTGTTCGTTACAGGGCGTACTGTGGCAAATATTCGTTTAGCCGAAACACGAGTTGCGTCGCAGTAGCACTGAAATCTTTATGCTTTTCGTAGGTGTGGACACAATAGAAATAAGCCATTACCCGTCCACCACTCCACCCCTGAGCCACCGTACCACCGTGCCTTAGCAGGTGCACTCTGTACTTACTGCTTCATGACGCGCTCTAGCTGTCTCTGATATAATGGTGGAGATCAACAAAACATTTCTCAGGGTCCTTCTCCAGAAAAAAAGAAAGAAAAGAAAAAGAAAGAAGGAAGAAGAAGAAAAAGGAAGCGGGGGGAGGGTTCCATAGAACAAGTTTTGCCCGTGCTGGTGTGGAACTTGCAGCGATAGCGCCGCGCCACTGCGCGTAGCGTCGCTGGTCGCCCACCTTCACAGAGGGGAACAGCTCTGATTTTGAATGTGGTCTATGCTCAACACGGTGACGTGTCGAGGTTCTTCGGTGAACTGAAACTTCGTGGCAACGTCGTGATCGTGTTCGTCGATGACGCTGAGGAGTACTGCATGAAATAGACACCCATCGCGCAGAAAAGTGCGGAAAAGTGCCACTTCAGGTTTCGCGGAGCAATTCGCAGTGACCGTCATGCATTCTGGTGGCATCTACTAGGGCCTACGTTGGACTACGTTGCGTTCTTAGAGGGCCGGAAATTTGACGCAACAAGTTCGAAACATCTTGCTCACTCAATCTTTAAAAAATGCAGGAGAACTCTGAAATGCATCATTTAAGCGCGCAGTTTTCAGTGTCAAATCTAACATAATGGGCACAGCTTAGAACATTCTAATGAGAAGGAGTGAGCCCAAGCTTGGCCATTCGGCTCGGTGTTATACATGTGGCCTTTGTAACATTTCGAGCCGAAAGCCTGGGGCAAGTTCCGTAATACCTTGAGCCATACGCTAATACGTTAAATTAGGTTAAGGCGTGACTAAACGAGGCACGGTGCGAGACGCGACGTTTTAACTTTGCCGTCATCTCTACCAAAAACCAGCGACCACATTTTTTTTCTTTACTGCATCGATAGGTACAGTAATTTATTCCTTTGATAAACAACTTCGGGATTGTAAGAAGATGCCGTGGGGAAAAAAAGAAAAAAAAAGAGAGCGGTTTTCAGTGAACTCGTGTCCTACCTTAAGGGATGAAATCCTGCTTCCTGAAGTTTTCGGAGCAGTTCACGAAGCTACTCTAATGTGCCACTACTTCTAGGTAAGTATATGCGGTGTTGCTCCGTATTGCTGACCATGTACTGGCAAAAGCTTAGTCGCGTAAGCATCATGCGCTAAGGAAGGGAATGGGGTAAAGCTAGTGAGGGGGGGGGGGGGGAGGGGAGTGATAAAAATACTGTGACAGGCGTTACTTTCATTGAGATTTTCCCGGTACCGAATTCAAAAAAGAGGAAGGCGAAGAACTTTGAAACTAGCCCAGTCCTAACCTCGTTGCATCACAAAGCCAACCTGACATTCGTGAAAACTGTGCAACGCTTGCGCAGCTTTGCATAAAGACGCCAAGTAAAATCGGAAAAGTATTCGTCAGGCCAGATCTACCTTTCCTTCGTTCGATGAGTCGGTTAAACGCAAACGTTCAACAAAGGGCGACAAGACCACAAAGACCGGCGGTGCTTCATCTCTCGAAACAGTTGTGTAGTTAGGACAACATTGGCCGGCCCTGTTATGGTCCAGTGCGTGCAATGTGTTCATGCGGGGCTTCGTCACTTCTGACGGAGTAAGTTTCAAGTGATTCTCGTGCAAAATGCTGGAATACTTACTGAACTATTGGGTCTCGTTCTGGCACAATGGGTGCCCTTAGATGCGAGGGTTTATTGGCCAGAAGACAGCTCGTATGAAGATCACGTACTGCACTACGCCTTCTCTTGAAAACAGTGATCCACCGTCGCCGCCATGGCTATGAGCGGCGTTGACTAACATTCCCCGCATGAAAAGTGCAGAAGTACCCCATAAAGCTAGACGGGGGAGCGACCGCCATCATAGCTTAGTCGGTAGAGCATCGGACGCGTTATCCGAAGGTCGTCGGTTCCGTTCCCAGTGACGGAAAGTGTGCTTTTTCGTCCACTTTAATGCGCTTGCATTCATATCATAACTACTATGCTACAGTTGAAGCTACGATTAGTTTCCCCATGCCTTCCTAAGACCCATTGTGTGTTGGATTGCTCAAGTCATTTCTAACAAGGATACGAGCCCTTGACCCACTCCCGCGTTAGTTACATTTTTCTTTTTGCACTGTCTCGCTTTTCCACCACGTGACGTCTGCTTTTGCCGCACAAACTGGGGCCAAACAAGAACTCTGCGGCATTTCATGTTGTTGCTTTTTTTTTATTTTAGAAAAGCGCCAACATGCCCGATTTGATGTACCACATACCTCACACTCGAAGGAAAATTCTTGTGGTCATGTTTTAGGTATCATTAAAATTGACAAAAAAGGAAAGGTCAATGCCTAACAGCGAATACCTAGCATTTTGCACCACTAGACCGTGTACATTAAGTGCAGCAGGCCTTCGCTCCGGGTCGATCTCGTGCGGTGCACACCGGCTTACCTTGGGTTGGTTATGTGCGGTTATGCACCACAAGTGATCGGGTGTCTGCATTTACATAATGGCGCGTAATCTTTCAAGCGAATCTTTACTCTTTTTTCTTCTTTACAGGTTTCGGTGGCGTGGCTGTAGTCAGATCCAAACCGAGTTGTGCGCGCACTATTCATGCGCGCAGCAATTGCGCGCTCAGTTCTCTTCTAGCGGAGCTGTGAGAGCAATACCTGGCAATTATTACATTGAAGCATTTTGAAGCATTAAAGTAGTACCCTCGCCGCCCTCTTTGGCGTGGCGGGAGAAACTAACGCATTGGAGTGGAAAAAGAAGCTGCCAGTTTGAATCCAGGCCTCTAACCACAGGATGCAAGTGTATTTTAACTACTGGACTACACAGCAGCGCTCGCGGGGTGCGAGAGTATCTGAACCATGTGAATCCTTTGCACTTTCTACCACCGTCCTTAGTACCTTCGAAGAGCAGCAAAGAAACAGCTTGGACAAAGAAAGAAAGAAAGAAAGAAAGAAAGAAAGAAAGAAAGAAAGAAAGAAAGAAAGAAAGAAAGAAAGAAAGAAAGAAAGAGACTTACCGCCATTTTCTTGGAAGGGGAAGGGCTGGTGATTTTTTGTAACTCACAACGCGAGCCTAAACAGCCTTAAAAACCAAATATCGGCCTTCATTTTCTTTCTCACCGTGTAACCTGTGATCTTGACATTAACGCCAATAGGGCTTTAAGGCAAACTATTATAAGTGTAAGTTTTTCAATATTTGTCTTTACTGTGCCATTAAATGTCGTTTGCAGTTTGTCAACATGGACTAAAACGACGTTTAACATTAACTTGGTTGTTTATTGTATTGCCATGCTGCAAGCAAACGCAGTCTTTGGAAGGAGAGACTGACAGGTGTTGGTGCTTTACTGCTCTAACACGTAGGCCCGTGATGTATAGTTTCATCGTGCCATTAAACTACATGCGACAGGCGTTGTCCCACCGATTACTTGTCATAATTATTGAAGAATCCCTTCAGTATGCCTTTCTTTAATGCTGGCGAAAGTGGTTTGTTCATTCTTTTGCAAACCCGCCAGTCATTTCTTCTTCTTTTATTGCTGCGCTGTAGCATTTAAGTATCGTTTCAGAAATGTTGGTTCGCCTGCCACAGCGAAGGCGCAGAAACGTCTACGGCAAATTTTAAAGATCATGCGTCGCGAGATATCCCCTTGCTGCGGTTTTCATTCGACAAGCCTGCTCTTCATCGAAGCGCTCTGAAAGCGTCGTGCTCTGATAGTGACCTGCAGGTTACGTGTGTCCCTAGCCCTGTAAAACATTCCAAGGAACGTTCAAAAATGTTATAAAGGAAGAATCTGGGATGATTTCTGGCATACGGGGCTGTTTTCGCCGGCTGTGTAGGACTGCACTAGAGCACTGCAGGGAGAGGACGAGTTGGCGCCTCATAAGCACTTCTAACCCTCTAGCCCTACCACTTCGCTACTCGCGTAACAACGTACGAGAGTAGTGCAATAACAAGCTAGCTCCAGGTATTAGGACTAGCAAAAACGCTATTGTCCGGTCCCATAGTGCGCAGTACAAACAACCGATGGACAGTAAGGATGAATGTATGGACGCCACCGTAAGGGCAGGCAAAAAAGCAAGGTGGTTGATGAAATCAAGACCTAAGCGAAGATAATATTGTTACGAAGGGCTGCGAAAGGATGGCGTTTTTAACGGCGTTACATTATGGCGTTTAATGGCGTTACAATATGAAATCAACTCGCGCAAGACAGTGCAAACTGGATATCATGCATTAAGCGAGGCCTTCGTGACGGGGTAGACTCAGAAGATGCTGAAGGTTATGATGATGTTTATTAAATGTACTTTCCCATTTCTATATTAATATGAAACAGGGTGGACGTTCCTGTAAAATTTCTGCATCGTGTAGGGTTTTATAGTGTCCACTGAAGCGTAGGAAATGCTAGGAAAAAAACCACGGATGTGTACGTCACATTTCTTTGTTGTAGGTATCTACAGATGGCCAGGCACTATTGTACTTGTGACACATGTAACGTATGAGCGTCAGATAAAACCATTGCGCATATGCGGTGAGGCTGCATTGTCATGGTACGTCAAAACCGGCTTTCTGCCACATAATTCATTGTACTGCTAAAGCCAGTAGAGATTTGATGACCTTTGTACCAGATCCTGTCCATAAATAATATTGCTTCCAGCGAGCTTGCAACAAATTGTGGAGTACATGTTTCACTCGGTGTTAAGGGTTGGAAGTCTAAACGCAACTGTGAGTAGGTGAACTCACTTTACATGAATGAATGGATTTTGTCGTGGTTTATTATATGTGGCATAGTTAAAGCGCATACCGTCCGGATATGAGTCCGGAAAGACTCATGTCTGATGGTGTGTAGTGTGGTGCACTCTTATCTACGACGGCCCATGCGGTGTATGTTTGGCTAAACGATTGTTAATATCGTCCAGCCATCGATAAATGGTTGTTAGCTGGAGTTGAATTGGCAAGTCTTTCCTAGTGCAGGCACATATGTATTTTCTGGTGCTGCTGCATGTACGTTGTATAGTGCATTTGCAGATATTGCTCACACGCAATGCGGCAGTTTGACACATATTTCTGGTGTAATTGCTTCACATTTTCTTGACAGAGTGCAGAGTTTTTGTTCAGGTATTTTTGTAGGGCGTTTCACCTCAACAAAAATGATGTATCTTAGATACATCATTTTCTAAGAAGACTTCGTAATCCAAGCTCATCAATCGTTTATTCATCTTTTGGTTATATTTGACGCTAAGATGGCTCCAGGCACAGTTTTTTAGATTGCCTGACGTTTAGAGGCCATTTCAGGCTCTTCTTCGGGGGATGACTGCCTGGTTTGCAGAGGCGGCGTCGCTTTTGGTTTTCCCCGCATGGTACCTCCTTTCCTTCGTTCCGCAAAAGCCCTGGGCATATAACGACGGCATAGCTCCGAGCGAGCGGTCGACGTTTCCAGGTCTGTTCTGAATGTACCTCGATTCTACCAAAAGCCTTGTTCCCGCATTCCTTTCTGTTTCTATAACCACAACGCCGTCAAAATGGATTCTGTGGCCATACTTTTCACAAGGCTCCGCCAGGACGCCGCGTCGTGCTTCAATTCTTCGGACATGCTTCCTGCTGGCGCATTCTTTCCTGGCAGTTCTTGCTTTCGCCTATGTAGCTCGTTGGCCATTCAAAACAGGAGACCATGTAAACAATGCCCTGTTACTTCAGTCCTGGAGGTCGACATTTCGGCCGCGGTAGCAAGTGTGGAAACACCTTGCTACCAAGTGGGCGAGTGTGGAAACGCCTTGACGGCAGCTTTCCCGAGAATTCCGGCAAGCGGTTCACTAACTCCGGGAAGGTATGTTATTTTCAGAATTCCAGAATCTTATCCAGACCACAGTTATTATTTTTCGATGTGACGCCGGAGAGGAAGGTTGTTCCGTGAGCAACGTGCCCGTGCAGGGAACGTCTGGCGACTGACCGATACGAGCAGGTGGTGGCTGGAAGACGCGCTGTCGACGCCGACCCAGTTCGGTAGATTCACTTCGGCACTGCGGCTGAACACGGAGACTTCAGACGACCTGGCGATGGCCCCTCTTCAGAAGATGGCTGATGGTCACGAAATAGACCTCGGAATGATGCGCCTGCGCTGAAACGCTGTGACATGTCACTGCCGAAGGAGAGTTTCGAGACGAGTCACGGTTTGCTCAAGACTTGGAGGCCGTGAGGCCTAGCGGGAGGAAGTTACGGCAAATTCAGAAAGAACTGACGACGACTTTGGAGACGTGGGCGGAAAGTCTTCGATTCAGTAGATGATGACGGCACCAGGCCGGTGAAGCAGCGAAGACATCGAGTGGCGGCAACACGATGGCCACGGCAAAGGCAACGGCAATTTGACAGCAACGCCTATGCAACCAAGTAAGACTGACGTCATCATTAGGGGTCTAGTGGCAGGGTTGCCATACTTTGACGAAAATAGTAGATAGATAAAGACAAGAGAGAAATTTTGCAAAATGTCTTTATTATTAGCAGTAAACATTTCTTTGACAGTGTCTAAACGTTTATTATGTATGTCCATGTCTGTGGCTCTTGTGGTATGGGAAGCAAAAGTCTTGTCCTTTGCGTTATCCAATCGTTGCCGTCTATTCTCTGAACGGGCGTTGCCTTCAACATCCTTCCCTCCAAAATTCATAAAACAGTAGAGGACAAAGCGAAGCCGCCTCTAGTACAGCAAGGTATTCCCGTATTCCGCATTTCCAAGTAGTGGCGGAATATCAAGGAAAAAAATCATATTTGTTGTTATGTCCTAGTAAATAGCCTCTCGCCATTAAGAATTCAGCAGATCACACGTACTGTGGAAATCAGTGTCATGCGGAGCAGTCAGCGGGTAAATTGGCTTAAGAGGACGTGTTTTGGGGCTAGTTGGTTCATACTTGATACGGACAACTTGGAGCGCTAAAAGACGGGGACAAGAAAAAAACGCACAGGACAGCGCCTGTCCTGTGTGTCTTTTCCTTGTCCCCGTCTTTTAGCGCATCCAAGTTGTCCGTATCGAGTGAATTGACTATGACTAATTGTTTCGCTCTGAGCCAAATCTTAAGAGTGGGATCAACGTCCTTGTATAAAATGCATGACTGGGTGTGTGCTTAACGTAGGCTAACCTGAAACGTAGACAGCACGCTGGCTACTAAATTGTAGCTCATCGTACAAGGAACCTTGGCGCTTGCCTTAATGCATGATACCGACTCTTGTCCCAAGCGGTGCTATATGTACCGCGGGAGACGAGTGGCTGTAGCCCTTGCTTGACGGTTTCCTTGACGCTTCTGGGGCCAAGGATCAACACCCCCTACCACCTGGTAGGTTGCGCGTGTCTCTATGCTTTATATCCCTACATTCCAATCGAAAGCTACGACAGACGGTACGCTTTTCCTGTTTAAAATGTGTTCTCGTGATATGTTCAAATGTGTGCTTTTGTCGGTCCCTGTGTGACGCAGCCTGTATAAAATTCAACAACTCTGGCGCATACTCGCGTACCACGGGCCGAGCACAACGGTTGTGATCTACACGAAATTGTACTATCGTTAATCGTCTCATACATTACGATTACACCATGTTTGAGTTGTTAAGATCAATCATTCATGTCTGTCCCATACATTTATGCCCTACCATCAAAATTTTGACGTGTGTCAGATGAACGAGACGACCAGGAGAGCACCGAGACGTAGGCGGATAGATAGATAGATAGATAGATAGATAGATAGATAGATAGATAGATAGATAGATAGATAGATAGATAGATAGATAGATAGATAGATAGATAGATAGATGCTTGTGGATACTGTACTAATATGATTATGAAGAACGTTAGCGAAATGAGGAACGATAGTGGAAAAAAATTAAAACGCACTTTAACAGTGGAACCGCCATTGAGCACCGTTCGCATCGGCTTCTTTTAGAATATTCATTACAATTATCGATTTGTCTATGGACTACAAGGGAACTATTCGAGCTTCCTCGTAACAGAATCATGTTTCCTCCTACGTTCAAATTGATGTCGGGGCTATCATGTGTGTAGGTTTTGCGTAAGTTGTAGTTTGCAATGTCACCGACGGATTTGACTTTGATAAATAAACCTTTCGTCGATAAATTACCTGCGCCGTGGTGGAAGTCCTGTGTGGTCGGCTGCTCCGGGTCGCTACGGCGGCTGTTTGAAAGGATTATTTCCGCTATGGAGGCCGACGCTGACGCTGCATTTCCTGTGAAACGATGAGTTTTTTTTTTTTTTTTTGCTATCGCGTTAATAGATGAGCGTAAGGTGGCCTTGTGAATGCGAGATTCAAACTCGTGCATACGGTTATAGACGCGAACTTACGTTATTAGCCTCTGCTTCCAGAGGCTTACACGATATTACATACAGAGTCTTTTGGCTCTGAAGTAGTTCAAGCTTTTCACAACGAAATCGTTAATTTTCTAGACAACACAAGCGTATTGGCAAGCCTTTTGTGTTCTTCGTGCTAAATTATGTCACGCGGGCAGCAACCACAGGATATTGAGACACCTATTTTTGGCGTTGCCTTGTACAGCCACTACGACACACATTTCCTCAGAATAGTGCACTAATTCTTACAAAACGTCTCGCAAAAAATGATTTCGTAAAGGAGGGATGCGAGACAAATGAAATTTTTACATTCTCGAAGGTGGAGTCGTCCTACATTGAAGTGTTCCTTTCCTGCGTGCTATTGTGCTTTGAATGTCCTGTTTTCGCTTGCTGCAAAGATGCACTGTGTACAGTTCTCTTCGTTCGCATCTCATGAGAAGGTTCGTCCAACTTGTCACCATTTTCGAGATGTCAAATGTATCAATGAACAATGAGTACTATATCGTGTGGAACCAAACTGCGCGGAAAATTACACAATACTGTGAACCTGTGCACGACGGCGTGATCGATAGGCTTACATCTGCAACTTGTGTGATAACAATGTGCAGACATAGTGTGTTTCTACATCGGTACGCTGTCAGTGCGACTGGAAGGGTTCAAAGCTTTTACGCCACTTGTCACACAATTATAAAAATATAAACGAAACAGAAGAACCTAAGTTTCCCGTGGACGTATATGTATACATATATCACACGAACGTGGCAATATCGCTGGCATAATACGATGAAACTTTCATATGTACTCGTTACTTAGGGCGAAAGCAATAATTGTCAAACCTTCTTTTGTGACTTGGATACGTACAGGCAAGGAATTTACTTCCATTTTACTTCTTCGCTGTTCCGTTTTCGCGCTTCGCCGGGAGGACCAACGTGGCCGATGTATTACTAAATCTAAATCCACTGCTTGATTGATTTCTGGGGTTTAACGTCCCGAAACCACCATTAATTACGAGACGCCGCAACGGAAGGCTCCGGAAATTTCGACTACCTATGGTTCGTTAACGTGCACTGACATCGTACAGCACACGGGCCTCAACATTTCGCCTACATCGAAATGCAGTAGCCGCAGCCCGTATTTGATCCCGCGACCCTCAGATCAGCAGCCGAGTGCCATAGCCACTAGAGAGTCATCTGACCCGTGCACTGTCGAGCTGCAATAGCGTCGACTCCTTTAGTGTTTCTAGTGCATATGTCTTTCGAAACTGCTCTTTCTTCCGTTTATTTTTTTATTTCTTTATTGAACATTTATTGGGATTGCTAAGCAAGAAGCAATAGCCGGTGCCGTACTAAAGGCGCCAACCTCTCCTACTCACCATTTCAATGATGGTGAGTAGAGTGTCAAGCTCGATAGGATGTCAAGTTCATTATCACTATCATTTAGCAGTGGGCTGAAGGCGAGGATGTGGGCCGTCGGGAGAAGGCAAGCTCAGGTACGCCGTTCCCTTCTGCGCAAACCGATGTCTTCCTTTGCAGCTTTCTTTTTCTTCCCTACCGCTATCATGTGGCACTGTCACTGTAAAGTGGCAGCAGGCTGAGGTTAAGAGTATGGGTTGTGGGTCCAGGCCTAAGGATAAGAGCGTGGGTATTAGGTCAAGGGCAACGGCGGGTCCGCTTTTCCTTTCTACGTCACAGCGGCGCAGATCCGCTGTTAAAAAGACGGTACTCTGTAGGACACGGGAATTGTAACTCGGACATGCGTACTGCTGGGAAATTAGGGAGTTCAGCATTGCACTGCCATCAGATATTTGCCGTTGTCGTTTCAGGAATGACCGTTTTCCGTGGTCTTCAGTTGTATGCGTGCACAAGTGGCCATTATTTGCCGTACTAGTTCGTCGGCCTTTATCAGTGGCGAGCCAGTAATGTACGTTTACCGCTGCGCGTTGCGTGTAGATGCTAGCGTGACTTATTCCGAGATCGCCAATGTCAGAGGCAGGTGCTTCGGTGACGGCTACTGGTGCTCCCGCCACGGGCACTGACGTGATTCGCGCAGTCGTTATCGTGACATGGAAGTGACAACCTTCTGCTTGTGGAAGCTTCGAAGAGTGATATGAGCTGTACGGCAGACTGACATGAAACCATAACGTTTTTTGACGCACCTTCACGAATCACAGCAAAGTGAGTTCCTAGACTAAATACACGCCGTGTCTTTCGCTTCTTAATTTTGCAGGATACAGTTAACCCGGGATGCGCTCGTTACTGCTTGTTTTCGGCATTTATGGCTTCCTGGTGAGTATTTTGCTCTTGCGCGAACTAGAGTTGTGTTATTCACGAACAGCCGGGTTGTGAATGGCCTAGTGAACGATCATTTCCGCGCACTAAGAAGCAAGGGGCAAACTTTTCTTCTTGAGGAGCTCCTCTGCTTTTGTTGGAACGTATACGTATACATACACGTTATTTTACACTTCGTGTAAGAAAATAATTATTGTTTATCTAGCTACAGACTGCTGGCACTTGCATCGATAAATCTCAAGAAGGCACAGCCACTCGATCGTGAGGAATGAAATGCTTGTTGGCGTGACATGCCATATTTCGACACTACACCTCCGATATTGCCTCTCTCCGCGTCCACGCCATGACGAATAGTTCGCGTATGGCTGTTGACGTGAGTGTTTTCCCCCTAAAGGTCGCTACAAGATATAACGGAGGTTGTATGTTTTTGGCCCTATATGTGCGTAGCTCAAATAGCATCAAAATATGTGAACTGTATCACACTTCCCTTAAACTCATGCATTTCACCTCTTGCGTACGCTGTTTAAAGTGTTTCGGTGAGTATGATTCTCCGCAACTGTCTTTAAGTTTGGAATAGGTGCTTCATATGGAATAGGCGTTCAGGAGTGTGCATTTTTCTGAAACGGAACTGAAGTTACTAATGGCAGTGATTCAACAGAAATGTTCTCCTGGAAGTTATCTGTGATCCTAAATATTTGGATCAATCTGCTGGCAAATTTCGGAAGATCTAAACGGTACGTAAGTAAACGGACCAGGAAAGCACAGTTAATACTAATGTGTCAGGATATTACAGGGAGCAATGAAAACTTGTAGGAGATGATGTGGGAGAGCCACTAGCTCGCAGCAAGAAGGTTATGGCAGAGTCAGTAACCCATATCGACGCATCCCAAGTGGAGGAAAGAAAAATATACTGCTACCTAAATTATTGATACGTGATAAAGCCGCTACAATAATTGTTGCAGTAAGAGTTGAAATGTGAAGGTTTTCTTTTGCACGAACATATTTAACAGTTGGAATCGACCCGAGAGCATAAAGCACGTCAACCTTTGTTCTTACACGTAATCTCAATTGAAATCACACACCTGTGAGTAGAATGGGTGCCCTGAAATAATGACCTTATGTGCCTTCGCATGTGGGGCTAAAACGGTTATATTTGCGTGTACGTAAAACTGTGTTCCAGCGAGTGATATTGCAGCAGCTATAATTCCAGAACATAAGCGCATGGTTCCCGCTATAGGAGGTTTAGAAAGCAGATGCTGTGATTTCTTCTGTGAAATTCATGGAAGGCAGTACAGACGAATATGATCAACACCACGAGTAGGGCTCCAATGGCAGATGCGCGAGAATAAGCCGCTAGCATGTCAATCAATGCCTGTAAATTCAAGGTTGGACAGAAAAAGCTCACGGACATGGCAGTCACATAGGCGAAAGGGAAAAAAAAAACACCCAGGTATTAAGCTGAAGCGTAAGGAAATGGACGTCATCCAATTTAATCGACAGTCCAGGCCTACGGCATGCCTCAGGGTCATACCGAGGTTTCAGCACGCAAGAACACGGCTATTCCGTTCGATTTCATCCGCAATAACGTCAGTCATTTCCAATGCCACATTTGTGCATTTTGGCGGTTATATGCATGCAAGTACTTCGTTCTTCTTTCGAGGGTGTTTTGGCGCAGTGAGACAAGCATTTCTTCACAATCTTAAAAAATATATCGTTTCATGTGGGCCATTAGTTTCTGCTGGCAAAAAGAAAACAAAGAAACTGGTACTCCTCTCCTATACTATACCTTTCCACTACCACCATTGTATATATGATTTGTGAGTACATTAGGAAGACTTGTGGTATCATATACAAGCACATGAAAAAGTAAACATTAAATTACCGCGGGAAGAAATAACACGTTTGATTTTATTTGTCTTTTTTTTTTGCGCAGGAAGCCGCGTCACAAGGTGAGTTTACAAGCCTTTCGTTTATCACAAACCTGCCTCGCATGCTTAATTCAAATCCTAAAAGACGGTGCAAATTCCGTACCTCTCACACGCTGCCTTTGTGTCCCAACATAGGAACATTAGCTCTATGCGATTACTGCCAAGCCCGCGTCCCTTTCTCTAAACTTCCACATCCCGTTTCAATGAATGCCGTTGTGTCCGCCTATTAGGGTACATTAACTAAAGCATCACGGTGCATGAAATGGCGCGTTAACTACCCTGAAATTCATTGACCTAAATTCAATGTTTGCTGGCCACTTACTAAAATATTTCTTGTTTAACTATATTTATTTATCAGGCACTGAATTACAGCACAGGATTCGAAAAGGGCTAACCGCACCTAAATCAGCTTTGTTATCGTGATGTTTAGCTAGCCAAGTACAACATATTTATCAGCCATCAACCTGATGCTATTTGAACATAAACCACCGTCTAAAGTGCGTGTGAATTTACGCTGCCGCGTTTTCTAAAGATGTTAAATATGAGTACGAGAAGGAGTACGAGTCTACGTGTCACTTCACTTTAGTGACACGTAGACGTTATATGAAAAAAATATTAGATATATAGCTTGTGTAACAGCAGGGGGCGAGGTGCCAATGGAAAGCTTTCTTCGCCCTAATGCCTCATCATAAAACGAGCGTGCGTATATGCGGCATAAAAAGAGTTTCTCTACACTTACACAATGAAACTGCAGTTAATATGATTCAGGAAAGTTTGTCATTGGCCTAATTTACTCATGCAATTCTGAAAAAGCACAAGAAGAAGAAAACTACCGCACATCACAGAGCGAAGTGAAAGTTCGGAGGAGCAGGTCCATTCGAGATTTTGTGGAAGCGCCTTTCCCTCAATAAAGGCAGATTTTTCTTATGCGTGAAATATTCAAAACTCATAGTTGTTGTCGTGGTGCATGCCAAGCGATACGCGAAGTTCATTGTTAATTTTACCTTATTGTCTGTGGTACTGCCGACGCTATACTGATAAATTGGAGTCATATAGTGCAATGTTCCGGAAGAATAAAGAGAATTTACCTCTATACCATGAGGCGCCGCTGTTAACTTTTCTTGTAAGCTGTAGAAGAAGGACTTAGTATCCCTTTGTTCGTTTGAAGCAAACTAAAGAAGGAGGGTACATAAAGAACTACCGGGGAATAAGTGGTGCAGGCCGATTTTCCTGCTATATATTTCACAATCCTCTTTTGAGTAACTCAGCTTTGGCCATCATTTATTTCATTTTGCAGCAAAGGTCTCCATACGCCTGTCAACATTACGGAACAGTATTATAAATAGGGCCGCGGTCTGTGTTGCGGAAATCCACAGTGAGATCACCGTAAACGTAGTGCTTTAGGAAATTTCCTTGCATGTGTACATGCCGTTTACTACTCAAACTCCTAATTAATTAGAGCATGTTTGAAACAGTGAATAACAAAGCATGGCTCATGAGTAATCATCGCCAGTCCTTTGAGAAGTGACTTGAGGTCAGAAATACTTTTGCCGTTTACAGCCCACAATCGTAATTATGTTCCGAGTGCATTAGAGAATCTTTCTCAAAAGGACAGAAAGTTGAGCGAGTTGGTAACAGTCCGTAATCAAAAGAAGAGGCGTGCAGGACACGGACACAAGGAGAGCAGTGAACAACACGAACGCCGACTAACAACTGATGCACAGCACAGAGACGAAAAAGAAAGAAGACACACAGCGTGCACCGTTTGACCATTAGCTTTAATGCGCAGGTCGAGCGCCTCTTAGATGCAGGTTACCCTAGACTAGCCATAGCCACAGTAGCTGAGCGTCTTAAGAAGTCGATTTCGACCGGAACAAAAGCTGTAGCAGAGAGTAACATTAACAAGAAAAAGGTCGTGAGTATTCCGTATATCCACGCAGTTTCGCACAGGCTTAAGAAAGTGGGAAGTAAATATGGGGTTAATGGTTTACGGCTCCCAATAAGTTAGGAAGGGTTTGTGCTGCAGTGCATAGAAGAAATGAGCAGATGGAAGGTAAGAAGCGAACGGATATCTGTCCGGTTAAGCACCTAGCCAAGAACAATTTCACCGACTGTCGCATGGGTGTAGTTTATAAGATTCCTTTTAGCTGCGGACGTTTTTATGTAGGGCAAACTGCGCGTTGTATTAATCAAAGATTAATTGAACACAGAAGGTCGCTATCAGGTGGGACGCCGTCCAATCTATCCTTGCACTGCCAGGTCTGTAGCTGCATGCCCGAGTTAGACAAAACCGAGATCCTGTACAGGCATAAGAACGAAGATACGCGTTTATTGGTTGAGGCCTGGCATATCAGTATTAGTGGAAGTGCATGCGTGAGTCAGCCGTCGATTAGCTTAAACAGAGAGGAGATAGAAAGCCTTAGGAGTTGTCTATCGCGAAGACCGGCACGTGTAACCGATTGACAGGTGGCGCTACCATTCCGAGCATGCGCAGATAAACTGTGTGTCTTCTTTCTTTTTCGCCTCTGTGCTGTGCATCAGTTGTTAGTCGGCGTTCGTGTTGTTCACTGCTCTCCTTGTGTCCGTGTCCTGCACGCCTCTTCTTTTGATTATAGAAAATCTTTGAAACGGCGAATGAAAAAAGCACCGTTAATGATGAATCATCGCCAGTCCTTTACAAAGTGACTTACAGCCAAAAATACTTTGACAATGCCTTATAAGGATAGAAGGCTGGGCCGTCGCTTTCATCTTTGCTTTAATCTATTGAGGACTGGTGTGTTGGAAATGGCCGTTGTGAAATTTCACAAAATGTGTCTTCTCATAAAGTTATATTCTGTGGTACCTGGACGTTTACTCACCCCGCAACATGGATTAAGGGTTAGCAGGGACATTTCACATCCGGAGGGTTGACTCGGGCTCGTAACCACACCATTGAATGGAGGCGATGCAGCAGTCCGTGTGTTGTTGAGTGTGCGCGCGTTTTGCAGTGTGTGTGCTGTGCGCACGCGCATGTATGTATGTATGTATGTATGTATGTATGTATGTATGTATGTATGTATGTATGTATGTATGTATGTATGTATGTATGTATGTATGTATGTATGTATGTATGTATGTAGCTGTCCTGTCGAGGAATGTCTGTAGTCACCAGCTGGTTAGGCTGGGGTTTGGCGCCATCGCACCCCATGGAGCGCGTTTGTTAACAGCACATGTGAGCAAGGGGCAGGGTCGATGCCAAGTTTATTGTTCACGGGTTTTCTTTTTGTTGTCAGTGTGGATGGTTGTGCCTGTGGGTTTCCATGTTCCTTTCGGTGTGCTAGTTGCTATGCGGGGTTCTGTTTGTTTGATGCCTCTATGTTGCTAGGGATTTGGTACCATCTTAGACATGCGGGGTTCTGTTTGTGTGAAAGATTGTGACTGAGGCTGTCAGGGATTCAGGGGCGGAGCAACCAGTGTTTATAATGTGGCGGCCCCTCGTCCCTGCCAAGGGTGGTTGGAAGCGAGGTTGGAAGGCTGAAGGTGGTCGGAAGGTTGGAAGGTTGAACGTTGGTGAGGACGGAGCGGATAGTGCTGGAGAGGATATCTAGCACGAGTCCGGGTGGTGGTTCTGGTCGCAGGGGCAGTGCTATGCACTGGGGTCGGCTCTGCCGAATGGACGCGATCGTTCCACCAAGGTGCTACCAACCGAGGCTAGGGAGCGGATAGTGCTAGAGAGCACATCTAGTACTAGTCCGGGTGGTGGTTCTGGTCGCAGGAGCGGGGCTATGCACTGGTCGGCTCTGCCGAATGGAAGCGATGGTTACACCTAAGCCATACCAACCGATGGTTCCCCGTAAGTCCTGCCAACCGAGGCTACTGTCTGTCAATGTGTATGTACCGTCTTGTATATAAAGTCAAGTTGTGTTTGCGTGAGAAAAAGGGTGGTCTCCATCCTTCAAGTGGAGACAGCCAACTTCGGACAGGCAGTAGGGCAAGACTTCCACCCATCCTTCTTCACAGCAGCAACGTCAGCTGGGGGGCTCGGCCCCTCGAGGAAGTGAAGAAGTGGAAGGAAGGAGAAGGTGTGAACTGAGTACAAGTTCACCACAACAAAATCGCCTTCTACCTTCTTTCCGAAATTTACTACCATACCATAATGTCCTTGAATGAAAATCCTTTCTAGTCATTGCATGGCGTACAATTTGAAACGATTGGGCTCCTCATTATGCCCAGGTTCGTCGACAGTCACAAATACGCTACCAGTAACTCCCCCTAAACCCGGTGACCAAGGTTCGCCCACAGTCACAAATAGGCTGCCAGTAACACCCTCTAGACCTGGTGAGCAACGAGCGGCGGGTATAGATAAACAAAACAAAGGTGAGACCATCCGCGCTACGTGTAAGTTTGTTGTATGCTATCCTTTCCATTCTGAAATGTCTACTTTACTTTTTGCGAGCAGTTATTTAGCCTGCCTTTATACGTTGCTACTGCCAAGTAACACCGACAGAGAATGTTAGCTTTGTATTCATCGCTGTAAGTGAATTAGCATTACGGTATCAAAAGCACCCATCAAGGCTCGGGCCTAGAAACGGGTTCAAGGTGAAATCGGATATATACATATATATATATTCAGGGACAAGACAGATACAACGCCCATTCCTGATTATGATTATTGTTTGTTCTATTTTCTGACTTCTATCTCTTCTGCTGCGCGCTCGCCCAGCGTGAGCGCCAGAGTGCCTGAGTGCCGTTGCAGCTCCATGGAAACCTCCTTGTGCAGCTCTTAACTAGTCTTCACTCTCGGCGATCACTGCGAGTGCGGGTAGCAGCTGGCGATGTCTCTGGTGGGCGACACCAGCTCTGCTGCAGTGGTCCCAGTTCACGCAGATGACGGCCCTCCTGCACATGAGAAAAAGGCACAGGAGATCCCTCACACCAAGCTGTTGAATGCCGCACTAGAATGAGTCTGTCGAACTAGTCGGAACTGGTCGCGGCGTGTGCTGTGGTACCCTCCAAGTGTCTGCGACTCGAGGGCGAGACTCCGCTATGGTGCGCGACGGAACATGTGATTTCGCAACGTCACAGCACAGCCGAGGCGCCTTCCCAAGGACCTTGAAGACATTCTTGGCACGCGGTTCTGAAAGTTCCTGGGGGATGCGGGCAAGGAGCTCGTCACATAGAGGAGACTCGGTCTGCATGCACTTGCATCGGCTAATAATGATGTGGCCCATGTTCGTCTTCATGGCTACCTCAGGCCTGGCTCAGCGCCTGTCTGAAGTGTGAAACGATGTCGTTGGTAGCGGATTCAACGATAGTTACATGTGTGACCTCGGATTTCCTGAAGGAGACGTTACTCGAATGTATCCGTATGAGGTCAGTGTTTGTTCATATGTCCAACGACGTTGCTGCGACGACTGAGAAGGGATCTATGCTGGTACCCCTGGACATGTCTACTTTGTGCAGCAGCAGAGCCTTATTTAGACATCGGCAGACATTGATGGTTCGCAAAGCAGTCAAGAGTCGTGTATTACAGGAGGCAAGAGCGTCGACAGTTGGGCCAGTTGGTGCATGATTTCTGAAGAAAACCAGCTCAAAACACACGGACACAGAAATAAGAAGGTGGGAGTGATTCCATATGTACACGGGCTATCGCACAACCTAAAGAAGATGGCAAACAGATTTGATGTGCGCGTAGTTTTTTCAGCCCCTCGAAAATTGGCTAATTGGCTAGCTTATGTAGACGCATTAGCGAGAATGGACAGATGACGGACCGTTGTGGTTCTCAACACAGTGTTTTTTCCCTCTTGTGTTCCCAAGGTTGTGTATTGCATTCCCTTTTCATGTGGCAACAAATACATCGGCCAAACATGGCGATGTATTAATATTCGTATGAAAATACACCAAGCCTCGCTTTCGTCTCGTGACGGCGCGCACTTGCCGCGACATGTAAAGAATTGTGGTTGCACCCCTTGGTTTGACCGAGTCAGCATTTTGGGCAGGGGGAAGAGCAAGACGGCTAGAGAAGTTTTAGAACCTTTCCATATTGTCAAAAATGAAGACACGTGTGTAAGCGCCACATCAGTAAGCCTCAGCAGAAAGGAACTATGTTTTCTTGGGTCTGGCATTCCATGTGTGTTGTAGTTCTTAGATACGTGTTTGTGGCCCGCTATTGCTGTGTAATGCGCCAGCATATCTATCTTTTGTGCTTGTTAATGACTCTCGCGCAGGTGCGGGCGATTGGAAAGGTTTTATATGTCGGTTTTCCGAAAATAAAAGTTCAGTTGTTAGTCCAGCATCGTCCTGTGCGCCTTCTTCTTCTGTGTCCGTGTGTTTTCAGCTGGTTTTCTTCAGAAATTACAGGAGGCGATAACTCCGTATGTCCACTTGATAACAAACATTTGTTTATTATCTTCGACTGCTCCGGCTGCTGTGGGTGGAAAGCACTCGCGGCCTCCGGCAGTGATGCTCCCGCATCGGAGTCAGAGTTCTGCTGCGGAATAAAGCAGCTGCTGTTGACTTCTGCAGGGCAGTCTGGGATGTTTGTGTTGAAGGGCTCCAGGACACAATTGCAACATCAAGGCGGTACTCCTCAGGAGTTCTGTCGGCGCGAGGCGGCATGTCGGTGAACGGTATAGCTGCGCCGATGGGTTGGTGCGTCTTCCCAGTCTCGTACGGGGAAGCATGATCACGACTGACGTGTGGAAGGCGGCCAAAAGCAGCAATGATCTTGCTGCTCCGCTCCGACCAGGACTGCTGACTCATGCCTTCGTACCTGTCCCATGCCTTGGCAGCATCTCGAAGGCGGTGCATGGCCACCAGCCATTTTTCCTGGTTCGTACAGGCATATCGAGGGGAGTGCCGAGCTCGTGGATGGTTTCCAGCAACACGTCGGCGTCGTCCTCAATGCCACTGAACTCCGTTAGTTCCCACGCACCCGGTGGAAGTGGGGCGGCAGACCCGGAGCTCAGGGACGCCAGCGACTGGAGTTGGTGTGTGAACTGCGCAACGGCGGGCATGAACTCAGCGGTGCGGTCGAGTGAGTCACCCGATGAGCCAACACGGATCACTGGTGTAGACTATGTGGCCGTCGAATGCACTCGCAGCGTCGAGATCAGTGAATGAGGGAGCGCTGACAGCATCCCTCTGCAGCTCTGCTGCTGGACAGTCCTGGCCGCGGGGTCCCTCGCATATGAAACGTGCAGATAGCCGGGTTGGAGAACGTGTGACCTGGAGTACCCGAAGAGGTCTGGACACCGACCCCGGGCGGCGGTATGCGTAGTTGCTGCGGCGGCAGGTCGGCGGACTTGTTGGCCGCGGAAGCGTGGACGGTGTGCCGCAGCCAGACGCAACCGCAGTGCCGAGGACCGGCGAGTACATGCGGCTCCCTCTACAGGGTCCGTGCTTACGTTAAACCTGGCTAGTTGTCGACTGCGCCATTGTAAGGAATAAAGACACTGGGCCGGTTGTTATATTACGTGACTGCCTCTTTTTCTGCTTCTGTTGCCCGCTTACCGCCAGTGCCGCCGCAGCTCTTCATTGGTCATCATATATATATATATATATATATATATATCGGGATAAAGTTTCCTGGTTACCGTATAAGGTAGATAAAAGAGTACACAGTTCTAAAACGCTGCTTATTCATCGATGTTTCGCTCGGATGCCAGCGTTATCCCCGCGTATCGTGGGCCGAGCATTGCGGGTTTGAGCTACACATGATTGCACTATCGTTAGGCGTGACCTACATAATGACCATAACATGTTAGGGATGTAACGACCAGTCGTTCTCGTTCGTAATACATTTATTCCCTACCTGCTAAATATTGAGGTGTACAAGGTGAACGAGACGACCACGAGATCACCGAGACATAGATAGATAGATAGATAGATAGATAGATAGATAGATAGATAGATAGATAGATAGATAGATAGATAGATAGATAGATAGATAGATAGATAGATAGATAGATAGATAGATAGATAGATTTAAGTTCCCTAAGAATTGCTTCGCATTAAAAGTGAATTCGGAGAATCCATCACATTGTCATGGTGCAAGAATAGCGACGAAGGCGACGATTGCGAGGGGAAGAAAGGAGACGTCGCATTGGGGCCTAGGCCGAGAGTCCGCTATTGGCACGTATGAGTTCAGTAAAGGTTGAGCAAGCACAGTTGCAAGAGTTGGTCGCCTAATAACCTTCTAATGAAATTCTTCTATTGCAGATACCATTACTTCGGTAAACATAACGGAAGAGGCATGGAAATTAATCGACAATATGAACAAGTCATGGCATGACATTATGTCTTGGGGTATGACTTCAGACTACGCCTTCTGGACCGGCAAGCACAATATCTTTGGAGAGTGAGCTGAGAATGTGCTTTTGTGCCCGTATCATTAGTCAGCGTACGCGGTTCAGATACGTCGTACCTACTATAGTTGTGTGTTTTGTATACTCATTGGACATTGCCTTTATTTGTTTTGCATAATATGCGTAGCCACTGTTTCGCTTTATTGTTTTAAAACGGTAGTATTTCCGAGCAATATAGTCGCGGCCGCTATAAGAACTCTCCTTTTTATTGTCGACTGACAGACTCTTCTGCAGAAACAACCCGATCAGCCAGCAATATCAGTTTGAAACACATTAGTAGCAAATCCGTATGCAATGAAATTATTAATGAACTAACGAATGAGGAATAGACCCTTAAACTACAACGTGGGCTTCTTTGGGGTTATTACCATAGCCGACATTTCTGCATTCGGTGTCTGCGGCCACCACCGGGATCCGTAGCCGTTATTACCAACAATGAAGATAGAAAACCATGCGAACAAGGAGGGGAAGTCCCCTGAACAGGTGTGATGTAACCTACCACCTGTCACTTAGTGTCTCGTTCCTGTCACTTCGCTATATGCTCTGGTAAGCCTGGAGTTATTCTGTATACGAAAGGCGTTTCGTTTCTGCCGTTAAAATCAATATGCGATTCAACATGCATAACCTATGAGGGTGGCAATGTGGGCTTGTTGGTAGAGCACCTTGAGTTTGACGGTAGAACACGGACAAAACACGAACACGACAGAACACGGACAAAAGGAAGACACACTTGAAGTGTGTCTTCCTTTTGTCCGTGTTCTGCGTGCGCTACCGTCAAACTCAAGATGCATAACCTAAACTTGAAGCCATAGGAAGCCATTTAATAAGGAATGTTGCTGGAGCCAATGTTTCGACAAGGGCACAGGGACTTTGGTGGACCGGTGCTGTTGTCTAGGCGTTGGTTTCTACAGCACCCCTTATCCATCAGATTTGTGACGGTTAAAGCCTTCGGTCTTTTCTGAATTCCTCTGTCATTTAGATGACATTAACTTGGAACCTGCCTCGTCTCGTGCATCCCGTCTATGTTGCCCTCTCGCATAAACCCCAAATGTATAGACAGTATAAGACGATCCCACGACTACGTATATAGGAAGTTCCCGCTCTAAATTTCACGGTTTCTAGGTTCCTGTGCTACAATTTTACCATTAGCGCAAGGACAAACGAAGCGGAAGAAAACCAAGCCGCCTTGTTTCGTACGCATCGAACAATGACCGCAGTGGCTAATGTCTGTGGCCTTCAGCGTCAACGCTGCGCTTTGCGCATCGTTCCCTGCAAAGACATTTCGAAGAAGCATTCGAACTGCGAAATGACGGAGAGGTGCGACGGCCACTGACATTATCGAAATCCCAAGGTCTATTTCCTTGTTTGAAAGCCTGCGGAAATAGTTCCGAACAGCAAGACGAACGGTCAAATGGATGCAGCAAGAACAATGCGTAGTACTTGGATACTCTGCCGACGCCACAATGCTGACTTAGGTGACAGGAGTAACTCAGCTACGGACAAGTCGACTTGACGCAGAAAATCTTTCTCAGCAATGCGCTATTCGTCGGCAAACCTATACATATCATAGATACCACAGTGCAAGGCAGTAAGAGGAATAGTGATGGAGAAACTAACGCCCCTTTGTTGTTTTGCATTTGCAGTGCTGCTTTGTTTGCGGCGATGTCTCTTTCGGCGAATGTGAGATCTACAAGGAATACAATACAGCAATACTGCCATAGTTTTCAAGGGGTATAAACAGTGCGTATGCCTATAAAAAGAGAGAGACAGAGTAGAAGTTATCTCCACTTGTCGCTTTGCTAAAACAACAATGCGGTGCAACCCCCCCCCCCCCCCCTCAGATGTTCTATGTCGCAGTATCCGTATTTTGTTGCAAACATGTTTGTATTTTTTGTAAATGCGTTTCTGAACCAATCGCGAACGAGTATCCGGTTGTCTCATTCCCGCACAGATGCTTCTGGCGAGCACCACTACGGACTGTGGCGCAGTCGGTAACAATGTATGCGCTGCCTTTGGCTGAATGAAACCATAGATATGTCGACATTGGTGCGTCGAAATGCACTGCAAAGTCTTTCAAACTTGTCGAGCTGTGCAACTACTTATTGAAATACCGCGCATAGAACAGTGTTCTTATGATGATCATCATCACCATAATCACCAGCATGACTTTGCCTCCAGCAGAACAAAAGCCAACGGCAATATTTATTCAATTAGCTCGGTTTTTTCCTAGCTACGACCACAGAATCCTCAAAAACGTCTAATCTCTTCTGTCCATGTAACATTACGACACCCTTGGGAGCACTTCCCTCCTCTTTGTGTCCGCTCTGTCGCCCTTATTGTTCTTCGGTTATTTTCCGTCGCATTGCATGCCCTGCTCTTGCCTATTTTTTTTTTCTTGATTCTGACTAAGATGCTGTTAACATCCGTATGCTGTCCTTCAAACCCACCTCTCTTCTTGTCCTTTAAGATATCTCACATCATTCTGATTTCTTTAGGTGGTTATGCTGCTGTCAACATCAGTCGGGAGTCTTTTTCGCAAACTTTTTCCGTTTACGAAAACCCGTAGTGGAGGAAACTATGATGGCTTCGTTATTATATAGCTTCCTCTTGAAAGAGACCGATGAACTATCGTTCTTAATCCCTGAATGCATCCTAATAACGTTTCCCACCTTTCTTGTTCTCACGCTGCTAATCTATATAATTACCTCTCCTAATCAGACATTTTCCTTACCACTTCAAGAGCCTCGCCACCTACTACAGCAGTTTTCTACATAATATTTTTCTACTTCAACTATTCTGCCTGGCCATTCCAATTAATGAATATGCTCTGAAATTTGGTCTGAGTCACATAGCAAGGCAACATCATCATTAACTTGCAAGTTACTAAGGAATTACTTGTTAACTTCTATTCACAACTGTGCCGTATCCATGATTCTGAATACTTCCAGTAAAGACGCGATTAATCGTATTAGGAAAAACTGTATCTTCCGTTACGCCAATATTTGTACGGATTTTGTTCATTTCTTCATTCATTTTATCTTTTTGATTTAAGTCATCTGTACACATCACTTCTATGGTGCCTGTGCGCCTGCTGTGGTTTCCACTGAATGAAATGTCTACTCGCAATACAAAAATGCCATATATGCGGGTCGGTTATATTCCGCCCTATTTTATTTCACCTGACTGATGCTGTGAGTAGTGTCTATTCTCCAGAAGCGTTTACAAAATCGTGCTCGGTCATTTTGTTGAGTGCAGTGTAAGGCGCTTGTTACTCTGATAGCTGTTGCCGTTGTTGACACCCTATAAGCAAATGGCCACAAGGTGATTATTCTGCACTTTCTGAGTCCTTGACGTCCTCTTTTTCAAAAGACTGCCCAATTCACCTCACATGTTCGGCAATTCTTCTAGTGTAGTATGCCTACCGTCCATTAGCAGATCTATTTCCTCCCCTTCATGGGATGATAATAAAAGAGCGACTAGTCCAGAGCAATTAGGCACCCTACCTGGAACGGTTGGGGTGGTAAAGAGAGCCTTATCAGTACTACTAAGGGGCGAAGCAGCTGCAGAGGAAAAGTACCTTAAGGAGCACTTATTAAATGTTCTCTTTGTTGCCAGCTCAATGTAAGAGGTCCTGATGTGGCCTTGCATACATGTGTCGTAAGATGCGCTTAACACGTTCAGCGACTTTTCCTTTTTTTCTTTGAAGAGATTATTCAGCAACTTCAAGCACCGAAAGCCTTCAAGGCGTAGCAGTTATTGTCACCTGCCGAAAACTTGTTGGGTCAAGATCGCGTTGACGAACAAACGTTCCCTAGGGGCCATCACTGCCACCGCATCCGCAGTTCCCAAAGCTTACTCTTGCTCTTTTTTACTTGAACAGCCATGGCTCACACCCACTGTGGGGAACTATTGCTCAATGACCGAGTGCGAGAAAGTACTCTAAAAATATTATTGGCAAGAACTGTTTCTTGGTATAGAAGATGCTTATGATGTGAAACATTACTTGGCCGCGGGAAGCACATATACACAAGGGAAGGAACACAGAGACGGCAGGAACCGCTCGTGTCTACACTGTGTTCTTCTATTTGGGTCTGCGTGTATCTAGAGGCTAAGACCCATATTCATAAACCAACCTTATCCTTATGACTTGTTTTCCTATCTGCCCTGTGGCCTTACCATGCTTCGTGAACACATTAGTCCAGTATCTACAAACAAGCCTTATGATAGTCTTTCGTACAGATTACCATTGTAGTCCCCTTAACGCGGTTTAATGTCACAGGGGCGACAAGGAAAACAAGCGATAAGGATAGGTAGATTTGTGAATACGGGCACAAGTATTGTCCCACAGTACTCTCAGACTTAGGACTACGGTAGTTTATAGAGAATAAAGGCGAATTAAAGGAGATATTTTAGAGCGAGATGCAAGGTAGAGAAAAGAACCTCAATGATTCAAAATTTTTAGAAAATGAACAAAACAAAAATGAATTTAATTCTATATAAATGCTTAACTGGAGATATGAATACGTAGAAAAATATTCCTGGCCCGTTTTACTTGACGAACGACCAGTTTCAGTTGATTAATTATATTTAACGGCAAGGCAACCTACCCCAGCGAAAGAAGACAAGCGTCGCGGGGATAGTGTCCCGTGAGCCAGGGAATCGTCCAGACCTTGGATACCGCTTTTAGTTCGCCTTTAGCCTCAGTAAATTAGGGCATTTCTGAGCTTTAGACTATATTTTCTGCCACCCAGTTATTGACCAATCCGTCACACTGCGTGTCATCCAGAGAGATGAACATGAACAAGAACAAGGCTGTGCGCTCGCTCGGTTACGGCGTGAAACGGACGGGCGACGCTCTACGCTGGAATGAGCTCTCAAAGGATGCGCTATAATATACGTTGTTAAATTCATTTTTACAGCCCGGATTGAATACGACTATATTTTTCCATTCTGCGAACTTTGCATGTTCACTTTCTGTTGCAGGCAACCGATTTCGGCGAATGCTGGAGACTTCACCTGTGACAAAGAACTATCGGACTACGATGATACCGACGTGAAGGTGGCTAGTTATCTCTGGTTTATGCCACAAAAGATATGCAGCCCCGTCGCGATTTACGTCAATGTTACGCTTCCTTGGTACACAAAGGGGACATTCGAAGAAAAGGAAATCACCTTGGATTTCAATAACCGGCATACCATCACAAAAGTGACGCCACGCAAGAAGAGACGACGCAAAACTAAAGGCCTGGAAAAAACTGTTGAGGTAAGAGGTTGAAGAGGCGAGTTGCATGTCGGAGCCTGATATGCCGGAGCGCTCTAAGCAACTCTTGAAATTACTTTATCGTATTCAAGATATGCAACCTCGACATATATTTTTACGTACCGCGAATATACAAGAAGTGATAACGTTCAGGAATATGTGCTTCTAATACAAAGATATTCCTTTTGCTGGTAACATCATTTAATTCAATACGGATAGCGGTACACGTAAAAAAAAGTTTGTAGTGCTGACAGATTTCTGGGCTTTCACGTCCCAAAACCGCGATATGACTATGAGATACATCACGTTGAACGGCTCCGGAAATTACGACCACCTGCGGGTGTTTAGCGTGCGATGACATCGCGCAGTACACGGGCTTCAGCGTTTCGCCTCCACCGAAATGCAGCCGCCGCATCCGGAATTCGATCCCGCGATATTCGGATCAGCAACCGAGTGCCATAGCCGCTAGACTACCGTTGCGGGGCAAGTTTGTAGTGTGGTAAAGTTTAAAGCTTACCTATTGAAGTCTCGACACTGTAATCAGCGAATGGTCTCTGTGAAAGAGGGAGTCCATGCTTCTTAGCACTTTCCAGTGATGCTTGGCGTGCTTTGTTACAAACTATAAATGTCATCGAAAAATTCTTCGTACGGCGAAGTTAGTCGCCATTCAGGTATATGAAGCATATCACTTTATTCTTTCAATTAAGGTCAATAACAGAGCAAGAATCAATGATAAGGGATGCATTGAATTGTCGTCCCTAGTTAGTTTTCCGAGCAGAATAAACAAGTGCGCCTTACAGTAGGACGCTAAACGTATTCCTCCGCATACATGACTCGAATTTCTTCCACCCTTGAGAGTTCTAAAGGATAGTTGTTCCAATTCGTGCAAGCTATGCACTACATTATGTTGACATTGTACCCAAATTGGAGCTTCGCACCACTGGCAGCCCCGGTGGTGCCGTGGTTACGGTGCGCGGCTACTGACCTGAAGTGCGTGGGTTCGACCTCGGCCGTGACGGTTCCATGTACGACGTAGGCGAAGATGGCTGAGACCCGTATACTGAGCGTTTTGGGGGCCCGTCAAAGAGCCCCAGGTGGTCAAAAAATGCCGGCGCGCTGTGCCTCAGCGTGCCTCAGGATGATTTCGTAGTTTTGGCAAGTAGAGCACCAGTAATTTATAAGCTACAATTAACAATATTACTCGGCATGATCAATTAGTCACTTTTGTTGAATATTTCGGGACCGTGAAGTGACAAGCATATTACACTTTCGGAAGATTATTGCGCACCACAGGAAGCCGTTAACCTTCTCAACGTCTTATTAGTGACCTCTCTTGGGAGGTCTATGGCCGTCCGTTGACTTAACAAGCGCGTGAGTTGTCCGTTCAATCATATTTCAAGTAAATGTTTTTCACGAAACGAACGAATAGAGGAAGGTAGATGGCGTGGCTAAATCATCGGTTTCTATCTCTTTTAGGGGCGAAGCTCCTTAGGGTGTGGGTCGTTCCCTCCTCTGTAGTAGTATGTATATGTATGTAGCCACCTCGCGCCGCCGGGAGGCTCGCGCTCGCCCTCGGCGCGTGCCTCCCGGCGCGCGAGCTCTCTCACTCTTCCATCTGCTGTCTTGTGAGAGAGGGAGAGACAGAGAGAGAGTGAAAGGCGCGCGATGACTATGGAAACGCTCTTTCTTCGATGAACGCTCTACCGGCTCGAAAAGAAGGAGAACACGCCCTCACCCGCGAGAGACAACGTTGGCGCAGGCAGCGTCTTCTAGCGAGTTTCTTGATAGAAAAATACCGACTGCTCGCGCTGGAGAACCGTTCACCGGCCACCCATATATATATATATATATATATATATATATATATATATATATATATATATATATATATATATATATATAGTGGATCTTGACTTGCAATGAAGTGCCGGTGGGAGATTTCACTTGTGCGTAGTTGAATCATAAGGATTCGTAGCGTGCGCGTTAACTAAATTAATCGGGAACTCGGCACGATCTACGATGAACCTCCGGAGCTTCGCCCACTCATCATCATTCACTCCGCGGATATGCTGTGGATTTTTTGTTTTTGTTTTGTTCAGGTTTTTGCCTGTAGTCCCGTGTGCGCGCAAGACGCGCTTGGTACGTGGTCATCACTACCATGCGCACTTCTCCCACATCGCGACTGGAACGATCCTATGCAGAGATGGCTACTGCAAGTGCACCGTTTTAGCAGGAAACACTGCGTTCCAATACAAAAAAAAAGAAAAATACTTAGAATTAACAGTATGTTTTCGCGGTACCTTTTGGTAATTTTTCTACCTATATGTTCATTTGATAAACTTCTCCATGTTCGTCCTCCTCGCATCTACACATAAGCAGCGTCGCGATCGTCTCTGTGAAGACAACAGTTTTCTTTGCAAATGGCGCTTTTCTCACATGTTTCACGTTCTTTCTTTTTTTCGTTTTTAATTCAGACGTGTGTGTTCACAGTCAACGTAACATTCTACGGCTGCTTTGCATACGAAACACATAGACCAAGCGGAGGAAGCCAGTTCTATTCGATCCGCGTTGGCACGCTCCAAGACAAGGCCAAGGGACTCGTCAAGACAAAACGCAACTTACTGTCCTACACCATACGGGGCCGGTTCAAAAGAGTGATGTATTGGAAGAACTCCCCGAACTACGAGCCAATTTCATTGCAATGAATAAGGTCAAGAAGTTTTCAGTTCTTGTTGTAACACGTCAAGCATTTATTGTGTATGATATCTTGTTCGTACGTAGCGAACACTCATTTAGAGCAAATTCCTAGGTAATCATCTATTTTTTTCCTTGTCTTTTTTCTCATATTTTGCCAAGCATGAATCTATCCTCGCACGAAGCCGCAAGCGGTTTTCAAATGAAATTGCTAATTCAAACTGATGCTGCCTCCCTTGCTTTTGTTGTTGTTGTTGTTGTTGTTGTTGTTGTTGTTGTTGTTGTTGTTGTTGTTGTTGTTGTTGTTGTTGTTTTCGCTGTGGGTGCGTGTGCTGTAACAATATGAACAATACAACGCCAACTGCTAGCCTACAAATGTTTTTCAAGTTCGTAACGTCACTAACACTCGAGGTTCTTCAACGTGATCAGGAATGACAGCATACCAATTTGTACTGCGCCTCATTTTACTGAGTATCGAGCCGTGGCAGCTCGCACTGGCACCCGGAGTAATCTGCCGCCATCACTACGCCATACGTTACTAAAGCAGGCAAAGAAATATTGAACTCAGGACACCAATGTTGCCCCCGCGGACGTGCACCTAACATGACTCACACTCGACGTACCCCTGTAACCGCGAACTATGTCACGCTGTTTTGTTAGAACTGTCCTACAGACCAACACCGTGGTACTCGCAAACACTTAGGCCGGTATTTGTGGACGAACCTTATCCTTATCGCCTAGTTTCTTTATCTTCCCTATGCCCTTATCATGCTTTACGAACAATAATATTAGTCCAGTATCTACAAACAAGCCTTATGATAGTTCTTCGCACTGATTACCATTTCAGTAACCTTAACGCGTCTTAATGTCACCGGCGTGATGAGGAAAACAAGCGACAATGATAAGGTAGGTTTATGAATACGCGCCTTACTCCTTTGAATAATACACGAAACACTCAGCCGGGCTTCTGTGTACGGAGGGCACAATTGCCCCTTTCCACGTACGTTTTATTAGTTCACGAAATTTCACTAAATTAAAAAAAATAATGCAGGATATCCAACAAGTTCTGTCGGAATCTATGTACAGGGATGGTACTTGACATCTTTGTGTTTTAACGAATCCTCGTATGGGCATGACGTGATGTATCATCTTAGGCCTACTAGTCGCGATGCATTACAAGGTGGGGTGTTGCATTAGTAAGCTCAGGGTAGCGGCTTAAATTGCCGTCTACGCGGGTCAAATTTTGATGGGACGAAGTGCAGGTCTACCGTATGACTCAAATTTATGTGCGTGTTAGGGTAACCCACGTAATCAAAAATAATACGGAGTGGTCCTATACGGCTGGCGCTAAATGATACTCCAGCAGTCATAATTATCTGAGTCTCCTCTACGCTCTATTGAAGGTGTCCACAATGTCGATGATTATTCGTGAGCGAACTCATTAGAGGCCTTCGTTATACATGTTATAGTCGGTAGTGAAGTGGAAACCGAAAGTAAATTAAGGGAGCGTTAATAAAAATCGCAAGCGAACCGTGAAGCTGGGAGCGGAAGACGCAAGATAATAAGAGATTGGTACTGAACGCAACAGGGAAGTGCGTACGTGGAAAGCACTTCTGTTAGAGCGCCGCAGCAACAGAGGCCAAAGTCGGCAAAATTTGAAGTCATTTCACATCTAAAGCTTTCCTTTAGGGCCACTAGGGGCACTTAAGGACACTTTAGGACCCTAAGTGGCCCTAAAGTGGTCCCCTTTAGGGGCCACCTCGAGCCGCTACCCATATCATTGCTCTCCAGCGCAGTGCTACATTATAGTGGTCTCGGTAATGGCAGTGACATCGTGATATCATGATAGTGGTACCATGAGTGAAAGTAATCGTACAGCTAGATTACGAAGGCAAAGACGAAGACGAGAGTAAAGAGTGTCAAGACGACTCCGAGACACGATACACTGCAACGATTGTAACACGACGTGCTCTGAGTGGAAGAAAGCGAAAATGCGAGAGAGAGACAGAGAGAGAGAGAGAGAGAGAAACAGACGCAGAAGGAGAGAAAGAAAAAAAAGAGGACAAGCGAGAGGGATTGGGTAAAGCTCAACAAAAGTGAGGTTCCTCTGCTCAAAAAAAGCAAAATCGATTCTCTGTTCTTCAACATTGCAATGCTTTGCAAAGCCCTCACAGCTCTGCCGGTCATTGGTGTTTTAGATAGCATAGCCGGGCCCCATTCTTTAGTTAAGTGCGTCAAAATATTAGTCGCTTGACATCAACTCATTCACCAGGCTTTGAAACAACTTTGTATTGCAACCCAATAATGCAATGCCGTTTCATGAGTTTGTGGAGACGGCTTATCGAGCCTTGCACTGCGTTAAGGGTCGTGTTCGTTTCGTGGCTAGGCTGCAAGGCTGGGCAACACGAAGTCGTGGGTTCTATTCCCGGTGGCGGTGGTTCCATACCGATGTCGGCGTTGTGTCAAAACACCCGCTTATTTCGGTTGAGGCGCGCGTTGGGAAACCGCGTATTGAAGACGTAATACGGAGCACACTGTACAAGTCACAGCGTTGTTTTCACGCGCAAAAACTTGAAATTTGCTGTATTCTCTTTTATTTTCAAGATAACTCCGGAATAACTCCGATTAGATTCATATAGAAGAAAAGTTTTGCTTGAGCAAGACGTGCGTTGCGTACGAAAGAAGCGTTTTGTATGCAAAAGGGAAATCGTTTTGTTCGCAAAACGTTGAAAAGTCGCTAATATGTTCTGTCCATGGAGTCTGACAGCATGTGTGTGACTTATTGAACAATCTGGTTTGTTCGCTGGCGCTAGATTATCGTTTCTATTTTGCGAACTGAACGCGTTCACGCGGCATGGTACGTGCGTGCACTGTGCAAACTGAGTTATATAAGACCGGAAATGCCAAGACTCGTTTCCCAGTGCAGTTTATCCCGTTAGCGTCACGGCAAACATGCTTTTTCGCAAAGCGAGGCGGAGTGAGTGTTGTCTCTTACTAAGCGTTCTGTGCCTTAGTTTACTTCCTGATTCTCGCGCTGTGCTCTTTAATCCCTGTACTAGTATTCGCTGCGGGTTCAAGCTCATAAGTAACGACTTAAGCAGGCTGCTCGGGCAGTATCTGTGCTTCTTAATACCCAAGGGGAAAACACACACACACACACACACACACACACACACACACACCACACACACACACCACACACACACACACACACACACACACACACACACACCACTAGATGAAATAGCGAATCAAACTACAGCCACATAGAGTGCATTTGTTTCAACAGCACCGCATGAGCGGGTACCACGTCAGCTGTATTGGGTGTGGCGTTATGTGCCTAATCTTCAAGAAACGACCTTTATTCTTCTTTTAAGCGCAAGCGCATTAGTTAAACCAACATGCAGAAATTCTCTTGGATTTGGGTGCAAATGGAGGGAACCTGAGCAGACGAAATATTCCAGAACCCTTCACTGTATCTTCTCTTGGCAATATTTTGTTCATCACGTGACTCAACGTACTCTCTTTAGCGCAATGAGCTAACACAGATCTCAGCGAGAGCTCGTCGGGAAGCAAGATTGTGACTAGGGCTAGTTGGTTCACACTTAACTTAGTGAAGCAGCGCGAAGAACGAAGGCACAAAGGAACACAGAAGACAGCACGAGCACTGACTTAGAGCAGGATGTTTATATCAACAACCATGGCCTTTATCAATCTTTTGTTGCTCTGTTTCCTCGTTTGTTGGTTTTTTTTTTAAGCTAGATGGCTGCGCGTGCAATACACGTGTGTATTTGGATTACGCGCACGTTTTGTGCAATTTATGAAGAAAATTTGCTGATGTATTGACGTAGAAGATTGTGAGCTTGTGCTTATGAAAATGCGATGTGGTTTGGACGGTATAGAAAGATCATGGTTGTTGCAATAAACATACACTTCTAAGTCAGCGCCCGTCCTGTCTTCTGTGTTCATTTGTGTCTTCGTTCGTCGCTCTGTTTCAATAAGTTATTGGAAAATTTTCTTATGTACAGCTCAACAAAACAATCTCATTTTTATGGTATTAATTCTTTTATTTAAAATACGATTTCCTGGAGTAAACAGGCTTTCCGTGGCTTGATATTTAAGAGAAAATCGTATTCCATCTTTTTTGCTAGAAACAGAGCTCTGCTCGGTTGTTACAGGTTAAACGCGCCAAACACGCTTCGCAATTAACAAAATAACATGTGTCTCATAACCGCATTGAATCTACGGGTATGATACAGAGATCCAGGTACGAGACACACGTGCCTGAGTACCAATCTTTACAATCTATGCCAAGATATATTCACGTGACGTTTCACTACCCAAGGTTCCGGGTTCGACCAACAAATGGCCTCGCTTTCGTCTTTACATGCCTTAAACGATAGGCAAGGGCGCTAAAAACGTTATGGTTCACGGTGACGTAAATGGTGAACATGTGAAGTTGTTTATGACTTGCCCTACTAGCCAGAACGTTTTTTATATTCGTACCCTCTTACGACAATTTAGGTATATCGAGGGAAACGAGATTACGAGATCGTGGAAAACGATGAAGAAAGGGGAATGGCGCTGCAGCCAACGTTTCGACCCTAGGTACGAACAGAGATTAAGGAATATGAAAGAAAGTAGATGGGCAGCGAAAGTATTCAGGTATTTGTATAGGAAAAACGTTGATTCACAATGGAGGAAGAGAACTAGGAAGCTTACCAGTAAGTATACATCCAGTAACGAAACGGATGGGACGAAAAAGAGCGTTAAAAGCATGGTCAGAGCGGCGGAGAACTCGGATTGGATAGCAAGAACGGAGAAGAAACCGGCATTGAACAACTACCGAAAAGGGAAAGACGAAATCAAGAGAGAAAAATTTTACGATAATTCAAAGGGAAGCGCTTTACTGTTTGAGGCAAGGTCCGGTTGCCTGAGAACCCGAAGTTACAGAGCGAAATTCAATAAAGAAGGGGATACATGTACGTGCTGTGGAAAAGCTAGGGAAACGACAGATCATATTTTGATTGAATGTACAGATGTCCACCCAGGTGTATCTGTGGACACTACCCTACAGGAGGCCATGGGTTTCAGGAGTAACAGGGGAAAGCTGAACATGCCGGCGATAGATATAAGTAAAAGGCGCTTAAAGCATTGGTGGCGCAAAAGTATGGAGCAAACAAAAGCGCAAGGTAGTTCGGGTAAGATTGTTACATCACAGCAGAACGATAATAGATAAAATAAATAGACGAGGAAAAAGATTAGTTGTGAAAATATGTGTGATTCGGGAAAAGAAATGGTTGTAAACGAAAAAGAAATAAAGCTAGAGCTTGGTGGCCCGGCCACCGCCCCGTTATAAAGGGGACGCTCCTAATATCCATCCATCCATCCATCGACAAGTGGCCTTGCCTTCGGCTACAACAAAGTCCCTTCGTCGAAACTTTAGCTCTAGCGACACTCCTTGTGCTTCGTCCGTGCTTAACGATCTCTTCATCAATTCAAGCTTCCATCCTCCCCGGGTTTTGTTCTAGCCAGTGAACGAGGTTCCGATATCAAGGCTTTTAGCGTCGGTAGGGTAAGGCGGTACAGTCAACCCGGGAGTCACATTACGCTTCTCATAAGCTGTAGTTAAAACTTTTGCCTTTAATACGTCTCACTAGCATTCATACAGTCATGGTGTCATAACAAACTGGAAGCGTCTGGATGGTACCTTTCAGCAAGTAGTCTATAACCCTCTGAAACTGGTCATGCGCCTATCCGAATTAGTCCCCCCATTGTGTTCCAAACGCAGGAATCTACTGCTATTTAACCCCAGCACTACGCCGTATGTTAACTGCAGTGACGTGTTGGGTAGCTGGCTTGTTGTCGACGTGGCCACTTGCTCGTGGGGCGACACCCACCATGTGGCCCGCTTCAAGCCGAGAGGACACGAAACAGAGCTGTCTGCGGCTCGGGAATCGGCGTCGACCACAAGTGCGATATAAACTGACTCGGCGCGTCAGCCGCCATAAAGCGATTAATCTAAGCCCAGCGGGGGAGTCGGTGGCCGCGGTGACGATTACGCACACCAAGAGTACCGCGGAGGCGTCGTAGGCAGGGCGCATCAAGTGGATGCCCGCTATTGCTTCCCGACAGCGAGAACTTATTCGGCATGTCTGGCATCATTGTTACGACCCAATCGGACCGCAGGCACCACGGGTCGTAGGGGCGCCTTCGCGCCCGCTTCAAAGTCGCACTAGAGAAGTTATCTCGAGGTGGGGGCAACACGTTGAGCTGCGCGGATAACGGCGACACGTCGTGGGATGGGCACGTTGAGTAGTACGCGTAAAACGAGATCTCAATGGTCGCTTCTAACGGCAAATACTACGCCTTTTTTTTTCTTTAGCCGTCGTGAGTCTCCCAGGCATAAAGCGCGATTCGCGTACGTGTACGCTTTATGATGTCGACAAAAAGGGGAACTCCTGCTGGTAATGGACTTCTGGCGCTTTACATGCCTTGCATTTCGCTTTGTAGAGCGCTATTGTTAATTAAAAAAAAAAGTGTGCTTTTATATCTTCAACGCACTTTATTTGGAAAGGAAGAAGAAATATTGATTAATTTATGGGGTTTAACGTTCCAATACGACAATCTGATTATGAGAGACGCCGTAGTGGAGGGCTCCGGAAATTTCGACCACCTGGGGTTCTTTAACGTGCACTGACACCGCACAGCACACGGGCCTCGACATTTCGCCTCCATCGAATTGCAGCCGCCGCGGCCGGGATGAGGAAGAAGAAATAAACTTTATTGTTGAACAGATGGCGATGGTCGTCCTCAGGTGGGAGGCGCCCCCGTCCTGGACGCCGTTGTCCCTCGCTGCCCGTCTCACTCTGTCCGCCAGGCGTGGCTGGTCTTCGGAACTTGATTTGGCGAATTGGTCCTCCCACTGCTCTCAATTCGCATGAAAAATTTTAAAAAATTAAGAGTTGCAGTTCCACCGCTGAGTTTTGTTTCTTTGAACAGAAATAACGTGAGCGAGAGCACTCACAATGCATCTTTATGCATCGGGAAGGAGAGGAAGCAGCAGCGTCTTAAGTAACTTTCACTGAGATCTTTATGATGTATATAGTTTGTACGTGACCTATCGCATGTAATATTCAGGCATGCATGTCTGCTGAATGAATGAATGAATGAATGAAAGTATCTTTATTGTAGGGGTACACTGTCAACGGCACGGCGTTTTCTTTTTCAGCAGCGGGGATACGGCTACAAGAACACGAATGATTTTATTTATGTGCGCTTATATTTTACGCTGAAACAACTTCACTTCATCACTTCTCTTTTATTTCCTTACAGACTCCCTCGTGGGACGTATTACATAAGACGTGGGGTTGCAACGATAAAGATAAAAATTAATAACTGTGTATATACAACAAAACACCTTGTGGCACAACTCAAAGATATTGGCTTTAAGGGCACCTCCCTGACCAGTTGAAATAAAGACCCTTATCCGCTAGAGCAAACGCATTATACGCGTATGCTTGTTCAAAGATGATACCAAAATAAAAAAGGGAATCTAAACATGTTACACAACACTTCTAAAAATCATCGCTGACAATTACATGAAGCAGACTAAACACTGTGCATGAAGTGCAACACTCACAAGTTGATGAAATATGAAAATAAATTCATTTCGCTACTCCCCATACTAGAAAACAGTTGGAATATCTATCTATCTATCTATCTATCTATCTATCTATCTATCTATCTATCTATCTATCTATCTATCTATCTATCTATCTATCTATCTTACCACCTACGTCTCGGTGCTCTGTTGGATGTATCGTTCACCTGGCATACACAAAAATTTGCATGGTAGGGTGTAGATGTATGAACGATTGGTATTTAGATCCCCGACATGGTATACTTGTTAAGTACGCCACAATTAGCGATATTGCAGTCACGTGTGGATAATACTCGTAGTGCTCGTCCAATGGCATGCGGGTGTGCGGCAAAGGCGTTTGAGTATTATGCAGCTTATGTAAATCAAGCATTTACTGAAATGGACATTTAACTTATCATTAAAGCATAGTAAAAACAACAAAGGCAAACCGTTTGTCGTAGCTTCTGATTGAAAAGGAAACATAAACACAAAAACATAGACGAACGCACTGTAATCTCCGAAGGCAACCTACCATACGGTAGCGGGGTAGGAATTCAAGCCTGGCCCCCTAGGTGTCAAGTAAGTATACAGTCCCACTAGGCCACTAGCTGCTCTCATACGCTACATATAGCAGAACAAGCCTTTTGCGCTAGCGGTTCTGACGATGGTGCTTCTTTAACATAAACTGCACTTCTATAGTGTGGACCAACCACAAATAGAATCAACCATAAATAGAAATTTAACATATTATGGGAAATGTCTATTTTAGTTGGTCCTTGAATAATACAGGCTTTATAAGATTGAAACACCTGTGGCGCACACCCGCGTACCCCAGGCCGAGCATATGAGCCACACGTGAGAACAGTATCGTTAATCGTGACGTACATGACGAGTGTATCATAATAATGATGTAAAGATAAGTGATCCGTGTTCATCATACATTTGTACTCTACAAATACAGGGGAATATCAGGCAAACGAGAAGACCAGGACAGAACCGAGATGTGCGCGGCTAGATAGATAGACAGATAGATACGGTCAGAGTTGCTCATGTTCACTAAAGAATGCTTCGCATTTATTACTTAGAAATTTTCATTATGCAGTGAAGCCTACACTAAAGATCACTGTGAATAGTATTAATCCTGTTTGATCTTTTTATGCCAATGAAAGAGTGGTAGCACTTCTACGTATATGTAATGATATTCACATATGCCTCGTGTACCGATAGCCCACGCAATGCTTTCCCAATCGCTCTCAAAATATTGATGGCATATCCAGTTCACTGACGGCACAGCTAGTGCTACTGATGGCATAGCACAGACAGGAATCGTGAACCTGAGTAAAGTAAACAGACGGTTTTCAATCAATTGAGAAATTGTTAAAGCTATACTGCCACTGAAGAGCCAGTCATAATTTCTCCGGTTCTTGCGTGCATAGTTCTGGAGCTACGTAAAGTAAACCGAAGCGGTTACAACAGAAGCATGGAGTTTATTCGGTGCTACTTTTGTGTCGTGTTTTTGCATTTTCGGTGTCTTACCTCAGAAGGAAAAGAAATTTACAGTAGGAAATTTCTTCATGGCAACCGTTCACTATCCAAACAGAAAAAGTTTCCTTCCTTCAAAATCTAATCATATTCCTCACCCGCACTGGCTACGCGTTGGATGAACATCTTCATATCAGCGTATCATGTTCGTGTAACCATAAGTGCGGAATGCACTCCACCCCTAATGCATCATGAATAATGGTAATAATATCCCTTATGATGTACATGCCATCAAGCTAGTCAATAACTAAGTAGGCTACCTCATGAAAGCATTCTGGTCTTCCCCATTCCCGAGCCGGGAGGAAGGCGGCGAACATTGTACACACCCAGGGTGCAATCACGCACCCCCTTATCCCGAAACGGGACTTACTGGGAGCCATGATAGTTGTGTGGCCTCCAGCCGACGGTACAACAGAAAACACGGGAGAGAGAGAGAGATACGCTAAATAGTTAATAAAACGGGAGCGCGACTTCAGCCGAGCGCGATTGGTCTTGAGTAGCGGCTGCAAAGAGTGCGACGTCACGCCGACCAAGCAGCCAATCCACTGCCCGCGGCTGTGTGACGTCACGCATCGAGCGATCGGGCCCTGCCGCGATCGGAGCGCGCGCACCGGGATAAAAACTCTGCGGGAAGCCGGGAGAGTCCCGCAAAAGTGCGTGCGCGCCGTCAGACGGAGTTGGACGCTGCACGCTGCACAGGTCCCACACGCCACCGCCAGTGCCCACTGAATCTTCCATCAGCAACAGGTGCGTCGCTCGTCTATTCTTGACCACCCTATAGTGAGGTCGTGTGAAGTGAATTGCAAGTTTATTTCTGGACTTGTTTACTAATAGTCTTGTACTTAACATGATGCCAACGCCGAAAAACTCGTCGCAACGTCTTCTTCATGACAGTGGAATAACGGAATTGTCGGGGGAAATCCTAAAAGATTAAATTGTAGGCGACGACAGTTCAAGGAGATGCTGACGCACTAATGAAACTACTGCGCCTCATTACCACAGCTCAGTATTGTGTCAACGCAAAGCCCTCGTGCCACAAATGTTTTGAGTTTGTGAGAGTTAGTGATGACACGGGGTCTTTCAAGGAATGCATCGTTCGGTTGCGCTACTCCATGAGAAATTCCCTGTTTAAAGATGGACTAGCCCAACGTACGGCACCTTTAATCTTTCGAGGAAGCTTTGTAACAAACTTTGAAATAGCAGGTATGCATGCTTTGCAAAGTACAACGAAATTCAACTGCGCTTGCCTATGAGTGAATAATGTAGTTGGCTACTGTCGCCTCTTGCTACCTTGCCAAACTAGGTGTTTAATTACTAAAACGTAATGCACTGTGATCGTATCACGTTCCTTTATATTCTATGCACCACCCATTTCTTTGCCAACTTACGTCAGAAACGCAGTTGGCAACATAGCACTGCTTCAAACGTATACAACTGCGAATTTTGCTGGCTTGAGTATCGCACCAGTGACATCGCGCCCAGGAGCCAAAGTCTCCGTGATTCTATTGGTGCAGTTGGTTAATGTTACGCATAAATCTCAACCACTCGCTTAATGAGGCCGTGAGGAAGGAAGGAGATATATGCATCCCTATTACGTAGTGCACTGTAATAGTCGCTGGTACAACGTACGACGCGCAGGCTGTCTAATGTACAATGTATAGCACATACGTTGGGGGAAAGGGGGAAGGGGGGGGGGGGGAGCTTTTTATTCCGCGATGAGCTTTCGCTAATGCCGCAAAGGCTTATGCGCAGAGACATTGAATTTGTGGTAGGCTGTCAGGAGCTATAAAACGAAAACGAAAAAAAAAAAGCAATAAAGGCGGGAAACCATTGCAACACGCGGAACACTGTGCCGACAGTAGAAACCGCACAAAGTTTAAGAGCACTGAGCTTCGCCCCTGGAAACAGGCGCGTCCATAGGGCACTGCGTTCCTAGACTGCGGAAATGCATACAACTGCCCGAGCTCCAACTGCAATACACAGCGGCAAGCTTGTACTGCATGTTTTAAGTAAAGCACACATAAATTATTCAACAATAGTAACTGAACTGCAGTCACCGTTACTAAGTGGGAAAGAAATTAATTTACTATAACAGTAAAAAAAAGCAGATTCATTACAAGTAATAAATTGTAAACACGCCCGTCAAATATGACAGTAGCGATACATTGGAGAGGTTTCATAGCATGCATTTAGTTCGACCGAGGTGCACTTCGCTTGGCTGTGTATAATTAATGCTTCCTAAGGCAACGGAGATGTTCTTTATGTAGGCTACACCGACGCCAGGTAAGTTTAGGTTGTCTAGTCCATAATGATGTAGGAGATCACTGACAATCTTCATCTTCACACTAAATATATTCTACTCTTACATACACTACTCTCACAATATATGAAACGACGCTCTTCGCACATAACCTTGAACCTGGTGCCGTAATCCCGGATCACAACGAAAGTGTTCGTGTTTTTAGGACATCGAGCGTACTTCCCAAACTATAATGCAGGGTCACAATTTAATTTCTCTCCTTTTCACCTTTACTTTCCGGCCCTTTTCATAAATATTCAAATATATCCAACCATTCATTTCATATTACTAACCGGCCCCTCGTGTGTAAGCATTAATTTGTCCAGCATCCTCGAGTTGTTCCGCTGTTATTCTTCGAAATAAATTTCGGCCAACTTGACAAAGTATCTGTTCTATTCTGTCATCCTCGTTTACAACTCAGTGTTGGCAAAAAACAGTGGCGCATGCATGCGAACAATTAAACTGCGCATGCTGTATTCGATTGCGTTTAAGATGGTATGCTTAGCAGCTCCCACCATATTAGGAGACAAAAAAAAAACTCTACAAGACAGTAAGATTACCATACCCTGTGGCCTCGCTATCTTACAGTACATTACGCCTACTAGCGTTTGCAGCCCTTTAACAACAATTACTTTTGAGAAGTCAATAATATCTACACTGGTGTGGTCAACTTGTGCTTTCGTGTGATCCGCCACGGCAAAAAAGCTAGTTGTCACTGAAGGATTTTACTGTGTTTATACTGCCGACCCCACACCACTCTTGGCTATTGTATAGGCATAGTATCGTTATGCGCAAGGCGTGCTTCTAAAAACCGCAACGCAACCAGTCAGTCTTGCTGGTTTAACATAATGGAGAAAGAGCAGCGCGGAAAACCAGCAGGGTGAAACATTGGCACACAAAATAATAAAGCGCAGCGCGTTTGCTGAGGTTGCGTGGCACTATTCTTGCCGGCATCACCTTTCTGCGCTACTGCTCCCATTATAATTAAAACCACCCTTACGAACAAACCGTGCTTTCTCTCAATTTCATTCCGTGCAGGTTGTACTGTACTGCGTTGCCACTTTAGATAATAGTGTACTGTCTGCATCCTGCAGTCTACTTTTAACGTACCCTGTTCACATCTATGGGAAACGATGGATGTGCTTGCGAGCGCCAATCGCTACTTTTGTGCGAGCGAAGTTAGCTTGGTTCCAGAAACATGTTGGGTTCTCGTAAATGCGAAATCCCACTCCTGTATCAGGCCCTGGTGTTCTAAAAAAATTCGACGTGCAGTTATGTTTAAAGACCTGAAGCACGAGGCTTTTCTCATCTTTAGCTTGGCTCTAATGTGTGCTATCGCCGTTCAATAAAACACACGAGTTAAGTACCTAAAGTATATGGGGTGTCTTTTTAAGCATTACAGTTTTTTATCAAGTCCCATAAGGGTAAGGCACTCGTCCTCCTCGCACAGGAACTATACGCACCGAGGAAGAAATACTTTGCCGCGGCCGTGATGTATACACTGCGATGAAAAAGATGGAATGTCGCTAGAGCTAAGCTTTGAACAAGTGGACTTGTGTTCGTCAGTGCAACGAATAACTTCTGGATAGCGTATGTCTATATACGCTTAGCTTCCTGTCCTCCGAAGGAGAAAGGAGAGATTCTTTATTGCTGTGGAAAGGTGGAAAGGGGGAGGGGAGTGCACGATAACTGTCTCTCCGGAGAGGACACCTCAACCGGTACACTCAAAGGGAAGGGGATATGAAAGAATAGGAAGGAAAAAGGGAGTTCGAAACACACGCACACACACACATACACACACGTCCCACCGAGACAAAGTCAGCAGGGAGCGAGCTGTCGAGCGGGGTTAAAACCGCCCGGTCAGCCCGGAGTCCTCGATGAAGGTGAGGACTGCGGCGAGAGCGGAGCGTCGACGTTCGGAGCAGCCTGTTGGAAAGAGCACGTCTTGCTCCGTGGCACAGGGCAGCCCGAGGTTGCGGTAGCGAGCGCGCAGCTGATCGCGCTCGCTGTCGAAGGCCGGGCACTCGCACAGGAGGTGGGAGAGGGTTTCATCCTCTCCGCAGTCGCGGCACAAGAGACATGAAAGAAAGGCGGAGAAGGTAAAGAGAGAGAGAAAGAGAGAAAGAAAGTGTGTGAGATATCAGCATGACTAATGTGGTATTAATGCTGAATGGTAAGAACAAAAAATACGGTGCCGCATTAGGAAAGAGGAAGATGTCAAAATGATGCCACTGTTGTTCTCGAAAAAAAAATGCATTTAATGCTGACTGCACCTGGAAATAAAATTTTCATCGAAGACACGGTCGAAATCATGTTAGCAGAAGGCTCGCGCTTGATTCGTCATGCTTCTCCACCTGCTGTTATACCTGATAGATTCTAGAACTCGCTTTTATACGTTGATAATCCTATGGGGGAGTGTATTAACCTCTGGATTAGACGCGATTACATGTACTTTCGGTAATTGGCAAATTAGAATAACCTAAACAAAATTTCGGGTCGTCATAGCTGCGACCTGCATTACTGAAATGCTGAGCCAGTGCTTTCGGTACATTTTTCACGGACTATGCACGGTTCCCATTTAATCTAACGTTAATTGGTCGTCCAGTTTCGCCAATGCGCGGCTTCCGACGCAGTTAACACTCAAACGTACATATAACGCTTGAACTAGCGCAGGCGAAATTCTACTTTCTGTGGTGGACATAATCAATTCTCATGATTTTAAGTTTGAGGCCCTTTTGAAGAAATTGTTTACAAGCGCTACAAGTGGGACAAGGAGCAAGATAGTATGCGGCGGCACATTGAGGGTCTACTTGTGCATGCGCTGACACGTCATTAAATATTCTATTAACGGCGATAGTTGACCCTTGGTATTTTGGGAAACGCTTTTCTAAAGAGCTCTTTTCTTGTTAGTATTGATGGTTGGTAACATCATTGCTTGTTAAATGAGTTTGGGAACGCGTTGAAGTATTTTTTTGTCATGCATACTAGCGGCTGAGTGGACTGTCTGTCGGCGTCTCATCCTGCGAATGTAATTTTCTGTCTAATTTACATGCGTAGTTGCATGGAATATTTAGCGCGTTGAGCGGGTAATGTCGTTCAGTTATTGTCGCGTTTAGGTTGCTTAAGTATTGAACGTAATCCTGTGTCGTTGCTGTAAGTTCATGCGCATCTCCTGTAAACTTGTTTTTTTTTTCCCGCTACTACGGCAGCCTTACCAGTGTTAAGCTTCGTATACCTTGTTTCATATCATTTGAAAAGGCTAATAAAAATGGAATTTAGATGGCCCAGACCTTTAGTATAAGTGTAGAAGTGCATTATATAAAGAGAAGAATTTTCTATATCATGTCGCTCACCCGGAGCTTATGCGAATAGAAACAAGAAGAAGTGTGCTTTTACGCCTTGAAAACCTGACATAGACATTCTATGACAAAAAGCACGTCGAAGAGAAAGGGGTTGTTTGGAGAAAACGACTTGCTAAGCAGTAAACTCATCTATTGGATTCGTATCCGATAGATAGCCACCACGTCCTCTGCGAAGCGTGTGCTATGGGCACAATTGTTTCTGTTAAAAGAATATTATCTGGTAGCAATCGCTGCTATAAATTTGCTTTGCTGATACAGAATCTTAGCAAATACGTAAGGCTGAAGTACAAAAAAAATTTTTTTGCCACACCTGCCTTTAGAACGCTGACACGATTTCAGGGGCTCAACGATTCCCGCTCTACTTGAATGGGGATAGAACATCAATCAATCAATCAATGATGCGGTTGTCTGGCGTATGCAAATCAGGGACTCGTGTTTCAGGGAAGGATAGTGCTTTCCTGGCTAGCGCATTACGCTGCGTCCTCACCATGTACCCTTCATGTCCCATGGTTTTTGGTGTATTTGCTTATTGCCTTGTACTTCTCCTGCGTTTCTCTCTCCCAGTACACGGTACCAAACGGCGAATGCATCCTTCCTCCTCTTTCTTTTTCTGTCTGTATTTAGGAATTTCGAATAAAGAATTCCTGCACACTGAGGTCAAAAAGTTTGTTTCGCACAGAGTTCATCGGCAGCCTTGGCAAGGCAACTCACATTTTTTTTTTCTTGGAAGACATTCTGCGACGCTCGAGCTTCGATTTTTTTCTCCACTAGCAATCCAAATGTAGACACAAGTAGGTCAACATCTGTCAAAAACTTTCGTTCGAACGATCAGCGTGCCATTCAACCGTTGCTTTCTGCGAGCGCGCTTACGCTGAAAAGTCTCATAGCGATCGACGCACCACTTCGCAATGTCTTTTTGAGTGACGTTGAGGTCGTTGGACTCCAGTCTTATTCTCGCGTCAAGAATTCTAGGCTCCTGCTACAGTTCAAGGTTTCTCGAATGGCCTAGTTGCGCCTCTGAAGGTCGACGAACTTTGTGGCCTTCAGGTGCTGAAAGGCCTTGCTTGATTACAAGCGTCAGAGTGCACTGTAATGGTATGAAAAGAATGAGTTTTCAGTTTCTGAGACTATCTGTATAAAAAGTGGTAGACATATTTTTAAAAGTGCCACTTTAATTATGAAATTTTAGTTCGACCAAGCAAACTTTAAAGAAGATTTCTGCCTTTTCTCACATTTCGCGGAATAGTTTGGGCCAGCAAGGATGTGATATCCCTGTCGGGGAGTGCAATGCACGTAAAAAGAAAAGAAGCAGAGTAAGATGAGATTGAGATAATGAATATAAAGCAAAGCCTGTAAAGTATTTTCTTTTTCAAACTCCGCGCTTTTTTCTTAGCACAGAACAGCTGCTTTGTTTACTTTATTATAAACCTTAATATAATATGTGCTTCGCTTCCTGTGCACACTAAATTCCGCATAGCTTCGGCGTTACCTCCTCACAATCAAAATTTCAATTAGGTGCACCTACTTGCCCGTTCTGTGCTTGTCACCGAAAAGACCAGTTTTTACAAGGAATGGGGAACGTAGAAAACATTATATTCTTCAACGCATTACATGTATTGTGTTCTTCCTGCAAGTTGACCTCTAGTGCTGTTCTGTCTTAATGTTTCAGACTTTATGAAAAGTATATAGCCTTTTTGTGTGTTATCTCATACCGGGAACTGAAGAAATTGCGCACTTGAACGTGGAGTTCTGTGCAGTATTTACGCTTTACACAACAACTGTTTCGACATGTTCTCGCAATCCTGTGCAGACCAGACTGTGCAGACCACCTGCCGCGATGGTTCGGTGTTGATGAAACTTGACCGCTGATCCGAAGTTCGCTGGATCGAATACCGGCTGCGGCTCCCGCGTTTTGGTGGAGACGAAATTCTAGAGGCGCACGTGCTCTGTCGTTGCACTGTACGGTAAAGAACCCTCGTTGGTTGCGCCGCCACGGTTGTCTAGTGGCTATGGAACTCGGCTGCTGATCTGGAGGTCGCGGCATCGAATCCTGGCCGCAGCTGCTGCATTTCGATGGAGGCAAAATGTTGAGCCTCGTGTAATATCTAATGTCAGTGCACGTTAAAGAACCCCGGGTGATCGAAATTTCCGCAGCCTTTCACTGAGGCTTCTCTCATAATCATATCGTGGTCTTGTGGCGTAAGATCCCAAAAAGTTATCATAGAACTTTCAGCGCTGGACGCTTATACTTCCCGGTGGATGCTAATTTTGTTGCGGGTAAAAGGCTACGGCGTCTGGATGATGAACGTTTAGAATAAGGGCTTATTTCAATGATACCAAGATGTTCGTTGATGATGATGATGATTGTGGTTCGGTTAGGAAAGGACGCTAATTTCTGCAGCCCCTGTAGGGAGCACGGCTAGGCGTCCGTGGGGTTGGGGGGAAAGGGAGTGAAAGAGATAGGAAGGAGAGAAAGGCCGTAGTGGAGGGCTCCGGAAATTTCGACCACCTGGGGTTCTTTAACGTCCACTGACAACGCACAGTACACGGGCCTCTGGTATTTTCGCCTCCATCGAAAATGCGACCGCCGCGGCCGGGATCGAACAACTCACAAAATGTCTTCACCGCTCTCTTTTCCAACTCCACCTCCTCCCCCTTTTCATTGTTTCGTTTAATATGAGTGGTGTGGCATGTAAAACGACAAGAGGGGAGATTGTATTTCAAACATCCGGTGACGGCTCGTTTTCAGAAGTCATTTAAATGCTCTGTGCCTTGCGTGAAACACAAAACGGACCACCGATTCGCAAACCGCGGCAGTTATTTCTTTTTCATTTCGTGTTCTCAGAGCTGTCTGGTTCCCTTGGCCCACGGATGTGGTGCATCCCATGCATAAGCGCAGTAATCACATTCGCCATGCGCGCGGCAGTTAGACATTAGGAAACAAGAAGTGCCCTGTTTGTGAGTTGGCACTCACGTGCGTTCTCTCGTACACTATGAAGCAAGCGGGCGAAGAAGTTTCTGTTCGCGGAATTTGTATAAAGTGCCCTGTTTACAAATCCATGTAACATCGATCAGCTATGTACGCGAGTGTGGAGAAAGCCAACAAAAGTCTCCCTGACTTACAAAGGGTACTAGGTGAATGAAGTGCTATTAAATTTTGTGTACCATTTCTCCACTTTTGTTGCGCCTGTAATTTTCTTACATCATATTTTCATAAAGAAAAAACCTATATTAAATAATGCAGACGCTCTTGGTAACAAGGTTGAAAAATGATAGATGGGCTTTCAAATTTACATATGTAAGGTGAATATGTCAACGAACGAGCGATATTTTTATTTGTACTCGATAGAAACAAATGCCGAAACAAAATCGATCGCCATCCCTCGGTGTCAGCTGCTCTCCTATCTCAAGTGGGCAACATTTAGATAACCCGGCGAGTATTGTATCGACTACAACTAATGTATAGGACAGTTAAAGCTCGTAATGGTGGACCCACCGCATCTACTGAAACTAACTTGATCGCAATCAAAGCCTTGCATTTTTCTCCCCGGAACGTGCGAATACGAATTAGTCCCGCTAAAATATTAACGAATATTTCGCACTTTCACGCATGCTAGTGTGCAATAAGTTCCGGTAGTGGATTGTAACCCATATTCGTTCTGTTAAAACATTTTCCGAGAACTCAACGTTTTCTCGGGCAGGTTTTCAGTTTCCAGAAAGAAACGGATGCATATCGTATTCCTGCGAAGCATATATACCCCTGTTGTGCGTACCATGCCTTAACACAATGAGAGAGCCACTCCTGCATGACTACCTAAATTCAAACTCTGCAAGTTCACTTCTTCCTTTTTTTTTTCCTTTTTTACTGTAGAGTCTCTACCCAGGCTAATATGTGCGCTTGAGAAGGCGTCGGTTATTTTTACTTTGCACGTCTCACCGTTTAAACGGTCGAGGTAAACGGCTGTCTTGAAAGTGAGTGCTCGATAAAATAACCAAATATACACGACAAAGCTAAAATGTCTGAAGCAGTCTGACAGGCTTCAGCGTGACTGCCGCGATTCCAGACCACCGAGGGCACCGTAAGGTGCTACCTTCGCCTTTAAGCTCCTCGGACAACATTGCACTTATATGTTTTACTGGGCCTCGCATAGGAAAGTGTACACATACTGAGTTCCCGAAGGGCCTCGCTCCGTTTGGGGAAAAACCGAGACTCTGAAGCGTAGGAGTCAACAAGAAGGTCGGTGAAGGTAGGCTCCGGATGATATGCTTGTTTGCTCTCTCGGAAAACAGTCTAGTTCCCGTTTCCTTTTCTCATAACGTGAAGGGGCCCTCGAGGCAATGCGTCAGTGTACGTTTTTTTACACCATATGCTGTCTTTTACTTGCATGTGCTGTCGGCGTAGTTGTAGGCGTCCGCTGGAGCTCCACTGGTTGAGTTAGCATGTCACGTGATCTCTCTTTCGAAAGTGGAAGCGCGCTATTCAAATCTTGCGGCGGATGCACCTCGTAGTCCGTGAAAAACTATAAGGCAGCTGGAATGTCCTACCATCTTCACTCAGTATATGGGACGGTGATTATTGTGGTCTTGCTCACCAGTTGTTTCCCGTCATTTATTATCTGACATCTTACTGTGCAACATTTCTTTTCGCTGCAAGTTTCCTGCTCGCCCGCGTAAGTTTAAGCACTTGAAAGCATACACATACACACACACACAGAGAGAGAGAGATACACGAACTCTAGGTTTTTGTGCCGCAATGAACGCGATCAGCTGAATGTGTGCCCATGGTGCTGTAATGATAATGGCAAAACCGTCGTTATGACCAGCAGCATTTATTATACATTGTTGTTTCGATGGCTTTGTTGTTGTTACGATGGCTTTGTTATAAAATGTGTCTTTGCAGGTGCAGTCAGAGCTGGCGAGTGTGCCGCAACTGTACTCACTCGGGAACATGATTAAACAGCTACCCTACAGTTCCTATCACTATTCTAACCTATCGCACAAGCTATGATGAATTCGCGTACCGATGACTACTGCTACAATTTGTGTGAGCATCACGCTGAGCGAAACTAGCACTCCGTGCATAATATATCTCCGACTACCGCCTTCTGAGTGGAAAGAGAAAGCTTTTTCCATACTTTAACTTTCAGAATGAAAGCATATTGAAAGAAACCATAAGTATAATCGCACACGACGAGTGTTACGATTCAAGATGCTGTCTGTGACTGCTGACGTAAGAAATGATCTTTTGAAGGAAACTGATAAACACAGGTAAAATGACCAGCACATAGAGGAGTAGACCGAACACAGGACAAGCTCGTAAGGAGTAACTTAAATGGCATTGTTGCCTTCTGTCGAAATGAATCGTGTTTACCGTTCAAGTTTTTATTGCGCATGACGTACTCGACATAATTACTGCTTTTAAAAGGTCAAAGTATCAATTAAATAATGTGAAATTTAAAGAAATATTGTTCCAGATGAATATTTAAAAAATAAGTGCAATTATTTTGTGTCATTGACCTTCTTATATATGTATACTCAAAAATAAAGGTTGTAGAGGTGCTTTCACCACAGTTCCTTAAATATCACGCAGACAGTACCTTGATAAAGAATCCTATCACAGGTGTCACACGGATTTGCCTTGTTATGTGGGACTTTTTGTTCTATGTAATCCTATGTAAGTGTATAAAAAATATGGTGCCTCAGGACCGGCCCTGATTCTCAATGTTCCTTCAATATCCTTTTCTTTCTCTATCTCCTTCGACGCACGAACCACCAAAATCCCATCAACCAATCGCAGCCTTGCGTCCTTTATGCACAAAGGAACAAAGTACATTAGGTGCCACAAGGCCTGTGACAAAAAGAATGCATTAGGCCTCTTAGCATTTTTTTCTTTTTCTTTGTACAAAGCTTTCCATTGGACATAACGGGGTAGGTGTCAAAAATAGGCGAACAAATTTGATTCATGGACGAAATAAAAAAGTGTATGATGAAATTGTCCGTGGGTTCAGAGATCTAGGTCGGGTCGTCGGCCGTACTTGAGACCTGTCGCGCGAACGTGACGAAGACACCCTAAGCGTAGCCAGAATAAGCTCAAAGCAAGTACCTCACTGTTAGGTTGCAGATTGCGGCGTCACGAAATGGGCGTGATGCACCAAAGTGATCACGACTTTATCGCTGCAAAAGAATGGTCACAGAAGCAGTGAGCTCCGACACAAGAACTCCGTTACGTGACCACCCCTCAGGAAGATAAACCAACAAGAAGGTTTGACCCACACAGGAATATAAGGGCTCGTGCGGTACGCCGCAGCTTTTCATTTAGGATTATTCATAACGTTAAACTTACAATCCAAGGCCGCGCCCGTCCCTTCGGCGGTAATGCGCACTTTATCCTGCTGCTGCTCATGGTATGGCTGCTGCTCGTGCTGTTCGTATTTGGCAAATGCCTAGTAAAATCTTCGCCCTCTATTAAGGCACTGTTCATCTCTGAACCTCAACATGTCGTAAAAACTTGATGTCGTCGAAGGTAAGCTGCTCGAGAAAGTGTTCCTAATCAGCAATGTTCCTACTCAGCTTCCTGGCTTACGTATTGCTTTCGAAGTAACGACTATCTATCCCGCTGTTCTTGCTAACGGGATTATAAGGTTGCCGGTGAGGCCATCTATGAAATTGCGAAATTTTACTTCAGCGTGCATTTTGCAAGCTGACCGGGCAATCGAACCTGGGACCTCGTTCCTCTTGAGCGCGAGGCGCTACGCGCTCAGCCACCCGGTATTTCTTTTTTTTTTAATTATTTCCAGACAACCAGTTCAGTACGTCAAAACACTCTACTGCTATCGGCTGGCGTTATTTCCTTCCCACCGCTGCGTTTTCAGCCGACGGCTGAACACTTGTTCAGACGCTACACCAACTCGACCGATCGGCTACTTTTCGTGCACATACTGCTTGAACACCGCCTCATCGCTCGTCGGCCCACAAGGCACTGAAAGCACTTTTGCACTTCTTGAAGACGGCGGGTTGGCGCGAACGCCTGTGACTGATGGAGTCGTCCTACAACATCTCTTTCGTTATTCCCCTTTCTCCTCTCTCTCCTATCTTTCTATTCCCTTTCCATTTCCCCAGTGTAGAGTAGCCAACCAGACGTCTTTCTGGTTAGTCTCCCTGCCTTTCTGCTTTTCCCCTCTTCCTTCCTTCCTTCCTTCCTTCCTTCCTTCCTTCAGCATACGGCTGAGATCACAACACTTTCATTTTTGACAAGGGCATCCATCAATAGCCGCAACTCATCATCATATCCAAATTTCCTAAACACTACGCGGGGCTTACTGACATTTTCAATAAAGTAAGATTAAATTAAGTAAGCGCTACTGCGCTCGGCCACCCCGCATATGCCCTCCTGTCGTCTCTTCATCTTGAGGTGGGTGCAGCGCCACACGAAACACGGATAAGGAAGAAGATGCACAGTTGTGTCTTCTTAGTTCTCCCTGCCTTGTGCACCGCTGCGCCCACCTCACTATGAACCATTACCAACTAGCTCCAGTCTCAATTATAATGGTACCATCTTCATCGGCGAGGTTTGGTGGCCAATCTATGTAACATGGCGCAAGACGACGAGGGAGGCCACGCAGTAGCGCAAGTAACTCGCCCTCTCTGCCAAGTGGTGTCCTGACAACTACGTGGCTAGGCAACAGAAGAGCATGGCAAGCGGAAGAGAGCGCGATGAGAATGGGATTAAGCATCGATATCGCGTTCTACTTTTAAGGCCCAGCTTAAGGGTCCCACAATTTTTGTTCGAGGAAAAAAAAAGTGATGATAGCAGCATCTCAGAAAGGGCTTGTAAATGTTCAGTGCGACTATTCGAATGTGAGAGGAACACACTACTTCAGTCACTTTTATTTGAGAGAAACCTCGAAGCAGCAAACCACTTACAAGCGCGAACTAGCCCGGCCTCACGTCTTCTTTTTTACCGTTGAAAACAAAAAAAGAACACCTTATATTTAAACCGCTTGAACGAGAGAACTTAAACGACACTGGCCTTTTTGAGCACGTTTAAAAGTCACTCATTCATCTTATAAGCCGCCCCGCCACGGTGGTCTAGTGGTTAAGGTACTCGGCTGCTGATCCGAGGGTCGCGGGATCGAATCCCGGCCGCGGCGGCTGCATTTCGATGGAGGCGAAATGTTGAGGCCCGTGTGCTGTGCGATGTCAGTGCACGTTAAAGAACCCCCAGGTGGTCGAAATTTCCGGAGACCTCCACTACGGCGTCTCTCATAATCAGAACTGGTTTTGGGACGTAAAACCCCGCAAAACAACAACAACAACAACAACAACAACATCTTATGAACCGCTGATGGAGCTCGGCACTATGCGACTTTGAGCACAATGCCTTAACTTCCCGAAAAATGGTGGCAATGGTGATCACAGGAGAAAGATAACCATAAGAAAGAAAGCCAGTCGCGGCCTTAGTTCTAATTGCAGCAAACTTCTCACAGAACTAAAGGCGTGACTGAAAACATCGTGTTCGTTTGGGAAATTCAGGCGTCGTTATGAAGAATAGCTTTGTGGTATTTGAAACAAGCAAGCTGTAGCTAAATGCGAATTATTGTAGTCACGGGTGTAAATGTATAAAATCGATGACTAACAGCAGTAGGTTAGGGATTATGCTAAGGTCCTATAATGTGTTGAAAAGGGTTTTCCTCACTGTTGCAAGTTGCAGTTGCACCACTGGGCACCTTTGTCAGATAGGTCACGATTAAAGATAAAAGGGCAGCTTCGCTGTTCCGGCTTCCTTTAGTGACGTCTCCGCTGGCACCGACTGCACCCCGGGCTTGTTAACTGGGACATTTTCGTTCGTTTCTTGGAACCTCTCCTTGGCAAAACGAAGAACCGCTAGAGTGATGAATGCGCGTTTCGGAGCTAGGTTCCCGGAACGAATCTATTGACAATCCTCACGGACCCACCGGGAAAACACCCGACTATCTGGCGACGGCGTCTCTTGCTTACGGGCTGCAGCTGCCAGGCAGCGTTCGCACCCCCACTTTATGGCCCGGGCGCGGCAGAACGCCTTTTGTTCGTCCCATCCATGCGACCGGCCAGGACGGGCATTTCGTCAAACGCGGCAGCCCCCGGACTCATTAGCGCGCCCTCCGTCGATGGCCACTTGCGGCGTTCAAGGGAGAAGAAGCGGTGCCTTCTGACGGTCAATGCAGAGGATGCAGAGTTGGGGCCCGGCCTGAACATCTGGACGCCAAGCTCCGAGAACCAGGGCGAGAGGGGGCGGTCAGAGGCTTTTCAGCACAGCGCTCTAATGCGCGTCCCCCCCTTTGAGGCGACGCGCTTTGTCTGAGCATTGACATTCTTGGTCGCCCCTGATTCATGAGCCATCGTACAACTCGCCTGTTTCCCTCTCCAAAGTTGTAGCTTGTAGCTTTTTACTTGCTCTACTTTGCTTGAGAGAGGATTTTACCACTGGTGTTGGCTGCGGGTGCGGATGCCGAAGCTGTCAGACTGACTGACAAGAATTATATGCCGCGACAGTAAGCGCAATTGGTTGGGTGCCACGGAAGGATGGTCGTTGAAGCTGACACTCATCGGCCGACAGGAAAATATGTCACATCTACAACTACAATTGGTTAAGGGTCACGGAGGGGCGGCGTCGAGGTCAAGAAAAGCACCCGCGGGACAACGATGAGGAGAGAAGAGAGATTCGGGAGAACGGAAGAGATCGAGGGCAGAACGGAAGGGAGAAGCGAGGAGACGGCGAAGAGATGCGGTGACTTTCCGTCATGTTGGGGTGCGAGTCTCGATTGCGATCCCTCGTGTGAGCCGCGCCGTTCGGCTCTCCAACCTCGGAGAGATGTAGTCGTTGCGAGAGCCTGATGTGAGCAGCAATGATCGGAGATGATCCGTGAGCTACGACGACTTCGAAGATGACATCTGAGCCCCCGACCAAAGCACCAGTCCACAGGCCCGGCGACGAGACCTACGCGCCGATGGAAACCTATGCAGATAAGCGTCCTTCCGTTTCGGCTGCAAGCGAAATTGAGACATTGCACTTTAGTTGTGGTAGACTGTTACATCGATAGTTCCTTGATGAGCTTGTTTGCCATGTTGTGTTGTACTGCCATGTTTAATTATTGCCTTGATCGTGTCGTTGCTTTTACTAATTGTTAATTGTAAATTCAATCATGTTCGTACATTAAACTACATGTTCTGTTAACTTAATTTAGGCTGATGCCTCTTTTCTTCCCAGCCCCAGCACGAACCCGTTTTGGGGTTAAATGTTGTTGAGATGTGTTGCCAAAGGGGGATGAGCGAGGTTGGTTGTGGTGTTTTATTAGAAGCGGAACGGCAGGCGTGGTAGTGAAGAAGTGTTGTGTAGAGTGTGGAACTGCCTCCCCCTTTGCGCTTAGTATGGGGGACGTCTCACTTTACAGCATGAAACTGGCTTGTATTCTTTTTGTGGTAGAGCGTGCGAATAGTCCCCTGGAATGTACACGACTTTTGGGGCATAGAACCCCACAAATTATTGGGAATGTGCATGACGCAGGACCTGAAAAGTCACGCAATGGTCACAGTGCTCAAAAGGTACATATTAAACCATTAGTGCTTCAATAATTCACTAACCTATGCGCAAACTCTGTCGTTAAGCATTATTGAGTCGTTGCCGACTCCTCGTTCGACCACGTGCATATCGGCTCCAGCGAAACACATCTAAAATAAGTTTCTAGGCCATCGCAGACATTTCCCTGTGGCCTCAGGAGTATGATTTAATGATCTAGTCCGTGGCATACCCTTATGTGCCTTATCTGCAGTTTTTGCCAGCTATACTCAAACTCGCACCCCAATGAACCGCTGATTCGTATGGCATCTTCCGAAAGCTGAAATATTACTTTCATTTGCTTCGAAATGACATTGAGGATAAATCTGCCAAATGACACACAGTAATAGATTTCACGGTGTATAGAAATGAAAGTGTCTCATTTATAGCTCGCAAAAAATAATCTTGATTTTTTTCACGTTGAACAAAGGCCCGACATTTATACGCACGCATGCCGACAGGAAAGTGAATAGACCTGTGAAAACCTGTTTATTATTTAAAGCAAACTTCCTTGTTTTGCATCATCTCCGGGGGAACCCCCGTTGCTATCTTTCCCAGTATTACTTTTTCGCTGCATTCGCATGTCCAAACGCTAAGGCTAAGTTGTCCTTATTTTTGTGTGCAGCTTCCTTGTCTGTGCACAGAATTGCCACTGCCTACAGCACACGATTAATTATAACGTTTTGCAATATATTTTTAACGGGAGGCATGCAGGTAACAGCCGCTTTTCGGGTACGCCTGCATTGCAATATGGGCAGCTTTATTGACATTCCACATGATGTGCGCTTTTTTGATACCTAGTCAGCTACAGCTATAAACCTGATTCTAATCTGCTTAAAAGAAGCACTCCTGCAACCTCACTCAGCGAGTAATCCAGCTCTTAAATTAGGCTTCTGCTCCTTCTTTTTTAGTACTATACCCTTGCATGTGCAGTACCAATTTGTACGAAGAAACGGTTGCACCTTGTTTGCTCAAAAATCTCCTCATGACATCAGCAAACAAGAGCTTGTCGTAACATACTCACATTCTATAGGCACAACAGCACGTGAACTGTGCGTCCACCGTTCAGGCATACTTCGCAAATCGATCACAAGCTCAGAGAAGATACAGGCGCACTTGCCATCGTTTCCTTACTGCTCGCTAGCGTCCTCGTCCTGCAACCGGTACAAACCCCGAGGCCATCCCATTAGGGAAACAGAGCGCGCACGCCGTGTCTATTTTCTCCGCTTGGCGTTTGTCTAGCAAAAACCGGCGTCGTTTGCGATTCCCTTTTTACAATAACTGTGGCAGTGTTGCTCAAGGTCAGCTAGCTATCAGTAGCAATGGCTATTTACTACACAGGACAGAACTGTTTAAGCACCATAGTGTTGCGTTTGGCAGTTGTGTAAGACAGATAAAAAAATTAATCACCTATTTACTGTCGAGAAAATGTGGGAGTGCGAAGCTTGGTGTGCGCATGCCTCATCTTCTACTTTCTATCTTCGTAATGTTTCTTTGTTACTCTTCGAAAGTCCTAAACACGGCGGTCTAAAATCCACGGCATTCATGTGGTTCAGATATGCTCACATCTCGCAGACATGCGTGCGTGGTGTACACCAGTCATTAAGACAGTTGTCTTCGGAATGTAGGAGTTCCGGGTTTAAACGCCAGTAGCGCTAACAAATTTTGTCCATTGCAGTGCGCCCTCTGTGAAGTAGCGGAATAAACTAAAACATTAAACCACTTCACAGAGGGCACAAGGTGTTTGACATTTTTCGGGAGGCACTAGTTTTGGCGTCATGACCACAACTACAACTATGCTTACTACGCCTACAGAGGCTAGGCAATACAAACTTCGTTTGAAACACTGACCACTTTGTTGCTATTGGATGTCATTAGCATCATCATAATGGTACGAGTGCCGTAACGTCTTGCGCGTTCAAAATCACAAAGATGGAACAAACGCGATGCTCGTTGTATAGCGGGGCATTATGACAGTATACTGCACAACCTTTAAGGCAACGAATGCGCCAAACTGAGTTCAGGCCTAGCTGGTATTTATGGGGCACTTGACCCCTTTTTCGTTGAAGGGATATTTCGATACCTACTTTCCACTCATGTTTCAGTGCGGAGTAGACAGTAAGCTAATATTTTCTGTGAAGCCTTCCACTTTTTGACATATTTCATCTTCGTTTCAACTGTGCAATAATAACGCAACGCACAAAGGCAATAAGACATCGAAGCAGTATGAGGAACGTTTCTTGAATAACAGTAAGTAATGTGAAGCAGCACGCATATGGAAGTACTGGACGTATTGTTCTATGATAACAGCGCAATTTTCCGTTTTCGTTTACGAATTGACAAATTAGAAACGTCCAAGCAAACATACGCGCACCATTTACATGGACATTTTAAATCTCCGTGTCGCCCAGTTCCATAACACGTAGAATCTGTTCGACGACTATGTGTTCTTATGGCGCTTTTACTGAAGTTTGCTAACGGCGCGAGAACGGTTTCCGACGTAAAATTGCAAGGCGCACTTCCCACACCGCCACTAACCTCAGCCACCATATTTATATACATACAAGTACGCCCAAGCACAGTCTAATTTTAATTTGTGCAGGGCAAATTGCACGGTAATGCTTGCTGACACCTGGTATATGCTTGGAAGACTTTGCTAACGTTGACTATCTTATGTTTTAACAGCGGCATTGTCATCATATCGCAATCCAACTGTCTGGTGCTCTTCTTCGCTAAATATCTGATGCTTTTATTTATAACATGCATCAGTTCCCAGCCTGCTGCCCTGCACGGTGTGCTCGTGAAAGGAAAAATGTACTTTGCTTGTCCCCTTAGCTTTTGCGACCCAAAGAAATCGCTCGCTGCTCCCGCTAAGAGGGACCGCAAGTGACGTAGAATCTTCTCATCTAAAAAGCATTATGTACAGATGCAGCGAGTTATCGAACTAACCTCCGACTGACGTTTCCTCGAGAAGTCGGTAAGCATATCGCAATTAAGAAAGCATTAGGCGTATTCGGCTATCAATCTACCGAGCAAGCAAGACTTGTGCATAAAAACAGTTCATATAGCGGCATAATTATATGCATATAAGTATCATGGATACCGCGAGTCTAATTTCCAAACGCAATGTCACGAAAAAGTGTTCCTTTCATTTACACGCTCCATGTGGGCCAGCGAGCGCAAGAAATGACTTATGACAAGCTGACAGCAGATTCGCCTCCTGCCTTTTCGATGGAAGGGACCATGTGGAGTAGTGACGCCTCCGCCTCCTTCTCCCATTTCGCAGCCAACCCCTGCATCAATCAGCTAAAACCGGTGCGGCAGACAGTGCTTTTGGAAGACAAGGGGACAAACCAGAAACAACACTGCCAGGTTTATTTTATCGTCGCTGATCGCAGTAGCGACTTCCCTGCACGCAGTGCGCACCATCACTGTCTCTAATATGGTTTTCTCGGCGATAATGTGGATGTGATAACAGGCGATACATCATCATGTCACTAGCAGGAAAATTATCTGAACGAACATTTGCTAGCCTGTTCAGAACTGCACTTTTCGCTCCTTAAAAAAAGCGACATTGTCCAAATATAAACGGCATCTTCGCAACGGAAGAAAATAAAGAGTAGCTCATCACTCAAATAGAAAGCGTGATGGTGGCCTCTTAAGAGGAGGCCTATCGTCCCTAACAAAATTTCACTTTTTATCCCTCTTACCCATCTTCCCTATAGACGGTTGCAAGCCCGTTTGAGCACTGTCTAACCTCACTGCCATTTCTCTTTTTCTTCCTGCTTCCTTTCTTCGCTATAAGACTGCCTGCCGGCTGTCATTTGAAACAGGTCACTCGAACGTAAGAAAGTTTACTCTAACAAGTTACACTAACATAACATCACTACGTAGGCTTAATGATTTGCTAACTTACACGACTGCCGTTTCATACTGTCGATGCCATTTCAATTGAACATAGAAGGAAATCCATGTCCACTGTGTGTCCAGAAGTTTCAGTCACACCATGGGTAGACGTGTAGATGTGTAAACTAAGTATTAATAGCGGTATTTCACCCATACAGTCAGCTATGCCCATTCTTAAGCTCCGACTTAACGCAACGCGTACCATTGTTATACGCAATTCATCACACAACAATCTGTCTATCACTAATGGCTACTGAGAGTATACCATAGGATAGGATAGGGAGGAGGAGACACGACGGCAGCAACGTTGCTTGTAGGCAGGTCAGTTATTATCTAAGCTAGTGCGAAACAGTATGCAGAAATGGGACAATAAAATAAAATACAATAACACAGCGCCGACTAACACGATACTTTTTATCATCGCTTTGTAGGCAACGAATACCAGCCGTGGTAGCTTAGCGCTAGGTGTTGGCTTGCGAACCTCAAGGTCGCGGGATCGAATCGCAGTCCATGGCGGCCGTATATCGGTGGGGCCGTCAACGCGAAGAACGCGCGTGTACCTATATATAGGTGCACGTTAGAGAACCCCTCGTGGTCAAACTTTCTCCGGAGCCCTCCACAGCAAGGCATGCCTCATAATCGTAGCTAGTCTTCGCACGTAAAATGACATATTATTAATCATTACTATTACAGAGAATAAACGGGTTGATTGATTGATTGAAACGGGGTATTACGGACCCAAAACCAGCTACGATTATGAGAGACGCAGTAGTAGAGGGCTCCGGAAATTTCGACCACGTGGGGTTCCGTAACGTTCTCTGACATCGCACAGCGAATAGGCCTCAACGTCTCGCCTCCATCGAAATTCAGCCGCCGCGGAGGCCGGGATTCGATTACGCGACCTTCTGATCAGCAGCCGAGTGCTATAACCACGAGACCACCGCGGTAGGGCGTCAATAAACGAAAAAGAAAATGACATTTAGCATCGCAAAAACAGCATCTACTGTGAGTTCCATCAAGCGCACAATCATACCTCGCAACGGAGACAAGCGAGTTCCTTCGCTGTGCGGAGTACGGAGGAAGCAGTGACGCAATATCGATTTCGTGTATGACTTTACTCAGCTTTCCATAATTCACGTTAGATCAGTACCAGGGGAGAGGTCACTGTGAAGATTGGATCAGAAGCTAATCCTGTCCACATACGGAAATATTGAAGTACCTTACACGATCGTGTTAGCCGAGCATTCGGTTTCCGCAAGCGATCTATCATTTGCTCTTCTCCAGCACTGTTCATCATTCCATTATTTTTCTTTAATTTTGATTCCACTTGTGTGCAAGCTTCCGCAAGTGTCATCGGTTAGCACTGTCATAATGGCTGTACCGCCCGTCTCTACCCATTTCTTGCGCGCGCCTTGATGCGTGCGTGAAACTCAGAGAACCCACTGAATGTGTTTCTGCATTATAAACTACGTAAAATGTAACCCTTTATCTACATCGCTATCTTCTCCTTAAAGACGTACGCAATAAATGTTAGGGCGCCCGAGAGTTGTAACCCGATCAACACGAGTGTTCGTGTCCCCATACATTGGCTTTCGTTTTATATATCGCCACAAGGAGATGCGTAGTGGGCCTTCACTGGCGTACGGTGGTCCCTTTTGAGTGATGGTGTTCAGTACATATAGCGTTTCTAATTTCGCTCGCGTACAAGGGCCGTGGACGAAAACCCTCGACTGACAACCGAGCACCAACCACACTTCGACACGCGGCTCGTTAGGTTGCTTAAGGCGTCCTTGTCCTCAGCTCTATATCTGGCACTTCATCTTCATTGTCCTTCAAACGGGACCGCAGGTGCGCTTGGCTCAATGCCTCAGGTCCCACTTGAACATCGTGTTTTCCGCGCATGCGCAAACGCAGTCTAAGCGTAGGGTGCCTCGCCCGGCTCTTGCTTGTTTTCGCCCTTCTGTGCGCGAAGAAGCGAACACTTTTTGGATTCTTGTTTCTTTCGCCGATACTGTTCGGAATATTTTCTTGTGGTCCCCGAAACTCGTGAATGGTGTCGAGCGTGCCGTTGCGCACGGTGTGGCTCCAAAACAGCAATAAGGGGCCTTATACCGTATACTCCGCGAGCCTTCCTGTATTCGAAGCAGCCCGAACCGCGCCTACTGCTATCCTGCCTTATTTGCATTGAAATGGGAGCCACGATGCCAAGTGTCTTGGCGTGCACCTTGCCTGCTTTCGAATGCGGTGATGCCCGAACCTTCTTAACTTGTCGCACAGGCTGCGTCTGGTGTTACACTGGTAAGAGCAGAGCGTAACACGAGAACGGCGCGACGTGATCGTGAAGCAAACTAAGCGACTTTGGGGATCTACCCCTGCTAGTTACCCCAACCTAGCGTCGCTAATCTTTAGGTAGTCACTTCAGGCTCTCGCAGCAAGCCTAGCGTTTTAGTTCTCGTTACGACATCATTTGTCTACAAGTGACTCTTTCTTTGGCAGAATGGCGAAAACGCCAAGACAGGCGAGAGGGAAAGGCACGGAGATTAGCCAAAATTAAATCAGAGCAAGTTAGTTCCTGCAGTACACTTGTGGTGCAGGACGGGCCTCTCTTGCCCATCTCACAATGAGTGCAAGTTAGTATAAGGTACGCAGATTTGAAGTGCCCAAATTTCCTTTTCTGCCTGAAGAAAGGTAAGGCCAGTGGTACAAGCTTCAATGAGGCACGCCCATGTGGAAGTACGACAGAACATTTCACCGATTCAGTCGGCCGAACACAATTGAATTCTAGCGATAATGAAATAACTGTCACTCTCCATAACCGTTACATAATCTTTGCTGTCATACAAGGGTTATTGCAAAGGAACGTGAGGTGAAGAGCATTGGGCCGTCAAAATCTTCCTTTTTTTCCTCGTTCACTGTCTCTGAATATGCTATTTCGTGTCCCAAAACCAACGTGCCCGACAGAAGGACGTACTATTGTTCATATCTAGTACATTCGCTTTTCTACACTGCTTTATTCTGTGCCCAACCTTCCCTGCTGTTCACGTTCGCTGAGGACAAATATATCATCCAACTGAAGAGCGCCTTAGGCATTCCTTATTTTAAATCTTTTTGCTACGCTATGAAACCATGAATCAAAATGCAAAACACGGTTAGATGTGTATTGAAAAATAAACATAAAAATAAACCTACTTAAAAGGCTTCTCATATTAGAGTGCTTACTGAAGTTCGTCATGCAATAAATTGAGATCAAATCCCCTGCGCAGTAAACTGCACGAGCGCGCAGTTTCCTGCGTCAAGGAACGAACTACTGCAACATAACTACTTGCCTGTGTTTTGTGGTTAAAGGTATGTCAAAAATATGTCTGCGCTCAGCTTAAACGGAAGCTGTGGAGGGTCGATTAGATAGCTTTCGAATTTCAAGCGGTATTTTAGCCAATATGTGCAAATATTGACACTAACGTAGCGCTTTGCCTGGTGGTATTGTTCACCTAAAGGTACCACGAAATTCAGCTTCCACATAAAGTTCTTTTCTACGCGTCAAGGAGAGAACAAATATACTAAATATATATAATTTATATTCCTCAGCTAGCTATGCGTGTTGTTTGCATTTCTGTACGCAGGTTTGGGGCAGCATTCGAGAAAACAAATTTAGTATTAGTTGTGTACAGGAGATAACTATAGGCATAAAGCGTAATTTTCTTCCATACATGAACAGAGTATATTGCGTGTACAACGGTAATACCACTTTCTCTTTAAATCACTGTTGAGCATGAACGCGCCTTTTTTTATTTTATTTTACACCGAGCCATAACTGCCGCGCTGTACACAACTCAGCTGCCCTCCGGCATGCCGGAGTGCATGCTGCGTTACGCCCACCATATTCGTTTTCTTAAACGTAAACGTGAATTATTTAATACTTGTGCGTTTAATAAACCTCTACGAGCTGTTGAATTGTATGTTCGAACGTGAAGGCTCTTGGACTTTCACGTTGTTGATGCGTGCTTCAGCGCCGCCCCACTCTTGTATATTTAATAGCCGCGCAGCGGCTGTAAAATCAATACGCCACGCTGTTCCAAGTGTTTCGTAAATTCGACGAAACAAGACCGCGATGCGGCGCTGAATGTCGTGGAGCCATTGCTTTCAACTCCGAAACTATACCTTGTTGGGAAAGTTAGAACATGAAAGGTTGGCAGAACAGCATTACCAGTCTCATTAACATCCCACCCTGCTTGACCGGTTTCGTGGTACGGCGGTGTCTCAGTTTTTCGTGGCCCACTACGACGCCGAAAGGTGTTTCGGGTTTCTTCGCGTCAAACCTCGCTGATGGGAGATCGTCGCGACATTTCGCTTGAAATAATAACGGTCGGCCGCTTGCGTTCAAAGGGGCTTGTTTACTCGTGCTTCTGAGGAGACGCGCTCGGGGTAAGTATCTCACTCATCTCGCATGCAGCGGGAAATTGATTCCTTCAAGCATTCCGCCACGTGGTATACTGTGACCTGAAGCAGTCGCTTGAAGGCATCCAGCGTTAACTGACACCAAACTGCCATGCCAGCTGATCAATGTCGAACTGTCTGCGTGTGCCCTGCTTTCCCAGCTACCCCGCCTAAGCTTCCTTAAGCTTTACCGGCTTCGCTTCCAATTAGCGAACGTGCAACTGTAGACTCCCCTTCCTTGAGAAGCAGTGTGTGGTTCCCACATGCGTGGCATCCTGTCAAGCAACGGGCGCTTGAGTTAAACTTTAACCCTGTATTGGACACTTTTTTACCATTTAAGTTGTCGGTGGTTCCCTTGTGAGTCGAAAATAGGGATGATTTTGGTTAATCTGATAGCTACCCCGCATTTTCGGTTTTCGTGGAAATTTTCCCTCATGGCAATATGATGAAATTCCGGGAAGTGTCCGGAATGCTGGCTGCAGAGAGAGAGAGAGAGAAAAGCTTTATTAAATATATCCGGCGATTTGGTCGTGCAAAATTCGCGCGAAATAGCGCGGAGTTCTTCAGGAGCACCATAACGTCAACCCTTAAAGAAAATTACACGATCTCCCCGAAGGGGACCATGGAGTGATGCGGAGCATATCTGGGAGTTTCAACGGTGCATTTAACGGTGGTGTTTACAGGTTTGCAGTGTTTTCGGTGTTACCTTTGCGGTGAACATTGCGTGTTACTACGTTGTTAACTTTGTTCGTTACCACGCATCGCGTGACCGTTGTCAGAGTGTCGGTTGATGCTGATGCGTACTTGCGTCAACCCACTCGCTGACGGAACTGTCGCTTCCATCACACACACCACCAACTTCTTTCATCGGAGAAGGAGGAGATACTACTGAAGCGAAGCGCGCGCGCGCTCTCTACCAGCTTTATTTATTGCAGCAGCTGTTGGAGAGAGGGAGGGAGAGGAGAGTCGCGCATGCGTAGTGTGGGTGCGGACGCCGGACGCGTGACATACCCGCGAGCAAGAGATGCTCCGCATCTGAAACAGAACAAGAAAATTACAGCGAGTGACCGAATGCTGTGGAATGGTCTACACGCGCGAGAATAGCTGTATGATCCCTGTAACGCCCACCGCAAATGCAAGTACAGTTTATTACCACTTCTCCAAGCTATAGCGGCCCCTATGATAGTCGCGCATTAGAGGTATGTTGCCACCTCTAAAAGTTTGTGATCGCTAGAAAACGTATGTGCGAACTCTTTGAATAAAATGTACTAATGAGAAATCGTTCATCGTTTGAAGAAAGCTTTAGGTTGCGCTAAACAAGCCTACATGTGGGTTAGATGACACGAAGAGCCAAAAATCACCACATCAACAGCAAGTGAACGACGAGGAAGCTCTAAGGACGGACTTCAGGACCATCGAGTTGGTCTAGTCCAGAGCGGCAGTTTAAAGTGCATCCCAAGAAAAAACAAATACATATACTTAGCTTAAAAGCAAGCTGTTTGACATGTTTTTTCTCGGTCGACATCTCCTATTTAAGTCATCGAGCGAAAATGGGCATTTTATTTAGAGTCATACCTGCGTTCTATGACAGCGGATTATTACGTTTGCATAATGTAGAAAGCGGTATCTGTCTTGCCGCAGAAATGAGGTGAAAATTAAAGGTCTGTCATGCATCTCGTGTTACAGTTAGCAGCTATCAATGTGACGAAGGACAGCCATCAAAATTCTAATGAAGGTTCATCTGTTGAGGACTCCGTATTTTCTTTTTCTTACGTTATCTTTATATATTTTTTAAATTTTTGTAGCAGTCGGGTAGTCTTGCCCCTGTAAATGAGGAAACTGCGCCAACCACTGCATTGTTTTCCTGACTATAGAAAGCACTGTGTCTATAAATAGACAAAACGCTTCTGTGCACACGCATGACTCAAGCTCTGTATATCGACTATATATAAATCACGTGGAGACGCGCGTTTCTGGTATTGTTCTTGTAAGGTAAGTACGCATTAGTCTTTTTTTTTAACATTTGCGCGGTCAGCTTCACAATTCAATGCAACAGGAACTATGTCGAACTCCCCAGTTTTTCTAGAAGTCTTTCGTGAATATGGAAGATCACTACAGTTCAAGACTCAAAGCTGAAGGCAGGCACGCGAATGTGGAAACTGTCATCCAGTCATATTGGTAGCAACAAGTAACAAGGTTAACACGTAAGTCCTCATCAGGTATTCTAACAACGGACCAACGCATTACCGGGAAGGTTCGCCGGGATTCTAGCAAGGTCAGATGATATGACGGCCACGCCGAAAACACTTTGTTCCCACGCTCGAATTCCATACCACGATATATTTTTCTTCTACTATAGTGTCATCTCTCATTGAAGCCAGCATGGGTTCCCTTGTATCTTCACGCAACCGCGGCGGTAAAGGCGATGCAGTGCTTGGACGCTGAACCGAAAGATCGGTCGCGCATGTCGCATTTAGTTCGAGACACAATATTAGAAGCCCGTGTGCTGTTACACTAGGGTAAAGAACCCCATGGAGATACACACAATTTCTCTACGAAGTCGTGTTATCATAGTCATATTGCCGTTTTGACATGCAACGTACTAGGAATAATCACGTACCTTTACGTTGCGAAACAGATGGATGGCAATCGTATCTATTCTTCACGCGTGCCTGGAATGTTTTGTTTTTTCTTACGTTTTCCTGAGCCAAGTACTTCGGAGATCTTTCCGCACACACCAACCACAGAAGTCAAGATATGAAGACGGGAAAATGACCTCTTTCCAGCGTGATACATTCTTTTCAGTGGACGCACTCATACTCCTGCGTAAATGTCATTGCCTCGGCAAAAGAAAACATTCGTGCGAAATATGAAACCACCCTACGTTGACGCAACGCCGTATCGGTGTGAGCTGCTGATCATTAGAAAATAACCCTGCCGACCTGGTGACGTGTTCGTCACTCGATTATGTGAGAGAAGGTGGAGCAATCACTTAAACGAAACGGCCTTCTGCGCTGCAACGGATGCTGTTCCCCGCTCTCGTTAGAGCGCGTGCACTCGTGAGCGCGATACTGCTTCCGCTTTGCGGAAATTGTATCCCTTGAAGCAACTTCCGGTTACATCACCCAAGCGGCTAAAAAGCGAGGTGTTTGACATGTTCTCGCGTAGTCGCTGGAGGCTGCAGGCTTCTTTAGCTGAGCAAGCGCTATCACTGACGTGGCTTCCATTTGAAATGTAATAGACTTAACTACTACGGTGCCGAGCAACGTTCTTTTTTTTTTTCCTACGTGTGTGCCGCTGAAAATTCCTTTAATATTTTATAAACACGCGACCGGTAGTGTCCTTTAATAGCATTCAGGCTTCCGGAAAATGACGTCTGAGTAGAGGGAATCCGTCAGTAACTGGGCGCTCCAAGAACAGGAAATGTTTGGGACCAATCAGTCACTTCATGAGTGCCTGCTTGTGAAAGCGGCACAAGTTGAACAGCGAGACGGCAGGAGACAAGGAGACGAAGTAATGCCGACGTTTTCTGTGGAGTGGCTGCTTGCAAAGAGGAGTAGAAATGAACACTGAATGCTGTTATCCTTTGTGGTTCCTCGCTCCCACTGCGTCTATTTTTGCCACATGGATTTAAGAGCACCACTCAAAACCGACGCCGACCAGAAGCGGTAAGTATCCTTATAAGCTGCTTCTTGTGGTTACTCTGTAGCATCGAACAACATCCACTTTGCCACGTGCATTTTGATTCCCCGTACGCGTGAAAGTGGTAAAATTCGGAGGCTTCCAGCCATGCCAAGTGTTTTAGAGAATGTGTGTACGAGCCGGTCAGTCTTTCCGTGTTCCAATCGTCGTGATCATTCCTTGCTCTGTCTGTTCATGAATGAATGCTTGCTCTGAGTAAATGCTATGCTGGGCGCTTTATTTTTTTCCCATATCTGCAGATAATACATTACCAGAACAACAGCAATGTAATGCGATGTCAAGTTTCATATCGGCAGTGAACCCGGTTTTTGAAGCACGCGATGAGGCCAAAACAGAACTAAAATACCGCTGTCGCTTGTTAGCTTCCGCAAAGATTTGGCTGTTTCATGCACGAAGGAACTTATTTACAGCTGTAAGACACTAAGTGTTGGTATCGCTATCACGAATAGCACGAAAGAGACCATACCATTGCTTCCAAGATTCAATAAAGGTGTTCGTATGCGAAGCAAAGCAGGGTTTCTAGCTGTTTTTATTTGCGAGAAAAAATGAAGAAAGCTGTGATGATCCAGTGGTGTAGACAATGTGAAGTGATGAACTGCTTTTATGGCTCGTTTCCATGAAATGCGAAACACCACACATTTTGTGAAAACTAACATACACAATTGTATCACGCAGCATCTAGGTGATAGCACCGTGCTTCCGCAGAGAGAGAAGAAGAGAGAGAGAGAGATGGATTTCACAGTTTTAACCGCCGTATATCTAAATACTCACGCGGTTAGTGTAACGGATGATCGAGAAATTTGAAAAGAGTACTTTAATTTTGTTTAATCTTGAAAGACGCGACATCGTAAACGAAGAGGAGTTGATGATAAAGCCGGTCAGATGTAGTACGCATCCTAGGAAGTTAAAGAAGTACGTCTTTCGTTAATTCGCTTGTTTCGATTGTTGTGTTCGACATGGTGAGAGTTTCTCTCCTTTCACAATTGAGCGCGCTGTCCTAAGGACCTCTAGATTCTTCTACAACCACAGCTAAAACTGCCACCAACACAGCCGGTGTCGACCGCGCTTTACCATAACATCAGGAGCAAATTGCACTTCAAAATGTAAGCGACGATACAAGGGCGACTTTCATTCCGAGAACAAAATTAAACGTACCAAAATGTAATTATACAAAGTTAAATTATGAGCTATTGATTGTCAAAGGCCACATACTATGATGCACGGGTAGTGGTGAAGCATTGAGTCCATTTGCCTACCTTGAAATTTTTAACGAAAAATCTAGAGCAATCCGCGAATTAATTTGACTTAGCAGCAGTGTAGGAAAACTGTTATGGAACATTTAATTCCTTATGCATCAGAGGCATACCACTCATGCATTAATTCGCGAACTAAGATGTCGTTTAATTGCGACGCTCAATTGCGCTGCTGACCTTCAGCTTTGAAAGGGAATATAGTAAGCTACCTACACGACTACTCAAACTTTAAATTCCGTGGAAACACAGCTCTGCTTTGTTCGATATATATTCGCCATACTTACGCTTCATTCAGTAGGGAGTATACCTGAACTTTTCATTCCTGATGTTTAAGATGCTCTGCGATGCACCACAGCGATGGCAACAGTCATTAGTGTTTAGTGTATCTCAAGTGCAGTGTGGACATTTCTATCTTTAGCGCCGACGTAGCTTCTAAATGTAATTATGCTAGCCGCCACACTTTGTCATTAAGGTGTGCCTGCCACGAGAATAGGGGGCAAATTCAGCACTCTGAATGCTCACTCAAAAGCCAAAGCTACAAAACGTGAGAGCAAAGTCAACGTTCATTCACTTACGTCCTAAAACTCGAGTTCCTACCACATCATAAAAGTTCTGCAATGCAGGGCCAGATGCCAGCGCTGAGCCGCGGAATTTTTTTGACAGTTGTTCCGTCAGAGCTCGGAGTGTGCTGTCCCTTGCTGAGAGTTACCCGTCCGGTACTCTATATAAATTCCGGCCCGCATACTCTCTTTTCCCCTGGCACTGATATGCAGGGGACCAGTAAAAAGTGCCAAGATGAGTGGGCAATTTAATTCCCAGCGCCTGCCAGTTTGACCAGGCACTCGGGGAGTTGAACTAATATTACCGTGGTATCCGCCTCCCACTCGTGCCACGTAATGCCCGCAATTTCTGTGGGGCGATGAAATAAAAAGGTAGACGGAAGTGTCGGGACATACCTGCGCCACGCGTTCCGATCAAATGTCAGCAGGCTGTCATGGATGGCGTTTTATTACGTCTAGTCTTGCGCCAGCGTTTAGGAGAGGTGAGGAATTTCGCATAACCCTGGCTAGTGACGGGAAGAAAGGTATATGCCCTATGAATTACTTTGAACAAAGTAAATGTCAAAGTACCACCAGCAGAAGGCAACTTAATGAGCAAACAGTCATTAAGTTGTTTCTAACAAATAAAGAACGAGCCCTTGACCCCTTCCCTTTCGTTATTTCATAGCAGAAGGCAAAGACAGACAACTGTTCTTGCTGTGGTGTTCTGTTTTTTCAAAGTGGTGTACTAACTAGCCCATCAACAAATTCAGCTATGCCGCGTGCAGTTTGAAACTGGCCGTGTACACGTCTCAAATGGCGTGTTCTTCTCTACTTAGGAACATGAATCAGTCAATTTCTCTAAAAAAATTTCAGGATACTATGCTCATTGCATCTCCGACTTATATCGCATCGGCAGCAGCTTGGATAGCCTTCAGACCTCTCAACACGCACCTACGCCATTTTCGTCTTTTGCTAAAATGCCACTTAATAAGAAATTTCCGACCAAGTGTTGCAGCTCAATTCTTGCTTTTAATGTCGACATGGTGCTATTGGCATTCCTAGAATTGCCTTCTTTTTCTGTTTGTCCCCGTTCAAGTCCAATCGTTTTCCTACAATAAATGGTAGCGAAGGAAACCTAAAGCCTCATGTTTGAGGAATCTGTGCCTGTTCCTTAACCTAAAACACGTAACCTAACTCATTTCAGTGGAGCCTTCATCACTAAGCGCCCGTTTACTTAAAGGACGTCTTCGTGGTTTACTTCTCTGCATGCTTCGCGAAAAATCCGACGGTAGCAAAAATATATCTGAAAGCGCCGCGAGGGTCGTTACGCATTCTGTCCATATAATCAAGTGTAACATCATTCGATAAAGCGAGTGTGAAACTCTCACGAAAAATTTCTCACCCGCATGTCTTTGATCTGCCTGCACCAATGGTGGGCAACAGATAAAAGCAACGTGTGTTGCTTTTACCCTATTACCTCTATGGCGGCCGCACATATTTCACATCCCAGAAAATGTCTGCCACTGTTGTCTCGGAGACAGATATAACCAGTACACCGTTTGGCGGCACCTCGACAGTTGCACGCCTCAAGGTCAGTATCAAGGGGAGCCTAGTACAACCCATAACGCGAGCAGTAGGTGTCGCGATGTACGAGCAGTCCCGCGGGGGTCTGCTCGGGCAAGTGAAAATTTGACAACAGAGGACGGCTCTACCACAAAGCGGGAAAGAGCAGTGCTCACAATGGAGAATCCTTAATATGAACTTTAGTGTTTGCGCTTTTCCTATCAAGACTTCACAGCCCGAACACCCTCAGGTGGTGCTCCATCACTCATTGCAACTTCGTCCTACAACCACAAAGGCTAAGCAGGAACAGTGCGTCCAGTAATGAAAAAATAATCTACTCACGTTCATTTTAATCGTCTGGCGTCCGTGTCTGTCGGTCAATTATGTCACATGAATAAGGCTTATGCATTGTAAATTGATGCCAGGAAATGTCGGCCCACCTACTGCCCTTACTACGCCGTCCCCTAAGAATAGAAGCAGCGCAAGACGAGTGACATGACGGAGTTATAAAGGAGACAGATAAGCCCTCAAGCCAAGTTCACGAGGGAACATTTTGTCAGTCTTTGGCCGAGACAGTGATGAGACAGCTTTGTCCTCGTAACGCGTTTTGCTCATGTGTGCATCGCTTTTATTGAGTTTTTAATACCGTGTGCCAGAAAAAGTGTCTCTCATTTTTCTAGCTCTTACTTTTTGTCTTGCACGTTCCCCGAAAGCATATTACAAAAGCATTTGTCACTGATGCCAAAAGCCGAATGCAAGTTCTCTTATACTCAATGGGTCACGCAAATAACACAAAAAGGGAAATATGTCGAATTTTAGTTATTGTCGTATGAGATGTATAATTTGGACAGTCAATCCACCGAACCCACCTGACGCTGCTGCGATGAACCAGTCCTGCTGAGTAGTAAGGAAATATCGAATGTGTCCGTGCACTTAGCAAAGACACCAAGTTACGGCATACTGTTTAGGTTTTAGATGGACGCGCGAGTGTAAGTTTATGTGTTTGAGCTCTGTGCATTCATTCTTTTTTTTTCATCGTGTTCGTAGTTGGGCGGTTCTGAAGCAGTTGTACTTGTGAATGTGTTTTTTGCTTGTTTTTGGAGCAAGATGCAGCTGTAACAGTGTTGTTCTTCAAGCGGTACAATGGCGTTCATGCGCCTTTATATTCAGTTATTCACCATCACTTGTTCCTGCCGTTTTTTTTTTTTTTTACAAGGCAGTTTTTCATCAGCGAAATCGAGAAGAACCGCTGTGGTGGCAGGGCCTTTCGGTAAAAACACACTTACTGCACCTTTATATATTGCATTCCTAGGAACAACTTCAAAAACGTGATCCTGAGAGGCGAAATTGTACTCTGCCGAGCAATATGCGCCGCAGTGCACAAGGAAATGTCAACGCTTATTTTATGGGATATTGCAAGAACAGATCCTGACTTCACACGTTGTTCCATAGCCTCGCAGCAGTTTGCTTACACCGACAACTTATGACGTTCCCACATCTCTACAGTGTCAATGCTGGCAGTGTTACAGCAAACTACGGCGATATAAGCCTCCTCTCAAGTTGGTTTATACCGTTCTGAGTGGAGGTAGCTTCCTTTCATCACATTTCTTGCGTCTTGTGGCAACCATCATAACCCAAACGCCATCTTTCACTTACGGAAGTATGCTGTGTTAGGCATTCCCTTCAACTTATAATAAAACTGTGTGTCCAGTGAGTATTCTTATGTACTCTGCCATTTCAACCAATTCTTTAGCCGTGCACTATTTTTACAAGTATATACCAGATCTCTAGACCATACGGTGCGCTCATAAACCGCATGCCTAAAAACCGCCCCTTGTTCCTGGAATGCAACTTTGGAAGTTCGTAAAAGTGATGCGCCTCTTTACCTGATCTACGAGTAAACACCTGCACCGAACAAGAAAACAAAGGAGTACACGAACCCTAACGGTGCTGCGTTGGCCTAAAGAATTGCTACAAGCGATTACTTTGGCCGAAGCGTAATCAGAAGCTCACACGAACTAGCCACAGTCATCGCATTACTCAACAAAATTTTGCACCTCTTCAAAACATTGCAATAAAAACGCACTTTATTCAAATTTTCGAACACTTCAACTGCCAAGGTGCCTTATTTCAAGAACATAAATTAAGCCACCGAGCAAGCCAGGCCCCTAAAGAAAATTAACTCAAGGTGGTGTGCAGCTGCTTCAAATAAAGTAAGAGCAGTAAGACTGCTGCTTTTTCTTCAATTTCCGGTCACGTTTAGAATATTGATAATGTGCACGGTACAATAATGTCGATTATTCTTAATCAACGGCACTAGCTTCAGGGAAATGCGCCAGGACATTTTGAATGCAGTTCTCGTCGTGTAGTACTACTTCCTTTTGTACCTCACGTATACTTAAATCAAACGAGATTACATATATTAAGCAGAAAATTTCAATTAGAAACGCGGACGACCGTTAATAATTGGAATATCGTAAGGAGCTTACACTTAGGTGCTTAAGCCGTCCTATATGCGAGAAGGATGAATGTGGAGGCGGACTCACCATGTTTAAAATCGCGAAAATAACGTTAATCTTGCGCTCTACCCTTGCATTTAAAGTACCCTTAATTAACCAATTTTATTCGTTTAATCATACATGGAACGGTTTCCGCGAGCCATGTACAGTGAACAAAATCTGGGAGAGCTGAAGTTTCTAGGCCTTTTAATTTAGATTGTCAGTGTACCCGCCGTGGTGGTCTAATGGCTGTGACACTTGGCTAGAGGCGAGCTCGGGCGGTTTTTTCACCATGTTCTGATATCGACGATTTCCAATGGCACTGACAGCCCTGTAGCAGCCACGGTGGTTGAATTTGCTCAGAAACTCACAAGTAATATTAAATAACCAAATGAACGATGTCATCAAACCGAAAGCAAAACGGGTAGGCGCTTTGTAGCGCGTATGCGATCACGTCACAGCCTCCCTGCTGTGGGAATAACGGAGCTGGCGCCAGATAAATGACAGTGGCGAGGTCATCCGACGATGTATTGCATTGTGCCAGCTCTTCTGAACTTGACAGTGGCGATTTAGGCGCTGAAGCATGGCCGTTTTGCTTTTGACGGCCCGCCTGCGTTGAAGGTATTGACGTCAAAAACACAGGGTGGCCTGCATGAGAATCCGGTAAAAAATTTTAGAATTAATTTTCAGGAAAGCTAAATGACTTGTAATAACAGGTCTTGACACAGATGAATGAAGTTCCGGGGCGAACATATGCTAAAAATTTCTGAGATCAGTGGACACTGAAAAATCTCCGGAGTTGTCCTTTGAAGAGCCCCAGGTTGTCGAAATATAAGGTGGTCACCCTGATCACCACGGATACAGTCTTCACATATAGTGTTTATGCACTGACAAACAAGACGATTATGAAAAACTCGGTTAGCATTTTGGTATAATCACAACGAACAATAGTTCTAGCTATAGATAATTGTTCTTTCACGGTGATCTTGCGCTCAAATTTGCAAAACAACCTGGGCAGCTTAATTAGCTGGCTATGTCCACTCCTTTGCAAGATATAGCTGCTCGCGGCTGACAACCTTGCGTGCAAGAATATTTTTGCGAATGTGTTTCTGCAGCCGACCTATCCTCGCCAAAAATACTTCGTCATTGCGCATTACCACACAGAGAAAATGAAGAAAAGGAACGTCAATCATTCGCTTGAGGAGAAATCGGCACGTTCTTACAGCGACGAAAGTCTCCATCGTTAGCATGTATGAAAGACATCACATGTGTGCCTGCATAGTTATTCCAGCAAAAAAAAATAAAAGAAAGGAAAACGTGAATTCATCCTCAGAGTACACCTGAAAGCATGTCCAGCTTCCTCATGATGTTTGCGTGCTTATGTGCGAAGAATCGGAATCGCTCACTAACCTAGGTCACGGGTAATATTGAATCTGAACATTGCCTAATGCGACAGCGAAGTTAACGTCACCGTAACGAAATATTTCCACTACTGAGCCACAATGGCGATATTCTGCACCTAGTGATTCGAAGCGCCAGCACTTTGCAGTCTAGCATAACGTGAATGAAGTTTAGCTTAGGCTGTAAAACCTACATCCAATCACAAGTGACCCAACTTGCCTATCCCTGGTTCATTCCCGCACATGCAATGCGGGCGGGTGCAAAGCGTGAACTTATCATCATTAATCATGACGTGCCTAGCGAGAATGTTACGTTATTTTAAATACGAACAACTTCTTGGCGAACTTGAGCAAATCTGACCATTTGTATCTACCTATCTACTGGAGTACTGAGACGCCTGCGCCTCTGTGCTCTCCGGGTCATCTCGTTCACCTGGTATGCAGGGAAATTGGCACGGTTGGTTATCGATGATTGACGAACACGAAACACTTGACCATCGCATCACTAACGTGATATACCAGCCAGTTACGTCACGATTAACGATCACGCGATCACATGTGTCTCATACCCCTATTACTCGGAGCGGGGTATGCGAATATACGGCACAGGTGGCTGAATTTGGATATTGCAGCCTACGTCAACTAAGGACGCAACCGAACGAAGCATCAATAATTTTATCGGGACACATTTTGCGTGGATTAAACAGGAGAAACACACACCGTTTCTTGGAGCTGGCGATTGAAATGTACACGGAATAAGTAGATAGACCAGGCAAGCCTATCTTGTAACGACCGAAGACAACCTACTACTCCTCTGGTGTGTAGGGATCAAACCAGAGTCCGTCATATCCTTCTACAATACAGGCGTCAGTACGCTATAGTCAGTATGCCAATGTCATGCAGTACCATGAAGTACGTGATGCCACGGTGCGGTCGACCTGGCTTTCAAACCTAAGTGGCTCCCATAACAACTCAATTTACTCCGGGACGTCGGTACTATACTGCAAGACTTGGCTCAATGTCAAAACCCTGCGGCGTAGGCCATTTTCTCTCGGGCTTCTTCGCATGGCATCTATTCTCACAAAGCATAGGATCTGTAGGTTAACGATGCCAGCGTGTATCGGTGATGTTCGTCGCACATCCGTACCCTTTTATGCCAATTTTGTTGCATACCAAGTGAGCGACACACGAATTTTCGATGCCCCGCCACGGTGGTCTAGTGGTTATGGCACTCGGCTGCAGATCCGAAGGTCGCGGGATCGAATCCCGGCCGCGGCGGCTGCATTTCGATGGAGGCGAAATGTTGAGGCCCGTGTGCTGTGCGATGTCAGTGCACGTTAAAGAACCCCAGGCGGTCGAAATTTCCGGAGACCTCCACTGCGGCGTCTCTCATAATCAGAGCTGGTTTTGGGACGTTAAACCCCACAAATCAATCATCAATCAATTTTCGATTCTTGCAGGCCAACGAACGCAAAGCCCTACTCTACGGTCAAGAAGTTTTCTTGCGACAATATTCAAATGGTTCATTAGAACCTTGCCTGCAGCTTGAGGCGCGCCTAGAGAGCTTCAATTCCGCGAAAGTTAGCGCATGCCACTTAAGTTCTTTCTTGCACGAGCGGTCTTTAATGACTTTATCAGTAGCCCGCTATGACCTGTCAATTAATTATCACCTGTAATAAGGGACGCTGTTATTGTCGTGGAACTTAAAAAAAATAAACCTGTAACCACGTATTCCCTACAGCTCAGACATTTTCTTCACTGCTCAAAGACAAACTTCCTGTCAACAGGTAACCTGAAACGTTCCACAAATGGCCCGCTGTACACTACAGCGAAGAACCGATGTACCATACGTGTGAAACTTTTAAAACTAATGCACACCCTACTTTGCGGGGTGTGCATTAGTTTTAATACATTATGTGCATAAATTATGTGCTTGTCGGTTGTGGTCGGGATATTTAGTTTCTACTTGTTTGTTCATCCCGCGATTCTGCACAGCTAAGTTGGAAAACGGGATATTTATGTGTCTCACACAATGGCCCAAACCTTACGAACAGCATTACGAGAAACAACGCAACGGGACGACTATAGTACCAAATTATGGCGATTCCGCGGTTTCGCAATGACGCCGTCATCTAGTAAGGGCAGTCTTCTACGGAATGAAATGAAAACTTCATGATGACCTACATGTTATTTATTTATTTATTTATTTATTTATTTATTTATTTATTTATTAAATGTTTGTTTGTTTGTTTGTTTGTTTGTTTGTTTGTTTGTTTGTTTGTTTGTTTGTTTGTTTGTTTGTTTGTTTGCGTGCCGCATACCACACAGGACGTTCACAGAAGCGGGACTGATAGTGCGCAACAAAACAGAAAGAAAAAAAAAGGAATAGCCTAGGGGGCAGCTCCTGCCAGTGTGGTTTGAAAGTAAACATAGGCGACATATCCACGACGATTTGTAATGCGTAACGTTGATACACTTCTTGTCCGAAATGTGGTATTTTTTAAACAAGTCGCACCACTACGTTTTAGCATTCACATCTCGTAAATGTAAAGAAAAAATACAATGTTACACTTTGTACTAATGTTCAACAAACAGTGTCTGTATGTGTCATTGGCGCCCCTACCTCACATTGGCGCCCAACACAATGAACAATTTTAAGCGCATTTATCACGAAGCATCAGCTTTAGTTCGGATAGTGTTTCAATTGTCTGTCAGTTAAACGAACGCATAGCGTCAGCTGCAGTAAACGAGAATTAATCCGAGTGAATTTAAACAGGTAACACTTTTTTCTTGGCTAGCTTCTTCCCGAGACTGGCCATCTAGCGCACGTTTTTAATACTGACGTATTGAAGCCATTTATTTCGTCCGGGAATTTCTGCTCCTTCTGCAAGCGATATTTGAATTTTCCGAAAATTGTGTAGCCTAAAGTACATGAACAATATTCAAAAAGCAGTGAGGTGCCCGCCGTTGACAGGTCATCGCCTTTTCTGGATACGGGTCCCATTTCAGCGAACACATCGACTCAGGAGAATGGCAGGCCAATAGAAATGGGAGAGGTGACTAGCTGGACGTTTGTTTCTTTCTTCCTTTCTTTCTTTTTTTTTTTTTTTTGAGAGCTTCGAACTGCGTCGTTTCACTTCAATCCTTGGTGCGCACGCGCATCGGCTTCTCAACCGATATTTTCTTCTACAAGTACGTCAAAGCTTACGTAAACAGAAGAACTAGCCATCGTGCGTTCTAGCCTCTCCAGCTATACTGTCAGCAGCACAATTGCCACGCACATCAGCAAGAAGCTCTGCTGCGCCCATGTAAGCTTGTTTACGTGGTTTCCCTTATAATAAAACGAAAGGTGGGCTACATATAGAGAAAGAAATAAAGTACGAAATTGCAACAAAAATAAATGCTTCTATTTAGAGAGCTCTATAGTAAAATACTAGGAAATTTAGAGACGCCTCCAGGGAATGACGAACGTTTCGTAACAGAATCTCCAATAACAGAAATATAAAGAAGTTTCCATTTAGCAATACATACCCTTTGACGGTTGCATTGCATCTTGTAAGGCATAGCTGCCTCGATTTTTTGGAAGGTACGATGCACTAGAAACGAATGCTCCCTCAACTTGGCGAGAGAGTCGGCCGGGCAAAAATGGCATACATATATATATATATGAATGACTCAAGTGTCTATTTTGCTATTTTAAACATAGCGTTTTGCGGTTCCACAGACATTTCGGCGTTACAAGCATTTGTACATTCAATGTTTCGACGTACTAATAGCCAGTATGCCTTCTTTAGAGCGCATTGCGGTCATCAGTACAACACGTCACTGGCAGACTGGACTATAGCTTATAATTGGGGTTGTTCGTTATCATGTTTAACGTTATTCTTACTTTTTTCTTTTTTTTGAAATCAGCGTTTAAAGGTTGGGTGCTGTTTTTCAAGGTAATATGCGTGGAGAATTCGCTTTTTTTTTCTGTAAATGTTTCAAAATCCGGGCATTTATCGGGATATGTTTACAAGTTTCTATTAAAATAACGACAGCCGTATGGTGCCCACACAGTGGGGCACGCAGCTTGTGAGGTGAGCTTAACGTCCTTTTAGCGGATTCCCCTGTGGGCTACCCTGTGTTTTTGACGTCATCACCTTCAATATTGCCTTCACGAGCTTGCGGATCTTCAAACGCAAAACGGCAACATTTCAGTGCTCAAATCGTGGCTGTCATGTTCGGAAAAGACGGCATAGCTCAATAAATTGTCGGACGGCCTCACCAGTCATTTTTCTGGCACTAGCTGCATATTTCTGATAGCATACGCTGCGCGAAGCGTCTACCCGTTTCAGTTTCGGTTTGAACATGCCTTTTAGTCGGGTATTTAAAATTATTGGTGCATTTCTGAGTAAATCGAACCACCCTGTATGCTACATGACTATCAGTATTTATTGGAAAATATCGATATCAGAACATGGTGAAAAAATCGCCGGAGTTGCCCTTGAAGCCAACGAGACGTACCTTCGTTGTCCCGAGGTCGGGCTGCTTTAGCGCTTATGCACCGCAGGTTCACGTCCAGGAAAAAGAATAGACAAAAAAAAAAACGAAGCAGCTTGTTGGTACTGGGTGTTCTAATACGGGGAGAAACCAGGTTTGGCCCCGATTTTTTTTTTTCTTCTGAAACACGTGTGGGCTGCAAGAACCGGGAAAAATCGGCGATTTCAGCCGGCAAACGAACAACTCCACGTATATTAGGCACGACATACACCTCCATAATTTCCCCTTTAAGAACGAATGTAGCATAAGGGAGCTTTAAATGTGGCATATGAGTTCTGCGGAAGCCCGCAACGTGTAGTAATGTTTTATGAAAGGGAAAATTGGCATGCACCTGAACGTAGCACAAGGACGCAAGGAAATCCATACTGATTTCTCAGAAATGAGAGCTTCGTAGTTGCCAAAAAATTCGTCCTAGTCCGGGACATGGCACCAACGCCTGTCCTAACCCCAGACCAGGACGAATTTTTCGGCAACTAGGAAGCTTTCATTTCCAAGAAATCAGTATGGATTTCCTTGCATCCTTGTGCTACGTTCAGGTGCATGCCAATTTTCCTTTCCTGAGGGAGCTTTGTACTTTTGCAAGTCAAGGGCCCACACGCACAAAAGCCGGACAATGACAATAAACATTTACAAAAGGAAGCTTTTCTGATTGTTCTCCGCAAGTTTCTAGCGAACTCATTTTCCTGCATTTTCCTGTCACTTTGCCGAAGAAGGTGAATGAAAGAAGACAGGAGACGTAGGAAATATACTAATGTAAATGTTGGATATATAGATAACGCAGCTTTTTCCTGAAGTTGAATAGTGTAAGGCATGGAACAGCATTTTGTTCGCCGTCATGATGTCTACTCATGCACGAGCGTGTCGTTAATAAAAAAGCGAAGGCTTCACAACCCAAACAATAATTTTACGCTTCCGATTTAGCCGACAGGTCATATATAAAAAGACCTGAGCGAGCTGTAGTCAAGAAGAACGTGCGTTTGATGAAGCTGAAGATTAAATTTTTGTCGTACGTCCTTCATTCGGGATCGTGCAGGGACAGCAAAATTAATTCCATCGCTACGAACGTTCCGTCAAACGCAGGCGAATAAGAACTTCCGGGCGGGGTGCCGAATCACTTACGTGATGAATGTGTTTAGTGTTATGCAAAAAAAAAAAGAAGAAGAAATAAAGGCAGGATTGACATGTCACCATCAGTTGCCACTTTCTCCGAACCTTGCACGTGATTTCCTTACGCCGTTCGTAGCTTTCCCATATTAAGGATACACAAAATAGTGCAGACACCCGACATCGTTTATGTTGTCTCGTCATAGTTCCTATAGCGGCTTGATGCCTCGCTGCACAAAGTTTCGCAAATGAGGACTATCAGCCCGCTGTCACTTTACCTGTGCCCTTTCATGGCGTAATTATTTTTTTTCTCCAAGCGCCGCGGCTTTGAGACCTGTGGACTATGAAACAATGTTAACGTGCAGGAGGGAAGGTCACAATCAAACAGTTGGCGTCATGACCTAGTACACGTGCCACTGTTACAGGAGGTGTTGCTTTGCGTAGGTGCGCTGAAACTGTGATGAAATGGATATCCTGGGCTTCTATCGCCAAGTGAATGTGGCGGCTTACAGTAGATAAGCTAAACAGCGTAGTGCCGAAAATGGGTTCTGGAGTTTGCTATATCTCTTGTGCATTGTAAAACGCCCGTCGTGTTATTGTGCTGGCAAACTGGAGCTCATCGTCCCTCAACAACTGCAGATAGACTTCGGTATCTGTAACAGATAAAAAATGGATTTAAATACAACAAGTTGAGGGAGATGCGTAAGTAAGCATTTTCACAACGCATGTACAACACACATAAAAACAGCGGTAGAGAATAAGAAGCGCTTTATCTGACGTAATAGAGGCGAAAAAAAAAGAATAAAGAAAGAAAACAAGAAGGCGAAGAACATGCGCAAGGGGTATTTAGTATTGAGGAAACGGTAGGTTCAGAAAGATGGGAAGAAACCTGCCTGAACGGGGTGGTTTAAGAAACAAATATATAGCCGTGGCTTTATATGATTAGAGACAGTTGACAAGAGCTTACTGCGCGTACCGGCTTCCCTGAAACATTCTGGTTGGAACCTGTTCTCATGATAATGAATGAGAAGTATTCTAACTAATATAACGGAGAAAAATAAAGAGTCATAACTCTCAAATTATTCTGACTATCGCTATAACAACGCAAAACAGCAGACACATTAACACATTGCGGCACGTTGGTTCAGTCTTCATGCGCTGCGCCTTGCCGTCGGTGCTTCCTGCTTAACTCGTAACAGCTGGCGGGAGGTTAAAATTTAGCCAAATGTTTAGTTTTTATTGCATACCGCAATGAATCAATCAAGCTTACTCCTGACAGCCACCCGTGGTACAAAAATCTCCCGGAAGCCGCATGCTAAGAGTATCGCTATCGTATGCCTCAGTACTCTATACATTGTAGTAAAAGCACAGCGTAGTTAGGACTGCATAGGATTCCAATAGTGACATAAAGCACAGACAAATAGGTATGAAACAAGTGGTATACCTGGTCAAATAAGAATGGCCTCAGTATCCAACCAGTGTACCGGCAGGCAGGTGATGAACCGTGTTGTAGACTAAAAATATATATCCGAAGTGTGTAGAAATTTGGAGCAGCTAGCAGCTATATCATATCAGATTTTTTTTTCAAAACCGAGCTCGAACAACCATAGTATTTGTTTACAACAGTACAGTTGAGCAAGCGCAGAGAGCATCATTCATAGAGATTTCCATTAAAAAACGCGGATTTAAAAGATCTGGCCGACCTAGTTGTGTGACAATCAAACAGCAATTTGCGGTCGTTTTACTTTCCGTGCTCCCCGTAGCACAGCCGACGGCAAATTGTTTCGTACTCGCCAAAGGTAAATGCTATACAGAGTGCAACAAAGTGAGACACTGAAACTCTGGGGCCCCGCTTCTGGGTACACCCTTTGGACTTCTCTAAAACATGGCCCACGTTTCGCTGGCCGAGCGACAGAATTGCCTGGGGTTGCATTGTTGACACGACAGCTACCGCAATCACAGCTTGAGAGGCGTGTATAGCCATCGAAATTGCGCCCGAGTTCCGCGAAGGCCTTGTACGCTGCCTTGATGTTTATACACGGCGTACTGAGGGGAAACTGAAGTGTTTGTTCACGAAACTGCAAGCTTCCCCTCTGTATAGGCAGCCAAATGCTCTGGCGTTTAGGCGTGAATCAGTTTCCGGTTCGAGGAACATATTTGGTTCTGGACATTTGTTAATGTGTTTAAAGCCCTGCTCTCTTCTTCCAAACATTGTTGCGCTTTTATACACAATGTTGCGCATTTTAAAGCTATATGCCTGTCGCGTCATGTTCTCTTTTTAGTGGTGTGTATCTTTCCTTGTTTCCCTCTTTCAGTGACTTGCCGTCACGTCGTGCTCACGCCTCTTCTACACATATGTTCCCAAACTCACGAGTGTTACAACAATGTCGCCAACTTCTCATGCTAAGCGAAAATCAGCCGTAGCCCCTATAGCTTGTCATTGCCATTTAAACTTTAGCGCATGTTCTTGCCATTTCAAACGAAAAAAAAAAAAACGGAGCTCTAAAAAAAATTACAGCATATCCACGGAGTGGATGATGATGAGTGGGCGGAGCTCGGGATGTTCATCGTAGATCGTGCCGAGTTCCGGATTAATTTAGTTAACGCGCACGCTACGAATCCTTATGGTTCAACTATGCACAAGTGAAATCTCCCACCGGCACTTCATTGCAAGTCAAGATCCAGTGCCTATATATATATATATATATATATGGGTGGCCGGTGAACGGTTCTCCAACGCGAGCAGTCGGTATTTCGCAATCAAGAAACTCGCAAGGAGACGCTGCCTGCGCCAACGTTGTCTCTCGCGGGTGAGGGCGCGTTCTCCTTCTTTGCGAGCTGGTAGAGCGTTCATCTAAGAAAGAGCGTTTCCATAGTCAACGCGCGCCTTTCGCTCTCTCACAAGACAGCAGATGGAAGAGTGAGAGAGAGAGGCACGCGCCGGGAGACACGCGCCGAGGGCGAGCGCGTGCCTCCCGGCACGCCGGTTACGCCTGACGCCTGACGCCTGACGCAGGACAAGGTTAGACTAAGAGGAGCTTCGCCCCTAAAAAAGAACGACAGACAAAGTAGCAAGGACACAGGAGTGGCGCTCAACTCAGACTTAAGGATTTTCGCGACTCTTCGCGCATGACCCCTGCTTCTTTTAACAAAACACGTTATGTGGCTACTCGGTCAACATGTTGCATGAAATATTCAGCGCTACATTTAGACGTGGACAGGACATTTAAGCGCCCGTCCTGTGTGTTTCTGAACTGCTCTGTCCACGTATAAAAGTACAGCGCTGAATATTTCATGTAACCCTGCTTCGTTGTCTGCCGTCTTTTCTTTATTTTCTTTTAGGGCTCCTCTCTTTCTGTTTGAAGCTTGAAATTTTCTTTGAAAGTTTGAAATTTAGATTGAGATTTTCTGTTCTTGAGAGAGAACTGAACAGACGACCCTGTTAAACAATAAAGCTTCTTCTTTTTTTTAAGTTCCTGCTCATTTACGCCATTCACGTCAGACATTCGCTCACCTTCTAATACTTTACACAAAGCCTGTGACACAGTCCAGAGGAATTCTGAATGATACAATCCGGTTCCGCATATTAAGCAACGTCATATCCTTCTATAGTACCCAGCAGAAGTTGCCAAAGATCGCACTAGCCGGAGGACACCAGAAAACTATGATGAAGGGCCAGTAAGCCGCTGAAAGTGAACACACTTTCAACTAAATGCGCACTGTCTCTGGAATGGGGACTCTTCCAGAAACTTACATGAGTGTTAAGATAAAGTACGCAGTTAGATTACTTCTGTAATAGATAACATTACTGTTTCCCCTGACTTATTCGCAGGTGGTTGCGAAGCCTTATGAAAGTAAGCTTCCAGCACGATGAAACAACGCCGCATACCTCCAAACGACGCTCACGGACAAATAAGATAGTCAACTGCATATCTCTAGAACTCCGATATGCATGTCTGCCTGTTTGTGTCTTTGCAACGCGTAACCATTTTATTGGACATCTGTAGCCTATACCCTTGAAGTGTACAATATTAACGGCATGTTCTGATACATACTGCATGACAATGCCTACTCTTGCTGGCTATTGATTACCAAATTCGACTCGTCCTGGGTTGAATTTCTTTTTCAAAGACTTTTGACAGAAATAGGTCCTCCTCTCAAAATACGCGTCAACCACTCTGAGGCATCTCACATCCGTTGGTAAATCTCACACATATAAAGCAAATGCGGTAATTTAGTAGCACTTTTAAGGATGACGCATAGCTTTTTAAAAACGGAAGCGTACAGGACTAATAATATCTACATACACTTAACTTGAGATGTTAGGAAGCAACGAAAACAACATGATAAGATATCCCAAGGTTCACTATAGTGGGTTTCATCTCCCACAAGCAAGCAAAAATGTATCAGCATTCCACAGGCTTTATTGCAGTCGTCGTTTTTTTTTTTTTTTATTAAGACTTACTACGTCGCTTCCGCAAGTATACTGGTCCGGTGAGTGTTTCTGCGTCAGCGCTGGCGCTGAACCGCAAGAGCGTCTTAATGCTTAACTGCAAAAAATGTGGAAAGCAAATCTCACGATGTCTTCGCGTACATGACGCCATCTCATCAACACTGAGGCTGCATTCCCCTGCCTCCAGAGTTCCCTCCTGACCCTCTTTCTTTCCATTCCTGCATCACATCGCCAGTCCGGCAGTGCTCTCCCGTCAGGAACCTGCAACCTAAGCAGTTTTACGGTCAGGAGTAATTTTAGCGTTAGTAACACGTGTCGTGTTCAGCTTACGTGTCCAGTAGCTCGCCTGCGTTATATGCACCGACGACAGACTCACGACTTCGCACTTCTGCTACAGTTGCGACTTGGATGAGGCTCTGACGAGAGCGAACAGGCTGCATTTGATGGGTGGTTTGGTGAGGTTATTACCAAATGGAAAATAAATAATTTGTGATAGGAATGCAGTACGACCGTGCAACTTCCTCTCAGTAATCAGTAGGATGAGAACTGCCTCTAAGAACAAAGTGTAATTTTTAACAAGGTTGGAGGCTCGGGCTTATTGTGGATTCATTATAACGGACTATCAGCACGGCGACACAAGGACATTATATCGACAGAATTTTGGGCAATATAACGCAAATGGGGCTGCAAACAAAAGGACGAAATACAGGAGGGAAGATAACTGTGTGCAGATTGGCGACCACATATTATCCGTTGAAAGGCTGATTTTTTTCTTCTATATTGCCTTTACCTAGTCCGAATGCAATCGACAACATTTACTTTAATGCACCTGCCACATTATATATGTATTGTCTCCGCAGGTCAGCTTTGATGTGTTATTCTATGATCATTTAGTTTTCTCCACTTCGGTTTTGACCCGTGAAGTAGGTACGGGTCATTCATTTGCAAAATATATCTACACAACAAGTCTATATACAGCAAAGAGGTTATACTGAATACTTCTGGGGTGGAACCGGCCCGTCCAAAATGAAGCCGTCGGCCCCATTTTGCTCAAGGAAGCAGTAGCGGACGACCACGCAGAATGTGGAGAGCGTAGACAGCGCTACGCTGTTTCGTGGTGTTCCAGCGCTGAGTATTAAAGCATCTAAATATCTGAGAAGGCAACGGTGACTTCCTGCGTCGCTTTTTGCTGTACAAATTGCGTTTAGAAGACGCCTGGAAGAACATTTCTCGTGTGAGTCTTTCTCACTCTCTCCACGTACCGCTGCCCGTCTTCGGTGCATTTTGCTAAGTATAGGAAAACTCGATACTTTCGCATCAATATATTACATCCGTACGCCCGTATCAAGGATAACTGCAAGCTTTGAATACTCTCTAGTGCTTTGTTTTCAGGTGCGTGCGTGCATGAGTTCTCAAACACACACAACGTCTGGTGCACGTATCGGATAGTTTCTGTTTACGTCCGAACTTTAGAGGAATGGCATTTTTCGGACGCATAGACGCGGAATGTGTTATGCGTACGTGTTGACTAATGCGCAAATGCAGCGAACATGCATGACGTGTTTCTCCGTGCTACAGGCGTCAAAAGAAAAAAAGAAGTCTGCAGCCTTCTGACTCAGAACGTATGCTGTTCTGAGATGTGGATGGAGAGCTTAAAACATGCTATCACGCCTGCTCTATTGGCATCGAATAACCAGACCTCTGTCTTCCGCATTTGACAATATTCTGTTCGGGATGCTAAATGCATGCTTTTCGGCACGTGCCCCGTGTGGACAATCTCCTATGCATGTTTGCAGTGAGAACTAAAGAACAGTTTTCCGAACGCCCCCAACGAGTCTTGATAGCCGCGGATCTGCGATGACTTCACAGACGGTAAGAAAAAAGAACCAATTTGTAAGAGCGCACCGGTAATACGAACTAAATGAGCATGCGGTTAATTAAAGCAACATGCAGAAAGCACACGCTGTACTCCAATACGTGCACGTGCAATGAGTTGGGTGTATGTTTAAATAAAGGGCACATTTGCATTTCGCGTCAGCTGGCACAGTGGCGCATATTTGCGCTTAATCGCGTCACCGCATCACAGCAATCTCGTTTCTACGAAGTAAACCAGCAAGTACGATTTGCGTAGAATCTCTCAGTCGTGCTATGTTCTTTTATTTTCGTCCACGCCTGCTGCTGAGTACGGACGCGGGAAAATCTTTTTCTCAACCACAGAACACCTTTGGTAACTGGTTCTTTGGTGATTGGTATAAGTCTAAATTTCGTTTCTGTCTTGATTTTTCGTCGTGAGATTACAAAACAAGTCGAGCGCCGCGCTTAATACATTGCCGTCTATGGCGGGCCCGCCTACTTTTTCCTCTGGTAATGTGGCCGCCGCTGGCTTCACTTGCCCCCATGGGCGGCTGCAGGGAATTTTTACTCCAAAAGTTCAATGGAACCTCCCTGATATACATGTCTGTACAATAGTTGTGGCGGTAACTTCAAAAAAAAAGAAAGAAAATAAACGCTCTTTCCCGCCAGATATAATTGGCATAAATGGCCAAGTATTATGAAGGCAGCTATAAATCACCGGTATACGATGTTCGATGAACAAATCGCAAGATACGATTTAGAACAAGGAATATCGCAGGAGCCAACGTTTCGACAAGCGGACTTGTCTTCGTCAGGCCGCCCTGACGAAGACAAGTCCGCTTGTCGAAACATTGGCTCCTGCGACATTCCCTGTTCTAAATCGTATCTTGCGATTTGTTCATCGATTCAAGCATCCATCTTTCCCTGAGATTCTCTTCTAGTTCGGTATACGATGTTGGTATATGTCAAAACGGGAGAAAAACACGCGTGGGTTCATAGCCTTACTTTGAACAATAGCAGATGAAATATCTTAAAGATGCTTATTATGAACCACGATGCAATTATGAGGCACGTCAAATATGTTAACTCTGAAATATTTCTTCCCATCTGTGGTTCTTTAACATGCACCTCCTTGAGAGTTGTTTTGTCGACCCTATCGAAAACCGCAGAGAAGGGTTTCACAGCGGAACGTTGTAGCGGCTGTTATAACGCCGCGAGTCTGCCGTTAAACGCTGCCACGTGTAACGATACCTTCGTTACTAAAACAAATAAAAAAAAAGTCCAGATAAACGGCCACTACACACATCCTCAAATGAATACATAGCTGCAGAATCAGCTCTATGATGATTCACTACAATATTACATCGCCACAATCTTGAGTAAAAGCTTGAAAACATCCAAAACTTCGATGATATTGATTTGATTTGTGGGGTTTAACGTCCCAAAACCAGCTGTGATTATGAGAGACGCCGTACTGGAGGGCTCCGGAGCTTTCGACCACCTCGGGTTCTTTAACGTGCACTGACATCGCACAGCACACGGGCCTCAGCATCTCGCCTCCATCGAAACGCAGCCGCCGCGGCCGGGATTCGATCCCGCGACCTTCGGATCAGCAGCCGAGTACTATGGCCACTATACCACAGCGGCGGGGCAATTTCGATGACATTACAAATATTAGGGTTCGAACGACGTATGTATCTCACCCCATCTGCAGTCCAGGGGCCGAATTCACAAAACTTCTCTTTCGTAAGTGCTTTCTGCCATTGGTCGGTCGGCTTCTGTAACAATATGTCCAGCATTAAGACTGGCTCAAATTTTGTCTTACGGAGTTTTTTATCGCAAGTTGATTTTGTGAATACGGGCCCAGTTTTTTTTTTTTTTTTACTAAATAAACACTACCGTCTCTTAGATACATAGATGGGAGGGCAGTATAATAAGATACCATGAATTTAAAAATAAATCAGGTGCAGGAAGCCAGGTTTTTGTGACCTCACTTTCAATAGACTACTCGAAAGGAATATTTACGCGCGCTCCCGTGGTCACTCGGCGAACGCTGTAGTGAACGACGCGCCGCAGTGAAGCCTTGAATAATTAGATTGCGCACCAGTTCCAAGAACCAGAAAATATGCGTTTCCTACATATTACTTATTTGTTAGCATGCTTGGCACACCCATATATTCTGGTTGTGTTAACGCCCGCTATCATTTTAACTGTGGGTACGGTGACCCCTGTGCATTGTAAAAAGGGTGCGCTATAGTGCCTTCGCATTTCCCGTTTTGGACGTCCCGTTAGAGTAGGACACGATCGTTTTTAGACAAGCCCCCATGCAAAGTTACTAGCAGTGCTTTCTCTCAAGGACAAAGCACTCATGCCCATATTGGCAAAGCCTTTGACGCTTAGACTCTCTGGCTAAGAGCAACTTCATTCTGTTGTTCGCTAGATCACACTTCTACAGGCATTCGCCGGATTTCTCCGACTGCCGTTTACGTTCACTGGACCCAAACTCAGTACTTGGATCGCCACCACGAATCCTCCATCGCGGAGCACCATTACTTCTCGGCATGTGGCTGAGCCGCCGCATATACGAATGCCTAATCGTTTTTCTTAATGCCAGCGAACGGCCTGGCATGTAGCTTTTGCGGCAGTGTAGACAGTGGACCAATCTACTTTGCCTCTGTGCATCCTACGCGACTCAACGGAGCGAAACGGAAGCTAAGCTTCGCCCCCTTACACACGGTCGTTTTCAGTGGAAAAAAATACTGGCTACTCGGCTTACGCACTCTTGGGTGCTCAAGGATGCAAAGGCGAAATCGTGCTTCCTCAAGTCAACGGAACTCCATGAGCGATTGTGAACGATTCACCGGCGCTAGTGCTTTAGAGCTTTGTGCCTATGTTCTCACTAACTGCCCCATGGTTCATATTTTTCCTGCCCCCTATCCTCTATCCTATTCGTAATTACCCCGTCCACAGATGCGGGTACTCAACAGAGCACGTCCTTCGTTAACCTCCCTGCATTTCTTCTTCATTTCTTTCTTTCTCTCTCTCTCTCTCTCTCTCTCTCTCTGGCTGGAAGAAACCGCTCATCATGTTGTCTAGATGGAAACGTTATGTAAGCAATCATGCGCCACAAAGGCAACTAGGCACTACAGCAAAAATTCCTCTCTTCATTATACCATTGCAGATCGTGTGTCACGCGGTGAAAACAACAGCCAGCTAAAGCCGATTTCATATATAGTGTGCTCACGTATCGCAAACGTTGTATAGAATTCCAAAACAGAAGAAAAAGCGCATATTATTTGGCCGTGAAGCGGGCCTTGAACCTGCTTGCGAAAGGCCGCTAATTGTGTACAGCTTGCAGTTTTGTCGCTTTCCGGCGCCGCGCGTTCTATATATAAGTCGTGGGTACGGCGGCAGCAGGCATTTTAATCGAAGTTGCGCATGCATGCTGGGCATTTTCCTGTTCCTGTATTGAACGTTCCCTCTCTTAGTGCGTCCACCACTGTTAATTACTCTCCTCGACACACCTGCGGTAAAGGAATACTTGCATGGTGTCGAGAAAAATTGAAGGACATTCGTGAATCTAAGTTGGCGCAAATGTCATTTTGTTCTACTAGCGCGCTTGTGTAACTTGTCTGAATTCACAGGAGGCAGGGTTATCTTGAGAAGGCTGTCAAGATACGAATAACTCTGAAGAGTCAATCAAGAGGAAATAGCATTTGGAGCTGAAAAGAACGACTCAGATAATTTTTTGAGACGGCGGCACCTAAGACGTTTATTACATCAATATTAAACGCGATGAGATATCAGTCGAACGTTGCAGAGCGCATGCATGCCACCAGTCGTTTTTGTTTACTATTCACGTAGCCTTATATTAGCCTTATATTAAATACGTAGACTGCCAGTAAATTATGGTAGTATTGAATTCAGAGTTCGTTATTTTATACCCAACAAAAGCAAAAGCGCCCAGTCAGAGCGAGGTAGATTGCGCAATAAATGACTCCGCGCTGCGTACAACTTATAAGAAAAGGTAGAAATACGATAGTTTACAGGAACGTAAAGTTTGGGAAATCGGTCGAGGTTCACGACTGAGAGCAGTTTCGAGGACAGCGATGATGTTAGATGGCAATAACTTACCCAGCTGCCAACTGGAAGCTATAGTCAAAGAGAAAAACACGCATGCACAAAAACGCACTCTGCGCTGGATGTGATATGGAGCTGAAACGTCAAAATTAAGAAATGGGAAAAGAGCGTCCTTCTGCCCCATTGTGTGGAACTTACTAAATCGAGTAGTTAAAGGTAGCACGTAAACTCCGCAGAACCAAGACGCTGTCCACCGAAATAAAATTAAGAAAAAAAAAACAATCTTTAAATTCATTCAACAACAGAGATGGCTGACTAACACATGCGGAACCCTTCTTTCCTATGTGGGTGGCGCGAAGGATTTTCCTAGCGAGTTGATAACAGTGTCTGAAAAATATTTACATTCATGAAATTCTTTGCACCGCAACCATGGCAATTTACTGATAAAGATGTGCATGCGAGCTCTAGTGCTTCGGGTAGCTGTTGTGCTTTCCAGTATGAAGTTAAGGTAACCACCCATTTGCTGCATAAAAGGCAAGTTCACTAAAAAAGGAACAGAGTACACTGCATTACTTCGGGCGATTGCGAGTTTCACTTCGTGCAGATTTCACTAGCTAAGCTATCGCAGGGAAGGATTCCTTCCTCAATGCAAAACAAATGGTGCTGAGCTTTTACGGTATCAAAAATGCTTCGTTCGCTTCTTACGTCAACGCCAGTTTTACACCTGAGTTAAATACAACGGAAGTATATCAATTGGCAGGCACATTCTTTCGTTATGCGATATTTCGTGGTGTTTTTAACTGGCTTCCTCGTAGTGTATATACACGTTTATTCCACGCTGACGAGGCGACCGTGTATGCGTATCCAGCCTCCTTTAAACTGCACACTTGCCTTTTGCACCCTGGGAATCCAAGTCTGCTTTAAAACAGCACTGATTAACGACGCTCTGATTATTTGTTCTCTGATCTTAGCTAACGCTTTCCTTTTCATAATCTTTCTTCGTGACCTTTTTTATAGTTTTCACCGAGAACTCTAGCGACTTATTTGACCTCGGCTATTTCGCCAGCAAATACTACTTGCGTCGAAGGGGGATTTTTTATATCTGTGAATCAGCTGTAAGTGATGGTGCCTGAAAGTTGCCGATAAGCTCGCGGTATTTTCCTTATATGTTTTCCTTCTTGTTCTTAGCTTAACGCCGAGGTTGTAGCTGTCCTTTGAACCGCTGTCATTAATAAAAAATGACAGCGTTGGTGTTAGGGCTCCGCGTGGGCCATGCAGCCTGAATAGTTTAACATGACAAAACAGTTCTGCGGATTCAAACAAAGTGAACGAAGGGACATGAAAAAAATTTACCATCAACCCATTTGCCACATAAAGTGCGAAAGAAAAATCCACACGAGTTTATCAGAAAGCATGGGTTCTTAGTAGACGAAAATGTCGTCCTGGTTGGGAGTTTGAACACTGGCTCGATGCCCTTCCGAAGTGGTAGCTATGACAAATGAGGACACCCTCAGCCCAGACATCGATGTCGCGCGGGCGAATTCCTCAACAACTTGAAGCACACGGATCCTGAATATGGCATATTAGTTCTACGAAGTTGCGCGAGGTGTCCCGCCATTTCTCTTCTGTAACCCATGGAGGTTGCTAGAGGAAAAGTTGCCATACACCATCATTCGGCACAAAGCTACAAGGAAATCTAAATAAATTTATTAGTAAGAAATTTTTCAAACCAGCTGCTACACGGGCTTCCAGGGCAGCTTTGCTAGGTGTTTTCAGATATCTAGGCCTCTTTTTACAAACCGTGCCACGACAACGTTCGTCAGTTTGTAATTCACAGCAATGAGCTGCTATGTGTTTTGCGCAAGTTTGTCTGCACAACTTTTATTCAGGAAAACTGCATCGCGGGGATGGATCTACATTTAATAAAATGTTCCGTTGCCTATGAAGAAGCCTGACAAATGTTACAGGCCTACCTCGCCGTGAATAAGCCTCGCGGAAAAGGAGATGAGAGAGAGAGAGAGAGAGAGAAAAGAGGAGAAAGGCAGGGAGGTTAACCAGATATTAGATTCCGGTTTGCTACCCTGCACTGGGGAGAAGGGGAGGGGGTTAGAAAGATGACAGCGGAGAGAGGGTACAAGATTCAAGACAAGCACAACAAAAAACACGCGCACACACATACACACACACAAAGAACGTTCCACTTATAGAAAAGGAGATGACTAACATGAAAGGGCAAAGGCGCAGCTTCAAATGTAAGCGCACCGCTGAGCCATCTCCTTAATAAGCTGGTGCGAGATAAAAAAGAAAACAAAAAGCTTACTCGACGAAAGCATGCCTGTTTCCTCCTGTCATGTGGTTTAACACTTTAAAGCATCGGGGCAGTAGAATATGGCAATTATAAAACTCAAGTAAGGGGAAATATATACTCTGATATATCGTAAGTACGATACCGATAGGTGCGCTACCTGTCATTTTTGACAAACTTGCTTGTGGCCATATTGCTTCATGGATGACAGAAACCTGGTACGGCTACAGCATGTCATTGCAGAAGTTTAATAAGAGGTTTTACACCGTGCGTATCGTGTCTGTGTCGCAGAAGTGGCGGCAAAAGCTCCTTCCCTTCTCTTTTACGCCCCTAAGGTGGATGGGGTTGCGCTTAGGAGTCGTGGCTCTCACAGGATGCGGGGTTGCCGTGCGCATCAAGGGTGTGGTATTAGTCGCGCTTACCACTGCGCGGTGTGTGTCCATAAAGCTAAGTTCCCGTTACTGAGGCAGACATACGTAGCATACATGCTGCGGACGTGGCCAAGCTTGCAACTGGAACGCTCCGCCAGTGCCCTAACTAGCGATAACCACAGGGTTCGTACCGACAGAAACAACAAACCCTGCTTCAAGTAAGCGGAATGGGGCTAGCAGTACGTACTCCCTAGATGCACGCACACCAAGCATTGTGCCTTAAGGCAAGACTGCATCGCAATAGGCGCAAAAAGAAATTCCTCCCGCTTGCTGATCCAGCACTTCAATAACTCAGACGAGATAATGCCCAGGTCCATTCCTAATTTGTTGCGCACTGTACTATGCGGAAACGCAGTTATGTATTGTGGGGCTGCAGCTCTTACTCTTGCAAGGGCGAATGTTTTGTCGCTACGCCGGCTGTCAACATGCAGCCATTCCGGATTTGTCGCTACATTGCCACGTGGACGTTGTTTAGCGGTAACCGCTGTCGCCTGCGGGCCTCTGCTGACTGGACTGGGTCGGTTATAAGCGAGACTCAGCAGAACTGCGTTCTTTCGGTCTGTCAAAGCTAATATGTATCTTTCAATATCTGTTCGACGGCAACCGTTTCTGTTTTTGCAAGAGACCTGGACTGGGAGTGCTCGCTGCTGTTTGTTATGGGAAGTCTGTGCCTGACCTAAGCAATGCCCGCTTGTGCGAAAAATAATGTCGCGTGTCGCACACTTCTTCAATAGATTTCTTTCTATTTCTTAGATACGTTCATCAGAAGTACCGTCTCAAAAGAAACATGTTTCTGATATCTGCGGTCTGCTGATTTCGTGTGCTGTTTGCCAAACTTATAAGCGCATTTCCGTTGAGCTTCTAGGAAAATGTGAGATGTATTCGTAATTTCAAACCAGTAGAAAAGGGGAGCCGATAAACAAATTTCATAAATATGATGGATCCAAGGAATGGTGGTTTGATAGATAGATAGATAGATAGATAGATAGATAGATAGATAGATAGATAGATAGATAAAAGTCTTTAAAGCATTTAAAACTGCTTAGCTTTAATATCAAGTTTTTTTTTTCTTATACCTTAACCCATCTTGGTGCTGTCCAACATATCGTGTATACAGAACGTGGATAATTCAGTGCCCGCGGTAGTGATAGAGCCAAAGAAATGTGCTTACATGCAGGGTACCCCTGTTTCGAAAGAATACGCGATTATTGCGGGCAGTGTTGCCGCACAAACCAACAAACTCGTTCTTAACCATAGGCTGCTCATATTTCGACAGTTTGTGAAAAAACGAGAGCCGGTTATAAAAAAAATACTTCAATTTATTTTCCTTCGTTTCGTATACTCACGTCAGTTATACATCAGAATAGATAAAATAATTTGCTATCGTTTTGTTTAGCTAGTGTCGTATTATTGTTCGTGCCACGGACGAATTGAACGAGCGCGCACTACAAACAGAGCCATAAGTGCAAAGGAGAACCAGTTGTTCGTTCCCGCCTGGAAAAGGTACTTGTCACTGAGTTTTCACCACTGTATACCCTTAGTTATTGTTCCGCAACATTTCATTCTGCATCAAACAATCACCTTGGGTTCTCCCTCCCAAATATTGAAAACGATCTTGTTCCGGAATTAAACAACCAGCACTTGAGCGCAGCTCCTACATGGGCACATTATTTCCACTTCATACGTCGCGTGCAATTTTTAAACCTGAATGTAAACATGTTTTATGCAGCTCTAATTTCTAAGAATTATTAACCCGTTTCGCCTTCACTTGAAGAAAGGGAACTACACAACAGAGGCTTCCTTCCTGAGCTCTGGCACCCTTATACCTGTAGGCTTACAGGTCAGACTGCTTTTTCAACTAAGCATCTCTATTATTAAAAATGCCGGTTGTCAGTTGCTAGGTTCACAATTACCAAAGCTATAAAATATAGAAATGCATGGAATATTTAACTATGTACGACAGATGTTATGTAGTGCCTTCAGCCCACTTGTATTTTCCGCCATTTTTTATCGCTTGACGATAGTTCTAACTTTCTTTCTAGTTCTAAAATTCCTTCTACCGTTGTCTACCATGGGAAGTGCATATAGCACAAGGCAAATTTATTACGTGCTTACATTTTGCGCAGCTGCTTGAGGCAGTGTGTTTTCTTACTGTTCCGAATTCGAACGTATCGAATGATTCACAAGAAAAATACATCTAATTCTTTGCATCAAAACGGTTTTTGTGTTGAAACTACTTAGAAAGTACTCACAGAGCAGAAACGCAGTCTTACTGCGCCGTTCTTAGTCGCAGTCCAAAAGGGGCGTGTCTTGGAGGCGCTTTTTTCAGTCGACGATTTTACTTACGCGAGTACAAAAAACACCTTTCGGACGAAGTTTTTCGGCACTCATTACGCAGCAATTCCGATTCCCCAAAGTATTGCTGTCACAGGCTGCCCCTTAATTGGTCGACACAACGTTTCGGCTGTATGCAATCGCACGTTCATTTCCTCGGCCCATTAGCGAGTTGCGGTCTTCCGGCGTTGATCAATACCCAAGAATTTATTTGTAAACCTTCGTTCACGCTGTCGGGCCTCTCAGCATCCGCTGCACCTTGTTATGTGTTTCACCTCCTTGCGGTCCCTTCACTAATACAGCTTGACGGTCAACCATTACACTCCATTCCCCAAGCTTTATATCTTTGCATCCTTCCTACTCCGCAGAGACACGCAACAATTCTCTAAGGCAAGGGCCGCCCACCCAAGACCCTAATTTCCGGTAGGGAGTGCAAACGAAGGCGATACGACCCTCGGCGTGGCGCAGCTTTCCGCAATACACTGGCCTTCCACGAACTATCCGCTATGTTTTATGCTTAGTTGTACGCAGCGTACATATGTCGCCAGCAGCGGCCGCTCGTAGAGCTGTCAAAATGCCAGGTCGACGCCGTGGTGGTTCATAGGCACTGCCCAGTGCAACGTGTCGTATCTTGAAATTTTGAAAGACGTCGTCGAGTCCCTGCGCTGAAATTGTTGTACATCACTGCCAATCTTGTTTTTCTGCAAGTTCACGACCTCTGGTGACCTTTCTCGATGGACCGCGAAGAGAGCCAACAGTTTCGCTTGCGTTTATTACTACGTTTTAAATGTCGGCAAACCTGTGGTTTTGAACAGGGTGTTCATTAAGCTCCTTTTAAATTTCAAGGTGGAATGCTGTCTTACGCTGCATTGTAAATAGCTTCCCGTCATTATTCGATAGGATTAGGCTCTTAGAATATTTTAGGCATGGTTTGAACGTTACATTTTCAAAATTACCTTCCGCTGCGCCGCCCAGAGAGAGAGAGACAAGGGTCAAGATAATGATAAGCAGTCATGTCCTTCAATGGTGATCCCACGAGGGAAGAGTTCTGAGGACATCTACGGCTGATTTTTTTCACGGAGGTCGCCGTCTATTTACGTTTCCTTCAGATAATTTTGATAGTACTGTATTATAAATTTTACAGTAGTTAATTAGTCTTGATACACCTAGACCAGTATCTGCAGCTGTCACAATCTTAATAATATAAGTGGTTTAGATGCAAGAAGAACTGTCATACGAACCTCGTCGGGCTTCTTTGTCGGTTGTGACAGGTAAGCGTTTCCCGAAAGAGTGCCTCTTGCAGCGTGCAGCGATTTCTTCTGGAGCGTGGTGACATTTGCTTTAAGATAGTTTGAGGAGGGATGTCTCCGCAGTGTTCTCTGGTTCCGCAGTGTTCAATCGCTGCTGTCTGCATCTATTAGCAGTCATGGTATTGTCGAGCAATGAAGCAGGGAAACCACAGGCGCATAATTCTGGTACCAGGAATAAAATTCATAAATTAGTAGAGGTTGGTAATGATGATTCCAGCAACGAAATAGGCACACCTCCTATAGACATAAATAGACTCTCGAGATTAGGGACATAACACATCATATAATGCTTTGCACCTATGGTTTTTTATTGTTTGCGCAGCTTGAACAGCTGCATATACAGTCATAGAACTATTGTATACGTGCGAACTTCAGAAGAGTGAACTATAGTCCTTCTTAGGAAAAAACTATTTTTGCTTTCACATTTTCTTGGTGCGAATTCGTGTCAAAATCTGCAAGTGTAATTTAATTTTGAGCCAGAAGTCCCCATGGCGCATAAGCTAAAGCCCATGGTATAAATTGTGCGCGTCGTCACGGTGCCACTTTTGGTGTTCTTACTCAACAGAGAAGACTGGGTAGTAGGAATATCGAATACGAAATGTTCCTGGGCTATTTACCGTCTGGAATAATACATATGCCTTGAAAAAGAACGTCTTAACATCAAAACTATATTATCATAAAGATTTTGGGCGTGTAAGAAAGAAACATGATTTCAAATTTCCGCTTTACCTATCTTTGTATTTTCCCAATCGATCGCTCTTCACCAAGAGTGGGAGCATGGGGTATCTGTATGCAACCACGTCAGCCGCACATCTTGCATCATAAGCAATACATCCACGCGTAACGATGTGTTCCCAAAGCGGTGAACGCTCTCAAAAGATCGCGATAATGAATGAATAGTAAAAAAAAACTTACTTGTTGGTGCTCTCCCTAGCTAATATTGCCGTACATACAAACTTGCAATGAGGTCGCACTAATGGTATTGACCGCCTTTGTCCTAATGACGTGTGTCCACCTCTCTATTTGAAAAGCTCGCCGAGCATAGTTTGTGAAGAAAACCGAGTTGAGCTACACGGATGTCGCATCTAAGGTCTGAGTAACTATATGATATTAAAGTCTGCATGATATAAAAGTCTTGTACACTAAAGTATCGTGTACACTTTTAAAGATAAAGAATGCAATGACGATTGCATTAAAACATGTTCACCCATTAAATACCCAATTGCCTACGCTACAGTATAGTGTAGTGTACAGCTACGGTTTGGCAGAGAAGAGATCTTTGATATATTTGATATATATTGATGCCCACAGCAGGAGTTAAAAGCATCTAAATTTCGCATGGAAGAAGCCTCCTCGCAAGGTATGCGCACCCCTTTGTAAATGCTAGTATACAAGAGAATGGGTACTTTTTCAAACGACAAAAATATTTCCCGGGAAGGGATACATTTTCCCACATTGTAAGTACGAACAAAGATAACCCGAATTTTGGTTTGTGGTGCTGTTTGGCGGCGCACATTCTTTCATCCGTGCTCATTGTATTCAGAGAATGAAAACGGAAGTATTGAAACACGAACACACTTTGGTATCAGTTCGACTTTCTTTCGAAAAAAATATTAAATAATCACAAAAACGCGCATCCATACGCGTACAGTTCCCTCTATAACAACAGCTTTTGTCGCACAACGAAAATTTAGAACTATTGGTGAAAAGCTTGTAATTTTAAGTTCCTTATTGAGAATCTCTATAAACATTTCGAACATAAGAAAAGTGGGAATGTTCCAACCATACGTACTCGAAGAGATTCGCATAAGAACTAAAGCCACAAAGCCAACAGGGTCGACTTCTTGTAGCTCGTCCTTAAAGTACTTTTTATTGTTCCTTATAACCAGGACATAAAAGCGCGTGTTAATGGTACCACACAAATGGAGATTAGAAAAGGGCTGCTTTTCTCATTTTCAGGCATTCTTAAATTGATGGACGAAACACAATCGCTAAAAAAAAACAAGCAAATGAAAATCTCGAGGAAGTTGTGACTAGCGCTAACGCAGCCTCCTCCCTAATTTTATCTTGGTGCAAAGAAATGCATGTGTCGTTTCGAAGAACGTCGATTTGTTAATGTTGGCTTCATTTATAATGCTCGAAAGGAATACGCTTACCAACGTGATAGGAGGTTTCATCAATTCCCTATAGAGCTTACCGCTTTGTATGAATGGGAAAATGTGCCTCCAGCACGAATACTAAATACGTTAGGAATTGTAGTCGACGCTAGGGTATATGCAGATGTGGAAATATGCTTGCTCCCGAGCAACCTTCCTCCGGGTCGATATTTGGCAGCTATATCACAAATGTTAAAGAACATGCTCAACAAGAGCACAACGCTCGATAGTATTTCGCGTCGTTTAGCAAACAGGCCCGCAGGCACATCTGGCAGCTCTGTCGTGCTGTGATGTCTTCGAAAACGCGTGTATTTCTCTTGCCTTTCGAGAAAATCTTATAGTATTGCCGCTTGAATGGGAACACGATTGCATTGATATGCGTGCATTCAATGTCTGATTCATGCAATGTAGCTGCTTAGATAACTGAAACTGGCACAAATAAAACGGCAGCCTAGCAAAACCAGCCAAAACCAGCCAAAACTATAAAAATAAGCGCCGAGCGACTAACACTGGCACGTTATATAGGTACAATCGTCGTAAGTACGAAACTTTTCTCGATTGGATGGCTTTAAGTGTTCCCGTACTGACTTTAGTGTAATATAAAACGTAACTGTCACTCTATGATGTGGCTTATTAGATGTTGCGTTTAATAAAGATAAAAGAGCAATACAGCTGGAGTTTCGACAATGCCGTTTGCATCGCAACGCCCGTAAGTGAGTCTCTGACGTGTAAAAACGGACAAGACAAATCTGTCATGTAGCCCATCAGTACAGTGAGTCTAATGTAAATTTGGCACCAAGTTTTGAGTTATACGGACGCCCAGAGCTTGAGGACTTGATTGTGCGTGCGCCGTGATGACGTAGAATGACCGCACCTGCTTGCTTTATGCAGGTGCACATACCTCGTTCTTTTGTTTTTCAGACAGCTACTTCCGAAGGAACTATTGCCTCTTACATAATATATAGCGATCCTTAATGGTATTTCGAAGCAAGGGTTCAATCTAAAGCTTCCTTTTTCTCTCACCCTGTTATACGACCTAACGGGTTCATTGCAGTGAAAACAAAAGCCAGCCCTCGTGGAATGTAAGCGAAAAATTTGTCACCTACGCTTTAAGTTGCTATTTGGTAT